>JAZAQC010000006.1:46503525-47891538 GCA_036289425.1 Rhopalosiphum nymphaeae | reverse complement strand
TGGGGTTTCTTCACTCCTCCGGTGGCGGGTGCGCTCTTACGGGCAGCTTTAGTGGCCAACTGTTTCCTGGGAGCCTTTCTCCGGTAGACTTGCGGGCTGTCTGCTTGGTACGTGCCATTGCTGATTTTGTTTGTGTTGATGTACTAATAGCTGTAGAACACTTATGACCGCAATAATGAAACTCACCAGTATTTATACACGAAACGGATTCGTATCTGTCGTTTTCATTGGTCGAAGCGTTGTCGATAACCAGTGTGTAGGAGAAATCAAATGGAGCATTTCGATTGGCCGAGCGTGCAACCACAAAACGTATAAATATACAGACATTAGTTGTTCGTGTATCAGTTAACGTTCAGCGTTTCAAGTTGCAGCTCGTTCAACAGCCAGCTAGAAACTACATAAAATCAACATGACCGGACGCGGTAAAGGAGGAAAAGGTCTTGGAAAAGGAGGCGCCAAACGTCATCGTAAAGTACTACGTGACAACATCCAGGGTATCACGAAGCCCGCCATTCGTCGGTTGGCTCGTCGTGGTGGAGTGAAACGTATCTCCGGCTTGATCTACGAGGAAACTCGCGGTGTGTTGAAAGTATTCTTGGAAAACGTGATTCGTGATGCCGTTACGTACACAGAACACGCCAAGAGGAAGACAGTGACCGCTATGGACGTTGTCTACGCTCTCAAACGCCAAGGTCGTACCCTGTACGGTTTCGGAGGTTAAACAGTCTCTTCTGTTATCATATAATTTAAAAAGGCCCTTTTCAGGGCCACCACATTTACGTGTATCATTAACATAATTACAAATTTTATGGTTATTACCTATTTTTGTATAAATGCGATTCAAGTGCAGTTTTTTCAAAGTCCATTAACTTAGTAAAACTTCAATGAACTATTTTCGATTTTCTCAGTTTTTTACCGTTTTTAATTATTGATACAGGTTGTTATAATATTTTACTTGTTTAATGTAAAATTTTATTAATTATCATTCTTAAAAGATACTCTGAAGAGACTAACGTGAAAATTGTATTTCCCACCTTTAAGTTTCTTAATAATTGTATACATCTTACTCGTATTGCTTACTATATAAGATTATACTATGACAAGTGTGTGATTTAACCTTAGCTTTCATAAATAAAAATGATGTTTATTTATTATATTTCATCCAAAGATGAATCATTTTTTAGTCAAATACTAGCGATTTTATGATGAACATAGCCAAATAATGTGATTAACATTTGTCTGGATGAAACGGAGTTGCCCCGTGATAAAAATTTTGAATTTTCAAATTACTTTATTATTAAAAAAAACACAATTGCTTTTTAATGATTGAAAAATAAAGAATTAATAATTTTTATTTAAAAATAAATACTTTCAGTACTTGTTTACTAGTCGGTACGGTGCTGTATGTATAGTTGTAAAATGCATAATAATTATTCGTTTCTATTATGAACCCACTTACAACCAGGTACAAAAAGCAACTCGACTGGGCACAATCGTAAAATAAACAAAATAATAAAAACAAATTCTTAACAGTTCAAACTTCCAGTTATAGGCCCACGTCCGACGGCTGACACTAGATCATAGGTCAATCAAGTCCGTCAAGCAAAAGTAATTATTCGTATTCCTTATTTTAACTAACACTAATACAGTAAAAAAAGCGACAATTAAAATACATGCCGTACTTTTCTGATCCTTAACAAACTTGGATCAAGACTCGCTTAAGCGTACTGAAGTTCGTCTTCCCAATCCTTACGTACGCTTGACTGCCTGTTCTCGCTGATGTAATGTTCAATAGTGTAAGCTCGAGGCAATCCAAACGATCGACGCAAGATTGCAAAATTAAATATTTTGACTTGGCCAGTCTATTTGTGTTGAGAATAATATTACGCTCTACCATAAATTTACAAAGGCCCTTTTCAGGGCCACCACTCTTTTCAAATTTCTTAATACTCTATTATTTTAGTTTTTAATATAAACGTTGCTACCTCCCCCCAGTTTACATTTTATCGTTATGATTAGACGCACATAAGTTGGATTTTTCGTTACAGCTCTAAATACAATAACGAATATATATACCTCTAGATCAATAAATTTCATAGAAGATAACCGTGTAACAATTAATAAATGTGTATTATTACTGTTGTATTTTACAGCTGTGTTCCGTTATTCGAAAATGTGTGTACTGTTTTACATTGCATATTTGCGAATTATTTAAACAGCAAGAAATATAATATTTTATCCAATTGGTTGTTCATTTGTATTGAATTGTAGAAGTGCTGTAAGAGTTTTATGAATATTAACACTAAAAATTCAAAATATACTGTAAGCCAGGTGTAATCATATAAATTCTATATTACTTATTATCATTGTATTCCACTGATATATATTCTATAGTTAAAGTTGGTAAAAAAAAAAACAAACATTTTTTACTTATATTGTTAAGCGTCCCCCGGTCAGTACCTAGTTGGTAATTGGATTAGTTTTTTATTTGTAGGTAATAACAAATTTAGTTTATAGGTATCAAACATAAACAAATATTAACAGTCAACGACATTATAATATTACTGATTTTTATGTTAACCGGTAAATATCCATCAATACAACAATATCTTTTAAAGTTTTTTGACATTTAAAATGCGAACATTCGTGACATATAATATACACTGAAAAAAATGCTAATACTAAAATTAACAAATGTCTTGTAGACATTAACAAATCAAATGCTATATTGATAATTTTTTAGATTGTTAGATAAATAAATATATTGTATAAATCTCCACTGTGGGTAGTGTATTTTTTCAAACTGATAATATATGCTTAAGAAAACAATAACTATAAACAACACATTTAAGTAAAGAATATGTTGTCCTATAGGGAATTGTGAGATAATTATTCATTAAAATGAATTCCATTGGAAGTAAATAGTAAAATAAAGATACTTTCATAGTTTACCGTTGTTTGGATAAATATGGTGGCCCTGAAAAGGGCCTTTTTAAGTATTTAGAGAAAAAACGTGAGTAATTATTTAGACTTTCTTCTCGGTCTTCTTGGGCAACAGAACTGCTTGAATGTTGGGTAACACACCACCTTGGGCGATAGTCACTCCTGACAACAATTTGTTTAATTCCTCGTCGTTCCTGATGGCCAATTGTAAATGTCTGGGAATGATACGAGACTTCTTGTTGTCACGGGCGGCGTTACCTGCCAACTCCAAAACTTCGGCTGCCAAGTATTCCATGACGGCGGCCAAGTACACCGGTGCTCCGGCTCCGACACGTTCGGCGTAATTTCCTTTTCTCAACAGACGATGGATACGACCGACCGGGAACTGGAGTCCGGCACGGGACGACCTGGTCTTGGATTTGCCACCCTTCGATTTTCCTGCTTTGCCTCTTCCGCTCATGATTGTATGTCCGTTTGACGAGTGTTTTGAAGTAAATTCGATAACAGAATGGTAAAATTTTAGCAAAACATGCAGATTATATAGTTAGAAATTAAAAAACAATTATGTGATTGGACAGATTTAAACATTATGACGGTGTAATGTGACATCGTTTACTATGCAATTACTACTAAGAAGTGTTGTTTTCAATCGTCGTAATAATATTGTCTGCTCATGGAGAATCTACTATTTTAATCAAACGCATTACTGCTGTTAAATCGTGTTTGTTCCGTCATACCTATTATAATTTGGCCAATGACCGTTTGACGTGTCCCCTTGGGTTAGTAATATAATACGGTCGTTTTGGGCGACTCGACATCATTCGTATTGAAAGTGTTTCGTTGTTAACAACTGTCGTTATAACAATTTCAAACATGGCTCCAGGAGGTAAATCCGCAGGTAAAGCAATGAAAAAATCGTCCGGCAAGGCACAAAAGAACATCGCCAAATCCGACAAGAAGCGCAAGCCAAAGAGAAAAGAATCGTACGCCATTTACATATATAAAGTGTTGAAGCAAGTTCACCCCGACACCGGTGTATCCTCTAAGGCAATGAGCATTATGAACAGTTTTGTCAATGATTTGTTCGAACGTATCGCCGCGGAGTCTAGTCGCTTGGCCCACTACAACAAGCGGTCGACCATCACCAGTCGGGAGATCCAAACCGCAGTCCGCCTTTTGTTGCCCGGAGAATTGGCTAAGCATGCAGTCAGTGAAGGTACAAAAGCCGTAACCAAATACACCAGCTCTAAATAATATGATTACCATTATCCTGTACCCTTTTATAAAAAGGCCCTTTTTAGGGCCACCAATTTTTTTTAACTACAACAGTTTTTATATGATGGTGGTGACCCATAGGAATTTTTTTATATTCCATTAAACTGGGTGGATTAATCATCAAACGATATACAATAGTTATTCATTTTTAATATAATTAAGATCGGTTAGTTTATATTTTATGCTTATCTTACAACAATTTAATTAACCCGTCTAATCTATAAAGAAAAATAGGTTAAATACCCTTCCATTGAAGTAAACTACTCATTCGCACTCCTACCACCGTGAGCTCGGTTACACCGACATCGGTCCATTTATCATAAAAACCACCAGCCACTTCTCGATTGATTATTATTATCATAAAATATAATGTTTATGTATAATATTAATTCATAACAATCATTCAACCAGTCATAGACTCACGTTTAACACTAGCTTATAGACCAAACAAATGTTTACATAAAGCAAAACAATAAGGTTTCTTTATGGAATACAAAACACTAGGTAATAAAAAGTATATATATATATTATATAATAATTTGATCTGTAATAATTACACACTATTGTGCTATTCGTGTGTGATAGTCGTTGCAAACTTTTAGTCTATACACAAGATAAAAAAATAATAAACTGTTTCCTATAATATACTTCGGTTAAATAACATAGGTACTATCTATGGTTTAGACGTATTAATTCAGATTAGGATTTTATTTAAAATATCGATGAAGAATCAATGTGACAACTTGTATTAATATCTCACAGTAAACGTTCGTTATTCATTCACCGGAAAGTACCTAGTATAATGTGTATGACTTTTAAGTGCAGTTGTTATGGTACAATATTAGGAATAACACGCTCGGAAATAAAATAATAGTGTTATTATTGTTTATGTGATTATTGTTGAAACGGCAAAATGTTGTGTTTTATAGATTATCTAGAAATAAATAAATGAAATTTATCTGTGGGTGATTATTTTTTTCGAACGGTTGTTTGTATTTCTTTTGTAAAAATATTATACAATAATAATTATAATATATTATTTGGTTTTTTTGCTATAAACTTGGCCATAGATTACACATACAGAACACAAGATTACTTTTTATTAACATAGATGATAAAAAATTTGATTAAATAATAACAATAATAGAAAAGACAAGTATTAAAAATAATTAGTATACATATTATTTAGATCACGCAACATTTGTTGGTATAATACATCGTAAGGCTAACAAGGATTAAGTGTTTTATATTATTCATCACAACGGTCAACGATATTGATAATATGCTGTTCATAAGTACATTGACTTGTAAGTTAATATCAATACATATTAATTTATGATGGCCAACAGATCGACGAGTGTTTATCTGAAAAGCATAGATAGGTAGGTATTCATCGCAATGCAACGTAAATCGATTTAATGCGAGGTCACGTCATGATCCTAAATATAAAAGTAATAGGTATTGAATGGTGATGGAAATCGTGGCTCAATTTGATGAATCAATTCGCTTTGATTAGTCAATTCATTGAGTCAACTCTCAATTCTCAATTAGGTAATTGGTAAAAAAAAAAAAACCAAAGAAAAAATGAAGAAACAAAAATAACTGGGATAAAAAGAAAAAAATGTAATATACAATATTATCTATTGATTATGAAAATCCAAAAATGATTATTTACACACATTTACAGGACTGCATAGAAATTGCATATAATTGCACATAGAAATTGTAGGTATAAAAATAATTATCCCTCAAAAAAATTTGTAGATATAAAATCATTATTATTAATTAATGATAGGTATCATATTATAAGTTTACAACCGTATTAAATGTATAATATAGAAACATTTAGCATGATGGTGGTGCCATTTTATCAACTGATCATAAAAAAAACTCTAAAATAATTATATTGTAATAAAAAAAAAAAAAAAAAATGCTGTATACAACCTATATTATACTAAGTTAATACATTGTATTTAATCGTTAAATAAAAATTATACTAGTTAGGTGTCTACTACCTACAAAAACATGAAGAATGAAATATACATTTTATTTATATTTTTTCACATAATCTTATGCAAAAGGAACAACATTTTACAAAAGAAATGTATTTTTTATATTTCAATATTTTTAAAAATGATATAAAATATTAAGCATTTTTTTTTTTTTATTTATTGAGCTTAAAAAATCATCGACAACTCAACCATTAGTAAAATTATTTTTGTTTAAGTTACATTGTTAGTATTTACATTAAATTAAATTATACAATTCTATACATTTTTCTTGAGGAGATTAGATACCGACCGTTTTTAAGGAGTTAAATGTAGACAAAATGTCTATGTGTGTGCATACGGGTCATGTGTGTGTAGTAAAGTGATAATTTTTTAATTATCATATTAAATTAAAATATATTTAATATTTTTAAAAATTGTTATTTCCGGGATTCCTCAATCGATAAGTCAAATCATATCTCGACCAAGTCATGATTTGAACCTAAATCTTAATGAACCAATCAAATCTATTCAATTATAAAATAATAACATGTTTTTCAGTCGATGCGTTATCAATTATTATAAATAACGCTGTTGGTACTTGGTAGTAGTGTCATGATGAATTGACGAGCCACTGATTCAAATTCACTTAAAACATGAACGTCACGATTTATACATACATAATATTGAATAAATATTACTAAAAAGTAAGTAATAAATAATCAATCACCAAATGTCGAGCCCCGCGTCCGCTCTATTTGGGCTTAGGCGTATAAATAAATTAGTGGTCCTGAAAAGGACCGTTTTAGGGGGGGGAATATAACCGTTAAGTAAATAATTTACTTCTTCTTGGGAGCTGCAGTTTTCTTGGTAGGAGTCTTCTTTGCTTTGGGTTTGACAGCGCTAGCAGGTTTTTTCGGTTTGGCCGGGGATTTCTTCGGTTTAGCAGCCTTAGGTTTAGACGCAACAGCCTTTTTTGCTTTTTTAACCGCCGGTTCACCGGACGCCGGCTTCACTTTCTTAGCAGACGTCGATTTCCTCTTTATGGCACCGGGTGCCTTGACTTTTTTAATGACTGGTTTCTTCTTGGCTACAGCCGTCTTTTTTGGTTTAACCTCGGCAACCGGCAGTTTGAAATGTCCAGAAGCGCCGGTGCCCTTGGTCTGAACGACAGTACCGTTGGCGACGGCGGCTTTCAAAAACTTCCTGATGAATGGCGCTAGCTTGGCGGGATCGACTTTGTAGTTGGCAGCCAAGTATTTCTTGATAGCCGGCAAAGACGAACCTTTCTTCTCCTTGAGCTCTTTGATGGCAGACGTAACCATCACGGAGGTAGTCGGATGAGACGCAGCGGGCTTTTTTGCCTTGGCAGCAGCACCGGTTTTCTTCTTTGAAGGAGACTTTTTCGCAACAGGCGATGCGACAACTGGTGCCGGAGCCGCGACAACAACGGTATCGGTCATGGTAGCGTAGTGCGTAGTAATATCAACAATAGTACAATAACTAGAATTTACACTATTCGATATAATGAAGACCAACCAAACGGTTTGTAAATATATACACTTTACCGTACCGACTAGTAAACCGTCATAATTCACGTCGTCGACACGGCTGCGGTTGTACAAACATTTTCTGCAATTTCTTGGCAATAAATAGTTATACGACTCTGGTTTTGAACTTTACAGAAAGCCAACTAAATTTCAAAAGATCTCATATAGCTATCTCGACGCTATCCGGTATCAAAAAACCACCACTGATCGTTATTCTTACTCTTCTAACCGGGTTTTCATAGACCACATTTAATGGTCTATCGTATGTCCGGAAACAATTGTAAATTTACAAAAACTTTTTAAGCACATTCTATACGAGTTTTCCAAGACCTGAGCGTTTGCAGATTACCAATCGACCGATTTGTCGATGAACGGTGGCTTTTTAAAATCGACGATTTTAGGTTACTGTTACGGCACGGCGTCATTAACGTTCCTACCATTGAAATGTTTACGTGGCAGACTTTACTTATAAATCTAATATTAATCGTATGTACTTTAAATATTATGATAAAATAATCATAGTAATACACTATCAAAGGATTTCGGTCGAAATTCGATTTTAAATACAAACTATAACTTATTTTTACAACATCGATCTTCTCGAAGCCGACACATTACAATGGTTGTACGTGTAATAAACCGATAACGTCGCTTTACTATAAACGGTGTATACGTAAATATTTAATATTTAAGATTTACTATACGTGTATACGATACATCTTCTTTTGGATTTGCCTAATATAATATTCAAAACTAATACATATTTTATAATTAAATTAACAAATCGTTAGTTAAATAATAAAAATCTGCGTTATGAAAAATATTTATATACACATTTATTATTTAATATTTATGAGTATGAAAAATATTAATTGCCTAATAAATGTGTATATAAATATTTTTCATAACGCAGATTTTTATTATTTAACTAACGATTTGTTAATTTAATTATAAAATATGTATTAGTTTTGAATATTATATTAGGCAAATCCAAAAGAAGATGTATCGTATACACGTATAGTAAATCTTAAATATTAAATATTTACGTATACACCGTTTATAGTAAAGCGACGTTATCGGTTTATTACACGTACAACCATTGTAATGTGTCGGCTTCGAGAAGATCGATGTTGTAAAAATAAGTTATAGTTTGTATTTAAAATCGAATTTCGACCGAAATCCTTTGATAGTGTATTACTATGATTATTTTATCATAATATTTAAAGTACATACGATTAATATTAGATTTATAAGTAAAGTCTGCCACGTAAACATTTCAATGGTAGGAACGTTAATGACGCCGTGCCGTAACAGTAACCTAAAATCGTCGATTTTAAAAAGCCACCGTTCATCGACAAATCGGTCGATTGGTAATCTGCAAACGCTCAGGTCTTGGAAAACTCGTATAGAATGTGCTTAAAAAGTTTTTGTAAATTTACAATTGTTTCCGGACATACGATAGACCATTAAATGTGGTCTATGAAAACCCGGTTAGAAGAGTAAGAATAACGATCAGTGGTGGTTTTTTGATACCGGATAGCGTCGAGATAGCTATATGAGATCTTTTGAAATTTAGTTGGCTTTCTGTAAAGTTCAAAACCAGAGTCGTATAACTATTTATTGCCAAGAAATTGCAGAAAATGTTTGTACAACCGCAGCCGTGTCGACGACGTGAATTATGACGGTTTACTAGTCGGTACGGTAAAGTGTATATATTTACAAACCGTTTGGTTGGTCTTCATTATATCGAATAGTGTAAATTCTAGTTATTGTACTATTGTTGATATTACTACGCACTACGCTACCATGACCGATACCGTTGTTGTCGCGGCTCCGGCACCAGTTGTCGCATCGCCTGTTGCGAAAAAGTCTCCTTCAAAGAAGAAAACCGGTGCTGCTGCCAAGGCAAAAAAGCCCGCTGCGTCTCATCCGACTACCTCCGTGATGGTTACGTCTGCCATCAAAGAGCTCAAGGAGAAGAAAGGTTCGTCTTTGCCGGCTATCAAGAAATACTTGGCTGCCAACTACAAAGTCGATCCCGCCAAGCTAGCGCCATTCATCAGGAAGTTTTTGAAAGCCGCCGTCGCCAACGGTACTGTCGTTCAGACCAAGGGCACCGGCGCTTCTGGACATTTCAAACTGCCGGTTGCCGAGGTTAAACCAAAAAAGACGGCTGTAGCCAAGAAGAAACCAGTCATTAAAAAAGTCAAGGCACCCGGTGCCATAAAGAGGAAATCGACGTCTGCTAAGAAAGTGAAGCCGGCGTCCGGTGAACCGGCGGTTAAAAAAGCAAAAAAGGCTGTTGCGTCTAAACCTAAGGCTGCTAAACCGAAGAAATCCCCGGCCAAACCGAAAAAACCTGCTAGCGCTGTCAAACCCAAAGCA
This sequence comes from Rhopalosiphum nymphaeae, assembly GCA_036289425.1. NCBI lineage: Eukaryota > Metazoa > Arthropoda > Insecta > Hemiptera > Aphididae > Rhopalosiphum > Rhopalosiphum nymphaeae. The sequence continues at coordinate 47,881,397 of JAZAQC010000006.1, read as the reverse complement.
AAGAAGACTCCTACCAAGAAAACTGCAGCTCCCAAGAAGAAGTAAATTATTTACTTAACGGTTATATTCCCCCCCCTAAAACGGTCCTTTTCAGGACCACTAATTTATTTATACGCCTAAGCCCAAATAGAGCGGACGCGGGGCTCGACATTTGGTGATTGATTATTTATTACTTACTTTTTAGTAATATTTATTCAATATTATGTATGTATAAATCGTGACGTTCATGTTTTAAGTGAATTTGAATCAGTGGCTCGTCAATTCATCATGACACTACTACCAAGTACCAACAGCGTTATTTATAATAATTGATAACGCATCGACTGAAAAACATGTTATTATTTTATAATTGAATAGATTTGATTGGTTCATTAAGATTTAGGTTCAAATCATGACTTGGTCGAGATATGATTTGACTTATCGATTGAGGAATCCCGGAAATAACAATTTTTAAAAATATTAAATATATTTTAATTTAATATGATAATTAAAAAATTATCACTTTACTACACACACATGACCCGTATGCACACACATAGACATTTTGTCTACATTTAACTCCTTAAAAACGGTCGGTATCTAATCTCCTCAAGAAAAATGTATAGAATTGTATAATTTAATTTAATGTAAATACTAACAATGTAACTTAAACAAAAATAATTTTACTAATGGTTGAGTTGTCGATGATTTTTTAAGCTCAATAAATAAAAAAAAAAAAATGCTTAATATTTTATATCATTTTTAAAAATATTGAAATATAAAAAATACATTTCTTTTGTAAAATGTTGTTCCTTTTGCATAAGATTATGTGAAAAAATATAAATAAAATGTATATTTCATTCTTCATGTTTTTGTAGGTAGTAGACACCTAACTAGTATAATTTTTATTTAACGATTAAATACAATGTATTAACTTAGTATAATATAGGTTGTATACAGCATTTTTTTTTTTTTTTTTTATTACAATATAATTATTTTAGAGTTTTTTTTATGATCAGTTGATAAAATGGCACCACCATCATGCTAAATGTTTCTATATTATACATTTAATACGGTTGTAAACTTATAATATGATACCTATCATTAATTAATAATAATGATTTTATATCTACAAATTTTTTTGAGGGATAATTATTTTTATACCTACAATTTCTATGTGCAATTATATGCAATTTCTATGCAGTCCTGTAAATGTGTGTAAATAATCATTTTTGGATTTTCATAATCAATAGATAATATTGTATATTACATTTTTTTCTTTTTATCCCAGTTATTTTTGTTTCTTCATTTTTTCTTTGGTTTTTTTTTTTTTACCAATTACCTAATTGAGAATTGAGAGTTGACTCAATGAATTGACTAATCAAAGCGAATTGATTCATCAAATTGAGCCACGATTTCCATCACCATTCAATACCTATTACTTTTATATTTAGGATCATGACGTGACCTCGCATTAAATCGATTTACGTTGCATTGCGATGAATACCTACCTATCTATGCTTTTCAGATAAACACTCGTCGATCTGTTGGCCATCATAAATTAATATGTATTGATATTAACTTACAAGTCAATGTACTTATGAACAGCATATTATCAATATCGTTGACCGTTGTGATGAATAATATAAAACACTTAATCCTTGTTAGCCTTACGATGTATTATACCAACAAATGTTGCGTGATCTAAATAATATGTATACTAATTATTTTTAATACTTGTCTTTTCTATTATTGTTATTATTTAATCAAATTTTTTATCATCTATGTTAATAAAAAGTAATCTTGTGTTCTGTATGTGTAATCTATGGCCAAGTTTATAGCAAAAAAACCAAATAATATATTATAATTATTATTGTATAATATTTTTACAAAAGAAATACAAACAACCGTTCGAAAAAAATAATCACCCACAGATAAATTTCATTTATTTATTTCTAGATAATCTATAAAACACAACATTTTGCCGTTTCAACAATAATCACATAAACAATAATAACACTATTATTTTATTTCCGAGCGTGTTATTCCTAATATTGTACCATAACAACTGCACTTAAAAGTCATACACATTATACTAGGTACTTTCCGGTGAATGAATAACGAACGTTTACTGTGAGATATTAATACAAGTTGTCACATTGATTCTTCATCGATATTTTAAATAAAATCCTAATCTGAATTAATACGTCTAAACCATAGATAGTACCTATGTTATTTAACCGAAGTATATTATAGGAAACAGTTTATTATTTTTTTATCTTGTGTATAGACTAAAAGTTTGCAACGACTATCACACACGAATAGCACAATAGTGTGTAATTATTACAGATCAAATTATTATATAATATATATATATACTTTTTATTACCTAGTGTTTTGTATTCCATAAAGAAACCTTATTGTTTTGCTTTATGTAAACATTTGTTTGGTCTATAAGCTAGTGTTAAACGTGAGTCTATGACTGGTTGAATGATTGTTATGAATTAATATTATACATAAACATTATATTTTATGATAATAATAATCAATCGAGAAGTGGCTGGTGGTTTTTATGATAAATGGACCGATGTCGGTGTAACCGAGCTCACGGTGGTAGGAGTGCGAATGAGTAGTTTACTTCAATGGAAGGGTATTTAACCTATTTTTCTTTATAGATTAGACGGGTTAATTAAATTGTTGTAAGATAAGCATAAAATATAAACTAACCGATCTTAATTATATTAAAAATGAATAACTATTGTATATCGTTTGATGATTAATCCACCCAGTTTAATGGAATATAAAAAAATTCCTATGGGTCACCACCATCATATAAAAACTGTTGTAGTTAAAAAAAATTGGTGGCCCTAAAAAGGGCCTTTTTATAAAAGGGTACAGGATAATGGTAATCATATTATTTAGAGCTGGTGTATTTGGTTACGGCTTTTGTACCTTCACTGACTGCATGCTTAGCCAATTCTCCGGGCAACAAAAGGCGGACTGCGGTTTGGATCTCCCGACTGGTGATGGTCGACCGCTTGTTGTAGTGGGCCAAGCGACTAGACTCCGCGGCGATACGTTCGAACAAATCATTGACAAAACTGTTCATAATGCTCATTGCCTTAGAGGATACACCGGTGTCGGGGTGAACTTGCTTCAACACTTTATATATGTAAATGGCGTACGATTCTTTTCTCTTTGGCTTGCGCTTCTTGTCGGATTTGGCGATGTTCTTTTGTGCCTTGCCGGACGATTTTTTCATTGCTTTACCTGCGGATTTACCTCCTGGAGCCATGTTTGAAATTGTTATAACGACAGTTGTTAACAACGAAACACTTTCAATACGAATGATGTCGAGTCGCCCAAAACGACCGTATTATATTACTAACCCAAGGGGACACGTCAAACGGTCATTGGCCAAATTATAATAGGTATGACGGAACAAACACGATTTAACAGCAGTAATGCGTTTGATTAAAATAGTAGATTCTCCATGAGCAGACAATATTATTACGACGATTGAAAACAACACTTCTTAGTAGTAATTGCATAGTAAACGATGTCACATTACACCGTCATAATGTTTAAATCTGTCCAATCACATAATTGTTTTTTAATTTCTAACTATATAATCTGCATGTTTTGCTAAAATTTTACCATTCTGTTATCGAATTTACTTCAAAACACTCGTCAAACGGACATACAATCATGAGCGGAAGAGGCAAAGCAGGAAAATCGAAGGGTGGCAAATCCAAGACCAGGTCGTCCCGTGCCGGACTCCAGTTCCCGGTCGGTCGTATCCATCGTCTGTTGAGAAAAGGAAATTACGCCGAACGTGTCGGAGCCGGAGCACCGGTGTACTTGGCCGCCGTCATGGAATACTTGGCAGCCGAAGTTTTGGAGTTGGCAGGTAACGCCGCCCGTGACAACAAGAAGTCTCGTATCATTCCCAGACATTTACAATTGGCCATCAGGAACGACGAGGAATTAAACAAATTGTTGTCAGGAGTGACTATCGCCCAAGGTGGTGTGTTACCCAACATTCAAGCAGTTCTGTTGCCCAAGAAGACCGAGAAGAAAGTCTAAATAATTACTCACGTTTTTTCTCTAAATACTTAAAAAGGCCCTTTTCAGGGCCACCATATTTATCCAAACAACGGTAAACTATGAAAGTATCTTTATTTTACTATTTACTTCCAATGGAATTCATTTTAATGAATAATTATCTCACAATTCCCTATAGGACAACATATTCTTTACTTAAATGTGTTGTTTATAGTTATTGTTTTCTTAAGCATATATTATCAGTTTGAAAAAATACACTACCCACAGTGGAGATTTATACAATATATTTATTTATCTAACAATCTAAAAAATTATCAATATAGCATTTGATTTGTTAATGTCTACAAGACATTTGTTAATTTTAGTATTAGCATTTTTTTCAGTGTATATTATATGTCACGAATGTTCGCATTTTAAATGTCAAAAAACTTTAAAAGATATTGTTGTATTGATGGATATTTACCGGTTAACATAAAAATCAGTAATATTATAATGTCGTTGACTGTTAATATTTGTTTATGTTTGATACCTATAAACTAAATTTGTTATTACCTACAAATAAAAAACTAATCCAATTACCAACTAGGTACTGACCGGGGGACGCTTAACAATATAAGTAAAAAATGTTTGTTTTTTTTTTTACCAACTTTAACTATAGAATATATATCAGTGGAATACAATGATAATAAGTAATATAGAATTTATATGATTACACCTGGCTTACAGTATATTTTGAATTTTTAGTGTTAATATTCATAAAACTCTTACAGCACTTCTACAATTCAATACAAATGAACAACCAATTGGATAAAATATTATATTTCTTGCTGTTTAAATAATTCGCAAATATGCAATGTAAAACAGTACACACATTTTCGAATAACGGAACACAGCTGTAAAATACAACAGTAATAATACACATTTATTAATTGTTACACGGTTATCTTCTATGAAATTTATTGATCTAGAGGTATATATATTCGTTATTGTATTTAGAGCTGTAACGAAAAATCCAACTTATGTGCGTCTAATCATAACGATAAAATGTAAACTGGGGGGAGGTAGCAACGTTTATATTAAAAACTAAAATAATAGAGTATTAAGAAATTTGAAAAGAGTGGTGGCCCTGAAAAGGGCCTTTGTAAATTTATGGTAGAGCGTAATATTATTCTCAACACAAATAGACTGGCCAAGTCAAAATATTTAATTTTGCAATCTTGCGTCGATCGTTTGGATTGCCTCGAGCTTACACTATTGAACATTACATCAGCGAGAACAGGCAGTCAAGCGTACGTAAGGATTGGGAAGACGAACTTCAGTACGCTTAAGCGAGTCTTGATCCAAGTTTGTTAAGGATCAGAAAAGTACGGCATGTATTTTAATTGTCGCTTTTTTTACTGTATTAGTGTTAGTTAAAATAAGGAATACGAATAATTACTTTTGCTTGACGGACTTGATTGACCTATGATCTAGTGTCAGCCGTCGGACGTGGGCCTATAACTGGAAGTTTGAACTGTTAAGAATTTGTTTTTATTATTTTGTTTATTTTACGATTGTGCCCAGTCGAGTTGCTTTTTGTACCTGGTTGTAAGTGGGTTCATAATAGAAACGAATAATTATTATGCATTTTACAACTATACATACAGCACCGTACCGACTAGTAAACAAGTACTGAAAGTATTTATTTTTAAATAAAAATTATTAATTCTTTATTTTTCAATCATTAAAAAGCAATTGTGTTTTTTTTAATAATAAAGTAATTTGAAAATTCAAAATTTTTATCACGGGGCAACTCCGTTTCATCCAGACAAATGTTAATCACATTATTTGGCTATGTTCATCATAAAATCGCTAGTATTTGACTAAAAAATGATTCATCTTTGGATGAAATATAATAAATAAACATCATTTTTATTTATGAAAGCTAAGGTTAAATCACACACTTGTCATAGTATAATCTTATATAGTAAGCAATACGAGTAAGATGTATACAATTATTAAGAAACTTAAAGGTGGGAAATACAATTTTCACGTTAGTCTCTTCAGAGTATCTTTTAAGAATGATAATTAATAAAATTTTACATTAAACAAGTAAAATATTATAACAACCTGTATCAATAATTAAAAACGGTAAAAAACTGAGAAAATCGAAAATAGTTCATTGAAGTTTTACTAAGTTAATGGACTTTGAAAAAACTGCACTTGAATCGCATTTATACAAAAATAGGTAATAACCATAAAATTTGTAATTATGTTAATGATACACGTAAATGTGGTGGCCCTGAAAAGGGCCTTTTTAAATTATATGATAACAGAAGAGACTGTTTAACCTCCGAAACCGTACAGGGTACGACCTTGGCGTTTGAGAGCGTAGACAACGTCCATAGCGGTCACTGTCTTCCTCTTGGCGTGTTCTGTGTACGTAACGGCATCACGAATCACGTTTTCCAAGAATACTTTCAACACACCGCGAGTTTCCTCGTAGATCAAGCCGGAGATACGTTTCACTCCACCACGACGAGCCAACCGACGAATGGCGGGCTTCGTGATACCCTGGATGTTGTCACGTAGTACTTTACGATGACGTTTGGCGCCTCCTTTTCCAAGACCTTTTCCTCCTTTACCGCGTCCGGTCATGTTGATTTTATGTAGTTTCTAGCTGGCTGTTGAACGAGCTGCAACTTGAAACGCTGAACGTTAACTGATACACGAACAACTAATGTCTGTATATTTATACGTTTTGTGGTTGCACGCTCGGCCAATCGAAATGCTCCATTTGATTTCTCCTACACACTGGTTATCGACAACGCTTCGACCAATGAAAACGACAGATACGAATCCGTTTCGTGTATAAATACTGGTGAGTTTCATTATTGCGGTCATAAGTGTTCTACAGCTATTAGTACATCAACACAAACAAAATCAGCAATGGCACGTACCAAGCAGACAGCCCGCAAGTCTACCGGAGGAAAGGCTCCCAGGAAACAGTTGGCCACTAAAGCTGCCCGTAAGAGCGCACCCGCCACCGGAGGAGTGAAGAAACCCCATCGTTACCGTCCGGGAACCGTCGCTCTCCGTGAAATCCGTCGTTACCAGAAAAGTACCGAACTTTTGATCCGCAAATTGCCGTTCCAACGTTTGGTGCGTGAAATCGCCCAGGACTTCAAGACCGACTTGCGTTTCCAGAGCTCCGCCGTCATGGCGTTGCAGGAAGCTAGCGAAGCCTATTTGGTCGGTCTGTTCGAAGACACCAACTTGTGCGCCATTCACGCCAAACGTGTCACGATCATGCCAAAAGACATCCAATTGGCTCGTCGTATCCGCGGAGAACGTGCTTAATGACCTTGCTACTATTTTTTAAACAACCATAAAAATGGCCCTTTTCAGGGCCCCAAATATTTTTAATTTACCTCCCCCCCCCCCTGTTGCTTGTTATTAATATTATTGTTTAAATCATTTGTTAACAATTATAAACGTCTGTGTTATACCCCTTCCAATGTTCAATTGTTATAATACTCATAATCATCATTTAATAATTTACTTACATCATATATTATAATGTTTGAAATTTTTTGGATTTCTAGTGAAACCAACACATATCCGCGATGTAATTTCATATAACCTCTTTTGATCAAAAGTAAAAAACTAGCCAATGATCGAGTTTTCTACAATTTTAAACTTCCATCGAAAAATATCAATTATTTGTTTATTGATCTTAAATATCATTTTTAGAGTGGTATACCGCTAAGCGCCTATACACGGCTTAGAACTGTCGGTAATACTTCATAACTTAATATCCTCATATAATATGTAATTTTTTCGCCAAAAATTAATTCAATCCACATTAAGAATAATATTAAAATTATATAAAAAAAAATATTTTTGTTATTTGGTGATATAACCTGACAGAGACCGTATCTGTTCAAAAAATCGTGTTTATCATCCACTTATTTAACAAATCCATTACAGTAACCCGAGGAACACATTAATACACAAAATTGTACAGCGGAACGTTTACCTATATTTTTATATTTAAAAATTAACTCTTATGTATATTTCTTATTTATTAGAAACATGTTCATACGTATTTGTATTAACGCTTGCGTTTGGCGAAATTCCACGTTTAAAAACTGCATTTACGTATTGTTAACACAAAAATATAGTGGCTCTGAGCAGAGCCTTTTTATTAGACAGATAGTTTGTGAGAAAATTAAGAGTTACCTATTTTAATATTTTACATTAATATATTCATGATTTGGAGCTGGTATACTTTGTGACAGCTTTAGTCCCTTCACTGATAGCGTGCTTGGCCAATTCACCAGGCAACAAAAGTCGCACGGCCGTTTGGATCTCCCGACTGGTTATCGTCGGACGCTTGTTGTAATGGGCCACGCGACTGGCCTCGCCGGCGATACGCTCGAAAAGGTCGTTGACGAAACTGTTCATGATGCTCATGGACTTTGATGAGATGCCGGTGTCGGGATGCACTTGTTTCAGCACTTTGTATATATAGATGCCATACGTTTGCTTCCTCTTGGTCTTGCGCTTTTTGTTACCAACAGTCTTGGCCACGTTTTTTTGCACTTTAGCCGGTGACTTTTTCATCGCCTTACCAGGTGCCATTTTTAATTGATTGCGTATTACCGGATAGTAGATTAGAATATAATATGATGAGCACAATGATACTTTTCTAACCGTAGTACACCTACATATGATGAATTATTGGTGGCAATAATGCGTTAGATATTTATACGAAAAATAGTGATAACTGTTCATTCCGTTCGCCAGTGTACGTTAAATTTGATTATGTTTAATCTCGTTGTGCATACGCCGATGGTTTAACAACCATGTTGTTCTACGTTCATAAAATAAAATATTAGACTGGGAAATAATAATATTACCGTTGCCTAAGTGGAACGGGGATAACATCTTATTAATAAAATATAATATTATTTCGTAAAATTGTACACCTATAAATAAAAACGTAATAATACTACTAAAATAGTAATCGGTCAAAAAGTCAGTTTTAAAATAAGTTGAACATAAAGTCCGACCACATATTTAATGTCGGACAATAAGTCTGAAAATACAAAATACTCTATATAATTAATATTTATTTTTAAAAGTCAAAAATATCTGTAGATATTATATATCATACACATTATACACATATTATATTATTACATTTTTTTTCTATTTTCTTATTTTCATTTATAATTATATATTGTATTACATATTTAACCAACACATATCTGCGGTGTAATTTTATATAACCTCTTTTGATCCGGTCATTGCAACAAAAGTAAAAAACTATAGCCAATGATCGAGTTTATTTTAATAACTTTTGCCAACACGATCACACGAGGGTACAACACGATTGCAAATGATTGACGCTTATCAGAAAATTTTGTTTTTTAGCTGAAAAACAAACAATTGCGAAAATATTTAAAGACCACATTGCCAAGTTTACAAAATATTAAAAAGTGATAGTGTTTTCTTCTAAACCATTTCAGGCAACTCAGTGGCCACATGATTAGACTTTTGAGCAATGTCAATTAAAAAAGTGAGAAACGTACTTATTTTGATGAATTGCGCATTGATAAAATTGGTTCTAAAAGTTTTAAGTGCAATTTTTTGCAATTTTTGAAATTTTATTTAATTTATTCGTTTATACAACTATTTTAGTTATATAGTATACACTCAACTGTCGAAACATCTATGTTATCTTATAAAATAAACTTAATTTCAAGTTGTGGGTACCTATATTTAACTTGAACATCAAACATATTAAAAAAGTAGTCAGCATATTGTTTAATCCAACACTGCATAGCGTTGCTTGAGAGTAACAATGTATGACGTAATATCCTATACCTAAAATAATTCTAATTTAATGCTTATGAATGTTTATTTTAGAAACTAAGGTAGTATAAATTTTATTATGTATATAATTGTATGAGATTCATTTGATTAAGTAATTTGGTGTTTTTCGATTTTTTTTTGCGTTATTAGTATTATCGTTTTTTTTTGTAGGTATGCAGTTTCATTTGCTCGTCGTTCACCGTGGCGTTATGTGTTCTCACTCTTGTTCCACAGTGTTTTTTTTTCTGACATCTGAAAAGTGTCTGATAATCTTGGAATTAATACCAATTGTTTCATACTGTCACGCTGATGCCGATTCTGCTGTCCTTCGGAAGTCACTGAGTATTTTTTACCCATTAGCGTTGAAAATTTGGTAATTTTAATGAATTTAATGATCTATCGCACCGTTCTCTAATTATCCCTTAACTTGGTATTGTATCCTAGGAGATACACTCATTATTATCATTTTTAAATACTTTAAATATTTATTTTTTCTATATACATTTTAACGTTTTTAATAATACTACACTGTTTGATTACTATCATATTTTTATTTCCCGGTTAAATGTTATCATACTTTTTCTGTTAAGCATTACAAATCGAGTATTACCCTGTTATCAAATATACAAGAATTCCCATATTCAAAATTGTCAAAAACCGTAATTTGTTAGAAAAATACACGAAACAAGGTGAAAAACTATTAAAGGAAGTATTTATTTTATAATTACATATATTTATTTGATTAAAATATTGTATAAATAGTTTTAAATGTCATTTGAATCTTATGTATCCTATAAGATACATTGCCACAACGCCTGTAAGTTTATACATGTATCTCAGAAGACACATTGCCACAACGCCTATAAGTTTATACATGTATCTCAAAAGACATTTCCCTGGTATTTTTGTATTATTAATAGTCGATTTTCGGAATAAAGGAAGATAACCAATTCATAATATTAAATTATTTTTTTTATATTATTAAACTATTAATTCTGTACAATTATTATATATATTATATATTACCGCCCTGTGCAATATAAATATGTACCGCACCGGACAGTCGCTCGCTTCCACTCGAGCTGCAATCAACGCGCTAATCCATATTATAAATTATTTTATAAATACGTCGTGTTTAGAAATGTTTTCTAGAACTAGAAAAATGATGGCTTAGGCCTTACCTCCGCTAGATAGTGGATCTAGTTCGGAGTCAGAGATAGATGAACAACATATACCAGAGATTTACAGGCAGAATTTGAAGAAGAGAATGAAAATGATGTAGGTTTCTTTTAATTACTGTATTTTATTATATTTATTTTTTATATAAATAATATAAAATAAATATAAATATATTATATTATAGAAAATAATATATAATCAAAATTATAATATATATTATATATTAATTATATAAAATATATATAATATATAAAATAAATAAATTATATTTATATTTTTATTTTATTAAATAATATAGGATTGGAACGAAGAAGTGTTTGAAGAACTTGATGCTCAGATAGTACCAGAAGAAACTGAGATGTTAAGAGATGAAGCTGTTTCAGAAATAAGTATTTATTTACCATCTCCAAATCAAGTACCAAGTCCTGCAACACCTCTTCCTACGGCATCATTATCTGTAACACCCGTAAGTTCATCATCACGGCGTTCAGCTCCAGTTCATAAAAAAACAGTTATTGAGACTCCGGTCATCACTCCTGTTCACCATCCAAAAAAAAAGTGCCGTTGAAACATATAGATTTCACTTGGAAATCAATAAAAAAATTTAATTTTGATGTCGAGGTTCCAGTTGAACAAAACTATATTATTAACGATACTATTTTAACGTCCTTAGATTACTTTACGAAAATGTTTTCTAATGAGGTAATTAAATTGTTAGTTGAACAGTATAATTTGTTTTCAATTCAAAATTTTCGAAACCTCTTTCTACAACTCCCGAAGAAATGAAAAATTTTTTAAGTATTAAACATGGATGGGTATAGTTAAAATGCCGTCATATATTGATTATTGGGCACTAGGCACTAGATTTGGACCAATCGCAGAGATTATGCCAATAAAAAAATATCAACATATATTGCGATGCTTACACCTAACAAATAACGAATATGATAACAACACCGATCGATTTTTTAAAGCAAGGGAATTCGTTGAAAAAATTCGTATTAACTGTTTGAATTTTTCTCAATGAAATAAATTTTCAATAGATGAAATGATGGTGCCATACAAGGGAAAGAAGGCTGGTTCACGTAGGCAATACATGAAAAATAAACCGACGAAGTGTATGATTTTTTCCCATACTCTGGCGAAAAAACATTCCAGAATGTACAGTTCTCCGATTATGAAAATAGTTATTTCGGTTTAGGACCAAAAGTAGTTATTGCATTCTGTAAAACTATCTCTAATAAACCACTCAGTACGGTTTTTTTTGATAATTTTTTTACAACACCGGAGCTTATTCATTCTTTAAGACATGAATATGGCATTCTTAGTCTTGGAACATTAAGAAAACAACATTTGCGTGGATGTGATATAGACGATAAGAAGTTAAGTAAAACGCCACGGGGTACCTTCTTTAGCAAGTGTGATAAAAAAAATAAAGTAATTATTGTTAAATGGTTGGACAATAAAATTGTTAGTTTGGCAAGCTCTTATACAGGCGAAGAAACCGTCCAAACAATTCAAAGATATTCAAAAACCGAAAAAAAAAGTTCCTGTCCCTTACCCTAAAATAGTTGAGGAATATAATACCCATATGGGTGTCGTAGATCTTGCAGATATGTTTATAGCGCTTTACCGAACTAACATGAAGACACACAAATAGTATATGACATTATTTTCGCAGATGTTAGATCTATCTGTAAATAATGCCTGGTTATTATATAGAAGAGATAGCAAAAGTGAAAAAAACACGATGAGGTTAAAAGAATTTAGAAAAGATATTGCTATTGCATTGGCTTGTAAAAATGAGCCAAGAGTTGGTCGTCCTTCTTCTTCGATAACAAAAGAAAAACAAAACGTAAAAGAGTTCAAACACCGGTTGCACCAAGGCCTCTACAAGAAGTGATACAAGATAAAATAGACCATTGTCCAGCATTTACCACCAAAGGCAGATGTAGGTATTGCAAATCAGGCCAAACTTCTGTCATATGTCTTAAATGTAAAAACCGTCTTTGTTTTGTGGAAGGGAGAAATTGTTTCCAAAACTTTCACTATGCAAAATAATTGTATATATTTTTATCTATTGTTTTGTTTCAATTGAAACTCATTAAGTATTAAATTAAATAATAACATTAAAGGAAGTTCCTATGCATTTATTTAAAAATAAATTGTTTATTCATATTTTAAATGTGTTAAAGTTATAGTTTTATTTTATATATTATTAAATATACTATTATGAATTAATGTTTTTGTATTTCCTGAATTACTGGCAACGGCTTATATTATACACTTGTTCTTGGTAATGTATCTCCCTAGATACAACTCTTATAATACGAGTTTATAGTAATATATCTCATAAGATACACAGTACATATTATAAGGTTATGGCAATGTATCTCACCAGATACATAGTACATATTATGAGGTTATGGCAATGTATCTCACAGGATACATCTTATAACTTTAAAAATTTAAGTCCTAAAAAATTTTTTTGAGTTCAGGGGCCTCAAAATATAAAGAATAACCAAACTTTATAATTTTCACACCAATAATGTACACTTGCCAAGTTAAGGGTTATAGCAGGTAATACTTATCTTCGAACTCCCCGGCACAGCCGGCGGTCGTTCTAATCTTATCTTAATAATGACCCGCACCAATAAACCGTCATCGAGCAGTTCTCACACAACAACATCGTACGAACACAATAAAACCAAATCTGTCTAATAATAATTTGAATCGTACACAGTACGTTTCAACTTTATCAAATACTTCAAATGATGTCTTTACGGACGAAGTTCCTAATTACCCAGATTTTAAATTAGTCACAAATAAACCAAAACGTAATCTTTCTTCTATCAGCTCAACCGGAACATCCGACAATAAGAAATCAAAACCCGTCTTTGTCAGTTCAAATAGATTTAACTACTCCAGTACCGGATAATGTTAACGATAATGAAAACAATATGGAAACGAATAATGTCCAACCAAACCACATTCCGTTACCTCCACCAATATTTGTACGAATCGTTTCTGATTTCATTGAATTAAGAAATCAATTAATTGTGGTGGACTAACCAGCAACTGATTACTTGAGCAGCATAGCCGTGATAAATGATTAAATAGTGCAGCTATTTTTGTATAAGTGTATTTTATTGATAAATAAATTATATAGTAAATTATTCTAAGTGTAATTTAATTAGAAAATTTGACTAAGCCACAGGGACTGAATCATGATGATATCTGACGTGAAGGTGCTCGTGCTGACTCTGGTGGATCACGTCTGCGGGGGGGCTACCTATTTCCTGTTGTCTCTTCTGGTTAACGGATGTGACTCATTTGTTGTTCACACGCTGTTTACGCGATTTAGGGTTCTGTGAACGTGCCATGATCTAATTAGATGCGCATCACTATTATAATTATTACATATTGCTATTACTAGTATTATCTAGGATATTTAGAATATGTAAAAAAACACCATACCTAAAAAAGTTGTATAATCCTAATTAATTGTAGGCCTAATAATCTTTTTTAATAATCTTTCTACTAATCTTTTCTAATAACCTATTCTCATCATATGTCTTCAAAACATATTTTCGTTATTATAATAATTAAGTATTACTATTATTATTATTAATAGTGATACTTCTAGATTATCCAAGATGTCAGAGCACGTAGCATAATAAAGCTGATTGGTCCACAAACCTTCAGCTTTAAGTCATCAGCCAATAACCTAAAAATTAACACTACTAACCCTGACTCGTACAGAGAAGTTATAATGCCGAATATCACACCTATAAAGCCCGTGAAGATAAAGCTTTCTGTATTGTCATACGTAACTTGCATCCGTCTTCTTCAACTCCCGAAGTAGGTACTGCCATTGAAGACATCGGATATTCTGTCCGTCAAGTTTCAAATGTTATCCACAAATATACAAAATGTCCCCTCCCAATATTTTTTATTGACCTTGAACCCGCTCAAATCAACAATGAGATTTTCAAATAGACCTCGCTGCTTCATACCAAATTAAAGGTAGAAGAGCCACATAAAAGACGTGAAATCATTCAATGTTCCAAGTGTCAAGAATATGGCCACTCGAAAGGATACTGCGCTCATCGTTGTGCTGATTTCCATCCCACTACACAGTGTACACAATCAAAAGATACTCCTCCAATCTGCGCCCTATGTAGAGGAAACCATACAGCAAACTTTTTTTTTTTTTTTTTTTTTTATTGAACTTAAAAAAACATCAACAGCAAAGGTTATTAGTTTTTGGTTAAATTACAAAATGGTGGTTAAAATTACAATATTTATATGGTGTTAATTATATATAGTTACTATTTACATTTATATTACAATTTTCTTTAACGGTAGGTTCAAATTTTGTCGTATAAATCCGATTTTTTGAGGAAGGTTAACATGTTCGATGTGTTTTCGCTATCTGGTCCTAGAGCTTCATACAGGTTGGGTGGGATGTTGTATTTTTTAAGATGTTCGGCGTATTGGTAACACTCTGTTATTAAATGTTTCACTGTTAGTGTAACCCCGCAGACTATACATTGGGTGGGTTCTTTTTTGGCCATGAGGTGTTGATGGGTCAGCCTTGTGTGACCTATTCGGAGACGATTTATAAGAATTTTTTCTTTTCTACTAAGATTTGGGTTTTGCCAGTTAAAAATTGTGTTTTTAATTTCGTTGAGTTTGGTCTGTTGTTTTGACCAGTGCGTTTGCCATTTTGTTAGTGATTTGTTTTTGATGTGGGTTTTGATGTCATCATATGTTACTGTGTCCAGGAATTGTATATTGAGGTTGTTTGGTTGTGCCGCTTCCTTTGCTGCTTGATCCGCCGTCTCGTTCCCCCTTATATTTGTGTGGCCTGGTACCCAAATGAAAATGATATTTATTCCCCTAAGCTTTAGGTCGTAGGTTTTTTCTTGTATGTTCTTTGCTATGTCTGTTGGGTTTGTATTGTTTTCTAAGCTTCGTAGTGTGCTCAGTGAATCGGTGAGTATCAGATTATTTGTTGACATTTTATCTTGTATTTGTATGAATTCTATAGTTTTGAAGACGGCTATTGCCTCAGCAGAAAAAATAGAACATTCTTTTGGTAGTCTATATTTGATTGTTGTTTCGTGGTGTACAATTGCAATGCCTACTCCTTTTTCAGTTTTTGATGCATCTGTAAAGAACATGTTGCAATTTTGGTAAATCTCTAGAACTTTTCTCAGATGTTCTTGGTATATTATTGGGTTCGTATTTTCTTTTTTATTTTGAGCTAGCTCCATATTTATCTCCAATTTGAAAGTCCATGGTGGGAAGCTGTATGGATTTACTTTGAGAATAGAGCCCAGCTGGATTTTATCTTCATTGGCAGTTTGAATGGTTTCAACTATGTGTTTGTTGGCTGGATTGTCTGTATTTCTAGTGATGCTAGCTGCGTAGAGAAGTGTCTTCTCTGCTCTTCTTAGCTCTGGGGGTGCTTCTTGTGCTATGTTTCTTATGCTTTCTATAGGGCTTGATTTGAAAGCTCCTATGCATAGTCTTATGCTGGAGTTTAATGTACTGTCTATTATTTTAAGATGTGAGTGACTGGTTGATTGGTATAAAATTGCTCCGTAGTCTAACTTTGCTCTGATAAGTTGTCTATGTATGCGGATTAGTGAATGTTCATCTCCCCCCCATTGGGTGTGACTTAATACTTTTATTAAATTCAATCTTTGGTTAATATCCGTTTTTAGGTATTTTAGATGTTGGATCCAGTTCATTTTTGTATCGAATTTCAAGCCGAGAATTTTAACTGTGTTATTGTTTGGTATGTTTTTTCCATCTATTTGAACGTTTATATGTTTTGGCCCTCTTTTTTTAGTGAATATAATGCATTGGGATTTTGAATTGGAGAATTTGAAACCTGACGTATTGGCCCATTGAGTTAGTTTGTTGGCTGTTTCTTCGAGGAACCTTTGTACAGTTGATAGGTTGTTACTCCTGCACCAGAAGTTAAAATCATCTGCGAATAACATCGCGTTTACTGGATATTTGATATTTTCCATTATATTGTTGATTGCTAACAGAAACAAAGTTACTGATAGTGACGAACCTTGGGGTACACCGTTTTCTTGTAAGAGATTTGCAGAGAGTGTGTTTGATACTTTGACTGCGAATTGTCGATTGTCTAGGAAACTTTTAATATATTGCAGCATATTACCATTAGATATAATTTTACTGAGTATATGAATTACTCGATGTCTCCATATAGTGTCGTAGGCTTTTGTAATGTCTAGACATATCATTCCAAGATACTGATTTGTGGCAAATGTTTTGTTTATTTCGGAGTGTATGGTAACTAAATTGTCAAGTGTGGAACGAGATCTGCGGAACCCGCTTTGTTTGTTTGATATATGTTTATTCTTTTCGAGGAACCATATGAGCCGGTTGTTTATTATCTTTTCCAATATTTTTGCCATTGTATTTAAAAGTGTTATGGGTCTATATCCTTCCGTCGTGTATTTGTTTTTTCCTGGTTTGGGTAGCGGTATAACTGTTCCTCTCTTCCATTCTCTGGGGATGATGCCTGTGCTCCATATGTTGTTGTAGATCCTTAGTAGTGATTCTTTAGATTTTGTCCCTAAGTTTTGTAGAAAGCTGTAAGGAATTCCATCAGGACCTGGACTCTTACTATTGCATTTGTTTAACGTCTGCTCTATTTCATTCATTGTTATTGGGAGATTTATGTTGTACTGGTCCGGGTTTGATGAGTTTATTACAGATACTATTTGTTGTTTTTCATTTGGTGTTTTTATTTCGGAGATGAATTTTTTATCATATGAGTTATTGCTTGAGTTATTTTGGAAAAAGCTGGCGAGTTTGTTGGCCACTTCCTCTGGGTCTACGATTGTATCGTGATCATTTTTTAGAATGATTTCATTGCCTCTGCTGAGGCCTTTAAGTGATTTTATTTTATTCCATATCTCTGAGGCCTTGGCTTTTGAATTTATCGAGTTTGTGAATTGATTCCAAGACGTTTTTTTGCTATGATTTATGATGTACTTAGCTTTGGCTCTTAACTGTTTTAACTTTATGAAGTTTTCTTGTGAATTGTTTTTTTTAAATGTGTTGAGTGCGTTGTTTTTATCTTTAATGGCCATTTTGATTTTCTCGTTCCACCATGGGACTCTTGGTTTTTTAAAATTTGCGTTGCTGCCTATTGTTTTTTGCGCTATCGATGTAATGTGTGTCGTAAATTTCTTCGTTGCTTCATCTATATTTGACAAATCCATGTCCCCTATTATCTTGGATTCTTCTTCTAGTAGATCTGTAAATAGTTTCCAATTTGGGTTTTTTAAATTCCATCTATGTACTTGGTTATTTTTAACATCTGTTTGTCTAGTTGATAATTTAGTGTTTATTGGTAGATGATCACTGCTATACACTTCATTTAATACTTTCCACTCAAGTCTTTGAGAGATGGAGGGTGTACTCAGCGAGAGATCTATGTTCGAAAATTTTCCATTGGCAAAATTTATGTGGGTAGGGGATGTGTCATTTAACAAAATAAGGTTTTGGGACGAGATTAATTTTTCTATTAATTGGCCTCTATAATCAGTTGAGTTGGAGCCCCATAGTATATTGTGGGCATTAAAATCACCCACAATTATATATGGTTTGGGTAGTTGTTTTGAGATATCTTCTAAATCTGTAAGGCTGACATTTGTTTGGTTGGGAAGATAGATATTGCATATAGTAAACTTTTCTTAGTTCTATTGTAATTGCTATGGTTTCTAAGTTGCTTTTAATTTGGGTTTCCTGGACAGGGATATTGGATTTTACGTATATCGATGTTCCCCCACTGGCCCTGTTTGCTGTTATTCTATTTTTGCTGAAACCAGAGTATTCTTTTAGTGGTGCTGTGTAATCTTCTTTGAAATTGGTCTCCTGCAGGCAAATTATTTGAGGGTTTAGGTTGTTTATTATAAGTTTGAGTTCGTTTTGTTTTTTGAAGAAACCGTTTAGGTTCCATTGTAATATATTTAAAGGTTTCATTTTATAATAGATACTATGGTTTGTTTCTAGATTGATGCCAATTTTGATTGGATTTCTATTTGTTCGGTTCTGTAGTTGTTGTTGCGCCTAAGGCTTTGAATATTTTGTTGGTGATGCGGGTAAAATTATTTCTTGCTATTTTTGTGGTGAGATATGGACGGGTGATTTCGAATATCGTGATTATTTCACTTCCCTCAAGGCCGTATTCTTGTATTATGTTTAATGGGTTGTCTTGTTTGTGAATATTTTCTATAATGTGCGTGAATTGATCAAAAGATATTTTAAATTTAGTTTTTTCATTGAAAAGGTGTTTAATCGATTCCAAGTGACTATCTAGGTTTTCGGAAAAACGATTTCTTGAGTTGGAACGTGACCGGTTTTCTGATGGGCTTGGATGATTCAGATCAATTTCATTTTCTACTAAAAGAACTTTTTTGGGGGGTTTTATTGTTGTATTGATTTCTTGGCTTGAATCATAACGAGGGCTTGTTGGGTTTGAGGGAGTTGTTGTTATTGAAGCCGGACGTTTTAATATGTTAATTGCTTCTACTGGTGTTCTGGACGCCTCCATGTTTATATCGGTAGTGATTTCGACCAAATTAGGACTCATAGGAGGGAGGGTGTCCTCTATCATTTTGGTTTGTAAGCTTGAGTCAATGTCCCAATTTGTAGAGCTTGTGCTTTGGTTTTTTATCATGTTGTTGTCAGGGTTTTTGATGTATTTCTTGCATGAGAGTGTGTTGTGTCCTGACGTTTTGCATGTATAGCAGGTTATTCTATCATCCGTAAAAAATATTCTAAAGTTAGTTTCGTCGTGATTAATAACTAGTGAACCTGGGAGCTTTGGAATGTCGTTATCGTTGATATACATTTGTCTACGAAAGCTAAGGACATGTTCGTAGCCTTCCATGATTACGCCTGCTTTAATATAGTTTATTTGGGATGTAGGTATGATGTTGATATCTTGCAATGCAGCAAGAATTTTTTCGTTTGGAATGGATGGGCAAACGTTTGAAATCACTATTCTTTTGGCGGTATTTATAAGTCTGCGAATTTGTATTACGTTATCATTTATTGTGATAAGTTTGGTTTTTTCTACCAGGGAGTCTACAGTGTGTTTGTTGTTCAGGAATATGCAAAAACGATTGTTGGAGATTCTAGAAACAAAAAGTATATTTTTTGGTGATACTATTTGTCCTATTGCTCTAATGTAGTCTATTTGTGGTATGCCTTCTATTGAATTAAAAACAATAGCTTGGTCTCTTTGCGGATTGTTCTCTTTAGCTGTTGCCGTGGCGTAATTAGGTTTTGGACTAGATACGGTTGTTTGTAATTGAGTGGAGTTTTTATCTACGGACTCATTAGCGTATGCCGTGTTATCTGACATATCGCCGCTCATACCGTTTTTATCTGAGGTGCGTGTTGTGTTGCTCGTGTTGTTTGATTTGGTCTTACCCGTGGTGGGGATGCGGGATCCATCACCGACGCGGTTTATTTTTGGTGTAATGTTTGATTTTGGAATGGTGTTTGATTTATTATTGTGGGTTGTAATATTTTTTGGAGATATTTTTGGTTGCGACGGAGCAGGCATGAGGCCTGGTCGTCTATTGTTGTTCATTTTGTATTACTCTAACTATATGATGTATATGTACTATTCATATTACCTGATCGTCGATGCTCGTCGTAATTGCACTATGCTATCGGGAGCTGATAAAAACGCACACGCGATCGTAAGAGGTACACACGTGTTTCACCGTCGGGAGTTAAACACGTACTGATACAGCAAACTACCGAGGGTGTTAAGTCCATAAAAGCTTGCAGCGTTCAAATTTCAAATCAAACTCAACTTTAAAAAATCATGTAAATAATAACACTATTGTAAATAAGCAGGAAACGCTATCCAGTCTAATGACCCATTCCCCTCCTCCTAACATTAATGACAACAAAATTTTTTGCTAACCTTACCCAAAATCCTCAAAGCCATAGTTCTTCAAATAAAACAGATTCCCAATCTAATTCCACCGATAGTTTCTCAAATAATCAATTTTCATCTTTTTTAACTGAGTTCAAACAACTGATTAATCCACTAATTCAATTACTCACCACTGTAATAAATAAACTTATTTCACATAATGACAAATAATCTCACTAACAATAAAACTCTTAAAATCATTCTTTGGAATGCTAACGGTCTCAAACAGAAAGAGTCCGAACTACTTAACTTTCTTATAGTAAATCAAATTGACATAATTCTAATCACTGAGACTCACTATTCAATCAATTCCAGTCATTTTTTCCACGGCTTTAATATTTACAAAACCAACCATCCGGATGGATCGTCACACGCGGGTTCCGCAATTCTAATCTCTTCCTTAATCCAACATCATCCTCTACCGGGTTTTCAAATCCCTTCTATCCAAGCAACCAGCATTTCAATTTCAATAAACCATACTCTTATTACTGTTTCAGCAGTGTACTGTCTTCCTTTACCTCAAATATCTCAACTCCACTTAGATCAATTTTTTTACTCCTTAGGTCGCAACTTCTTTGCCGGTGGTGATTTTAATGCCAAGCATCCCTTATGGAGCAGCCGTGTCGAAAACCATAGAGGATACCTATTTTATAATTCCATTCAAATGAGCGGCTTTTCAACTATTTCACCCCTAGGTCCTACTTACTGGCCTACTCATTTGAACCGTCAACCCGACCTACTGGATTTTTTTATAACGTCAATACCCAACCATGTAAATCATACTATTCAAAACATATGTGATCTATCTTCAGATCACTCACCTGTTCTACTAAACATTATGGAGCTTCCATACTAACTAACTCCCTCTCGTCCCTCCCATTCCAAAGGTCCAATTAACTGGAAACAATTTTCATCAAAATTAGAAAATTCTACGAACCTAAAAATTTCCCTTAAAACATACAATGAAATTGAATCCGCAGCTCATCAATTAGTTAAATCTATTCAATCAGCTGTTTACGAGTGCTCTTATCCTCCCAATCAGAAATGTTTATATGAATATAAATATTTTAATTAATGAAAAACGCTGGGCTCGCTCCCGTTGGCAAAGATATAGATTACCTTCTGACAAGTCAGCTTTCAATAATACAATAACACCATTAATAAACTAATCCAAAAATATATAAATGACCTTTTTGACACAAAATTCAAATCTTTAAACACACAAAACGGTTCATTGTCACTTACTAAAAACATGCTAAAATTAAAAGAATTCTCTTGTCCTATTAAAAAAGCAGATGGATCGCTCGCTCTTTCAGACTTAGACAAGGCCAATCTTTTTGGGGAACACCTCTCAAATATTTTCAAACCTCACCTTAATATTACTCCAAGTACCACACAACTAGTCAAAATAAATGATTTTCTTTTACTCCACTACCAATGTCTCTCCCTATTAAACATGTCTCTCCAAATTAAGTTGTAAACGTGATCCAAAGATTAAAGCCCAAAAAATCCCCAGGTTACGACTTAACAACGAACAAAATTTTAAAATATCTCCCCAAAAAAACAATCCTTTTGTTAACTTTCTTATTTAATTCCATGTTAAGATTGTCTTATTTCCCTACCATCTGGAAATTATCAATTGTTATCCTCATACTTAAACCAGGAAAACCAACCAATAGTGCAACCTTATATAGACCCATTAGTCTACTCCCAGTGATTGGTAAGCTATTCGAGAAGATTATTTTAAAAAGATTTAGACCAATAATTGAATACCATAAAATTATTCCCGACGCTCAGTTTGGTTTTCGAGCACACCACTCCACTATACAACAGGTTCTCAGACTAGTCGACAAAATTTCTTCCTCCTTCGAAAATATAAACTATTGCCCGGCAGTCTTCCTAGATGTGGCTCAAGCCTTTGACACGGTTTGACACAATGGCTTACTATATAAACTTAAACTATTCCTCCCTGCTCCACTATACTTACTAATTAGCTCTTACCTCGAAAAAAGAAACTTTAAAGTTCGTCAAGGTAATTATTTTTCTTCTATCTTTCCAATCATAGCAGGTATTCCCCAAGGAAGCGATCTCTCTCCTGACCTCTACAATGTTTTCTCTTCTGATATCCCTCAAACCAATGACACCATCATAGCTACCTACGCCGACGACACAGCGATCCTATCATCCGATAGTAATCCAACCTTAGCATTCAACTGCCCTCAAAACCACCTAGATCTTACAGACGAATGGTCCTCTAATTGGAAAATTAAAATTAATACCGCCAAATGTGTTCATGTTCTTTTCACTCTAAATAAAAAAAATCTGCCTACTCCCCCCTCTACGAAATACCTATTTCCTCCTCATCTCAAGTAAAATACCTCGGTATTATTTTAGATAAAAGATTAACCTGGGGCCCTCACCTCAAAAACAAAAGAAAGACACTAAATTCTAAACTTCACCTATTACGTCCCGTACTAAAATCTAAACTTTCACTTCATAGTAAATTAATTTTATATAAAGCAATGCTACGTCCAATCTGGTCGTATGGTGCCCAAATATGGGGTTGTGCCAAAACATCACAATTAAAAACTATTGAAGCTTTCCAATCGATATCTCTCCGTACAATCACGTCCGCTATTTGGTATATTTCCAATCACACAATCCACAAAGATTTAAACATAGAAGCAGTTGATAATTTAGTTAAAATTTATTATAAAAAGTTCCACTCAAAATTACTTCTCCATCCCAACCCACTTATCGCAAATCAACACACGGTCTCAATCCCGGACAATCCCCCCCCACCGTCGTCTTAAACGACGTTGGTGTTGAGATCTTTTAAACTGAAATTGAGCTAGTTTAGCAGTCACGTCTATGGGTCCTATCACTGGATAGCTTCCCTATTCGCCGACTTATTGTCCGTCATATTTTCATATTTGCTTATTGTATTTTTTTTTATATATACAGATTGTAAATGTTATTTTATATTTTAATAAAAAAAAAAAAAAGGTATGCAGTTTTATTTTACACTAAAAACCGTTTTTTTCATATTTTATCATTCGGAAAAATGTACGTTAGTTTCCTACACTGTTATAAAGCTGTACGTAAAAAATTGTTAACCTTTTGTCGATTCGTACTACTACTACAGTATACCGTTTTTAGTTTGTTACATGTGAGCAACACCATGCATTCCCGATATATTATAATATAAACTACGGATACTGATAGGTTATCAATTATTTCGAATATTACGATTCTTTTTTCAAAGTTTTGAACCGTATTTGTTTGTTCTTGTTTGATTATATTAAATAAAAAACCTAACCATGGGAAACAAGTTAGATGATAGAGTAATTCTTAATTTATTAGATATTCCATCAAGCTCTGAAGATGGTTTTGAAAGTGACGCTGATCTTGCCCAAGTAGATTTTTATAATGAGTATCAGGATTTATTAGAAGAGACAGATGTACCTACTTTTAAGGAATTATTGCATCAAAGATTTCCTACTGATAATATATTAGATGAAGTGGTTGAATTTAATATTTTATTATTTTTAATTTGTTTTGTAATTGACAGGTTAGTCAATTTTTGTTAAGGGTTTTTAGTTTATAATAAAAAACTTAATAAATTTTGTACCCTATGACATTTCTAATTACAATAAATAATATTAAACGTAAATGCATAGTCTTGCACAGAAGCAACAATGTACAAATTAATGAATTTAGGGGTGAAAATTTAAATTTGATTTTTTTAAATAATTTTTATACTATCCATAGGATATATAGACAACAAAAAAATGAAATATATAGAAAAAAAAATCATGCATTGTAGGGTTAATAATGAATAGTCGTTATTTTTTTCCCCTTTTAAATAAAAATATATATTGATATTAATGTAGTGGACTAACCAGCAACTGATTACTGGAGCGGTATAGCCGTGGTAAATAAATAGACTGATGTAAATATTTTCAAAGTGTGGATTTATTAATGAATAAAATATACTGTGAATTATTCTAAGTGTATTTAAATTAGAAAATTGTTAATGTTACGTTAAAAGCTGAAAAATAAATAAAATAAAACATACAAAATAATGGTTTTTAAAAATTATTTTCTACATAATAGTAGCAGAAAACCCTTATATTATTACCATTTGATTACCTATTTATAAAATTATTATTTAAAAATTTGTTGTTGACTAATATCAAATCTGACAACACCTCACGATTAAAGACAGGTAAAAACATTCGTAATCGTGTTACCAGAAAAGGTCCGTTCACAATCGTATATTACCCGACACAAGTAATGATTCTTAGATGTAGCGATTGTAGTCTGACGCGAATTTGCTTTCTGGATCGTTTAGATGACTTCCTGGTTGATGCGTAGTCATGTTTTCTTATAAACTGTGTTTAAAATGTTTAATAACAAACGTACCTAAGTAATATGTGAATTCTAAAGATAATTCAACTCATTAAATTTTATTCTATTCTAGGTAAACGTACAAATCTTTTTTGATACAGTGCAATAACACAGAACGCGTTTTATTAAAAGGGGACATTTTTGCGGAGTATAACTTAAGTATACCAAACATTGTAAACGGAATAAAACCCTGTAGGAAAACAATCACAGAAACAAAATATTACATGTCCTTAATATTTTAACGATAATTTAAAAACTACAAATGTTATTGATGTGAACAATTTTAAATTTTGTATCGACCAATTGAAATATTATACATATTATATATTTGCATTTTTTTATCATAAAGTAACTATCGAAGTAGATAATTAATCTTTATCACAACATAGGAACAAAGTGAAAACTATTAAAAATAGATATCTTTTAATAATAATATTTTAACTGTCGATAAAAAATAACAAAAGTACTACCTCTATATTTATAAATTATAATGTATTTGTAATTAAATACTATTAACTGTACTGTTAGCATTTGAAACATTTTTGTTCAAATACATTTTCATAAAATGGTTGTGTGCAAGTGTATAGTATTCTGACATTTTTTCCAAAATTCACCATAGGTTACGTACATTAATTTTTTTTTTTAATTATTACTGTCGCAATACATTTACTAAATTAAATATAAATTATTTAGTAATTAGAATGTTAATGATTTTTTAAATAACAAAAAATAGAAATTATGATATGGCGGGCGATAGATACTATTGGTAGGCAAGTGAAATTATTTTAACTTATATGCAAGGTAATAGGCTCGGACGACATTAAGACAAACATTATTAAATTTAAATAATTAGTTTTTAAGGGTATAATATTTATAATTACCAAGGATGTACATTATTGAATATTTACATCTATTATTTAATAACATTTTAGATAGATAATATTCAAATGATAAGACATAAAAACACATAGTAACTAATGTGTTGTAAGGAAAGGTAGGTAGTGGTTAACTCAAACTTAAATTTATGTTTATGGATCTATTATTAATTGAGAATAAATAGGATAAATTCAGTCATGTAGAAATAATTTAGTGGCCCTTAAAAGGGCCATTTTAGGATAATATTAAAATAAAAATGATTAAGCACGTTCTCCGCGGATACGACGAGCCAATTGGATGTCTTTTGGCATGATCGTGACACGTTTGGCGTGGATGGCGCACAAGTTGGTGTCTTCGAACAGACCGACCAAATAGGCTTCGCTAGCTTCCTGCAACGCCATGACGGCGGAGCTCTGGAAACGCAAGTCGGTCTTGAAGTCCTGGGCGATTTCACGCACCAAACGTTGGAACGGCAATTTGCGGATCAAAAGTTCGGTACTTTTCTGGTAACGACGGATTTCACGGAGAGCGACGGTTCCCGGACGGTAACGATGGGGTTTCTTCACTCCTCCGGTGGCGGGTGCGCTCTTACGGGCAGCTTTAGTGGCCAACTGTTTCCTGGGAGCCTTTCCTCCGGTAGACTTGCGGGCTGTCTGCTTGGTACGTGCCATTGCTGATTTTGTTTGTGTTGATGTACTAATAGCTGTAGAACACTTATGACCGCAATAATGAAACTCACCAGTATTTATACACGAAACGGATTCGTATCTGTCGTTTTCATTGGTCGAAGCGTTGTCGATAACCAGTGTGTAGGAGAAATCAAATGGAGCATTTCGATTGGCCGAGCGTGCAACCACAAAACGTATAAATATACAGACATTAGTTGTTCGTGTATCAGTTAACGTTCAGCGTTTCAAGTTGCAGCTCGTTCAACAGCCAGCTAGAAACTACATAAAATCAACATGACCGGACGCGGTAAAGGAGGAAAAGGTCTTGGAAAAGGAGGCGCCAAACGTCATCGTAAAGTACTACGTGACAACATCCAGGGTATCACGAAGCCCGCCATTCGTCGGTTGGCTCGTCGTGGTGGAGTGAAACGTATCTCCGGCTTGATCTACGAGGAAACTCGCGGTGTGTTGAAGGTATTCTTGGAAAACGTGATTCGTGATGCCGTTACGTACACAGAACACGCCAAGAGGAAGACAGTGACCGCTATGGACGTTGTCTACGCTCTCAAACGCCAAGGTCGTACTCTGTACGGTTTCGGAGGTTAAATGTTGTAACTACACTATATCATTAATAACCGTTCTGTGAAGTTTTAATATCTTTAAAAAGGCCCTTTTCAGGGCCACCATATAAAATAAATCAGCTATATAATTAACTTTGCGTTATAAAGTTAATTTTAGATCTCTTCCGTCATACAGTATTGTATAAATAATTGTAATGATGACTATTGTATTCATCTTTTATAAAAAAAAAAAAATTTGTGAGTTACACGCTACTTTCTTCAACTAGTATTAATATAATGTAAAAATACCTATGTAAATTCAATTTTAATATTAACATTTTATTCATTTTTATAAAAAAACTCAGCAAATCAGACTAAAACAAAATTTGTGGCCATCAATTACCTTAAAAACATTTTGTTTTTATCATTTACTGCATAATGAACTAATGATGATTGATTGACCAGCAAATTAATCATATTATTTATGTTATTGAACCTCATACAAAATACAAGTGTAATATTGGAATATCTGAATATTGTTTTATATATTATTTATAATATAGTTCGTTATCTTAATATATTAAGTGCTCAATAATCATGATATATGAGTAAAAATTTCAATGGTAATCATCGTAGCGTACACACACCTTATCTTAATACGATAATAATATTGGACAGAATCGAATTTTATTCAATAAATTATGCCTAATAAAATATATATGGGTATTTAAACAACATTGTAATACACACATTTTTCGATTTAAATTTATAAATTTTTTTTATTTCAATTGACAAAACAACAAATTTTAGTATTGTGTAAAATATCGATTTAAATTTATTTTCGCACTACTTTAGTGTACGAGTAATTTATTTGATCACAATTCGTTAACTGCATTATTAACAAAGTCAGATTGTCAAGGTGTGGCTCTAACGAGTTATAGGATTTTTAACATTTAATTACAGCAACTGTGTGGTTTATAGCACTAAAATAGTAACACTACACTTATATTTTTTTATAGTTATGATAACTTAGAACAAACATTAGCAGAAAATACAATTGTGTCGAATTATAAAATTGCACAGTTTCTCTACTAATGTTTATTCTAATTTATCCCTTTTGGTAAGTGAAATATAATATACAATCAAAACCGGCCTAATCCGGTACGCTCATTAATACGTCAAGTATAATATAAAATAAAATATTATTAAACAATACTATTATATACATACTATCTCATATTCACATCTGATTGAACACAACTACTACAAGGTCATAAGAAATATTGTTAGTTAATAAAGATACTATGTATGTGTGTTAGATAAATAATATGAATTTTATGATACACACTGTTATTGGTACCACATTAATGTATTGTAAATTTCATAATTTAAAATTAATTGGAAAATAAAAAAGGGTTTTATACATTATACGTGACGCGGCTATTAAAACAGTTGATACGTGTAATTAATTGATTATATAAATCAGTTGTAAAAACACCGAAACTAAATATTAATTTAAGATCATTATTATAAATTGGTGGCCCTGAAAAGAGCCGTTTTAGAAGAAGAAGTAGTTGTAGTTAGTTGATAAAAGTTATTAGACTTTCTTCTCGGTCTTTTTGGGCAACAGAACTGCTTGAATGTTGGGTAACACACCACCTTGGGCGATAGTCACTCCTGACAACAATTTGTTTAATTCCTCGTCGTTCCTGATGGCCAATTGTAAATGTCTGGGAATGATACGAGACTTCTTGTTGTCACGGGCGGCGTTACCTGCCAACTCCAAAACTTCGGCTGCCAAGTATTCCATGACGGCGGCCAAGTACACCGGTGCTCCGGCTCCGACACGTTCGGCGTAATTTCCTTTTCTCAACAAACGATGGATACGACCGACCGGGAACTGGAGTCCGGCACGGGACGACCTGGTCTTGGATTTGCCTCCCTTTGATTTTCCTGCTTTGCCTCTTCCCCTCATGATTGAAAACTCGTCCGACGATTGATCAGAAGTATAATCAAATACTGAATGGCATGATTCCTTTGCTTTGCTTTGCTTGTATGACGGCGCTAGCCTATATACTCGTTCCAGGCGTTAGCCTATGACGAGTTGAATGAGTTGTGGTGAATTATTTAGTTAGTTTGAATTGGACCATATGAGGGGGCGTGGCTTTGTGGATTTTGAGGTTGGGTCGGTAGTTGCGGTGGATTGTCCAAGACTGCGGATGTGGGCGAAAGTTGACTTTGAGTTGCGGTGAAATAGGTTTTTGCTGTTGGTTATTATTGACTGTTTGATGGTGGAGGTACGTGTTGTAGAAAGGATTGTTTTATTTGTCACAAACCATGGGGAGGAGGTGATGGTACGGAGGCCGATATTTTGGACGGCTTCAAGTTTGCGCCAGTTTGCTTGGGATATTAGTGGTCCCCAAGCTGGACCGGCGTATGATAGGATAGGTTTAATGTATAGTTGCAGAATATTCAGTTTTGTTTTGATGGGGATGGGGCTGGAGTGGTTTATGATCGGGTACAGCATGCCGCGGGCGGCGGTGGCTTTCTTTACAGTTAACTTGATATGGTCCGAGAATGTGAGATTACGGTCAATGGTTACGCCCAAGTATTTTGATGAAGGAGACCAGGGGATTTGGTGACCGTTTAGATTCAGGTGGTGTGAGGCAAAGTGTTTAGGGCCGTAGAACATGACCGCAACCGTTTTTTGGGCGTTGATGTTGAGACGCCATTTTTTGCACCAGGTTAATGTTGTGTTTAGTTGTTTTTGCAGTTGGATGGCTGCTCTTTTCGGGTTGTTGTTTGAGGTGGTGAACATGGTATCGTCGGCGAATAGGTACAGCCGAGCATTTTGATTGAGGGGGACGTCATTTGTGTAGGCCAAGTATAGTGTCGGCGAGAGACAGGAGTCTTGAGGTACACCTGCAAGAACCGGCCTACTACTGGATATGATGGAGTTTAATCTTACCGAGAAAGTACGGTCTGCTAGGAACGAGTTTATTATAATTAGTAGTGGGGTGGGGGTATCCAAGGCGTGGAGCTTATATAGTAGGCCTGCTTGCCAGACCCGGTCGAAGGCTTTTTCGACGTCGAGAAAGACAGCGGCTGTGCACAGATTATTGTTTGAATTTGCTGCCAAATTGTCAATGAGGCCAAGCTGGTGGGTTGTTGAATGTTCTGGACGGAAACCGTATTGTTCTTTCCTGATTTTGGGATGGCATGATTCCAATGAAATATGCACATTATATAGATAACAATTTTAAAACAATTCTGTGATTGGACTGATTGAAACGTTATGACGGTATTACATGACATCGTTTGTTTGACAACTACGACTAAACGATGTTATTTTCAAAAGTTATTATAATGATATCTATTCATATAAAATGGACTATGTTTATTCAATTTGTATCTGTTGTTGAATCCAGTTTTTTTCGTTATACTTAATACATTTTGACCAATGACCGAATTGATCTATCTCCTGGAATTACAAATATATACCATCGTTTCGTTTTATTCCTTAACAGTTTTTTTTAGAGTGTACTTACATTGACTTACACCCATCCGACTACTAATATCATGGCTCCAGGAGGTAAATCCGCAGGTAAAGCGATGAAAAAATCGTCCGGCAAGGCACAAAAGAACATCGCCAAGTCCGACAAGAAGCGCAAGCCCAAGAGGAAAGAATCGTACGCCATCTACATCTACAAGGTGCTGAAACAAGTACATCCCGACACCGGTGTCTCCTCGAAGGCCATGAGCATCATGAACAGTTTCGTCAACGATTTGTTCGAGCGTATTGCCGCCGAATCTAGTCGTCTGGCTCACTACAACAAGCGTTCGACTATTACCAGTCGGGAAATCCAAACTGCCGTCCGATTATTGTTGCCCGGTGAATTAGCTAAGCACGCCGTCAGTGAAGGAACAAAAGCCGTGACAAAATATACCAGCTCCAAATAATTGAACTCGAGTTTATACATCCTTTAAAAAGGCCCTTTTTAGGGCCACCAGATTTTTTTTAATAATTTTTTGAATACTTATTTATTATTAACCCTCATTCAAATTGTGGTCCAATTATTTATTTATTTAATCAATCTATTAAAAAGTGTATTACACTTATCCAATACTCGTTGGTAATAACCAGGGCTCGGGACTTATAGCATTTAAAATCATTAAAATAAGCGCTTAAAAAAACTCTTAAAATCATCATTATAAGCACTGAAATAAGCATTTAAAAAACTTGAATTTGAGCAAAATATTTAATGAAAAAAAAAAAATGTATTGATACAAATTAAAAATGATTAAAAAAAAAAAATATAAATCTTTAAATTATAAAAAAAATCAAATTTTATTATAGGAGACATTTTTCCTTATTGCTTAAAGATTTTCCAAAAGATTTTCTGAAAAATAAAATATAAACAATATTAATATTATAAATAGTTGAAAAAAAAGTAATTAATTTAATCTTACCGTCATTATTGCATTGAATTATCAAATGTTTTTTGAGGTTTTCAAATACAAATGACCTTCTGTTGTTCGATAATATTGTTTTATACGCGGAAAATGACCGCTCGACATCTACTGATGTAATAGGCGTATATTTAAAGTACACAATATCATCGCTGGAGTAGTCATCTGGAAATTCACTGAAGTCATCTAAATAACTGTCATTTTCACCGTCAAGTATTTTTGATATTTTTTCTAAAATCTTTAAGCCATTATTTTTTTCAAAAACTTTTTGCAGTTTAGTTTGAACTGGTTTTCCACGACTTCCTTTTAGTAAATAAAATTTCTGTTTCACATTTTCAACCACAGCAAGTGAACAAGACAACGTAACATTTTTTGTTTGTAGTTCTTTAATAGCTTTAGTAAGAACTTCAAAATTATTTTAATATAAGCCAAATCTGCTTCTAAACCCGATTTTACAATGCAAAATTTTACTTTTTTAATGCTGTCTGCGTCGTTTTCATCTAGACAACTTACTACATGACGAATTGTTCTAAAATGTTCGCAATAGTAAATTGCAGCCTCTATCCAAGAGCCCCAACGGGTAATAACTGGTTCAGGGGGTAATTTTATACCAGGAGCTTCAGATTTAAAGATTTCAACACGATAAGGAGATTTTCGAAATATTTTTTTCATATTAGATATTAGTTCGTCTACTGTAACAAATTGTCCACGAATTTCTTCAGCGATTCTATGAAGTCCATGAGCACAACAAGTTACGTGTATCATTTTCGTATAAATATTTTTTAAAACGGTACCTGCCTTTACCATATAGGGAGCGGCGTCAGATAAAAATAACAACACATTATTATACTTTATATCACCTGGCCATATAATGCCCATAGCTTTTTCAAACAGCTTGCAGATGGTTGAATGATTTGCTTTTTCTAGTTCTTCTGAATGCAGTAAAAACATACGTCCTGGACCATCGGGTCTTAGAATTCCAAGTATAACGTTGGCAATAAACCGGCCTTCTACGTCACATGTTTCGTCAATCGACACCCAAATTTTATTTTCTCTTATTTCCATTTTAATTTTATCCATATTAGCATTAAAAATAGCATCAATATAACCTTTACGTAATGTTGCTTCCATAGGAATATTTTTACCAGTATAATTCTCTAAAAATGCTCGAAATGTATTGTTAGAAAGCTTGTTTAAGGGAATATTAGCAGATACCATTGCTTGACATAAATCCATGTTAAAATCGGATTTTGCTGAATTTTGGTTAGTTAGTAGTTGCTGTAATTTTCTCTGTTTTTGATCATTCTGACGTTTGACACTCTTTTGATGTTTCTCAGTTTTCAAATGTTGGGATATATTATATTTTTTTTCAAATTTAATTTTTATTTCACACATTTTACAATATAAGACATGCCCGTCTGTGGAAAAAATGTCAGATCCAAATTCAGTAATGTATCTTTTTAGAGAAGCACTAGTTGATAATTTTTCTTTTCCCATATTAATTTTAAAACTCGAACACACGAAAAAATACGGTGAATGTCGAAGTATTAGGACACATACAACGACGAAAGAAATACGGCAACGAAAACAACGCGACGAACGTGAACGATAACCGACTACTAAATAACTAAATTCGGATATCAAAACATTATTTGTATTTAATTACTATATTTATCACGATTGTAACCCCAGACGGTCAAATAATATTATTTTTATAAACTAATAAACATGAACTCAATTATTAATTCCCCAAAATCCAGTTCTATTTTGAGCGTTGGAATATTTTTGTTAATCCTACAATAATGCCGCGTAAGATGACGGACTAAGCGATAACATAGATAAAATAAGAATTATTTTTAATTTAAAATCTTTCATAAATTCATAAACAACATTACAAGAACACCCATAAAAAATAGAAAAACTCGTCAAAAAAGCAAAAATAATCAGAAAAACTGGATATAAGCATCTTTTTGAAAAATCGTTGAAAAAAGCAAAAAAAAAGCACTTTCAAATTTCATAATTAAATGTGTTGTAACATGACATACACTTCCATAGCACTCTGCTACATTTTAAGTCAATCCATAAAAATAAGTAAATGCTTTAAGTCCCGAGCCCTGGTAATAACTAATAATATATTATATATAGAGTAATGTCATAGTGTAAATAATAACTCAGTCTGTCTGCTTGTAACGATCATTGCTTTAATTTATTGTAATCGCCTCTTTTTACCCCATACATACATACATTTCTGATGTTAATTTTTCTTTCTGCCATTGTAAAAAAAAAACTCGATGTACCTATAAATGAGCTGTGATATTTATAATGTTTTCAATTTTCTTTTCGAATATTCTCGGCGGATAGTATATTATATTATGTTTATATGCATTATTAGTAGATATATTTGGGTCAAATATTAATACATTCGGTCAAAATGAAAATGCATAGTACTCTAATTTACGTAAAGTAAACTAACAATTCTAACTGGCTGAAATTATAAAATACAATACCTAGAATGTCGCGAGGCAAATTCAAATGCGATGACGGGCCACT
Organism: Rhopalosiphum nymphaeae; assembly: GCA_036289425.1. Classification (NCBI taxonomy): domain Eukaryota; kingdom Metazoa; phylum Arthropoda; class Insecta; order Hemiptera; family Aphididae; genus Rhopalosiphum; species Rhopalosiphum nymphaeae. The sequence goes on along the minus strand of JAZAQC010000006.1, from coordinate 47,846,775 downwards.
ACGTGGCTCGCGCCCCTCGTTTTGGACAGCTGTAGTATATTTACACAAAGATACTATTACAGGAAGGGAGATACCTATTTAGAAAACAACAATTGTAGGTGAAAATAGTCAAAACTTATTATCATAAAATTATAATAAGTTTTTCTTGCTTCACACTTAATAATAAATTGTTTTCTCTTAATTGGTTTTATTATTGAAATTAGGTAGGTACAAGGTTTTAGTACTTTAAAGATTAGTGTTCTAAATACATTTTTATTATTATTATTGTACATAATCAAATATATTTGTTTTGTAATAGCAACATAATGTATAATTATAATAATAAATTAATAATTAAACCCCATTCCTACGCCTGGTGTGTTTGTTAAATGCTTGTCAATATTGTACCTATATACCTACTTACCATTTCGTATAAAGGCGAAGAATATACTTGAATAATCATCACTATTCTGTGTTTTTTAAAAAACTGCCGATAAATGAATCGCGGATGTTTCGCCCCCCCCCCCCCCGTATCATCAGAGTTATTAGCCATAGGACGTTTGATCCCCGACATACTTTGATAATCTAAATGCATTAATTTTAAATGAACAATTTAATGTTTAAATTACAATATTAAAAAATATACACGTGTATAACCAATAATAATATGATATAATTACAAATATTCAAGATTTAAATAAATCATAGTTAGGTATATTATAACAAAATATTGTAAAAATGAATAAATTAAAATTAAATACCTACTACAATAGTAAGATAAATTATATATTTTTTTTAGATCAACTAATTTATGTTTTTTAAATAGTATAAAATGACATTATCGTCATTATATTTAAATCCTATACAATATGATTGTAATTTCTTTTCCTTAAATCTAACTATCTTCGGTACATTTATTACTTACCTTTTAACCTATAATATACTATACTAGACATTACAGAAATATTCATTAAAAATAAACGTACTAATTGTTAGTAATATAATGAACTTTGAAGAAATTAATAAATAATAATGATTTAAAAAGCCTGAGAACCGAATGTCCTATAATCAAAATACCTATGTCGGCGACCAAACGTCCTATGGCTAATAACTTACTCTCAGAGACGAAACGTCCTATCTTAATAATTGCCGGTAGCGAAACGTCCGTTTGCCTCGATAAATATGATTAGTCAAAGGAACCAAAAGTATTTTTGAAAAACTAAAGAAAACTTTACTTTACTACAATTTATGTAGTATAAAAGAAAGTGCGAGTACTATACTAATAGAAGTATAATATGTAATTATCAAATTTATATTTTTAGCATTAATATTGTACAGTTTATATGACATATGCTATACCATCTATAAAATAGCATTTGTCTGATTACCTACTTTATTGATAATATTTCAAAAAAATATCGTAAATAAATAAATACCTACTTCAGAAATGAAAATACATAATTAAATTAAATTATTAATATCAAAAATATAAACAATTTGATATTACGATGTAAAAATAATTTTCACAAATTGCAGAAAACCCATTTGGTATATTTTTAATAATTTTATTTTTTATCAAATGAATGATATTTTTTTAAAAATTTCTTAACTGGTTGTTAATATTGAGTTATTCATAAATATCTAGTGGTTACATTTTTTCCACCATTTGATGACATTTCATTTAACTCCGTGTATCAACTTAATTATTCATGACTTTAAACACAATTTACATTTTGTTCTATTAAAAACTAGTTGTGACAACAACACTTTAATAATGTATCATTGTAATATATTTTATTTAAACCGTGAAAACAGTTAAATTTCGATTTTTAGTTATCGTCAGCCCTATAAAATCTACAACGATAGAAACGTGTGATACCGCATCATAACTGAAACCCAAAATCGTCATTTTCGAAATGCTACCATTAATGGGGAAATCGATATATTTACAATCCGCAAACGTTACGAGCTTTAAAAACTCGTAGAGAATAATTTTAAAAAGTTTTTGACTGTTTTTAACTGAATTCAGTCTTACAGCAGACCATCAAACATGGTCTACAAAAATCTGGTTGGAAGTTCGAGGAAAACGACTTTTGTTGGTTTCATGGTATCATATAGCACCACAATAATCATTGTTGATTATTGATAATTTAGTTGGCTTTCTAAAAAGTTTATTACCAGGTTCATACAACCATTTCCCATTGAGAAATTGCGAAAAATGTTTGTACATCCATAGCTGCGTGGACGACGCGAATGACGGTGGTTTACTAGTCGGTACGGTACTTTGTATATAAACTCTTACTTTTTTATCATTCAATATACCAGCGATTAACTGTGTAGAAAATATCATTATTAATATTTCCTTAATCGGTTTAAATCCAACATGACAGACACCGTCGCCACCACAGCACCAGCTGCAGTTACCGTATCTCCAGCCCCGAAAAAGTCTCCGACCAAGAAGAAGGCTGCTGCAAAAGCCAATAAGCCCGCTGCGTCTCATCCGACCACCTCCGTGATGGTGACGTCTGCCATCAAAGAACTCAAGGAGAAGAAAGGTTCATCTTTGCCGGCTATCAAGAAATACTTGGCTGCCAACTACAAAGTCGATCCCGCCAAGCTTGCACCTTTTATCAGGAAATTTTTGAAAGCCGCCGTTGCCAACGGCACCGTCGTTCAGACCAAGGGCACTGGCGCTTCTGGACACTTTAAACTTCCCGTTGCCGAAGTCAAGCCAAAGAAGACTGTAGCTGCCAAAAAGAAGCCAACCGTTAAGAAAGTAGTAAAAGCCGCTGGAACTCCGAAAAAGAAGCCCACGGCTGCTAAGAAAGTGAAAACCACGTCTGGCGAACCAGCTGCCAAGAAAGCGAAAAAATCCATAACATCCAAACCCAAGGCAACTAAACCAAAGAAGTCTCCGATCAAAGCTAAAAAGCCAGTCGCTGTAAAGCCGAAGACGAAAAAGACGCCAGTTAAGAAAATTGCAGCTCCTAAAAAGAAGTAAAGTTTCCTTCTTTCCCATTAAAACGGTCCTTTTCAGGACCACCAAATTTGCCAAATCTAATTTAATCATTCTTAAACCACACCCACCACAGGTCGACGAGTTACCCTGGATTCTTCTGTGCTTGATTAAATCTGATATTAGAGTATTTTACTTGGCATTCAGTTTTGAGTGATCAACAAACACTATTTGATGATAATTTTTAATATGAGATACATGATTGAAACAATAAGTTATATTACCGTATTAACTTAAATAAATTAAGGCATAAACATTTAAAGCGTGTCGAGAGCATAATACAATGTCTGAATTTATGAAATGAACAGTTAACGCTATAAAATGCTCGTTATTGATTGATGTCCATCCATGTGACCATTCCATCAGTCCTTATAACCGATTTTGAATACCGTTAATAACCGAAATCGATATCAATTTTCATTTTAGAGCATCGTTGTTGATGTTTAAGAGAAATGATAACTTATTTAAATATGTGTTAGCATACGACAATGTTTATGCCTTAATTTATTTAAGTTAATACGGTAATATAACTTATTGTTTCAATCATGTATCTCATATTAAAAATTATCATCAAATAGTGTTTGTTGATCACTCAAAACTGAATGCCAAGTAAAATACTCTAATATCAGATTTAATCAAGCACAGAAGAATCCAGGGTAACTCGTCGACCTGTGGTGGGTGTGGTTTAAGAATGATTAAATTAGATTTGGCAAATTTGGTGGTCCTGAAAAGGACCGTTTTAATGGGAAAGAAGGAAACTTTACTTCTTTTTAGGAGCTGCAATTTTCTTAACTGGCGTCTTTTTCGTCTTCGGCTTTACAGCGACTGGCTTTTTAGCTTTGATCGGAGACTTCTTTGGTTTAGTTGCCTTGGGTTTGGATGTTATGGATTTTTTCGCTTTCTTGGCAGCTGGTTCGCCAGACGTGGTTTTCACTTTCTTAGCAGCCGTGGGCTTCTTTTTCGGAGTTCCAGCGGCTTTTACTACTTTCTTAACGGTTGGCTTCTTTTTGGCAGCTACAGTCTTCTTTGGCTTGACTTCGGCAACGGGAAGTTTAAAGTGTCCAGAAGCGCCAGTGCCCTTGGTCTGAACGACGGTGCCGTTGGCAACGGCGGCTTTCAAAAATTTCCTGATAAAAGGTGCAAGCTTGGCGGGATCGACTTTGTAGTTGGCAGCCAAGTATTTCTTGATAGCCGGCAAAGATGAACCTTTCTTCTCCTTGAGTTCTTTGATGGCAGACGTCACCATCACGGAGGTGGTCGGATGAGACGCAGCGGGCTTATTGGCTTTTGCAGCAGCCTTCTTCTTGGTCGGAGACTTTTTCGGGGCTGGAGATACGGTAACTGCAGCTGGTGCTGTGGTGGCGACGGTGTCTGTCATGTTGGATTTAAACCGATTAAGGAAATATTAATAATGATATTTTCTACACAGTTAATCGCTGGTATATTGAATGATAAAAAAGTAAGAGTTTATATACAAAGTACCGTACCGACTAGTAAACCACCGTCATTCGCGTCGTCCACGCAGCTATGGATGTACAAACATTTTTCGCAATTTCTCAATGGGAAATGGTTGTATGAACCTGGTAATAAACTTTTTAGAAAGCCAACTAAATTATCAATAATCAACAATGATTATTGTGGTGCTATATGATACCATGAAACCAACAAAAGTCGTTTTCCTCGAACTTCCAACCAGATTTTTGTAGACCATGTTTGATGGTCTGCTGTAAGACTGAATTCAGTTAAAAACAGTCAAAAACTTTTTAAAATTATTCTCTACGAGTTTTTAAAGCTCGTAACGTTTGCGGATTGTAAATATATCGATTTCCCCATTAATGGTAGCATTTCGAAAATGACGATTTTGGGTTTCAGTTATGATGCGGTATCACACGTTTCTATCGTTGTAGATTTTATAGGGCTGACGATAACTAAAAATCGAAATTTAACTGTTTTCACGGTTTAAATAAAATATATTACAATGATACATTATTAAAGTGTTGTTGTCACAACTAGTTTTTAATAGAACAAAATGTAAATTGTGTTTAAAGTCATGAATAATTAAGTTGATACACGGAGTTAAATGAAATGTCATCAAATGGTGGAAAAAATGTAACCACTAGATATTTATGAATAACTCAATATTAACAACCAGTTAAGAAATTTTTAAAAAAATATCATTCATTTGATAAAAAATAAAATTATTAAAAATATACCAAATGGGTTTTCTGCAATTTGTGAAAATTATTTTTACATCGTAATATCAAATTGTTTATATTTTTGATATTAATAATTTAATTTAATTATGTATTTTCATTTCTGAAGTAGGTATTTATTTATTTACGATATTTTTTTGAAATATTATCAATAAAGTAGGTAATCAGACAAATGCTATTTTATAGATGGTATAGCATATGTCATATAAACTGTACAATATTAATGCTAAAAATATAAATTTGATAATTACATATTATACTTCTATTAGTATAGTACTCGCACTTTCTTTTATACTACATAAATTGTAGTAAAGTAAAGTTTTCTTTAGTTTTTCAAAAATACTTTTGGTTCCTTTGACTAATCATATTTATCGAGGCAAACGGACGTTTCGCTACCGGCAATTATTAAGATAGGACGTTTCGTCTCTGAGAGTAAGTTATTAGCCATAGGACGTTTGGTCGCCGACATAGGTATTTTGATTATAGGACATTCGGTTCTCAGGCTTTTTAAATCATTATTATTTATTAATTTCTTCAAAGTTCATTATATTACTAACAATTAGTACGTTTATTTTTAATGAATATTTCTGTAATGTCTAGTATAGTATATTATAGGTTAAAAGGTAAGTAATAAATGTACCGAAGATAGTTAGATTTAAGGAAAAGAAATTACAATCATATTGTATAGGATTTAAATATAATGACGATAATGTCATTTTATACTATTTAAAAAACATAAATTAGTTGATCTAAAAAAAATATATAATTTATCTTACTATTGTAGTAGGTATTTAATTTTAATTTATTCATTTTTACAATATTTTGTTATAATATACCTAACTATGATTTATTTAAATCTTGAATATTTGTAATTATATCATATTATTATTGGTTATACACGTGTATATTTTTTAATATTGTAATTTAAACATTAAATTGTTCATTTAAAATTAATGCATTTAGATTATCAAAGTATGTCGGGGATCAAACGTCCTATGGCTAATAACTCTGATGATACGGGGGGGGGGGGGCGAAACATCCGCGATTCATTTATCGGCAGTTTTTTAAAAAACACAGAATAGTGATGATTATTCAAGTATATTCTTCGCCTTTATACGAAATGGTAAGTAGGTATATAGGTACAATATTGACAAGCATTTAACAAACACACCAGGCGTAGGAATGGGGTTTAATTATTAATTTATTATTATAATTATACATTATGTTGCTATTACAAAACAAATATATTTGATTATGTACAATAATAATAATAAAAATGTATTTAGAACACTAATCTTTAAAGTACTAAAACCTTGTACCTACCTAATTTCAATAATAAAACCAATTAAGAGAAAACAATTTATTATTAAGTGTGAAGCAAGAAAAACTTATTATAATTTTATGATAATAAGTTTTGACTATTTTCACCTACAATTGTTGTTTTCTAAATAGGTATCTCCCTTCCTGTAATAGTATCTTTGTGTAAATATACTACAGCTGTCCAAAACGAGGGGCGCGAGCCACGTAGTGGCCCGTCATCGCATTTGAATTTGCCTCGCGACATTCTAGGTATTGTATTTTATAATTTCAGCCAGTTAGAATTGTTAGTTTACTTTACGTAAATTAGAGTACTATGCATTTTCATTTTGACCGAATGTATTAATATTTGACCCAAATATATCTACTAATAATGCATATAAACATAATATAATATACTATCCGCCGAGAATATTCGAAAAGAAAATTGAAAACATTATAAATATCACAGCTCATTTATAGGTACATCGAGTTTTTTTTTTACAATGGCAGAAAGAAAAATTAACATCAGAAATGTATGTATGTATGGGGTAAAAAGAGGCGATTACAATAAATTAAAGCAATGATCGTTACAAGCAGACAGACTGAGTTATTATTTACACTATGACATTACTCTATATATAATATATTATTAGTTATTACCAACGAGTATTGGATAAGTGTAATACACTTTTTAATAGATTGATTAAATAAATAATTAATTGGACCACAATTTGAATGAGGGTTAATAATAAATAAGTATTCAAAAAATTATTAAAAAAAATCTGGTGGCCCTAAAAAGGGCCTTTTTAAAGGATGTATAAACTCGAGTTCAATTATTTGGAGCTGGTATATTTTGTCACGGCTTTTGTTCCTTCACTGACGGCGTGCTTAGCTAATTCACCGGGCAACAATAATCGGACGGCAGTTTGGATTTCCCGACTGGTAATAGTCGAACGCTTGTTGTAGTGAGCCAGACGACTAGATTCGGCGGCAATACGCTCGAACAAATCGTTGACGAAACTGTTCATGATGCTCATGGCCTTCGAGGAGACACCGGTGTCGGGATGTACTTGTTTCAGCACCTTGTAGATGTAGATGGCGTACGATTCTTTCCTCTTGGGCTTGCGCTTCTTGTCGGACTTGGCGATGTTCTTTTGTGCCTTGCCGGACGATTTTTTCATCGCTTTACCTGCGGATTTACCTCCTGGAGCCATGATATTAGTAGTCGGATGGGTGTAAGTCAATGTAAGTACACTCTAAAAAAAACTGTTAAGGAATAAAACGAAACGATGGTATATATTTGTAATTCCAGGAGATAGATCAATTCGGTCATTGGTCAAAATGTATTAAGTATAACGAAAAAAACTGGATTCAACAACAGATACAAATTGAATAAACATAGTCCATTTTATATGAATAGATATCATTATAATAACTTTTGAAAATAACATCGTTTAGTCGTAGTTGTCAAACAAACGATGTCATGTAATACCGTCATAACGTTTCAATCAGTCCAATCACAGAATTGTTTTAAAATTGTTATCTATATAATGTGCATATTTCATTGGAATCATGGCATTCAGTATTTGATTATACTTCTGATCAATCGTCGGACGAGTTTTCAATCATGAGCGGAAGAGGCAAAGCAGGAAAATCGAAGGGAGGCAAATCCAAGACCAGGTCGTCCCGGGCCGGACTCCAGTTCCCGGTCGGTCGTATCCATCGTTTGTTGAGAAAAGGAAATTACGCCGAACGTGTCGGAGCCGGAGCACCGGTGTACTTGGCCGCCGTCATGGAATACTTGGCAGCCGAAGTTTTGGAGTTGGCAGGTAACGCCGCCCGTGACAACAAGAAGTCTCGTATCATTCCCAGACATTTACAATTGGCCATCAGGAACGACGAGGAATTAAACAAATTGTTGTCAGGAGTGACTATCGCCCAAGGTGGTGTGTTACCCAACATTCAAGCAGTTCTGTTGCCCAAAAAGACCGAGAAGAAAGTCTAATAACTTTTATCAACTAACTACAACTACTTCTTCTTCTAAAACGGCTCTTTTCAGGGCCACCAATTTATAATAATGATCTTAAATTAATATTTAGTTTCGGTGTTTTTACAACTGATTTATATAATCAATTAATTACACGTATCAACTGTTTTAATAGCCGCGTCACGTATAATGTATAAAACCCTTTTTTATTTTCCAATTAATTTTAAATTATGAAATTTACAATACATTAATGTGGTACCAATAACAGTGTGTATCATAAAATTCATATTATTTATCTAACACACATACATAGTATCTTTATTTAAATAGTGATAATGCAATTCTACTCGAATTTTGGGTAATTGCTTATAAATTAATAAATTAATCACTAATTGCAGAAGAGTGGACATGTCTAATTTTTGACTAAATTAAATAATCGCTGAATTTGTATTTCTTTACCTTAATACATATTATGTGTAAAAACGGGACTAGTCATTAAAACTGTAACGGAAATAGGTATTTGCTTCTGTAGTGCAAATATACCAATAGCCAACCCTTTAGCAGCAATTTATATAAAGAAATTATGTTACAAATATAAGGCATTTAGCACCTGTAATATTTAAAGATAAAAAAAAAAATCGTTTGCAAATTACAACTTCTGCTTACAATGCAAATAAAATGGTTTAATGCAAAAAATGGTAATATCTACTTTAAAAATTATTTTCAATACACGTTCTAGAGTTTTTTTTAGAAAATATTGAGTGAATTTTGTTTTTAAAAGGCTTATAGTAACGTGACTTTCATTTTGACAGCTATTTTCTTCCGAGTAATGTATTGTATAGACAGTTTGTTGTGTCCCCTAGTTTTATGGACATGTCTCCTCCTTTATGTAATTAGTGATTCAAATATAATTTATTGTGAATTTTAGTGTCCATTGTAGACGACCAGTAACAAGTAAAAAAAAACTTAAAAGTATTATTGGTGATACTTGGTACATAAAATAAATTGTATACAGTTTTAATAATATACATTATATTGATATCACATAGATCAGGAAGTCTTCTATCTTTTTTTACAGTGGGTGCAAAATCTGAGATACAGTTTTTTCATCTAGGGCCAATAAGGGAGTAATGAACTTTTAGAATAGATAAGATTCAACATTATATACCGTTGTACACATGAGTCAAATCATTTTTCTTGCAATAGACTACCTATATTATACTGATGTCACATTGCACAACTATTAAAAAGTATTAAATCTGTTGTTTCCTCATGCCAATTCTAATTGACATACCTACGTTATTATTCTACAATAATATACCTATAACATTTATGTGATCGGTAATACTAGATCATAGATGCGAACTTCCAATAATTAATCTTTGCTAAATAGTTTCTCCTAAACTTCACTTTATAGTACGACGGAGTTGCAAACATAATTTTAATTCGCTAGTTTCTGAAGAACTTAAAAATATATATTATTAATTATGTGATACATATAATATAGGTACGCGAATTGATTTTGATGGCCCTGAAAATGACCTTTTTACGTAATTAATAAATTTTATAATGTTGAAAGTTTTTATTATATAAAATTAACCACCAAAACCGTACAGGTTTGGAGAGCGTAAACGACGTCCATGGCGGTCTACCTGTTTCTTCTGGAAGTTTGGTGCACTCCTTGGCATTGTGATTCCCAGCGCATTAACATATAACATACCTCGGAGAAGCCCCGCAGTGAAAAACGAGTGGCCGAATTGTTGGCAATTGTAGTATTGTGCAGGTGTGTTGGATTTAATTTTTCAATTTTAATTGTACAATTACATTGTGTGGTAACTTTATTCATTATTATTGTCAATTTCAATTCAATTGCACCTAGAATATACAGGTATTCGCAAAGAAATTATTTACATAAAGATAAAATACAATACTAATAAAACATTTATTTATTTTATGTTTTAAGTGTGCTGCAAATCGAATTCAAATTTCTTGGTACTATTCAAATTTCAAGTTAAATGTTTACTTACAATAATTATATTATAAACCAACTAATTTATGAGCAAAACATTTTAAATATATATATAATATAATAATATATACCTATATATTAACATATGCACTAAAATGTTAAAATATGCATGAAAAAAATAAAATTATGCATATACGATTAGCAAAAAACAAAAATTTTGAACATTTAATTTATATAATATATTTTTTTAAATTACGGAACCCCGCTATATAGATACTTATCTACTTTCTTCATTTTAGTTTATAGTAAATTTATTTTCGAAAAAGTCGTAAAAATTAAATAACAATATTTATATTATTTTATATTAAAATTATTTTAATAGATATGAATAGGAAATTGCAATTTTGATTCATTATTGCTCAATATAATGTTTTGACTTTTAGAATAATTTATATAATATGTTTTTTTTTATTATATAAATATGCATGCATGAAGTACAATTAATGTAAAATTACAATAAAAATATCTAATTCATATATTAATATAAATATTGCAACAGATACCTAGGTACTAATATTTGTTAATAACTCTGGGTTATTTTTAAAATATATTATCTGGCTAAGATTGTACCTACTTAATTTTAGTTTAAAATAAAATTTCATTTTTACAATTTAAAATAACAGGATATAATGATTAAAAAGTATATTTTATTTATTGCTTAACTTTTATCTTTTATTATTGTTGCAATATGTTGTAGTGAATATTATTTCTTGTGAATCATACCTAAAAACGCAGGTACTTAAGAGTTAAAAATGAAATTAATCGTAATAATTATTATCTTATTATAATAATATATTCTATAGTCATTTCATATGAATGCTCACTAAATTTTGGCCTTGTGGAATATTCAATTTTTCGTTTTAGTTAACATATTATAAACAAAACTTGTTTTTTTTTATTGGTATAAAAACTTCTTACACAAGTTATCAGAACTTCAACTACGGAAATAATTAGTGATGTTAGTAGCATATTTTTTATGCTTCTCACATTATTGTCAGTGATGCTTAAAAGTATATTATTTAATTAAAAGCTCCAGCTAAGTTCGTATGTTTTTCATAGCATCGGTTGTGTAATTTAAGAAATTTCAAACATATTCATGAAAAATCGAGAAAATTTAAAAAACACTAAATATGCAATATAAACTTAATATGTTCGTTGAGCCTTTTCTAAATCACTAAACAATAAATCTAATAATAAAAAAAAATAAACACGCTAATGCAACAAGTTCCGAGCACTAGTGAAACCTTGTAATTTGTATATTGTATATTATAATAAGGTAATATATAATGTGTTAAAATAAATTATATGTGATACACTTATCAACATACTAAACTTATTATTGAATATAATCGGCAAACCACTTTATACTGTGTGGCAACTACTATTAGTATAAAATATGGTATGGCAAAAAAAGGTTCAAGTATTTTGAACTATTTACAAGTAATATATTATGCTGAGACCAGTATTGACTTGTAAGTAAATACGAAAACAAATAATCATAATATTATCAACAGATCTGTGATGACAATATAAATGGATTATTCAAAGCGGGGTATGTGAATCTATAGTATAAAAGTAAATCGAAAACACAAAATCAATATTAACCATTTATCATCCGGCCATAAGTTCAGAAAGTAATAAAAAGGTGTATACAAATTGGTGGTCCTGAAAAGGACCGTTTTAAGGAGCGCTGAAGGAAGTGGAGTTGATTAATTTTATTTCTTTTTGAGAGCTGCTATTTTCTTGGTTGGTCTTTTTCGCTTTGGGTTTAATAGCGCCAGCAGGTTTTTTCGGCTTGGCCAGAGATTTCTTCGGTTTGGCAGCCTTAGGTTTAGACCGTTCTACACACACCTTATAGATTAGCTTAGAACGACAACAGTAGAAAGCGCTGCGGTTATCGACCGCACGGATTGACCGAGCATTCGTTGCCATTTATTAGATATTACAATCGTCGATTATAATTTATAAATAATACCATTGGTTATGCATAAAGCACGGATATTATAATATCGGTATAATCAATAACAACACTAATACAATTAGTATTTAATGTTTATAAGTTATAAATTATAACCAATGGTTATTATTTTGCAATAACTTATATTGTCATTAATTATTATATAGCCATTGCTTTGATTAAATTCAAAAAATAAAGAATTACCGAAAAGTGTATTTCTTGAAAGATTAGTGTTTTGGCAATAGTACCTACATACTTGACTTCCATCTGTCATATTTTGTTCATCAATTAATCATTTTAATCTCAATGAAACAAGATATTAGGTACTGACAGTACCGTGCTAACCATCAGTGGCGCCCCCTAATCGCTAACCATCAGGGGGGGGGGCTAAAAGAAAATTTCTAAAACCCCCCAAAAATTGAAACTATTCAAAATGTTATTATTACTGGGTCACTTTACATTGGATTATGTATATAATAATTAATAAATGAACAAGTAAAACAACTCAATTAACAAAAATTAATAAACAATGAATTTGGTTAGGAGGTAGTAAGTGCTACGTGCTCTGACATCTTGGATAATCTAGGAGTATCACTATTGATAATAATAATAATAGTAATACTTAATTATTATGATAACGAAAACATGTTTTGAGGACACATGATAAGAATAGGTTATTAGAAAAGATTATTAGGCCTACAATTAATTAAGATTATACACCTTTTTTAGGTATGGTGTTTTTCTACATATACTAGATAATACTAGTAATAGTAATATGTAATAATTATAATAGTGACGCGCATCTAATTAGGTCATTGCACGTTCACAGAATCCTAAACCGCGTAAACAGCGTGTGAACAACAAATGAGTCACATCCGTTGACCAGAAGGGACAACAGGAAATAGGTAGCCATCCGACAGACGTGATCCACCAGTCAGCACGAGCACCTTCACGTCAGATATCATCACGATTCAGTCCCTGCGACTTAGTCAAATTTTCTAATTAAATTACACTTAGAATAATTTACTATATAATTTATTTATCAATAAAATACACTTATACAAAAATATCTGCACTATCTAATCATTTATCACGGCTATGCCGCTCAAGTAATCAGTTGCTGGTTAGTCCACCACATAAGAATAAATTTATAAATACATGAAGAACAACAAAATATATTTTATAATAGTAGTGAATAATGATTTTATAAATAACTTTATGCAAATATTTTTTTTCTAGCTTTAAGTTTTGAGAATTTTTTAACAAGATTTGTCCAACTGATATTCTTAACAATTTCATTTTCAATGCATAATATTGATAATGCTGATGTTTTCTCATTTGATAATGATGACCGTAAATTGTTATTGACTCTCTTTAAAATAGAAAATGATCTTTCTCCACTTGCATTAAAACATGGCATACAAATAAATAATTTTAAAGCGATTTCAACATTAGGAAAAGTTGTGTTAAATGATGGATTACTATTAAGGTATTTTAACATTCCTTGCATGTTTTTAGTTTCAATAGGAAAATTTGTTATGAATTTTTTAAATTGAATGATTTCTTAAACAAATTCTTCTTCTAAATCATTAACATAATACTCTACAAGCTTTAATGCTTTTTTATGTAGTTCACTTGCTTCAATATTTTTCATATCAGAAAAAAATCTGAATTTGTCACATAGCTTGGTATATATTTCTTTTTTTTTATTTAGTTGAAGAATCAATGCATCCATTATCGGAATAAAAGTTTCATTCTTCATTTTGTCTGAATTAGAAAATATAACTTCACCGATAGGCTCTTCATCAAAAAATATATTTCTGAGTTTAGTTCTAGTTACTTCCCGAGAAAATTTATTTATGCCACTTATTTCTATCACTTCACTTAAAAATATTTCAAAATCGTTTCTTTGCTCTTGAATATAGCATAATAATGAATCATATAGAGAAACTACACATGACAAATCAATATTAATTAACTGAAGACTTTTAGAAGTTTTGTCAAATCTTTCTAAAATAGGCGTCCAAACAACTAAAAGAAAAGACAAATTCTAATGATTTTATTTTATTGTATATTGATTTGGCTTCATGTTTAACTGCATTTCGTTGATTTGAATCATTATATGACATCTCTAAAGCAGCAAGAACTCCAACATATCCTTTTTTAATTGATTTACAAACTGAGTGCTGTGATGACCAACGATTAGGACATAAGTTTTTTAGAAGTTGTGCATTAGGAATTTTATTTAACTTTTCCGATAAAGTATTCCACCTTGAGGTAGACACAGGAAAATAAGCATTTAGGTTTTGAGCTCTCAAAAAAAAATGTATTTCCCATACTTGTTAATTCAGCAGCAAATGTTCCGACTAAATTTAAAGAATGGGCTGAACATGGTACAAATTCTGCTGTACTTGATTTTTGCTTAATCCGTGCTTGTAAGCCATGATAGATACCAGACATATCGTTAGCATTATCAAATGACTGAATTCTGCAATTTATCATATCAATGTCTAAGTTTTTAAACATTTTCAATAGTTCCAATTCCATTTCTTATGCTCTGTGACCAACTGAAGGGAGAAAAAACCCTATGAATCTCTCTACAGGTAAACAATCTTTGAAAACGTATTGTACTAACACAGTTAATTGGTCCACCTTTGTAACATCTGGTGTTGAGTCTACAGTTATTGAAAAGTATTTGGCAATTTTTATTTCTATGACAATACATCGTAACACAGTTTTACTCATAAAGTCAATAAATTCATCACATAATCTACTTGATAAATAAGATAAATTGTCACGAACTTTATTAGAGTATTTATCAACGTGATTAGCGAGAAATGGATCAAACTTTGATAGGAGTTCGAGACAGCCTAGATAATTTCCATCAAATTTGGAACCAATTGTTTCATTGTCTCCTCTAAATGCCAGACCTCTTGTAGATAAAAATGATATGGTTTCAATTAATCAATGAAGTAATTTTGTTCAATACTCTTCTTTATTAATTTCTATTTTAAGAGAATTGTCTATAAAGTATTGGTTATCAAGCTGCCTAGAATGCCATTTACGGACTGACTCAGTATGCTTAATGCATTTTTCATGGTTATTAACATCCAATAAACAATTTTTCCAATGAATATATCCAGATTTTGGATGACTAAATTTAGTTTTTCTCTGAGATTGAGAGTATAAAAGCCAATTACGATGTTTGAATTCGCCAGTTAGCAATTTTCTGAAAAATGCTTCACGTGGCAATTTTCTATTATATTTACCAATTTTTTGGAAAGTTTTGTTAAATTGGATGTCCACTAAATTTGTCATTACTTGCTTTTAGAATAATACTCAAACTCTGATTCATTCAAAACCCATTTGGCTGGATCATTACTAAACCGGCAATCATATTGAACATTTGTATCTTTTACGTTACATTTAACCTAAAATTAAAAAATATACATAATTACCTACTTAATTTTAGTATTAAATATATTAAGAATTTATACAATGTCATTTATTAAAAAATGATTAATACTTTTATATTAAATAATACAAATTATATACATATTATAAAATATAGCTAACAATTATGCTGAGAGTATTTAAAATGTTATACAAATAGTTTTGAACAGTGATGATCACATCAGATTACATACTTTCAACTATTAAAATTACAAATATATCATATTTAATATAATTGTATACAATTTTAAATTTTAATAATATAATAATATATTATAGTGAAATTATTAAAATTAATTAGATATGTCAAATTTGTTGGTAATAATTTTTTATACTTACACTTTCAAGTGTGTCAACATTATTGGTTTCTATATTCTTTATTTTATGGTTCTGACTAGCTTCTTTTTTATCAAAATCTATACTAGTAGGCACAGTCCTCGCATACATTTAATCTTTGACCTTGATTTGACATGATTTCATCCTAAAATTAATTATGAATTAAAATTAAAGAGTACTACAAAATTATAAAAACCAATTTTTTCTTTTGTGATTTTTTTATTTTTGGTGTTAACTGTTTATACTCCTGATGTAATTTATTTTGTTGTTTTGACTTACTTTCTTTTTACAATCAACATTTACAACAGGCATATTCCTCTCATTAATCTGGTCTTTGACTTAAACTTGTAGTAATTTGTTGGTTTCATTCTAAATAAATAATAAGTAGGTACATATAAAAATCAAAAATATTAAATACCTAAATTTTTATTTGGTACTTACAGTATCACAATTATTACTGTCGTCCACATTCTTGTCATCATTAATTTTATAATTATAAATCTCTTCTTCTTTGTTACAATCTAATTATAAACTTGATTAGGCTAAATTATTTAAAATTAAATATTAATGAACAAACATTTATTTTAATCAAGATTATCCACGTTGTTCTAGTAAATATTTTAAGTCCCTTACGGCTTTGCACAATTGTTATTATTATTCTAAAATAATACAAATGCATCAAAATAGATTCAGCCCCCCTCACACAAAAAAAACCTCAAACACTATTCTCTGAGAATTAAAATTTACACCTACCTTTATTTTAAAATAAGTATCTAATTTTGTAGTTTTTCTGACTAAATTTTTCTGTACTAAAAACCACTTAAACGTTTACGTTTATTTGCCTCAGACATTTAAAAAAAATGATAAGAAAATACACTTGAATAAAATAAAATAACTCAATGTAAATAAACTTGTTAAAATTGTAATAAACTATACCTATGAATATTCAACTCTTAAGTCTTCGTTATTCGTTGTACGTACAATTTGTCAATTTCCGTCGTTTGATGAAATATTGAATAAAATAAAAATATAGCGACATGACAGTGTGATATCATTTATGATTTATCATAATATTATTAATATGTTATTATCATGTCGATTATTCAATAACAATACATTTCCTGAAAAATGGTTAAAAATAGCTTATTAATTGCCCATTTAGTCATCCGCCCCCCACCTCCAACCAAAGATCAACAAGTAATCAGTGTAGGCATACACACTAGTCCATAATCATAAATTACAATTTACAACACATTTTTCATAGATACAATATTTTATCTTAATATAGGTAGTAGGTATTTCAATTATTGTATGACGAATTTGAAGTATGAACTAATAGGAAACTACCAACTTATTTGACGCCCTTTAAAATATTGCTACTATTTATCACATTAGGGGACTTGCCCTAATTGCCCCCCCCCCTTTGCACGGCTCTGGGTACTGAAATACTAGCTGTGAACGTTATACTGTTGGGCGGTGCACATTAAAAAAAACATGTACTGTTTTACACAAATTTAATTCTGTATAAAACTGGTCTTGAAAATTATAACCACATTTTTCTAAATTACTAATTTTGCTGTATTTTTAGTGATGGGAATAAACAAATTATCTCGATTATTTATAAAACGTTCGATTAACCAAAACCATTCGAATGACAAAATAACAGATAATTTTAATCTTCATTTTCTGGTACGAGAATTTAATAATTAGTACCAAAATTATTTACTAAATATAATGTATTCATTTTATTAAAATAATTACAGTAAAAGTTGAAGAACGATTTCATAGTCTTTTCAGTGAAATTTTTTTATAGTTTATTTTAATGTCAGTTAAATTGATAAAAATTTAAAACAAATTTATTTTTTAATTTGTTGGTTTAATTTTAAATAAAACGAAACATTTAGCTTGTAAATTATAACAATACTAGGTACAATATTATTTACTCAAAGAATTTCGTATATTTACAATTTTTTTAAATTATAACAAATTAACAATAATGTATTTTCGAAGAACTTAATATTTAAAAAACATGATGGCCCTGAAAAGGGCCTTTTTAAAGAGGAGTATATTATGTCAAATTCAAATTTAAGCACGTTCTCCGCGGATACGACGAGCCAATTGGATGTCCTTTGGCATGATCGTGACACGTTTGGCGTGGATGGCGCACAAGTTGGTGTCTTCGAACAGACCGACCAAATAGGCTTCGCTGGCTTCCTGCAACGCCATGACGGCGGAGCTCTGGAAACGCAAGTCGGTCTTGAAGTCCTGAGCGATTTCACGGACCAGACGTTGGAACGGTAACTTGCGGATCAACAGCTCTGTGCTCTTCTGGTAACGACGGATTTCACGGAGAGCGACGGTTCCCGGACGGTAACGATGGGGTTTCTTCACTCCACCGGTGGCGGGTGCGCTCTTACGGGCGGCTTTGGTGGCCAACTGTTTCCTGGGAGCCTTTCCTCCGGTAGACTTGCGGGCTGTCTGCTTGGTACGTGCCATTGTGTATTTGTATGACGAACCAGATATGATATTTAATCACGACTTTTCTATGGAAGAAGTGTATACACAATGAAAGACGACGAGCCAAACACCCTTTATTTATACGATTTTCAGAGGGTTGCTAACGTAGTCTGATTGGGCCGAGGGGTGTGGCTTCGAACGTTCATCGGTGCGGGGTCTGTGGTGTGTATTGCATAAATACCGCGTCGTCGAACGATAAGTCACCATATTACTCAACAAACCTCGTCTTTGTTGCAATCGCTAACCCGTCTACAGAAATAAATTAACATGACTGGTCGCGGCAAAGGTGGTAAAGGTCTTGGTAAAGGAGGCGCCAAACGTCATCGCAAAGTGTTGCGTGATAACATCCAGGGAATCACCAAGCCCGCCATCCGTCGTTTGGCTCGTCGAGGAGGAGTGAAACGTATTTCCGGATTGATCTACGAAGAGACCCGCGGAGTGTTAAAAGTGTTTTTGGAAAATGTCATTCGTGATGCGGTCACTTATACCGAACACGCAAAGAGGAAAACCGTTACAGCCATGGACGTCGTCTACGCTCTAAAACGCCAAGGTCGCACATTGTACGGATTTGGTGGTTAACCATTCAATTTTTACTTAATATTTTTTAAAAAGGCCCTTTTCAGGGCCACCATATTTATTATAATGAAATATTTATTGTATTTAAACGTGTCCCATACTTGCAATTATTATCGAATGACATAGTAATATTTGTAATCAATATTTGCTTGTCTATAATTATTTAAAACATGACTCTCTCTAGATTCTTGTATAATTTACTATTTTTTTTTTTTTAATTGAATAAAATATGTTTTTGATAATACCATGCATTGATTGATTTTTTAAAAGTACCCGAGTGTGGCTGATGACAGTAATTTTTAAATTTACAGTTTGAAAGCACGGAAATAGCTAAAATTGTAATAATTTGTGTTTACTATAAAATATATTGATCATTATTTTTCTAGTTTGTATATAGATATGTTGTTTACGTTGATGGTAACAAATTAATGATAAATATAAAAGCGTCTAAAATCATTTAATATTTCTGGTGTTAGCGATATAGTCATTAATAGATTTTTTAGTCAAAATAATATTATACATTTTAAAATCATATCCAGGGTAACAGCGTTGAAAACATATGATATAAATTTATCATAGTAATGAATCTACTAAAACTGTAGTATTATAATACATTAATAATATTGAGTTAAAACAAAATTAATTTATTGAAAGAATGTTAATTTTCTACAATAAATTGTTACTCAGTGAACTGATAGTATGATAGATATCACTGATCATAACAATCACAACAGATCAATAAAATAATATTAATTTTTAGTTATATAGAAAAATTTTTATTTTGTATGACGAACAGTATTTATCGGTTGGTCTAATATATTATATCATAAACATACTGCATAATGTAAAATGTTTAATTTAACGAGCTATTTTAATATTAATATCCCACATTAGATATGATAATTTAAAAATAATTTTAGAAACATTTTTTTAGGAAATAATGAATATTGTTTAGACATTGTTTAATGATCAAGTACATGACATCATAGGGCGGTAAAAATAGTCTTCAAAATATTATTGTTTCATTTTCAAAATATTTTTAAAATTCGCTTACTTCAATTTCTAAAACATACAATTAACGACGTTTTCAAAATATATGATAATATTTTGTATTTATTTTAAAGATGAATTCAAAATATTTTTTAATTAATAAAATGTATTAATTAAACCTTTATTGTGGTGTTTTATACTATATAGAAAAGGATTTTTAACGTTGTAAGGACTTTTACGGCATTTACGTTTGATAGATATGAATAAGAAATTTCAATTTGATTCATTTTTGCTCAACACAATGTTTCGACTTTAAGAATAATTTATATATGTTTTTTTTATTATATCACTATGCATGCATGAAGTACAATAATTAATGTAAAATTACAATAATAATATCCAATTAATATATTAATATAAATATTATAACAAATACTTGTTAATGACTGTGTTATTTTTAAAATATATTAGCTGGCTGAGCTTGCACCCACTTAATTTTAGTTTAAGATAAAAGTAGGTAATTAATTGTTATGTATAACGTAGGAACAAAGTGAATCTCTACAGGGTAAAAATTCTGATTTATTCGTAATTAAATATTATTAACGGTATTGTAAGCATTTAACATATTGTCGTCATATGGTTGCGTATAAGTATATTATTATTGTATTCTGTGGATTTTTTCCACGATTCGTCAAAAAGTTACATACATTAATGTTTTTATTATTATGGTAGGTTTAGTTTAAAAAACGTTTATTAAAAAAATAAATAAGTTATTTTTCTTTTATGGTATAGTTTTAGTAAATAATAATATAAAAAGTGTGGAATAAATTATGTCTTCGTTAAAACCTAATTTGCTAGTTGGAGTTAGGTAGGTCGAATGGATGATGGACGACGAGAAAGAAAGGGTGGTTAATTAACACTTGTTTATTAATTAAATATATCGTCACCTATTAGAATAAGTAAGTGTGATACGAGGGATGGATGGGAGGAGACCACAATTGTAAATTTCAGATACGTGTAGTGGCCCTGAAAAGGGCCGTTTTAAAGGGAATGGTTTTTATTTTACCAAAATGATTAAGCACGTTCTCCGCGGATACGACGAGCCAATTGGATGTCCTTTGGCATGATCGTGACACGTTTGGCGTGGATGGCGCACAAGTTGGTGTCTTCGAACAGACCGACCAAATAGGCTTCGCTGGCTTCCTGCAACGCCATGACGGCGGAGCTCTGGAAACGCAAGTCGGTCTTGAAGTCCTGAGCGATTTCACGGACCAGACGTTGGAACGGTAACTTGCGGATCAACAGCTCTGTGCTCTTCTGGTAACGACGGATTTCACGGAGAGCGACGGTTCCCGGACGGTAACGATGGGGTTTCTTCACTCCACCGGTGGCGGGTGCGCTCTTACGGGCGGCTTTGGTGGCCAACTGTTTCCTGGGAGCCTTTCCTCCGGTAGACTTGCGGGCTGTCTGCTTGGTACGAGCCATTGTTGAATTTAAATGTGTAGGATTAAGTGTGTAGAACGTATAACGAATACTGATGGCAAGTAAACTAAACTCACCAGTATTTATATACAAAATGAATTCGTATCTGTCGTTCTCATTGGTCGACGCGCTGTCGATAATCAAAGAAGTGGGAGAAATCAAATGGAGCATTGCGATTGGCCGTGCGTGCTCCGTGAAACAAATAAATATACTGACATTAGTTCACCGGGTATCAGTCTACGTTCAGCCTTCAAAGCAGCAGTACGTCCAGTAAGCAGCTAGAAACTACATAAAACCAACATGACCGGACGCGGTAAAGGAGGAAAAGGTCTTGGGAAAGGAGGAGCCAAACGTCATCGTAAAGTACTCCGTGACAACATCCAGGGAATCACCAAGCCCGCTATTCGTCGGTTAGCTCGACGTGGTGGAGTGAAACGTATCTCCGGCTTGATCTACGAAGAAACCCGCGGTGTGTTGAAAGTATTCTTGGAAAATGTTATTCGTGATGCTGTTACATACACAGAACACGCCAAGAGGAAGACAGTCACCGCTATGGACGTCGTTTACGCTTTGAAACGTCAAGGACGCACCTTGTACGGTTTCGGAGGTTAATAATATTATTTTTCATATAATATAACTCGCTGCATCGTTAAAAAAAACCCTATAAAAAGGCCCTTTTCAGGGCCACCACTTTTTTTATGTTAAATCCAGTAATAAAGTTAAATAACTTAAATTACAAACTAATTTTTTTATCACAATGAAATCGATAATATTATGGGGATATGGATCTTAGTCTCTTTTTGCTTAATAATTTATATATAATATTCAACAAACTGTTTTTTTTCACAAATCAAATTGTCGTTTGACTGGAAAATGGCAATTGCTTAATTTTGTTGTACTACATTGTGACGACAACTTATAGGAAAATGTTTTGATCTTATTATAATAATATAATATTTTGTTATGTACGAGACTTTTACTAAGTGGGCACTTAATTATAAATCGTGTTTCCCAATAAAATAACTCTTTTTGCATCTGCCTATGCTTTAGAGATATTTCGTGTATTCAATATTATTATAGATATATATAATTTAAAAGGATCAAAGAACAGCCTATAAAGTGTTGCATCGGTTCATTTGGAATGGCTATAAATATTACTCATCGGTCTTTTTTTATCAATTATTTAATTGAGTACCTAAATTATAAGTTATTTGATACATAAATATTTACGTTTTACTGTATTATTATCCCAGAACACTACCGTTCAATATAATTCACGATACAGACATATAAAAAATTAATTAATTTATTGTTGTTTGATAATACTCATAATATCTGGACTCATATTGTATGGATTACTAACTACCATAAACCTGATGTCATAATTACAAGTGCCGTTACACCACTGCATTATTTGGTCGGCTGGTATTAATATTTACCACAACAACAAAACAATAGATACATCGAAAAAGTGAGGATACATTGAATTGTAGAGATGTGTCGTCCGTGAACGATCTAGTTCGTTTGATCTATTCTCATCCAAGTGAACGATTTCAACTAGCTCATAAATGGTGAGCTACATCGTTCATCACTTGGAAAGAATATATACAATAATAAAATTATTTTATTATTTCATTAAAATTGTTCAGTGACTAAGTAATGTTCATTCAATGTACGAGAATACACAAAGTGAACACACGCGTTATACGTAACCATAACATATATCAATTATAAAAATTAGTGGCCCTGAAAAGGGCCGTTTTATAGCACTAAGTTAGCAGCGGTTATTAGACTTTTTTCTCGGTCTTTTTGGGTAAAAGAACAGCTTGGATATTGGGTAACACACCACCTTGAGCGATAGTTACTCCTGACAACAATTTGTTTAATTCCTCGTCATTCCTGATGGCCAATTGTAAATGTCTGGGAATGATACGAGACTTCTTGTTGTCACGGGCGGCGTTACCTGCCAACTCCAAAACTTCAGCAGCCAAATATTCCATGACGGCGGCCAAGTACACCGGTGCTCCGGCTCCTACACGTTCGGCATAATTTCCTTTTCTCAGCAGACGATGAATACGACCGACCGGGAACTGGAGTCCGGCACGGGACGACCTGGTCTTGGATTTGCCACCCTTCGATTTTCCTGCTTTGCCTCTTCCGCTCATGATTACGTTTACGTTTGACTGTTTGGAAATGTATTCGAACACTGAATGCCTACAATACCATCGGTACGGTTATTATATAGCTGAGATATAGAGGACAGTACTACGATTGGGCAGTTTCAAAAAGTATGACGATATTACATAACATCGTTTGCTATGTAACTACTACTAGAATGTGTTATTTTTAACTAACATTCTGAGCATGTTTGTTCGTGAAGAAAATACTATTTTAATTAAACGCATAACCGCTGTTAAATCGTGTTTGTTCCGTCATACCTATTAGAAATTGGCGAATGACCGTTTGACGTGTCCCCTTGGGTTAGTAATATATATGGTCGTTTTGAGCGACTCTACATCATTCGTATTTAAAGTGTTTTGTTGTTAACAACTATCGTTATAACAATATCAATCATGGCTCCAGGAGGTAAATCCGCAGGTAAAGCAATGAAGAAATCGTCTGGCAAGGCTCAAAAGAATATCGCCAAGTCTGACAAAAAACGCAAGCCCAAGAGGAAAGAATCGTACGCCATCTACATCTACAAAGTGTTGAAGCAAGTTCACCCCGACACCGGTGTTTCCTCTAAGGCAATGAGCATTATGAACAGTTTTGTCAACGATTTGTTCGAACGTATCGCCGCGGAGTCTAGTCGCTTGGCCCACTACAACAAGCGTTCGACCATCACCAGTCGGGAGATTCAAACCGCCGTCCGACTTTTGCTGCCCGGTGAATTGGCTAAGCACGCTGTCAGTGAAGGAACAAAAGCTGTGACCAAGTATACTAGTTCAAAATAATTGAAAATCATTTATTTTAAATTTTGAACGCTTTTTAAAAAAGCCCTTTTCAGGGCCACCAATTTATTAATTTTAACTATATATGTATCCAAACTCAAATTATTTTTTTTTAATATTGAAAGTGGTAGATCTCGTGTCAATAACTTAGAACCAAATCCTTTTTAATAATCAGCTGTATTAATTTATCTATTTCAGAAATGCAAATTTGTTTTTATCACCAATAATTTCTTCTAATATGTATACTACCGTCAATGAAGGTACCAAAGCCGTCACTAAATACACCAGTTCCAAATAATCATATAATTCACTTGGAATTCTGACAATTAAAACGACCCAAAATTGCTCCATCTATACACAAACTTCCGAATATGTCTCCTACAACAATAACCGCCAAATCCACAACAAATGCCCTAATTACCGTCCAAACTTCAGATCCAATTCATTTCAAACAAATACAATCAACCCTCAAAACTCATTGCATCACATTCCATACTTTCAGCCTTC
Organism: Rhopalosiphum nymphaeae; assembly: GCA_036289425.1. Lineage (NCBI taxonomy): Eukaryota > Metazoa > Arthropoda > Insecta > Hemiptera > Aphididae > Rhopalosiphum > Rhopalosiphum nymphaeae. Next base: position 47,821,483 of record JAZAQC010000006.1, on the reverse strand, counting down.
ATGAAGAACGCACCCTCAAAGTCGTTCTTAAAGGAATTCCCACTGACATTCCCACCGACGAAGTCACTAGCGTAATCAATTCACTAAACTTCCCGGTCAAATTCGTACGCCGTTTTGGTACCCCCGACAAACCCATTCCAATCTACGCTGTGTACTTATCTGCAGGTCCCAACACCAAGGACATCTTTCAACTATCGAATCTATTTTACTTAAACATCACGGTTGAACCTCTAAAACCCTCCGGCCCTGCCCTGTGTTTTTCGTGCCAGCGTTTTGGTCACGGTTCACGCAACTGTGGCCATCCGCCGAGGTGCGTGAAGTGCGCTGGTAACCACGCGGCAAGTGCCTGCCCGAAAACCTAACCTAACCATGATATTTTTAAAAATCAATTTTTTCCAATTTTTTTTGGTTTACCATCAAAAGTAAGTACAATAGGGAAAATGTGATTACCTCAAAAGCTTAAGCGTACAAAAACACACATTTAAAAAAAAAAAAAATCACTCAAAAATGCAAATGTTGTTATTTTTGTCGAAGTAACCATGATGTTTTAAAAAATCAACTGTTTTCCGGTTTAATTTCCGTAATAAAAAAGAACGACAATTTTTTCAAACAGATTCAAATTCAGTGCCTTAAAACACACATTTTGGAAAAAAAAAAAATTGAAAAACGAGCTTGGCCCCTAAACTAGATTTGTTCCAAAATCCGCCATCCACTTGTGATGAATGCCACACTAACATCTCAATCAAACACATCATCCAAGATTGCACAAAATACCGCGACATAAGAATCAACCTAACAATACCACCAAGTATGGAAGAAGCAATCAATGATAACAATACCTCTAAAATAATTTCTATTCTAACAAATACTCACCTTATTAAGAAATTTAAACAATGTAATCTTTCCGTGACCATTAAGTTTCTATAAAATCTGTTATATTTTATTTTAATTCACTTTAAATATAATTTAATTTTTATAATTTATTAATTTATACTGTGTAAGGTAATGACCTGCGATGTAGAAGCTTTATTTTTAATAAAAAAATATAATATCGTATTTATCATTTGCCGATGTGTCTGTCACATAAAAAAATTGACCATTTGGTCGGGAGATGATATTTAATAATAAGTGGTGGCCCTGGAAAGGGTTGTTTTAATTGTCAGAATTCCAAGTGAATTAAATGATTATTTGGAACTGGTGTATTTAGTGACGGCTTTGGTACCTTCATTGACGGTAGTATACATATTAGAAGAAATTATTGGTGATAAAAACAAATTTGCATTTCTGAAATAGATAAATTAATACAGCTGATTATTAAAAAGGATTTGGTTCTAAGTTATTGACACGAGATCTACCACTTTCAATATTAAAAAAAAATAATTTGAGTTTGGATACATATATAGTTAAAATTAATAAATTGGTGGCCCTGAAAAGGGCTTTTTTAAAAAGCGTTCAAAATTTAAAATAAATGATTTTCAATTATTTTGAACTAGTATACTTGGTCACAGCTTTTGTTCCTTCACTGACAGCGTGCTTAGCCAATTCACCGGGCAGCAAAAGTCGGACGGCGGTTTGAATCTCCCGACTGGTGATGGTCGAACGCTTGTTGTAGTGGGCCAAGCGACTAGACTCCGCGGCGATACGTTCGAACAAATCGTTGACAAAACTGTTCATAATGCTCATTGCCTTAGAGGAAACACCGGTGTCGGGGTGAACTTGCTTCAACACTTTGTAGATGTAGATGGCGTACGATTCTTTCCTCTTGGGCTTGCGTTTTTTGTCAGACTTGGCGATATTCTTTTGAGCCTTGCCAGACGATTTCTTCATTGCTTTACCTGCGGATTTACCTCCTGGAGCCATGATTGATATTGTTATAACGATAGTTGTTAACAACAAAACACTTTAAATACGAATGATGTAGAGTCGCTCAAAACGACCATATATATTACTAACCCAAGGGGACACGTCAAACGGTCATTCGCCAATTTCTAATAGGTATGACGGAACAAACACGATTTAACAGCGGTTATGCGTTTAATTAAAATAGTATTTTCTTCACGAACAAACATGCTCAGAATGTTAGTTAAAAATAACACATTCTAGTAGTAGTTACATAGCAAACGATGTTATGTAATATCGTCATACTTTTTGAAACTGCCCAATCGTAGTACTGTCCTCTATATCTCAGCTATATAATAACCGTACCGATGGTATTGTAGGCATTCAGTGTTCGAATACATTTCCAAACAGTCAAACGTAAACGTAATCATGAGCGGAAGAGGCAAAGCAGGAAAATCGAAGGGTGGCAAATCCAAGACCAGGTCGTCCCGTGCCGGACTCCAGTTCCCGGTCGGTCGTATTCATCGTCTGCTGAGAAAAGGAAATTATGCCGAACGTGTAGGAGCCGGAGCACCGGTGTACTTGGCCGCCGTCATGGAATATTTGGCTGCTGAAGTTTTGGAGTTGGCAGGTAACGCCGCCCGTGACAACAAGAAGTCTCGTATCATTCCCAGACATTTACAATTGGCCATCAGGAATGACGAGGAATTAAACAAATTGTTGTCAGGAGTAACTATCGCTCAAGGTGGTGTGTTACCCAATATCCAAGCTGTTCTTTTACCCAAAAAGACCGAGAAAAAAGTCTAATAACCGCTGCTAACTTAGTGCTATAAAACGGCCCTTTTCAGGGCCACTAATTTTTATAATTGATATATGTTATGGTTACGTATAACGCGTGTGTTCACTTTGTGTATTCTCGTACATTGAATGAACATTACTTAGTCACTGAACAATTTTAATGAAATAATAAAATAATTTTATTATTGTATATATTCTTTCCAAGTGATGAACGATGTAGCTCACCATTTATGAGCTAGTTGAAATCGTTCACTTGGATGAGAATAGATCAAACGAACTAGATCGTTCACGGACGACACATCTCTACAATTCAATGTATCCTCACTTTTTCGATGTATCTATTGTTTTGTTGTTGTGGTAAATATTAATACCAGCCGACCAAATAATGCAGTGGTGTAACGGCACTTGTAATTATGACATCAGGTTTATGGTAGTTAGTAATCCATACAATATGAGTCCAGATATTATGAGTATTATCAAACAACAATAAATTAATTAATTTTTTATATGTCTGTATCGTGAATTATATTGAACGGTAGTGTTCTGGGATAATAATACAGTAAAACGTAAATATTTATGTATCAAATAACTTATAATTTAGGTACTCAATTAAATAATTGATAAAAAAAGACCGATGAGTAATATTTATAGCCATTCCAAATGAACCGATGCAACACTTTATAGGCTGTTCTTTGATCCTTTTAAATTATATATATCTATAATAATATTGAATACACGAAATATCTCTAAAGCATAGGCAGATGCAAAAAGAGTTATTTTATTGGGAAACACGATTTATAATTAAGTGCCCACTTAGTAAAAGTCTCGTACATAACAAAATATTATATTATTATAATAAGATCAAAACATTTTCCTATAAGTTGTCGTCACAATGTAGTACAACAAAATTAAGCAATTGCCATTTTCCAGTCAAACGACAATTTGATTTGTGAAAAAAAACAGTTTGTTGAATATTATATATAAATTATTAAGCAAAAAGAGACTAAGATCCATATCCCCATAATATTATCGATTTCATTGTGATAAAAAAATTAGTTTGTAATTTAAGTTATTTAACTTTATTACTGGATTTAACATAAAAAAAGTGGTGGCCCTGAAAAGGGCCTTTTTATAGGGTTTTTTTTAACGATGCAGCGAGTTATATTATATGAAAAATAATATTATTAACCTCCGAAACCGTACAAGGTGCGTCCTTGACGTTTCAAAGCGTAAACGACGTCCATAGCGGTGACTGTCTTCCTCTTGGCGTGTTCTGTGTATGTAACAGCATCACGAATAACATTTTCCAAGAATACTTTCAACACACCGCGGGTTTCTTCGTAGATCAAGCCGGAGATACGTTTCACTCCACCACGTCGAGCTAACCGACGAATAGCGGGCTTGGTGATTCCCTGGATGTTGTCACGGAGTACTTTACGATGACGTTTGGCTCCTCCTTTCCCAAGACCTTTTCCTCCTTTACCGCGTCCGGTCATGTTGGTTTTATGTAGTTTCTAGCTGCTTACTGGACGTACTGCTGCTTTGAAGGCTGAACGTAGACTGATACCCGGTGAACTAATGTCAGTATATTTATTTGTTTCACGGAGCACGCACGGCCAATCGCAATGCTCCATTTGATTTCTCCCACTTCTTTGATTATCGACAGCGCGTCGACCAATGAGAACGACAGATACGAATTCATTTTGTATATAAATACTGGTGAGTTTAGTTTACTTGCCATCAGTATTCGTTATACGTTCTACACACTTAATCCTACACATTTAAATTCAACAATGGCTCGTACCAAGCAGACAGCCCGCAAGTCTACCGGAGGAAAGGCTCCCAGGAAACAGTTGGCCACCAAAGCCGCCCGTAAGAGCGCACCCGCCACCGGTGGAGTGAAGAAACCCCATCGTTACCGTCCGGGAACCGTCGCTCTCCGTGAAATCCGTCGTTACCAGAAGAGCACAGAGCTGTTGATCCGCAAGTTACCGTTCCAACGTCTGGTCCGTGAAATCGCTCAGGACTTCAAGACCGACTTGCGTTTCCAGAGCTCCGCCGTCATGGCGTTGCAGGAAGCCAGCGAAGCCTATTTGGTCGGTCTGTTCGAAGACACCAACTTGTGCGCCATCCACGCCAAACGTGTCACGATCATGCCAAAGGACATCCAATTGGCTCGTCGTATCCGCGGAGAACGTGCTTAATCATTTTGGTAAAATAAAAACCATTCCCTTTAAAACGGCCCTTTTCAGGGCCACTACACGTATCTGAAATTTACAATTGTGGTCTCCTCCCATCCATCCCTCGTATCACACTTACTTATTCTAATAGGTGACGATATATTTAATTAATAAACAAGTGTTAATTAACCACCCTTTCTTTCTCGTCGTCCATCATCCATTCGACCTACCTAACTCCAACTAGCAAATTAGGTTTTAACGAAGACATAATTTATTCCACACTTTTTATATTATTATTTACTAAAACTATACCATAAAAGAAAAATAACTTATTTATTTTTTTAATAAACGTTTTTTAAACTAAACCTACCATAATAATAAAAACATTAATGTATGTAACTTTTTGACGAATCGTGGAAAAAATCCACAGAATACAATAATAATATACTTATACGCAACCATATGACGACAATATGTTAAATGCTTACAATACCGTTAATAATATTTAATTACGAATAAATCAGAATTTTTACCCTGTAGAGATTCACTTTGTTCCTACGTTATACATAACAATTAATTACCTACTTTTATCTTAAACTAAAATTAAGTGGGTGCAAGCTCAGCCAGCTAATATATTTTAAAAATAACACAGTCATTAACAAGTATTTGTTATAATATTTATATTAATATATTAATTGGATATTATTATTGTAATTTTACATTAATTATTGTACTTCATGCATGCATAGTGATATAATAAAAAAAACATATATAAATTATTCTTAAAGTCGAAACATTGTGTTGAGCAAAAATGAATCAAATTGAAATTTCTTATTCATATCTATCAAACGTAAATGCCGTAAAAGTCCTTACAACGTTAAAAATCCTTTTCTATATAGTATAAAACACCACAATAAAGGTTTAATTAATACATTTTATTAATTAAAAAATATTTTGAATTCATCTTTAAAATAAATACAAAATATTATCATATATTTTGAAAACGTCGTTAATTGTATGTTTTAGAAATTGAAGTAAGCGAATTTTAAAAATATTTTGAAAATGAAACAATAATATTTTGAAGACTATTTTTACCGCCCTATGATGTCATGTACTTGATCATTAAACAATGTCTAAACAATATTCATTATTTCCTAAAAAAATGTTTCTAAAATTATTTTTAAATTATCATATCTAATGTGGGATATTAATATTAAAATAGCTCGTTAAATTAAACATTTTACATTATGCAGTATGTTTATGATATAATATATTAGACCAACCGATAAATACTGTTCGTCATACAAAATAAAAATTTTTCTATATAACTAAAAATTAATATTATTTTATTGATCTGTTGTGATTGTTATGATCAGTGATATCTATCATACTATCAGTTCACTGAGTAACAATTTATTGTAGAAAATTAACATTCTTTCAATAAATTAATTTTGTTTTAACTCAATATTATTAATGTATTATAATACTACAGTTTTAGTAGATTCATTACTATGATAAATTTATATCATATGTTTTCAACGCTGTTACCCTGGATATGATTTTAAAATGTATAATATTATTTTGACTAAAAAATCTATTAATGACTATATCGCTAACACCAGAAATATTAAATGATTTTAGACGCTTTTATATTTATCATTAATTTGTTACCATCAACGTAAACAACATATCTATATACAAACTAGAAAAATAATGATCAATATATTTTATAGTAAACACAAATTATTACAATTTTAGCTATTTCCGTGCTTTCAAACTGTAAATTTAAAAATTACTGTCATCAGCCACACTCGGGTACTTTTAAAAAATCAATCAATGCATGGTATTATCAAAAACATATTTTATTCAATTAAAAAAAAAAAAATAGTAAATTATACAAGAATCTAGAGAGAGTCATGTTTTAAATAATTATAGACAAGCAAATATTGATTACAAATATTACTATGTCATTCGATAATAATTGCAAGTATGGGACACGTTTAAATACAATAAATATTTCATTATAATAAATATGGTGGCCCTGAAAAGGGCCTTTTTAAAAAATATTAAGTAAAAATTGAATGGTTAACCACCAAATCCGTACAATGTGCGACCTTGACGTTTTAGAGCGTAGACGACGTCCATGGCGGTAACGGTTTTCCTCTTTGCGTGTTCGGTATAAGTGACCGCATCACGAATGACATTTTCCAAAAACACTTTTAACACTCCGCGGGTCTCTTCGTAGATCAATCCGGAAATACGTTTCACTCCTCCTCGACGAGCCAAACGACGGATGGCGGGCTTGGTGATTCCCTGGATGTTATCACGCAACACTTTGCGATGACGTTTGGCGCCTCCTTTACCAAGACCTTTACCACCTTTGCCGCGACCAGTCATGTTAATTTATTTCTGTAGACGGGTTAGCGATTGCAACAAAGACGAGGTTTGTTGAGTAATATGGTGACTTATCGTTCGACGACGCGGTATTTATGCAATACACTCGGCCCAATCAGACTACGTTAGCAACCCTCTGAAAATCGTATAAATAAAGGGTGTTTGGCTCGTCGTCTTTCATTGTGTATACACTTCTTCCATAGAAAAGTCGTGATTAAATATCATATCTGGTTCGTCATACAAATACACAATGGCACGTACCAAGCAGACAGCCCGCAAGTCTACCGGAGGAAAGGCTCCCAGGAAACAGTTGGCCACCAAAGCCGCCCGTAAGAGTGCACCCGCCACCGGTGGAGTGAAGAAACCCCATCGTTACCGTCCGGGAACCGTCGCTCTCCGTGAAATCCGTCGTTACCAGAAGAGCACAGAGCTGTTGATCCGCAAGTTACCGTTCCAACGTCTGGTCCGTGAAATCGCTCAGGACTTCAAGACCGACTTGCGTTTCCAGAGCTCCGCCGTCATGGCGTTGCAGGAAGCCAGCGAAGCCTATTTGGTCGGTCTGTTCGAAGACACCAACTTGTGCGCCATCCACGCCAAACGTGTCACGATCATGCCAAAGGACATCCAATTGGCTCGTCGTATCCGCGGAGAACGTGCTTAAATATGAATTTGACATAATATACTCCTCTTTAAAAAGGCCCTTTTCAGGGCCATCATGTTTTTTAAATATTAAGTTCTTCGAAAATACATTATTGTTAATTTGTTATAATTTAAAAAAATTGTAAATATACGAAATTCTTTGAGTAAATAATATTGTACCTAGTATTGTTATAATTTACAAGCTAAATGTTTCGTTTTATTTAAAATTAAACCAACAAATTAAAAAATAAATTTGTTTTAAATTTTTATCAATTTAACTGACATTAAAATAAACTATAAAAAAATTTCACTGAAAAGACTATGAAATCGTTCTTCAACTTTTACTGTAATTATTTTAATAAAATGAATACATTATATTTAGTAAATAATTTTGGTACTAATTATTAAATTCTCGTACCAGAAAATGAAGATTAAAATTATCTGTTATTTTGTCATTCGAATGGTTTTGGTTAATCGAACGTTTTATAAATAATCGAGATAATTTGTTTATTCCCATCACTAAAAATACAGCAAAATTAGTAATTTAGAAAAATGTGGTTATAATTTTCAAGACCAGTTTTATACAGAATTAAATTTGTGTAAAACAGTACATGTTTTTTTTAATGTGCACCGCCCAACAGTATAACGTTCACAGCTAGTATTTCAGTACCCAGAGCCGTGCAAAGGGGGGGGGGGGCAATTAGGGCAAGTCCCCTAATGTGATAAATAGTAGCAATATTTTAAAGGGCGTCAAATAAGTTGGTAGTTTCCTATTAGTTCATACTTCAAATTCGTCATACAATAATTGAAATACCTACTACCTATATTAAGATAAAATATTGTATCTATGAAAAATGTGTTGTAAATTGTAATTTATGATTATGGACTAGTGTGTATGCCTACACTGATTACTTGTTGATCTTTGGTTGGAGGTGGGGGGCGGATGACTAAATGGGCAATTAATAAGCTATTTTTAACCATTTTTCAGGAAATGTATTGTTATTGAATAATCGACATGATAATAACATATTAATAATATTATGATAAATCATAAATGATATCACACTGTCATGTCGCTATATTTTTATTTTATTCAATATTTCATCAAACGACGGAAATTGACAAATTGTACGTACAACGAATAACGAAGACTTAAGAGTTGAATATTCATAGGTATAGTTTATTACAATTTTAACAAGTTTATTTACATTGAGTTATTTTATTTTATTCAAGTGTATTTTCTTATCATTTTTTTTAAATGTCTGAGGCAAATAAACGTAAACGTTTAAGTGGTTTTTAGTACAGAAAAATTTAGTCAGAAAAACTACAAAATTAGATACTTATTTTAAAATAAAGGTAGGTGTAAATTTTAATTCTCAGAGAATAGTGTTTGAGGTTTTTTTTGTGTGAGGGGGGCTGAATCTATTTTGATGCATTTGTATTATTTTAGAATAATAATAACAATTGTGCAAAGCCGTAAGGGACTTAAAATATTTACTAGAACAACGTGGATAATCTTGATTAAAATAAATGTTTGTTCATTAATATTTAATTTTAAATAATTTAGCCTAATCAAGTTTATAATTAGATTGTAACAAAGAAGAAGAGATTTATAATTATAAAATTAATGATGACAAGAATGTGGACGACAGTAATAATTGTGATACTGTAAGTACCAAATAAAAATTTAGGTATTTAATATTTTTGATTTTTATATGTACCTACTTATTATTTATTTAGAATGAAACCAACAAATTACTACAAGTTTAAGTCAAAGACCAGATTAATGAGAGGAATATGCCTGTTGTAAATGTTGATTGTAAAAAGAAAGTAAGTCAAAACAACAAAATAAATTACATCAGGAGTATAAACAGTTAACACCAAAAATAAAAAAATCACAAGAGAAAAAATTGGTTTTTATAATTTTGTAGTACTCTTTAATTTTAATTCATAATTAATTTTAGGATGAAATCATGTCAAATCAAGGTCAAAGATTAAATGTATGCGAGGACTGTGCCTACTAGTATAGATTTTGATAAAAAAGAAGCTAGTCAGAACCATAAAATAAAGAATATAGAAACCAATAATGTTGACACACTTGAAAGTGTAAGTATAAAAAATTATTACCAACAAATTTGACATATCTAATTAATTTTAATAATTTCACTATAATATATTATTATATTATTAAAATTTAAAATTGTATACAATTATATTAAATATGATATATTTGTAATTTTAATAGTTGAAAGTATGTAATCTGATGTGATCATCACTGGTCAAAACTATTTGTATAACATTTTAAATACTCTCAGCATAATTGTTAGCTATATTTTATAATATGTATATAATTTGTATTATTTAATATAAAAGTATTAATCATTTTTTAATAAATGACATTATATAAATTCTTAATATATTTAATACTAAAATTAAGTAGGTAATTATGTATATTTTTTAATTTTAGGTTAAATGTAACGTAAAAGATACAAATGTTCAATATGATTGCCGGTTTAGTAATGATCCAGCCAAATGGGTTTTGAATGAATCAGAGTTTGAGTATTATTCTAAAAGCAAGTAATGACAAATTTAGTGGACATCCAATTTAACAAAACTTTCCAAAAAATTGGTAAATATAATAGAAAATTGCCACGTGAAGCATTTTTCAGAAAATTGCTAACTGGCGAATTCAAACATCGTAATTGGCTTTTATACTCTCAATCTCAGAGAAAAACTAAATTTAGTCATCCAAAATCTGGATATATTCATTGGAAAAATTGTTTATTGGATGTTAATAACCATGAAAAATGCATTAAGCATACTGAGTCAGTCCGTAAATGGCATTCTAGGCAGCTTGATAACCAATACTTTATAGACAATTCTCTTAAAATAGAAATTAATAAAGAAGAGTATTGAACAAAATTACTTCATTGATTAATTGAAACCATATCATTTTTATCTACAAGAGGTCTGGCATTTAGAGGAGACAATGAAACAATTGGTTCCAAATTTGATGGAAATTATCTAGGCTGTCTCGAACTCCTATCAAAGTTTGATCCATTTCTCGCTAATCACGTTGATAAATACTCTAATAAAGTTCGTGACAATTTATCTTATTTATCAAGTAGATTATGTGATGAATTTATTGACTTTATGAGTAAAACTGTGTTACGATGTATTGTCATAGAAATAAAAATTGCCAAATACTTTTCAATAACTGTAGACTCAACACCAGATGTTACAAAGGTGGACCAATTAACTGTGTTAGTACAATACGTTTTCAAAGATTGTTTACCTGTAGAGAGATTCATAGGGTTTTTTCTCACTTCAGTTGGTCACAGAGCATAAGAAATGGAATTGGAACTATTGAAAATGTTTAAAAACTTAGACATTGATATGATAAATTGCAGAATTCAGTCATTTGATAATGCTAACGATATGTCTGGTATCTATCATGGCTTACAAGCACGGATTAAGCAAAAATCAAGTACAGCAGAATTTGTACCATGTTCAGTCCATTCTTTAAATTTAGTCGGAACATTTGCTGCTGAATTAACAAGTATGGGAAATACATTTTTTTTTGAGAGCTCAAAACCTAAATGCTTATTTTCCTGTGCCTACCTCAAGGTGGAATACTTTATCGGAAAAGTTAAATAAAATTCCTAATGCACAACTTCTAAAAAACTTATGTCCTACTCGTTGGTCATCACAGCACTCAGTTTGTAAATCAATTAAAAAAGGATATGTTGGAGTTCTTGCTGCTTTAGAGATGTCATATAATGATTCAAATCAACGAAATGCAGTTAAACATGAAGCCAAATCAATATACAATAAAATAAAATCATTAGAATTTGTCTTTTCTTTTAGTTGTTTGGACGCCTATTTTAGAAAGATTTGACAAAACTTCTAAAAGTCTTCAGTTAATTAATATTGATTTGTCATGTGTAGTTTCTCTATATGATTCATTATTATGCTATATTCAAGAGCAAAGAAACGATTTTGAAATATTTTTAAGTGAAGTGATAGAAATAAGTGGCATAAATAAATTTTCTCGGGAAGTAACTAGAACTAAACTCAGAAATATATTTTTTGATGAAGAGCCTATCGGTGAAGTTATATTTTCTAATTCAGACAAAATGAAGAATGAAACTTTTATTCCGATAATGGATGCATTGATTCTTCAACTAAATAAAAAAAAAGAAATATATACCAAGCTATGTGACAAATTCAGATTTTTTTCTGATATGAAAAATATTGAAGCAAGTGAACTACGTAAAAAAGCATTAAAGCTTGTAGAGTATTATGTTAATGATTTAGAAGAAGAATTTGTTAAAGAAATCATTCAATTTAAAAAATTCATAACAAATTTTCCTATTGAAACTAAAAACATGCAAGGAATGTTAAAATACCTTAATAGTAATCCATCATTTAACACAACTTTTCCTAATGTTGAAATCGCTTTAAAATTATTTATTTGTATGCCATGTTTTAATGCAAGTGGAGAAAGATCATTTTCTATTTTAAAGAGAGTCAATAACAATTTACGGTCATCATTATCAAATGAGAAAACATCAGCATTATCAATATTATGCATTGAAAATGAAATTGTTAAGAATATCAGTTGGACAAGTCTTGTTAAAAAATTCTCAAAACTTAAAGCTAGAAAAAAAATATTTGCATAAAGTTATTTATAAAATCATTATTCACTACTATTATAAAATATATTTTGTTGTTCTTCATGTATTTATAAATTTATTCTTATGTGGTGGACTAACCAGCAACTGATTACTTGAGCGGCATAGCCGTGATAAATGATTAGATAGTGCAGATATTTTTGTATAAGTGTATTTTATTGATAAATAAATTATATAGTAAATTATTCTAAGTGTAATTTAATTAGAAAATTTGACTAAGTCGCAGGGACTGAATCGTGATGATATCTGACGTGAAGGTGCTCGTGCTGACTGGTGGATCACGTCTGTCGGATGGCTACCTATTTCCTGTTGTCCCTTCTGGTCAACGGATGTGACTCATTTGTTGTTCACACGCTGTTTACGCGGTTTAGGATTCTGTGAACGTGCAATGACCTAATTAGATGCGCGTCACTATTATAATTATTACATATTACTATTACTAGTATTATCTAGTATATGTAGAAAAACACCATACCTAAAAAAGGTGTATAATCTTAATTAATTGTAGGCCTAATAATCTTTTCTAATAACCTATTCTTATCATGTGTCCTCAAAACATGTTTTCGTTATCATAATAATTAAGTATTACTATTATTATTATTATCAATAGTGATACTCCTAGATTATCCAAGATGTCAGAGCACGTAGCACTTACTACCTCCTAACCAAATTCATTGTTTATTAATTTTTGTTAATTGAGTTGTTTTACTTGTTCATTTATTAATTATTATATACATAATCCAATGTAAAGTGACCCAGTAATAATAACATTTTGAATAGTTTCAATTTTTGGGGGGTTTTAGAAATTTTCTTTTAGCCCCCCCCCCCCTGATGGTTAGCGATTAGGGGGCGCCACTGATGGTTAGCACGGTACTGTCAGTACCTAATATCTTGTTTCATTGAGATTAAAATGATTAATTGATGAACAAAATATGACAGATGGAAGTCAAGTATGTAGGTACTATTGCCAAAACACTAATCTTTCAAGAAATACACTTTTCGGTAACTCTTTATTTTTTGAATTTAATCAAAGCAATGGCTATATAATAATTAATGACAATATAAGTTATTGCAAAATAATAACCATTGGTTATAATTTATAACTTATAAACATTAAATACTAATTGTATTAGTGTTGTTATTGATTATACCGATATTATAATATCCGTGCTTTATGCATAACCAATGGTATTATTTATAAATTATAATCGACGATTGTAATATCTAATAAATGGCAACGAATGCTCGGTCAATCCGTGCGGTCGATAACCGCAGCGCTTTCTACTGTTGTCGTTCTAAGCTAATCTGTAAGGTGTGTGTAGAACGGTCTCTCGTCTCGCCGTTAGACAGCGTAGCCGTATATGATTTTGTAATATATTTATTAAAGATTAATATACTGCAACTAAAAACTTTATGATAATAGTAGATCACTGTGTAGCTCGGAGCTTATTGCTTTAAACACTCGTTTTTATATACACTCGTAGACGTACAAAATGTACTCTAGTAATAACACTGCTAATTGAGGAGTATGCAAATTAACTCTTGAAAAACATTGAATTTTTGTATTCTTGTAAATATTTATTTGTGTTATAAATTATTTATGTATCGTAGCGCATAATGGCTATAATAGTGTAATTAAAGAGATACAAGGTACTCCGATATACCGGCTGTTCTTTATTAAAAAATAATTAATTTCAATGTTGGTATTAACGTTTCCGAAAAAATTACAATATTATGCACATAATATTGTTCGATGAACAAACATGAATACACTCATCTAAATATTTTTGATTTCATTCATATATTCTGATAAATTATTCCTAAAATTACCACAAAGAACCGTAAATAATATGTGAAAGTTAACAAAATAAAATTTAGTACATTACTTCTAGGTGAAACAAATTTGTATCTATTATAAATGTTTTAAGTCTTCAAGACATTCTTTAAAAATAAAATATGCATTATCTAATACTTAAGAGTTCTGCGACATCACAATAGTATTCATTGAATGTTTAAAAATGTTAATGAAATTACAATTGTCTGCCGCTATATTGGTCTCATTGAGTATAGTCTGGAACCCAATAGGCTCTATTGTCAAACAGTGGGTATCTACTAATAACTAATGAGTAATATTTGTATTTTATATTATCAGAATTAAAATCAATTATGGAAATTGTTATTGTTAACCACAGATAATGAAAGAATGAATAGCAACGAACATCATTAGTGTATTGTTATTATTTTTTGTTTTATTAACATAGTACATTATTTAATTATCATAGTATAGATTATAATAAATGTACAAATCAGTGAAATATTTTTAAACTATTCTTACGAATACTAGTAATAGTTTATTATTAATATAATATATAATAATATCCATATTGTTCGTTTACAACACGTTTCTTCAAACATAAAAATAACAATGTCTTTGGAATATATTATACATTTTTAATTAAGGAATAAAGTCAGTCGTCGACTTCTTTATCATTAGCTTCTGTTTACAATATAGTGGTATACACTGTACAGTGATAGTTATTCTAGAACCTACTGACACATGTGACTTAACATTAAAATAGCTTTAATAATCTTTATAATACAACTGAGTATTAAGATTAAGAATTAATATTATTTAATAATCGTGATTTTTATTTAGATAATACATTAAAAAAATAACTCTATAGATATTAATAAACTACAATTTACATATGATTTAGTGGCCCTGAAAAGGACCGATTTAATGTAAAAATTTAATTTAATATTAAAAATAGAAGAGTTGAACTAATATAAATCACTAATAATTTATTGTTGAGCCTAACCACCAAATCCGTACAATGTGCGACCTTGGCGTTTTAGAGCGTAGACGACGTCCATGGCGGTAACGGTTTTCCTCTTTGCGTGTTCGGTATAAGTGACCGCATCACGAATGACATTTTCCAAAAACACTTTTAACACTCCGCGGGTCTCTTCGTAGATCAATCCGGAAATACGTTTCACTCCTCCTCGACGAGCCAAACGACGGATGGCGGGCTTGGTGATTCCCTGGATGTTATCACGCAACACTTTGCGATGACGTTTGGCGCCTCCTTTACCAAGACCTTTACCACCTTTGCCGCGACCAGTCATGTTAACTTATTTCTGTAGACGGGTTAGCGATTGCAACAAAGACGAGGTTTGTTGAGTAATATGGTGACTTATCGTTCGACGACGCGGTATTTATGCAATACACACCACAGACCCCGCACCGATGAACGTTCGAAGCCACACCCCTCGGCCCAATCAGACTACGTTAGCAACCCTCTGAAAATCGTATAAATAAAGGGTGTTTGGCTCGTCGTCTTTCATTGTGTATACACTTCTTCCATAGAAAAGTCGTGATTAAATATCATATCTGGTTCGTCATACAAATACACAATGGCACGTACCAAGCAGACAGCCCGCAAGTCTACCGGAGGAAAGGCTCCCAGGAAACAGTTGGCCACCAAAGCCGCCCGTAAGAGTGCACCCGCCACCGGTGGAGTGAAGAAACCCCATCGTTACCGTCCGGGAACCGTCGCTCTCCGTGAAATCCGTCGTTACCAGAAGAGCACAGAGCTGTTGATCCGCAAGTTACCGTTCCAACGTCTGGTCCGTGAAATCGCTCAGGACTTCAAGACCGACTTGCGTTTCCAGAGCTCCGCCGTCATGGCGTTGCAGGAAGCCAGCGAAGCCTATTTGGTCGGTCTGTTCGAAGACACCAACTTGTGCGCCATCCACGCCAAACGTGTCACGATCATGCCAAAGGACATCCAATTGGCTCGTCGTATCCGCGGAGAACGTGCTTAAATTTGAATTTGACATAATATACTCCTCTTTAAAAAGGCCCTTTTCAGGGCCACCAATTTATTATAATAGTATTAAATGGTGAATTTATACCAAAAATATGAAATGTAATATATATTTTAAATAAATATAATTAGTAGTAAATACTTAACATTTTTAAATATTATACAAAATAATATGCCCTGTATTTTTATAAATTCACTAATTAACTACTCTAATTATTATATTAATTATATTATCATTATTTAAGGATTTTGATGATACCTGCTTTTTTTCTTGAAAGCTATATAATGATTAAATTATTACTAGGTTAAAAATTATTTCGATGTACAATAATAATGTAAAATTGTTGCTACAATTTATGGTGCATTGCTAAAGATCACCGATATGTACCTCAGTGTATCATAAATGATAATTGACATAGTTGTGCTGTACGATGACTAAACATTGAGTATAAATTTAATAAATCTAAATTACAGTGACCCACACTACGCCTACTGTACAACAGAGTGGTAACCACTTGCCAACATTTTTATAATAATATATTTAATAAATAATACATTTATTTTTAATAAAATATTTTTTATCGAGACTTCCAGAGTTTAACGACATCTAGTAATAACAACGACTATGTTATTCCTAATTTTAATTTTTCGTAATTTTTACGTGGTCGTGATTTTTGTTAATTAACGTCGATTCTATTATACACTTAGTATTATTTACATTATACATTGTATGCCGTGATCATATAATCACCACTATGATTATAGATCTAATACAGTTTTATTAATTCAAAATATTGCAATTTTATTTTTTATTTAATTACATGCTTTTTCAATTATGAAGATAATAAGATGTCTTTTACGTTTTGATAAGTAAACAATTATACATGCCGGAAGACATGCGACGAAATCAGAGATGTTGCGTAGTTAATAATGTTTTTGTACACATAATTACACAAGGACAAATTAATAATTTTGTATATCATTTCATCAAATTTACTATTAATATTTTCAATATAATTATAAGGAATCATATAATTAATTTGTAGCTACCTAAGCAAGTTGGAAATGTAAATTATTTTTCGGTACCTAATAAATAATAATTATTACAAGTAATTATAATACTAAATAACTGAGTATTATTTTACAAGATTAAATAGCTACGAAAAAGTCAATAGTAAATAATATTATAGTAATTAGTGGCCCTTAAAAGAACCTTTTAAAGTGTGAACCTATCGCAGTAGGTTACAGGATATTATAAATAACGTATTTTACTTTGAGCTTGTGTATTTAGTAACTGCCTTTGTGCCTTCACTTACGGCATGCTTGGCCAATTCACCGGGTAACAATAATCGGACAGCAGTTTGGATTTCCCGACTGGTAATGGTCGAACGCTTGTTGTAGTGCGCCAAACGACTAGATTCGGTGGCTATGCGCTCGAACAGATCGTTGACAAAACTGTTCATGATGCTCATTGCCTTCGAGGAGACACCGGTGTCGGGGTGTACTTGTTTCAGTACTTTATAGATGTAGATGGCGTATGATTCTTTCCTCTTTGGCTTGCGTTTCTTGTCGGACTTGACGATGTTCTTCTGTGCTTTGCCCGACGATTTTTTCATCGCTTTTCCTGCCGATTTACCTCCTGGAGCCATATTTTAGTTAGATCGTGTATCCTGCTGAAGTGCTAAACTGTGTAGTACGGTAGAATACAAACAAATGACACCCTTCTATAGTAGTGTTACGTATTTATAATATTTTTAGGATCTGAAAATGTGCGCACATTGGTAGCCGCCACCCCTCTATCGGTGTTACAACCCTCCGGAGCATAAAACATCTGCTCTGAACATTGTATTTAGCTCATGTAAAACACCATTCTTTTTATAGACTCTTGTATGTCGTACATGTTGTATTACGTCGTCAAACATTGTCTTATACGTCTAATGAATTTAAATTTAGGGGTGATTTCACTATATAAGCTCCGGATGAAGTAGAGTTGAATATCATTCTAGTTACGTCATTCCATACAACTACTACTACCTAGTCGAAAAATTGTACAAACATCAAAATGAGCGGAAGAGGCAAAGCAGGAAAATCGAAGGGAGGCAAATCCAAGACCAGGTCGTCCCGTGCCGGACTCCAGTTCCCGGTCGGTCGTATCCATCGTTTGTTGAGAAAAGGCAACTACGCCGAACGTGTCGGAGCCGGAGCACCGGTCTACTTGGCTGCAGTAATGGAATATTTAGCTGCTGAAGTTTTGGAGTTGGCAGGTAACGCTGCCCGTGACAACAAGAAGTCTCGTAT
This sequence comes from Rhopalosiphum nymphaeae, assembly GCA_036289425.1. Lineage (NCBI taxonomy): Eukaryota > Metazoa > Arthropoda > Insecta > Hemiptera > Aphididae > Rhopalosiphum > Rhopalosiphum nymphaeae. The sequence goes on along the minus strand of JAZAQC010000006.1, from coordinate 47,802,814 downwards.
CATTCCCAGACATTTACAATTAGCAATCAGGAACGACGAAGAGTTGAACAAATTGTTGTCCGGTGTTACAATCGCTCAAGGCGGTGTGTTACCCAATATCCAAGCCGTACTCCTACCAAAAAAGACTGAAAAGAAAGTTTAGAAATATCAATCGGTACTACTCAAATAGTGCATGATGTATTGATGTATTATTTTTTGTTTAAAACGGTCCTTGTCAGGGCCACAAATTATTATTACAATTATTTTCTTTTAATTTAGTTATATCTAATCATAAAATAAAGTTTATATTATATTAGTATAATGAATGAAAACCAAAATTTATAATTTTTTTTTATTTAATTATTAGCTAAGTGAGTACATATTAATAGTACCTATCAGTATTAAGAAGTCAAATCGAATATTGTTATCATACTAAATAATTAAAACAAATTTATAACATTATTCTATATATTTTAATCGTAGTTATTGCTACTACATTTATTGGAATACATTACTTGAAAAGAACAAATAGGTACTTTTCTGATACGTTGTATAATTTAGTTGTATTGGAAAATCTGAATTAAATATTATGAAGTAATCCATTACCCTTGTAAATATTTTTAGTCAAAAATTAATAAATAAAACTCACGCTTAACTGCATGTTACTCATAGCACAAAAAAAAATTATAACATAATAAAATACAGCTATAATATTACAAATGCGTTGACAGGATCATACCTACTCGCGATTGGATTATAAAAATATTAAATGAGACGTATGTCAGTGTTTTAAAAAGAATGAAAAATTGAAAAACAGTTTATGTATACTGAAAAGTAACTATATCGATGGAATACGACCTTTAAAAACTACATTAACTACAATTGCGTCAATGGTGACACATTTTAGTTACCTATATTTTATTGTACAGGTTACGTAAATTTTTTAAGTATTTTTATTGATATTTTAGTTAACCAATTTTATTTTATAAATAAACTTGTTTTTTGTATAAAATATCTGTTTTATAATATTTATAATCATGCAACTACACCAAAAATTTCCGAGCTCAATATGTTTATACCATTCATTTATGTCATTCTGTATAATATTGTATTATTAAAGTTATAATAATATTTGATTCGTGCAACTATATTAAGAAATTGACTTAATTATTTGTATTTTATTGTTACCTTATTTTATTAACCTAAGTTACAGATATCTGTTACCTATTGTTTTGAGTTCATTAATTGATATTATATCCACAGTTCACAAACATGAAATATAAAATATAATTTGCAACATAGAACATTTATAATGTTTTAGTTTCTCATTAACTCATTTACTTTCATTTTTATTATCATTAACTATACATTCAATTATTTATATAAGTAAATAAATGAACAATTGGTGTGAAAGTGTAAGGAACCTATGAAATATAGTACCTATGTCATATACGTGCTTATTATAACATACAATTAAAATTTATAAAACCAATCGTAATAACTATTATAGGAATGTAATATCATTACAATAATTGTTGTGATTTAAAAATATGTATAAAATATTATGTTGATTATTGATGTAAATTATGCCTACATGAGTAATTAAAAAACCCAAATCTAGAGTCACTATATAAACCATTTCTCAAACATTTGGTATTCATTTGAGCAAAATTACTAAAATTACATTATGTCATTTTGACGGCCAGTAGAAAGTAATTGTCCACCTATTTATTCTAAAAAAAAAAATTTGCAATATTTTAACATTTTTCATAGTATCTCATACGAATTATACTTGAAATATTGGTAGATATCGAACGAAATTTTTTTTCTACCATATAAAAGGACACAAGTACATCAAACACTCATAAATTGTTCAAAAATAAAAATAAATATTCATTATTTCAAAAAATAATCATTCAGACTAAACACAGTCATAGCGAAAAACTAAATAAATACATGATGTAGAAGATAACATTTTCTGTGTTGAAGATGTTTTATTTTTTATAATATCATATTATAAAATTGATATTTAAGTTTAAAAAAATATAAAAACAACAGAATTTTGAGTAATAATATCTTTTTTTTTAAAAAAATTAAAACTCTAAGAACTAGCAAAATTGTTTTCCTTTACATGCGGCCTACGAGTATATTCTTGTTATTAAATATGAGTATTTCGTAACAATCAACAATGGTATTGACAAAGAATACGAGACTACTTACAATTTACTTTGAAATAATACTTGAAATTAAAAAGTTTATTGTTTCTTAAATTACATTAAATTATCCAGTCCTCTTAAGATATAATAGATATATAAGGTGTGTGTGCAGTCTGCTGCAGTATAATAATGATACATAATTTTAAGAGGACTTACATATTATTTACATCTAAATATGTGGTCACATATTTAGTCTTATAAAGTGAATTGGCCAATAAATATTATCAGTCATTCAAATTTAGATACGGGTGATGTATTGGTTTGGTATTAAACAATTAAACATTTATTATAAAAGAGTTTAAGAAGTACCAAAAAACAATAATACTCGTATCTGTAAATATTAAATACAAAACAAAAATCAAATGTAAGTATTTACAGACGTCCAAAATTAAGACCAGCATTGTATTATTGTAAAATATTTGGTGATTAAAAAAGCAATACAACTAATTAATGAAATGTCTAATCATTCCTTCGACATACTAATTGATTTTTAATTTTTTTCTTATATTGGTTGTGAAGCGTAATAGCAAATAGAAAATACTGTTTTCAGTGATTATTAAAATATTTAAAACTAATTCAATATCGCGATCGTGTCTTATATAATATATTAATGTAAATATAATATATATATATTTATATATATAGTGAATTCACACGAGTTAACAATATTTGGCGCAAATTGTGCTTTCTAGTTCATTAAAGAATGAAAACCGATTAATTTCAAGATTGCAAATAAAAAATATCTAATTTTGATTTTATAAGAATCAACCTATAACAATTTTTTTTTTTTTAATGTATGCCTTTTTTTAATTCTATACCAACATTTTATTATAGGTATGTGCATTGGCCACAATCAGGAATCACCAATTAAACTGGCTCTTTTCAAATATAATCACCTTTGCCGAAAACTAATTCACAATAAGTAAAGTTTCGTGAGATGTCTTATAATTAATGATTCACAGAGTACTATTATATTGTTGCGTCCACGTAATTTACTTTACACTAAATTAACTTTTTCGAACTTAATAACTATATATATATATATATATATATATAAAGAAATTTAGCATATAATGATTTATTATGGCTATGAGAGAAAAAAAAGTAAACTTTTATTTAATTTGTCTACATAATTATATTATGGTATAACATTTTTTTTATATACATGTGGGTAGTTTTAAAAAGATTTTTTATAAGTAAAGTATATTATACTAGTTTTAAGAATTTTTTCAGTTTTTAAATAATGTTTTTACCAATAACTAAAATTATTTAAAAAATAATTGCTATAGTTATCAAGTTATAGAACTAAATATTTTTTATTTTTTTACTATGGGCAACACTATTTCGTGAATCGTTATCTGGTTTTAAAATAATTTTTCTAGTGCTTATCATAATAATAAATGGATTTCAATTTTATTAATAAATTCATACGGGATCAATATGTTTTTATAATAAAAAAATAAAAACAAAATATATTAAATATATATTATATTTTATTTTTAACAAATATTTTTTTTGTGTAATATATACAATAATATTAATATTTGTTTAATAATAATTATATTGTTATATTATCAAACACAATTATAAGTTTGTGACTTTTTTAATTTTTAATCATTAAATTCAAGCCTTAAGCTATTGACAGTATACAAAATGCACACTTTTATTATTTATATATTACAGGCTATAATCTTCATTGAATTGATTTTAAAATAATTTTCGCAGTGACATTAATCCATTATTTCTTCATATTATTATTAAATTATGCGTTGAGTTGCTTCAAATTCACTTCAATTATGACATTGAACATAAGATATTTAAGTACCTATTATTTGCTATTTAGTTCCAACACATTAACATAACCATAACAAATCATGGTGGCTGTTGTCATCAAGTACCAATTATTTTATTAATTATTATTCAATAGACAATTATACATAATATAGGCACACAATTGTGTAAATTATATCAAACATTATGTAATGTAAACCGTTTAATAGAAATATTTATGACTAATCTAATTATTGAATTTTCCGTCAGAGTCGTTACGTAAAATTGTACCTATAAGGCTATAACATTATATAATTTTAATGTCTAATAATTCGTGTACATTTTTGATTAAAATAGATTACAATAATTCATCCAATTTAGACTTTTTTAAATAATGCATTCAAAACAAGAAACCGTTCATAAACATTCAATGGAAATACAAGATAGATGAATATATATTTACAATTTTTTAATAAAACTTAATTTACCTATTATTATTGTTTACCTATTCAATAGTGCAGTGATATAATAATTCAACATTATAATTATAGTAGTTAATTGATTACTATAACACTAATAGGACCATTATTATACATAATATTATGATGATTGCTCAAAAGAAAAAAATAACCTATAAATCTCATCATATCATAACATAAAAAACAGGCCTCAAGTGTTTTTATTAAACCAACATTTGAAAAAATACATTTTTTCAACCATACAAATAACCTAAAATAATTTTATTTTTATCGAACCTATAATTAAATATATATTTAATAAACTCTGTCTTCATTATATTTATATATACCTAATCAATACGTTGTCTTCAATTATTTTTAGTAAAAAACTTTTTACATTTATTTTACAATTTTTTTTTTTTAATCTCTCAAAACTTTTTATTTTACCATCAATATCACAATTGTGAATAAGTGTGAATTATAATAAGATGATTACATTGTTTACTATCAGAATAAAATACCAATGTTTGTCCATTTATATAGAGGATGATGACATTGTCTAAGTAAAAACAGTAAGTATTCACATCACGGTACTTATTGTAATCTCAATTTCAATAATTAATAATGACTGATATATTTTGAATGACTGTTTTTAAATTTTATTTTTTTCATTATATAAATAATGATTAAATATAATATAATATTATGATTTAGAAAAATAAAATATTTATTTTAGAATTAAATGTTGTCCAACTGAATTATTCGAATATTACCTATGCGTTATACATTTATGAAAATATGTTTCAATGGCCAACATTTAAGATGATAGAAATATGATTAAACAATTATCATCTAACGTAACATATAAATTAAGACACATGCAAGATAACAATTTTTAAATAATGAGCCACACCATTAAAACCCATCTGTGATTTGTTTTCAGTTTAACACGGTTAACACAAACGTATTGTCCAACTCAGTTTTATTCTCAAGTAATGAATTGAGTTGAAAATATGTTGGTGATCTGTTGCAGTAAAAAATTAGGTAAGAAAATTATTATTGCTATAGTTTGAAATTAATTATGTAGTTAAAGATTTTATAAGTAGATTAATATCATATAATATTGTATCGGGCAGTAGAACTATATGAATATTATAGTAGGTATATAATATACAATAATATATTGTTGATACTGGCCAATTAGGTTTTATATTTTTTAGTTTTATTGTATTATTTTTAACTATATAACAAAATAGCGTTAATTATCTTATATTGCATGTAATTTTTGGTTAAAATGTAAATAATTTGCAAATTATTTTGTGGTTAAAAAAACATTATTTATTTTTAATTTGAATGCCTATAATATTTAATATTTTATCATAAGATTTCTCATAGGTTTTTTAAGTCAAATTGTATATGAAATATTTTAAAGTTTTTACAACATTGTATATTCGTAAAATAATGATTTTTCCTCAAATCATTTTTATTATTTGGTTATTAACTAAAAATTTTAATCACAGAAACTTAAGACATTCCATTATGACTTTAATAAGTTATAGTTTTCTATGAAATTGTCAACTAAACTAATTTCAAACTTTGTATAGACGTTTGAAATATTTAATTGTTGATAATATTTTTAGGCTGGCTAAAAAGCTTAAAAATTTAATTTGGCATACCTACATCCAAAAACAAAATTGATTTTGTCATAAACTGGTGTTGCGTTAATATTACTGAAAAGTACAGGAATTTCCAACTTTTGAACTACTCAAGTACCAAATATAGTTGTACGAGATGAAAAACTTCCGATATTAAAAAATGAAGAACATTTAAAACGTGATGATTCATTCTAAACTTTGGAAATATTTTTCTTTTATTTGAAATATACAATCTGTACAAATTAGCACAGTAATAATAAACCATATAATGATAATAAGATACGTTTGTAATTAAAATTGTTAATATTTAAAATACTTAAATTAAATTAGTTAAATGAGAATTAGGGAGTCAACTAATAATTATAGTGCTATTCATTTTCCTGTTATCGAATTTAAAATATTATTCATCAACTATTCAATGCATACTATACAATGTTGAACCACTCGGACTCCCGACTTTTATGCGATCGATCGTCGTATTTATCTGACTGTTTAGGTGTATTAGGTGTATCATATTTTCTGATGAACGTTTTTGCTTAAACGGATGTATCGAACTAAGACAGATTTTACGTGTGCGATTTACCTATGTTTTTTGCCATCCTCAATACTTACGCATCGTGATGCGAGTATAAGTTTCGATTATAAAATCGGTTATACAGTTAATATATTGCTATATTAGATAATTATTTAATACTTAATGTAAAGTAGGTACTAACAAATAATTATATGTGTATTGTGCAGTCGAATGACCAAACTATCTGACATAAAACGTGTCATTTGATCGTATAACTCGTCATTATATTTGGGTGCTCCGCATAATGCACTCATACAGTAATCGTGCAGTATACATAATATTATAGTTATTAATATCATAATTATTCATAATACATGGCTTGTCATTTTTGTAATAACTGATATATTATAATATATCTATACGGGCCGTCTGAAGGTCGCGAATATTACTTTATAAATTCAAATAAGCCACGATATTTATAACAGTTTACATGCAGGTGCAGTTCAAATAGAAAAAGAACACAGCTGAAGTGGTTGCTCCGAAAAAAATGAATATGTTACCAGCGACTGTAGTTTTGCTCGCCGTTATAGCAGCAACCGTTTTGAAGGATAGCAACGCTGTGAGTATGACATACGTTTTGTTATTTTCACATTTAAATTTATACCACCTAACTAAAAAAACATCACGAGTTTTGAAAGATTTTCACGCTATCCTTTGACCGTTTCGATTCGCGACATTTTTAAAAAAACTCAAACAACGGAATACGGAAATTGTTGAAGTATTCTATCGTGAATATAATATAACAATAATGATAGGTATATTATTATATACGTACTATATTGTATGCGTTTTAGAAACATTTCGATGCACATTTTACAATTTAAAATTACACGTTTTCATTCCGAGATATTATAATATGATTGTATATTTTATAATATTCAACATCATATTTTATTTATTCTATAAACTCGTTGCCGACAATGTTTACGATAAAGTCTTTGGTGCTTGAAAGTAGTTGAATACGTCTATTGTGTGAACGGTTGTATCTTATTATTAAATACCTAGTTTAAAAAATCATATTAAATTCAAAATTACTTGTCAATTTCAAAAATGGTTTCTTTTTATTAAAAAAAATAATGAATGTTTTACTGCAACAACCGTGCCGTTGTTATATTTTTGTTTAGAAAATGGTTATTTGTTTTTCTAAAGTAAAATGTAATTTTTTTAAATTTATTTGAATGTTTGTATAGTTTTAAACTCTTTATATTTCATAATATTAAAATTTTTCAATGAAATATAAATACCAAAATAGATACTGTTGAAGACCGTAAATGTAAAATATCATTTTTAAAATATAATGATTGTGTATAATATTTATATGCTTAAGAAAAACAGTGAAGTTTATAAACCAACATTTTTGTTTTGATAAGATTTATTTCGGAATACGTTTAAATGTTTTCAAAACATAATATTGTCACAAAATACATAAAAATAGGATAATTATTGATGTAAATCTAAATAAATGTCAAAAACTAGGGTTTATACACTTAAAAACCATTTACATTCATAGTATATTGCATTTATTGGGGTTTAGTTAACTTTTATTAGTATTAGAAAAAAAGATGCTAAAAATCGAATTTGTTGAAAAATCAGTGTTTTGACAATATTATGTCTTCGGAATTGCACTTCTCAATATTATGGTTATCAATGATAAATAAATATTTTGATACAAAAATAAACTATAATAAATAATAATAATAATAATTACTTCAATAAAAATTGTTTTTAAAGATTGTCTATGTATTTAAATAGTTTGGTGTACAGTGTATTATAATATATTTATATTTTATTTTGCTATTTGATATAATCCATAGTAATTATAGTTTTTAATTTTTATTGACAAGAAAAAATATTTTTATATAGAACCGAACGACGGTCATTATTCATTTAAACTCGCAGACAACCAGAAAAGTTATCGGTTGTTCGACAATTCGGCCCACTTCGATGAGCCACTCGGCCACAGCCAATATGATTAGTCTATACCGTATAGCTAGGCAATAACTACGGTGAAATAATTATTATCTATAACACCTGAATAAAATATTAATGCTTTGGTATACAATTCAACTGTTCAGTTATCGCACGATGATTCAACGAAATAAACGTTATCAATCTAAATATAATACGATAGCTTTGTAGGGACGTGAACCGGAAAAAACAATTTCGTATTTTGTGTATTCGTTAAAATAATAATACCTATCCATCGTAAGACCAAATGTAAAATGGTCGCTCTACCCTGTGCGCCTGATTATTGTTATTATTATTATCGTTGTAACTCACGTAAAATTGTCGACTAAAAGATAGAAATTGTAATCTACGATATTCGTATATTTATAACTGTAATACAGGATAATACAGATTTTCGTTATTATATTGTACATTTACACCGCAAACAAATACAGTATTACAAGTATAAATCGTTATGCACTACTATATAGGAAAAGGTGCCTTCAATGTATTTATAATATCATAATGTTATATAGTATTTTTATAATATATTTACTCGCTTAAGTAAGCAATAAATGTATCATTTAGTATGATTAAAATTATTGTACTTAATTTTTTTTTTCAAAATTTTAACTCTTATAGTACTTGAGCGAAGCGGCAATTAAAAAAACACAACAGATGTTAAAAAACGTATGCTCCAAGAAACATTCAGTCGAAGAAGGTAAGATATTTATAATTACAATTATTTCGAATGCAATTTTTAATGTATTCAAACTGATCTAATGTTATATGTGACGGTTAATAAATCGCAGACGTATTTATTAACATCAAGAAAGGAATATTTCCCGAGAACAACAACAACATAAAAGTAACTATATTTTTAATTTCTTTAACATTTATTATTAAAAGGTACCTATAAAACGACTCACAACTCATTAATTTAACATTTAAATGTTTCATATAGTAATAAAAATAATAATAATAATATGATGATGATGATTGTTTTAGTGTTACTTTGCTTGTAATTTCAAAACTATGCAAATGGTAAGTACCTGTTTATTATATTATTAAGTATATAATATGTATAACACAATGTATAATGGTATATCTATATTTTATTATAATGGATATAGTTTATGACTATTTTTTTTTCTAAAAACCTTTTATACTAATTGTAGTATTTTAGTAAATTCACTATATTCGTGATGCACATGATGCATCAATTGGTACTACTTTTTTTTTTTTTGAGGATTTCTCCACAAACGTTTTTAAGGAGTTTTATATAGGCAATTTGAATAACTATTTCGAAAAATTAAGAATTCAAAGTTTGAATGGTTGTAAATACTATTAAAATGATCTTCAAATAATTGTCCCATGTCCTATATTATCCTTTATTGTTACGCAATTACTAAATTATATTCAGTAAAACCATGCTCATTCCTATTGGCCAAATGATAGTTCAGAATGATTTTAGAGAAAAAAAAATATCAATTGACCTATTGATTATTATAACAAATTATAATATTATTTAGAGCGTAACATTATATTATTATCAATTTTTAGTTTGAGCTTTTGGGACAGTAAATATTTAAGATTAAAATTTAAATATTTTAAACCAAAATCTAAGGGCTAGTTAAAGATCTATAGACAAGTACTTCAATTTTCATGATAGGTAATTTTATACTGAAATTGCACATATTCTCAATTAAAATAATAAACCAATTCTTCAACATATTATGTTTTGACGTAGAAAAATCTTTCTGATATCCTCTTATGGAATTACTATGATTGCTATTTTATTTCAATTAAATAACTCAAACAAATACAACGGATTATTATAAACTCGATTGGGACAATATTTACCCACTTATTTTGTTCATAATATTTGACAAGGTATAAATATTTTCTATGGCAACTGTTTACACTGAATATCTCTATGCGGATTCTGTAAACATAATTATATTACAAAATACATTAGGAAAACAATACCTATGAGTTATATTTTTTCAGTATATCTATCTATTTTTCAATACAGATTAAAATACATTTAATTCCAATATCATTGTATTATATTGCCATGTAAATATGAAATATTAATATACATTTTTACTGTAGAACTACACATGCCTGTGTCCGTTTTTTATTATTTGTTTGATTGTTGTAACATTATTATTAAATGTTACTATTATATTACATAAAATATATTGTTTAAATACTATAAATAGGAATTATTTAATCTTCTTGGATTAGAAAACATAATATTGTTTGTCCTGCAACGACGATAAAATAATTGTTTTATTCGACGATTTACCTTCCGACAACAGAATATTACTAAAAATATAATAGGTATAATATCATTGGCTATTTAATTACTTATTTCCAGTTTTCGTAAATTATAAATTATAACAAATACTATATTATCTGTACGTATAATATGATATAATATAAAAATATTAAAATAAAACACATGTTATGACAATATTTAGTAATAATTATTTTGAAAAATCATCTTAATTCTAAAATCTGTGTATTATTTTATGATTATAATAATAATAATTTATGAAAGTAATAATATAACTGGACAAAAATGACAAGCTAAGAAATCACTCATTTTCTATCAAACTTTTGCCTACTAATTTTAAACATAATATATGGTTAGACAGAGTAGTATTAAATAATACATGTGTAGTAAATTCCATACAAGTTATATATATATATATATTAATACACATACACACCCACACCCACACACACACACACACACACACACACACACACACACACACACACACACACATATATATATATAATGTAATGTAATGTGGCGTTCCAAGTCAGAAAATGAATGGACTTTGGCGCTTTATAGTTTTAATTAGTTTATTTTGTTTAATATTGTGATGTATGCTATATTACATCTAGCTATCTGCAGTCATAATCAAATGATAGATATAACGTTCTTGTGCTTGAGTTTTGAATTTGCAGACTAACAACATTTCATTGCAATAATACAGAGTGACTCACCGATCATGCTTGCACATAGATTTCAATATTGTTCATACGATTAATGGCCGAGATGTGTCATGTTATAATATAAATTTCTTTTTAAAAAAAATACAAAAACAACGATTTTCATTGTATCCACCTTTAATATTAAGCATATTATATACATTTGAAATAATATAAATAATATCTAATAACAATAATAAATTGAAATTTAAACGAATATTTTAAAAACGATAGTATCTAATTAATATTATACATTTTTAAATGTCTGCGGATAATAAGTAGGTACAAGTAATATACATAGATTAAATATTTCATCTAATTTATAATTTTTTAAAACAATTTTTAAAGACTTTATTCTTAGTAGGTATATACATTTTAATAACTCAAATGCTAGTTTTATAAATTTTAATTTATAATTATAGAAACATCAAAATTATAAAAAAAAAAACTATCTACTTAATAATTTACATAAGAAAAGCGTAATTTTCGTATAAAAAAGAATAGTATCGTCAAGATAATTCGTTGTATTTGTTGAGTAATTGCATTGCAATAAAATAGCAATTACAGTAATTCCATAGGAGAATATCAGTACGCAAATTTTTCTACATCAAAAGACAATCCGTTGATACTAAACAATTACGAGTATTTGAAAATTTGAACTTTTATTAATATATTTTAAAATTGCAAAGCCAGTTAATACTTGGCAAATTACTTATAATTTGTTTGACAAAAAACGTCATTGAAAATACGTAAACGTGTCAAGAAATAAATACGTTTAATACAATAGTCACGAAATAAATAATAAAAAATAACACTTCATTTAAATAAATCTAGGTCAATCCAAAGGGAATACTTGATAAAAAAATGTTCAAAGATAAGATGACGATGTTGGCACCACCAAATGTACTCGAAATTTTATTACCAGCCATTGAACAGTGTATCGGAACAGGTAATCGTATAAAAATAATCTGTCTACTTATTATTTCAATTGATTGACAGCTAATTTTAAACAAATTTGCTTGATTTTAGACAAGGATACAGAAATTTGTCAGTCTTCGTACAACTTTATAAAGTGTGCGCACCGCGTTGATCCCAAAGTGAGTAAAAAATATTACACAATAATAATTGCTTAACTAACAATCAACATTTTTGACTATAATGGTAAAATGTATACAAAATTATATTGAATTCGTACATTATACATATTGGCGCGATAAGTGTACGTATTTTAAATAATTTAATAATAAAAGAATAGCTTATAGAATTATTTTAAAATCTTGTTAAGATATTATTTTAGGTATAATGATTGAACAATATTATTGTAATTATGTTATAATTTATTGATAAATGGTAGTATAATATATAGTCACAATGAATTATGACAATTTATTGAAAAAATATTCATCTTAATATATTTTTATTCGAATATAATAATGTTATTCAGCTACAATAATATAATACTTTTAACTGATGTTCGTGATATTTCATTGTTGTGATACATTTGGTTGTACCAAATTGTTGACGTATAAAAGTCATAGTTATATATATCAACGGAGTATCTCAATTACAGTGAATTAAAAACAAAACAAAAATAACACTATATTTAATTAATCATTAATATCATCTAATTTTAATCTAATTGACATCTTCTGATTGGAATCAATAATTATTAATGTCAAATAATATTATTGATAAGCAATAACTTAAACAAATTATTTGACACCTCCAATTGAAAATATAATTTCCAAATTTTGTTTACACTAAGTAAATCTTACTTTTACCGTTCACTCTTTTTCGGGTAAACTGAACAACTGCGAATATCGAAAATTATGTTTAATAGTATTTATTGTATTATTTTTATGTGGTAATTTTTAATTTTCACAATAGTTTCTCTAAATATGACAGCGATCTACCAATTATGAGTAAGTTGATGAACAGTTTAATTTGAGTTAATCAAGTTTATTAACAAACAATACTTATACATTGTAATAGTTAAATTGTTATATTAATACTAAGAAAATATTAAATTAACTCAGTTAACATTAATAACCAAAATTAAATCGATTAATTTGTTTTAATAACCACTGGTGTCACACATATAGCGATTATGCAATATTATATCTTTTTATAAATAATAACTAATTATTTCGTTTAATATGTAATATTGTGCTCCTTCTTATTTCTTACTAGTTGTAATGTTTTTGGTTATTAAAAATATAAAAAACTTAGCTTAGCTTTTTATTTAGTTACCAGGCCTTTAATAACTACCTACAAAAACCATATATTTTTTTGATTATATGACGAAATAATTCACTTAAAATTATATTTTGAATGATTATGATAAATATATTTTGATTTTGAAAACAATCAGTGGGTATAACTGTGATTTAAGAAAAATAAATACTATTAATAACTAAACGCATGCAATTTTTTATTGACACTTTTTAAAAATTACCTAGACACCTAGTTACTTATTGGTTTTTAAATAATTGTAAATCCACGGAAATTTGGAGTTCATTAGTCACGGCAATATGGTTTTCAATAATACATTTTTACAATATTATTTATTCGCAGAGGCAGTTACGTGATTGAAAATCAATCATAATTTTATTGTTCTTCGAAATCGTTCATTAATATTACTACGAATTATTACATTAGTGCAACCAAGTATTTATTTTTTAAACTTTTTTTTTTTTTTGTATCATTAAAATCGAATCGACGCGACTATAATAATAATATATCTATGCGTCGGTAAATGTGTAACAAATTCGCAACAAATATTTTTGATCTTCAAACCGCAATACTTTTTAACCCTCCAGTGCAGAATACGTCTAAATAATGTATTAGAACATGATCGTGATAACTTTATCGAAATACATTTCACGTACAGAAACTAAAACTAGAAATAATAATCTTTGTATACTGGATACATTAGATATAAATCATTTATCTCTGGTCACTGGTCAGTATATAAGAGAGTTATTCACACAAGCATGCTCACCACAATGTTTTCTTTCAATAATGAATTTATTCAATTTTTAAATTTACTTAAAGACCGCATATTTTAAAACGATTGAAATTTTTATATAAAATAATATTTATAATAATAATTGTATTCCTTATAAATTATTTATACAAAAATAAAAATTAGATTTAATATTATATCTAATATTTATTTTACTTGGACTAATTAAAAAAAATTATAAATGTTGATAGATTTAGATTTTTCTAATAAAAATAGCTCATAATATCTTCCAAACCCATTATCATGGATCTATTATGCTTAATACATAGAGTAAAATAAAAATTTAATTTTAATAGTCACGATGCAATTTTTATAAAAAAAATTATCAATTATATAATTTATAGTGTACAAAAGGTAGTTTGCATTTGAAAAAAATAAATTTTTGTTTTTTCTTCACATGAAATTCCTTAGGTAGTAGGTACCTTTTAAAAAATATTTTAAGAATTTTAAAATATTAGGGTCTAAAATTATATTATTTATAATTTACGAAAATTAGATTTTGAATAACTACATTATTGAAGAAAAAAATAATTGCGCATGTTTAGTGAATCATTCTATGTAGTATACAGTGTTGACATTTGATTTATTGAGTAGAGATTCCATGACTATTTTTTGTCTTAACATCTGACGTCGATTAATATTGTGCACTACTTGGTTAATGACAGTTGCCACATTCTAGGCCATTAATATCAACACTATACCCGCGGCCAATTAGGCACGGTGCTCAGTCTTAAGATGTAAATCGTTGTGTTTATAAGACTTTCGCCAAAATTGTTACGACCGTTCTTATTTACGTTTTTGACGCTAATCTGTGGCATATGTGATTTCGATAAAATCATAATGTATATTATTATAATAAACATCTTCGTAATAAACTGATGCATCAGATTGACGGCAGCTTACACACGTTGTATAATATTATATATTATATACATAACATTTAAATACCTCGACTTTTATTATTTAATACATTTCTGATTTTTGGTATTTGTAAATAAATATACTAAAAAATATTTTCAAATACTATGATATATTTTATGTAATTTAAGGAGTGTATTATGGTAGAACAGACTTGGCGAACACGTAATGTTTTATTAAATGAAAGTAATATGCATTCTAAGTCTAAACACAAAATCAGAATTTGAAGTTTGAACGATTAGTTTTTGAGTTATTAACTTAATAATGATTTTAAAATAAATATAAAATATATGTATTATTACTAGTCTTTATTTATTATATTTTGAACATTTTTACAATAATTATTATAAAATATTAAAATAGGTATTGCTGCTGTAATTTTCAAATTTTCATAATATTTTTAAACCTTTTATCATTAATGATTAGGATCAAGTATACTTGGAACACAAAATTCAATAATTCAGAAATAATGCTTACAGATTTTTATTTTTACCTATACATCAACAATTAAAAAAATTAAACAATCTGCTAAACAGTTTACAGTAAAATACGGTGATTTTCCTATGAAAAAATAAATTTAGAGGACACATCTCTTTAAATAGGATAAACAAATATAATTATTTAAAATTATTATCATTACATAAATTTTATAAATCAGAATTCGAATAAATTGATAGCTAAAGAGAAAATTGGGGGTCAGTATACTTGGTACATCGCCTTGATTAAAACAATTGTGTGTACTCATAATGGATACGACTTCCTCCGTCGTCTGTAATCACCATAATATGTCGATGATTATTAACGTGTTTTTATGTTTTGTTTGTTTTCAGAGTTTAGAGTTTTTACCACTCTAAACGTCGTCACCTTCAATCAGCAGCTGATAGATTCCGGGTACAAAAGAACATCAAGATTTATCGTCCAAAGTGTTTTTTTTTTTTTTTTTTATTGATAATAACAATATGATTTATAATAATTTATTGTAGAACATTGTCTGTGTATTAAAAATTCAAATGCACGTTACAACTATGATGTTTTTTTTTTCATTTACAACAATTTATTATTCACAGACGGTATATCATATATTTTTTTTTATTCCGTCCAATATATAACAATTATAACGTATTATATTTGGTCAGCACACACAGACTAAACGAATGACCCGTAGATAGCTTATTGTTAACCTTTGTATATTATACATATAACACTCACACAATCGCAAATTCCAAAGTCTGTCTGGACGGTTGTTCATATAATGTATAGGTATTACTATAATATTGTAATGAAACGACGTGCACAGTCTTTTTCCGACGGGGTGATAATAACGACAATAATTCTTCGGTCCGCTAAAACGCAATAAACGTACGAAATGATTTCGTCAACGTTCAACATATCATTGCTGTTCGGTATTGCGATGTTGATTTCATGTGGCTTCGTAAGTATTAATATTATAATTAATTTCAGTCATTAAGCGTCGGGTGCGTAATGTTCTTATGATTGTAAAGTCTGTACGAATTCATGTAATATTATGATATGCAGAAAACATCTCGTTTAGCAGAGGTTGACTGGAACCTAAAGATCTAACTTTCTGAATAAAAATCGTCCTTACAAGTCTCAACTTGTTGTTTTATTATTTTTTAAATTTGTTGTTTAAAAAAAAACAAGTTAATATTATTGTTTTATTTGTTTATTTAACATAAATCCCACCCTCTTTAAAATATGTTAGTTATATCACATTGTAATATAACAATTTCTCTTTTTACCAATGCTTCACAAATATATGTGTTTGTTAACTACACACATTTTTAAAACAAAAAATCACATGGGCCATTTTAATAAATGAGAATTTGTTAGATATAATATTGTAAATACCATTGTATTTAATTATATTTAATAGTTTGTATAAAGAAAAACTATAAATATGTTTTCTCGATATTTTTAATCGTTTAAATCGTCAAGTCTTTTGACGTAGTACAAATTAGAATCATTATATATCGAAAAAAAAATTTAAAAAAAAATACCGTTAAGTAGATAAACAATCTGCTGCATACCTAGTTACTACCGATTGTAAATCGTAATTGAGTTACTGTAATGAATGTGTTAAATTTGAATTCAACTATAAATCAATGTACACAATAAAAAACGATCATGAGTGGAAATTTTTTGCCAACGATGGTTGCCAAAGTACTTACTAAATCCATTTTACTACCAAAAACCACTCTCAGAGTTGATGATTGGAGCATTTTTGTTTTACTAAAAATAGTATCTGAGTTTCAAGTGCAAAAAAAAAGAAAAACAATATAGGCATAACTAAACTATATTCAAATTGTAAAATCGATACATTTATCCAGTGATTAAATTTAAGTGAAATGTAGAGAGACAAATTCTTAAAAAAATTTAAAAAATTTTTAAATTTAATTTAAAAAAATTATGCGTACCCTTTCCAATTATCTTAATCAGTAATACATTTAAATTTTCAGGTATCCACGTATTTTTTACAGTTTTGCATTCCCTTCTAATATTTTATGGATTCAATTACAATTAATCTTTTAACAATTTATTTTTACCATGGTTGCTTCTCGCCATGAAATTAATTTGTAATGGTAATGTAACAATTTATTTTTGATAATAAAATACAGATATTTGTATTTATTTTACTTTTTGGAAATTTGTTTTGTAAAGCTTCAATGGTTATGTAATTATTGTTATTCATAGAAGAAATTATAATTCGAAATGATTAATATCTATATTTACCGAAAACATTGTTAATTGAATATCCGAACCCTTTATTTTTCTGAGCCAATCAGCTTATACAATCGTCAAGGTTCCAGTTCTTAGGTTACACAAAGACCATGCTCTAATGTATATATATTATGATATTTTGATTCTGGCTGATATGCTGACTGAATTTATAATTTGTTGTCTGGCCATTACAATAATAAACGATTAATGACGTCTGATGATTTCCCCCCTTTCCGCATTCTCCTGTAGCGTGATCTTTATAGTGGTAATAGGTATTGTGACTGCGGTAAAAACATTATTGCGTACCTAGTACAATTATGAATCTCCTTATATTAATTATACAAGGTTCGAAACAGATATTGATTAGATGATCGGACGTGATTTATGGTCGTGTCCGAACGAAATTGGACAGCGAAAATAAAAATTGTATCTTTAAAAACTGTGATACTATTATACAATTTTTACTGTTCTGAATAATATTAAAAAATCGTTCTGTATACATTTCCATTCCGTATTTAAAAATGATATGTAATAGGTATATAATATATAAATAGATGAATTGTATGAATTCGCATAATAATATTTTTATTTTGAGTTCATGCGTATTGTGTATAATTTACACAACCACCAAACAAAATTACATTTATAGTGCCAATATTTATGCATTCAAATCATGATTTTTGACATGTTTAAATATACTTTGGTCTAAAGGACTATATTTTAAAATACTTAAACTTTTTATGCAATTTAAATGTTGATCTCGATACAATATTTTTTTTAAATGTATTACCTTTATTCATGTTATTTTTTTCAAGAATAGACTTTTTTTGATAATTTTAATTTATGTATCCAAAATGTATTCCAAATAAGTAATTTCCAACTTGATGAACTTGATGCCTGAAAAAAAAGGCCCATAATCGCAGGTTTAAGGATATAGGGGCTAAAATTATTTGAAAATTTAAATAATTTGAAAAAGTTATCTGAGTATAATATTTATAAGTACTAGATTAAAAATCACTTATTTTTATCTTTATTATAAAATCATTATTTTATTATTAAGGACCATTATGGCACTGTACGCATAATGTTTGCTATACAAGTTTAATAAATCAATTAGTTCAAATTTTGATTTACGTGCATCAGCGTTTTCAAAAAAAGTATCTGATAAATAATTTATAAATTAAAGAGTGGTTCTCATTTAAGTAATTAAATATTGTTTACTTTTTGTTCTTTAAATTCACTCAAAAATTTTAAAAATCAAAGTTTGAATAATTAATATTTCATTAAATGACACAAGAGGGACGCTAGTGCTTGATAAATAACCCTGAATATTAATATAAAATATATTATATATTTAATAAAACCCATACTATGTATAAATTAAAAATCATATATTTAATTGAATTGATAATGCTCGTTATAATTATTATATTTTGTCTGTCACATCATCCAAATACATCTTGCAGTATACTTATATAATTATTGTTAAATAAAACAATAGTTAAATTTGTTTTGAATTATATTTTGAACAGTAAATAAATAATATTTTCATTGTTATTATTATTATTATTATTATAATGTGTGTATGTTTTTGTATACAGGGACGATTTACGACGGAACAAATCGATCAGTACGGAAAAGCGTGTAACGCCAGCGAAGGTAAAAACCGTTTCGTCGTTGACATTGTTATATTCTGTCACGTTTCCGAAGGCATTTCCTGTGGTTATTTTTTTCGATGTTACAAATATAATCTAAAAAAAAAAAAACGCATAAACAAAACTAAACAAAAACACGAATATCTTTATCATTTGACATTATGGTCGTATTATTATTCTATCATTACTATAACATAAAATACCCTTATAGATATGTATTATTATTTGTGAGTAAATAGTGTATGTGTGACATTATATTATATTATTATAACTGCCTCAGGTCAGAGTTACAAAATCGGCCAAACGTCCGGATAATCAACTAATGCTACAACAATATTATATGATGATGATATGTACGCGCTGATATCGTAGATACCGGACGTTAACCGTAATGTTAATAAAATAGTATAAAGGACGTTCATCGTTATCGATCATCGTAGTGAATCACTGTTGATCACCCGAGGGCGTGCGCCTATACAGGGTGATTCTTTCGATACAAAATATTTTTATACTTTTTTTTATCAGTTGTTTTGAAAAGCAATTTTTACGTTGGTAGTTTGAATTAAAAACAAAACATTTTTGAAAGAAAAACTGTATTATTTAATATTTTTATCTTTATATTAATTATCTTTGGTTTTTAATATGCTCGTAATAATCTAATACTGAAAGATTAGGTCACTAATTAAGTAGGTATAACATATTATTATATTGTAAAAAAACAGTATAGTTTTTTCAAGAATGGTTTTTTTTTTTGTAATGACTTCTAATTAAAAATAATAAAACAAAATCTGAAACATAAATATTTTTAAAATTAACGATTGTTTATTGTTAAAATAATCCAAAATTCTCTAGCAGGTAATTTAAAAACACCTTTTTGTTATTTAATAATGTGGATATTTATTCAAATTTGGGTTCTTGAAATTTGTTCATACTTAAAAATTATAATATCAAAATACTCAGATTTTTTATATCAATAAGAAATTATTTTACTTTTATTAATTTTTCTTTTATATGAGAACCACTTCTTTTACTGTACATTTTAAACACATATTTTTTTTTTTTGAAAACTTTGATGCGTCTAAATATCAATTAAAATTTGTCAATTTCAAGTTGTTAAACTTAATAAAGTTAACGGTTAAACATAAAATATAAAGTGGATTTAATTTTCAGTCTACTACTTAATAATACTTATTTACTAAAACGATTTTTACAAACCAAGTATTTTTTTAAATTAATTAACTTAATTTTAAAGTCATCTTTATATTATAATACCCTATCTATTTATTATATATTTAAATCTATTATTATGAATTATAATTTTTATGGGTTAATAATTCAGAAACTCATATATAAAATTTTAATTTATACTAATCAACATTAATAACAACTTTTAGTAAAAAAAAAAGAGTTTGTATTCACACAAGACACTTCTTAAATATAATAAAAAGTCAAATTATTTTCAAATACGGCCTTGAAAATGAATATTTAAAAGTTCCAAAGATCAGAATTTATATAAATATTATAGTAAAGAAAAAATTAGTGGTGACTGGTGAGAAATGTTAGTGAATCACCCTGTTTATACCTATACGAATAATGACTACAATGATGTATATCGGCATACGTTTTCCAAACGCTTTATCGTCGTTATTTGGTATACATTATAACATGCGTATATTGCCTTAGCCTTTTCGTTTCATTTTCGCAGTGACCTTTATATTTTGGGATTATTATATATATTGGTGGTGACTGCCAAAGTGCCAACTATGAAGTTTTGTATTATTTCTGTTTTAAGAATCGGTCGTGATATAGTTATTCGGTAGATGAAAAAAATTGCATTCGAGCGGTTTAATGTAGTATTTTATGAAAACCATTAAAATAACACTTGACAATAATGAAATAATTATCTATTGTGTAAAGGTATTATTAATTTGTAATATCTCCATGTAATTTTTGAAAATGTCTAATTGATGTAGAAAACGCTACTAAGATTTCTATAAAGTATTTTTATTTACAGCTTTTATAATCAATAAAATTGATGTTCTTTAAGCAATGTTATAATAAAGGGCAAATATATGTCTTATACAAACTAAATTTATAGATATGATCAAACTAATTAAATTTAATTCAAATTTATTTTACTCATGAAAAACTACTATGTAATTTTGAGTTACATATTTTATTACTAACATAACAATAGCATACATCTTATTAGTAAACATTTAATATTTACTACATCGAAACGTATATTTCACGGATATAGGTAATCGTTATTGATCAACTGGAATTTGGTACCCATTAACTGTTCACTTAAATGTGTAATTTTAATCTGTAGTTGTTTTTTGCCGTTAAAAATTATTTTTCCTGAATATTCTTACAATTACGATTTTTGATCATATCTTTTTAAATTATAATATTTACTTATTACCATCCAAACTTTTATAAGGGTGAAAACTATATACACTCGTAAAAATCAAAATCATAAATGATAAATAAAAATATTAAAGATAATTAGGACGCAACTATTTAAATGGTTTGGTTCTATAGTTTATCAACTTACCACCGAACTCCACTCTACAGATTTCAACGTGTGTAAAGTTAGCTCCCATCCTTACTTATTCTATCTACCTTAGATCTTCACCAATATTTATGAACCTATTTTTAACTTTTTTTAAATTGTTTGAAATATTATAATTCGAATTTTAGCAATAGTCATAAAAAGTCATGGTTATGCATGTTATATATTGATATATTCAACATTTCAAATAGAGTGAAATTTCTGTTATAAGCACGGTTAACGAAATTTTTGTAAATAAAAACTGTTATCAATAGTTAAAAATCCATCGGTTTGGTTAAAACCTATAACTTTTACAATTTTGACATTGAACAAATTATTTTATTTTAAATGTAAAATTATTATATTTTATAGTCTCCTAGGAAAAGTATAAAGTTCCAAACTAGGAAACTCTGTTTCAAACAATTCCAAAAATTTCAAAAATATTAGTATAAGTTTGAGACAGATAAAACAAAGCGAGGGGCTAATTTTACGCACCCCAGTCTTCATGTTTTATAGTAAATAGTAATTATTTAGTTTCACAACGATTAGCACTTGTACAAGATTTATATATAATTTACACTATTTTAACCACCCTTCATTTGAGCAGCTAACTATATTATGCTTACATTTTTATGACTTAGAAATAAATAAGTAGCATGAATACACAGTTTAAACATTACCAATATACCTATAGTAAAATTAATGACAAATAAATTATGTAAAAATAACCCTAGTAAATTTTCATTAAACATTAGTTTCATAATAAGGTCTGTCGCGGTGAACACATTTTTATCTACTTTGTCTATCTATATATTTATCTAAAATATATATTTTAGTAACTTTTATTCAATAACAAATAGAGTAGATTTTATCTAATCAAATCGTCAATAAAATAATTTTGAAATTTACATTGATCGTGTACTACGTTAAAAATTTATAATTATTTATACCTATATAAATTTATATTTCTACTGTTAAATATTTAAATTAATACATTTTAATATTTTAAGTTTGAAAAGAAACAAACAATTATATTTTAATCTTTAAAGCTAAGTGTCGATTTTCCACGACAGATCAAATCATCAATACGATAAAAGTGTATACAAATTACATAATTATAAATCAACAACGAATTAAAATTTTACCTTCAATGGTTACTATAGGTAGAATAACGTGTAAATTCTAAAAAAATAAACAATTAATTTATTATGATCTAAAAATCATTCTTTATGTCGATAATAATTTTTCAGTGCTATCAACGAGAATGAACAATTTTAAATTAATTAAAAAAATGCATTCCCTGCAGTTAAATTGTTATAATTAATATAGGTATACGTTGGTCATTATACGATTATAATATCGAATTACGATAATGTGAACGGAATGTGCAAGTAATAATATAATATACAAGATTATTACATGATCCTGTTATGCATGAATATATTATGACGTGCATTATATTATATTTCAATGCATTATTATTATCGATGTAGATATCGTTTTCAAATGTAAATTATATCGATTGAAATCCAATAATTTAGAATGATGCTATACATACTTTTTTAGTGTTTTAAAACTCAATATGTGCTGTATGTCGTCCGCACGAAATATTATAATAAAGTAATAAAAACAATTGCAACAAATATATTAAATTAATCGATATCATTTACACATTCAATTTTTTTCATTAATAACAATTACTCAATCTAATATATTTTGTGTTTTTTTTTTTCACGAAACTCTTAGGTGCAAATATGTGTATTTTTTTAGTGGGTCTTAAGCCATATTATTTTCTTTCATCACATTTTCTACGGAAAACATAATAATTATAGATCTGGTTACTTATCATTGATTTGAGAGTTTTAAATTATTTATAAAATTTAATATTTGTAGGTTCTAAAAAATATATAAATTATATCTAAACCATTTTGAAATAAACTTATTTTTTTATTACCTGAGAAAATCAAAAAACAAAACATTATTTAACATTATATTAATAAACAAATTTAAAAAATAATTAAAACCGGCCTTGGGAAAGGAGGTCTTAATATATAAATGTATATAGATTTGAAAGGGAAATAAACATTCTATTTAATTTTAAATGACATATATTGTTAGGATTGTTTATACCAAGTGTGTGAAGCACTGTGTGGAAAATTATGCTACGTATTATGACGTAGAAAAATTGATTTAGGTGAAGTATAATTATCTAATAAATTGTCTAGGATTGAATCTATTTACTCAACAATTAGTTAAATTGCTAGAAATATTTAAACACTGTAAACACATCTAGAGAATACAGACAACTTTTAATTAATATTGTTCTATTTACAATTTATTTATATATATAGTGTTATAAATAATTTTGAGTTTAGAACGGAAATCGGATATCCTTTTAAAATACCAGAAACGGAACTAGTATACATAATTCATCACTATTTGTATGTTGCGGATGGAATTAGTATGGAGCTTAATTTGACGGTGGAAAAGCTAAATGATCTGTACACAAATATGGAAAAAAAAATGAAATTCTTTTGGGGCGACTATAACATCAATATAGTTTTATAAAACTTACAATTGAGTCTATTTTTTATTTAAATACTTTTCAAAAATTATAATTAGTTACTAATAAAAATATTACAAATTATCATTCAAGTATTAGTCATTATGCTTTTGTTATTATTAAATAATTAATTATATGTATAATAATATTACCATTTTAGTGAAATAAAATAACCCTGTATCATAATATATTATAATATATTGGAAAATAAAATACAACAATTTACTTATAAGCTGTAGTGTGGTTGGTCAGGTTGGTATTCTAGGATGATTTCTTGAGGTAATTTTTAATTCGTATGTTTTTTTTGTTGCTGATATTGAAATTGAAATGAGAGCTTTCGGTTTTATTTCACTATGTTTAAATTTGTTGGATCAATTAATTGTAAATACGATTAGGTTGGGTTACCGATATTATCACCACGTTAGCTGGCCATTGTATTGCTTTTTATTTTGCATGAACCAATGTACTTATAGTGCTATTCTTGTCTTTAATGATTTTTTTTTTTAATTGTTGACTGTAGTCTATAATATTGGGCATACATAGCTTAATATATCATCGTTAGCATTAGTCGTTATTCAATATACACTTTAAAATGTCATTCTATTAATTCTATTATACTCATAATGAACTTTGGTAGGTATTACACATTATCGTGTGGTGTATTAAATAGCATATTTCGATCCTTAGAAAAACGTGTATTTTCTTTACGTAGGTATAACTTTTAATTACGTAATTTTTTTCTATAGTATGAGGTTTGTATTCGTCTTTTCCACTTACATTTTAACCTATGTTTAAGCGCGCGTTTAAGGCACTTTCACGCTTAATATATAAGTATAATGTATTAAATAATACGACAATATCAACAATACCATTCCAAATAATATATGCAATATGTTTAATGGTACAACACTGTCTACTATACTATAATAATCGAACACACAAATAATAGTTTTTGCATTTTGGCTGTCCCATGAGTTCGAATTACTTTCTGGCGAACAATTTAAGGATTTTTATCAGCAATTATAATAATATTATTGTCTAAGACCTATAGGTACAATCATTTCTTAAAAAGCTTTAAATGTTAATAAGTGAAATACCGTACCAATATAATATAATTGTATTAGGTGAGTTTATTTTTAAAAAGTCAGTTTTAAAATAATAATACTATAAATGTATAATAAAAGTAAATAAATACTTCTATAGCATTTCCTCTGTAATTGTCAATGTATATTGGATGTATTGCACACCTATAAATTACTCGAGTTTGACACTATATTATTTATGACCACTGTTTTTCTACTAATATAATGAAGTTTATGACAAAAATATAATTTGTAGAACATTTTACATTTACTATAAAAATAAATTGTGAAAGATATGTTCTAAAAACTTGTAAAATGGTATTCGAAACATCAAAAATGTAAAATATGTCAAAAAACACCAAATAAAGTGTAATATATCTGCTTCTATGTAATACATCAATAATTTAATCTAGGTACAATAAACACGACTAAAAGAAAATAATAATGTGTAAAATATATAATCACCTTAACCCCATAATTATTATTTATTATTATGATTAATTCCGCGCTCACGCATTGTATCCAAATCAAATAATAATAGTAATAATAATAATAATAATAACTATAATAATATTATAATCACCGAATTGACTGTTATTTGATCCCATGTTGTACAATATTATCGTGGTAAACATCCGACTACCATCCGTGATCTGTACTACACAGTTAAATACATCGATCACCGAGCACGTCGCGTGAATCGCGCATGTGTGATAATATACTTAGCGCATTGTTAATTTAATCTCATCAATGTTAGATTATACAACGTAGTTTGTAGTAATCTATTTGCAAATCACTCTCGTCCTGTTCAAATGCCGTTCCGTCCCATGCGGTCAATTGGTTAAAATTTTAATCGTGCCATAGGGCAGATTTTTTTTTTTACTTAAAAAATTCATTTTTTTACATTATATTATTATGTATTGTACTCCCGAAACAAACTATATTATTTAAATGCAATTTACAAGTACAAAAATTAATTCTTTTCTAAATTGAATTACGAAAGTGTGTGTTATTACTTATTGGATATTAATATCGTTCATTACCGATACGTTTGTATATTTTTCATATTTCATAATAATAATGTGGAGTAAAATATTTTTTTTTAATGTTATTATTTTTTATATTGTTTATGAAATTGTCATTATAATAAATATTGGGAATATTTGGATTATTGTGAGTGTAAATATAGTTTTGGCGTAGGTTTATATGGCATTATGAATATGATGTTAAAAATATTATCGTCCCACCTATTTAAGAACAGCTTATTTAAAGAATATATTTGTTTAATTGTTGATTGATTTATATTATATTATCAATATTCTATAAAAACCAAAAATAATCAATACATACAAGTATTTAGTATATGCATAATTATTATAACTATTCGTAGATTTAAAATAGGTATAGTCATCATGAACTAAATTTGTGTTAAACTTAGAAATTATCATGACTAAGCAAAAAAAATAATCTAACTAATAAATATCGGAGTTCTAATTATTAGCACATACCATGTAACAATTTATCGTTAGGTATCAATTTATGAGTAATTTTAAAATTACCATAATATATGGTTATGCTTATACAGATTAAAATGTAATAAAAACCTTACGTGTAGCCCTGGATAATATGCTTACCTTTAAATTTGATAATAAATAAATTCATTCTATATTAAAACCAATACAGCAAATAATATTCAGAATATAAAATTTGTTATGTTCTGCGTTACTAAGATGAAAACAATAAGCACGGGTCTTACAACGTGCTCTTACGAGTTAAGACTTTACTATGTTATCATGCTATTATTACACGTTTGAAAAAAACAATTTTTACCTTTTTAATCACGAGTTTCGATATTATATTTCAATCATTTGCTTACAAAATTAGTAATAATAACCACTGTGTTTTTAAACATGGTGCTTCGTCATAGTATACCTACAGTATAATGACTTTTATATTAGTTTGCATAAGATTTATCAACGTCTCGTTAAATATTATTCGTCATACAGCCTTTGATACTGGACAACCATGAATATGATATAGGTATTGGTAATAACAAAAAAAAAAAACTTCTGTTTATTTAAATTGAGCGTTGATTTTTTTCCCCTATTACTTTTATTTTTGCAACGTTTTTATATCACAATAATATAGGTACTACGACTGTAATAATTGCACTAAATATCATTAGTGCACTGGTCCGGAATAAGTTTACCATTACAAATGTTATTCGATTTCTACGTTTATTAAATAAATATATAAATATATATATATTGAGATACAGCTTTTTAATTACTACGTACGAGCATTGTTTTGTTGTACCAGCACAATTATAAATAATGATAGACAATTTTTTCTTTTTTCTGTTTCTTTTGCCGAAGCGTAATATAATAATTGACAAATATTTAGGCACTAAATCAATAGGTCTAATTTTACTGCAAATTCTTAGTTAGATGGTTTTTCTGAAAATATTTATGTGTTAAAATCAAAATTCAAACAATAGCACTTTTTGATTTCTAAAACTGTATGTCTTAGGGTGATATACTGGCCCGTGATATATTTATTTTTAATACATCAAATTAATTTCGAAAAAACTTCGTTATCATTATTTATTATTCTTATATTGATATATATTTTTTAATATACCTAACGTAATCTTTGTACTAAAAAAAATGTTTTAAGATATTTATGATGACCAAAATAAAAACAAAATTATTAATGTATGACAAAATAATTTTAATTGAGACTCTTGGACAAATTTAATGGCCAGTCACGCTTTTTCTTATGTACTAATAAATACATAGTGGTCTACGAAAAATGAATGATTTTTGAACAAGCAGTACTGACATTAGATACGAGTAAAAAAAAGTCTAAGGTAATTTTACGATTTCCACTTATATAATACGATCCTGCACATAATAGGTATTTATCAACTATATTATAATATTACAAATTAATTATGAGTACCATAACATACGTATATACTTAGGCTCGTAGAATATATAGGTATCATGTATTATGTGTTCGGCGAAAAATATTATTCTTCGTGGTATAATTGTAAGAATTACACAAATAAATATATAATATAAGTATGTAATTTATACGTACCTATTTGTTTGAAAAACTAATCTAAGTCTTGTTTTTCTTATTTATTTATTAGATGATCTCGTCATAGTCAAATCCTACAAGGTACCAACTTCGGACACTGGAAAGGTAATATTGTGAATATTCATCATCCGTTAATTGATTGTATTAGATAACAGAGCTGGTAAATGAATATTACATCTGTCAAAATTATTGATTTACCTATTGATTCCAATATTTGATGAAATGCGTCCCGAGGTCAATTACAATTAAGCATAAATTAATTTTGTGAAATAAAATTTCTGTCCAAATAATATTATGTCCCGGTGAACAAAACGAATACAATTATACGGTGATTATTAATTAAATATATAGTTAATAGCAATCAATTGTATTACGAGACTGTTGTATACACCTATGAAATCCAGCGACCTTAATAATGTTATGGATTTCAGTTTTAGTTAGTAAAAATATAAAATTAATGTTAAATTCTTAAATCAACTGTTATAAAACATAAAATAAACACAAAAATTGGATTTATAATTTGTCCTTTAATATTCTGAGCGGAGTTAATGTATTGATTTTACAATATGTATATTTCGTTTTTTTTGTGTCATCGCCTTTTGGGGCAGTAAAAATACTTTGAATTTCTACTTCGGAGTAAATTTCTGATAGAAAATTAGATCTAGTTGATATTTAGGAGGACTAAAAGTAAAACATTTATAAATGTCAATAAATAATATTCGCTAACAATTAAAATATAATACAAGTTTCACAAAAAAATCAC
Organism: Rhopalosiphum nymphaeae; assembly: GCA_036289425.1. Classification (NCBI taxonomy): domain Eukaryota; kingdom Metazoa; phylum Arthropoda; class Insecta; order Hemiptera; family Aphididae; genus Rhopalosiphum; species Rhopalosiphum nymphaeae. The sequence continues at coordinate 47,772,808 of JAZAQC010000006.1, read as the reverse complement.
AAAAATCGACTTACTAAAAGTATTTCGTGGTAAAAATTTATAAAACCTTCAATTTGTGTTAAGTACTATAAGGTTTTAAAAATTAGTACAATATTCTACACAAGTGTCTATACTGGAACAGAAAAATCTAAAATATATAAACATAATTATGTTTTATAGATATTTTAAGTTAAAATTTATAAAATTTACATATTTTATCGATAAATAATAATGTTCATTATTTTGTTATAGTTCAAAAACTGTATTCAAGGGAAATTTTACGTATATTATGAGTTTTACTGTACGCAATGGAATTTTCAAAATAAAATGTAGATTAAATTTAATATATTACCTATTTATATTATGAACCGGAATATGGATTCACACTGTTTTACGGTAAGGTGGTATTAACTCAAAAAATAATAAAACTATTAAAATATGATATAAATATATATTATAATATTAATTCAATATTAATTCGATATTAATAATAAAATAAATTCAATGTTCTCGGAAAAAAATAAATCAACCTACTGTAATATTAATAGTAAAGTTAATTATTTTAATAAAAATGAAATATACTTAGAGATACTGATACAGGTTGATGGTCTGTCTCCGCTCAGAAACGTTTTTCGTATACAATGATATATCAGCAAATTTAAATTAAACACATCCATTACAGTAACCCACTCAACGCCTACTGTACAGCAGCGTGGGTACCCACTTGCTTACCTTTATTTTAAACTAAGATTTATCATATTATACGATGATAAGATTTTTTACATTATACATGCATTAAGTAAAACTCGATTAAAACATATTTAATTACTTGTAACAAGTCTGATTTACAATATTATGTATACCTATTGAATCTGTATAATATACAATAATTGTCCAATAAACATCAGTAACCCGATCTCGATTTCTGATCTTAAAAAAGAAAAGACGTTCCGGTCCTATCACACCGGGTTATTTCCCAGATTAATGTACGACGAAACGTCTAAAAACAATTATACTCACAACATTTTAGTTTAATTTAATTTTTTTTTTTGTTTTTGCCTGTTTTCAGTGTCTGATGAAATGTATGATCAGCAAACTAGGACTGGTAATAATTTATGCGTTTAGTTAATTTTTTTAAACGTTTACTCCGTATACACGTGACTCAGTAAAAAGTAACGTAACACATATATTTTATTATTTCAGTTGAACGACGATGGTTCGTACAACAAAACTGGCATGGAAGCGGGGTTGAAGAAATACTGGTCGGAATGGTCTACGGATACAATTGAGAATATAAACAACAAGTGTTATGAAGAAGGTGATATTACTAATCATTTTATATCGTTTTATAATAATTATAAATTATATTATATTAGTCGATGGCGAACAGAAAAGTGTATAAAAAACGATATAGATCTGTGCTATATCTTCAATCTATATCATCAATAAATAGCAATACATAATGAATGAGAGCAAAAAGTCAGGAAAATTAGTTTGTTTAATCAGAAAAATTATTGTTCTTCTTGTCGTAGCAAACTTCAAAAGAGCTCGCGAAAAAAACTTTACGTTGTATACAAGGTGATTTTTTTATAATTATTTTTCATTATTTCGTCAAGTATTGACTTTTTTTCATTTTTTTTTTCAAAATATTTTATTTCACGCTTTTCTCAAACTGTATGACATTTTTATTTTTATTTTTCCTTTTATTTAATAGTGAAATCACAATCAACTTATGATTTTAAAATGATTAGGTTTGAGTGTTTAATGATAAATAGATCACTTTGTATATTGCATTTTATAAGTTACTATTGTTTGTGACGTTAACTTAATTCAATTAACTCAAATTAATTTTTTTCAATAACTTGATCACGATCACTTAAAAGTCAATTCAAAAATAAACGCAAAAAAATAACTCACAGCTTGACCTTACAATTCATAAACGCGTAGCTTTCGACGATACACGATAAAACCATACGTAATAATAATATTATTATGTACTCTTGTTTTGCAATTTACGTATAAACGCGATCGCATAATATTTTCGTTTGAAAACAATGACACGGGATTTACATTTTTCACGCATTTTACTAGCAAATTATTAAAATTGACTCAAAAATTACATTTGATATCATACGCGCATCCAAATTCGATAACTCTGTTCACCATCTCCAATATTACTCTATTAATACACAAAATATCGTACCAACTCTTATAGTTTATCTATATACCTGTACAATTTTAGTAGATATGTTTATAATTATATATTTAATAATTACAGCATTGCTTGTGTCAAAGGACGTAGTAGCGACGTGCAATTATGCATACGTAGTGATGGCGTGCTTAAACAAGCAATTGAAACTCGACAAGTCGACTTGAAACTCGTAAGCGTCACATGAATTTTACATGATTAAATTGTATATACATTTTAGTTATACAAAAGATTAAAATTAATATTACATTATTTACTTAATAATAGTGATGTCAAATTTCAGACGTTTCTCTAAAAGGTTTGAAGCTTAATCATTTTAATACAAAACCTATAAACATGTCAATTTTCGAAGCAGAATTTTTCTTGGAAATTTCCTTTTAGAAACGTCTGAAATTTGACTATATGTAACTCATATGATCGATCGTTATACTACAATATTATTTTTTCTGTTTCAGTTTGGCAAATTGAAGCTGAAGAGATAACCGAATGGACTAATACACGTATCAAACGTATACATTATTTTTTTTTTCATTTTAAAATCATACTATTTCTACTATTATAATTACTTTTACACTTAAACACTATGTATTAAACGATATAGTATATAGTTAAATATAATAAACATGTATAAATAATAAATATATACACAATTCATTAGTTTTTGATTGTCACACTTTAGGATTTAAATGATAGTTTCCGGTTTCCTTGATCCGACAGTGATCACCTTGACATATTTATGTATCGTATAAAATTGTGAAAAACCATCAGAATAATAATTATTATTATATTATATTAACGTTATAATAAAATACTATAATTTAATTGGTTAATGATAATGACGTAGCGTTTTATTTTGTCGTTAAAAAAATTATTGTTCTTGGAAACAATATAATATATATATTCATAATGCCGATATCCGCTTGGAAGTGGAAATTCCGTCGATTTTAATTGTTATTACTGCACTTTTCCCTTTTTCCTATTTATTATTACTATTTTATTTTAATTTAGTAGTATATAAACACAGAACTAAAGTAAAACGAATTATTCTTTCGTCGAACACTTTACAATTGCGGTCTTTGACAAATCGCTCCGATAAAATATTATCATTATAATAACACATTGTGAAATCTTCTATCAAACATACTTCATCAATTTTTATTTTTTATTAATACGCACGTTATTAAACGCAAAAAAAAATGTTCGCTCTTAAAGTGGCGTGTCTGTGTTTGTCCGTCGCCGTCGTATTCGTAAGTTCAACACTATATTATTATACAACATTAACATATTATTGTATTATTGAATTATCAGTTACATATTAATAAATATTAATGCTGGTCGTTGGAATACACACATTATAATAGTATATAATGAAATATACCAATATACGTCCTAATAACAAGGGTTCGGATTTAAATTCATTTGATCATTATGCATCAAATAATGATTTCTTAGCTACAAAATATATGTTTTATGCGCATGCCATTCTATTGACGATTTTTTAAAAGCATTTATTTTTCGTTGTTTTGTGTAATTTTATTATAATATGTATATTGTATATTATTATCTATTAGTTTTAAAATCCGAACCCTACAACAAACCCGTCACCCAACAACTTGAATCATGTCAATTTGATTTTAATTGATCAATAAATTGTTATTACGAAATTTGTTATTTAAATAAGATTCGTATTACATGATTTTTATTTTTATATGCATTTCGTTAAATAGTAAAAAAACAACAATATTAATAATATTTATAAAATATCAAGATCAAACTATGGCAATACAACAGATGAGTTACCTATACATTTTAAATGTACTTGATTATCCACAAATCGTATAAATACTTCACAATAGTTATTACACATGTAATGATGTGATCATATACCTAAGTATATCGTATATAATTATTATACTAGAACAAATGTTATATAAATATAAAAAAAATGGTTAATAGTATAGTGACACTGAAGGCGAATAACGAGAAAAAGTATAACTTTAAATGCATTATTTTTACTTCATGTTTTGATTTATTTTAATTAAAATAAATAAGTCCTCAATAACTTATAATATATAACTAATTTGTATGTACTCGAGTTTTATGATAACTCATTTAATATATCAAATTAGAAAATATTGGAAATAATTTTGTTGTAAATATAGCAAAATTATATTTTATTATTGGATCGTAATATTGTAAAAACAATCGAACAATATTTATTGTATGATTTTAGGGTGAAAATAATCAACAAAACTCAAATGATCGGTCTGCCTCTATATTCCAGAGTTGCATATCGGAAACAAAGTTGTCTGGCGGTAATGTTGATTATATTATTATATTTTTATCGTTATTGTTACGATTAATTATTAGTAGTATTGCACGAATTATTATTTTATTACCAAAGAAAATCACAAAGGAATTGCGCACGAACCGGGTGATGTAGGTACTGCAGATTGATTCATCAAGCATACGCAACCCCTATTTTATCCTTTAATAATTAATTAATCCAAATTCTGATTTTTAGAATTTATTAGTACCTATACTTTAGGAACATAGATATTTATATTATTTAAATACTATTATGTGATGACTAGCGATATCGTCCTCTTTTTTTAAATGAGAAACAAATCTGTTATACAAGTATAAGTCAGTAAAATTATTATAAAGAACTATTATTTTTCGTATACACATTATATAATAACTTAACTAATAGTTTGAAATGTTTGAATTTTGATTTCGATACATTAAAAAAAAAAATGTCTACAATTTAGAATAAAATATGCTGGTTCTCAATTGAAAAAAAAGTTTGTTTTGTCATATGACACTTCTAGAATGATTCAAAAAGTCTAAATAACTGTAAATAGAGCTTTCAATACTCATACATGAACATTTTAAAAATTATAGTTTAAATTAATTTATTATTCAAGAGGAAATGGGGTATGAGTATTTGGTGAATTCATCCTATATAATTTAATTTAACCATAATAATCCTCAATAAATTGACTATCTGGAGTTCACCATACTCGGAATTTTTAAAGTAAGTCAGTCAGTTGATTTTTTTCAATATTTATTTGAACTACATAATAAAATAATAATAAATATGAGTACAATATTATATCCATAATTGTATTACATTTAGCTAAACACAATGTATTACAATTCAAATTCAATGTGCACGCATTGCTATCTCTATTTCGTAAAATTAAAATAATTGATTTATTTAAAATGTGTATGGTATTTTATAAATTAATATACAATATTATAATATTAAAATTTAAAAATTCTTCTAGTTGCTCAACTTTGCCAGAGAAAAAGTTTTAATAATTTAAATTTTATTTTCCTAGACAGATGGCACCACTCATATATTTATATTTTATTGCTCAATATTCTGTGGACTGGAATTAGGTCCATAAAACTATGCTTAAAACCAACCAGATCCGTAGTATGATCTTTTATTTGTAAAAAAAAAACACATAACAATCGAATGAGTGGTTCCTCAGATCATTAGCATTTAATATTCATGTCGTGCTGTTTAAGACATATCCATGTCAACATTTTTTAGAACCTGATTACAAAGCAACCTTTAATCGGTTAAAATATGAATAACTATCCAGAGACCCATTCAAACACACACAAAAAATTTCATTAAAATCGGTCTAGTCGTTTAGGAGTTCAGTGATATACATACATTATAATAATAATATTTAAAGATAAATACCGTGCAATGCGTATAATTGTACATACCTATTATACTTCATTTTTGTATTATTTTCCAAACCGAATATTATGCAATTTATTTTCCGGAAAATGTATAACTGTCCTAACACAATATTTGCACAGACAATATAAAATATAAGTAATAATATTATAGAACCTATATTGTTGAATATTATTTGGCTGGCTATAGTGCCGCTCGCAGTGCTTGATTTCTTGAATTTTATTTATATTCATAAACCAATCGCAAATTAATTAGTTACATCTTACACACATACATATTTTGTATGTGGTCTTATTATTTGAAAACTATGCATAATATTATACGATATTACAATTAAAAATAATTATTACAATATACAATATGTGTAATAATTAAAATAAATATAAAATTGTACCAAAAAGCATATTATGTAAGTAACAATTGGGCCATCTTGGCGTACTGTAACAAAATAAACATACGTATACTACCAGTCGACTTCTGAAATCGATTTCCTAATGTCACTCGAGTTATGTGTACAATTATAATACCAGGTTAGGTAATATTATTTCAGATTAAACTAGTTGCTGTTCGTTTTTGAGCTATTTTTGTATTATTCTAGACTGGCGTAGTGCCGTCTGGTGGGTTTTATTTCTATTTACCACGGATTATAATTATACATTTTATATTATATAATATATACAAACATTTAATAATACAGGCATATTATGATTTATGATATAATACAATATTAAATACTACGAAACCACAAAAATAACAAGATACTGTGGTATATAATATTTTAACATATTACGTCATGTATATAAATGTTCGGAATTGATTAAACTATGCCGAAATCCAAAAATATAAATATGTATTCGTCCATTATAAATAAACTGGTATAATTGAAAATAATTGTATTGTTATCATCATCATAATAAATTTATATACTCGGTACTCCATATAGCTATATAGAACGAATTAATAATAATATGGTATCGAAAATTTCTATAATTACAACTTAATTGTCCGCCTATAAAAAAAAAAAAAAAATCCATCGAATAAATTAAATTATTTGGATAAATCTATCTTGATAATAGTGATTTTTATCTTGGATAACTGTGTAAATGAATATTCTCTATTTATCTAGACAAAATAAAAAATAAAAGAACATGTATAAGCTCAACACTGTATACGTCAACTTTTATTAAATATTATAGGTATACAATAATTTCTTTACATAATATATTTTTGGTATATGGCAAATTGCCTTCCCTTCTCAACTTCCACTGTTTTCAATCATAAGTAAAACAGTAAAATATAATAACAATAATAATATACTAAACGTGTTTCGATAATATTTACTTTTAGACGCACTCAAAGGGTTCCGGTCGATGAGTATACCAAAGACGCAAGCCGAAAAAGTATGTAGTTATGACGTATAAAATAATCATTTAATAATTGTAATGAATAACACAATAATAAGGCTTGGTGTAATTATTATTAATATTTTTCGTTACAGTGCATGATGGGTTGTTTGATGAGAAAAGTCAACGTAGTAAGTACCTTTAATAATAAAATTGTTAAACAATAATATGATTCTTGCAAATAATATGTGAGGCCTTCATAACAACATAGCGTATGTAACGTGCAAAACATTTGTGTTCAGATTAACAAGGGCAAGTTTTCGGTTGAAGAAGCTACAAAAGTGGCACAGAAATACTACGGGACAAACGAAACAATGATGAAAAAGGCAAAAGACCTCATCGATGTTTGCGCAAAGAAAGGTATTATTATACCTATGATGATATATCGGTCGAATAATCTGCTATATACGGATACATTTTTCCGTCGAATAATCCGCTAACAGCAGAAATACGCGTATACCAACCACGGGGAAATTATAAATTAAACATTTTTCATAATAAAACGTTATAAGCTTGATACGGTCTATGGTTAGATTGTTGATAAATTAATAAATCTTTAAGTCTAAAGTTCGTAAACACATGAAATATTTAACGTTTAAATATGAAAACGGTACGTAGGTGATGCTTCAGAATTCAAAGCCGTAGGGAGGCTTGACTATTTCTAAAATCACTTACGTGATAAAAACAAATTACAAGTATTGCAATAATATCATAATCATAGCATTTTGAAAAATAAATTGTCTTCTCTTGGGAAATGTAATTGATTATAATAAACTGAATCTACCAGTATTTTTTTTTTTTTTAATGTTGAAAATTTGTATTAAATTACATGATTTTATTTCAGGATACTTTTTATAATATACTACTATCATATTAAAATATGTCAATTAAATACACATCATCATTAGAGTTAGGATAAATATGACCATAAAATCACTAAAAAATGCATATTAATATGCACTAAAATATCAAAGTATGCCCTTAAAACTATCAACTGTTATTATAAAATGCATTAAAAAAATTTATTATTCATTATTAATTTTTAATTTTTAATAGACTATTAATAGAAACTACACGTTTTAAATTCGCGTGAGCTGTGATACCAACAATAATTTATACAAGAATATTTAGTTAGGTAAAATATACTTGTGTTGGGTTAACGAACACTATATTTGCGTGGTTAATAAAATAATAATTAAAAATATTTTCTAAAAATGTTCTTTAAAATGTTAAGTTCAAGAAAAACAATAAACAAAAAAATATCATAAAAACAAAATTCAAAGATTAAATCGAAGATAAATTTAAGTATAAAAACCCAACCTATAGAGGCATATGAAATATAGTTTGAAACATCAAACAACTGCTTCTATATCTTACCAATATGATTTATTTTTGTCTGTAATATGTACGATGAAAAGCATAATATTAATGCGAATAAAAGCCATAAACATCCTTGCCCGTCTTTTATAAATGGTATTAATATTTATTTATCGACAATTATTTTAATATTAAATATGTTTATTTGTTTCATTTGACTACGATTTCAGCTCAATCGACGACTGAAGAGTGTGCATTGGCCGGAATTGTGACTACTTGTATCGTGGAGGAAGCTCAAAAAGTAAGTCTTGGCAGATACGTTTTATGATTTAGATCTCACCAAAAGTAGCATTGTAAAAATGTTCAAACTTGTCTACTACCCTTTTACTGTGTCACGTTCTGTCGTGTATTAGACTGGATTGAAGATTATTTTTACCAAAGTAGGACTTTCAATTGTATTATATAACCATGGAAATCATAAATGTATTGTTGTTTATTATTTTTTTCAATCAAAGTACGAAGGAATAATCGTTATATCAGAAATGGTTTTTTAATATATATCATAATGCATTATAGACAATAATATTTACCTCACATTTGACCATGGTGACGATTTTCAATAATTATCTAACACACCTTGTTCACGATATTTTATCATCTTATAGAGTTCAACGTGTAATCAAATTTAATTAATTAATTAATATTTAATGTATTTATTTTTTGTTTATTTATGTGATGTATTTTTTTGAAATATAGACAATAAAAATATTCATAGCTAAAAAAATAGGGATCTTATATCTGTGGGTTCCGGAACCCAACTCTCTTAATCCCATCCATACACACATTTGAGGGTTGAACGATTACGAATGCATGTGAATGCGTGATTATCCTGGTTAGGTTAAGTAAAAGGGCAGATAAAATGGTTTTTCGACAACAAAAACGTATAATTAAGTTAATGACATTATCATGTTATTATATTATGATTAATGTTTTCGCTTTTTGTTACAGGCTGGCTTAACTGGCGGACCTGGTGGACCTGGCGGCAACCGTTCCAGACGAACCGTTTCCCCGAAATTTAGAAACGTCGAATAAACCGTTCACGTCGTTCCTATGATTATTTAAACGCTATACGCCTATAACTACTAAATTAATTAATTTTATATTTATACCAAATTATCTTGTACATGTTTACATGGCCTTCAATAAACATATTATTTAAACAATCATAAAGTTTAGCGTTCGTTGTACTCCCTGATACACCCTTTTTATATGTGTTGATGCATTATTGTATCCCAAATATATTCGCAGATTCGGTGTATTTATCATAAGGGAGGTATTTTATAAATGAAAAGCATTTATAATATATCAAATATTGTGGTTTATAAATAAAATTTCAACCTACTATTTCAAAAGTTTGGACATTTTTTTTATTAAAATTACTAAAAATAAACAATAATGTGAGCAACCAAAAAAATTGTATATTGTATTTAAAAATGATGTTTCGATATCATTTATTTATTAGGTAAATAATAATTGTAAAACGAATAAAATAAAACTAAAATTTTATGACTGTTATTATTTTTTATTGCGATTAAAATAGTATAAGCAATAACTACAATGAAAAATCTTATTCTCGTGCAGGATTGTAGTGACGTCAGTCTACATGACACATAATATGTAGAAAGATTCACAATTACAAAAAAATGTAGACAAAAAATCGTTTTTATAATTGCTTGACATTAATATAGTAATTATAATATAACTGTTTAGTGTTGTACAGTAAAGTTATGACTTTGTGGTTTTTAAATGCTTTTTATTGTATTAACTATTTAAATCAAAAAATAATAATATTATAGTTCAATCTATATCATATAACTACACAAATTATTTTTTGGGGAAAACATTTGCGGGAATTTCTCCGATACTTCTTCAATGTATCCATGTAAAAAATTTTAACACCGTATTTGTGCATTTATCGAATCTTTTTCTGGTAAATAATATGACATAATTATTGTTGTATTAGTAAAATGATTAATAATATTGTATTGGTGTCGTATCTAATGCTTCATGAGTCAAGTGACAGGAAATTGAGTTTAAATATGAATTGATTCATCAACAGTTGGTTATCAAACATATTCAACTCTATTTTTTAATTTGATAAGTAATTTAATCAAATTCTGATTTTTGTCATATTTTTTTTTGTGGTTTATAAAAATTATTACCAAAAATACTTAAAAACGTATTTTCAATTACCTATATATACTTTTATATGTACTATTTAAGTTGTTTTTAGCGGCATACTCTGTTAATATTATTTACTTAAGTGGTTGATTTTTATGAACATTATATGGATAAATTTCAATCGGTACTTTATATGATACTAAAATGTATACATATTCTAAAGAATAAGGATAATTTATAGTCCTAATAAAATGGTCTCACAAAAATATAAAAATATATTTAATATTAAATCTAGTATTTATATTATATTTAGAAAATTGTTAATCCGGTTAATATAAATCAGTGTTTTTAAATAGGTTATCTGCTTAACAATTATCAGGGAAAAAGACTGATTTTTATTTTAAAAATTAAATTGGTATCGCCACAGAATACTAACATGATTCTCAAAGTAAAATATTTAAAAATATGTGTTAATGGTTTACTCAAAAATTTTTATAATCATAATTTGAATAAATTCGTTATTATAATATAAAAATTGTAAGTACCTATGCATAACTTGTAAACACCCTGAATACTACATGAAATTATTTAATTTCTGGGTAGGTTCTTAAAATAGTTGTATGGTGGTTTCGGTTTTCAAATGTAAAAGCTCATGATAATAATACCGGCTCCTTTCGCTGTACGGTTCCAGTTTTTGCATGCTCCTGGTGTACTAATAAATACTATTATAATGATTTGCTAAAATCCACGGCAATGATCACTATATATTCATATTATATCCTTTATGGCTGTACATGCTTTTTTCGGGAATTTGACAGCAATACCGAATTTGGGACTTTGGCCTCTCACAGGACGTTTTTACACGGGTATTTACTGTTTGTATCCGGGTTCAGTACTGTGACGCCCCCGTACATTTACGACTTTTGACGCCCATTTGATGTTTTGATCATCGATTTCAATCCATTGACGGTCTGCAGTTCGGAATACCACAAAGCATTGCGACCACTAATATTGCTATTATTATTGTACTTATACACGGCACCCAGTGTCAGAGACCTTCAATCTACACCAATATCTAGTATTTTTCATCTAGTTTGTTAACAACCAACACAGTGATATATCAAAAATGCTCATATATATTTTTTTAATAATGAATTTAATACAATTCAGATACTTTGAAATCTTTGAGTATTTTTAAGAACTTGACTTTTTTACTATAATTAATATTAAGAAAATGATTTTTTCGACAGTTGCGTTGATGTATATAAATCAGTATTCGAAAAAATATCTAATTTCAGAGTCGTTAAACTTTTAGTACTTACTGAGGATAATAATCTAAGATTACAGGTTTAGAAATATGAGTGAAAGCTTTAATAATTGTTTGAATTTTATAATAACTAATATTGATTTATTACAATTTCATAATTTTTAAACATTTTCCGAGTATAAAATAATATGAGAATTAGACTAAGTATTACATATATAAATATTTTATATTTTATGAAAGATCTCTATTATATACCATAATCTTTAGTTCATAATAAAATCTAATAACTCGGAAGCATCTCGTTTGAATTTCAATTTAGATGGTTTAAAATAAAATAAAAATTACTGGCTTATCAATTTATTGTAAAGGAGGTAATTTCCCTTTGAAGAAAAGAGATTTGTTTCAACACAGAACACTATTTAAAAGACATGAACAAATATAATTAAAGTTATAGAATATTGTGATCGTCAGAGTTCCAACTATCAAAATTTGAATCAATGCATCAATGCAAAGGGCATAAGTGGTTGAGCATGCTTGGATAATCTATTTGTACACAGCTATAGGTACCAGCCACGTGGTTTATTATGTGTATAAACCTATATTTTTTAATTTCTATTAAAAACATGCCAACCAAAAGATATTGTAAAAATTGTACGGGACAAATAGGGTAAATACTGTAGGTCGGTTACATAATATCGCATATTCGACCGTGTACCTATGTATCTACCTATAGTGTAAATATTGGCATGAACCTCGCGTGGAACAATGCTGCAGCAGCTATCCTGCGTATACCATATTCCTATTATAACGTTTGCCAACGAAATAATATGCTTTAATTATTTTTTCAATAACGTATCACGATAACATACTGCTATCGAACTTTAATAGGTACACAATACTACATACAAATATTAAGCAGTATAGTTAACTATGTATATTGCGTATCAAGAAATATTATGAAATTTAATTATAAATATTAAATATAGAATTACATTGAAATTTTAATTGTTTTTTTAATGAAATGCTGCTTAGATCGTAATAAATTTACTTATATTGTATATTTAATCTATGATATACTATTATGTTATTACAATGATTAGAGCTGAGACTTTTATGTAATATAATTTTTTTCTTGTGTTAAGCGTATAAGCGGAAAATGTATTTTAGGCGATAATGTTTAATTTAATATTATTTTATTTTATTATTTTACATCTTTAAAAACATTTTAAAATAGTATGATTTTTAGAACATTTTTACATTTTCTCTAGAGCATCAAAATACTATAAGCCTAGCGAACGATGATTTTATAATTTTAAATATTTCCCGTTATCACTGGTTGTGGTTTTACTATTGTTTTAAAAAAAACTATTATTAAGAATTAACAACAAAAAAACGAGACCTTCACGAGAGTATAGGAAAAATGCACTAATCATTCGTACTTTACCCAATAGCCAACCGCTATATAACCCATATAAAAATACATGTTTAATTTCGAACGATTAATCGGGAAGTTCGAAACGCGCGTTCGAATCGCCTAGTGTGCAATCACCTTTATCCACGTATAATAATAATATTCACTTAGTCACGAGTATGTGATTCTGATTCAAGTATTCGTGGATTGTGGAAAACCCAACTTAACATAACGTAAATATAAAATACAATCTGTCTGTCGATGCCAGTATAGTTATCCGAGTTTTAATTATCCAGCCTGTTTTTATTCATTTGTTTTTTATTTATTATTTTGCCATTATCGTTTAACATACACAGGCACTGCATTATTATCCCGCAGCGGACCGTTTCTCCGTAACAATCACTATTCGAATACAATATATCATAAAATAAATACAAGAAAACTTTATAGTATAACGTCAGCGGCAATGTGGGTTTTCAAACTAACGTCGCTGTGTCTTATATGTATCATTCGCTATCGTTGTTATAATATTTATAGTTATCTGTAGAATATAATACGCGTTTCGATTACGTTTTAAATATAAATTTATAAATTTGATGTACTGACACGTGTGTTTAAACGACACACGTTTAAAATCTTTAAAAAATGTGGTTTACATAATATAATTTATAAACTAAATAATAAAATGTACTATCCAGTTACGTAGCAACAGCCGTTCGATGCACACGTGCATTATCGCTCCACACTTACGTCACTCGTGACAATTAAAATTTAATGAATATTATTAAGATTAATTTAATTTCCATAAATAATATATTGTTTTGTAAAAATCTTTCATGTACCTAACATAATTAGATTGTAAATATAAAAAAGAAATAACATAAAATGGTGCAGGGCCTTATGCTTATTAGTATTTCTTAATAATTAATACACGTGCTGAGTGTTACCTGGGTAATTTTTCAATTTATATAAGTGCCTAAAATAGCGTACAGTGTTAGTGTTACACTGTTAGTGTCGTACAAAATTGGTATGGTGCAGTACAAAATGAAAAAGTGTGTTGATTATTTTAGTGTTATGTTTAGACTTTGATAATTCCGTCAATTAACCATATAGTTGAAACTTTTATTTTCAAATTTAAATTTTTATCTATGGTTATATTATTAACTTTGGCATATTAATATACATATAATATATATGATAATACCATTGACATTTTTAACTTATATTTTATTTTTAGACAGGGAGAACTCATATTAAATTAAGTGAAATTATAAAATAGTGCAGTACGAAGTTTAATTTATTTTAGGCCCTGATTTATATGATTCACTGTTGATCAAACCAGCTTATTGTACAAAAATGTTGTTTGGATTGTAGATTTCCACTATAAAAATAATAAGAAAAAAAGTATATCATCGCATATCATACCTATAATATGGGAAATTCAATTAAAAAATAAATTAACGCCGTGGTGTGTGTATCAGTAGACTTTATTAAACGTATTAATTATTTAATTAAAACTTATCTGTTTGATCATAAATAATTATTTCATAAAAACTAAAATATCTGAATATGGACTGACAGCGAATAAATGTTCAACTTTGGATAATTTTAAACTTTACTTTGATTAAATTATTATAATATTATTAAAAAATACTTAAATACAATATGATAATAATATTATGATACTTTTGTAGGCGTAGGTAAATCATTTAACACCCATTAATGCGTGTTTTATTTAATGAAAATTGAATTATATAAATCAAAAGACGATAAATGTATTTCATATAATTTTAAATGTCAAATTAGTTAATTTTATGTACATATGCTTTATGTTCAATTTACATAATATATTAATATTTCATGTATTTAATAATATAAAACGAATCAATTAGCTTTAAATGTATTGTTTTGATCCAAACCGTCAGTCAGTGCTACGAGTCTATAAAAAGTGTTAGATTAAAATTAATTTATCAAAAGGTAATAATTATAATTATTCCTTTAACTGTTTAACTATATTTTCAATTTTTTTTTTCATTCACCTCATTGCCCTATACTTTAATATTTAATCTTACCGTTATAATCGTGTATATAATCATAGCACTAATAATATTATTGCGTTTGTTTTATTATTTTGTACGTCTTAAGATCATTATAATAAACGAAATAAATGTGCCAAGTTTTTTTTTTTCTCTAAATGATACAAGATTGATCCGAGTAAAATGAAAAATTCAATTAAATATTATAATAAATAATACGATTAATAATTGTTATGAACCAGCAGCCAAAGTTATTTAAAATAATATTTCATCCGCAAAAGCAGTGTGTGTGTGTGTGTGTTATTTTATAGTGATGAACGATGATCAAGTATATAGCGCAATGAATTTAGAACTAAATTAAATTGAAACATATAGTAAAATAGTGTCAGTACTGTCAATGAACCAGAAAGTAGAAACATTTTAATCACTTTTTGCTTGGTAAACTAGTCAAGCACATTATCAGTGAAGAACTTTTATTATCAAGTACCTATATACTCTAGGTTTTCAAATAAACCTATCAATGGTTCAAATGTTATTTAATATTATAATATCATAATATTTATTTAAAACGGCCATTCAAGGGTTACCAATAATATTTTTGAATACATTTTAAACTATTTTTAAGAGTTAAGGATATCGCTGTTCCAAATTGTGTGTATATAATATATATATTTATTTATCTTAAGAGCTTAATTTTATACCTACATTGTTGTTATTTTCAAAGGTGGATAAAAGATAATGAAAATAATTAATTCAAGTTAAGGTTAAAAGCGTTACGTTATAACTTTATAAGCTAATAATTAACAAACAATTTATTCAACTCAAAAAGTTTTAAATCAATATTGTAAAATTTGTTAAACTATCTGATTTAAAATAAAGTTATTAGTTGTTTTGTTTCTATTCACCTCCTATCCTATAGTTATTGCTAGTCAATAAAGACATATTTTGAATAATAACTAAATATTTTGTTAAAAATACATTTAACTATTCGTTTTCATTGTTTATTATTTATAGTGGTTTACGAATAGACATAGGTACTATTGTCTATTACATAGTAGTCAACACAATATTTAGTGTCAAATAAAATATTCAATGAAAGAGTTTACTAGTTTTTATTAAAATTAACTGTTAATAGAACGTGATTAACTAAAAAATAATTATTTACTTAGTTTTAACTGTAATCAGTTATATAATTTATGTAAAAACTTTATTTTAACTAACGTAGTATTTTCTAAATTGATAGAAAAAAGCTAAAATAAAAATACTTCAACTCGTTTAATAATATTATTTGATTATAAAATGAATTGACTAAAAAATAAAAGAGGGAAATATAAAAATTTGGACGAGCGGTTAAATGCTGTTGTAAGTGGATAATAATATTATGAAACAAATAACAATATATATTTAAAATCAATAGGACATAATTTAGTATTATAATAAGTACATTAATTTTTTAAACATTTTTTTGTATTCTATAAATGTTAATAATAATTGTATTGTAATAATATCTATGTAACTTTTATAAAAAAGTTTAAATTTTGAATTAATATTTTCACGGGATATTTTGTCGGGAATATTTTAACTGGGATATTTTGACGTGTCACCAAGTAACAGATGCTGAAATTATAATAAACTTGTAAACAACCGAGAATCCCCATTAAAAATGTAAAATCCATTTCTTATTATGTTTTCACATTTTTAAAATATTAAGTAATAAATAAAATAAGTTCACATAAAGTTTAGATCTAGGGTACATAATATGTTATTGGCATTATTACCCTATTTATAAATTCCGTTTCTTTATTATTTTGATGTATGTAAGTAAGACAGTTAATTTCGACTTAGGTTTGGGGTATCTACGTTAAGTATTATCGTAGGATATCAATAATACATTTTGAATATTTTAGTTTAGTATTTAGGTATTGTCTAAGTATATTTATGCGGCAACAACGACTTTGCTGATCTCGTCGTACCTTGTACCCCTAATGTGGCGTGTCTGGACGTAAATAAAATTAAACATTTTAATAATTTGTATGTTATTGCATGTTTATAACGATAGTAGTACGGTAGAATGAGAATTAACATAAATCTAATATTTAATAATACAGTGGTATATTTTATTCCATATAGGTGCTCGTTATCTATATGTATAATCCACGACGTAGATAAAATCTACATTGTGATTCGCGAATAACCGTTACTACTATAAAATATAGTTCACGAGTTCTCTGCTGCTAATTCTCCTAATGATGCTATCATACATAACATGATTTATATTATAATACGTAATTAATATATGTATATATATATATATAATATTATAGTCCACAGACAAAATATTCTAAAATATTTGTTGTTCCTGTATAAAAAGTCAAATTCAGAAAGTGAATAGATATAGTACCGAAAACCACTGACAAAGACTGCACCCATCAACAGTTATTTAATCAGAACCTACATCGTAATGTCGCGGTTACTACCAACCCTCGGCCGGTTTATCAGTTCGTCGAATGCCATAGGTACTTAAATAACGAATAACATTGCCATGTCAGCGTGCCTAATATGGAATACTACCAAGTTGAGTAGTTTTTGTAATATTTTCAAGTATCACTATTCCTTATTTTTAGCTACAAATATTACAATGTCGACTACATGGTTATGATCAGTATTCAGTATAATATACTCGTAATGAGCTACAATTTGGCCAGGCTAATGTAATTGACCACGACATGATTTTTTGTACTTATTACACACTGCGCTCTTCAAAATAATTTTATTTTCGTTTTACTTTTTAATATCTTTTTGCTTGTGACATATTTAACGCGAAGTCTTTGATGTGATATTTTTACCACGACATTTGGACAGGATACCATTTAATCGGAATCCAGTGATGCAGCCATTGGACGCTTTTTACACGTCATATATAATTTTCATTATGTACGCGGAATACCGTAACACGGTTCGATTGACTTAGCAATGTTGCTTTATGGATTTTATTAATTTGCACTGCGATAAAACAGTAGGTACCTACCTACATTTTTTTAATTTATATGGCTAGTATAATCTTCTAAATAACAATAATAATAAAAATAAATAACAAAGTTAACTTCGTCTACTCCATCCACCGCCGACGGGTTCGCACGTCCAACAAAACAACGAGAAAACGCTCGGCACTTGCCCCTGCCAATTTTCGCTACACGCGGCAAGCACATTTCGTGCAGTATAACATAATATAATATACATTGCCGACCTCGGTCTGTTAAAATATTAAATCAAGTGACCCGGAATCGTCTTGACGAGAGGTCACGGGAAAAAATAAGGGTTTCTTTGTGTTATATAAAACACGCGATTTTTTCGTTTTAACTCAGTTTTTGTATTAATCGGGTTCGTCAAGCACGAGTGGCAGATTTCCGGGGAAAACAAAGTATTTAGGCAAAATTAGTTTAGAAATGATAATAAGAAAATCAAAAAGCATAAGTAACTTAATAGTTTTGTGGAAAAAAAAATAAAAAAATGTTTGTAAAAAATATTGTATTATTATCATTAATTGACAAAACATTGTTAGGTAATTGTTAGTTAACTTCTACAATATGTTTATATTGAAAACGAAATAATAAAAAATCAAAAAGATAATGTAGAAGAAATTAATTTACATGGTCACATAGAAAATATACGTATATTTTTTTATTTTTTTAAAAACGAATTTCAATGTCATACTATGTTTAATAGCAAGTACATTATTATACTGTTTGTTTTATATAATATAACTCATCACCAAAGTAACATGATTTTTAGTTAAATGTTTTTAATATTTTATTAATAGTTAGAGTTTATAATTCAAATATTATACAGATTAAACGTATAGTAAATGCTAAAGAATCGATATACCCATCAATTGTTTATAAAATCGATTGTACCTACCCGTTTCCACCAAAAATAAAAGATTCTCGGATTTTCAGTTCCGCCAGACGTTTTAAAACAAATAACTTTGATTATTAGGCAAGGTATAAACGTATTTAGTTTTATTTTTCATTAAGCCATATTATGTGGAATTCTATTTTGAAATTTGAAAATAAACACGATTCTGATAATGACAATATAAGTAAACCGTTTTTAATTAGGTTTATTACCTATATGATTTTTTCTTTAACAATAATATTTACTTGTGATTAGTATGATTCGGATAATAATTGCTATGAATATACCTACTTTACTTTGACTACTCTATTGAGATAAATATATATTAATTATTCTGAGGCTTTATTATTTAAACGGTCCAAAGTATTTATATATATATATATATATATATTTAATAGATATAAATAATATTATATACTATACATATTGATGAAGGCGCACTTAAGATGTATCTATAATTATTTATTTAGAGTTGTGTAATAATTGAATGGATTGACATGATGATCTAGCCTCGTTTTATGTTTTTAAACAAACTTTTAGATTTATTCTGCCATTTTAGGCAGCATCATAGCACATTGAATTGCCTTGATTCTTTCAAACGGGTAAGCTTTAGTTAAAGTCTGAAAGGCGATGTTTTTACAGCGTTGTATTGCGTTGATGTTAGATTTACCCCATAATTGAGTTTTATAAGTCCAAATTGGTTTTATAATAGCTATATAATGAATTTTTTTTTTTAAATTAAATTATCATTTAATAATATTATATATTAATATTTAACAAAATACTTGTTTGTTTATTATAATATTATGGAATTATATATAACAATGAAAACTTTATTTTTGTATTATTATTTAGATCCCGAAAAAATATTAAGTGGAAACATCTTTTAAAAAAGAAATAGATTTATCGTATATACTAATATTACATTATACTACACAGTAACTATGTATCATTGCACGTACGCATTTCAAAACATTTAAATCTAAAACATTTTATCATCAATTTTAATCTTTTTTTTTTGTTTTAAACGGCTTTTTTGTACTCCTAAGGGTGAACACTATCTATAATGCTAGCCAGGAATATAATTGGTCGGTCGAATATACTCGCAAGTCATAAATTAATGAAGATAAACACGTCATATTTTTTTATTTTCATAAAGGACGGGGTATAAGATAATCTATATTGTACTAACAAGATCTTATACATCTCCAAACCCTATATTAATTGAATGTTTTAAAACACGAATAAAATATAATATGGTAAATACTAAATAAAACCGATTGAAACGTTTTGAAATATCGTAGATTTCGTTATATAAATCATATACATCACATGTTATTTTTTACAGATATTTACATAGGTTTTTAATTAAAATTTAAAATTGCAACCGTTTAGACCAGCTACAATATAACAGCACATTAACTAATATATAGAGATAAAAGATATTTCAACATTAACCAAAGGTCCAGGAATAAAAACAATTTCATTTTTTTTTATTAATATATCTTATTAAGAAATATTCAGAAAATATATATTACACATTTTTCCGAATTTTGATTTTGTATAATTTTTTTATGAATACAGATCTGACTAATTTACATTTCGTCTAAAATATTCTGTATAGTAGTATTTTAATGCCCAAAAACGTGGAGAAGACACCATAACATATAAGACCCACGTAAAATTATTGCAGCAAAAACATTATGGTAATAATAGGTATATCATAGCGGCATAAAAATATAACGGTAATAATATCGCGAAAACAAAAATTTCGCAATAATAATAATATTGCAGTTATATTAAAAATTAAAAGTTATGAGTCTTATATAGTCGTAAATAATACAATAACATAATACAAAAAAAAAATTCAATGCTGGTACTGGCAATTATGAATAATGTCACGTGAATAGTCGTCAGTTGAATTTCTTTGGTAGCTTCGTGTAATTGTTTTTATTTTATCCACAGATTCATTGAATTTTTTTTTTTTTTGTGTATCTCAAATCTGCAGTAGGTATATTGTTCGATTTTAACAGTTTATACTTTTTTTTACAGCATTTATAAATGACCAGATTGAAAGATAAATATAACTCATAGCATCAAATTGAAACAATTATGCCAACCTTCAACAGAATTATTTGTTTGTGGAATGTTGTGTTCAATCATTAATAATAACAATTCCCAATGTCTATTGAAAATAAAAGGGATCTTTTGCAGGATCTACGACATAGTCTTTTGAACCATTTATCCTCAACAATAAAAATGCGATAATTTCAACGTGCGATAATTTTTACTGCGACGTTTTTACCACTATAATTTTACCGCGATATTTTGACGTGGCACCTAACGTAAATTATGATGATAACATCAATAATTCGATAACTATATTATTAGCTGACCTAGACGGTCGGTAGGTATAACATTTCTAAATGATCTATTAAGAAACAGTAGATCTCCTGTTTTTTTTTAATCTCTTATTAAATAAAAAATTTCCATAATATTTTTCTCGTTCGTTTATATTCTTTTATACTCCTCAATTCAAAATGTACAAAAAATATAGTCTACTATGAGAACGATTAAGAGGAGTAGAAGACACTACACTCGCTTATTTGTCTCCATATGTCTTACAACACTTTTTAACACTGTTTTAGTAATATTTACCAAGTGACTATATAATCTTATTTAATTATGTCCTCAGTTTTTTTTAGTAATAAATCATCACTACCAGTCCATAATCAATAATTGGTAAGTTAGACTATAATTATTGATCCTCTTTAGATCGACTGCTATTTATTATATTTCATTGGAATAATAGTAAATATTATACTACATTGATTACATATTACTTATAGTAACATATTTATTTTCAAATGTATGAGGCTAATGAGGACGGTTGAACCCTTTTTAATATTATATATTTTTTTTAATTCCTATTAAATATTTAAGAAAAAACATACAGTAGAATGTAACGATATTACCTCAAACAAGAATATACTATAATCATCAATACTCAAATATTTAATGTTTCTTCTGAAAAATTATGTAAGTGATATATGTATTTAATGGGTCAGTGTAAATTACGTCATAATTTATTTTTTTATATTCATTTTGGTCCAGATATATATTTTGTATACACGTAAATTGTGACTCAAATATTTTTATTCATATTTCAAACTGGGGACTAGAGATATGGCTTAATTAATATTGTTTTAACTATTTACATTGTTTAAAACTTTATTATCTATTAAAAAAATAATTATTAAGTAACTTTTAAAAAAGTACACGAATGTATGACAATTATTACCACACAAGCTTAAATGAATATATTTTTTGTTTATTATCATTTTTTTTTCATTTTTTTCTTGCATCTATAAAATTTATGTTCTTATATTTTCACATCGTATTTGTTCCTTTTGTTCCCTGTTTTTCAAATTAAATAATATTCATCACTTTGAATGTTTTTTAATGTTTTAGAATGCAATTTACTCAGTTTATGACTGTGATCGTTTTTAGAAGATGCAATTTATCTACTCCGCTCTAAATGTATGGGTATACTATGAATTATATATTACATCATATACATAATTATAGTATCTATAGTTAAGTATAATAATATTATTAATAGTTATCATGTTTAGATTAAAATAGGTTCATTTCATGTAATTGATAATTTACATATTATGGCCAGAATATCCTGAATATCAAAATTATCTCAGACAAAGTCACTGATAAGTAAATATCTATTAAGTATAAAGTTGGATTTTGTAGTTTAGATATTAATAACTGTGTATAAACAATATTATAAAACAGTTATAGTGTTTAAATGGCATATAATATTTTTGTAGTAAGATATTTATTTTGTTTTAGGAAGGTGGCTGTGCATATTATATAAATTCTTTCATGCGTATTTTGTGTTTTGTATCACAGCTTTAAGGAAACTCGGATATTGATGGATGAAACGTCGCACCCGCCATCGTCGAAACTGCGAGTTCTGGGTAAATTCATATCCCCGTTCTGCAAAGATAGAATCCTAAACACGCCACCTATAATAATGTGATTTTATTAAAACCGTTTTCGCTATCGTTGTCGTGAAATATGACGAACGTATACAACGCTGTTCGTGCCATAATAATACACGACTATACACTACACATAGCCATGCGTTATAGTGTTTATAGTATTATTATAGTGCGGTGATTGGCAGCTCTGATTTTTTCTTCTTTAATGAAATTATAATTATTAGACATTCCATTAATAATATACCCACGCGTGTACAATATAACATAATATCATTATGACAATATACGTATTCTGTACGAACGAAGCGACGCTGTGATTGACAACTGAGCTAGACAGGTCTGGGGAAAACGACGAAAGCAATGTACGGTTTGGTTGTTTCACGTTATATACATATATATATATATATATATATTATAGTTGAACTCGAGTCGACGTAAATTTAAATAATGACGAAAATTCTCTGTCGACGTCACAACATAACATATTTATTATTATCGCAAGCTAAAACATAATAATATTATTTTGTAATTATTATGATTTTCGTAATAATGGCATAATGTAGGTTATACATTATATACGCATACGCGTTTCACGACACAATAAAACAATATTACCTATATTATTTAAGCTAAGTTTTCGTTTGATATGTTCACTACGCTCTTTCTCTTCACTTATTGTATATTCTAACCATGTACCATATGTTTAAATATTAAATAATACATGATAAAAACTTTTTCCGACACCACTGAATCACTGTAAAATTTACAGTGTAAATGCTTGATGTTATTATTTTCATTTTATCATTTTTATACAATTATGCTTTTAGTGTATCAAATTTAGATTTTTATTTTATGAATATCGTATTGCACAACCGCCTTAGTAATAATTATCATATAATTTATCGTTATAAGATTATTATAGAAAATGCGCATGCTACATAGTGTTAATTTTTGAGGAAAGCACAACATTTTTATGATAAAATGTTAGCAAATTTATCATCCCGAATGATCAAAATAATTTTTCATCGACTAAAATGGTTGATTACGTCATAGGCACCGCGAGTGGGTGCAATGAGGTGCACTTGTATTCCTTGCCTTTTAAAAAATAAAGAAAAATATTTTATATTATACTATTATCACCATTGCCCCTTTACAAATATCCTAATGGTGACTAATGTAACTATGACATTATTTAATCACCCTATATATTGTATTCTGCATTGTCATTAGATGGTTTATAAAAAACCATTAAAAAAAATACAAAGAACAATAATTTAAATATTAACATTTTATTAACTACGTAAAGCTGGAGCCATTATCGCCCACTTCCTCTAGCTAACGCATTGTTCATTATATAGTATGTTCAATATAATTACGGATAGTTTTTTGCGTTGTGTCTTCTTTCATTTTTTAATCATAAGTCGACGGTCGGTTGACGTTCTGCGAAAATTCCTTACGTGACTTAAGTCGCGTACTTTAATATACCACGGCGATACAAGGCTGCAACGTTTAAACATTTTCGTACCTACGTAACTACATATTCAATAAAGCCCGTAAATTCATAGAATCCCGAATGAGACCACAGCAGTCGCCGAATGGAATGGTTATAATATGATATCGCCGTTATTGTTATCTTCCTCGTCCCGCTTTATGAATAACTATATCAATAATTCGAACGCATGTGTATTCACAGAGGCCCGTGTAGGCACGTACTTTAGGAAAGTCTGAAACCCATAGCTAGCACGCATAAATATCACAATATTTTTAGAGACACGTCTTAATGAGCAATTGGTATTATTCACGAGTTCATAGTATATTTTCAAAAATTAAAATACAAGACAATCGTTTACTTTATTTTGCTCAAGTGTGATATATTATCAGTTTTAACTACGGAGTATTAAAATTGCACACCCAATTTAAATAATGTTTTAACTATATTAACTAACATCGTATTTTTGTTTTCCTATTACTTACTATGAGCTTTTTTTTCTAACATATAATAATAGTATTTCCTTGTTATTTGTTCTTGCTGTTGCTCCGTTCTTATTATAATTTTCTGCCTGACACAAAGAGACTGAGTCAAAACCCCTCGACATTCGACTATTAAATCTACTTAATGCGTTAACGATAAGCCGTGTTCTCTGTAGTGAACTGAGAAAACACTAAGACTTAAAATTATTTATTATAGTATTATTTCACTCGCTCAGAATACAATATTTAAGGGTTAATGTTCCGAAAAAGAGCCTACGTATGGGACTATTAGAGAGTAGCATTTACGGCTTATTCAGCTGTACCGGCAATGAGGCAGTAAAATACTTCATTCTTCAGCAACGACCACCGTGTAATGTATACAAAGAATTTCATACTATTTGAGAATAGACTTTTAATAAAATTTACTAAGAATATAATATTATTGTTACTACGTTGTTGCTAGTGGTATACGGTCTTTGGTGATTAGTCGGCAGTGGGGTACTTGACTTCGATATCCGCGAGATCGCTCTAGGGCAGACTACCTATACGGATTATCCAGTCCCCAATAATAGTCGAAAGGAGTTAATTATCGTTTACGAGTTTTATAATTTCTCGTGGTAACAATGGGATGCAATTATTACATGGATATTATCTATTTCTCTTATCGTTTTGCATTTTAACTATATAATTTTTTTTATTTTTTTATTAACTCAAATATTGTTAATCGTTAAGGCTGTCAATAATTATAGTATAAATATAATAGTTTATCCTACATAAAAACAAACTAGAGTTGTGATTTAAACTTTAAAATGTTTGATTCCGCGCGTGATATTCGCAATATATTATTTATTATGTTAAAAAAATTCTATAATCATGATTTATTTGGTTATTATCATTTTAAAAATGGATTCCATAATTTATCAAAATAAAGTATTTGCCGATTAATAGAAATTATTAAACACCTGATCAATAAATGTATAAGCTATTAGCAAAATAAATACATAGATTTTAAAATATGCGATATCAGTTGATAATGAATATTTTCTGTTTGTAAGTTCAACATAAAATTACACCACATTGGAAAGATATACTTGAAATAAATATTGTTATCGTCGTTATATTTATATGAAAAAGGGAAGAGTGTGAAATTTTTTCTTGAGGATAGTACCATTATTGTATGTATATTTTATGGTCACGTTTTTAAAAATAACAAAATTCACATAATTTACTTATATTTTATATAATATCTAGTAAATACTATAATATAGATAACGTCATACACAAAAGATTGATTGAATGGAACTGCCACCAATTCCAAACCAACTATCGTATTATAAAATACGACGCAGTATAGTGCACACATAAAAATTCGTGTTGTTAATGGCAATTATTTCGTGTTAGCGACTTTGCGCACGGAACATTATTGTTGTTGCTATAAAAATTATTTTCCTAAAGTATTCTTTGTTATTTTTTCACCGTTCAACTACTCATTCTTGCATTAATTCGGGTCTTACACCGACACGCAAACGTAAAACTTATTGTGTACAATTTGCTACGACTACGCACGCCATAATACCTCTAGCCGTACAGTCTACTGACCTCAAGGTAAACTTTTTGTTAAAAACATTTTACTATTTCAGTGTGGTTTCCGTAGAAATCGTCATGCGTTCGGCGTAAGCCGATCAATACGCGTCTGTGAATATTTCATATGACCAGCGTTTGTATTATATCACTATGACATATATGATACATAAGTTTCTGAATTATGAGTGTTTAGAAATAAAACAGAAATTGTAGATAAGTGGGTATCGCTCTGCCGGACATTAGACAACGAATGAGTCACTATCATAGGTGTGTTAAAGTTGAATTCAATACGATAAACGATTTTCTGAGCGGGAAAGTCTATCAACCTATATAATCAAGTACAATTGTTTTCATATTATATAGGGTAAAAAACCTTGTATTCAATTTTTAAATCTTAAATATAAAATATTTTTTTATGAATTTTGTAAAAATTTCAACATTCTAAAAAAATATTGTGACTACTGACTACTTTTTTGATATTTTTTAATTATAAAAATTATAGCTTACAAGGAATTTTGTATTAAATTTTCAAACTTATTTGTCCAGAAAATAATTTTAAATCAACATTTAAAAACGTCATATTAAAAACGAATAATCAAAAAATTGTAAATACCTATGAGAAATTAGATATCAAAAAGATTTCATTACAAATTCAAATCGTTTTTCAAAATTTTTCATTTTATGTTAGAAGTAGAACACGTCTATAATCCTATGTTGCGTGTGTGTTAGATAAAAACAGAAAATCATTGCTTTCAATCCTTTCATCGATTACACGGCGTACTGATATAGGCAATTTAGCTACACAGTGTTGCAGCTAGTGACTACGTAATATTGTTTTCCGGCATATTATTATACTGGGCAGATTCGAAATATATCGTTTCTAAGGAATTTTGTGTAGGCAATATTAGGGTAATATTACATACGATTTTATTATATTATATTATATCTAAATCGATATATTTTCATTTCAGTATAGTCTATAATATAATACATCGATCTGATGACAAGATTTTCTATTTTTTATTAAAAATGAATTTGAATATACTATGTATATTTTGGAACCTGTGAACAACAAATTAATTCATTTTTTTATCTGAGGATCAAGCATGATTCACTGTTAAATATTTAGTAATTTTGAAAAGTCAAATTTTAATGAGTGTATTTAAATCAAGTCTATTGAATGTAATTTTTAGTGAGGTCTAACATAGACAAGATAAAGAAATTCAGATCTATTTTCAAACACCTTATAACGTAATTCGATTGATCTGATAGAATCAAAATAGACCATTTATCAAATAAATAAAAATAGTCTTGTTTTTAATCCCTACCATGATAATAATATAATATATAACTACTACCAAACTTATCAGGAAATTTAGTTCAAAATGGATTAAGTCTATCGCGTCGCGATACTTTCAATTTTCATATTGCAGTTATTTATACAAAATACATCAAATCAACAATAATATTATTATTATTTTAAATAATATAATTTAATTTTTATTTGGCAATTGTCATAATATGATGTGACGGTAAATTATTGTATTTTAACAATTGATAAAATAAAAAAAAAACAATAATAAATATCACTTGTTGTCTTAAATCAGAAATCGGTACTATAGTAATAATAATAGTTAAAATATATTCGTATGAGCAATTATTCATCTACCATTAATATACAACATGATAGTTGAGTAAAAATATGAGTGTTTTCTCATCTTTTTTAACTTCACTTTCGCACTCGATTACCTATGACAATATTATATTAAGCATATATTATTATTAATCGCTGAAATCTTGATTTTCAGTGATCACTTGGTGACTTTGGTTTTCTCGTATTCGTCCTTTAGTAATCTTCGCAATATTTTACCGGCCGCGCTTTTTGGCAGAGATTCAACAAATCGTACTCCGGCTGAGATCTGCTTGTACGGTGCCACTCGTTCCGCTACGAATGCCTTCATGTCTGCCTCACTGGTGGCCGGTCTGTCTGGGTCGAGCACGACATACGCCAATGGCGCCTCACCTGTTCGATTGTCTGGCACGCCGATGACAGCTGCGTCCAGCACTGCGGGGTGAGTCCTCAAAAGTCCTTCTAGTTCAGCCGGCGGAACCTAGAAATTAGTAGAAATATCTTTTAATAAGAAAAAATCACCGTAAATTACACACAAAATCCCAAATTAATGACATGTAACATTTCACTTTTCACTATGATCGAAATTTCACAATAAATTGTTTTCACGGTCAATTTTTTTTTTTGTTTCTAAACATTATAATATAACAATTTATTACTGCAACGCTGAACGAGAAATAATAGATCAAGTCAAGGTTATTTAAATTTATTAACACGTATTTCATAATTATTTATTTTTATTTTTTTTATGCCTATAAATAATTATAATATTAAAACAACACACTGATTTAAAAATTGTTTAACTAAAATAAATTGCGCGTAATTATAATTATAATGATAAATTAGTCAATTTTATAATTTAATATAATGAGAGAATTTTTTATCCATGTCATCGCTTTAAGTAATGAATTAGACAAGATTTGAGACTTTTAAACGATTTGCATAACATATTTAAAAAAAAATAAAATATGGTCAGTAAATTTTAGAGTGTAAGTTATAGGTTTATTTTGAAAAAATAATAATTAAGTCTAAGAGTGTACGTCATACCATTATTTATTTCGATCTACGTCTGTTCGGTTAGTTCATTATTTTGAATTATTGGGAAAATTCACGTTTTTACTCCCTATTCTTCTCATAAATTGATTATATTAAATTAACCTGGTATCCTTGGACTTTGATCAACTCCTTAATACGATCAACTATGAAGAATTCTTTTTTATCGTTATAATAACCAATGTCACCGGTGCTCAACCATCCTTCCGGAGTTATAGTGTTAGCCGTTGCTTCGGGGTTGTTGTGGTAGCCCATCATCACCTACATATACACAGTCAGATTACGTTTGTTTATCATTATAAACAATATTAATGCTTGTCAGATTAATAACCATTTGTTAAACCAATGTTTATAATATTATGTTTATTGTTATATTTTCTCACCTGTGGCCCCTTGACTTGAATTTCTCCAGTTTCACCGGGACCGTATTCAACTGTGTCATCTGTGGGGTCGACAACTCTGGCTAGAGTGTTAGATATGGGAGGACCAACGGTCAAATAATCGAACAATGAGGAATTCCTGGATACGAACACGGCTGGTGATGATTCTGTCATGCCGTACGCTGAGCATGTTCATAAAGAAATTTTTTAATAAATATTTTTTTAACAAATTGGATTTTATTGTACATACATATACTATGTATAAATTTAACAATATTTTAGAATTAAAAATTTGATTTAGATGATATTTGACACAACGATGCTTAACTGTTTTCATCGTTTTCGATTGTCTAAGTATACCCCTTATAATTGTTTAATAATAGTTAATAGAACTTTATTGATATATTTCCATCAAATTGTAAATTATAACATTTGGGTACAAAAGTTTTATCTAGTACGTTTTAAATAAATTCAAGGTAAAATTCATAAATAGTTAATAGAATAACTGACATAATTAATTTACTAATATATATATAAAAAAAGTAAAATAATCGTAAACTAGAGAAAACAATGATAAAATATTTTAATATTATTTCCGAAAATAAAAGCTTGATTTAAAATAAATAAATTAAATTAAATTTTGTTTAATCATATGTAATGATCAAAATTTGAATTATTACTTCGTAAAAACTAAATATTTCGTATTTCGTGAGTTTTGGTTTGAAGTTAATTTGTTTTTATTTTAATATTATTGCTTATTATGTTTTCGTATATATTAAGCATTAATAAATAAATTTAATGAAAAAAAAGTCCTACATACCTTGACAAAAACGTAAATTTTTATTCTTGGTTCTAGTAAGTACTTTTTCGGCATCTGCTTCTTTCACAGGACCAGCACCATTACAAATAATTCTCACGCTTTGGAAATGTTCATGTGTAACGTTTTTATTTTGACCCAACAACAGCACTATTGGTGGTACTACGTACAATAATGTTGCCTAAAATACAATACAATAAAATTAAATTAAAAACGTTTTTGTTGCGTATTCAACAAAACACCCATCATACCTTATGGTTTTTAAGTATGTTCAAAAATGATTCCGATTCAAGTTTAGGTAATGTCACCAATTTACATCCAAAGCTTAGTCCCCTTAGAAGAATCATTGTAAGACCATAAATATGATAAAAGGGTAAAATAGATGGCAACACATCTTGATAATTTCCTTCAAAAAAAAAAAAAAATAAATAAATAATAATTACTTCGATAGAATTTTTTCCATCATTATTATCATTATCATTATCGACACTACGGACTTAAACCGTTTAATCGGTGAACTGAAAAATATATCAAAATACAAATTTGATATAATTGTTATCACTATTATTCATAACTATAATATTATTATTTCAAGTAACACATATTATAATAAATTATAGATACATGGATTTAATTTAAAATAATATTCAAACACTGTTGTCGAAATCGTTTTTGCAATTATTCAATAACTACATGTTTCCACTCAATCTATTGTTGATATTTCAAAATTTCATTCTTTGAATTGATTTTGATTGTAATAAACTGGTGTAGCTTTTATATTTAGATAAGTGACACTACAAAAAAGTACACAACGTACACGAAAATAAGAACGATTAATTGGTAATGTCAAATTGTGATTTAAGTAATAAACATCATTATTATACAATTTTTTTTTTATTGATAAAACAGATTTATTCAGAAAAACTACTAGATAAAAAACTGAAAACACACGAAGATCTACAAAACAATAATATTAATTTTTAAATCACTGGAAATTTTTAGAATATTCGCTCTCTTAATCCCTATTCATTTGCTGGTTTTACTTCAGCTTATTTCATTTTATATTCGACGAGTTTACAACCAAGGTTTCAAACTAACTGAAAGGTTGTTATTTTTTTGAACCTGACAAGTCATTTGATTTCATGATAGTGTTTATATTCTTTTTAGGCGTAAAGGTCTAAAGAGTATAAAATAATTCTATTTTGTGTTTCACTGCAAAACGTTTATCCATACAAGTGACTGTATAAGCCCAACACTAAAAATACACGTTGT
The DNA here is from genome assembly GCA_036289425.1 of Rhopalosiphum nymphaeae. Classification (NCBI taxonomy): domain Eukaryota; kingdom Metazoa; phylum Arthropoda; class Insecta; order Hemiptera; family Aphididae; genus Rhopalosiphum; species Rhopalosiphum nymphaeae. The sequence goes on along the minus strand of JAZAQC010000006.1, from coordinate 47,740,649 downwards.
TTAGCAATACAATAATAAAATTATATGGCATAGCGATCGATAATAATAAACATATTAAAAATATTAAATATATTAACACAACTCAGGTAGGTAAGTTAGATTTTATCAAAAAATAAAAAACAAATTAAAATACATTGCATTTTCATAAATTAACTGCATGCAAAAATCTTTCAAGTTTTAAAGAGCTCTATTATGCATGTAATTAGGTAAAATCCTATAGGTAGACATAATATAAAAACTATATAATAATTATTTATATCCGGGTGAATATTAATATTTTTTACAAATCTGTTTTAAAAATAATGTAAATATCATAATAATATAATAAGAGCATATAGAAACATTATATTATAATATCAATGACAGTTTGAATCAATAATTTAAATATTTTAAGGTAAAAAAAAAAAAAACATTATTAAAATATAACGATTATATTTTACTATTATCGAAATAAATTATCACTGCATACATTTTTGATTTTACTATAGTTTTCTACCAATATTTTCTGACAAATCCTATTTGGAATCATATCATGATATTTTTAACTGTTTTTAAATTAATTTTATATTGTAATTAAAATATTATGTACACAGTACAATAATCGGAATCATTCATAACACGTATAATAACTTATTTACGGAAACTCTATATTTTGCATTTACAGTATTTGTTTAATTTTATGATAATACAACACAATACATTATAATTTTAACAATGTCAAATATTTTCAATTATTTTATAATCGGTGACCGAAAATCAGAGTGAATTTCTGTTTGACATGTTATTTTTTTATATATTATTTTTTGCATGTTATATATACATACATATTATGCAAAGACAAGTCGAGCTCTCAATCCTCTCATATAAAAATTTAAAAAACCTTAACACACGTTACTCTAAAAATATATGGTACATTTTAATTAACGTTGTACAATTAAAAAAAACCCAAACTATTAAAATATTGCATAAATATATAATTAAGTGTTAGGTTGTTGATGTAATTTACATGGGGTGTAAGATATATTTCGACAAATTATCTTTGGTTGTATATTTATTTATTAATTGTTAAATTTGATATATAAAATTAATAAAAGGTTAGATTCCGGTTAGATCAAAAAGTAAATATAATATTATAACATATTTAATTAACAATAATAAATATATATATATATATATATATATATCATATTAAAATCTCTGGCTTAAATTCACGTGTTACTATTATTTATAAAATGACGAATCAACTGATACAAAAATGTTCAGTCAGAAATAGTTGGCTAAAACCAACTATACATGAACAAATGAAAATATGAATTCTGTGACCACCGAGTTCAACCAAACGTCACAATAATTACTATAAATGCATAATAATTATAATATGCCATATACGTAATTTTTGTAAAACTTTGGTTGATAATCATAAAATATACCATTTATTCATATATTATTATTAATTTAGGGTTAGGATATTTATTAGTTTTTCAAATTTTTTTATATTAGTCATTTATATTTTCGATAAGTTTATAAATTTATTTGATTTGATATCAATTCAAATACATCAAAATTTATTTTCACATAATTTCGTATATTTAGCGGCTAATAGAAATAAATGCATATTATGAAAAAAATTAAATTTTAACAAAAATAAATAATTTGATGTTTTTTATATAACCCTTTACGTTTTTGTGTTGTTTGTTAATTTTTGGTATTACTATTCACACGAAAATGCGAATATGAAATAATATATAGTTTTAATTATTATCTACATTTATTGGAGATTAAACTTGATAGTTCCTTAAAACGAACAATCGTGATTGTGTGACAATGACGATGGCAACTACTTATAACTATAAAACCGTTAGTCTATGTTTTGTGTGTTACGAGGGGCTTGTGTTTCTGCATTATTTTTGTGTTAACGTTTTTAAACGTGTTTTATCTTTATTACAAATACTCAAAGTTAAAGTTCAGATGCCGCAAGTCAATGTAAATTTGTAACATAGTTCAGAAAAGAAGTATTTTCAATAGATGATTCAGTACTTTATTATAAAGTATGTGAAATATAAATTATAAACGAAAAATATATATTTTATAATAATATGCTTATTGTAAGTGGAAAATATTTGAGAGCATTAAAACGCAAAAAAACTCAAGATAAAGTTACAATAAAAATATTTATTTCCATAACTAAAAAATTATCGTTCAACAAAGAACTTAATTAGATAGTTTTTTTTTTAAATATTATCAAACACGATATATCACATAAGTCCGTGTTGCGTAAAGTTAATACAATAATAAAATAAACCAAATCAGGAAATATATTGAAAATAATAAAATATTGGTTTTAATTGATAAAATTACTGATATAGATGGAAAGCAATTTGGAAATATAATTGTTATGGAATACTTTAAGTTAACAAGCTATGTAAAACGTTTTTAATTAATTCACAAATTGTAATTCACAAATTGTAAAGAAAAAAAAACATTTTACGATTGTTCAATTATTTGGCAGTTAATTTGATATTGATATTATTTACAGAAGGTATAGGATATAAAAAAAAATTGTCCACACCACGCGATAAAAGCTGGAAGTATGAAGCGTATAGTATAGTATATAAAATATCAACATCTTACGTGTTTGAATAGCTGAAGAGCTGAAGAAATTAGTAAAAGGTTTACGGGAGTAGACTTTAAATATAATTGCAAAAACGTATTTTTAAAACAATTTATCATATAATACGCTTAAAAGTGTTCTACTAGGAGTACTGTTGCCGTTTTCAGAACTCATATTGACATTAACGAGTACATGTTTATTATAGTAGTAAACTATTTTTGTAAGATCTAATCTAGTATTAAAATTGTTATTTTTAAATTAAATCACAAACATTTTATTTCTATAAATATTCACAAAAAATAATTAAAAATTAAAAGACAGCTTAATTTTTATTAAGACTTTCGAATTTTTACATTTACATTATCTGAGTAAAAACATTTTATACTAAAATTATGAATACATTTTTTAACGTCATAAACATCCTAACCCTAGTTATGAAATTTTAATATGTAATTTATTCTACCTGTCGTGTCAAAAAAATGATTTATTTCTGGATGATTTGTCTGCATGATGTTGGCCAAGAGATTCCGATGCGACAGCGACACGCCTTTGGACAGACCGGTTGTGCCGCTTGAGTACGGCATGAACGCTACGTCACCGTTCGATCGGGTTTTTTTCAGAATAGAAGTGTCCACCATTGGATCGAGCATCTCTTCAAAATCCCACACACCATCGGGTCTTGGACCTTTGCCGTTGACAGATATTATGTACAATGGTTTTACGCTGGGCTCATTCATCAATTTTCGGGCTTCAAAAACTTTGGGCAACAATTCGGGAATTGTCACCACCCCCGACGCACCAGAGTCCTTAAGCTGGTGAGCAAGTTCGACTAAAACAAAAACCGGAATAGATTGCTAGATCATGCAATGACTTGCAGAAATGTCAACTATAGAATACCATCTACAATCATATTATCACGATTCCGCGCAACAAGTAAAAAATGTATTAAATAGATAATTTTTTTATCAATTTTTTGAATATAAAAATTGACATATTTCTGTTTTGTATGATATAATCATGAATTATCATATAATAATCTAGTTGCGTAATCCTAGACAAAATTGCGAGAACTGATATTATTGCAGTAATCAAATTTCAATAAATTATGTAGAGAAATCCTAATTTAAAAGTAAAGTTACATAGATCGTACGTACATTTTTTTAAATATTTAAATTTTATTTCTATTTTAAACATATTTTTAATAGCTAAACCCATACTTTTGAATATCCTATTACAATTAATAAATTAATCAATTCAAATTTTATAAAAATGGTAAATTTAATACTATATTATGTGTTAATTATGTTAAATAAAAATTTATTTTATTGATTTAAATATAACCATGTAATTTAATATAATATAGTCAAGTCTTTTAGGTTAAATTTGAGGGCAGATTAATTATAAAAATAAAGTATCCTCTCAATTAAAAATCTGGAAAATTTATCTGATCACGTCGATATTGTCTATTATTATTACTATCGTTTACACATGACATATTATCATAGCACCAAATTCCACATAACTCGCATGGGTAAATATATACATCTCCTAAACTGAAATTTCAAGTAATTATATATGTTTGTGTTTCCCGTTCGTTGAATTCCAGTCGACTGCTGATGACGTTATACCACCACCGGTTGACTCAATCGCGAGTCTCAGCGTAATGGTTTTTTGATTACCTACCTGCGATCAATTTTTTCCGACGTTTCTTTATATTATAATAATTATTTTGTTATCGATTTTATCGTTCAGCTATTTTAGGGATTTAAATATACTTTTTTCATATTCAAAAAAAAAATGGTTTCCAAAACGCTGAAATATTGAACAAATTTCTTAGATGAAAAGTAGCGTCTCTATAAATGGAAAAAAAACATTAAAAATTTGAGATGAAAATGTATCATTCATTTATGAAAACTTATAGAAACTGCTACGTACAACAATAATAATCGTTCCAATAAATCGACCAAAATAAAATATATTGTCATAATATGTAATGAGCCACGTGCAATAAAACAACCATAAGTATAATAAGTATTTAATGTTACCCAAAATATGTTGGGAAGTCAGTGGTAAGCATTGAACATTTTATGTACTTATGACAAATAATTCGAATATAGTGAATTTATTTGTGTGTCTTACAAGGTTTACATATTATTTATGAATGTAATACATAGTTAAAGTAGATCTACGCACACTTTCGACCGAATCTCCAAATTATTCAGTATACCTACTCCTACCTAAATTAATATTTAATAAAAACCTAATCAAAAAAATTCAATTGTATATAGAACCACTCACTTTCTGACCAACTTAAAATTGTTCTAGTCTTCATACATAATCAAACAAATAATTTCACGACAGCTGCGTATACTAAGACGCAACTTTTGCTTGTTCCTGACAAAGTATTTTTACCTACCATTATTGAGTCCTTTTTCCCGTCATTTTATAAGATTTTTTTTACTACGAGTTTCAATAATAAAATTATAATAATATGGTGTCTTAAATAAGCAATTTCCCTATGCATGCGTTCACAATTTTTTCTCTGACATCTCGTGTAGGAACACATTTTATAAATTATAAGCGATCGCAACATGTCTCTTATTTATAACAAGAATCGTCATATGCAAAAAAAATTACAAAAGGTTACAGGAATATTAAATAAGCTACATTTTAAATGCGTCACAAATAACAACTTTATCTGTTCTACATTAAACCAATATCTTTCATGTTTATGCATTTATAAACCAGTATAATTATTACATTAATAATATTTGAACAGGCAAACAAAATCATTGAAAATATACATTTTTAATATATTCTGTCTATCTCCTGTGAATATTGTACATCCATAATATTATGGTGTTAAAGGATCATTCCCTTAACCGAAATAGTGATTTACCTATATTATTTTATAATCGTAAAATCAATATACAATGGTGCTGCAGAAATTCACTTTTAGAAAACCTCTTTAGAAAGTATGAGTTTTTTAGTAATATTTTAGTTGAAATTGATAATATTAAACCCGTTAGAAATGGTGAATTTTTGTGTTGTCTTACATAATATTGATTTTATAGGATAATACTCTTAGCAAAAAATAGTTATTATATCATTAAGTTTTCTCGAGTAGTTTCTTAATTTTTTTACACAAAAATATTCCAAGTTTTGCATTTTTTTATTGATAACTCGTAATTTTAAATGTTTATATACAAAAGTGACCGACAATGTTTATAAAAAAACAACAAAGCAAATAAATTATAATCTAAAAACAATATTGAACGATTAATAAATTTAGTTTTTCGGTTATACCGTTTAAGGTTTATAAACGATTGAAATTCGCTACTGTTAAGATAATTACTTTGTATTTGCACATGTTACACATAAATTAAATCTAGACCAAAATTATCTTTAACTTAATATCAAACACAATAATTAATACTGGGTCAAAAAATCTAATGTTAAAAAATCAAAGAATAGAACAAAATATGTAATTAAAACCAATATAGACAATAGCCTATTTTTAAAAAAACAATAAAAATTAGTTTATTTGTGTATAAATGAATGAATAAACTTTTCATTAATCTGTCATAATTTATAAAAAATAGTTATATTATAGTTAATATTTTTAAACAAGCTATTGAAAGTCGTTTTTTAAATTTGGATTTTTTGTCTTACCCGTTGGTTTGTTTAACCTAAAAATATTTAGTCATTGGATATCTGTACCTAGGATTTATTTTAGTACAGGATATTTTTCCTATTCCAATAATATTTTTATTTTTCACCTATATCAGAAAATTTTTAGGTATATATATATTATAATGTGGTAAAGAAACCGTTACGCACATGGTGTATAGATGGGATTGATCGTCGTCACAGCCAGACCGGCCTCTATAGCACCCAGCGAGACTATGGCGAATTCTGGAACGTTTGGCAATAGCACAGCAAACACTTGACCCGGAGTTGCACCTCTCTTCTTAAGACTAGCCGCAAATCTCTTACATGCCTGCCTCGTCTCGTAGTATGTGAATTTCCTATTAGTCATTCCACAAACCTACATGCCGAGCAAAAACAACAAATTAATGAGAAAAATACATTAAATTGATGAAATAACTAAACGTATTCACATAATAATATAAGATTTACTTAGAAAAGTTTGAATGTTTTTTATTTGATAATAATTTATATATTAATACGTTAATAATAAATAGATCAAACTTCATTAGTTATATTTGTATAAAAAAACCTTCAATTAAATACGAAGGAAAAAAACGATAATAGGATACACAATTTTAATTAAAAAAGTATTTACTAAAATAACAAGGTTTTCCAAATAACTGCACTAACAATTGTAAAAACCATTTAAATTATACCTACCTATAGTTTTAACAAAATATGTGTATAGCAATAAATTCAGGTGTCACTATTATAGATCGTCCAAAAAAAGCTGTACAATTTGTAACAAACTTTCGCCATATAACTATAATAATTATATATTATAAATAAATAATTATATTACACACAAACAATTGTTGTTTATGATTTTATTTGTGCATACATATTATATTTTGAAAAATCGAAAAACTAATTTTGAGTTGTAACTTATAATGGTAAACGCTTTTAATATGTTACAGAAATATGGAACGTAACTTGTCTTTTAAAATACCCATCAATATTTTTTTTCGTCGCGATGAAATAGTAGGTAAGTATTCGCAGGTACTACTAGTAATTAATGACCCGATGCGGTGAAACAACTCGTAAACAATTAAGCAGGAATTATATTATACTTAATTCCTTTTTATTAAAATTAGTTATACAAACATTTGTTAATTTATAATTGTATTTGTAGTTAACTTGGTTAAAATTAAAAAAATCGCTAGCATCAACCATGCGTGTTCCGTGAATAAATATTGTTTTTCCATATTATAGTATTTACATAACTGTTCTAATAAATTCAGTCATTTCTGAAAAAAGTTTACTTTCAACTCGTTAAATATATTATATAGAATTAAATACGAATGGTTAAATATATTTACAGTTTTAAATAAGGTTAAAAAAACATATGTACTAAAATTCATTCGTACAGAATGATGTTCGAATGTTTATAAAAATGACGTGTCACAATATTTGTACGTCTCTGGCTTGTGTGATTCTATTTCCTTAATAAATTAGCAAATGCATACCACTCGTTTCAATACTATAATTTTTAATTTTTACACAGATACGCTTTCAGTATTATCAATGCTTAATGTTTACTTTGCCTAGTATAACATATAATAATAATTGTTAATATTGTACACGCAATAATTAAAAAAATAAATAAAAATAAAAACATTTTTAACGAGGTCAGAAAAAAGTATACACGCAATATTAAGAGGTTTTTGAATTAAAAAAAAAATAAAATAAATATTTATTTTAATGATACCTATTGTACATACCTATATTTTACGTTGGTAGTTTTATTTAAACAAAATGAGGACATTTTCCTTGTTTGATAAAAAATAGTTTGTAATTATATACAGGTAATATAGTAATATACACGCGTATGTATTGTGTATTCGTGCATATCACTGCACCGACGTGTATATTGTATATTATATGTACAAGAAACTTCATTGATCAATTTTATTTAATTATTATCATTTTTTATAGTTATCTGTACGATAACATATAATTATATTATACCCATACAATATTAACAAATAATTAATGATTTTTTATTAAAAAAACACAGTGAAATACTCATATTACTTTAATAATTTAATTATTTTGATGTTATTGGAAAAAAAAATATACAAGATAAGGAGTTATGAAACATCTACAATATAGGCTTAGTATAAGCAATTAAATTTATTTTTCCCAAAATATGTTTATCAAATGCTCGCGAAGTATAATATGTTCGTAGTATATATCGTATATTTGCTCACTATTTCATAGAAATATTGTAGGACGGTAAATTTTCAATCTGTAAACATAGTTAACTGAAAAATACGTTGCAATAGTTAAGTATGAAACTCTGTATACAAACCAATATTATAACAGTGTATTTTCAGATAATATTATAATACAAAATATTCATATTTTAATATCAATAATATCATAAAAATGTAAGTTAGTTAAAATTAAACAGTTGTATTTAATATCCTTAATCCAAATGTATATGTAATGATAAACACGATTATACGAATGTCAAAGACAAAAAAAATCAATGAAAATACATTTTAATCACATGTATATATATAAAGATACAAAAACATCGTTTTTTGACATTTTATATTTAACTATGATCGCATAGTCGTATCTAATGAACCCAAAGTCACAGCGCAGTTCCGATATTTAATAAATATGATATATGACATAATTTTATATATTAAATATTGATTGCCTTGTCCCTGACATTAATCGCGATTGTTATAATGAGTTTCACTTACCAGTGCGTCTTTGTCCGACCATTTCTCCAGGCCGCTCCACACGTACTCATCAATTAAATTTTCCGGTATCTGGACGTCCGAAAACGGCGAACGAACCACTTTAGACTCTGTGCGATATCGAACAGATTGACTTAGGTCGTTATGGGTCAACGGGACGAACGTCTGTCGCAAGTGACTGCGGCACAAAATTCGTCTCCACTGTAGTCTTACCGGCATCATGACGTAATAAATACTAAACGAAACGGTGTGATGCGTAGATTTCACCTAAAACAAAAAAATAAACAAATTCAATTTGAAATATTATATTTCAATACTATTGGTAAACGGCAATGTAAAAGAATCAATAATAATGGTGGTAGTTCAGTAAATGTCGAACCATATTTTTTTTAGAAGTATAGATTGTTTTAATCAATAACGAATAAAGTAGGTAGCCAATAAATTATTGCATACAACAACCGACTATGAGCGAAAACGATCTTTCAGCCTAAACATATATTACAAAGTACATTTAATTAAATCATATTTATATTGCAATCATACTAATTTATTTTGCTATAAGTATTACGGTATAAACTATAAATAGGCATTACCTTAAAATTAATCTAAATATGTTGATAATACAACAATTTCAAATTCTCACAAATGCTTATTTTTGAATTACACCAAAATAAGTATAAATTGTTATTCTTTGTTTAAATACCTATCCGATTTCATCAAGACTTGAATTTCAAAATGCCTATAAAAAACAATTATGCTTATATCATTTTTAAATTTTCGAGTTTCAGTAAGAAATACATAAGATAAACCTTATATTAAATGTCCAGCCATATTAGCTATACAAATTTATTCCAAAATATATTTTTATATATTCAGTTAGAAAATGATTAACTGTTTTTTATTTTAACAAATTTTAAAATAACTAACTAGATATAATTTTCTATTGTAAATAGTTCAAATTGAATAAAAAAAAAATTTTTAAAATCAATACATTCATCGCTTCGTTTAGAATCTAAATACGAATTAAAAAAAATCTTAATTTTATATTTCGATAGAAGTTGATTCAGCTTGTGTACTTGGGTGAAGTTAGGTTAAGACAATCAAGGCTGTAATTGAAAAACAATTTCCGGGGGGGGGGGGGGGGGGGTCCAACTATTTTTATTAATATAGATACTGAAATTTTATAGTCAATAAGCTATATTCACCGCTAAAATGTGTCTACTAATAAAAATGTCCGGGGGTACGGACCCCTGGACCCTTCCCTCAGTTATAGTCTTGCAGACAATATAAATAATTTAATTGTTCACCAATTCATGGATAAGACACAAACCTACAGGCTACAATATCATATGACACAAGCTCAAAACAGTCAAAATTAAATTAAATTAAAGCACCTATGCGTATATGTCAAAGTCTCAACTCCGATGATTACATTATCAAGAAATCTACTCATAGTGTTACAAATAATAATAAATATTAAACACAGTGTGGTTATTAGAACATGAAGTGTGGATTTTCAAATGTATACTTTCCGACCATTATCTCGGACGTCTCGCGGAGTTGTTGAATTTGTAAGTTTTAAATAAGTAATTAAAATACGCTTAAACAAATATTTCAGATTAATTATAAAAAACAAGTAATCAATTTTTGGTCAGCGATTCCCTATTATTTTATTTACAATTTACGAGTTTTCAGTAATCATTACCATGATATTAATTTTATATTTTAAAACAAACAAGCATCACAACGCGAGATAAAAAAATAAATATTTTACAATATTATTTAAAAACGACGATAATTTGTAATTATTTGAAACTATATATTATTATATTAATATACTCAATTCCAAATAAGTTTGGAAAAACTGGCGCAGTCGCCGCCCGGTCGGAACACTGTAATTAGTTAGGATGTATCGTTTCTTGTCGTCACGGGCTGCGTGACTGTATTTGTGCGAACAACGACGCGTTGTCGTCCTCATTTTTTTTCAAACTTGTTTGGAATAGAAAATAGGTATAAATAAATAATAATATATTTAATCATTTTTAAACAGCTTAAACACTTATGGTTATATACTTTATATGTAATGTATTAATGGTGAAAGATATATATATATATTATTAGCTGACTCGACAAAATTGTTATCGATACGTAATCGACATAATTCAACGTGTAGTGACACTGACCTTTACGTATAACAATGAATGATATATCGTCTCCATACGCTACGTATTTGTATAAAATTCGACAAATAAAAATTAATAGCACACGTATAAATAATAAGTATATTGTAAATACAGTGATGCACTAAACATTTTCACTACTTTTATTCAATAATGCAGTTATTCAAATTATGATTTTTCGAATTTTTAAATATACTACAATATCATTTTTTTAAATTCTTAAGACTTTTTTTTTGTATTACTTACATAAAATATGTCTTGTGGAGCGAACTTCTGTTTTTCAAATGAAAAATCTTTTGTAGTGTAATTTATTTTTACGGTTTATTTTTCTGAAACTATTGATATATTAAAAATTAAAATACAAATTTGAACGTTTAGTATTGAACTTATTTACCTTTGTTTAATAAAAATAATAGGTCCAAAACTCCTACCCATTTTCAACCAAACCATTTTCAACCAAACTTTAGAAGTAGTTATGGCTATATTGACAGTAAAATGGTTTTAGTAATTAAAATTAATCTGTTTATCAACATTTATGATCTTTTTAAAAGGACCAAATATAATAATCATTAGATCCTGTAATATTACATCTATTATATATGTTTGTAACCTATTTTAAGGTTTATTAACCTTAGTAAAAACGTTTTAATAATCAGACAATTAAGAAACACAAGTATATCAACATTTTCAAAAAAAAATATCCATTCAAATTTTACAGAATAAAAAGGGGTTTTAATTATAAAAAAAAATTCTTAAGTAAGTAGCAAAACAAATATCAAGAATTTAAATTATGATCTTAAAAAAGTATATTTAAAAATTCTAAAATCAGATTTTGAATAAATAAATTATATAAAATGAATCACGAAGGTGAACATACTTGGTGAATCATTCTGTATAAAACAGCATGAATAATTATGATATTATGTAATTTCCTAAGTGTTTTGGAGTTAGCAGTGAACCCGTAATTGGGTAGGTGTATAATTAAAGTGTATTAATCTGCTAAATACAATTTATAAACTGTAGGTATTTAAATAATAATTAAGACTCTAATAATCTATTTTCATATTGATAAAAATAATATGTAAATCAGCACACAATAGTCAATATTATTGAAACTTAATTTTCTGTTTCATCTTATATGTTCATAATTTAAGAAATTAAAGATTAAAAAATCTTTATAATATTTAATTATTTTATATATAAGAATACAATGAATATAGAAAAAGCTGGACATTTAAGTAATAATATATTTAATGTATGTTATGAATAGTTAAACACTAAGTAACGTCCGACTTTTCTAAATCGATTATTAATAAAGACTTTTTATGTAGGTGTATACCTATAATATATCATATACAACAATCAATAATCAAATAATTTTACATTAATCGAACTTTTCATTGAGAATAACATGGCGTAATATATAAACACTTACTTAAATTTTTTTTATTATTGTTTAAAAATAAAAATAAATAAGAAGATACAATTTTCAATCTACAAAACTAAAAATAAAGATATTACTTAAGTAGTTAAATAATATTGTAAAAAAAAGTTTATATTATGTAAAATATTTATCTTAAATCGCTTACCCAAATGTATTAAGATCCTTAATTGGGTATACGAGATCACAAATTATCTTACTATTATAATAAATAATAAACTATTATAATATTTATTTGGTTTGTTTTTACTCCTGTATAATTATAGTTCAATACACATAATTCATATAAACAAATCTATTTTTAAATACTTCCAAAGGAATTATTATTTAATAATTTAGTATAATTAAAAATTAAAACCGGATATCTATATTATTAAATATTTACCATTTATAATTATTAATCAATTATATTTATTTCCATTACGATTTTGTCAACACTGACTGTCGAACATAGACTGACGCGTTTTGGAGTGTATAAATCATGCTTATATATTATGAATTTATGACGTCATTAGCAAATACGCCATGGGCGTTAATTCTATTCGTTATTTATTATTCGTTTACTGGTTATTACTTATCACTATCAGTGATAACTTATGATATACATACAATTTAAATTACTTATCTATTGCTATTTCTTTTTTTTAAATAAAAGATTTAAGACCAATGTTTCATTTTGCTTTTAAATTTAAAATATTTCAGTCCTTTCTCTAGTACCTAACTAAAATTTGTAGTCTTAATCATAAAATTGGTTTATTTCTACAAATTTTCTCTAAATGGACGTTTGTTTAATTATAATACTATATATTTACACCATACTGTATCAACTTTTATAACTCAAAATTGAATAATGTCTTTTGGAAAGTACCGCAAAATAATAAAAATAGATTAATAGAATCCATAGATTATGTCTTAAAATAAATCAAAAATATTATTGCGTAAAGTAAAATTCATAATAATATAATATACATTGAAAGTTGCCACTAATAATGTTTATAACAAAATAATTAAATAATTTTAGAATTTATGGTTTCACTATGAATAACTTATGTGGAATTTTTATTTAATTTCCAAGATCTTTGACCAAATGAATAATATTTTATCGAGATTTATAGAATAAAAAAACTAAAAATTATTTAAAAATTGCCATGACTATAAATAGAAAATTAGCTTAAAATTGTTTAGAATGTTATCATATAATGAAACTGACAACAATTTTAAATATTTAGTGTTCTTTTTTCTAAATATAACAAAATAGGTATCAACAATTATTTGAGGAGAATTATCCAATGGTTAGATGAAAAAAATTAACATTAAATGTGCATAACAAATTGATTTGACTCTCCGATAGAATTTTCTTTTTGTATAAGTTGAACAACTTATAAAGAATCATGTATTACATTTTCATTTAAGTTATTAAAACAAAACATTTTATGAACAATAAAATAATATATATAAAAAATATAATATTTTAACAAAATTCTAACTTTAAACGTGAGAAAATAGATTCATTGGATATCATTGGAAAAGTAGTCGAGTAGTTACACAAAATAAAATCGTACACATCATAATATTACTATGTTACGGGTAAAATATGAAAATAGGAATACAACAGTAGCGCCATCTGTTTAGTAAAATACAATTTAATATATCTTACCGGTCGAATGCAAGCAATACGACATATAAAAAGAAAATTATAGATTTTTATGCCAATAAATGAAAAGAATCACAATAATTGTCAATAATGAACTAAGTAGGATAAAAAAATCAATATTTCTGATAACATGTTGACTAATAGACGATAATATTAATTATTAATACTATGATAAATATTTTCAGGAGGAAAAACTATAAAATAAAATTTGGTACTTAGATTAACGAAATTGAGACAAATTTGTGTTACCAGGTCTAGCATAATTAATAATTATAACAATTAATTACTTAATTCACAAAATAATTCAATAAGATTATTTGAAACGAAAAAAAAATATTCACTATTATTTTACTAATTATTTTTAGGACAATAAAAAGTTTTCCTAGTTTTAGTAATATAAATAAAACAAAAATCTGAAAACAAATATTCTTATAATAGAAATTATGATTAGATACATCAAAATGACAAATTTTAAATGGTATATTCAACGGATTGACAATAAATATGAATTTATTGGAACAAATAAACATCGCTAAGAATATATGACTAGGAAAAAATATAATAATATAATGGCTTTTGTAATTTATTTAGAATTTAAATATACGTACATAATATGCACACTATTCTATAATATACTGGATGTTCCTAAGAAACGATTTTTATAAATTTTGGGTTTTGCACGGATTAATTTCTGGTCCCAAATGTATCACTTTGGTATTTTTCTTTTAAGATTGAATAGATTTATATAATTAAAACAGTTTTATGTTGTGCATACTCGTATTATGTTTAGACTGCGTGAGGCACAAAACAGATTTTGATTTTTTTTTTAAATTCGTGATTACAAAAGTCAAAATTGTAGTTTTTCTCTCGTCGACGCGTGCCACACACGATAAAGAGAAGAGACGAATCCTCAAACAACAAAATCACCGCCCATCAATCCTTGCGCCGATTGAAAAAAAAATGAATGCCCGTATATCAATTATTGCCGTAGCGCATTCAATAATGTACGATATTCAGACTTGAATATTTAAAAGCACACGGTCGCTGCAGGTTATCATATTTATACATGTATCATATGAAGCATTGCGTAAGAATATACTATACTGCATAACTCAATCAACGTACGTGCTTGTCGTGTTATAAAACTATAATACTATATTCGTGCAAGGTGCAATAGCATTATAACATAATATACCTGCTAAACAACATATTATTTGTTTGTACGTCATGTATCAACAATTCGTTGAGCTTTAGAACTTTAACAGTAGTAAATGTTATTGGGAAAATAAAATAAAGTGTCTACACAAATATACGACAAATTAAACCACTTAAACTATATAGGTAAACTCAAAATAAATCTATTATTTTATATTCAAAAAATTCTTTAAATTTAATTTTTTAATCGTCTTCCAACGATGTTTTAGGTCTTAAAATAATAAACAAATTATAAAATTGACTTATTCGACAACACAACTGAACTAGTATTCAATACTACGTTTATTCTCACTTCATATTTTGTAAGGCCGCGATGGAATATGCCGTGCACAGTCCCGGCCTAATATGATAATATACAAGGTATCAATTCGTACTGTGAAAAATAAAATATAAAGGTTAGGTTAACACTATAACGGGTTTGTATGCACAACACGATACGGTTAGGTTAGGTACCTTCTGGACATCTAGGTGCTGAAAACCTCTGATCTACTGCAACCATGTAATATTATAACACGATATCAATAATATTAAATGCGTTATGGTTTGTACACGATCACGCTACCATTTTACAAACATTTTCAACATTAAAATTCATATTATATATATACATATATACATGTATATTATCTATTTCAAAATATGACGATCGTTGACCTATTGTCATATGCAGTAAATTGTTAATAAAGTTTATGTACAATATATTTTATACATAATAAATATACAAATACATATATATATAAATATATATATATTGTACGCGTCTGATTATAACTTATAAGTACAAAAAAAACTCTTGAACATCAAACATAAATTTTTTCATTAACCCTCGATATTATAGTGACATTTATTCATACACAAACTTTTTATTCCGTATTTTATTTCAACAATAGTATTAATATTATAAAATACATTGTAATTTGTTATTTTTACATAATATTCTACCTATTTTGGCATTACTATCGTTTTAATAATAATATGTATAATATTTACCTCCACGATAGAACTATATACATAGTTTATCGATACACACAACCAAAATGTAACAATAATATTTATATTTATCAAACTAGTATTTCTATATCAGTGGTAGATAGGGCACAAGTTAATTTTTTACAAAATAGAGCACTACAATAGATCCGCTTTTTTTCGTCTTAATTGTTGGTTCAACCCCCAAAGATTTGTGCCCCATAAGTCAGTGATATACATATATATATATATATATATTTCCTAATTAATAAAATAAGAAATAGACACATTTTGTCAATTTTCACAGCATTTTTCATTTTATGTTTAGTTTTAAGAGATATAATGACTTATTAATTGTGTTCCATTTCTATAAATGTACGTAAATAGGTATCTACTATATGGTTTGTGCTTTCTGTATTGTAAATAGTATTTAAAATATTTAAGTAAAGAACAGCCTATATATTATATTCATGATTATATTATAAATAAAATAATTAATATGATAAAATGTTAATACGATAAAATAAGTAAAATTATAAAACATTGAAAACAGTATTCATATTGTTATTATAATGATTAATATTATAATATACATAATAAACTGTCCAAACATTATTTAACTAGAAATACTGTATTTTAAATCACATTCCCTATAAATTTACTCGAGTAGAAAAAGCTTAAGAAACACGTATACCAACATTATTCTTTGCTAATTAGACACTGAGCAATATAATGAATTCAACAGCGTAGAAAAATGTATTTTAGAAGTAACATTATTTTTATTCACGTAAAAGTAATTATATGTAAAGAAATTCTATCTTTTTAAGAATGAAATATTAATTTTAATCGTATCTTGTTTCTTTTGAAATACAATTCGAAGTATGAATAAAAAGTTTTACAAGTTAAAACTTGGGGGATTCATGAACTGTACATAATTATCTATATACCTACGTAATAAAATAATAAACGTAAACAATTTGATCTTATAGAATTTAAAACAACAATAATTACGTTCCTATGTTTGGAACTAGGTCAAACAATCAATATATGTTTAGAAATCGTAATATATTATGTATATTATAAAATAATGAAGGTATATGAAATATAAACTTAAATTTACATAATAACAATCTCAATACATTTGCGATATACAATATTATGATAAATTATTAAGTACACATTTTAGAAGTTTCCACTTCTAAACATTATAATAATACTTGAATTTTATTTTAAATTTATTGAAATAGATATGCCTTTTGTTTACTATTTATTCAGGATTACTAGCTCTTGGCAAATATAAAATCTCTCAGTAATTTAAATAGGCTCGAGAGTAATACATCAAATAATTTGATATTATAAAAAAAATATAAAAAAATCCATTACTATATATACTTGGCATATATATTATATATATATACTTAGGTATAATTGTATACTATAATAATTATTATAAAAATGTTTGCATTAATACAACTTTCTAAATTCAAAGATAAATTATAAAGGGTAAATAGGATTATAGATTATGTTATATAATATTTCATTTATAATATATACCTAAATTTTCTAAAATATATCATATATATCAGTTATAACTTCTGAATTCAACAGTATTAATGGTATCTATATACTATAACTGCTTAAAGCTTATTCAATCATAGCAGTATTCCGTAAATGTCATGGACACCGTATTCACGTTATATCAACGGATAAAAATTAGAAAAATAGGTAGCTCAGAAAATCCCCAAAATTCTGTGTAATTAATTTTTAGCAATAATACAATAAAATTATAATATGCAAATGATACAATATTGTTAACAGTTAGTGTGTTCTGTGTTTGTTCAAATATTACACTAATTTATTAACATTATTGATATTATAGAAACGTACGTATATCGTACAAGTTTATGACGATTATGAAATGACATATAATTTAATTTTATTTGTTATTGGATATTTCGATAACATTTTTATTTATATTTAAAAATGTCGGATTGTCGTGACACACTCTATAAATTTATAATATACGAAACTACGAAATAACGATATACCTATATATTATTGTCCGAAACCAAGTTTAAGAATCCTAAGCATATTAAGGCTAATACAGTTGACTTATGTGAAGCACGTGCGCTATCGCTGGAAAAGAGAGGAAAAATATAATAAAAACACCAAACAAATAAAAATAAAAACGATAACGCAATGATTATACAGTGCCCATACACATAACATGTATATTATATTGTATACAACATAGTTGAAACGAATTTTTTGACATCCGTTAATCGTTTGTCTTACATACAACTATACACTAATTACATATGAAAACTATCAAACCATTTATTAGTCATTACCAAATGATTAGGTAGGAATATACAAAGTACCTACTCCTAAAATGTTATCCATATATGAGTTATATTATTATAATATAATATATTATACATAGCGTATGCTGTAGATCGTATGATGGACATCTCCAAAACTATATTATTGTAGGTATAAAATTATGATTAATATAAAAATGAAATACATCATTATTGATTAAGAATCAAAATAAAAATATACCCGTTTTTAAATTTGGATATATATATTTATATAATACTCGTATGTATTTCAATATATATATTTGCTATTCAAATAAAATTAACTTACCGTGTTTTAATGTGTTAGGAAAATAATTTGTTGGTATATTAGCTTATTTTTATACCTATATGTAGATAAACTTATCTATGATAGGTAGGTATTTATTGATTTTCCTAAACTCAAACGTATTAAAATGAAAAAATCGTGGTGCATCACTTAAAATATAAGATTTATATCCATCATTAATGTGTAATATTTAAAAATTCAGCGTTAAAATATTAAGAAAGGTAATTGGGTAAAGTAAAAGATGATGGTCATTTATTAATTACATCTTATTTTTTGTCTGTGAGCTTTGCACTCCTCAAAAATGATCAAAATTCAATTGAAAATGATGCTCACTTTTATATTTCTCCGCCAGTCCATCTTTGTATATATTTTATATAGGTACCAAGTATCTGTCTTAATTTTTTTTGATATTTTTGATAACTTTACTGGAAATTTGATACTGTAAAGTGCAACGAGTGTTAAATTTCAAATCTAAAATGATAGTGCTACTTCGTGAAATAGAGTGATCTTTTTTAGTTCTTGAACAAGTGTTTGTCGGAAAAACACATAAAAAATACAATGTCAACCTATCATAATACGCATTTAGCTACTACACTCGTCCTTCGCAAAGTAAAAAGAAATCATAAATTCGCTCTGTTGTATATAGTACATATACACATTACACAGTCAAAATGTGCCTCATAATTTAGTAGTTCATTGTGAAGAATGCGTTAAATTTAAATTGAATGATAAGTCATTGTATATTATGGGGTGGAAAACAATTCTTAGCAGTGATGGCCTATCCGCATATAATATATTCTAATTATATTTTATTATATACTTATAATAGGGTGAATATTTCAATAAAATAAAAAAAACAAGACATTTCATATACCTTCAAAAAAAAAAAAATTAAAAAAACAGCATTCCACCAAAAAACCTCTCCATATATAGATTCATACACACGCATTATATAGTGTAATAATATATAATATATATAATATAATATAATATAATATAATATAATATAATATAATATATAATATAATCTATGTCATATCAGCAACAATTTAATTTTTATTACTTTATCCTTTTTGAGTTAACTAATCTGACCTAAATAATAAAAATGTTCAAATATTTAGGAATATATTATTTTTATTATCATTAAATAACATAATGTTGAATTTAAAAATTAATAAAACGTTTTCAAACAATTAAGAAAATTTACTTTTCATTATTAAACATTATCACTAATTTAATTGTTTATTGGCAATCAGCATCGCGTATCGGCCCTCGATCTTTGTTCTACAAAAACTGTTATCTGTTTATATAACTGATTTAGATTTGTTTCATACATTGATTTATTTTTAAGATACAGTGTAATAATATATAAAAACGGTATTAAAATGGGACCCTCTTCTAAAAACGGAATAAAATTTTTCTATTCAAAATTTGACGGGACAACGATGTTCAAAAAAGGGACGATTCCGTTTTAAATGATTTCATAAAAAGGTTTCGAAAATCATATTTATTTATCTTCAATTAGACATATTCTGTAAATGTTGAGGACTTTATAAGACTTATTGTATTAAGTATTTTTATGGAAGTCTGACTACTACTGGTACACGGACATTAATACAAAACAAATAAAATAATATTAAACCTTTCCTATTATACCTGTGGTTCTATAAAATGTTATAATATAGGTACCTACAATAGATTGTATTGCAAAATTTTAGATACAGGTAAAAATAACTACCAGTAATAAAACGTATGATGTATAAAATTCTGTATTTTTAAACTATTCGTTATTGGTTTTTATTACCAAATTATTATTATATTAAACATTTTATTTTATTATTTGGACGATAAATAATCTGAATGTATTGTCTAAGCTAATATGGTCGGTAATTGATGGCCCATGGATTGTTAACGGTATAACTATTTCATACGACCCGCTCCAAAATTACAATTAAATTTAATATTAATTAAACATTATTACAATAAAACCATACAATTTTAATTTTTCTCTAACACGGCTCGAAAATTTTTTTAAATATTTTAATTCCAAAAAATGTCCAACCCATAGTCTGAACCATTGATAACCAAACTAATATAGAGTAATACAATTAATTTAGTTTAGAATATAACATATTATGTTTTATAAATAATAATTAATAACAGTAGATTAAATACCTACATCGCTCTAAATAGAATATTAACAATTTAAATAAATTTATAATTTATAGGTATGACAAGAAAAATCTTCACGCAATCATTTTAATAAATCATACCAATCATTCAACTGATGAAAAAAACCTATAAATAAATAGAATTAAATATATTATGTTCAATGGTTATTAATTATATTAAACTAACACATAAATTAAAAAAAAAACTTATCATGTCGGTTCATCAACAAACAACATGTGTGTAGTAATTATCATCGTTTTTATTTTATATAAAAAATATGAAATCCATCTCATATGCATTTTTTTTTGTATGAAGAATATGTAGTCAATTATAGAACTAATAGCGAGTATTAAAAATTATAGAATTTGTTACTTTTATTTCGTACACAATACTAATCATACAATTATTATTTATTATGGTAAAATGCTTTATATACATAAACGCGGAAATAAGAAATTTAGTTTTATACGTTAATAATAATAATAATAATAATAATAATAAACTATGTTATGAAAAACATAGTAAACTTACAAAGTTACAACGCAAGTATAATATATTGTTTAAGTTGCAAAAGTTTCCGGCAGTTCTTACCGAAAAGTTATTAACAGAATTCAACGATTACACGTCATCACATATTTGTTACCTGCCAATAAATAATATTTAAAGGTAGTAATCTACTAAAATTTTTTACGTTTAAAGGAATTCTCTTTTTAATTTTTACAATTTGTTTACAGTTTTTAAGAATATTTATTAGTTTTACCCTACTAAAATTGTATTTGTATAATTTGTAATATTGATAGAAAATAAAAAATATAAAAATATGTTATAGAATTAACCATTACGCACAATCAGCTATATTGTTATTGATAATAACGTAAATTATTTTTTTTCCTGGTACTAACTTTTGAGAAAAGAAAATTTGATAAAAATGACATTAAAAAATAATATACAAAGAAAAAATTGTTCAGAATCTATATAGAGTTATTCAAAACTTTTGGAATTATTTTAATATTTGTTACAAATTACGATACGTGAATATAATATAATACTACCTACTGTATGAACTATGAATGTATGATACATATTATTAAGTATACTACAGGTAGATGGTTTTAAATTCCTTGGAATATAACAATAACAATCTTAATATGAATTTTTGATGAATAACGCACCTCTATTTATGTATTAATTCTATAATATTATATTATATACATCGTTTTCTTACGATCTACGTTTGTTATTTACCAATATATATTGTACTTAATTAATATTATGAGTTAATCACATATGTCTGCCCTATTTGGGGTAAATGCGTACAAACTCGCCTAAAAAAACTACAAATATTCTAAAATAAAGTTTTCAGAACGATAACAAATGCTCCATGGTTTGTAAGAAACCTTAACATACACAAAGACCTCAAAATTCCATACCTCCAAGACCACATAAAACACTTGGCTGTATGCTTCTACAAATCCATCCACAAATCAACAGGCTCAATTCACTACCACATCAACATCGGACTAGCTCCACAACGCTGCCTACAACGCGGACGCCCGTATGACCTAATTGCTCAAAAAACTTGCTAATTTAATCTTAATTCTTTAACTATTAGTTACTATCATCTAATTTAAATTTTTAACTTAATTCAGCTATCACACTTAAAAAAAAACCAAAACATGTATTATTATTTATAATATCTCTAGGTATAGATAACGCAAGCTAGGAGTAATATTCAAAATATTTCGTGTAGGTAATCGCGCTTCTGTTGAACGGTGAAAAATCAATTTTATCTGCAAATAATTATTCGGTAACGATATAATGTAATACCTGTTTTTAGCAGTGATTTACTCAGAAATATTATTATAACGATATATATATAACATTATCACACCTAGCAATTGAAAACTTATTAATAATATATAATATTACCTCTAAGCCTAAAAAGGCAAGATCAGAGATCACGCGTGCTTACTCATGATAATCATATATTATAATTGGTAATGATAATATTATAATGTAGGTACTCAGTAGGTATATTCTACAGATAAACGAAACACGCGTTGTGACTTGTGAGACTATACAACGAACTGTTGAAAATGAAAATACCCATCGGTAACAAGTCGGCATGGTTTATATGGTTTTAAACAGGCACATTATTCTTATCTATAACTAATAAAGATAATATCATCGGGATTTTTAAATGTCAATAAAAAAATTATTATACCAGCAGAAGTTTATATTGTATACATAGGTGAGATAATATTATACAGTTTGAATTTTTCTTATTAAATAGAAATTGATAATATTCTGAAACACGATAGTATTATTTTTCCTCTCAAAATATGTATAATATTTTACGGAAAACTGTAGCTTTACTTTGTGGCACTATAACAATATTATATAATATTATAATAGGGTTTACTTTGAGCCAAACGTCTACCATCGAGCACTGTTTTATTTTAATATATAAACATATTTAAAGAACTGTATACAGGACTGTACTAATTGTATTATATACAATGGGTGATGTAGAACGAATATCTCAAAGTTACTGACAAATCATAAAACTATTTCATTATAATTTCAAAAAGTTTACTCGCCGTTTTAATACTGTAAAAACTTATGAGCTGCGCCTGCGCTAAACACTAACTTGTATTTTAAAGTACCTAGGATACACCTATAAGCAATCAGTTTATTAAAATAATTTTTCAACAATGAATTTATACGTTATTATTTTTATTAGTAAATAATTTATACCAGTAATACCTATGTATTTGTATACTCATGGCACTTTTTAGTAAGGCGATTGTTAAAGTTTGAGTGAGTATATCCCCTTCAACACTATTTCTATTTCCGTGTAACACAAAATTACAATAATTTTGAAAAAAAGTTTGTGTAATTGTGCGAGGATGTAATAATTTCAAAATTATTATGATTTTGTGTTACACGAAAATAGAAATGGTATTGAGGGCCATATATAAAAAGTCCTGTGAATATTCAAATACATACTACGTAAATCATTTTTCAAGTTGATATATTAAAAATACATAATAAAAACAATGATTTATGATGATAGAAAATAAATTGATAGCGGTACCTATGGTTTTCACATTAACTTATTATTGATAAACCATAATAAAATATAAAATTCATCAGCCAGATATTTATAATTTTATCTATACCTACTACTGCCATAAATAATAGATATAATATTCTATATTTTGTAGTTTGTAGTGACTCTAGCTATTTACAATTATTAAATCACAGTATTCTTACAATACTACTGGCGCTCACAGTGGACTAAAAAATACACTATGAGTATAATATGCCAACCAAATAAGTTGTTTAATGAAGTGAGAATACGTATTAAAACATTATAGATATCTTATAGAAAAACTTTAATGAATTAAGAATTACCTAAAACATACGAATAAAAAAAAATTCATAGAAAGTAAGAGTAATCAGTTGTAATAAAAAAAGGGGCGGGCACGTGGGTGTCGCTCTGCTATATAGTAGAGATGGAGAGTAGGTCTATAATGGATGTATTAAATTTGAATGCAATGACAGATATCATTGTATACTAAAAACGATTCTGAACGGAGATGATTTGTCAATCTAGGATAATTAGTAGGATATATTATATTATTACCTATATTTAAATTGTAATATATCGTTATTTTATGCGATTTCATAAAAAATTAAATTTTTTTCTATATTGTAGCTTGAATTTTTTTTTACAGTTATTTGAAGAAAATATATAGATAACCTTGTACCGGGATTTTTAACTTAAGGTATAAATCAAAAAAAATGTAATAAATTTTAAACTTCAAAATTCCTTGCAAATTTTCGTGATTTTGACATATTTAAAGTTCAAATGTTTATCAACAAAATTGTGACTAACGATTTTTGATTTTTTTTTTTTTTACTACGATAAGCACAACTTATAATAAACTTTGTATTCAATTTTAAAGATTTTTTAGAAAATCATATTTTTTATAAACATTTCAAGAAAAAAAAAATCAAAAATTTTAATCGTCTATAAATAGCTTAAAAAAAGTAAAAATATTAAAAATTTAACCGTAAATAGATAACACTAACATAAACATTTGGTGAAAATTTCAAGTTATAGCATTTTGAGTTATAGCAAAATAAAAAAAATCGATTTTGTCGAAAACTGATTATGCGTAAAAATTCCTTTTTTTCCGTTACTTTTTTAGGGTTTTTTCTGGTGCTTTTGAAAACTACTGTAAATTTTTTACTTGTAACTCCCCAAAGTACCAACTACATTCATTTTCCTTTTCGAAGAGGGACTGAAGTCAAAAATCAAAGCCTTATTTCTACTCTAAAACGTGATGACAGATACAAAAAAAAAAAACATACATTATTATAAAATCAATACATTCTTCACTCCGTTCAGAATCTAAAACTACAATATTATTATAGTTATTACTACTAATTTTAAAATATGAATACCGCAAAAAAAAAATTGAATAAATTAAATATAGTACTTAGATAAGAACGTTTAGATCATTCTACATAAACTACATGAATTTATACTAGTAATATGTTACCTAACCTAGGTATATGAGTCATGACGCATTTCTATACATATATTTAACTAACAAAATAGTTAAACATAATAATATTGATTAATCTGAAATATATGTTTTATGAATTTTTTTTAAATAAATCTAAAAATTTTAAATTAAATCACAAATTTAATGCAAACAAGATATAAAAAATATTATAATATTTTATGATGGTTCGATACTATGTTCAAAATGTAGTTTTTACCTGTAGTTTGTGGTTTTAAAAATTGTAAATAATTATTAAGCCCCGTCATAAATGTATAACATGCTTTCTTTGCAAAAGATAGAAAGTCGTCAATTTTTATCCATTTGTAAAAATTTTGACAACCACCACTGCGTATGACTTTTTTGAGTTAAATCAAAGTCATATTATAGAGCTGCAATTGTATAAATGAGTGAAGAGTGAGAAACTATAATAATTTATATCGTGAACGAACGATTTTTCTTAACCACCTATATTATCATGGTTGAAATATCTCAGATTTTTTTTCAGCCACACACACACACACACACACACACACACCTTTGCCAATGTAATTTATGGAACTTTTTTTCCGAATTCTTGGAATAAATCCAAACAGTCTTAACGCTAACGTACAATACGAACGCGTATTATAGGTAGAGATAGTGTAGTAAATAATCGTCTAAATTTCGTCGACAAATTTCGATAAAGCTAATACCAAAACTGATATCTGCCAATATACCAAATGGCGAATATATAACATGAAAGTCCCTCTTCGTGAAATGTGAATGCATTTTGAGTGTCATTTGCAGCTGTCAAAAAAATCACTTATAAAACAAATTAAAAACCAATCAATTAAATCACCAATTAGAAAGTAACTTTAACAGCATAAAACATAATATTATACTTATGTACTTATAAATAACATTTTAATGTTTAATTGTTTAAATATATTTTTAATTAATACATTTTATGAAAATGAACAAAAATATGGTTTAAAATTGAGGAAAAATATAATTTAATCACGTTTTATTTGACACATTGGTACAAAAATATTCGCCATCTTCGTTATATAATATATTTACGAATAATTTAATTTGCTACAATTTACTTTTATAGTTGTTTACACGACTAAATATTTTTTAAAGAATGAATAAATAAAATGTAAAAAATATCATTATTTCAATATACAATTAATATTACGATATATATAACTATACAAGCATGTAACTAACCATAAACATTTAATTAAAAACTTTGCATAAAGGTGTGCGCGATCTAGTGAAAAATTGAAATTGCTGTCAAATCAATAATTTGATAATAGAAAATAATATTTGTATTATTGTATTAACTATCAGACACATTTATAGTGACTTTCATACAAATTAAACTAACCGCATCGTTTTGGTTTGAAAACTAAATCGTTAATTGAAAACTTTTACCATACCGGTATTATGACTAATGACGAATAGGTAATTTAATTTAATATATTTAATTACTATCTATATAAAGTTTGTATTTATATTTTATTGCCATATTAAGTCATTATTATAAGTAATACCTATTTAAAAATAATTTGAATTTAGATTTTCAAGGTGATGGATAAAGGGATAAGTAAATTTGATGCTTGCATACACTATGAAAAAATGTTTGGCCATCCTTTTGATGAATATACTGAAATTGTATTGACAGATAACTATATATTAAACGCGATGACAAATTAAAGTCGTCAGTCTTCGCACAACGAATATCGGAATATGGTTAGTGAGCGTACTAACTACAAAGGAGTTTTGATTTCATATGGAAGTAATTTCATGAATATATTATTATAATATAATATCATACAGAGAATTCATAGAAGTTTAAGGTACCTATATTAAATACTCGTATATTATGTGTAGAGTTCACGTATATCTATCATCATATAATATTATATGGTAGCTATATTCTTGTAGAATCGTAGACGCCATCATTATTACGACATGGTGCACGCGGAAGACAATATTATATTGTTCGCAAAAGTACAACATTACGAATTATTATTTCAGTGTCTAAATTATTATGCATATTCAGAGCCATGCCGTTAAGATTTGGCGCCCAGGGCAAAATTAAAAACATTCCCCCCTATTTTATTTATGTATAGTTTAAAATATTATTAAAAAAAATGTTGGCGTCTCTTTAAACCACGCACCCGGTGCGCATGACCCCTAGGCACCCCATACGGCACGGCTCTGTGCATATTACATACAGGCCGTATGAAATTTGGGGGACAGAATTGAAACTGGCTCTTAAAAAAAATAATCTGGTTAGTTTTAATTTCACTAGTTATAATAATAAACAAATAAAATAACTAATACTATTTTCTTTAAATGACGAATTACTTACTTCTATATTATGCCTTTTATTTCTAATTTTTAAATGTACATTTTAAGGTTCCATTTCATCGCTTCCTCCATTTCCCAAATTTTAAATATGTAATAATAATAATACCAACAATTATTGCAATTTAATAATAAATATAAAAATGTGTTTTTTGCAAGTGGTTTTGCTAATAAGCGAGTTTTCCTGGAGGTAACAAAAGCAAATAGTTAGTTAGCTGCTTACTAATTGTTACTGATATGGCATAATATGTAGTTTGTTCATCGCCAAAACGATCTAAAAAGAGATTTGTATTAAAAATGTATTATCAAGGGCCAAAGAGTACCAAAACCGCTATACTAAACCGCTGAGAAAGTCAGTTAATGATAAGAACATTTTAGAAGTTTTAACATAATATTATCGACAAAACGGTTAATTGTGAACTGTTTTCTATGTGAAAACGCGCTTAATGTGACGTTATACAAGATTTAACAATAATAATATTAATAATAATTAAATATTAATAATTACCTCAAATTTTCCAAACCACAACCAAATTTTATAATATTTATAATACAATGAATTATAATATCTATACATAATGGTCGTAGAGACGTATGAAACATAAATTATTTGTAGAAGTAACATATTAAGTGAATAATATTGATAACTTTGTGCATCCTACATTGACGTATCAATACATCATTCTGGAGAAATCTTCGTCTTTTTTGACGGGCTAACGAAGACTTTGATTACAATTTAAAACTCGTTTTATCATAGAACAATATTATACAATAGTATTATTTGCAGTCACAACACCCAAACGGCAATTACGGAAAGTAATTTTCCACGGAATTGCATTGCACTAATTATAATAATTCAAACGGTATAAACAAATGAACTCACAGACGTGTATAATAAAATACACTAAAAACTGTCGAATTTCCAATGTTAATAGTGATAAAATGGGTTCATAAGATCACAGATGTGTAATATATTATCTTCTTTATAGACCTTGTATAAGATTGGCCGAAGGAAAATATCATGGAACACTCGTTGCAAGTATACTGTAAATAATACGGTCATCGGCATATTCACATTAGAACCTCACTGGTTTTCAATAGTAAAATACGTTTTAGCTATAACCATTAACCATAGATATTATCTCATTCAGCGTATAAGGTCCATGGCGATAACTTTCCTAATGTGTCAACATGAAGTGATAAACCTTGGAAATCAACCACGGTAAATGAACAAGGGATAACCACGATTTTTCCAGCTGATCATCTGCAGTCCGTATACTCCGCATCGGTCTCAATACTGACTGATTTGCTACGCTTTTCAATAAAACCGTTTTTATATCGTTTTCCGGGAATGTGTGTAGTATATCAATCATACAATGTTGACGGTGTAGTGAAGTGAAAAAATATTTCGATCTAAAACCAACCATTCTCGTGTTATCGTTCGTGAGTGCGCATTATAATAATATAGTATAATTAGTGAAATTTCGGCAAAACGAGTTTTGGACAAGCCTCTATAATATTATTATGATCAACCAAACCTGCATTTCGTTTCTCAAGAAATACGCCGTATATCTCAAATTAAGGTAAGATGTACAATGTAGCTTAATTTAGAATTAGTTGTATTTAACTACGTACAATAATTACGTGTATAATGGACGTATAGGTTTGGGAATCTAAATAAACCAAAATAGTCGTGATGGCGATAAATACGCCATATTATTATAACATATACTTAGTGTATTAGATTCTTTATCGGTAGTTAGGAATTAACAACTGAATACAAATATATTTTTATTTTACAGAGGTTATATATCATAATAATATTTATATTTTATAATAAACATTATTATATAATAATATTTATATTTTATAATAAAAATTATTATATAATAATATAAAATAAGTATATAAGTATGATTTGATCCGATAAGGATATTAGATTCATTCACTACTTTGACAAATTGGTAGTGAATTTCTAGAGTGACGTTAATCTTAGTATCTAGGTACAAGTGAACTAATATAATTATTTTTATCTGTGTAAAATTAATATGAAAATGAATATTATAATAAGATTTATTTTTACTAACAAGTAGACAATTTTTAAATACTGTAACACTTTATGTATTTTTCTTTACATTTTTTAAGAGATTATACTGCATTAAATTCACAGCCCTATTGATTAATATTTAACTGTACACTGGTAAATATTACGTGGTTGCTGGTTATAGGTAAAAGGTAAGTACCATTAATGCGAGGATCGTGAATCTTAGTCACAGTACATCGTTAGCTCCATAACGTTTAATTATTTATACCATGAATGTGAGTATAATATGTAATATGTAAACAACGGTGTGTATTATTATTATTTCGAGCAATGGCGCTTGATACAGTAACGAACGAACGTACTATTACAATAGAAATTCTATAAAATATTACTAATGGTTCTCTTCAACGAATCGATGATCGATAATATACGTGTATATTAAAATATAATATATTTAAATCGTAGTAAATGAATATTATAACTGTATAATACACGAACGTAGAGTGTATAGCATGCCATCATATAACTATATAAGAATAGAATAATATTAATAACTAATAAATATGCGTCAAGCCGATTTCATTTTGCAAAGGTAACAATGTTGGTAACACCTTACTTAAAAATTTAACATATTAGTATAATTATTCAATTCTACCACGATACACATACATAGTATAGTTATATACCTTAGTTATAGATAATACATACACGAATAAGACATGTAATGTATTCAAGTGTAATAAAGAGTATCTATATAAAGGTGCAATTTAAAAGTTCTTAAGGGATATTAGCACCGCCAATTTTAATAATAACCTCCAATATTTTATAACTACAAACAAAAAAAACAAAAACAAATTAAAAACAGTTCATCAAACATCAGAATATAATTAATAAAACTAATATTTACTAATTAATAGACAAATGAAAAATTTACATTACACTCTACTTAAAAATAATTACTTTACAATTCAAAACTTGAAGATTATTAAAGTTTAATACTAAGCTAATTAAAATATATTAATGTGTTATGCAATATTTTTTCTTAAAAAGGCCATTGACCTCATAAATTATAATTTAAATTTAAATACCCAAAAATTCCGAACTTAAACACCCTCAGTTTTTTTTTTTTTTTTATTGAAATTGCGCCCATAATACTATAGTTACAAAAGTGCTTAAATACAATCCAAGTTGTGGTATCCTTATAATAATATAATATTAAACAATAATTTTATAAGCTTAATAAAAACGTTTTGTTTTTACATGCATTTGATTTCCGTACAGGAGGAAAGTACTTGGACTAAAACTTACTATTTTGGCGTATTAAATATATTGTATTATGATTACATAAAAAATATTATTATTTTTTTGATTTATCATAATGTTAAAATCATTATCTATTTATCTCTCTCTATGTATATATTATATATCTAACGTAACTGAATTTAAAAAAAATATAATAAATAAAAAACTAACAATCGCTTTCATAATTTTGTATTGTTTTATTTTCAATATTTGTACAGTGAATATATATAGGTAATGTTACCTTTTCAAGTACCAGTCCACCTCTGATAACACATAGGTAGTATACTATTAACTAATCACACTTCAACTATTTTTTTTAATAATCTTTAATTAAGTATATTTTTCTAAACAATATATTAATTAATTATAAAAATAATATAATTTAACCAATAGTAATTTCAGTAACAAATCATTTATGACATTCATTTTATATACCAACTGCATAGCGTTATATAATAGTTGCTATTTTAAAAATTTAGATAAACAAAATATATTAATTTATCATAAGTGTATTCATAATGCTATACATAAATTAAATTCATATCAATATTATAATTTATTAATATAGTTGTTGCAATAATATGCACGTATAGTGTTGTAGCATTATAGTGTATAGAATGATTCACCACACTTGTTTAATTTCATAATACAATTATTCAAATTAAGATTTTTGAAATTTCAATATTAAAGACTATATTTAAAAATACTTTGGATATGTATATCATTTATGACCTGTATCAATAGAAACTTATTTTTACCAAATAAGAATCATCAATTTTTACTGTAGTTGTTAAATCGATTATTTTCTGAAAAATGTTAATGTATATAAATCAAAATTTTAACGAATACTTTCTGAACTATTAAATTTTATGTACTGAGTATAATAATTAAGGTAATAAGTTTAAAGTTATAGGGGCTACGATAGTTTGAAAATTATTGAAATTAATATTAATACAATCAAATATATTAGAGTAGGTTTAGAAAAATTATTTTAAAATTATAAATACAAAACTAAATATTAAATCTATTATATACTTAATGTAAAATTATTTTTAGTAATAAATTAAATAGATAATATTATCCCTAGTACAAAATGTTAAATAAAACTCAAAAACTACTCATTCGAATTTAAATTTAGATGATCTGAAAATTAGAAAAAAAATCAAATGCTTATATAATAATAATTGTATAAGACTGGTTCAAATTTATAATAAAAATTGTATTGTTGAAGTACAATTTTTAAATAGTATAAAAATAAAAATTAAAGATTTGGAAATATAATTTTTAAGTATTATATTTAGGTACTTAAAAATAAAACAGAATTTAAATTTACAATTAATTACAAATTGTGATAAATATGCTTGATAATTTACTCTATATATTTAACAGTATGAATAAAAACAATAACCTCAGTACAGTTTAAATAATCGGTAGTCCCTTTCTAAAATCATAACACTAAATACGGCAAGCAAACAATGATATTTTGGTATGAGGGAATGAAACTAAGGAAATACATTATTTTTTTTTTAAATAAAACAACACGAAGAAACTCTTGAAGAATCCAGCACTTTTCATTGTATAACCTATATAATATATTATCATTACTACTACTACAGGAATTCGCCACCCCGAATCGAATGTCAATTCATATAGTTATCATCAGAGTCGCAGCGATTAATGAATAACACTATCAAAGCACCAACAATTTTTTTTA
The DNA here is from genome assembly GCA_036289425.1 of Rhopalosiphum nymphaeae. NCBI lineage: Eukaryota > Metazoa > Arthropoda > Insecta > Hemiptera > Aphididae > Rhopalosiphum > Rhopalosiphum nymphaeae. Next base: position 47,707,350 of record JAZAQC010000006.1, on the reverse strand, counting down.
TAGATTTTTCACATTATATATACTAAAAGGATTTTATTTTAACGGAGTCGAGTTGTGAACCAAATAGTCATAACGTAAAAACAATTAAAGCAGAAGTGTACTATGAGTCTATGACTAGGCAATTTTATTATCAATTATGTCGATATTGTATCAAAAGAACTGATTGTTAATTTCACGGCTTATAATATTACCTATATAACCTATAATAACAAATAACAAAAGGAAACAGCGTCATCTGGTAAACGATTCGTTTTATCGCAAGAAAAACTGAACGTTATTCAAACAGGATAATTGATCACAATTTAAAATATTACCATACTATATAAATTAAATAAATATTAACACACAAAGTGCGACTGATTCAAATCATTGGTATTCTATACAAGCAAGCAAAACATTTAGCTTTAGGACCAGAAGATAATAATATTGCATAATTTTTTTATGACTATTTTTTTTATACATATTGATTTATACGAAACGAAAAATATGTGTGTGTGTTTTTTTATGAGTGATGGGATATCACGATTTTTTTTACACTTTATTTCTTGCCAAAAACAGTGACGTTTACGTAAGATAAATGCATCGCTAGCGCTGCAGCGAATAACGTCATCACCGTCTGCTCCTCGGTAGCCGATGGCCATTAAGAATACATTATAATAATAATAATATATAAAACAACACAAAACGCTCGCGATGACAGTCTCTTTGAAATGACGGCGACAACAACGGGACAAAGAAAAAAAGAAAAGATTATAATATCCCTTTTAATATACATATTGTATAATATAGCTCACGGCATTTTCTATTGTGGGCGTTTCAACGGTGAACGGTCTGAAATGGTTATGCGGTAAACTATTATTGTTATTATTATCATGCACTCACGCGGAGTTTCTTCAATAAAAGGCATACCACGCGTAGTACGACGAAACGAAATACGATTGAGAGTATATATTATTTTCAACTATATAGGTATATCATATACTTACATCTCTGCAAACGACCGGATGGACGCGATCTACTCCATACTTAGTATTATAGTCTATATAATATGTGCGTACTCTACGTAGTACGTATCGTCGAGACGTTTTCAGACTTAGTACTTTTTTTTTATATGATATGATATTTATACAAATTAGAGCTCGAAAAATAGATTTACACCATTTATTTGTACAAACGTACGCAAGAAAATATTATATACAACTGCATTCATAATAACTAGGTTTTTAAGACATATCAAATGTAATGAAATATCATAAGTTTATTTGTCGAATTTGAGCGTAAAATAACTATAATAGCTATATGGAAGTGAGTTGAATATATCGAATCGATCTAATTTGAAGTATAACCAGAATTTAACCAATTATATCCATTTTTAAATTAGTCGATTTTTTCCAATGAAAAAAAATTACACGAATCCTAGCTGCATATAAATAAATCGCATTATATATTTATAAAAATATTTATTTATACCTAGTAGGTAACAATGAATCTTTTTAAATTAATTTATTTTCAATAATTAAAGGATATATCATTTAAAAACAGACATTTTAACAAAATTTCATAATCGGATAAAAACAATTATTTTAGAATCCGCATTTTTCTGATCAGGATATACTTTGAAATATATTATCTAACTATAATATATCTCTAAGTATTATATGTAAATAAAAAAAGGTTTCCTAATCACATTAAAGTAGGTAGTTATGACTTATGTAAGTATATTGTATTTTTTTTTTACTCTGATATTAGGACCAATTTTAAATATTAAGCGCACTTTTACTATGCAGCTATACATATATTTTAAATATTTTTAAATCAATATAAATAAAACAAATTAAAACTGTTAATTTTATAAATGAAATTGATGAAAATTAAATTCGTTTAAATAAAAAAATAGATATGAAATCCCCTAATAAGAATAAATAATTTTAAGAATACGACACCAGGATATATATTATACTTGCAGCGAGCAAATGAGTTCTACCCTCGATAATAATGTAATAGTGTTCAAATTATGTTATATTTATTATCACATCGTGTTTGATGTGCACATACTTCGTGACTACATCAGACAAGGTACTCCAACAGCTGCGAACACTAAATATTTACATATATGTATAGCATTGTAGCATGACTGATGTTTATAAATACTACTTGTATTCAACTGCATGTCCACATGAGAATGATCATAGGCTTTTTTTTGTAATACAAATGTGTTAACGCTAGTAAATCAAATCTGTTCTCTGATTATAATGACACAATATACACTATATATTATACAGACATTCAACTATAGTTCAAAGTAGTATTAACACTTTTAAATAATTAAAAAAAAAAATAAGAAACATTTTTGAATAACTATTATTTAAATTATTTCAAATTAATTAACCGTTATTATCAATCAACTTAAATGCGAGCTGATTACGATATAGATGGTAATAATAATAATAGTATATTAATAACAATGTACATAATTAAGATGGTTAAAATTGTTTACACAATTGTAACTATTATAATATCTAGTATTTAATTTATTTTTTTAAGATATGCTACAAAATCATAATATTATAAAGGTTATTATAGAGTTGTGTACATGATGGATGAAATAAGTAGCCTGCAATAAGTGACCTACCCCAAATTATTTAAACAAAACAACCGCAAAGTAACGTTGAATGAAAATAAATATAATAAATTAATAAAATCAATATTTCTTGATCAATATTGTACAAGTTGCATAATCCTGGACAGACTAATTTAATATTATATGAGTTAAAAATACAAATACTCAATGTAGTTTGAAATATGCTTTTGAATTGGTGGAGTTTGAACTTGCATGGTCATATTACATGATTATTATTTTCTATAATAGTTTTACTTTAGTATAATTCTTACTGTCGAAGATAAAAGTAGGTTGCTGTACGTTGTTTACGAGAAAAAACTTGACATAATATTTCAATTATTATGAAGTAACTATTTTAAACATAAGAAGAGAATATTAACATAATAAATACATATAATTTAATATAAATAAGATAATTATAAGAATATATGTATATAAATATAGAATGTGTCGATATTTATATTACACGCTGAGGCTACAGTTATTTCAATACATATAATATTTACGGAATGAATGAATAGGAAAGTTATGAATTAAAATTTAGTCTTAAATTCTACAATATGTGATAGATTGAGATAACGATTTGCAGATTTTACAACAATATTATATTAGAATACTATGTGTAAAAATAATTACTATACCAATATAATACGTATAATATCTAAGTATTGCTGTAATAATATTTTAATGCCTCATCGTTAGAATTATACCATTTTAACCTTTTCGAGAAACAACATTATTTTTGGTCAGCTAATGCTAAATACATAAATGTTTAATAAACTAATATGGTATGTGTATTAAATTTTATAATTTTTATATATTATAACGGAGAAAAGGATTATTATATAGGTACTACATACAATATACTTGTATGGTGAATATGATTTAACAATAAATTGCGTGTTTTTAAACTTTTATTTATTTATTTAGTTAACACTTTTATGGGAAACTAAAAGAAGTTCAGCGTTTCATGTAGCACGCATATCAAGATAGTAAAAAAACACAAATTGTGCTTAAGCAGCAAAATTTCCAGTATTTTTGAGAAAATCGCAAGAATACGTGAAATAGAAGTAACGAACAAATCTAATTTACGACCAGTAGTTTATGGGACACCCTTTTTTCGTTTTTATTTCTTCGACCCAACGTTATTTGTGCGCGCTGAAAACATTTGATGCAATCAGATCTGGATCGTTCTGTCTTACTATTTAACCTTTAGTTGTTTGAAGTTTATCATCGTCAAACCCAAAACTGAATTTTATTGATAACAAGATTATTTTCGTTAACAGTATACAGAGGATTTCACGCAATAATGTAAAAACTACAAAAATCTCGTTCTCGCTATATTTACTTGCTGGATATTTGAAACTTACATTATTTACCAACCACACGTAGTCGAATTTCTATTCCTACATATATCTATAAGAATATTTTAATAACATTGGAAACGACTATAATTTATTTTTAAAACACTTAAGTGTATGATTATTTTTAACTAGAAAACATTGTATACCATCATTCGTGAATGAAAGTAATTTAATGTTAACAAAATTTCCTGTATTTTATTATTATAGCTTGAGCGAAAAAAGTGAAGTATTTTAACTTTCACGGAAAAAAATCATACTACCTTCGTATAAATTGTTAATTATATAAACAGTGTTCTGTTAGTATAAGGCAATAACCTTATGAATTCATTATGAATGTAAATAATCATATCAGATTATTTATATTAACCAAATCATCAAAATAAATATATATTCTAAAATCAAACTAATAAGAACCGAACAAAACTATTGTTTAGTCTGTTTCATATCTATATTATTATAACGTATATAATTTATTTATTTTAAAAACGTGTAATATTTTCTAACTACCAAATCGTATTTGATTATCATCTACTTTAGATAATAGATATACAAAATACAAATTGTCATCTTTCGCAAACAAACAAGGACACGATAGAAATTAATATAAAGGAGTGGTGTAGTATATAAACGGCAGTGTTAATAACACACAGTATACAGACATCTGTTTAACTGAAGACTAAGGTATTACGACTTTAACACCTCATCAACATAATACTATTCAAATAATAATAATAATAATAAATATTATTTTATTATTTCTATTTTCTACAATATGCTAATTAGGTTAAGCCAAGTATAGTCTCTAGTCAATGCATTTTTACTACCGATTATATCTCTACAACTCATTGTAGTTCATAAAACCGGTTCAAATCTTTTCATAATAGCGGTACAATACACGCATTCCCTTTTCTATACACTTTCCAACACACACTCACATGACACAATATACACGATTCGTCGTAATATTACAGACTGTGGTAGATATAGAACAGTTGTTCATGCGACCCTAGGTTGTTTGGAATATTTATACATAGTACACACTCACGAGTTATTATCGTAGCACAGTAACATAATATTGTTTTATACCTACTATTCGTCCTTAAATAAAGCTTACAGTGTTTCATTTTCACTCGCATATGTTTGCATGATGGAAAAAAAAATATAAATCTGAACGCCACCATTTTCAAGGTTGGAATGATATAATATGTACAAAAGCATAATAAAATAATAGAAAGAAAAATAAACACCATCGAAAACTAAAAATATACTTAAAATTGTAATTGATCTTTTAATCTATTGATCATTATATAATGATAGTTATGAATTATGATCTAATACACATATAGGCACACTATAATAATGCATTATTTGCACATTTCACGGCTAATAAATTTTTTTTCTTCAGGTTATATATAAATGTGCGATATTGGTATATTATTATACATTCAAAATAAATATAAATGGTATTTTCTGGGATACGACTGCAGCCCTCTCACAACGTAGTCGTCGCACAACTTATCGTGAATAAAAAAATCGAGTTTATATGTCCTATTACAGGGGTCGGCAACCTGTGATTTTTTCGATCTCAGGTTGCAGCTCTCTTTAGGTTCATACACCAAAATAATTATTTTATTATCAAAATAAAAAAGAAAATATATACATATTATTTTACATTATATTTTTGTTACTTTTAAGAATATGAAATTTCTGCACAGGCCATCGTAATTAATTAAAATTTAAAGTGTATACAATGCATACAGGAAACCCATATTTTTATATTAATATAAATTACTATAGTGATAAATGATTGATAATAAATTATTTATAATAATATTATTTCGTGTATAAATATAAATGTGTTTATTTTAAATCGAAAATAAATTATATTATATAAGCAAAATATTAAAATATTGAGACGTATATTTTTATTGGTTCTTTAAAAACTGGGAAATTATGTAAATTGTAACTTATGGCTCTGCTGTTTCAAAAGGTTGCCGGCCCCTGCCCTAGTTCCATACAATTAATAATTTCAAATACTCAAAACATAAATTACATCGATTTCGGTTTATGAAAATAACATTTTTAGATTTTAAATTTAGTCATCGTGTTCTCGTATACAACTAGGGTATGTACATTATATTACAACCAGTGTCATTTTATTACTTGTAAAATAAATGCGCCGTGTTTACCGGATGACGGTGACCAATTAAATGTAAATTGATTGCGACTAGGGCATTCACCCGATGCATTTACTACAAGTGTTTTTATCACAATTATTATTGTAACAATTATGATTTAGAAAAAAAAGAATCAAAACTACAACATAATATATTTAAAATATATTATGGACGGTATACCTACATATTACCTATCTAGAGACTAAAACTACTGTCATTAGGACTAAATAAGATATTTAGTGTTTTATTTATATCATAGGCGGACGACGTCCAAATAATTAAAACGCGATTTTAAAGTCGTTCGTTACGCCACATCTAAAACTCTTCCGTTATAATTTATTTTATTTTATCATAATATTATAAACGTAATTTATTATTATTATTACTGACAGTATGTATACAATTTCGCCAGTCTTCCACGTTAAACGGCCGAAGACCTGAGAATAATATTCATATACTTTGTAGTTTGTACTTAGTAGACATAGTATCGTTCGCTACTTGACGTTATTTTTTTTATTTAACGTAGTCGCATTCTTGACACACATTTTTGCATTTTATTATAGCCAACCGATCGTTGGGCGGTGTTTTTGTTTTATTATTTTGCCAATGCGGGACTTGTGCCCGATTTATGGACCATTACAGCGCATGTTTAATCATTTGGGACATACAGTGCCAAACAAAAACAATGACAACGATACTATATGTTGTTTGGTTGAAAGAGTGTGTTTTTCGTAAAACTGGTGATAAAATACAGCAGTGGGTTACCTACCTATATTATTGTTATGTACCCGAAAAGTCCTCTTCAGACGGTTTTGGCTTGGTGGAAATCCACTAATTGGCAGTGCGTTATTCTTAGTGTTTTCCTCTGGACCATCAATAACTACTTTAATATATTATTATAAATTTTCCGCAATTCGAACAGTAAACAAAAAAAAAAAAAAATCGAATAATATGAAATGACGACCACCTGCACACTTGCAGCGAGAATACAAAATTCTACTAATTTACTATTATTATAATATTATAAATAGTTGTTATAATATATTATTTAATTTAAATTGTATGTCGTATTGGACCGACCGCGGGACACCGAATGCGCCGGCGCCCGACAACCAACAGGTCAATCTCTGACATAATACTATAATAGTGCTGTGCCGCCGCTGTTGCCTCTTCCTCCTCCGACCATTCGAAAAAACGGTCGACAGGGTGGACAACGGTGGTACGTGAAATATCCCACAGTTTTTGTTTCTCGTTCCCGTGAACCAAGTTAACCAAGTAACTAAGTATACTTCGTACATCAGTGGCACACATTTAGGGGTTGTATATATAAAGGGGTGTGGCTGTGGCATACCCCAAAATCTCGGACTTGAAGATTCAAATAAAACAATGTTTGAAAATCATTGTAATAAGTAAAAATATTATCAGTATTTATTACCAAGATATTAATAACATCGGCGTTATCTTAATGTAAATTAATTAATTTTTTTTTTTCAAAACGCTATTTTTCCAGTTTTTTATTTGTTAGATTTAACTGTTTAAGCCTAAATACCCAATATTCCTTAGTCAACATTTCGCTAGAGGAGCGTGTATTTACTTCTTATCTGATATTATAATATAACCTAAGAGTTTATTTATTACATGTAAATAATTAATTATTTTTACTATCTCACTAGTGTTATATGCAATAGATTTCTTGGGAGGCTGATTATGATCGGCCCAAGAAGACTATTTCAAGAAAAAAAACAGGTATATAATATAATAGGGTTAGGTTAGGGGTTTCCATTTTCTAACAAAATGAACCTCGTCCGTTATCATTTTATCAACATGGGCGTTTTTTGTAAAAAAAAAATTTAAAAATTATGAGGACCCTTGAATCTAAATCTGTCAAATAGTAATGATTACAATGTATGCGGTTCGTGGCTCGCCTTGTTTCACAGATATTGATCATAAACTATAATCTATATTTTATATTACTTTAAATCATTTTAGCAGTGCACTGTTTATTGTAGCACCTCCACCGAGTAATGCTGTTTTTAGATGTATACGCAATACGCATATATACATTTAAAATTGTTTTATATTAGCATAATATGTTCACGGTTACTTGATATCACTTCATTATTCTCCGATGTTATAGAAAATATTTCTAAATTTTTCTTTTACGCGTCATAGCAGCCCGCGATTTTAACTGATAGGTTCAGACTGATAGCCAACGATAACTCATAAATTGTCCCCGGGTAATGAAATAATAATAATAACTTAGTAGTAATCATAATTCTCTATCTCCACACCAAGCAGCATAAACTTACAGGAGGTAGGGTAATCAAATCTGTAATTAATCATAATATCTAATCTATAATTTGTGTTTGATTTTTTTTAATAAAAAAGAAATGAATAACTCAGAATATAACTGATATAAAGAGTTCTCAAAAAATATATTAAATAATTTATTAATTTTATTTTTGGCGGAAAACAGTGATGGTGATAACAGGCGACAGTCATTTCGGCGGAAAATTTTTATGCTCGTTAAGTTATATACATAATTATGTGAATAATTATATCAGTTGGATTCCTGAAGGCTGTGCAAACTCATTAGTCAAGCATCAAGGAGGTAGATTTTTTCCAATAAATGATATTGCATTGTTGCATAATATGGGTAAGTCGTACACCCTTATATGGTAGATACGCAATGAAAAATTGGGAAAACAACACATTTCACCATGTATTATTACAACAGTATAATATATAATATTGTTTCATATTTGTTATCTATATTTCGCACTCAATATTTTTTAAAAATACCAAAGAAATATTGTTTTCAAAATCTTTATTCGTTACTTGTTTACGCATTACGAGTCTGAAAAACTTAAAACATATAGTTCTGTTACATACCTCAACAATAAGAAGGTATAATTAATAATATTATTTTACTCACATGGAATAACTATAGAAATAAATTGTATCTTTATTATTAATTATCTATGTTACCTATATAATTTTATTGCCTTAAATTTACATGTTATCATGTCAATGAAAAACTTAACTAAAATATGAGAAAAATATAATTAAAATATTTTTTTATCACCTAATACTTTTCTAATAATATAATTTAATTTATAATAATAGCAATAACAATAAGTATTATATTATGACTCTATATTACAAAGAGTATACGATCAACAATATTGTTATTTAAATTATATATTAAGTATATAATATTATATTTAGCCATTTAATATTCCTTTGTACTTTTTGGTTGAATAAATAAAATTAATAATTATCCTCTGCTATTTAGACACTTGATAACATATAAACCGAAATACAATAATCGTAGGTGGATTTTCAATTTATATTGCATTTATTCACCGACAGATATATTCAGTTGGGCTTGGGCCCCGGAAATAAATTTTGAATTTTGGAGAGCATTTTAATATAATGTGGTACCTAGGTCCTGGGTAACTGGGGCACAACATTCCCAAATACGACTCTGTCCACTGGCTTGACAGTGAACTATGGCAGATGCACTATATTTTATACATTTTATAATATTGTCTATATTTTTCTGGAAAAATCGGCTAATAGAGCAAATAAGTTATACAAGTATCTATGTTATCAAAATCCATGATTTTTTTCTTATCTAAAAAATTCAAAATAGACAAATAATAATATTTTGTATACTAGTAAAAAATGTATTTCTTTGCTTCTAGGTGGAATAATAAGTAATAAAGGTTCTGTTATTTATTTATTTATTTTTGTGTGTGTGCTACCAACGTGTTTCAGAGCAGATTTTTTGCAAGTTTGATCTAGTTGATAATTTGATAGGTCAAAAGTTAAAAATACTTACTTAATTTCTTAATCATTCAGAAACACGCAGACGGGAAAGGAAATTATTTATACAACATCAGTTTTCGACGAAATCATTTATGTTTTTTATTTTAATTCTGAAAGGACATAAAGGCTTAATCGTTGTTACTTAATATTTTCACGATACATTATTAAATATTTATACCAGAATTTTTTTTTTTAGACATAAAACATTTTTAAAATATTTTAGTTAATATTAAGCTATTTTAGACATTTGATTTTATCTACTATTATAGTTTTTTTTTCATTTATGTTTATACAAATTTGTTAAAAATCTTAATTCATTAATATGCAATTTTCTAAATAAAAAAAATATATTTCTTAAAATCTGAGGAAACCGTGGAATATGATTAAAAAAAAATTTATTTTCAGATATTTGCAACAATCATAAATTTATAAATAATTAATATAATAATAATAATATAATAGTTTTGTTCGTTCATAAATCATCAATTATATAAATTTAAACATACCTATATCAGTCAATATAACATAATTTTTATTTATTTTTTTTGTTAAGTACGGTATCGTAAATTTTAAATAAATACTGCATTGTTGAAAACTTACGATAAAATACGAAAATATTTAATTTTAATTTATGTATTTTTAAACACTAAATATGTTGATAACGATGCTATCAGCTAAATAATATTTTCTCTTGGTTTTATTGAAGACAGTTCTTCAGCTAATTGTTTTCATAACAAATAAAAAATATCAAAAATACCTACATACTCAGAATATTTTTAAAAATCATTGGAGATTATTTAAATATATAGATATTCAAACATAAAATAATGATTTTTCATCAAAAGAATTTATTTACAATGTTGCAATTTAAAAAAGGTAGGCAAGTGGATCGCTTTGTAGCTGAACATTAGGTGTCAAGTGGGTCATTATTTTAGGTATGTTATATTTGAATTTAATGATACATCATTATGAGCAAAAAACGATTCTTGGCAAAAATGGTCTGTCAGTCTGTCAGCCTATATCACTAAGCATATTTCATGATATGTTTTTGATATAGTTATTACACTAAAACAACAAAATCAATTCGGTAAAAAAGTTTGGATTTGCTTAAAAATTCTTGTTTTTCTTTATTAGATAAAAATAATTATTTTGGTCATTTTAAAGTAAAAAATAGATACAAATTGTTATCCAAAACCATCTTTAAGTAAATTGAAGATTGAAGCAGTTTATTAGCTATTTATTGGACACACACACACATACATACACATACAAATAAAATAAACATGTATTTTTATAAAAATCAATGCATATATTGCTCCACTCAGAATCTAAAAATATTAATCATAGAAACTTGATTGATTTTGTTATTACAACTATCAGTCAACGTGTAGGATGAGTAATTTCCATGGTCGGATATTATAATCTTTTCCAACTGCCCCCTGCGGTGACAGATGTTCCGGTATTCACAAATCACCAGCTATCGATGTGACTTATACCACACAGCAAACACAGTGGTTATGATTTTGATAGATGTCTAATTTTGTCATAAGATAGCTAGTTAGGGCCAGCAGATTGGTTTTTTGATGTTAAGATAGTACTTAAAGCTTAAATTATGTTATACTATGTATCATGTATATATATTTCTTGATTAGTCTTAAAGTAATTAAATAATTATTAATTAAGATAAAAATTTCATAACACTGTGAATCAAATATACAAACTAAATGCATATGTGATATAGGTGAATAATTTATTAATTTTGTATTTATTTATTAATTATCATTATTGTATAGTGATTGATGGATCAAGAATGGTTTGGTGTGTATTTATTCCCAAAAATATTCCATAAAGCGAAGACAAAATCTCTCAAAACTGTATGATTTATTTGATAAGTTATATAAAAAAAATTAGTTTTATTCATTGAAGATACGTTTCCCGCTCCAGATACATCTATTTATCTGGATATGGTCGCCATCTAGACTCATTTTAATGGTGGCTGGTCTAGAAACTGGAGTGGAAATGTACCTTACTAGTTTAATATGAGTATTTTTACTAAAACGGTTTTTAATATTCTAAATATGTTAATAGTATAATAAAATAAAATGCAAAAGTATCATTTTACAATCATAGAAATTTCAGTTAAAAGAAGAAAAAATTTTAATTTACCCTGATAAAAACATAATTATAGCAAACTTTTAAATTTGTTAAATATCTTTAAGTTCATGTCTTATAATTTTGTCAGCTGATATACGTTTGCACCGTTTTAAGTGCCTTGAAAGAAGTGATGGTACATACTTTGATGTCCATTTACTGAAAATAAATTACTAAAATACCGTCAATTTTCCTTTATTTTTCATGGCTTATTATTGCAGTAAAAATGCTATGGAAATTTAAACCGAACGGTGATAGTACATCGAATAACTTGACGTCATACCATGTAATATGACGAACCGGTTAATTTGACACTATAGTTAACGGCTCTCGAATAATTAATGTCGGATTACTGCGAATTTTGTTATTTTTGGGTTTTATAATTAAATTTAGAGACAGCCAGAATGTGTTATTATTATTTATAACAACAAAAAGGACATCAATTTATTTTAAAAAGTTTAGTTACGGATTTAAGTATTTTTATTTTTTATTATAATATTGCAACAGATTTACTCTTATTTTAAATTCATATATTATTCTTAAAACAGTACCTGTTTTTTTTTTAGAAATATTTTTTTGTGATAAAAAAGATTTAGATTTTAATGTTACATACTTTTTTTTAATGTAATTATTCAAACACCATGTGTGTATAAGAACAAATTACCTTGTTAAAACATTATCTTTGATAATATCGTGATAATTGTTGTCTTGTTGATACATTTGAAAATTTGAATATATTTATTAAAGCACAGAACTTTTTAAAATTATTTCAATGTATTTTTGTATGTATAATAATATTGTATGAAAAATAGGAAAATACTACATTTTCTTGTCTGTATGGTACACTTATTATATGAACGGTAGCAAAATAATCTTAAAATTAATAGCGAACGTGGGAAAAATAATATTATACCAAAAACTAACGAGTATATGACATTTATATTTTTAGGAGAGTTTTTATGGCTATTATTGCATTTATACATAATATATTATATTGTGTTACTATGTTAATGTCTCTATAAATTATTATTCAATGTCTACACAGAACCCTACCGAAATGCATAAAACAATTTATTCATTTTCAAAAAAAGAATTGATTTTTTTTTTTAAATTTTCTATTATTATTAAAAGTAATATACTTGAATTATACATTTTTCACATTTAAAGGAACGATATATTTATTAAATATTTATATTACTTTAAATAAAGGAAGATAAAAAAAATATATAAAAAAATTTATTTTTCGTAAATGTAGACCTAATAATACGTAGCCGTGAATTAGCCCGAATAATTGATATTATTAATTATGTTAAATTAATTCTAAACTAATATTGTATACAATTATTATGTGTTATAGTGTAATTTTTGACTTGTTTTTTGCTGGGTGATAATGTATTTATCAACTGTGTTTTATTAAAAATACAAAAATATGATAATAAATTATTATCATTTAATAATAAATAAATTATAATAATTATTAAAAATAATTTTCATACATCAACGTATATATATGTTAACTTCAGTTTATTCCTTGCACAACAAACATTATTTTTTAGATTGACTAACGTGTAGTTCTAATTTAATGTTCTTATTGTTAAATTAATGTATGATGCTTGTCGGTGAAATCGCTTTTGAACTTTGAATTTTTAAATAGAAAACTATACATTATTGTATTTCCAATTTTATGATTAATACAATTTTTTCAAAAAATATTGAGTACAAAGTATATCTAGATAATAAAAAATGTATCTTAATACATATAGCCCATATCTATTCTCTTCTCTTACAGAATTGTACCTTGTACTAAAAAATATATATTAATTTATTTTTATTTTACCATCATACTTGTATTTATAAATAATTAAATAATAAATAATAAATTTATATTATTATATAATATGTGTTATTATAGTCTCAATATTAAAAAATGTTGATTAGACCATTTTTCCCTAAAAATGTCTGAGTATTACAACACTTGCTATATATTACTATAAATAAAATATATATCTTAAACTTTTTTTTTATTCGCTTTGCAATATATACCGTATAATATTCTTGTACAGTGTTCGTTACTCGCTATCCACTTAATGAAGACAACTCCTCCTCAAGTCTCCTTTTCGGCGTCGTTTAAACCCGTAAAACTGTCAACGTTTTCGAGTTGTATGCAAACTACTCTTGCACACAAACGATGCAATTATTGTTTCCGCCTTAGGAAGCGAATATTCGTGTATATACTTCCGGACACTATTTTAGGAACAAAAACTGTCTACGCCGTTTATTTCTAAAGATACACCACCGTTACAATATAATATAAATCTGCCGAAAAAAATCAAGGCTTTTTTATTCGAATGATATGCTTTAATTTAATTAATGAAATACGAAATAGTAGACGATTTTAATCTGTGTTTAGTTAATCAAGAAAATTGATTTGTTCACCCTCTGCTGCAGCTCTGGTCTTGAAATAAACATAATGTATTTATACACGGTACACAGTTTACCACACACACAAGTGTGCATATTTTATTAAGCTACGTATAAGAATATGGCATTTTTCAATATTAGAATCCACTCTGTTTTTGAGTAAATTTTTTTTTAAATAGATTATATCTTACGTTTTAATTAATAATATACATCAAATTAATCTATCTTCATTACAAGAACACTAGTTTGTGTGCACTAAAAAGTAAAAAGTATTATGATATCTATGTCATAAAATATGTAGTAAAAATATGCACCACTAGTTTAAAAAAATAAGTAAAAGTAAAATTAAAATGAATCGTTTAGTTAATAACCATTAATTTATAAGGTATAAAAATAGTTTTAAATAAATTTAACAACTTATTAGATATTTAGTGCTAAGTTATTTAACAAGATTTTTAAAAAGAGAGTTAACTTCTTATTAAAAATAATAAAAATGACAAATAACATGATATTCGTAGTTGATAAAATGTATTATTAGAAAAATATTTTATTCGATGAAATATTATTTATTACCAGTATTAGTTTTTAAAACAATATATTATTATAAATATTTTTGATTTCACTTTAATATATACCTAATAAAATATCAAGTGTTGTAAATTATACTGGCATGATAATATGCAATAATTATCTTAAACGCAAAACTATGCAAAAAAAATTATTGAAATTTAGCTTGAGACTATTACGATTTGGAAAACATATTACTAATAAAAATCCAAAAATATAAAAAGTATACTTAAGTAAAAACATACAATTTCATAAAAATCTACGCTTTACTCATAACAAACATGTAACGGCTCTTTTGTTTATTCGCAACGTGGTTTTAATTAAATAATATAATTATTATAGTAATTCGTGTTGAACATCGAAGTATGTAAATATCCGTATTACAATAAGATCACTATAACTTGCTATATTTTTATTACATCATTAATGTTGACGTTCAAAACAAATGATTCATTTTAGATTGCCATATTTACATATATACACACACAATGTGTATTTATTTATCCATACACACCAAGGTTGTGATTCTTTATAGTAAATCTTACAGTTATACATATTCATTAAATTATATATTATGATCCATACCCAGAGTTGACCATTTAGGCCTATTTAGGTACTTATTTTTTCTTATCCCCCTTCCTTCAACACACATCGTAAATGATTCTAAATTGTATACATTAATTCCTTTATTATAAACAAAAATTACAAATAAAAACAATACATTTGTATAAATGTTATTAAAATAAATATTTTTAGTGTGGTATAGGGACTATATATATTCATATTATGTGACAAAAACAAGTATAAACATGTTTGACTCTAAAAAAAACCTTCAAAAATGTTTGTAATTTTATGTTTCTTAATGATATTTTGTATATGTATTTATTGTGCAATACAAAAATAAAAGACACGCCTCATGTTTATTATTGACAACTATTCGTCGTCACTCTATGTTCGTTATACAAAAACTGTTACTTATAAGTAAAAGTCGTTATAGGTATTAATATTTTTTTTAATAATTAATACTAATAATAACTACTGACTCAATACAAAATAGTAAATGTATTATTTTATTTTGTGTACACGTTTTTCATTTACACGCATATTAGTAAGTATAATAATATGAAGATAACATGATTAAAGCGTGACTATTTACTAAAAACAAGACAAAAAGCATCCCGTTCGAAATTTATCGGGGCAAGAAGATGTGATGCTCAAAAAAGGTACGATCCCGTTTTAATCGAAACATAGTGTAATACAAATGAAAAAAAAACATATTACATTGTTACAAAGTAAATATACGTTTCCTAGCTTTACAATAAGATAACTCATTTATTAAATCAGAAGGTGAGTGTTTTTTTAAATACTTTGTTTCTAATGTAAGTATTAATGTATTATAAAGCATTGTCAGAGTATTTAAATGGAAAGAACTAATTGTAAATCTAAATTACTTATTTTTCGACGAGTTACAAAAATTATTAGACTAATATTTATAAAAAATAAATTAATATAGGAATGGCTAATCCGGCACTGTCCATAACCATAATATATTTTGTAGTGTATAATAGTATATTTATTTGTGTTTCCTTTATTATAAATTACATGTTGGGCAATATACATTATTATAATATTAACATATTACATATAAATAAGTTATAGTTAATTTTAATTAAACATCATATGTATATAACAGAAGAATATTAAAAATATTTTTATAGAATTCATTTATTTTAAGTCATTATTAGTATTTCTAATATAAGTTGCACCATAGAGAAGGGAAAGACACAAGTTGTGAAATTGCATTTAATTGTGAAGCAAACCAAAACCACTATTCAGTATTCCCCTAAGGTGATTTTATTATGTTTTACGTAGTTTCTTGATTATCCCTCACTATATAGGTTAAATAATGTATTGT
This sequence comes from Rhopalosiphum nymphaeae, assembly GCA_036289425.1. Lineage (NCBI taxonomy): Eukaryota > Metazoa > Arthropoda > Insecta > Hemiptera > Aphididae > Rhopalosiphum > Rhopalosiphum nymphaeae. The sequence continues at coordinate 47,690,304 of JAZAQC010000006.1, read as the reverse complement.
TTCACCTCCAGGCATGGATTGCACCTGCAGGACTTACTTTACGCCCAAAAAAATTTTGGCTACAATCTTGCGAACTAAAAGAGTTATTTTAAATTTCTTGGAATGTAATAAGGTTATTTGTCACCCCTATAATGAGACTGTCTTTTGGTTTTATATCAAGAGGTGGAATGATACCTACAAGTTTTATTTTTGTCAAAATTAAATTAAAAAAATGTTCTTTTTTGGTCACCAATTGGAGAAATTCTTCAAGTCAATACAGAGGACACGATTTTAAGGCGCATTAATTTGGTATACATCTTGTAAAAAAATGCGTTTTAGTTACCATTACGTACTTGGCTTGATTTGAGGGTACTACATTACAATTATTTGACATATTATTTTAATAGAGAGAATACATATTCTACTTTAGTTATATTTTCCAGTTACTTTAGTAATCAATTTTTATTTACCTAATTATTATAAATGTATATTATTTGTAATATTTTCATGTATTTGATTTATGGCAACGTCTTTATCCAGAGAGCATATGCAGCTATGCAAAGTATGACGTTACGGTAATTTTTGTATATTTATAATATAATTTTGCAATATTATGATTAAAAATTTATATAATTAATATAATTATATATATATATATATATATTAATATTTTTTTTAAACGTAATTAATTTCAATTATAATGTTGTATTTTAGATAAAATGTATAGAAACGTCATATGTTCTGCGTGTAATGTAATTAAAACGTATTGTAACTCTGTCAAAACGTGTGTACGGTATTACGGTGTATGCGTGGTATCATAAATTTAGTAACAGTTTTACAATAATTAATTAAAATCTTATAAACTTGAACTCCTGGGTTTCCTAATACGCTTGCGGTAAACACCATTACATAATACTATACAGGCTTAAATATTCGCAGCGTGTTTAAAATGATGCCATGCCACCACGTACCAAACTAAATTATTAGGTATTCAATATATCAAGACACGATAACAACACTGTTAGATATATGTAATGTATTTTAATATAGTATGCACCTAAATAATAAATATATATATATATATATGTATAGGTAGTTATTGTTGATTGGTGACTAATCTATATAATCGAAAATTATTTATATAAGTAATTTACACACAGACATCACGAAGTCAGTATAATGTTGAACTAGAAAACTGTGAATAAATGAATATAATAGGAAGATACCTGTTTTTGAATTATGTCAAAAAACGTCACACGACTTATCACATCAAAATAAAATATTTTTTTTTCGTATAATAAGAAAATGAGAACTCCGAATAATTTTACATTAAATCGAATGAAATAAAACTATTTTATGCCGTTCGTTTTTGTGGTTTAGACAGAATTATTGTTAATTATTATTATGTATCACAAAAATACGAACGCAATTTAATACAATAATTATATCATTTTTCAGTACCTGAAATGAAGTACCTACTTTTGAACTATTCGAGATTTTATTGTACATTTTTAAATGTTACCAATAATTTCATATGGTCAAAAATAAATATAATATAATTTACTAATCTGAGCGTCAAAGTACTTACATATTATATGTGTTCATGACTGACTGCACTCTATAAAATATAACGATAAATTAGGTGTTTTGTTTTATTTTAATATCGGTTAAAAGTTTTGGATCAAAACTAACAAGATTAATCCTAAATACAATTAGTGCTTAGTTAATAAATATCTGTCTGTTAACTATAAACGTGAGTAATGCAGAAAATAATTTTGTATTTAAAAATGTTTGTGTTCTAAAAACATTGTTTAGAAGCCAGGGTTATATTACGTTTATAATCATATGTATGCGTCCTTTATTTAACGTGATGACAAATATAATTGTGAGCTCGCCTAGTACAACGATTAAACTAATAAAAGATACGTTGATATTTAAAATTCACAAGTGGGATAAATAAAGTTGTAAAACGAAGAAACTAATATATTAGGATGTTGTTTTCTGTGAAAACTGAGCAATTATCAAAATAAATTTTACCTTGCTTAAACTTCATTTTATAATGTTTTATATTTTTATACATAATTTATTGATGTCAATATTTTGACAAGGTGTCATTTAAACAAAATTGAATCGATACAAAATGGATAATTAAAAAAATAATCCCATCAATTAACAAAAACTCCGGTAATTATTTTCGGTTTCTTGGGTAAATATAATCAATATTAAAACTTAAAGTAGGTAATAGACACTAAAGGACATATTATTTTTTTAAATCAAATTACTAATTAATCAGCCACATAAAGTAATATAAATGTTGTTATATGTATTCCATCGCACTACTTAAAAGTGTTTTCTACTAGTGGTTCAACAAAATAGGGGGAGATGGAGGGGTATAATGAATATCAAACAATTATCTAGAACGGTATTTACAGGTGTATTTATAACATCTGAGTATATCTAATATACTCTATAAATACTGGAATTTACAAGGTATAATATATTATAGATATTAATCTTATTAATATTATAGATAACATATTATCAAAATATAATATAATATAATATAGATTAATCAGTACTATCATTATTTTATAATATAAGTCTCTTCACAGAGATATTTGTTGGCGAATTGTATACACGCAGTGTTCCACGAGGATTTATCCATTGCGATATCTTCTGCAATAATGGAGATATCATAATTTTTTTTTTTTATGAGACTCGTGGGGATAAAGACTACAAGTATTTCATATTTTAATTTAATGTACTGGTAAAAAGTTAACATTTTTTTTATTTAATTATTTAAAAAAAAAATCGGAGATAACCATTTTGTAGAATTTATTTTTTTGAAAATTTTAACGTTTCAAAATTGTATTTAAAATAAATAAAATTATGATCTCCATTATTTCAGAAGTTATCGCAATGAGTAAATACTCGCGGGACATGTTGTATAGGTATTTATTTTTAAAACATGTATCACAAATATCTTACTAGGTACTTCGACAACTGAAATTCATCTATTTCAAGTCATAAAAACAAAGGTTTCTTGTTATTTTTGGCGATCGGTGGTGGTACAAAAATGTGAGAATCTTTCATCGTAGAGGGAAATACGTAAAAGTATAAAAACGATGCCATATATAATATCAATACGCGAATATTCTATAGTAGTACCTACTCAGCTATACTCTCTTTTATATTATTATTCCCTGCGTTTCTTTGCGTTCGACAAAAAGATTTTCTATAGGTAGCACCTATTTTAACGAAATTTATTGTTATTCAGAAAATGTTTCTTTTGTGCTTATCGTAAAATTCGGATTTGAGTAAAGATTTTATAACGGTTTAATAAAATAATGATTAAAATATTTAAGTATTCTCATTTATTACTGTAATCTTTTGTTAGCTCCTTATAATATTTTGTTGGTTGAATGTTAATATAATTTAAATAATAAAAAAAAATTATTGTTATTAAAAAAATATATGTTTTAGATTATGCTACATATAATAAATATAAAAATCTAATCCACCTATACAGAAAGTTAGCTAATTTTTTTTATCGATGACATATTATTATAACCTCACGAAAAACGATTTTAAGCATCAACCAGCTATGAGCCTATATCACCAAATATATTTATAATATATTTTTTTCTGATATGTACATCTATTAAAGTCAGTTATTTTACTTTAAGTGTTACAGTAGGTTGATTAAATTGTGTCCGAAAATATTGTATTTATTATATATTATTAGTACTTAATTATTATAATAATATATATTTATACCATATAATATCAATTTATACAACTCAAACTTTAATAACATATTTCTGTTAATACTGTAAATTTGTAAAAATAAAAATAAAATCATAGCATAAATAGATAATAATGATAACATATTAAAAGAAATAAAAATGTCATTGCGTATAATAAAATGTATAATAATATATCATACGTAAAGGTTTTAAGTTGTCATGAATAATGTTTTTAAATAATAACAAACTAATGAACATTGTTATTTATCGTTTAAATAAGTAATTTCGTCCAAATTTGAATTTAAAATAATAATAAAAAATAAATGTTTTTATTTATTTTTAGATTTTATGGTGTCAGTATGAATTACTTATGAAGAATCTTACAAAAATATTCATGTGTCAACATACACGTATTTTTGATGATAAAATAAGAACTTTGCTGTACATATAAGTAGATAGGTAGGTATCATGTTATATTGTTGACGATATTGTGCCGTCTGAGTTATGCACAGCAGTGGACCATAATTTTTCATATGTGTGATTATAACACAATATCATACATCGTTTATATAATATATTATATACAAATATAATAATATATGATATTATCATATAGACAAACGTATTGTATTAAATATAACGCAATTTGTTAGGTATAGCCATTTAAGGAACTGAAGATCGTAATAAACCATTATTAAAAATGTATAAAGACATAAATATCATTTGTATAATATGAATCACTATATAATTATAAATATTAATCTACGTATATTTGTCCAAGTTAGTTTATGTCACGCGCGTGTACACTGTACACTGTATATCCACAAACATACATATGCATAATATTTATGATGTACATTTGAGTTCATTTATAATAATGTAACGTTTAATAATTATTATAAACTGTCCATAAACATAATATTAAACTATGTTGCTATAGTGAACTGATATTTGTATATCAATCAATAAAATACGATTACATTTTAAATATATACATAATTCTATAGTATATAAAATTCAAACGCCGTATAATTACTTTTTCCAATCTTTGAAGAATACAATTTTATTTTTAGAGTAATGACGTTTAAAATTTTCTAAATATTAATAAGTAATAAATAGGTTATAGGTAGGTACATCGATTTATAAGACAAAGTAGTATGAAATATAGAAAAATATTGGTTGTAAAAATATATATGCACATAAATCATTAGTTTATCGCTGTATAAAATATTTTAAAATGTATATAAACGTAATTACTTATGAAGTTAAACATTTTATTCGCAAACGGTTTGTTAGTTTATTATACATACACGAGGTGCATTTACAATTTTTTTTTCTGAAAATCATTTACAATAAAACTGAATTTCAAACAAGTACCTATAATTCGTTGCAAATATTTTAAGTATGGATAAATGAAATAGGTAGCGCAGTGGCACCCCTAAAACTGATAGTTCACTATTTTATTTACCATTAATTTATGACTAATTAATTACGCGTTTGAAGTTTGATTTTTATAATATATTGACATTTTCTGAAAAAACATTACCTCTAGGAATATGCAATTAAAAATATGTATGCTATCATTTAAAAAAGTGGAACTTAAAATGTTATAATGATAAAACATAATATTATATTATGACGTTATTTTATAATATTTACATTTATTTACAGATATTTTTAATAATTTACACATATTATGTATATTGGTACTTATCGTTATCACCAAGTCATAAATATAATTATATCCACACATTTTGAAATTTGTAATGTTCATTTCCTTTATTTTGAGTGCATGAGTGCATGCATATTTCATGTTTTATAGTGTTTATTGAATTTATAGTCATAGTTATAGACTATAGTGTATATTTAATATATATATGTATATTATTGTACTAGAGAACAAATGATTTATCACCGAAACTCCGAGTTCAGTATTTGCGCAATGATTACTGTTAATAATGAATAGAGTATAATATACGTACAAGTATAGTGCCTGAATATGCGCGTATACATATTATATTATACATAACGAGTTCGCGGTGGACGTTTATATTATACACACACACACACGTTCCTCCGGCTAGATACCTGAGCTGCGTTTGTGGGTCTGTATTCAATGGGTCTGGGGCCGATTCCCAACTTTGATACCATTTAGAACCGAGTTTATATACGTATAGTTACTGTATTGGCGTTAGGAAGTATTTACCGCCCAGGTCGATCGTTAATTAAATAATATATAATATCTATACCATGATATAATTATAATATTATACGGACAAGGCATCGTATTTGAGTTCAAAACATGCAGCGTTGTAATTAAGATATAATAGTATTATGAAGAAAATTTGGCCCAGAGACGATAAAAACTTAATATAAAAACAAATAATCAACGTTCTCGATGAGTGACAGAAATTCGAGTAAATGTAGTGATATATTACATTATAATTTTGGTTTAAAAAACTTGGTGAACTTAACGGTTGTTGTTAGTATTACTTTAAATCTTTTATACAACATTTTTATGATGTTTTAACGACAATCTCTATTTTTGATTTCATAACCTGAAAATATAATACATATATATTGTTAAAAAATATTAGTGTATTTTATTTTCTATTTTACCTCTAATTGATAAATTGATATATACGCAAATGTAAGCCATTTAAAACGAATTGTTTCGTTTATATAATAAGTATTATTTTATACATTATAGTACGATAAATATTCTTGTATACACTTACTTACTTTACTTACTTGTGTACGATACTTATGTATTAATTTAATATTATTATGTTATATAAAGCACGCAACATTTACGCTTGATTTACGATTATGAAGAGCACTTTCACTGCCAAAAACTTGTTAGGGTTTTTCGCTGATATTTCGGCTTTTGTACAAAAAATAAAATCTCTACCTGAGCGAGTAGATAGATATGTGTATATTGGCTATAAACAAAAAAAATCATCTCGTGACAGCACTATTTTATATATACGATGGTATGCGACCGAAGACAAATGCCGACGATTGTGCTACACTATACCTACCATTTTTTTTTATTTATTATTAACGTCATTATCATTGTCATCATTATCATCGTAGTCGTCACCATCGTCATCGTATTCTCGTGCCGCTCCGTTCAACACTTCTCCTCACGTTGCGTCACCTATAACGTGGGGTACCTACCCTATATACATAGTATTATACCCATCTCATGATCCGGGTCGTTCTCTTATTGTTCTGGTCTATACATACACGCGTCAACACTATAATATGTGCACGATGATATGTTATATATATATATATATATATATATATATATATATATTCATAAACATATATTATACTATATTGTTATATTCTCTACACATTCAAATTAAGCTTGTGACCATCAAGCCAATGTTCTGCTCCCGTACTACTATCCAAACAGTTTGATAGTTAGTCCAGTCGCGTTTTCACATACGCCAATTTACACCGCTAACCCATTCATCCAAAACGTATCATTATCTTATCTCACTTGTACTAATTATACTCGGTAATTTGGAATTTAACATATAAGTTTCCTATTATCCACCTCTATCCTATTTTTTTTGTTTTCACCTTTACAACAACGACGTTCGTAATCAGAACATTTTTTTTTTACCAAACAGTAGGTGGAACATTTAAAAATTTTTAATAGTTAGTTTCGATAAACCAGTGCAGAAATATGATGAAGAGGAGGATAATATTCGTTCACGTGACTTTAAAAATTGTTTAGTATTATTTTAATTTCTTGTGTACCTATAACGCAAACAACATAACGTATATATGATAATATATAATAACTATTCAGAAAAAAAGTCATTACTATTTATTTTTTGTTATAACTTCATTATTAAGTCGCATTATTGCATTAAAGGTAGTAGGTTCATTTATATTAAGTCTCTTATCTATGGTTTTACATTCTTGTGTGACATCCATTAACAAATATTTTTTTAAACATAATATGCTCGAACTGTGAATTTTTTTTATATTTTTCCTATGTTATTTTCAGAGAATTGTTAGCATTTAGAAAGTTTATTGTATACGCCAAGAATAAGTGGTGACATGCTAAGTGTAACACAAGTAAGATAAGTCATTAATAACACAAATATGGAGGAAGAAAACACTTTAGTTCTGACGATACATTATCAGACTTAGCGAACTCGGTAAAATTTATGAGTAGTCAATTTCGTGCGTTCTCAAAACAACTACTGAATATTTTAAATTATTCTGTAATATAATTTAAAGAAGAAAATAATATTTTAAAAGAACAAATTTAAACTATTCTAGAAATAAATTTTTTATCTAGGAAAGTTAATTTATTGGAACAAAAAATTATCTTAAAAAATGTAAAGATAATTGGAATACTGAAACAAAAAAAAAAAAAATTGTGTAGAAATAGTAGAATTTATTGCAGCTAGACAAGGTATAAATTTGTCAGTTATATGAAGGTATTTCGCATGAGATCTAAAATAAATAATACATTTTACAAAATTATAGTTGAAATAAACTTTTTGAAAAATAAAAATAACTTTATAAAATGTGCATAAAAGGAAAAAATAATCATCAAGAAATTAAATGAAAACGAAGGAAATAAAATCGTTTTATCGACATCGATCAAAAAAGAACTCACGTCATTCGACAGGTTGTACTTTTCAACATTTAAAAGAAACTAAAATTATGGCATGATGGTATTTATTGATGCTTATTTAAATGTTGATTTTATTGAATATAGACACTAGACGGAAAATATTTTAAATCAAAACTGATCATAGATAATACTCATGTAAAGATTTTTTGTATATGCAGATCACCTTCAAATGATATTGACAACTTTTTAACCAGTTTTGTTGGAATAACAGATAATGAAAAATATGTTAACTACAATCTTGTTATAACTGGTAATATGAATATTAATATTTTAGGAAATAATTGAAGCTTTCAAAGTATGGTTTTGTGTCATGTATATTATATAACACAATTACGAAAATTAAATTTAATACACATTATTGTAAAATCAATAAATTCACCGCTTTGCTCAAAATCTTAAAATACGTTATGACAAATATTATTTATGAATTTTTTCATTTAAAATGATGAAATTACATACACACTATCTTTTAAATTGTATAAACTACATTATTTTCTTCCTATACTCATAGACACTCTTTAAATAATTTAGTTAGCTCTATATCAAGACATTTTTCAATATAGATTTTTAGTTTAGAGAGGTTTCGCTAACAATGTATTAAGTTCATCACAATTACAACAGAGACAAATATCAAGAGTTTACTTAAGTAAAAATTATCTGCAAGGGTCCACAAAAGTAAATTTAAAAATATTAAATGTATTGTTAATTAAAAGTTTATTTAAAAAAATAGTGATTACATGGATAGTACAAAACAATATTTTATCATTGGATTTAAGTAGAATGAAAAAAGAGAATTAAAAGTGTATGATAAGAAAGCAAATTAGATAAAAGAATCATTTAGCCCAAAGTTTATTGGCTATATAGGCCCTAAATATTTTCACTTAATGCCTTTTGATTTAATAAAAAATGTTTACTATAAAATCAGGAACATTAAGAATAGTATATTGTATATAATATATATAATTTAAAATCTGTAATGGTTCATTTTTTATTTTATTCAGTATCGTTATCGTTATTATTATTTTTTCATCGATATTATTAAAAAATGATATATATATATAGTGTACCTACTAATGTAAATCGCTATCATCAAAACAAACAGTGCTTAAAAGCGGTAGGTATTATGATAATTCTAATAAATTTTAAATAAAACAAATGAAATAAAACGATCAATATTATTATATTATTGCTAGAATACAATTTTCGTTAAAAGAATATAAAAAAAAAACAATTTTAATTGACAACAAAAATAATTAATATCGTTGTAATAGAATATCCGTCATTAGGTTGCGTTTCAAAACTATGTACGCATTTCAAGAATAGTTTGAATCATTAGAATTGAGTGGTTTTCATGAAAAAGGTATAGAAATGTTCAGACCATTAAGGCAAGCTACTTTTGGTGTTTATAGCATATGAAAACCATACATTTAAATCAAATAAATCGACAATCGTTCTTATTAATTTTAATAAACTTTTGAATTGTATTCCTTTTTGTAAAGCGACGTACTACAAAGTTGACCATACAAAACTAATAACCTTAAAGCTTAAGCTTTCAAAGTTTTCGAAATATCAATATTTGAGACACGTTACAATATTTAGTAGTGATAGTTCCATGGTAATTATATTATTATAAAACGATTTATTAATTTGTTACCTTGACACCAGATTATAGTTAAAACTAGTCTATACAATATATTATATTTTTAAATATCCATACCATATAGTTCTTCTTATTTATTGAGTCAAAACTTATATTATAATTTAAGCTAAGAATGTAATGAATGAAGAAATACTTGTATCCCCTTAAAATTTAAAAAAATTCACTTTTTTAACTAAAAAATATTTTTTGTTAAGTATAAAAAAAGTTTTATAGGATATCACAACTATAAGTCTTCTAAATGGACTTTTAATTTAAAAAAAAATTGTTTATATTTAGTTTTCTACTATCATTTGTAATGTTAGTTCTTATGCCGTAGTGATCCGTTTGAAAAATTACAATTAAGTAAAAACCCTGTTAGCACGTTTCAATGTTACTTTTTATTTAAATAAAAATCTTATAAAGAATTTCAAAAATAAAAACATTTTATATTCATATAAAAATACACGAAACTTACATTATTATTAATCTAGCATCATATAACTAGTCTTAAAAAACAATGCAAAGTGCATCGAAATCCCAGCTTTAATATTATAAATTAATAACTAACAATGTCTTAATAATTACTTATATAATGTTATTGTCAAATGTCTATGTTTTTTAAATATAGGTAGGTAGTATTATTATCCAGAAACTTCTAACATAATATTTTCCATTAATGCATTTACTAAACTAAATAATAAATTACACAAACGCCTTGATTTAGATATTTCACAGTTGAAATTGTTGCTAATAATTAATAAGTAACTAATATCTCAATACTACATGACAAAACTTGGTCCTTAAATTATGAATAATGTACATAAAAAAAAGTATATGTATTACAATTAAAACGAAAATATGCTTCAAGTTACCACCAATATTCTTCTTTCGGTTGGTAAACTAATTATCTATTGCTTTTTGTGTTTTAATGTTTTAATTTAATACATCACCATAAAAATGTAATCGGTTGATTCAGTGCACCCGTTGATTTTGTTCAATTATCACACTCACCGGTCTTGTAATAATTAATATAAAATATGTATACTGATATAGTCATTACACCTATTATTTATAGTGTTCTATAAATGTATCCAAAGAACTTATAATATGATAGTATTTTGGTGTTTATATTAATAGCAAATAAATGATTCTGTAATGAATAACTAAAACCAAGTATAGATATTTGCTTCTGTAAATAATTATTTTAATAATTTACAGTGGACAATTATATTCCTGTTTCATTAGTACCCGTTTAATACAAATACCAAATTATGTGGCTAGAGAGGGTGTGTATAAAAAAACCTTTTTGGAAAATTTGAACGCATTGTTTTATCGTTACAACATTTTAAATTTTTTCTGATCACATAGAGAGTCCTGTTTTAATTTAAAATAGGTACTTGATTAGTAAAGTAATATTAGTAAGTACCTATATAATATAGTTTTTAGACGGTCATATAAAGGTAAAAGTAGATAATTAGTTTTTGTTTGTCTTAAAACAAAATGTGATAACTACGAACATTGATTTAAATAAAAATAAATAAATACAACTCAATACGTTTTGATGGATATCAGTAATTTTTTTAATATGGTATGAAAAAACAAAATTTATATCGAGCCTATATACTTAAAGAAATAACCGAATAAACACGTGGTAAATTATTCGTAATAGCTACCTTTTAATAATATTATAGAATATATACTGTGAAATAGTAGAATATGTTATATTTTGTTTAACGTCTATAAAACATTACCAATATTGAAAACTTAACAATATTATATAATGTGATACACACCCCTAGTACGTATAATAATAATCTGCGTTAAGTATAATATTATTATTAATGTACTTTAGTGCAAGATTTCATATGACACATGAAGGTTGTATAGATCTACTGATATTATTATAGTAATATATAATCGGTTATCGACACTTGAATATCAAAACACTTTTATTTACATTATCACTCTCTAACACAAGCTATCTCTTTCATCCTCGCCACCTATCGCTCGTTCTTTCCAAATCAACTTCATAATAATATTTCACGAGGTGTTCCATTGAAGAACTTATGCGGGGTATGACCTATGTGCATTTTATCCTTTGGAGCGTAAACAATGGGCGTTTTCCATATAATATATAGTTTCGCTATTAATGGCTAACATGATTCAACGAACTTTGTCCAAACTTGTCTGCTAATGCGTTCTTATAATAATAATAGTCAATGAGAAACAACGATCATATATGAGACTGAACGCTGAGAAACCATTTTTTTTATATTTTTTGTGTGATCGCCAGGATAAAAGTTTGAATTTATGACAACCACTACTGCACTACTGCAATTTATGGTTTATACCGATTAAAGATAACTGTAAAATATGTTAACAATTATACCTAGGGTTTTAAAATTTCATGTAATTTATTTTTTTTAAATATTTTATTGCAATAAAAAAAAATATTATCTAAAAGCTTATTGTCACGTCAACTTGCAAGTGCACATTTTTAAAATTTGTTTTATTGTATGAAATAAATGAAATATATAATAATAATAATAATAATAATAATAATAATAATAATAATAATAATAGGTAATAAGAATCCAATTAATAAATTAAAAGGACTAGGGTTCGGAAGTTGTTTTATATGCATGTTTTTTTTTAGACTATTAGATTTATCGCTTAGTGAGTTTGAAATATTTTCTCAGTTACTACGAAAAAAATATCAAAAATATTTTTATTATTTCATTGAAATATTTTACTTGCAATTTTTCAATTTAAATATTTCAAATTTAGAACCCTAATTAAATCAAACGGTGAATAAACATCATATTTATCGAAACCACGTTATAAACGTAATTCACCATAAAAAAAAAAAAAAAAATAGCGCTTGCATCACATAGTAACAATATAATTTAATAGTAGTATAAGCCGACTTCGCCCAAAAAAATTAAACAAAATATATAAAATATAGGATGCTATTATTGGTGTATCTTGGTGTTAGTGGACCTATCTCAGTTCATAAATATATCGGCGTCACTATATTTTGTTTTGTATAAGTATTCATCAAGTTTCAAAGAATATGTGTGCACATTTTGGTGCCAATTGATTCAGTAGTTTTCAAGTCTATAGACTCAATCTAAGTATACATCAATTAAAAATATATTTATATAAATAAAAAAATAATTATAAAATCACGATAAAAGAAATGTTTATATAATATTAACTATAAAATGTTATACCAACGTAACAAATTTGAGTTATCTAAAAAATAACTCTCATTATGAAAATTAGTATATTGCCATACTGGATTTATTATGGTAAAGTCGAAAATATAATACTGTAAACTTATTTTAAGCTTATAATACTATACAATGAATATTAATTTTTATCATACTGTATAGAAAATAAAATATATATTTTAGTCATTGAATTAGTTAGTATATTATATAAAATATTATAAATTATACACTGTACTAATAAATTACTAAGTGAATCAATTCAAATACATTTCTTATGTTCTTATGTTAACATTTTAATCACAGTTATAATTCGTAACCATAGTATCTGGTGCGTGTTTGAATGGTGATTTTTTAATGTAACACCGTTTTAATAAACGAGTTCATTGGTTTTGTTAACTATGTATATTTCGATTTATATAAATATATTTTAAAAAGCACGTATTTAATAAGATAATCAGCATTAGATTTTAGCATATAAAAATCACTTAATTTCTAATTACTTACATATTACCTAAACTGTAGGGGTGGTTTTCATAATATTCCAAAGGGTGAGGGTGAAAAAATATTTGTACGTACTCAGACATGATATATATCTCATTTGTTTTGTTGATAGGTATGATAGATATATTTGTATGTGCAATACATTTTATACCTATATAGTACTAAATATTTATCATTTAAAATAAATTATGTATATTTTGATGACCATAATGAACAATGGTCATTAAAGTAATTACGCATTTAAGTACAAATTTATACAAGCTTAAGAGAAATTTCCCCTCACACTCGCTTACTAACTGTGATACTCTAGTACGTTCATAGAAATTTTAAAATTTAAATAATTTTAACTTATAAAGCCTGTTAAACATTTTATTTTTATATATTGAAATTTATCAAAAACATATTTTATATTAGAATATTAAATAAAAATGTAACCCTTTATTAAAAAAAAAAAACATACATTTAAATAGTAAAAATAATTATCCAAGACATTTTTTTTATGTTAATATTTTTTTAAAAATAACGAGTGTCTACTATTAAAAAAAATCATCCTACATATTGTAGTTTTTAGTAACTATAAGGTTGATAAATATAATAATTACATTTTTTTTTTTAAATAATTTAATTCTTCTTATAAAAACATATGAGGCTAAAATAATATTCAAAAACTCGTATCATGTAATATAATGTTATATTACTTATTTATAATAATATGGCCTATGTACTTAGCCGTTCATTAATTATTTCTGATCTTACATTTTGGCACTTTACCGTTATTTACTCCGACCCTTCATTTAATTATATACAGCTGAGCTTAGTTACTCGTTCGGTTTTAGTGAATAAACATATTAAGTCGAGGGGACTTAGCAAATCTCGTGGATTCGAGTGTGTACTGCGATATTCCCGACTGGAATGTCGCTACCTTGTAATAAACACATTCAATCGATGACCAACCCTATTTTCTAAACAATATAACTACAGTACGCTGTGAAATAAGCTAACCTGTTAAATTGTAAATAAACCTTTCTGGGAAAATCTAATGTTTATCAGGCCTGGTAGAAACTACAATATTTTAAATGCCATTAGACTTCCATCTACCTTAAATTGTATTATTGTTAAATCTCTAGTAACTAAAAAATATCTAATTAATAAATATATAATACATTTATAAAAAAAAAGTATTATAAATTAAATAAGGTCATGTTTTTTTAACTTTAAGAAATCTTCATAAGTTAACATTTTTACTGAAGTTGGAAAAATTAAGTTTATTAGGCTATGGGTAATAAACTGTAATATTTTTAAAAATGTATTTTAATAATAATGTTAACGTTATTATTAATATAAAAAGTTCATAATATATTTTGTATTTATTTATGTAATATTATATAATATGATTTTGATTAATCCTTTATATTTGTATACATATATTATAATGCACCGATAAAAATTATAATAATGCATAACACTTAAAATATTTAAATAATATTTTTAGTAACAATATAATCAAAGTCGAGAGTTTGCCCTTTTAACCTTATTTTAATTTAAGTATTATACTTTTTAGCACAACGGTATGTACAATGTTTTATAGGACTATTAAAAAAGAAAAAAAACATAAGAAATATAGGTACGTAATTTTAAATTACTGTTTTTCTTAGTCATAATTTATGCGCGGACATGCAAGCATGCCATTAAGTCATTTATCAAATATGTATTAAAAAGCTAAAGAAAAATAACTTCACGATTTAACCGTCAAAAATAATATAAAATATAGTAAACTCTCAATTCTAGTTTTTTTAAATTTAAATACATATTATTATATAATATAATATATTATACAGATAGATGAAAATAATTTTGATTATATAATAGACCGCATGGTACCTACTACCTATCTACAAATGCCATACATGATATTAAGTAACACGTGTTACGAGTACCTTTGTATTATACGAATAGATTCAATATACTTATTATGTATACACATAGAATTTGGTTTTTGAACAATAATAGATAATATAAAAGAAAGCTACCAGTAAAAATATGTTGCCAAATAAAAGTTCAAAATATGTAAATCAATTTACGTGGAATGTATAGTGTACACATACAATACAGGTACTATATATTACGATAGAGGTGGCTGAGAAGTGGTTTATATTTGTTTTCATAATATAGCTAAAAATATAAAGATGAATATACTTACGTTATCTATAGAAAATTCACTCACTTTGCCAATTATGTTCTAAGTAAGTATACAAGGTGCAGTTTACGTAAGTTGTTTCATTTCAGCAAACTTATATGATATTTAATAAAAGACAACGGCACACACATATATATTATAACAATAATCTTTGTCTCCTAGAGGGTTATTATAAACTGCACGTCTGTTAAGTTAACGCAGTATTAGGAAGACTGAAAGAAGGTGTGTATAATTTTTAAAACTGATTTTAAAATTAAATTATTTTGGTGTATTGGGGAAAGATAATTATTATATTGTAGCTGGTTTCGATAAAAAAATAAAATAAAATAATTATTACGAGTGTTAAGGTAGAGTATGAAAATGTAATTTATTATAATGAAAAATAATTTTTGTAAAAATAATACCATATTGTTTGTATTATTAATCGGTATATAATTATATAAAATGTGTGTAAAGACTGCCAACATGTTAAGAACATTAAATTTACAAACATTCATTGAATATATTAAATTATAAAGTAAATTTATTCAAATTTTCTTCATAGAAAATAATTTTGATGTAAGAAGAAGGACACAAATTTTATAATTTTCATTTTTAAATCTAAAAACAAAAAAAAAAAAGAATCGAATTTTTCGAAATCCATTTTTATTTTTATTTTGTGAATTAATGCCGAGTAAAAAAATAAAACTATTTGGTACAAATAAAGTAATGTTTCGTCATTTGTATAATATGCACAATATATTAATAATATATTCAGCAGATGTGTCCTATGACTTTTACGGAGTCAACGGTCGTATTATTGTAAACTACAACGATGTACAACAAAAATACGTATACGGTACCTACTGTATATAAAAATTATATATGTATATAATATATATACATTATATATTTTGGATTTGGCCTTCAATAGAAGTATTTTAAATTCAGCTTTTTTTTTTTTTTTTGTTTGAATTTAAAATAATATGTAATATCATATCCGTAATAGATATCTACGAATAAAACAAAATAAATAAATAATATACAAGTAAAAATTTCAAAAATATTAATAATTTGTATCTATAATATTATGTTCTTATTACAATTATCCTGCATAAATATTATACTTTGCTTTGAAAAATTCTGGTTTTGATAGCTATGAATTTTTCTATCCAAAAAAAGAACTATCAAGTATAATGTTTTTTGTAGAGACGTAATTGAAAAAGAAAATTTGGTAAGAGGTGAGTGGGTAAATAAATGCATATACTTCGTATGTTTCCCATGTTCATTAATCATTACCTCTTTTTTCCTACCAAAAACAATTTATGTTTAAAAATAAATAAATTTATTATAATATATGTAAGAAAAATAAAACTATTCTAGTCAATTTTAAACATGATAAAATGTATAAAAATAAATTCGTTTAATCTATTTTTGGAGAAATTACAAAGAGTACTACTGTACATATGTCTATATAATATTATATTCTTACTGCAGTGATATTATATTATAACTTATACAATTATATAGATACAAATAAAAATATTTTAAATTAAAAATGTCTGCGAGACATATCGATAAATTGTCTACCTCGTTTATAATGCTAGATTTTTTTCTTTGCCAAACGCCTAATTCTTCCACCATAATTTAACCATACGCTACTGATTTTACGCATTTATATTTTATAGCAAATTGTATTATTTATATGACATACAACATAATATCGTACTAACTGTTTACAATATAGTATAATATTTCGATGACTTGACATATTCTGTGATATTTACATAATGTCAAACTGTTTATGGACTGATTTTGACCTATCAAGCCAATCCCATGATGTTTACTTCATGGACATTCGAGAACTATAAAATTGACATGCTGTTTGTGACCAAAGTACGATTTGAATTTCATAAAGTACATACGATGACTTAAAATATATTATTAAATATTTAATATGATATTGGAGATACCTCCTTCAGAGTTTGATAATAATTTTTTTTCTTATTTTATCTTTCGACCAATTTTGTTTTACCCCACAATAATTTCAAAAGTAACGTTCATTTTGCTACTTTACTAGAAAGATCCTTTTACGCAATAATGTACATAATAATATGCTTTGGACAATTTTATTATGAAGCCTAATTAATAATTATCATAAAATTATCATTGTAGTATAAATTTACAGTTTATTATGAATTTTCATTGATATACTTTAAAAACTTAAAACGATAATCTACTGTACTATGCTTGTTATTATAAGCTCATGTAATCAATATGATATTATGTTCACTACTTAGGAAAATTATCCTTCATACTCTGAAATAATTAAATGTTATCATATGCTGGTGAAACTACTAATAACGGGCTTTATGTTCGATTGAGTTAAACCTTGACCCGGGTTTGGTCTATGCTAGCTAAATGATGGTCTAGATTTTTTTTTTTTGACTGTAACGTATTATATGACGTATAGTTATAGTGGTATCTGATAAAAATGAAATATACCATAGTTTAGTACAATTTTATTTTTTTAGATCATATTATAAGTCAAACTTTTTTCCTAAGAATAAT
Organism: Rhopalosiphum nymphaeae; assembly: GCA_036289425.1. Classification (NCBI taxonomy): domain Eukaryota; kingdom Metazoa; phylum Arthropoda; class Insecta; order Hemiptera; family Aphididae; genus Rhopalosiphum; species Rhopalosiphum nymphaeae. The sequence goes on along the minus strand of JAZAQC010000006.1, from coordinate 47,671,793 downwards.
ATATAGAAACATTTAAATACTCATGTCGTCGCTTAAATTTTTGATTTAAAAATATTAATCCATTAGATGGGTATTTAGTATATTATTATGACGCGTATAAAACGATGTATATTATACAACGTAACATTAGTACGATACATAAATTTTTATTTTTATTTAATTAGTTATGTAATCAAAACATTTCATTATATATAAAATATATACCTATGTCTGTTAATCATATTTAATAGGTTCGTGATTTTCGAAAGACTAAAATTAAATGATAAAAATAATTTTATTTATGCAATATTTTATAACATGCGATACTTTTATTAAATTTTTTTTTTTTAATTCGAATTAAGTTTAAAGTTAAAACTATACACGCTTTAAAAAACTACTAAAGAAAGTTATTAAAATAAAAATGTGTTTAGTATCAAATGTCAATATTCAATAGTGATTTAGGCTTAAGTCAACCATCGAAATCCAAGAATTAGAGATGGATTCCGGAATAAGTTGGCCTATGGGTTAGTTTTAGCGAAGCCATACACGTGTTACACAATAAACGAATAGTTGTAAACGTATGTTTAGTTACTTTCTAGTTTCTATTATGATATAATGTTACACATTTCAAACATGCAATTTCCAATAAATCATAGTTGCACACTTAGGTAACTGATATATAGATACAATATATTATGTTTTATAATTATATATTAATTTTAGTATTTTAAATTGAGATATCTGTTTTTTTCCAGTCTATCATCATCATATCTATATCATCTAGGGTAATAAAAATGTTTTGATTTTAAATATTAGGGGTGGTTTTTGGAAGAAAATTGGATTTAGTTAATATTTTGAGGGTCAAAAGATTCCAGAATTTTTCAAAATAATTTAAAAAAATATATAAAGTATAAAAATAAGAAAAAACATACATTTTTATGCAAAAATTGTTTAATATTTTTTCTTTTTAATTTAAAAACAAATAACCGTAAGTACTTGAACATATATCCAAATTCGTATATTATTAATATTTATATAAAGTACAATTTTGAAATTATTAGAAGTCTTTTTGAGCTATTTATAGACATTTTCAATTTTCAATTTGTTCAATGTTTTTTTTTTTTTACTTAAGATGATAAAAAAAAATATGAACGAAGAAAAATAATTGAGAATTGTATACAAATTTTCTAATAAGTTGTTAATTTAATAATTAAAAAAAATCCGTTAATTAGTGGTCACTTTTTTTATTTATATGTCTTTAAAATGGAATTTTGTTAAAATTTATAAAAATGTCGACAAATTATAAATTATTTAGTAGTTCATAATTCATAACAAATTAATTATTTTTTATATCCAAGATTTGGAATATAATAAAAGATACATTAGTTTTTCTACTTACAACAAACATAAAAAGTTTTTTTGGAAAGTCACATTAGTTTTTATGACCATTTGGAGTTAAATTTTTTACAATATTAGTTATTCACTCTTATAACAACTATTAAACGATTTTTGCTTTTTGTTGTAATTCAGGAGAATATAAAATATCAGTAAAATGTTAATATATATTTTTTTAAATATTTTAACTCATTTTTAACTATTTAAGACATTTAAAATTTGAATTTTTTTTTAAATCATAATAAAAAGTTATTTGTTGGGTCAAAATTCTTAAAAAAAATTATACAAAATCCCTTAGAAGTTGTTCTTATATCTGTGTAAGTTATACTTAATTTTTTTTTTTATATGCATTTGGACTTCGAATTTACAAACTACAAGGTATTTTGTAATAAAAAATGTATAACATTTTCAATTTTAATAACTAAGGTTTTTAACAATGTTAATAATTATTTTGTTTTAGTTAAAAATCTTTATTCGTGGGAACTTAAAACTATTTTATATTTTATATATATTACGCATTGAACTATAGATACGCAATGCAATTTTTTAAATATTCAGATTAATTTTAAGATAATATCATCTATTTATACTATGAAACTATTCACACTGTTTTATTATATTTACAGTAAGGTATTATTATAACACGAAATGTAATAATAATTCTTTATACCATAAATATATATTTTTTGGCCTTAATATATTTTCGTACACTACTGTAGGTGTACTCACTTCAAATATATTATAGAAAATTGGATATATAATAAATAATAAAACAATAATGGACACTATATATTATGCTTTTAACGTGAATACTTGTTATTCGATATAATAGATGAATGCCATAAACATTTATATATAAAATATTATTTTTGTATTATATTTATATGTATAGTATATAAATATATAAAACCTGTTGATAATCCAAGGCGGCATAGCATTCTAAGGAGTACTGCAAATAATTACGGCTAGAAACTTATATATATATATATAAAATAACGCATTCTCATAAGTGGAGAGTAGATGTGGATAACACATTTAAATAGTACCAAAAAGTTGACTTGTATATCATAAAAATAATGAATATAAAGCTTGTAAACAAAAACAACGGGCGGCGGCAGGCTTGTCTTAACCTAAAAAGTTAGACGTGCTCGTTAAACCGTGATTGAGCGATGCTTGATTGCTATGTCGCACTATGTCAAAACGGGCTCAAACAATATTATTATAATATTTAAATAGCAATAATATAATAGTCTAAAATAATTAAATCAACCTACCAATAATACTAGTAATACTTAAAGTAAAATAAATCACTTTAACTTGTTTTAACTAATCTAGTAATACAGTCTAACTGTTAAACTGTTAAGACTCTAACAGACCGTCTGCGCTCAGAATAGTTTTTCACATATAAAGATATATCATTAATTTCAATTAAATTCAATATATCTATTACAGTGATCTAATCGACAACTAATGTACAGCAGAGCGTTTCCAACTTGCCTACATTTTTTAAGATCTTATTGGCTCATGTGATAGGTATATTACCTTACATATTATGTATATTTAATTCAATTAACAATATATACAATCCAAATAACTATTTATTCAACTATATCAAATGTTAATGGACACTAAATTAAATATATATATTATATACTATTTTAATATTTATGTTTATACTTAATGAAAACAAATTGCATTATAATTCGTATTGATGTCTTTAACGTAGGTATTAATTTTACCATAAAATTGATTTATTTATAATTTATACAGTTGAAAACACATAAAGTATTAAAACATCAAATTTATACCTCCGAGCCAAGGGCTTATAGAAAAGGTTCTATACTATATTATACTTTATGTGTATGTAATATTTATGCGGAAACAAAGTCATGCTATAACATTACAGGGGTATTGTATATTATAAGTTACCTGCAAGGATTAGTCACTCACTCACTCATAATCTAGAAACGACGAAGTCTTTTTTAAATTAATAATTTTCCACTTTCAAACCGTTATATATATTTTATTAAATTGGTACGTGTTATAGACATAAAAGTTATTTAGTTCAATAACTAAAATTAGTCAATTTATAATTTTTTTTTTTTATATTTTATATAATGTATTTAAAACAATTCTATATAATTTTACATTTTTATTTATTCGTATAGTGTGAATAATGTTTTGAGTGCATTGTTCAAATTTTCAGGATTTTAATTTACGGCTCAAGTCAGTCAGTCTTGACGATAAGTACAAGAAGTTACGTATATTTCGCTTTAAAATCATATAATTGAGAACACGAGAAAAGTGTCATATTTTACGTCAAAATGTCTTAGAAAAAAAAATCGAAATCAAACATAGCATGTGCTATAATTTCTTTTTTTGTATTAGTACCTATTACAGATAAGTTGTCCCAGCTAAGATTATCTACGATATTGACAATAATAAATTGTGCATTATTAACTATTTAAACATAATAATAATACAACTTTTTTAATGATAGTGATAATAATTTTAAATTTCATATTCCGAAGCAAAATATTTTTCTTAGAATTGTGTTATTTAAAAATTAATTTGAATTATTACTTAAATAAGTATAACTTATATGCAGAGATTTAAGTATTTATATAGTTAAAATAAATCACTTGAGTGAATCCACTCATCAAAACTTTAATTACTTTTAAGTTATAACTAATTAACTTTTAGTTTAAAATTTGTATGTATTGAAATTCTTCATATTTTCTTTCAAAAGTTTACATTATTCAAAAAAAAAATAAAACTTAAAAGATAACAGTGATAAATTAATGCAAAAAATATAATTTTCAAAAATATTAGTATTAATTGATATTATGAATGTTAACTATTAAATTAAATAAATGTAGTATATATTCGTAAGTATAATACAGTTGTATTATAAGCTACAATTATAAAAATATTAACAAATTTAATTATGAATAATAATGTTTATGAACGATTAACTAAATACTACATAAAGAATAATATATTATATTATATTGTTTTCAGGGATATCAAAAATATAAATATAGATATTTATTTTTATTTTCAAAAAAAGATGCAATAATACATATAATATTTTGTTTGAGGATATTATATGAAATTCATTAACAATTTTAAAAATAAATTATACAAAGTAACTTATTTTTTTTTATCTAGATGGCGATAAAGAAAGTAGATGTCTTATTGTCTTAATTTAGAATCTAAATACTGATCGTTTTATGTTGTACACATTTCGTCGTTTAGGAAAACAATAATAAATAAATATACCACATAATAAGTGCCCACCAATAAAGAATGAAAAAATGGACCGAAAAGGAGACAATGGTTTTTAAGTAAAATAATAATAATAATAATGATAAAGTAAATAAAAAAATACATCCACTTTATTTCTACGACACTCGTCGTATACAAAGGACGTGTCTAATGATGAAAACATACCTACACGCTTAATAACATAATATATAACGTATCATACATACATAAAATGTATACGATTATATTATAATGGACTAGAAAAGATTAGGTTTTCTCCTGCATTTCCACAGTCAGGATCACACGACAAGCTCTTGAGAGAACTCAGTAGCGTAAAAACGCACACAAACACTCAACTTGAAAAATCCTTTCACGCCGTCTTTCGTACTCGTCGTATTTACAACACATATTATTATAATACAATATACAATATCATGACTTCCGATGACGGGAACGAAGATGATAATAATAATAATAATAATAAAATAAATAATAATAATACTGATTATATTTTAAGGTGATATTATAACACGAAATTCTTTGTATATTAAATAGGTAAAAGAAAATGTTGTCGTATGTGAATATATTTTTATTAAAAAAATACTGCAGTATCAACATGCTATTTTAGATAAATCAAACCCAATAATCACGAGGCTTAGTAAATTGTACAATATATGAACATTTACCGTCTTAAAAAATGTGTAAATTCGTATTTTGTTTCGATTTTCCCCGTGAGATACTAGTCAAAACGCGACTGAATGTAATTTTAATATCTATGATCCTTATTTGTAATAATATATAATAATTAATTATGGAGTAAATCGTTAACCACTGAATATGTATAATATACTCAACGACTAATAATAATAATAATAATAATAATAATGTCTTCTAATAATAAATATAATTGTATTTGTTTTGTATGGATAATAGGTTAATATGGGTTATATATATAATAGTAAAAATAATAAATAATGTAATTATTATACTCATAAATGATACATAACTTGCCCACTTAGAGTCAATGAAATATTTAATGAATATAAATACATAGTTTTGTTTACAATAATAATAATAAAATTAATACATCATTACATGGCCATATACAATAAACAAAATATAACAATATAATTCGCAAAGTACACATTTAATATGTGACTCAATACTGAGGCAATTTAAGTAACAAATGTAAAAAATATTAAATAATTGTATTAATTGCCTGGGAAGTTTGTAAATATATATGAATGATAATAAGTATAAAATATATAATATAAATCTCTGGCCCAATTAAACTGATAAATTCATACCATACTTACGGATCAGTTTTCATGAAATATATAGGTAACATAAAAAAATGAATAATATGAATGCGGCTATAGCACTGACAATATCATTACACATAACCGCAAACACAAATTTCACATGTGTACTAAATTACCAATAATATCTAACATCCTAGGAGGAGAAAATAACTAAAAATAACAATAATTATTAAAATTTACTGTGAATTAGTATCATTCTGCATACTTACCAAATATGTTGTAAGTACACAAAACTGACACCAAAGAAAAAACGTCGTGATTTTTTTATACCTCACTCAGCTATAGAACACGCAAAAAAAAATGAAAAGGTTTGTTTAAAATTGCTGAACTTGTATGACGGACAGTACCTGCAAATTATTAGTATGAAGTTAAGATCGACACGAAAAATGACACATGAAAAACGAACACCAGGTGGAACATAATATATCCTAGTGTGTAGTTTCAATGTGATACCGGCGTTATCGTTATTAAGATATAATATTGGAGCAACGCGTTCTGCCTGTGGATTACATACATTTACATAATACAAAATGTTTACGAAGTGAACAGTATATAAAATATTATAATACGAAATATTTAGTGTTGTGGATGATAATGTATAATAGTGTCGGCGTTTTTAAATAGCTTATTCAGTTATACCACTCATACCATATCTTATATTATTTAATATGATTTCGAAAATATAATACTTAAACCTACCATCGTGTTTAAGAGAAAACGATATAAATACGTTTCAGTTTGAATTGAATACAGGCATGCGCTTTGGGAATTAAAGATATAAGATTAAGTCCAACACGTGATACTATTTAAATAGTCTATTATAGAAACTGTTGTATTATATAAGTAGTGTTGGTTATGGTGGAAATTCTCTTGTGCGCTGACACAATATTTATACATTTTTTATTTAAGTAAAATAAATAGGTAATATAATATTTTTATATTACGAGTATATAGTATGAAAAAATGATAATTATAAAAATTAGATAAAAAAAATTATATTAGTTCTGAAATAAGTCAATGATCAGAAATTGAAGTCTGTAGTCTCCAAACCTACTTTATAATTTTCAATACTTATCATACGAGTATATTAATATATTAATATATTATTTTACAAGTGAAATTAAAAATCATGGTATATATTTTATTATGTATTACATATTATAAACACGATTATCTAGTAAAATGTATAGAGTAGTTAATTTATATAGTTGATAAATAATAATTTTTTAAATAGATATTAAATATAAAAACTATTGAAAATAACTACTATAAAATATTATTATATAGCCTAGTCATTCACAGCTACCTAAAAAGTTAACACGTTATTTAGGTTACGCTGTACCTAAATAGCCTAACCATATCGCCGTGTGATAAAAATGTTATATTTGAATGCGTTAAAAAACATATAATATTATTTTAATATAATATTTTTTTTATTATTACTATTTTATTATAAAATGTTCAAATATCTATTGTCTATTTTAATTTTTAAATTTGTTCTTATGCATTTGAATGTTATCATATTTATTATATTTTTTCAAAATGCTGGTATAATCAACAAACAAATATTCGTTTTTTTTTTTAAAAAATCAAGATTGATTTTTTCGCGTAGATCTGAAGTTTTAATATTTAAACCTTAAATCTTAAAAACTATGGACATTTTACTTTTAACACAGACCCGTAGCTAAGACTGTGACTACGGATGTACTACTTTACTGTAGTTATACATACAGTACGACGATGTATAATTTATTATTTAATGGGTTTTAATAAATATATTTTTATAATTATTGTCATTTTTAATGCGTTAAGATTATGCCCTTCCTTTATGTAGATACTAATCACTCTAATATTAAATATTAGCTTGTGTTATAATATTACAAAAATTATTTCTGATAAATGCAAATTAATTGTGATGAATTTTGTAAGACAGAAACAACAATATAATAAATATGAGCGTAACGTTCTATGTTTACTACGAAAATTAGTAGAAATAAGTAATATTTTTATAAAATTATCGCAATTTAGATTTTATGATTTTCACGAATATAGCTTATAACATATTTTTATATTATAACACTATCAATACTGAACTAAGCTAGTGTTCTAGAAAGAGTGTAAATATAGCGTATACGTAATGAATTAGATAATTTTTAAATTGATTTAAATTAGGATTTTATTAAATAGTGTATTATGATGATTTTGAAGTTATTCCTACTTGTAATTTTTTTCAAAAATCAAGGTTCGAATTATTTTATTTTTAAATATGTGGACTTACTGTGTGTGGTTGTATACTAATGTGCTCAATTAGGACAGGCATCGTATATTTCGATATTTGTATATAATAGTAAACACAATACAGACGATACAGCGGCTTAAGCATAGCTTATGTTTGTAAATAAATTAGCCACGAAGAATCAGTAGCGTTATTTAATATTTTAAAGTTGAATTGTGAGAATTTTTAAAAATTAATTTTTTGCCGTTTTAATGTATCTTTATTTTTATAATAATTTACTTAGATAGTCTGTAATTTGTAGAAAATGTATTAGAAGTATATCGAATTAGATATGTTTAAATACTTGTATGACACAACTGATTATCTAAGACAATATATACCTTCACTGCGTTTCATAATTTATATTTATAAAATCATAATACAAATACATAACAATATTGGATGTAGGTAATTATATTTAATTTTAGAATAGCTACGTATAATAATAATATATTTCAGTTAATCACCCAAATAATCTGTATAAAATACGTTTGGAAATAAAATAAATCACGATTGTACGTAGGCAATTTCCCCGAACATTAGCTGACCCCGGGCTCCTCTTATAATAATCATACGGGGGAAAATTCCCACTTCGAAGCCCCACCACTTCGGACACAGATACACACACACACTCTCTCTCTCTCTCTCATACACACACACACATACACATACACACATACACAAACATACGCATAAACGCTACGCAACAAATGATGTTGCTGGAAAAATTAGTATCTATTGTGCTTTAAAAGGGCTAAAAACAGAGCGAGTTCATCGAGATTTGTTTCGCGGTATGCACATGCACGAATATTACCAATAGCCATAAAACACGAAGGACTATAGTGTCGGCCGCGTCAAGCGAAAAAAAAATAGGAAAGTCCGTGGGGGCAGGTGGAGGAGGAGGCGTTTTACGTTATTTTTCTTTTTGGTTTTTGGATACGATTTTTTGTGCGAGTCTGTTGCGCTCACGTTCCTCCACTGCTGACCCACCAACCAACCGTTCCGACCACGGAACACCACAGACGTCGTCGACCCGTCGCGGAGTCGGTGGCGGTGAGAGGTTGACGTGCGGGTGGGTAAGAGAAGTCGCCGTCGTTGCAGGCACTGGCCGCGAAGAATTGTGGGTGGCCATGGGTGGTGCAGAGATCGCATACCGCGGGGTTACACAATACGCGGGGATCGGCGAGGGACGGGCGATCGGGTGGTGGAGGGACGGCAGTGCGCACGCGCCCGAACCGCTCGCGCATGTCGCCGCCACCGCAACGCAAGGGCCCAGCGCCGCAGCGCACACACGACCGGCGTCCGCGCGCACACACGTACATCGTGGCGTTGTCGTTATCCGCCGGTTTAGGAGTAGGTACCAGAGTCGTACTTACGTAGGTTACCGCAGTCGTGTAGTCGCGCACCACTGTGGTCGTCGTTGTCGTCGTACTACTCATACCGCGGTCGCAGTCGTAGTCGTAGTCGTCGCAATTGCCGTCGCGGTCGTTCGGAAGTCCATGCGATATCGTTAGTGACCGTGCGAGTTTTTTTCTCGCACATTCCGCGAAAATAATATTTTTATTACGTATAAATAAATAAAACGACCGGTTGCTTGTAATAATATCGTTATAATAATAATTTAATTATTCCCGTGCGTTTCGTGGTTTTCGCGGATTCGTTGTGTTATTTCCGACGGTGTCGTCGACGAGGCGATATATAGATATAACTATAGGCTATAGTGGGGAAAACCGATCGAAATCACACCTATAACGCTTAAAGATACAATTGCGTTACAGTCGATCTTCTCCTGGCCTGTTCCGGTGGATACCGGAAAAACTCGCATACCCGTATCAGGGTTTTGCCGAACCGGTAAGTGCCTATCTATATTGGCTACATACAATAATAAAATTACGTTTTAAAGCGGTAATATTTTATTAGAATTGTGTGCCGTTACTCGTAAATCGTATGATACGTGTAAATGATTTCCTTTTAATTCGCCAAATTAAATTAAATTGTTTAGGTAAAACCAATTTTTTGAGTCGCCGATAATCACATTTAATAACCAATTAAACATTGAAGTTTGAAGGTTAGTTTCCATTACACATCACGTTCACGTGAACGTGCATGACATCCCTTTACTGTGATTGGTTGATATCCATCAAAAGCTTTTGATGTACCAGTGTATTTATACATTCTTACCAAATGTTAAACCATGTTACCTTGTTGTTGGATCATGTTCAACAATTTCAAATATAAAGTCCTATATAATTTGTAACAAAAGATGATTTAAGGAATGAAATTGGTTAATATAATAGTTTATAACCATTTAATTCCAAATCTGTATTACCAATTGCAACCAATATGAAATGGACATTTAAGGTGAACATGGAAATTCATCACACGCATACACGTGAATGAGTGTAGTGGAAACACTGGAAATCCATCTTAATATTTTTAATTTTTTAATATATTTTAGTAATTGGTTAATCCCTGACCAATAACCTCATGGTTTACATGATAATTGAAGTAGCGGAACTCTGCCTTAGAACTGGGATAATAAAATATTCTTTAAGGTTAAAAACAATAACAATAAAATATTTATAAGACGTTACCTACAAGTTAAATTATTCAACTATGACTAGGTGACACGACAATGATAAAATAGTGGTAACTGGTAACTTTGCTTTACGAAACGTGACCATATTTTCGCAACAATATTCGTTACATCTGGTAGTAAATTATTTGGATAATTATTAATACCACGAATATCGTGACTATTATAATTACTTTAATGCATGTTTCGACGCGTCGCGACTTTATAAATGAAAAATAGTATCCGTGTTTTTCTTATAACAAGACAGTTATGAACAGTGATATAAAACACCAAAACAATTCAATATATTATGGTTGTGGAGAATATTAGCAAATAATACCATTATAGCGATTGTTTTAAAAAATAAAAAGGTTTAAGGGGGTGTACAAATCATTTCAACAATTATAGTCGTTTCAGTAAATTTCGGTGTTACAACGCGAGAGTTTTGGTTGGTAGACCAAGTTAGGTTGACTGGCTACTGATATATTATTGGCTGTATACAATTGAGTCCCAATAAAATCTTTTAGAACGAATTGAGTCCCGTTAAATTTAAAATATAATATTAATTGGGTTTATGTCTTATTTAGTTAATACATCTAAGTCCCACAAAATATTGAAAACATTTTTTTTTTTAATTTTTATAAACTTAAGAGTGTAAGGAAAATTCTAAAGATATGGTTAAACTTTTTTTTTTAGTGTTTATTTTGAATTATTTGTTAAATTTTAAATTTATAGTATACTGCAGCTATATATATTAAGTTGTTTAAAATAATAAATAAATGTAATGCCTTATACTTATCAGTTATCACTTAATCAGTATTGATTTAGCATTTTGTTTGTATTGAAATCTTGATTTTTTTTTTATAAGTCATTTTAAATTTAAATTTATTTTTATTTAGTTAATATATAATTTTTTTTTTTGTTAAATACAGGCAATGCATTAATGAAGTGTTTAATATATTTATATTTATATTTTAACCAAAACCATAGAAATACACAGTATAATATCATACAAAGTATAACATTATCTACGGAGTCAATTGATTTATTTTACTTTTCTCAGAGTAGACTCAATTAGTAAATTTTTCGTTTTCTAATATTGGGACTCAATTGGTATATTTTTCGTTTATACTGGGACTCAATCATTAGATTAATTTTTTTTTATTAATATTCAAGTACGGGTCGCAATTATTATTTACTATGCACTATTGTGTATACATACAAATTGGTCCTTTTATTGTAAAATAGGATATTTCTCGGGATGTTACATACCTATCCTAGCGTTTAAGAAGGGAATATTTAATAATGATACAAAAATATGAATTGGGATGTTTGAACTTAAACAGAGTAAAAAGTATAAATATCTAAAAATGTCTCGGGTTTTTTAAAATTTCGACTTTTTTACGGTAAAATAATCACCCTGTATATATATTATATTTAGTATTTATGTGTCCGTATGATATATATAGGCGTGATCGACCGACGGTGAAAACTTTTCCCTCCACCGCGCGAGAAGCCCTATGTGGTCCGCGGGGGCGACACTCGGCGTGAAAGTACATATATTATTATAATGTACGCTTCGAAGAAGACCCGTCGAAACGCCGCCACTGACTTTTTCATAATATTTTGTCTGCGTTGACTTCAAGTCAGTTTGTTATTGCTATTGTTGTTACGTTTATATAAAATGTGGTCTATAATCATCCATCGTTTAACTGTTTTTTTTTTTTAATTGATCCATTCGAATCACACTATCACATATATATTATCTTGAGTTACCTTAAATAATTTAATGTACTCGTATACGAAACGTAATTCATGCTGATATAATATACAAGTAATACCGTTTATTTAAATATAATTTATAATCATTGATTATACATACAATATAATATTGCGGAGGTATACTTAACAATGCAATGGCTTGTAATAATATTATTAAAATGGTGTTCTATATTTCTTTAATTTAAGTGCTGTATATTTAATGGAAATGCTTTTATTTTGGTTTAAATACCATAATATATTACACATATTATGTATAATATATTGATTATAATTTATAGATTATATAATATAAAAATGTATTTTAAAAGAGATACGTTTTCATAATTTATTCGCTTACTAGTAATTTTTGTTAAAAACAATATTTTATTAAAAGTATTGTGGAATGATTTTATTTATTTTTTTAATGTATTTGAGTAAACGAAATTTAGAAAGTCGGATCACATTCAATGAAACAGTTAAGTCAATAATTTATTATAGTTACACTTTTGTCGATGGCTTAAAGAAAAATAAATAAAATAATCGTTTTTCGGACTCACAATACTCAGCAATTCTTTGATTTAGAAAAAAACTTGTACATTCATACAAATTTACACGTGCGTGTCAAACTTAAAATATTTATAATACTCAGTAAATCCACTCTTTTAATGAAAAAAGAGTACTTATATTATAATAAATGTTGGTACATATGTTTAACTTTACCAAACACCTTTTTTTATTTTTTTTTTATTAACTTGGTATTTTTTTAAGCTGGCATCTGAAAACGAATACAATCAGAATTTGGCGCTCAGCTTTAGTTTGAAAATTATAATCAATTTAAGTTATCTCGTATTTTGTATTATAGTTAGACGCGCTAAATTATACTTTAACACTATGTTTTACTTATGAATTTTTCAATAGTATATAATATAATATGTATTAATAGTGTTCCATATTGGGTATTTTAAATATTGTTGTACTGTTATGCCAGTAGTTCAAAATATGTGAAGGGTTGAAAAAAAAATATTATGATATTTATACGTATAAAATATACGATAGTATAACATTTTTACTGAAATTTAATACATAAAAACTTTGGTATAATTTCAATCAATGCATTTCCTATTTACTATATTTGTATTAGTGATTAAAATAGTCGTAGTTTTTAGACCTGTGACTGCACCTGATACTCATAAATATATTATTTTTGAACCATTCCTTAGTATATTTTTTATAATAGTTATTTTGAAACGAATTTCAGACTTAATTAATTATTGTTTAATTGTTGTACATGTCTTATTGTAAATATTGTATTTATTACTTAATCTACAATTAACCCAATTTAAAAATTTTATAATTTAAAAAAAATGTATACTTATAAAAATATTAAAAAGCATGTAGGTACAATTTAATTTGTTAAATTATTAAATATTTAAATACAAACTGCTTGAAACATTTGTCTTGTCCAATAATCTTCAAGTATATCAATTAAGATAACTGGCAAATTTTATATTATACCTATCGTATGCGAAGCATAAAGTGTTTTTGAAGTGTGTTATTCCTTTGTATATTAAATTTATTATTTTAAATCGATAATATTTTAAGCATAGTTTGAATTTAGAAATTGTTAAGAACGTCAATTACTTAAATATGTTTATAGATTTTTATATTTTAAAAATATATTAAATTTATTATCTACCATGTAGCAACCAGTAAATATCGATCATTCACTTATTTTTTTCGTTTATTTCTCGTTATGCAACAATTTGAATTCATTAATCAATGTACTATGTACAGGGTTCACCTGTAGATTACACCAATTGTATTTGACAACGATGAATAGAATGCATTTAAAAAGTCGATTGAACGTCAAGTATCACGTGTTTACTGTTGTATACATATAACGTATCTACCTAATAAAACTTTAAAACGTACAATAACAATGTTTTTAGACAGATAAATCATATGTATATTATGTATGTTAAATAGTTATAATAGTAATAGTAGTTATTCACATGGTCGACTAAACGACTCCGAATTTTGTTTGAATTTTGGAGAAATTGTAAATAATATATATGTTTTGGACGAATTTTAACATATGAAAGAAATATTGTCACTGTCACTATCCTGGAGTGGGTTTAACCGAATGTCATAACTACTATAACTTAGGTATTTTATACGTACACTCTTTTGTCACGCATTCGACATTTCGTTAATATTTTCCGTGTTAATCTTTGAATGTCTAATATGAGATATTTAACAGTCGGCAATGGTCCCTAGTATATCTCTAACATTTATTTGTGCTTCACTTACTCGTATATTTTAGAACGTTGTTATAATAACAATCCGACATTTTCCTAATACTAACTATTCTCGTACAAGTCAATAAGAATAGATGCAGTTTCAATTGTATATAGGTACTTATAGAGTATCAAGATACAACAAATATTCCATTTATTTTGTTCATTCCTTTCAAAAGTAAAACTGCTTGGCTATAAGACAGTTGAATACATAAGATTTAATATTATTATAATTATAAAATGTGTTCATTTTTGTGTGAAAAGTTTCAATGAATTTCTATATAATGGTATTTTTACGTTTACTGTTTTTTATTTTTAAATGTTCATAATTTGTTACGCCAGTTTCTAAAACTTAACACCTATCATAAACGACTAAATAAAATGATGAGGGTTACATGGGGAGTCGTCTGCCATATTGTATATTGATGGATCCAAATAAAAATATTCCAGTTCAATGAATATAAAATGATGTCCTTGAAATGAGAGTATAAAAAAATTATCCGTTTACCTTCATTGTAAAAAAAAAAAATTATACACATTTTATAATTCATGTTTAAAAATGAAAGTTTATTACTTTATTATTTAAAAAAGAAACAATCCAGTATTTTTGGCTATCCAAAGATAAATAATAATAAATAAAAGATGCATTTTCTTATAAATAAATCACTTTTTTCAAATGATCATATTTTTCCACCCTCGTACTTGTACCTTACAATTTGCATTCGAACTTTCAAATATAAAAGATAGATGCGGACATACATTCCACAAAAGTATATAAATTAACTATAATACCCATATAGGGACGTTTTAATATTTTTTCATTCAATACGCGTTAATATTTTTTCTGATATCAGATGTTTATTTAAATTTGATGAATATGTGCTTTTAACAATCGCTCTCAAGTATATCCGCGTGTCCATGCCTAGTAAATTATCAGAAATATTATCATAAAAATAAAAAAATGTACACTTTCTATTTTATTTTTGCTTATTTAGTTAATTTTTGCACAACAAATCGTTGTTTTAAATAATATCATACAATATATAATGTATAATGTATACTCAAAAAGGGCGTGTATGTGTATGGAAGGGAATATAACACTTCAACAAATTTCATAATAATAATAATATATACCTTCTATAATATATTTAAAAGTGATAAAACGAAGATGTATGTTATGTGTGTGTATGTGGGGGATATATAATATATGTCATAACATTTTTTAGGTTTACATGCAAATATATCATTCAGTGATTAGTCTGAATATTTATTACTTTGTAAAAATATTTTACAGACCACAGATTATACTTACTAACAATTTTTTTTTTTTAGTCTAGTATTAAATCTGTAATGAAGCATGTAAGTACTATGGTTATTGTGTAATTTAATTGAAATCCTTGCTTATTTAAATTTATATATATGTATAATAGGTATAAGTGTGTTAATATATAAAATGTTTCCAATAAGTCTAGTCGATATGTTGATGTTATTTATATTTTTCCATAAATATCTGTTTTTTGAATTTGAAATTTCCTTATAACTACTGCAAAAAATAAATTAATACTTTGTTTTCATTATTTTAAATTACGTTCTGCATTTTTTTTATTTCAAACCATTTTAAATCCTTTGACTAAACTTTGTTTATGTTAAAATGTTATTATATTACCATCTTCATCGGAGTTTTCAATTAGAAAATTCAATAAAATCAACTTGAATACTTATTTAAATTAATTTAGTCAATTTATTGATAAACTAAATTGATCTGTTTATTGATAATATTTATCATATTATATTTATATCATGGTTAATTTTATTATATTTTTTAGAGTATTTTTTCTTTTAAAAAATCCATATTCTATCGTGGGTTACTTCACAGATTATACGTAGCTATAATACGTATTTAGTACTCATTTATTAAACATAATTATAATATATAAATTACACTTCTGAAATATTTAATTAAAATAATTTTAACGATTATAGTAAAATAAATAAGAAAAATAATTTTTGTAATGTATAAAGAAAATAATTTTTTAATATTATATATTTAATAGTAAATAATATGTAGATAATAAAAATGCTCATATTCAGTGTTAAATTAATATTTTTTTTTTTTAAATAGTACCTATACAAGTTAAAGATTGAACACATTTACTTTATTTAATTCGTGGATATTATGATTTAAAATTTCTTAGCTTATTAGATTGTTTTCGTTGAATATATTAAAAATGGTAATGTTCAAAATGAATATTTTCTCAATTAAAGGATGATCTAATGGCAGAATGACAAATGGTTTTATATGTTGTCAATAGTGTGTTCGTCACATTAAACAAGTTCATATACCTAAATTGCAATAATTTTTGGTAATATTCACACGAACTAACTATGTTTATCTCTAGAACAAATTAGTTAGGTCTCATTATTTCATACGTCTTCTTTCATTTAAATTAGTTTTCACCAATTTTATCACTATAATAGTCAATAAAAACAAAAAAAATATCAAGAAATACGGCGTATTCTAAAATTGTTTTTTAATGCATGTTTCATATGAATTTAATTATTTTAATTGATGAATATTTAGTTAATTTTTGATAGACTTATGAAATAATGAGTACTAAGTAACTAAGCACTATAAGCGAATTAATTGTTATGTACATATATATACTGAAATTAAGACATTTTAATTTAAGGAACATTTAATAACTAATGATAAAATAGTTTTGGTATCATCAAAAAGTAATGTTATTTTATCATAGTATTATATCAGCTGTTAATTTTTTTCTATATTGTTATTGTATATTATTGTGTGTTATCTTATCTTTTTAAATCTATTATGCATGTCACATATTTCATCACTTATTTAGAAATGATATAACTTGACAAATAATAACAATTTAAATATAATCATTTTTTTATTAATTAAGTTCAGTTAAATTATTCAATTTTTTTTTTACATTGGAAAAAACACAATTTACACCTTATTTAATGTATTTTATAATTATATTCTCATCTGATAATTACATCATCTAATTGTATGATATAATTGAAACTGTACTAAAAATTAATTCAAAATAATCATACATAGATAAAAGTTTGTTGATAATATGACGTATATAACGAAACTTCACTGGATTATTTTTATACTACATACACATTTATATATATATATATATATAATTATATAGTTCATAGATAAAAATAAATAAATATATTAAAGTGCATAAAAAAACATAATAACACAATTTTAACAATATTATTTTTAAGTTTCTATGTGTAATTTCATAAAACTTTTTGATAGCTTTCCATAATTTGCAAGATCCAACAATGATAATATTTAAGACATCGAATATCTTAATGTCTAATACTCTAATACTTAGCTTATTTATTTTTTAAATAATTAACTAAGCAAGGTAATATTAATATAAAATTATGAAAATATATAATATGGGTACATTTTTTAAAAAAGAAATAACAATTTAAATAAACTATATAATAGATTGTATAGATAATACAAAAAATTAATTATATATCTGCAGACCTAATAATTGTATAAGGCTGTGTATAAAGTGTAAGACAATAAAAAAGAATGAAGTATAGTTTTTTATTCTTAAATTTTAAAATTATATTATATTTTACCTACAAATTATATTAGATTATAATTTATGATTATTGCTTAAAACTATTTTTTTTTCATTAATTTTCTTTTTTTATTAAGATTAAATAAAGTATAATTTTAATATTCGATCACTTGTAGAATTTTTTCTAATTTTTAAACAATAATATTTTCCAAAATGTTGATCAATAAACTCAATACATTAATTGTCATAAGCTATCGGATTAAATGTTTTGTTCTTGTTTTAACTAAATATATAAGATTTTGATATTTTAATATTTTGAATAACATGTACACAATTAGTACGTAATTTATTGGTTTATACTGTTTCGGAATGATTCAATTATTAACTGTTAAAATGTATTTACATGTATGGTATAAAGTACGAATAGTATTGTTATGTTCTATAGTAGAGAAGCAATTTTGAAGAAAGTTTAGTTATTCCTATCATTAAAATAGTAGTATACACCTGTTTAAAATTGTACTTATTGAAATATTAAAGATTATTAATATAGTCAATGACAGCCAATAAATGTAGGGTATTTTATGTATTTGTTCAAACAAAATCTTCTGCTGTCGGTTAAACATGAGAAAAAAGGGGGTATTTATACACAGTAGACAATTTTAGTCTTTCGGACATTAAATCGTAGGTAAATACTTATTACCAATATCTACCACACTGCATTTTAAATTACAAGAATGCATCGTTAAAATGATTTATTATAAATTTGATTTTTCAATTAACTTGTAACTATAAACTTATACAATTTTTATAGATTTACTATTAGTGAGTTGACAGTTACATTATTCATTATTTTTATGAAAAAATTGTAACCTATCTATATACATCGAAAAAAAAAATACCAGTAAACAGAAATGTTTCAACCTCAGATCAATAAAGTTCATCAGCAGAATTCTTATCTTAAGAAACCAGAAGGTTCGAAAATATATATTTAAGGCATATAAGAATATTATCGATGTAATCGAGATAACATTCGTCAAAAATATACTACCACAAATTGAAAATCTTTGATTTTATAATAATTTTTAATGTGCCTATGTATAATATTACATTATATTATTATTAGAATATGATAAATCAAAGACTACATTACGATTGATGCATTTATTTTCAGATCAGAGTTTTTTAAGTTAATTTTCTTAAAATATAATTATTACATAATTGTATAGCTAATATACATTAATCATATTTTATTTTATTAAACTGTTTATCTCACGTTCAATAATAATGATAGTAAGTTAATTATATTATCAACTTTCTGTATCAATTAATACATTTCTACTATACATGTAGCAGTAACATTATGGCTATAGGAGAAGATTGTTATAGGCTGTAAGTTATAGCTAAAAATTACCTATATTATTTTTCATCTCAAAACCTACTATATATATATATATATATATATGCTCGTTGTATTATGCTATTATGTATGAACCCAAATAAAAGTGAATATTTTTCTATTAAAAAAAAAAATAAATAAACAAACAAACCTTTTCGAGTTTGGTTGGTTCTTATTTTCTTCAGTAAACAGCAATTTAATTACATTTTATCATAGCCCATAAACCTTTTTTAGTGAAACAAGTTCCTTTAATGCGCTGACGCTTATTCGAAAATTTAAATAATTCATGTATACTTTGCTATATAATACATTAAATGTGTACTAATTAAATAATTTTGTATGTGCAACTTTTTACTGAAAGCATAGAAGTCAAGTTAAATAATTATGCACGTACCTATTCTTTGGTTAATTAACAATTCATACTTAAATATAACCTATATAAGCTTTTATCATATAATTTTTATGAATTAATACTGTTTAAATATATTTATAAGTAAATTTCATTAATTTTTATAATATGTCATATTCTAATGAATGTATATTGATTTTACACTAATGAGAGTTTTTTTTCCATTAGTCATCACATTTTAGGGCACTAAAAATATTTCAATTTTGAACTAAATATTTGTATTACTATTTTCTATTTACGATAAAATGGTATTCAAAATAATTTGACTATTTTTGAGCTATTATAGGCATGAGAAATATTTTTATTTATATTTAAATTGTTAATTTCTTAATTAAAAATATCGATATTTATAGGCAGTTAACAAATATCACAAACATCGTAAAAATTAGCAATTTATTTGGTAGTTAGAAAATAATATTTTTTTTTATTTATTTATCTATGATTTGAAAATTTAATACAAGGTTCTTACAAAATTTTCAACATATAAATGAAAAAAAATTCTACTGTAAAGTCAAATTAGTTTTTATTAGTATAGTATTTTAAATTCAAATTTTTACGACATTCGATATCCATCCGTAAAATAATGGGTTTAGGTCAAAATATATTCTCAAAAATATCTCAAATAATATATATATATATATATATATGGACAATTATTTTTCCTGTATAAAAAATCTTTTAAAAATAATAAATCTATTAATAGAAAATTGCTTACGCTATGAAGAGTATAAAATTGAGAGAATAATGTTCAATAGTTAATAAATTGATATTCCGTGTTAATAAATAAATAAAAGTTAAAGCCAGTAAAATATTAAATAAAAATAAATAAAAACATTTAAGTTGCAACTAGTCTCGTATTTCAAAAACGAATAACCGTACATACTTGAAATTTTTACCAAATGTCTATATTATCATTTTCATTTATATTATACGATGCAATTTTCAAATTTTTTTTATTTTTTTTCTATAGTTTTTGATATATAATTATTCACTGAGTCAAACTTCTTTAAAATATGATACGATATCTAACATCTGCAGTTGTTCTTATACCTATATTAAAATATTAAAAACTCATACGCATATATTTTTTTTTTTTTTGTATGTATTTGAAATTAGAAATTATTTGTAAAAACTTTACATTGTATATGTAAGCCTTGAAAATTGAATATAAAATTCATCAAAAATAGTTCATCTAAAATTATAAAATTTAAAAGAATTATACAAACAATTATTTTTATAGATATTTTTAATTTAAATTTAGACAAAATTACTTATTTAAACGATAAATATCAAATAATAATGTTAATTATTTTTTAATAATTTAAAAACATCTGTGGAAACTTAAGACTTACGTATAATATATTATTATGAATTTTAATAATGACATGTTTGATTTCTTTTAATATATTCTTATTTATTTATACAATGATTCTATTTTTATTTTTTACTCTTTACAGAATTAACAGAAAGATGTTATTACAATTTTAGTTTTATAAGTTGATAAAATATGGCATATATTTAATATATTATTATAATAAATAAATACTAATAATATAATAATAATTGTAATATTTTTGGAAACAATAAAATTATATTAACACCCCACTATAGAAAAAGAAAAAAAATGATTAATAGTTAAAAAAATATTATTAATGAATATATTTGGTTATAATATAGGCTTACAGACTTTCTATCGGTCAGAATAATTTTTTATTTATATTTTATAATGATGATATATCATTGAATTCAAATTTATTACATTCAAAATAATGATCCACTTAACATATTATAATGTAACTCAGAGTGATATTTATATGTCTACATTTGAAAAGATGAATAATAAATAAACATTACAAATGTGAATGAGATATGGCCCAGTTCAGACTTGCTTTTTGGTACAATAAATTAATTTATTTGTATAACAATTTTCATAGTTATGTACTAAGTACAAAAAAAACTCATCAAGGAAATGTTGGTATATATATATAGCTTATAAATTTTAATAATTAACAATATTAATATATTAATGTATATACTTAATGATATCAGTTATATTTGTTTTAAATAAATATTATTTTTATTGCTGAGAAGTATAATATTGTTTAATATTGTTTTTGACTGAGATATAAACATTCAATTTTAGACTTACGATCGTCGTTATCGACATAATAGTATAACGCATAATTATTATTATAATAATTATTAATATTTTATCATAATTATAAACTAATTGATTAAACTATACGTTTTAAAATCGTTTCCAACCTTAGTCAATAAGTAATTCACTTGGAAAAATAGTTTTAATTAATGTGACTGTTAAATTGTCATCGATTATTGATTAATTTAAATGTATGCCATTTGTCCTGTAACCGCTCTTATGCAGATACAATATACTTTGTTTATTACTCAAACGTTGTGCCTTTACCATGAACTAGATCAAAGTATGCACTATATCTTACAAGATACAAAAATCCAGTAACTTTTTATATGAACCTATTTACAAATCTTATTTTTAAATTAAATACCCCATTGATCAGACTTACACGTCATTTACATATTGATGCTACAATTTTTATTTTATTTTTTCCAATTTTCATTTGTAATACTTTTTTGTTTTAAGTTTCCTTTTTGTTATCTTATTATAACAGTAATTTTACTATACTATTTCTATATAATATTTTAATTTCAATAAGATAATATCTCAGAAATAAATAAAATTACTATTGAGCTGTTAAATTAAAGACACAGAGTGATGTCAACTGTGTGATTAGAGACCCTGAAAAATATTACGTGGCTTTAGGTAGGATGACATGTATGTGTACGACACCGATTGAATCACATAAGGCACGATGCTGATGCTTTTGTTCGATTTAAATTAGATTTTTCTCGCGACAGTGTTTATAAATTTTACTTGACTTCATTGTTTTTAAAGCCTACCTATGTATAAAATATACGCGTGTATCAGAAAACGCCTTTCTCATGACAGTGCTCAGCAAAAGTTATACACCTGCAGCTACAGGTGAATACGGTGAAGGCGGTGACGGAATTGCCTTGTCAAAACGTTCACCGTTGGCGGTAAGTCAACGGGGCGTAACGTGGTTCATCATACATTTTTTATAAAACTACTCCATGGCATTACATAATACTTGTACTATGTATGTATATAAACATAATATATATTCTACGTATAATCTTTAATACTGTTTTGCAGGGCATTGTCTACAGGACTAGGCTGGGAAAAATATAAAGTAATAATAGTTATAATAATACAAATAATAATAAATAATGATTGTGGTAAAGTAAAAATATAAGCATAAGACAAAAAATAAATTTTTCAAAATAAACCACCGATGGTGGAGTATAGCAATGAAAAAAACATGCCAACTATAAAAATAAAACGAAAATGAAAAAATAGAGGTTATGGATGGCTTTTGGTGGAAATTAATGGTGACTATATTTTTATTAGTTAATACACCGTGCCTTTGGGTAAAAGAGTGTGAGAGAGAAAATAAAACGCATTTGTGTTTATTTTTCAGTTGATTTCGAAGACAATGTAGTACCCATATATAATCCCTAAAAACTTACGCAAAAACCTTCAGGTTTATATAGGTATATACTATATATATGTGTGTGTATGTTGTGTTGTTTAATGCTGTTTAAATACTGCAGTTATAATGCGTCAAGAATGCATAATCACATTTATTATAATTTGTATTTTAATAATTTTAAATTAAACTTTAAGAACATATTTTAAAATGCTTGGATTTTGTGGTATTTAAGAATATACTTTTTCTGAAAATAAGTATGGATATAAAATTGAAGTTTGAATTTCAAAACTCAAACTAGTGATTTCTTTGTTATTATAAATAATAGTTAATGGAAATAATAATATGTTAAGATGATAATATAGGTGCTATGATTATTTAAAAATCATTGTTTTTTCATTTATTGTTTTTAATACGTATCATCATAATTTTATTATGATATTTATGAACTTAATAACCTATTAGTATATTAATCATTTTATCTATTTTATATTTTATGTATTACTATAACTGTTGTGTCTAGGAGTGAGCATCTGCTTGGTGAATCACCAGTCTTTAGAAACTTACTATCGTGTATAAGGGTACTACAAGTATATTATGCTAACGGAAAACGAGATTTATTACGCGTCGTTGTGTCGCGTACGTAAATCGGCTAAGCGAGCGCAATTTACTTATTTCCATATTGTGAGAGGGACTCGTTGGAACATAGCCAATAGTCATATAATAATTTTACTCGAGTTAATTATTTACACTATATTTAAAATATTATTGTGGATAAGACGTTATTTCATTTAAGCGAATGTAAATTAAAATATCGTTTATATTGACATATTGTATAATATGAATAATAGTTCGACTGCAATAGTGATTGAATGAGTTTAACTTGCTAAGCGTTATGACGTCTGGATGTCGGCAGCTGCAGCACTCGTTGTTATATTCATATAACTTTTGAAAATTAACAGTTAAAAGAAGGTTAAGACTATACCGAAAACGTCATATTATTATGTATTTAAAATTATCGTTATCTATGCATCGCATCTTATACTTGTAAGTCATGACATGTTTTGAAGGATATTTACAATTTTCGCAGCATAACCACAACGGCGTTATGTGCCAAATACTCTAATAGGTACTACGAATACACATTTTTCAAACGTTGAAGCATGTCAAAAAATACGCAGACAAATTATTATAATTGTTGAGGTTATAAAATCGTATTTTAAAGAAACATTTTTTTTTTTTTTATTGATCTTAAACTAACATCGGCGGTAGCAGCCATTAGTTTTTATATTAATTACAGTAAATATTATTTAAATTAAATTGTACAATTTACATTTTCTTAAAAATGTTAAAATTAGGTAGGTGGTGTCTGCGTTGGGTCTGAGTGTTGGGTGTTGGAGATGTTGAGGTTATTGAGTTCATCGGTGTACCTACTAGAGGCATTCTGTAAAAATATGGTTGACTGATAATTCGGTATTGCAGGTAGTGCACATAGGTTTTTCTTCATTTGTCATAAAAGAAATAATTTAACAAAATTAATTATACAGCATAATAAAATAATAAAATATATTATTAAATAAAATAATGGATTTATAAAGTTTTTTTAATTACACCTAATAAACTGATTAAAAATAAAATATTATCCATGTAAATGATATTTATTTCATTTCAAAAATATCAACTGAAATATTTTTCATTATGATTTCAAATCTTTCTAAAAATAATTTGTGATTTAATGTTAGTTGATGAAAAAAAAATATGAAATAAAAAATATTTTATCAATAAATAGCATTTACTATGTTAAAATATTATGAAATTAAAATTGGAATATGCTATGATGTTACCCGATCAAATACTTTTTTAATAATTTTGTTGATTTGAATAAAAATCTTACACAGTTTATTATGCTATTAAGTATTGCATAATTGTATGCTGGAAACGTAAAACATAATTATGTCTAAAATTGATCTGTCATATATAAATGTGCTATAGAGGTTGTTATAATTAATTAGATATCATAATATGTATTTCATTAAATATTTAATTTTTTGTTAGTTAATTCGATATCAATTTTTATATTCGTATTTTATAAGACTCGCTTGTATTACAGATAAAATGTCTATTGCGAATCATTAATGTTAAGATCAAAAACCTTTATCAGTTATATTATATATCGTAAAATAAAATAATATTATGGTGTAATTAATTATTTTAGTGGTTCAAAACTATTCTAATAAACATTATAATTTCGTTTTAGATTGCATTAAGAACAAAAGAATAAATCAAAAAATAAGTGAACCTTGGTAAGTGTGAAGTATAATAATTAAAATAATACCTAAGTAGTTTTTATTTCGATAAAATATAATTGAATGTTAGTCTCAGTATTATAGATATAGTGTGTTTCCTGATTATTACTTATTGGTTATTAGTATATACTATTTACCTATATGACTTATTACTTAATTAGATAGTTTTAAATTTAATTAAAATATTTAAGTTACAGGAATTTGAGTAAAAAGTTTATTTTTAAATATTTCGTGTAAGTGATACGTAACGTAAAATGTATAGACATTTTATATTATTAAAAAAAAGAATGTTAACTATAACATTACATAAATGTAAAACTATGTGCCTTGTAAAATTTAAAACTTATGATCTTTGTTATTGTATATTTAATATATAATAATAATATTAATAAAAAAAAAAGTTAAATTAAACAATTAAAAAATATTATTTTATTTGTACTTTTAAATCGCGACAATTGCGTTGATAAAAATATAAACAGTTTTCATTGCTCCTATCATAGTTAAAATATATTATTAAAAGTTTTATGTGTCAATGTGAGTATTCTCATACTCTTCACTTACTTTTAGATGTTTTAAATTCATATATTTTTTTTTATTTTCTAAGTAGCTAACTATAAGTATACGAGTATATTAATCTTATAATTATAATGGTTGGGCTCACAAACAGTTTTATTATACCACTCCATTGCAAACTAAAATCGTGAAAATTGTTCTAATGTTTTAGAACTTAATGTTTTTTTGTTTGTATGGTCAAATGATTTTTAGTTATTTATTTTTAGAACTTTATAAAAAACTCCCTACTAAACGAACGTCTTAACAATGTGTACTATTGTTGTTCACAGTAACCTCTGGGCGTCAGGCGTGTTTCTTTAATTATTGTAAAAATAATTAAAGCTCCAAATTAGGAATTGTAGACAGCTGTCTCTTGGACGTATCGTGTTGCGGTTTCGTGGAAGAATACTGTTGTAAAGTGTAAACTTAAAGTTTTGAGGACAGCGTATTAATTGGCTGCCTTGTAGTCTCTCTGGACTTACGAGCCCGAACGAACGAGGAATACATTTTTTTCTACTCAACAAACATTTATAGTAAATTCACCGTTGTTATTAATTTTCCTCGTACAACATTATTTGGCCGTTCATTATTTATAACCGAACAAATCCTCGAGAGCCCAAAATTTGTAAATCGGGTTTGCTTGTGATTTGTTTGATATAATCATATTATAAAATGATTTTATCTCGTTATGTTTTTACTTCAAACACAATCTAATTTTCTATAACTACATAGTGTCTCGTTCATAATAATTATGTTTTGTTAATGTTAAATAATTAAAAAATATATTTCAGCCTTTATTCGCTAAATTTGGTCGGCATTCTAATATCCATATTACCTAATACAATACAAAAATATTCGAAAAATTATTAATTGTACGTACCTAATTATACATCATTTTATTTTCAAACATTATTTTAAATATTCTCATAAGTTTTATGGTTTAAATAAATTCAGGTTATATATTTTATTAAATTTCCATTTATAATTTAATTAAATTTGTTTCAAATTGAATAATGCTTTATTTATAGTTAAACTTATCATGTACCTAACATATTATTCTATAGAAATCTTATGTCTGTTGTCTGTTATAAATTATAAATAATATGTAATATATACCGTAGAAACATAATGTTATTGACTTCCAAGGGTATCTGTTGAGTCTAAATAACTAACAAATAAATATTTATATGTTTAATATGTTCTGTCCTGAACTAACATTTCAATTCAATGCTAAACTTATATTTTCTATTATTATTTTTAGAATAATTAAATACCATGTAAGTGACTTTGTCAATCTTCCTTAATCTAACCGGCTACATCGTATCCGTTAGTTTGAATATATATTTTTCTCGCAACAAATTTTCCATTTTTATCCATTCAAAGATGTTTATTTTTTATCAGTTACCATTCCCTTCCTACATCACCTAACATAGCCATTTCCTTCTTCGCCATTTCATAACTTTAACATGATATAAATATCGAATTGCGTTTAGATAGTTTATTTTGATATTGTTACGAAATGGAAATGACGAACATTTTTTGTGCTTAAATTGGTTTTGTTTCCGTCAGCTTGGTACCAGTAATTTGGTCCTTGCCATCATGCACATGGCGTTGTCGCATTTACGCATTTCGTTCAATTCTTCATCGGAGCTTTGTTTTAATAACAATCGTTGTTATTTTGGCCACACATTTTGCGTGATAGGCACAGTGGAGTGTTGTATCATTATAATATGTTCACATATGCAAAAATGTCATAAGTGACAAATGTACCACCAAAACCATATAGGTATACACTTTACAATTTATATTGGTGTGCCATTGAAACGCATTATTCATTAACAAAACCACTGTGGGTATGCGTACATAACAGACTCGTGAAAAAAAATGTATTATAATTTTACATAATATTATGTATAATAGGCATTTGTATGTTATGTATGTAAAAAAAATACCCCCGTTAAGAATATTTATCATTTCATACTTTATGTATAATATTCCTAAAAATAAAAATATCCAGAACCGTCATGTAATTTTATTTTAAATTTACATATCATACGTACATACTTTAGTATTTATAACATGATAAACATTGTGCATATATTATTATACTGTAATTCATTGGATGGTTATAATCAAGATTATGACTTATTATGCTATTTATTCATTTATTATTTTTTTTATCTAAAAAAATTAATTATTCGTTTTGTAAAATGTTCTAGAATATTATTATATTATAGATTAATAATATAAAAAATAATTAATAGTTGTTTAATAATATTGATATTTTTTATTTCGTTGAAAACTACAGTGATAAATCTTTTGTCGTTGACGTTTTCGGTATTGACGCATTTTTGAAAATATACCTTCAGCTCCTTTTCGTTGACTGATCATAATATTTCATTATTTCACAATAAACATTTTATAACCATTCACTCGTTAATATCAACACTTGATTTTTCGATCTATTGAATGTCTAGTGTGGAGAATCATCGTCAGTGGTTTCCGAGTCACTTAATAACACACACCATTATGCTGCTAAATAGACCATATTATATGTTTTTATATTCAAATAATCTTTATCTAAATAAGTCTAAACACTAGAATATTTCCCCATACTTAATTTTTCATTATCTACTTTTATTTTGAGCCATTTTTCTTGTTCGTATGCTCATTTAGTACTTTCTATGTAGACAAAACAGCACATACAATCTTATTCATTGCATGATTGCAATAAAACAAATTGAAAATGTTACGCAGTGCCGTGCCTATTTTTATGAAAATGGTATAAAATGTTTTAAAAGTTTTTTTACTAAGTTAACAAATACTTATTTCCTTAAAATGTATACCATAGATATTGAGTATACATAATATTCTATTAAACATTAATAATTTTAATAATTAGGTAGGTATATTTTTTGTTGTTGTTTATTGGCAGTAGGATTAGAAATAATATAAATACACACGAAAGTCTTTCGTAGCTAAAATATGTATATAAAATAACTTGCATGTCTTTAAGATATTTTATAAAACTATTATTAATCAAACGCACAATTTAATATTTATTATTTACTCATAAACATTAAATTGGATTGCTAATTTTAAAAAGACTGCAAGTATTTTATTAATTTTTATTCTGATTTAATATTTTAATGCATATTCATCACGATTGTGTCCTAACATACACATGCCATTCTATTGTTGAATGTTTGTTTGTAAGATAGGGTTACTAAATCTACTCGGAGTGAAATTCCAGTTGGACGTGGATTGACAGAGAGTGTGTTTAATTCAAAATGTCAACATAAATTCCATTGCTACAAACACAGTTGATGTTAATCTATCTTCTCTTTTGTTACGATAGCGTTCCACTCGCGTCTTCTTTTTAAGTACAGCAATAACCGTAAAGTGTTCTTTTCACTCCGCTTTCGCCATAAGCGTTTGTTTTTTAAAATCACCTATGCAATCATGTTTTTTTCCTAAAAAAATTATTGAAACATTCTTCACGCCTACTTTCCAGTATTTTTTTTTTTTTTTTTGGTCAACATCGCTTGTATAATACCTCGGTATATCCTTAATTTCTTCCATACCTCATATTTACAACAAAAAATAAAATTAGTACTCATCGGTGTAATATTTTCAACATTAATTCTTGTATTACAAAATGACCTTGAATAATATTAAAATGTACAACAGAAGGCTAAAATAAACTTAAGATAGTTTTTAATAATTTATAACTATAACTATATATATAACTTAGTTTTATATTATGACATGTTATGATAAATAACTTTTGTAAGTAGGCACAATATTTTTTTTTCCATAAAATTAAAGTTGATCTTGCATTGAGTTTAGAGTTTAGAGTAAAAATAAATATTTTTCAACGATTTGAATACAATTTATATACATAAACATTTTTTTGACATTCTATAGAAAAGCCCATACTAGCACCTATCCAAAATAACTTAGTACAAATGGGTTATTATCAAATAAGTAATAAAATTTGTCTCTAGCAGATTTTAAACCAATGGAACTATCTTACAAGTTTTGTTCAAAAATTAACAGTATAACGAACGTTAATACGTCTAAGTGTTTATTTAATACCATATAGCAATTGCCTAAACATAATATTTAGAAATCTAAATAATAAGTGAACTATATAAGAATACAATACATTCTAAATTTAAAAAGTAGAAAGTTATTGTAAAAGAAGATTTAAATGTCTAATAAAAAAATTCTGAACGAACTTTATTGTGATCTTTTTAATTTCAACGAATAAACTGAACTTGAGTTTAATACTAAATGTAACTGAATAGTTTAAGACATTGCTTAAAATTAAATTAAAGATATGGTATTATTTTAAAACAATTTTCATAATCACCGTTTATAGATTGATTATATTATAAGTTAATAATCTTGATACATCGTAAATAAAGTCTTTTCACTATCGATAATAATAATTTAATGATTAATTATCCAAAGCATATCGTAATTTAATTTAATTAAAAAAAGATAGAAAGGAAAACTAATTTTAACTACTACTGTGATAATGATAAACCTTCAATGTCCACCTTAAATGTATCTTCTGTTTTGTTAAATAACAATAAATTATTAAATTTAACTTTTTATTAATTTATTTACAAAATATGAATTTCACTGCAATAGATTTTCTTATTTTAAAATCAACTAAGCGATGTTTCGCATATACTTTTATTTAATTATTGGGTTCAGTGCAATCAAATAAAATGTTAATTACAAATTAAGTACAATAATATCATAAATACCTAATAATATTATAATGATTAAGTGATTGTTTGGAATTTTGGTAATAATAATATTATAGCAAATATATTGAATTAAATATATAATATTACTTTTGAATTCTATAATTACAACTATTATGTGATTAGCTTGTTTTTAATATGTTATTGCCAAATTCAATCAAAACAATTAAATATTATAACGATGCAGTGATAACGATATTTGGTGAAAACCTACATTTCTATTAATATTTTGTGTAGGTATAATATCATGATTAATTTACCAGAGTGAAATTCACTCATCATCATTTAATTATTATCATATTTTTGTTGGTATCTTCATTTACATTTTGTAATAATTATAGATAAATTACGTGAGACGTATGTCAATAGATAAACTAACCAATCGTCGTTGTGATTTCTTTTTCATGGGTCGTCGGTATATAATTTTAACATATTATACGAATTTGAATGATAACCAATTCTATTCGATTTATCTACCTTTATTTAAACTATATGGGATATGTGATATATGATTAAGTACTAGAAGTTTAAAGATTTAAATGCTTCCTATTATAACTATTTAATTATATTAAACGAGTGTAAGTAATTATTATAGAGGGCCAATTTAATATTTACGAATAAAAAAAAAACCATGATTGTCATATGGTTAGTTAATCAAATGTAATAATTTTAGACCCTTTTGAAATTAAAAAAAATATCATTGTGATTATTGTTTATTATATTACACGTTATAACTTTATGAGTAACTTTCTGCCTTGTTAGATGTATAATATTTGTAATCAGATGCAAATACTTTTAAATTGTATTCTGTTTATAATCTCTAATTATGATGTACGTTGAATTTTATAGGTTTTACACGATATAAATACACCTTTATTGTAATCATTTTAATGATAATTTAATGTATAATATTATTTACATAGTTGTTTAAAAATATTGGAATAATCTCCACCCATTTATTTTCTTGATTATGCACTCAATTGTCAATATGATACTAAATGTATAAATGCTCGCTGTCAAAATAATTGATAATTTTAATTGTATTTCGCTGGAAGACTTATATAACCGCTAACTGCATACATCTGATGATTGTGTATATTTTTCGCATTCAAAAAAACATCGGTATTGTCGAGCTAAGAAATATAATAATATGTACGACGTATGTGTGTGGTCAAGTGGAAAACATTATTAGTTTTCGAAATGCTGCTTTGAGTCTTTGGTTTTGAGTTCTTATGAATAACTGCTCAACATTATTCTTATTTTCAACTAAAGAATTAAAAATTTGTGGCTGCAGAAATTAAAAAGAATCTTTTGTTTAAATTAATGTAAAGTAATTTGAGTTAATTTAAACTGGAACCCGTTAAAAGTATTATATTTTATGTTTGTTAAATATTTTTGTGATAATAGTACTTATACTTAAATTATAATTTTTTATATGTAATCAAATTTTCGAAATATTTTGATCAATTTTAAACTATTTGTAAGTATTATGAAATTATTCAGTGTTTTATGGTATATTGATATTGATGATTTATAAGTGAATAACAATAATAATATGATAATGATTATTTAACATTATTACATTAATAACATTATTATTTTATACCTAATAAATACCTTATATATATACCTATATATAATATAATATCCAATATTTTATGCAAAAATTAATTAAATCTATACCGTATTATTGATAGAAAAATAAATTATGTAACAATAAATTTAATAATATTAATAAATTATAAAATATGTACAGAATTAGATGCCGTTCAGAATCGTTCTACGTGTATTGCAATAATTTAATATTGAATTAAAATTTAACACATCCGCTATATATATTATATAATATAACATTATTATTATATATTATAACATTATATAATTTAACTCAATACATTTTTATGTTTTTTCTATGATAAAGTTTTAAAACGTAAATAATAAATTAATACAATTAAATCTGTTAAACTGTTATTTTTATTAGAAATAATTTCATTTTAAGTTAAATAGTACTCAATGATCAAAAAGTGTATAATAATAAAAAAATAAATAACAAAAGTATGGTATTGAATCATAACGATGACTCGAAAAATTGTTGAATTTGGTCAATTGGTAAGACGATAAATTAGGTATATTATTTAAAAATGTCATTGCGTTTTTTGGTTCAAATTATATAGCCAATATTATTAAAATACTATCACAGCCTTTTAATCCTTTTAATATTTTTTTTTTACTTCTAGAAGGACCAGTATAATAATATAATAATATTTGCGCCTACTGTATTTTACAACTAGACTTTATTATAATTTTCTTTATTCCTTTTCCATGCTGCTATTCGACCCATTTTTCTTTATACTTGAAAGTACCGTTATTATTGCAGCAGATTCAAACAATTTTGAGATCGTTAAAATTCGCTAAGCCTTTTCAGCAGGAAGTCGTCCCTTATGGAATTTGTTTTGAATTACAAAACGAGTAATATTCAACGATATTTTTCATTTTTATTCACAAATGTCATATAATATTAGAGCTCCGCACTATTGTTATTTCGAAAGAGAATATATGCAAAACGCATTCAAATATTTCGTTTAGATATTCCTTCTTAATCTTTAATAAAGTATAACATGTTAAACTTCAATTCTAAATAATTTAATTTAATAAAAAATAGATTTTCTATCGCATTTATGAATCTATCATTATTTTTATTATTTTTTTATAAAAATGAATACAAATTACAAATAAAATATTTTGTCAACTGTAATTGTTTGATACTCGAAAATCAAATTAATATGAATAAATATTTTTTAAACGTCATCACATCCCTATAAATTACGATTTTATTTAAAAAAATTTAAGGTCTGTTTCTTATATAAAAATACGAATCTTTAAAAACTACTATTATACAAAATAAATTATTATGGCTTATATTTGAATATTTTGACAATAGATAGTTATTTTTCTAATATTTTATTTTAAATTAATTAAACTTATTCTTATAGTATCTATTTAAATAAGTTCTTAATTAATTATAGCATTGGAAGCTACGTTGATAACATTAACAATGTACTATACAATCTAAAATCTTTGAGTTATACAAAACTATATTGTTATAAAATTAAAATATTGCTATCATTACTACAAATAAAAATTATTAATTTTGAAGATTGGACCATCTGAATCATAACTTTTTGAGGTGGACATAAAAATATTTTTAATTAATTATATAAACCCATAATATTTTAATACCAAAAGTATTGAAAAAAAATATTTATTTAGTTTGTGTGTGATATGAAATGTATGTTTATTGAGCAATTAAGTTCTTTTGTATATAATTTTATATGTATATGATGTTCTCTAGATCATTTGATCTTAATATCTTTGATATTAT
Source organism: Rhopalosiphum nymphaeae (assembly GCA_036289425.1). Classification (NCBI taxonomy): domain Eukaryota; kingdom Metazoa; phylum Arthropoda; class Insecta; order Hemiptera; family Aphididae; genus Rhopalosiphum; species Rhopalosiphum nymphaeae. The sequence continues at coordinate 47,636,976 of JAZAQC010000006.1, read as the reverse complement.
TATAATTATATAGTGAATATAATAAATTAAAATATTAATGTTTAAAATTCATCAGATTTTATACATATACAATATTTATAAATAGTATATTTATACTCTATATTTATTGTCAGAAATGAATTTGAATTAGTAGAAAATGTAAATTAATTTCTATACGCAAATTAAAGGATAAATATAAATAAATATTTTAATGGATGTTTTAATCCGTTTTTATGATCGTAGATTAAAAATTAACGATTTGATGAATATTAATGTACAAATTTTTTTTTGTTAAATATGATAATACGCTTGTGAAAATTATTTTTACTTTTAAAAGTTTGTACACACCATTTTAAAATTGGTTAATTAACGGTAGACTATAACCTTTCTATATAAAGATATAGAACTGATTTCTAATAGTTTAAATATATGACAAAAAACAATGACTATTGTCCTGTACTTATTATACTTTGTGTAATTATTATAATCATGATTATTTCACTGTAGTAAATACAGTAATTTAAATTTAATAAAATCACTTTAAATATTATTTATTTATATTTTAACTTGCAATCATAATTAAAATGTACACCGTTAATTAATGCGTATACGATTACACAATATTATTCAAACCGAGAATAACGGGTGTTTTCATTTTATGTATACATATTCTTATTTTTTTATCCCCAATTAGAAAACTTGTTAGGAATAAAATAACATTCATCTCGCGTTATTTCTATATGCTCAAGTTAATTTTATTTACATCAAAATTATCAAAAAAAAAAAAAAAATAGATAGTATAACATTTTTGAGTGTTAATAGAGTGAATTTTTACATCGTTTATTATTTGTAATCTATATTTACCCAAACACACACTAACAACCGAGTGAATTTCATAAAAATCTTCAAATTGTTGTGACCAACTGACTGTGATTTCACAGTACTTATTCTGTGTGGTTATACCTATATAATTCACTATAATAATATAATTACATTAGCCGAGTCGTATAGTTAGAGTATCGACAGATAAAAAGTCTATGTTTTTTCCTTTCTCATTTCCGTAGCCACGTACTAAATAATGCAAGATAAATTTGCAAGAAAAATATTTAAAGGATGATGTAACTTCGTTTTGGATTCATCTCAAATGAAAAAAAAAAATGACGGCTTAGTAAAAAAAAAACCATTTTTTGTTATCTCACGTGGAATAACAAGGTGGTGAAGGAAAACCTCATTGGCTCAGAAACATATTTTATTTTTGCTAACGTCTAAACGCGTTTTTATTCAAACTAAAATCTATAACAAACTTTTTCTCATAGTCTGTCGTAATCTTCTACCTAGAATTTTTAATTCATTTATGTATGACTAACATATTACCTATATTATATATTATAATATATGGATATATATTTAAACATTTGTCTATAATTTGTAGATTATTTTGGAATTTTTTCATTTTTCGATAGACATTGTATGGTTAAATGTTTAAAACATTTTCACTCAAAGTAATTTTAATTTATTTTTATTAATTTACCATGTTATATTATTGTATTTGAATGAAATAAACTACTCCTGAATCGTCACCAAGTGCACATATTTTATCAAAATGTCCTCAATCAGAGATTAATAATTACTGGATTGCCATTTAGTATATCTATAACTTTTAAATAAATATATTATAAGTATATAGCGACACAAATATTAATAAATATTAAATAATAAAGTAATCTTAGTATTAAATATATTATATAAATTATTTATTGCTGTGCGCTGCCAGAAAAAGTTTGTTAATATTGTTTATAAATGTATATTTGATTGTTAATTGCATAGTTGAGGTATTTAGATGGAAGTTAGTATGAACCGACTTTTAGAATCATTTGAACCAATTTTCATTATCAGTGTGACGTGCATAAACATTTCTTATTTATATTGTGTAGCTTTTCTTAATAATCTATTAATATACCATTGTAGTCTCTATTTGATTTTGGTATTTTGGAGGTATGTTTTGTGCCATGACAATCGCATTTACTATTATAAAAAAGGTGCCTCTAGTAGTAGATACAACAACTAGTCTTATTTGTCCTCATTAAGTATTTATATACTTTTTTGTATTTAAAAAAAATGGCGTCAGTATGTAAAATATGTTTAAAATGAACGTTTAATATTTTATAATACTTATCAGAATATATATATTCAAATACTTGTTTGAAATACATTTAAAAAATACACAAAATACTTTTAATGGGTATAGCGTAAATATATGATAGTTTTATTCTATGCATGGTTTTATTTACATAATCAGTTATCCACATTAATCGCGAAAAAATTGAAATTGACCAGATTGTGTATTAAAATAGATGTGTACATCGAAATGCTGTAGAAGAATTTATTGAGGAGACGTCGTCGGTGTGCAAGTCTGTCAGGCCACAGGGCTAGTGATTTTTTTTTTCTCACCCCCTCTAATAGCACACGATATAATGTACTGCCCGTAAAATGCGTAATCATTAATATCGCAGGGGTCGGGTCACCTGGCCGTGCAGGGTTCATTTGTCATGAGCCCACCGTTGACGGATATATAGCGTGCATAGGTCCGTTCGTCTCGCATGTCCGTCACTTTCGTTGGCTATACAGCCGATTCCCTGACCGTTTATTTATCATTATTAAGTCATGGCAGAAACTATTTTTTTCTATCGAGACGGCCAATAATGCACAACATTATAATTATAATATTATATTCATTATGATATAAATAATATAATTTCGGCACTTACCGTTAGTCGTTACTGGAAAAAATGCACATAATCCAATATTGTATCTATATAGTAATAATTTGTAATAATAAAGTAAAAGTAATAATAAAAAATATAATAATTTAAATATGAATATTATAGGTATCTAAATATTAATTTAAAATTTAAACTTGTTTTTTTTTTTAATCATATCCCATTATACCTAGTCAGTTAGATTGTTTTTAAAAAAGCGAGTACTGATATACCAAATTGACTTCTCGTTCTCTATCACATTTTCAGTGTATTACTTCAGTATTAGTTCCCTTCTTAATTTCTCTCATTTTCGCTCCATTAACTACTTGTTAATATATTAAAATATCAATCTATAAAATATAACGTAATAACTAGATTGATTATTATAATTTGATGGTGGCATTATATAAAATTCAAACTGAAGTCGACTGTGGTATGGTTCAGCACCATTAGTCGTTATTTTCGTACGATTAGATTGTTGAAGGAAGAAAAAGTTCAGTATCAATATAATTTTCAAGTACCTATATAATTAGAAAATCACCGTGCCTTTTGTATGTTTTGGGATTTCAGATAAAACGTCATAAATCGATAAGTGAAAATAATCGTTTAAAAAATATACGACTAAATCTATGTACGATATTGGCCCATGCGTATTTGCGCGGTTACGGGCGACGACCTATAATTTAAATAAAATTTATTTTTCATTTCTATAATTTTTAAGCATAAAAATCAACGAAATATCATCATAGTTATTGTAATTTGTATATAACACAACATTATCGTATAATCATACAGTCATCGTATGATAGTGTATGTAGTGAAAGTATAAAATAATCAATGAACAGAGTTGAAGTACTCGAAGTTGACCGAAGACAGAAAACAAATATGAGTGAAAATAAATATAATAGATCAATATCTTAGTTGACTTAGGAAATATTATTGACGAAAATCTGTACAGTTAAACTGTCAGTTATTGTATAATAATATTTATATACAGCTTTGGATATTTTCAAGCACGTTACAAAATTTTTTTCAAAGAATCTGTTATAATATAAAAAATGTATATATTTCAAAATACGGTTTTTTCTTTGTAAGCTAGTTATCAAATCATTAATATTGTCGATAGCAGCTTACGTGATGAATAATTTAATTATACTATACTGAGTTCACGAAGAAAAAACTTCATTTTTATTAGTTCAACACTCATCAGATACCTAAAAATTTAATTATAGCTATATACCCCAAATCATTTGTTATCGGTCAAATCATATATTATCGGTAGTTGGTTTTTAGTAATTAGATTTTATTCATATTTTTTTAAATTTTGAAATTATATGAAGAACAAAATATGATAGATTAATAGCTAGAGATACGGATTTAGTTCACTAAAAATCATAAATATAAAATAATATAATATACAATAAAAACTACAAAATACCTACGTGAAACTAGTTAAAATAAACTTAAAAAAAAAATGACATTTGAAAATAAAATTAACTTTAAACTAAAAATGTTTAGAGATAAAAAGATATTTTATAAAAATTAACTTTTTATATTATAATATAATATATTATTGTAAAATACCAAATCAATTTTCTCTAAATATGCAAATATTTCCTCCAATGTATGTATATCATGTAAAAAATTTGTATTTGTACTATGTTATATCTCAAACTAAAAATGTTAAAATAACAATAATTACAATCGTAATAATGAATGGTATCTAACCATTTAAATTTTTACATACAACTCATAAATATTTCCAGAAGTTTGAAATAAAATAAAAAATAAAATATAGCATAGGTATATAATATGCTGCATATTTGTTTATTATTTTGAGAAATTTATTTTTAAAAATATTTAAACATTTTTATTAATTACTCCAAATTATAAATTATATTTTTAAAAACGTAAATTAGTATTATTATTGTTATGTTTTTATTGTGTCACTGTATATTTTGTTGGTATTAAATAAAGTAATTATGGCATTATACAAAATTGACATCATAACAACTGAAATCTTTAATAAGGAAATATATCTTGTGGTTGGATTCCAATGGCTCTTACTTTATAATTGTGACTCTTTTTGAAAATTTTTTTTTAGTGTATGGAGTATAAAACAAATTCTCATATATACAAAAGAACAAAAGAAGGTTTAATGTTAAACTAAACAAAGACAACATTTTATAGCATCTAATACTTTTTATGTATATAATATAAAAAGAATGACTTTTTTTCTAAAAAAAAAAATGCGATATAGAAAATAGCTATGCAATTTGATGAAATATTAAGGAATTTTAATATACTGTAAAATATATTGTTAATAATAAATATTGTTTTATATAAAATATTCATTAATAGTAATATTTTAACAGTTAATTATATAGTTTAATAAGATAACTAGTAATTAATTATTAATTTAAAACTAAAATGAATACCAAAGAGTTGAATGGCTTGCCATCTATACCTATATACTTATCCACTTTTATGTTTCCTTTTATAATTGGCCGTGGGATGTTTTATTATTGTTTAACTCCGTGGAAAGTATAGTATCAAACTAAGTTCTTAGTCAGTATACTTTAAAAAAATATTATTTACTATCCTCGTGAAATGATATATTATTTTCAACGAAATTTTCTCTATTTAAATATTTTAACTCACAGAACAAATGTATGTTTACGAGTACATAGTTCACTCAGCAATTATATTATTATTTACGTAACTTAAGTACAATATCATGCAATGAATAATAGATAAGTTTAACTAATGGTAAATACATTAATTTATTGTCTGTATACAATACATGCAGTTATTAATATTTTAGTTTCTTGGTACAATTCAGAGATATTTATAAATAATAAGCATTATTTCCTCAGTTCCGTGGTTGACGTAAGATGATGACGTTATTGTTATATTTTCCAGAAATAGTTTATAAAAGTACAGTATTGCAAATGGGCCGTTAGTCAACAGCTGTTCTTGGTTAAATTAAAATTAAATGTATTAATGAAACGAATAAACGCAAAAATATTTGAATTCCAGTTTAATCGTTGATTGGAAATAAAAAAATTAATTCCATACTTGATTTTTATTGGATTTAAATGAAAGTACTTATTTATCTTCAATTCAGTAATATTTTTAAATAAGTACATAGGTTGGAACTCGGCAGCTCTCGGTTATTTGTATTGAAGTGACAACAGAGGTGAATCAAACAGTAAAAAATAGTGTGGTTGTGCAGATCTCAGACCCGCAAATATAAGGTTTTTATTAATATTTTCTTCGATAAAAAATACTTATAAAAAACCTCGTACATACATTAATATATAAAAAACTATACATTTTTAATTATCAAATAAAACCATGATTTATTGCCATAAATTCGTGATTGTTATTTCAACGCTCGATAAGAGCTTCATCATACACCAATAAAATATCTCCAACTTATACTATATTCGCTAAAATTTATCAAAATATTATCCTCGTAATATATATGGAAACGATCACTGTTTACACTAAATTCGTGATGAGGTCGATGCCGCGATGGGGGATTTGGTTAAAACAAATTGTTTAAATTACTCAAGTCGCGTGTCACGATATCTGTTTTTTTTTTCTTCACTTCGATATAACACTGTGATTGTTAAATGCAGTAATAACATTGATTGTTGTATGATAGCTCGTTTAAAAACAATAACAACCACCAACATTTTACATCGCAGTTTTTTGATGATTTCGGAATGCGTGGTTTTATGCAATACTCGCCATTCGGAATTATTATATTGTATTCACATTGTGTCAAAACAAGTTTGAACAGGTCGTGAAAGCCAATAAAAAGCGCCATTTGAATACTCTGTCAGATGTTTATAATAATAATAATTTTCATAATAGTTTATTGTCTCCGAAACGTTCGATTGTTTTTTATTATAGTATTACGTTTATTGTTTCTTCGGACACCGATCGGAGCGTGGAATCTGCATTAATTGTTATTACAAAGATTTTAGTGTTTTAAGTATATTCATTTTAAAAGGATGGGTACTCTAAATAATATCTATCGATAGAATGCTGAATGTTGTAATCTAGATTTAACATTTTGAATCATCTTGAAATTTTTCGGTATTGAAAAACTATACATGCTAATTTTGCGTCTTTGTTTCGATACGTTTCGTTAACATGGTTTCGTGTCAGGTTTAACCTGCTAGGTTACATTTTTGTTATAGTGATTTATTGTTGAACTAAAATTTAGGAAAATATAATATAAACTCAATCATAATAATATGAACGAATTGAGACCAGGCACGTATACATGGGTGCCACCCACCCATGTAACCCCCGGGTAAACCACACTACCACCAGCACCACCACCAACAAAATAAAAATTTCGAGTAACGTGGAAAAAATTGTATTATTATGATGTGGTACAATTTATATTCCTATATTTTGTAATCACCCCCTCCCATTTTCGAAATTTTTTTTGTATAGATACGTGCCTGATTGAGGCATACGATATAATATGTGTCTCTATAATAGACATATTATGAGTTTTTGTGTTTTTAGTATCTTGTCATAATTTGTTTTAAGATTATATTATTTTATTTTTATTATATTTATTATGTTTAGGGTTAAAGATTTCTTGCATTTACATATTTTCCTCGATGTTCATATAATATTATTATAATATTGGTTATTATATTTTATATTTTTTTTACGCCCTGTAGGGCTCAATACAGTACATATGAATAAATATCAATAATACTTATAAAATTAATATATATTATAGAATGAACATGGTGTTAGATTAACAAAAGTTATAATAATAGTGTATTTAATATTGAATTAATTTAAGACTAGACGTTTTAACCTGGTTGAGTTATAATTGAAAAAAATCAAAAAAATTTTAACGTGTTTGTTGTTGTTAGCATTCTATTGATTGGAGCGTAAAGACTGTAATTACTAAGTGTGTATGATATATACGTATTAACACAAGGGATATTTAAACGTATGAAGTTCAATAGTTCGGGGTAGTCAATTTGGGAGTTCAATAATTTATGGAACCAAAGTACATCATTCAACTTTCTACGTTTAACAAGGGACTCGATACTAAATTCCAGTAATAACTGTTATAGAGATAAGTTTATTTTATTTGTTTTATATGCAAGTACCCGTAAAAACTTATTCTAAATACACTCAATCTTCGTTATCAAATTGGCTTGACGAGGGTTCCAAACAACTGATCCATATTCCAGTGTCGAACGGACCAGAGAAAAATATAAGATTTTAATGCCGTTCGTATTTTTGAATTTTGAACAGTTGCGACGTATAAAACCGAATACCCGAAAGGCCTTATTAAATATCATATTTATATGATTATTAAAAGATAGGTCATTTGATAATAATAATATACCTAGGTCTTTTATTTGCGTTAATACCGTTAGATCAAAGCTATTAATTGTGTAATTAAATTTTAGGTTTAATTTCTACGAGAAAAAATTATTGGTGAGCATTTTTTCAGCGTTTACGCTGAGGCCGTTTATTGTGTACCACGAGTAAAATCGGTTCAAATCAGATTGTAGTTTAGTACAATCATCAATTAAATAAATTGGCAAATAATGTTTTAGGTCATCAGCAACTAACAGTTTTTAAAGATATTTGTAATATCATTTATAAATAATAAAAACATTATAGTTATAATGTATATATTTAGTTAAAGTTAAAATTAAAAAATATGTTTCTAAGATATGACATCTTAGATTTTTATCGAGAATCATTGTATTTTAATAAAGATATTATAAATAATTTAAAATAAATTATTAAATTTTTGTTGGGTTTAATTTAATATTTGATTTAAAATATATATAGATATGAAATAAATAGAACTGACTTATTTTTGAAAAAAAAAACTGTAGATATGATACATTTATAAAAAATTAATTTTTTCTATCTAAAAATGGATACAGTAAATAAAAAATGAAATTGCAATAATTGATCATAGTATGTTAAAAAAATTCATGGAAAAGGGATTATATATTTTAAATACACACACACACACATATATTTATATTTTTCAAAAAAAAAAATATACTTTTAAGTTATTGTTTTATATAACTACAGAAGTCTCTTTATAAGTAAAGATAACTTATAAATATTAATTTGAAAATAATATTATGATGTTCACATTGTTTACAGATTTCATATAAAGCTATATATAATTAGATATTATAGTTTCTTCATAATTTTATTTTATTCTAATTATACATATTTATATGTATTATAAGTTATAATTTGCTAGGTCATATAACATTTGGTTTTGTATTCTGGATTTAACTTACATAAATATTAAATATAGCAACTGGGCCCATAATTTTAAGTGAATTGAATAATACAATTATTAATGTTATAATATTTTATCAATTAACTTATTAATGTTTTCTATAAAAAAAGAAAAATATATTATGTATTTTAAGATTTAATTGAACCTATTTAGGTATATTTTTTAAAAACTCTGAAAAATAATTGAATTGGTGTTTAAATTTACCAACTCTACTATATATAACTCATTTTTCAATTTAATACTTTATTCCCTATAGTCTAACAAAAAATAAATGCTTAATTGGTTTTTTTTTTATTATTGTCATAAATTTTTAAATATAACTTAAAATGAATAAAAACTTCTTTACACTGCCCTAATGAATAATAAATTGTATTCAACTTCATGAATATTACTATGAAAATTAAAAAAAAAACGCAAAAATTGAATAATATGAATGAAATGTCACCGCCTACTGGTACTTGAAACACTATTATAGAAATTAAAATTATATTTCATAATATTATTAAAATCAAATAAGTAAAACTTTTATTATGAGTTTGTTATCATTATAAGTAATTGTTGAATGTATAATACAAAAAAATAATATAAACATAATGTAAAAATACAACAAGGAAGAGTAAATTGAGAATTAAATGACCGATTGGTTCCTTTCTTAGGACTACTTATAAGTTATAATCTATATATATAATAAAAAGTATTTAGGTACTTTAAATAATAAATTGTTTGGGCCATGCGCTTTGTATTGATCATTTTCCACGGAATCCTACACAAGTTTATTTTGTTTGTATTGTATACATTTACTTTGCGTTACTACACCGCCGCAAATGAATCGAAACGACGAAGACTGTTCTTCCTATTGGAAAGTCAATGGACAGAGTTCCCATCTACATGTCCGACAAAGCGGATACGTCGTCGTTTTCATCGGGTGAAACGGAAATACGCGTATTTATTTACCGGACATTCACCCTGCAACGTGATCGACAATCATCCAAACAAACCAAATATAATAATATTAAATATATATTTCAACCCCAGCCTCACCATTTATTAGCAGGTATACATTCAAAAAATAATAACATTATAATTTATAAATACATAAACTTGAATACGCCCATAGAGTAATACAAAATACCGTACTCGTGATACAGAATATAGATCATTATATTATTATGTTTGTCAGACGGTACACCACCATACAATTATATTATTTTGTGTTCGAGTAAATGTCGGACTATATACGGTAGCATAAGTATATTATTGTATAGTTAACCACTTTACTATAATACAGTTAAACCGACCGAAAAATTAACGTTTTTATTCTTATTTTAATCGAGCAAATTAAACGAAAAATAAATTAATCATTGCGTTATGCTACGTATTAAAAACGATAAGTAGGTAAGCGTAGCGATTTTTTTTTTTTGTCCAAAGTAGTGAGAAGAATATTATTTGTTGTTCAACGCGTAGTTTAGTTTCGGTAATTATCATTAACAAATATTACCGTTGTGGGTTTTTTCGAATATTTTTTTCACCTAACTGGGTTTATGTTTTAAAAACTAAAAAGTTTTATATTAATATTTGTCTGAAGTTATCCAATGAAAAATAATCAAAGATTCAATTTTTAAATTGGAAGTTCAAAATAAGTGTTTGATAAACTGTTAGTTGACTTGGCCAGTTACCGGTATTAAAAAACTAAAAAGTTATTAGTTACACCAAAATATTTGTAAACAAATATATCAAAAAATCATATGCTTACATTATATTATGTATAATTAAAATAGATACTAAATTCGAAGATACATATTGTATAGTGCTTATAACTTAATTTTTTTGAATATTAGGTGTTTCATTACATTTATTCACTTAATTTAATAAATTCGATTCATGACATTATCTTAAATGTCCAAACTTTTTTTGATTGATATCCAGTTGTCAGCTGGAGATGTGAATACACGCCTCTTTAGCGTTTTCTATACTCTTTTAAGTAGCGATTTTGTCAAATTTTCAATTGATCAGATAAAATGATATTGTATACCTGTATATTGAATATATTTATGAAATTAGGTTTGTTTTGCTAAAAATGTCTCTAAGTGTCAAAAGCTTTCAAAAATCGAACAACCTCAATCAAATACCATGCGATGTTTTAATCTTTGAGATCTTTAGGATTGGGGATAAAATCGTTTTTTTAAATATTAATTGTAACAGTTAATTAAGGATGTATCATCTGCCCTTAACAATTTTAGGATAGAAAAACAGCAAAGAAGTTTTCAACTACACTTGATAGTTGGAATTTACTAAAAAAATGCTCTTGACCTTTTTTAAACAGATAACCCGGTACGCGTAACGACAGATTATTTAAATTATGTCAAATTTCTGTGGAGCTTCTATGTATACTATAACATAGAATACAGCTGTTGTGTAGCTCTGTTCGAAAATGGTAAAAACCTCAAACCGGGCCAATCGAAAGGGCGATGATCGACGATCATTGGATCCTTTTACAGTTGTATAACTGGTATTGTAGTAATAATAACATATGATTTTATAACACTCTCCTGAGAATATTATAATATAGGTACCTAGGTGAAATTATTTTCGAGCGGACGTCAATATAATATAATATACCTATCCACGTTATTGACGTGTACCGTTATATTACGTGCATGTATCGAGAAATCTCGCTATCAATCATTCGTTCACCCTTAACAACTTTAACCACCCTTACAGATGACCACGAGTCAACCAATGGATATCCATCGTCGAATGTAGAACGACCCCGATCGAACACCTTCAGATGAACGGATGGGGGGGAGGGGGCTAGCGTTTCCATACAACGCACACCTCACACATACGTATTATACGTCATAGCTTACTGAAATATTATCATATTATCCATGAGGACACGCGTCTGATGCGATATTCAATCCCTATAACAACCATCGACGAACTCCGTAACTAGCTAATAAGATCACAGCTACAGTATAAATCGTGTTAAGTCTGAACGATTATAAAGGAATTGTAACAATATCATCCAATTATTATTGATATTTTCCTCTCTTTAACGTTGCAAATAATGATTATAATATTTATAGATGTAGTTAGGGATGGGAACTTTTAGTTTTTCTCAGTTTAGGTTCTTTTTCTTGCCCTGGTTAAAATTGGGTATGTGTTTTATTGTTTACACATACACCTATATCAAATAATAATATATATTATTATAGTCTATAGGTTTATATTTATAAATATTTATAAATATAAACAGCTATTTAAATTTTGAGATTTCAATAGAAATAAATTAGGTACTTTAAGAATAAATTTTATTTTATTAATGTACTCCTTATATCATAGGTAAATTAAAACAACATTATTAACCACTGTAAATCCAATATTCTTAATTTAAAAACAAATGTTCTAATTATTTAAAAATAGTAAATTTGTTTATAGTCTCTAAGCAAGTACTATATTGATATTCGGTCACTCTACGCAAAGTTTTGAAAATAAATATTGTAGTGCATGTCAATGGAGTTTTTTTTTTTGTCGGACTTCTTCTTTTTCAATTAATAATTTATTAATATAATGAATCAGTAAATATTGTACCCGGTCATGTTACGTTAAATTCTAGAAATGGCAAAAGAATGTTAATTTATTAAATAATTATAATGGATAATATAATTAAATAAATATTAAAAACATGATATTTTATTCGTATACCACGTAGTAATTATATTTTTCCGGATCGGAAATAAACGTTAAAAAAATATCAAGAAAATATTTGATAAAATTATAATATACCTACATAATATAATTAGGCGTAGTTACCTATAAAAGTAAAAGTATAATTTTGTGCGAAATAAAATCCGATTATCTAAATTTTCCAGATACTCGATTTTACAAAGTTATCGAATTATCTGGGTTAACGTGTTATTTATTCCATTACCCTCTCACAAACGCTAACACGAATAACAATACCAATATTTTCATATTCTTATAGATATAATATCAATCTATGGAATATTGTTTTGTATATTTATTATTATTTCAACAATATTTTCATTATTTAGATACCTACCCGGATCAAAACGAACTTTCTCATTTTTTTTATATATCTGTAGAAAATTTGTCTTTTTGCAGCGACAGTGCGTTATTCATACCAAACCTGAACGATCTTACTATAATACAAAGTTGCCCAATGTTTAGGATAAGACTATTCTTTCCAAAAATAAGACTCTACTTTAAATTTTCTACCACAAAAAAGTTTAGTTTTTATTTTCCTCAAAACAATTTTGTACACTGATATCATGTCTTATTTTCAAATATTTAAAAAAAAACTGATATTTTAGTCAGCGCCAAACAATCTTAACTTGTTAGTGCATTGTATTATAAAGAAAGAGTCAGCCACTGATATTCAATTATCTTGTAACTCATATTAAGTTAAATATACGGGCATACATATTTTTAGTTATTAGTGATAACTCCGAGATCTTGTTATCACTAATTCATATAAAAATAAAATTGTTAATATTTAATTAACAAATACAAGTATTCAGTATAACAAAATATATTATTACATAAGTATGCCATTTTTGCATTAAAATTTCGGTTAATTCATCTAGGTATTTGGCATTTATTTTATTTATGCGTAATGTAAAACTATTTGACAAACAAATAACTGTTATTTTTAGTTGTAATAATTTCTTGTTTAAATAATGGGAAAAAATCGCTTTTTTCGATTTTTAAACCTAATTTTATAAAAACAATCGTGTATTATTTTAAAATTTTAGTTTTTATTGGTGAATTTTGACTATCAAACATCAACTTCTTGATTTTTTTTGATTTTATAATATGAAAATTTATTTGTGATTTTATCTTCAATTATATTATATTATGTAATAAATTTACATTTATCTTTATACGAATAGTTTAAAAGGTATAGTGTGGAAAAGTAATATATACATAGCGTACATAAAATATTAAATATTGAAATAATTGAAACTGTTCCCTCGAATATGCAATAAAAAGTGTATAGTATGTATTTACATGCACTTGATTCTAAAATATATAAATAATTTTATACTTCTAATAATACATATTATACTCCGTCTTATATTATTATAGTGTTTTAAATATAATTTATATTGCATTATTTTTATATAATATAAGAATCAAATTCATCGACATGTGAAATCCGAAAACGCAGTATATTATTATCATGTACAATACTATATTGGTTATTTATACACTCGAGCTTAGACTATCTTTTGTTAGCCGCCGTCAACCGTCATGGTAAGCGTTTCGGCGAGTTCGACAACTTGCGTTTAAAACAGTCCTCGGTCGTGTGACGCGGTGTTTGTAACATATCGACAGGCAAATTCGTACTATAGATATAATAATAGTCTCGTTCGTGTTTTAGGCTCAGTTCCAAGTATTTTTATTGCAACTACGTCCGTCCACCTGTCGTTGGCGTCTTACACGATGCGCCTAAAAAACAACCGGCAAAAGAAACCAAAATATTTTTCAGGCGGATATTTTTCTCGTCCATTGAACAAACGAATATTTTCATAAGTATACTGTAGGGTATAACAAAAATAACTAAAATATTACGTAACTACGTAATAACTTGTATTCTTATTAATATTTGTTTTCCTTATAAAAAATCTATAATAATGATTATAATTAAATTAAAAAGTATATAAATAAATATAAATATACAAATTATTACATCAATTCATAATTCTGTACATTATTACCCAATGGTTTATCGCGATGTAAGTGATTAATACAATAATTATTATATTTAACAAATATAATTAATTAATTGCAATAAATAAATGTTTAGCGGTGATTGACCTAAAACGTAATTTGAAAGATATTTAAATATGAAATTTATTTTAAATCAATATTATTGTAGTTTAATATATTGTGTTGAATGAATATGAATAACTATGGTTCTTATTTAATTTATAATTTGATGTGTACATAAAATAAGTTTTCGAAGGTGTTACTTAAAAATAATTATTTACTTATTGCTTTATTCACCAGATAAATTCTAAATACTTTATTCCTAGATCCTAGGTACATATCATTATTAATTTACTAGTATCATGTATAATATAATATCGTGTCTTACTCGCACAATTTTTTTTCGCATGGTGCAGCTTAAATTACACTATCAGAATTTCATTAAAAACATCTAACGCTCGCGCACACGCGATCCCCATTTATTGCGGCGTCGCGTGCGAATTTACGGTTGCATTTTCGCGTTACTATAATACATTTTACTACTTTCCTGCTGCACGCGACCAACGATTGACGGATTCTGGTGCGTGTGTGCGGTGGATTCGTGTGCTTATACGCTTTTGGTGTTGCCCCTGGCCAATCGCATTGGAAGTGCGGCCATCGTTTATTTTTCGTCAATGCCTCGGTCATTTGTTTCACATACAACAATATGCATGACATATTATAATTTTATCGAAAAATCTAAAGAAAATATTGCGTTTCGTGTAGCTCATTTTTTTTTCTTTTTGGTAATGTTAACATTATTTATTTTAACCTAAATTCTAACGAAAATAGTTTTAAAATGTCATCATTATGATGTATGTAAGAATCATGGATAATAATACAGTTCAAGGTAATAGGGTTAAACTATTTAAACATATTATTATGGTGGCTACGATGATTTAAAAATGTTAAATTGTTACATAGTAATAATTATTAATGTATAGGTACTTCATATTTGAAAAAACGTATCTGAGTATAGTGATTGAAGATGAATAATCACAATATTTTATATTTAATGTGAAACCAATACTTAAGATTTCAGTAATTAGTATATTATATCATTGTTATATAGTATAATAACTTGAAAATTATTTATTTAATTTTCTAGTTTCTAAATAAATACATTAACATATTCAAGTAAAACCCATCAGTTTAAAAATGTACAAAAACAAATAGTACTTTTCGTTTCAAAAAAATTGTTATACAAATGCTAACGATACTATACATATATAATACTTCTTAAATGGTATGTAAAATCCAAATATCTAATAATATGTTTTCGAGTAAACTAACAAATTCAGAAAATTATAATTTAAATGTATTTAAAAATAAAAAGATGATGCGTATGATTGATGATTGCCTAGTGTACTATGTGTTGTATTTGGAAGGCCATTTGTTGTTTAATTGTTAATATTTACGGTGTTGAATAAAAAAAAAAAAAAAACGACTCACTATTGATTAAAATGTATACAAATTAAATTATTTACAATAAGAATGTATAAATTATAAGATACGAGTACTTTCAAATTCATTGAGTTTGCCAATACCAATAATATAATGTATTGATATGATAAGCATTTAAATATATATTTTATAATTAATAAAAATAAATCCTATCAAATTATCATGAAAATTTTCTCAAATTATCACCTGGGTAAGGTTAGGTGAATTTCATTATTTTAAATAATAAAAAACAAAATCACTTATTGTGATATATATGAAAAAAATAATATGTTCTATTATAACTTAACTTACTCTAAAAAATCATATTGAAATAAAAAACTGAATCTATATTCTAAAATTCATTATTTATTCTTAGTTAAAACCATTTTATTGAGTGATTATGTATGCTTACGTTATGTTTTTTGTACCAAACTTTATGCGTTGATCTTAGCGCTCAAATCTACAATACTATAATAACTTAACGACTTTTCACGTTCATCACCTAGGTTTTATATTTTAAAAGATAAATAATTTAGCTAAATAAAGTAACACTAATTTGTACTTTTTAAAATGATTATAACAATTTTATTTATACATTTAAATTAAAATTTTGATAAAAAAAAACAATAAAAAAGGCAGGTTAGTGGGTAGTGGGTACGACTCAGGTATACATTAGGTATCGAGTGGGTCACCATAATAGGTGTGTTAAATTTCAATTCAATTATATAGCATTGGATACGAAAAACAATTCTGAGCAGAAACGGTCTACCAATTAATATCACTAAAGTGATATGTTTTTTTTGTTAATTTTATTTTATTTTATGTAAAATTTCCCGTTTTTCATTATTTTTGGTTTGTTTTTCCTGGTTATACAAATAATTACTAGTCAATTTTAAATTTGACCTCTTTTAAGTATAAGATAGATCCAATTTTTTATTCAAAACCACCCATATTTATGAGAATTGAATAAATTTGTCAATAACTTATTGTGTACTCTTCCAAAAAGAAATAAATAATTCATGATAAAATTAATATATTCATCGCTCTGCTTAAAATCTAAAATATACTGGACATAGACTGAGTACACTACCATAGTAATTACATTTTTGTTTCGGAGTTATTACGCATTTTCCGTTTAACAATTCGTTTAATTAATAATATATTTTTCTTCCATTTATTTTTTTTAGTAAACATACAATGCATCATATTTTAAATCTACTGACAAAAATTGTACATTTACAATACAACCGTTGTGTTTTGGCGAACGTAATTGTTTTAACTTTTAAAGCTTTGTGCATACTGCGTAGTCTATAATATACATAAATATATATACCCGATTTGAATACGGGTTCGCCTAAATTAATACTCAGACTGGACGGGGGATACACACGCGTCCCAAATAATCGGTTGTTAGTTGTTTGTCCACAAAATATAATAAAATAATTCAAAGGATAAATACGTGAAATATTATTGGATATCACTGTAATAATATTATAGAATGAGATGGGAATTCGGGTTCGGAGCCAACGACTAATAATTTCCGTTCTGCAGTAAATAATATACAAACATATTACTTTGTGTACACGTGTTTTATGTCTGTAATTGCTTATGAAATTAAACGGATTTAGAGATATTGTATTTGATTTTCCACTCGATACTTTAACCAAATAAGGAATATATAGGTACACCGAAATAATGATATATTATAATATTATATAGGTACTTGATTTCGCCAGAATATTATAATGTTTTAAAAAACAAATTTGATTTCATTGTAAATAAAAATGAATATAAAAAAACCCATAGTACCTACCTACTTTTAGAATTTAAATATTTTATTTTAAAAACTTTGAGCTTGCGGTGGTTATAATAATTATTACGAATAACCCGATTAGCTGATTATAAGAATGTGTATACAATTGTATAATTAGTTTCTTTTTCATTCTAAAGTTAATCGAAAATTTATAATCGACCTATAAATCTTTCAACTATTCAATTAAAATTTTGTTTTTTTTTTATCTTTAAAGTATTCAAGTCATATCCAAACAAATACGTATATAATTATTAATATAGTTTCAGTTTTTAGTGGAATTTTAAATCAACTACTGTAAAAATTCTGGATGGAGGTTTACAGTCAAACAAAGTTTGAATAATAAAAAAAAACTATTTGCTTTATTCTGTACGTATTAAAATCAATATAGATGCCATAATTTTTCAAAACAATACAATTTTAGGAATTTTAGTACAATAAAGGAATTTTATAAGTATACTTTAAGTTTGGAAATAAATTTAAAAAAATCATCACTACTAATATACTATTATTATAATTTTATAAATCTTTATTACTATAAATCATTAAGTAGAAAAATAGATGTTAAATCGTTTTGTACCATTGTAAAATAAATGTCAAGTTTTAGTTTTTATTTTGCGGAAAAAATCCTTTTACTATTCTGTCTACTCGTATTTAAAGTAAATTCCACGCTGATGAATTTAAAATAATTTTGGAAATGTTTATTGAGCTTTACGAAAATATAACAATAATTCCGTAATTCCGTTAGGTCTAAAAATAAATTGAATTCTATAAAACATTATTATTTTATTGTCATTATATTTTAGACTTCAATAATTTATTAACGTTAACATTTATGTATTGATATCTTAAGCATTTTATCTACAAATGAAAATCTGTTCAATATACTTGTCGACACATCATTATTCAAGTACCTACTTCATTTATAAATTATGTTAAATATGATTTAATGGCGTAATTCTAAACTATACTGGACATATAGTCTATAATACATACCACAAAAATATTTTTCCATGTAAATATAAGATTATTCACACACAGTTTTAGTATTTATTTTATCGTAATTTTACACACATGACATAATTATAATTTATAATTAATACGTATACACCCAATGCGTGCAATTATAATATAAATACGCATGCATAATAATTTACATCTGTCAAACTAATATGGTATAATAAATATTTCACCGTATTTTATCCATCGATGGTTTACTGATAATTTTTAAAAAATTGTATTTATTTTTAACATTATGACATTCAAAAAATTTTGAAGACGAAAATTCTTTCGATAGATTCATCACATAAAGCTTTATTAATGTGTTCATTATTATTAATTTACGACTATTATGACTGCACGCAATGACTATAGTATACAATATAATGAGCCAAGGCTATACATTTAACGCACTAAAAATTATGAAATTTGTTTGTACTCATAAATAAGGAAATTTATCATAAGAATTCCAAAATAGGTAAAACTATACAAATTCAACTTAATAATATAAGATCATATTATCATGGATGACTTTAAAGGTTAAAATATGATTATTAAAACTATAAGTAAAATATTTAAATTACTATTAAAATAAATTAATAATCAAGCCTTATGAAAAAAATATGAAATTAACTGTTTATCAAAATATTAACTCCTATACATATACCTTAAATTTAAAATTTAACCACACTATTTTAGACTTTAAATCTATAATTTTTCTTAAAAAAAAACGCAAGTGTGAATTTTTTACATAATAATAACCTTAATAACACGTTTAATAAAAAATGTTGTTTATTGTAAAATTTATTTTAAACAATGCTAATCATCTGCTATAATTTTTAAGCGTCAAAGGCACACTGCATTATATAGTCAAAGCCCTAGGGTAACAATATATTTACTGAAAATTAAAAAATTAAATAGGAATAACAAATTTCGGCTTAGTAATAACATAAAATAACATTTAAATTATTTATAAATTTATATTTTAAGTGTATTTTAGTGATAACAACACACGCCCTTTAAACAAGGTGTGTTGTTGAATAGGGATGAGACGGAAACACGAGTTTATAATAATATAATATGAATTTATATTGAAATACTTTTCGATAAATATATATATATATATATTGTTCATAAGTGCTCTTTCAACAAAAATTGTTTTGTATTCGTTTTATGTAAAGGTTTATTTATGCACATCTTATTATATATTAAAATAAGACTTAAACAGTACCATATTCTAAAAACTGTTCAAATTCCGTTCCATTCAAAATGTATTAAGACAACTGGAGTCAATGATAAAAATAGTCAATTCTGACGTTACCCGGGACACGTATGGTTACTTTAATGTTGTACTCGCATCGTGGATTTGTTACGCATACGATTTAATATATTTTACTATTATGACTATAGTATAAACTTCTTTGACGACCGAATTGCATTAAATTTAATATTTTACACGTATTATAACAAATTACGTTTAATATAGTCAAAACTTTTGATCGTGATTAATAACTTCGTCAATTTTAACAATAAATATTATTTAGTTTGGTATAATAGTTTTGTCTGGATACGATTTTGTAACTTTATGTATATTGACGGGATAATCTGGGAACAACTAAACAACAGTCAGTATAACGATTTGTTTTCAATGTTTATTTAAATTAATATATACATATATGTATTATTATATCTACATTCTATATAACTGTTATTTTGTTAATGTAACATTTTTGTAAATTACATTTAAATATGTTATGCTATATCAATAAGTCTAACTTTGATTTTTAATTTACAAACCTAATAAATGTTGTCATGTATATCAAATTTACTCTATACTGAAAATGCATCTTGTAGCTTAATTAAAATATCTAGTATGCCATTTACCTAATAAGTATCTTATATTTAATATCTAAAGGTTAAACATTTTTTTAATTATCTTTTAAAAATGTTGGATGTATAAGTGTAATATTTTAGTATTTTAGTATTAAATTCTTATGAGTTCCTTTCCATAATTTTATTTGACGTTATTAATGACAAATTATAAACTTATGAAAGTTAAATATTTTTACAGATTACACTCAGTTTATGTCACAAAGGTACCCAATATTATAGAATGTGATGTATAGATATTTAACAGTAACTTACCTATAACTTATAGGGTTACCATACGTCCAGATTTTACAAAGTTAACCGTTTAACATCGTTGAAACTAACACGATACAAAAAGTTATGTCAGGTGACAAATTTTCGTGTTCATTCAGTATAAATGTATAATATGTAATTTCTATTTTTGTTCATATTTTTTCCCGGGACGTCACAATAAGCATTAGGTACCTATTATTATCGCAAAAAAAATCGTTAAAATAACACATTTTATAACATATTTAACATAATAAATCTTATGTAGACATTTTATTCATAGATCTAAATAAAATTTTATTAATGAAATAACAATATTGTTTATTTTCAATTTACCCCCTCCCCCAAACGGAACTGATGTCCGGATTTGGTTTATACAAATTATGGCAACCCTACCTATAACGCTATTCCACCAATAATATACTTAACTCTATAGATAACAAAACAAATACATTTTGTGAAGTCTTATCATTTTATGACTTGCGGCAACGTAATATACGCTTTTAATTAAATACTATATTGAAAACTACCTACAATTTTTTTTTTGAATTTCTGACGTCTATGATGTAATTCCTAATTGATTGTGCTACTTTAAGTATCAAAGACTGCTGCTGTGGTACGGCCAATAAAAAGTATAATATAAATACGATTGTATGCTACTTAAACTTGTGTAATATACAAGTTGTAGACTTGCAGTGTATTTTATTATCGAATATTAGTGTTAAATGAGTAGATTAATTGTAATCGTAGAATCGATACTCAATCTGTAGTATGAAAAAAATGCCTGAAGTGCCACAGTCATCCTAAATCATCATCCTATCAAAGTCGTCGTCGATGTGGAAAACATACTCTCACGTATACGACCTAATAATTTTGTACACACGTACCTACTTATATGTAATAACAAGTAATGATCCTACAATGTAGCAGCTAATGGGGTGGGTAGCGAAGTGTTCGTTGATGTGCAGTGAAGGGGTGGACGGTGAGACAACTACAGAACTTGCGCCGCTGTCCTTGATGAGGACGCTAGAAAAGCGCATAAACCTACCTGTATAAGCGGCTTAACCACGTATACACCAGCTATATATAGGTAACGACGTAACGCATACAAACGTAAGCTCGTTTTGCCAGCGTGTCCGCGACCTTTAACGTACTGCAACGCTCGAATTAATTTCGTTTTATTCGTTCGGTTAGGTCACATAGTATACCTCTATTCAATATAAAAGTAGAAGAGGTGCGCTAAATATGGGATATTTTCTAGATGGGGACACGGTAAGCAATTTCGTGGATAAAGTGACAATATATTTTGATATAAATATAAATTCAACTGTAATTTATGGTATACTATTTCAATAAATATTATAATGAGGTACCTAAGTGTTATTTGCTATTGTAATCACTGCAATAATGTTGTATCGAGTGATGAATGTTAATTTTTTTTCAATTTTTGTAACTACAATCTTTAAAAGATATTTTTAAGCGTAAAACTATATTTTTTTACCTAGATATTGAAGGTTTTGTAAAGCGTTATATTTAATACGAATATAATGTATATATTAAACCATAAAATTAACTTATACAATTTGCTGCAAGCTGAAATGATTACTTAAAAAGTTATTTCGTTTAAAACTTTAAAGTAACGGTGGTTGTAATATGAATAAATAGATACTTTATTTTGTATTTATAAGTACTTAAAAGTCAATAAGTTTTGTTTTTTGTTTTATAAGAGCCAGGCGTGGAATTCTTTTCATTTGTTTTATAAAATTAATGATGTTTATTATATAGAATACCTTTTGGAATATCTTTTATTCACGTAATCCATTATTATATTAAATACGCTTTATAAAATATAAAAATTAATTTTTGAGTAAGTTTAATAAATTGATAGGTATATCTTCTTTATTAAAAATTGGTACGTCAGATGTTTTCGGCCCTTTTTCATTTCCGCCTAAGTTATGTCATCACACAATGGCTTATTGAGCCTATTAAAGTTTAATGATTCCAATTGTGGTCATCTCGTATTGGATACCTATAATGATGTGGTATCTATACGCATACCACTTATGTGTAATAGGCACTCCGCATGTTATGTACCCACACAGAAAATTGAAAATATTAATATTTTCAAATATTTTAAGAAAGTTACTTGTCAAATATTTCGTTGAAAATATTCTTAAAGTAACTTCAAAATATTTGATTCTATTTAATATATTAAATTAGATGTATATTCGTAATATTTTCAAAGCGTTGTGTGTCAAATATTATAAATTATTTTTACATCTAAAATCTTAAAAATATTTAAGGACTTAATCCTAATTTATTAGTCATTAAACCTCTAACGTATAATAAAATTGATATTGTTTGTGTCTATCTATTACCTTTTGAGGCAGTAAAACATATCAATTTTAAACGTTAGCATCTTTAATCTTGTAGGAAAGTCATGGATCTTGTCGATACATTAATAGCAGCTAGAGGGTTAAAAGATAAAAATGTCTAATAATTTTCAGAATTGTATGGAAAAACTAAAAAAAAATTAAGAACAAGCCGGAATTTTTACGTAAAATTAGTTTTTGGTTAAATTGGTATGAATAAAAAAAAAGAATATTAGCGCGTAGATATACTTAAAATAATTTCCAAATTTTTACATAAACATTTTTTATATACACGACAAAAATATTTTTACTCTTTTTAAGCAATTAATAGGCATGAGGTATTTTCAAATTTTTTTGGCAATAATAAAATTATTGTTTGGTGCACCCCCATTCGACATGATATTCAATAATAGCTATTTTGCAAAGGTAAAATATTATTATAGTATTGTAATACTTGTGTTAAATTTGAATTAAATTATATAATATTATTATAATGCTATAAATGTAGCGAGTATACACAGTGTGTCCGGGATGCGCGTGCGTAGAACAGTGGTCGTGAAATGATATAAGGCGGCGTCCTAGGCACTTGGCAGGTGCACGCTATACACGGTATTTTAGCCACCGCTGACCTACTACTACCACTACCACTAGTACTACCACTAAGCGTAGCGTGTCGATATGTAAAAAAATATAAAAGAAATAAAAAAAAAACAAAGTGTATAGTACGTCGCCGCCCTCAGTTTGACTGTATCTATTTATAATAATAGTTACGTCGAAATACGATTCAAGTCTGTAGAGCGCGCGGCGTCATGTTAAGTAGATAACTAACGCCACGGCGATGGCGGAAGTAGTCGCGAGACGTGTTTAGTCCAGATTAGAAAAGTAATAATTAGTATCTAAAAAAGATAATTATTATTTTCTAGTTATTTATCTAGAAAATAAAGAAAATATTATAAAGTCATCATAAAAATAAGTAAAATAAATTTAATTTAATATTAAAAATGGAAAAAATACATAATTTTCTGTAAAGTAATATGTTAAAAATGAATTAACGTTATAAATAAAAAATAATTTTTGATAACTATGTTAAATATTTATTTATTTTTAAAAACGTTTATAATTTAACACCATATTAACGTCATTCACTTAATAAAGCTGTTTTATTGATTTTAACTACGTTAAAATATAATATTTAACCCTCCATAGGTTTAATTTTTCACGTTTTTTCATTTCATCATACTAGATATGGATTTTGTGTTATATCGTATTTAAAAATTATGTAAAAAAATAATTAACGATATTTATCTAGATAATATGACCTAATACAATTACTATATAAATGTAATCCAAATAATTCTAACACTATAATTACGAGTATGAATTTTATTGAATATTTTTTTATTAATTCAATTTACTTAGGACTAAATCAGTTAATTTTTTCCCCGTCCGAAAAAATCGCATAATAGATAATAGTGAGTCGTCTACACGAGTATGGCTAGACTTGAGGAACTGTAAGCTGTGTATTTTGGATCATCATTTATCGATATTACGCCGAAATGTATTGATTACACTATCAACTTTGCTGAATTTTTTAATATACTCGTAATATGTATTTATTCTATTGACTATCATATTATTTATTGTTTTTTTTAACATATATATTTGAGGTTTCTCATTAGTCGTTGTAGATGACTATGTTTGGACGTTATTTAAATAAAAATATATAATAGGTGTTTGAGTTAAATTATTTTGCGTTTGTTTATGAATTATATTGTATATAATATAGTTAAGTGGCAAAATCAAAATCTACAAATGTTTGACAGAATCGATACTCGATAGCCATTGGAATTTTTTATTATCAGCAGAACAAAATAAAACCCCGTTTGATTGAATCAGATGAGTATGGCCAAAGGCCATACTATTCTTTGTTTAACTTAATATTATAACTTAACTATACAGTTACACTATGCCGCTTTAACTCAGTAGTGGTTAAACCTGTGCTCAATTTTGGGGAATAAAGAACTTTGGAATGATAATCATAAAATATGGACATTTATTATTTTATATCTTATCAATTTAATAATTTATTAAAATGATCAGTTTTATAAGTTGCGTTTGATAACGTGTTAACAGTATATCTAAATGTTCTCTCATTTAAACGGAAAATATTTTCTGTTACCTCATTATACATATTACAGTGGAAATATTTAGTAATTAAGTTCAAAAAATCATTTTTAAAGTCTTATCTTAAATACATTATTAATTTAAATAGTGACTCTATTCATCCTAAGGGGGTGACGTTCACTCACTTTTATTCGCCATAATATTGTATATTATGGCACAATTGAAGAATTGTCACATAATAGTCACAATAATAATACAGTCAGCAGAGTACACGCGAACAATAAGACAATAATTAAATAACGCAGTGGATCCTGATTTATCCACAACAGAGGTGTTGTCCGTGGTTATAATATTAATATTATCACAGTCGTTTAAAACATAAACGACACCTAGTGATAATCAATATTACGCGAACCGGATAGAAACGAATGGTTAGGTTAACCTAACGTATTTTGTATTGTGGCGACGACTGAAAAAATATTATTATAATCACTGCTGTGTTACACAATAATTAATGGATCATTTGAACAAAACCTATTGGCATTGATCATAAATATTTATAATAATATGGTTAAGCATATTTAGGTTCTATTTAAAATTATAGATCAATATAAAATAGTTTATATATTATAATAGCTTATCTTATAAAAATATACTACTACAAGTACTCACAGTACGTTATTTTTAGACTTTTTGATCAACATCAAAACTTTATAATACACCATTATTATTTTCCACCATCCAATTACACTACATTATTATCGCATCATATAATAATAGCTGTGGTCATGGTTGCTTCACATAGCATATATACATAATTTAATATGAGAGACCACAAACGCGCAACATAATAATACCTACATAAATTTCACAAAGAAAAAATATACAATATTATTAGCATGAGTGTTATCCACCGTTAATTTATCATATTTATTTTATAATATAATATTATATTGGCTCTCGGTATGCGTGTTTCCAGAAATAATATAATATTTTAAATATTACTTATAATTATAGTCATATTACTATAATTTTATCCAACACAAAAGTGGCTTATCTTGGTCCACTTGATATACTATTTTTATTTTTAATCCATATAAATTATACGCTAAAAATACTAATAGTTATTAATATGTATTGATGATTAAATTTAATGTTGTAAACAAAAATACAAAATGTTATGTTATTTGTAGTTATTATTTAGCTGCTGTAAAAGAAAGAATGATAACAGATATTGAAAAAGACATTTATTGTATTGAACAGAGTCGATAAAATAACGAATTAAATAATCAAGGATTAGTTTACTGAAAACAAAGCAAATGATAGGTACCAGCAATCAACAAAAAATAAAGAATACAACTATTGTTAAATATGATTCTCGGAAGCAGAGATAACAATGTCTACACGATAAAACCAAAATAATAATAACATAGAAAAAAGATCCTTCCATGAAATCTACGGAGGACATATCAACGTAGACATACTGGGAAAAAAATGAGAATTGGTGGATTGAAATATAATGTAGGTATGAAAGTCGAGCGATGAAAGAAGAAAGATATAATATATTATTTTAGTACACATATTTTAAAGTTGAATGTGCGCGAAGAATATTTATGAAATTAATGACATTAAAGTGGGTTAGAAACATTTTGGAATGGTAAAATATATAGCTTTTATATAACTAGAGACGAAAAATAATAGGTATAATATTAATTAACTATAATTGCATTCAACCAATTATAATATAGCAGGCAAAATTTTTCCTTGACAATCAACAATTATTTTTGTTTTATTATTATTATTTTTTTTTAATTCAAAGCATCATTAATAAATTAATTTTGTTTTGTTTTTGTGGTTAGGTTTTGGGATTTTTCCTCGGGTAAGGGCTAGCAGAAAAACTAACTAGCTGATATAAAATAATAATGAAACCAATGACCTTTGTGGTTAAGGCCTTGTTTTTTTTATAGTTAACACAAAAAAATAACAATGAAATTAAAAATTTCTAAGACCGAATTTAAATTCGCCAAAATACAATATTGTCATCTTGTTATTATCGTTATTACAATATTGCCATAACAGTCTTCGTCTGTCTTCCTTGATCATCATCATCTCTTGCTTGTGGGATAAAATTGTCTTGCGCCCACCTATCATAATATGAACGGTTCTCGATCGATTGAGTAATATTTTATCGAAGAAGGACACCTTTGTCGATTACTGATTCATGCGATGGAAATATTGTTATTATTATTGTTATACTCGTAACGGCAGTAATATTATTATTATTACTAAGCGTCCATCGCATTATGTATATTTATATATATATATATATATATAGATAGATAGATTCTATTGTGGTATCTGGTTCACCGTTTAATTTAAAAGCGACTGCTGTCGCATTGTTAAATTGAAAACGAGTCGAGCGAAATGTCGGGGGACATTTGGAAAGGTGGGTAAAAGGAATAGCAGGACTGGGGTGGTCGAAAAACATCCCTCTCGCAGTCCCCCGGAGCCACCGTCTATGGTTACCAACGGAGAGGACCTGTACGAGTAATTGTGGTGGTTGTTAAGGGAGTGGAGGAATGGCCGTCGAGGTGGCTTCGGTTATTTTTTTCGATTACAATTTTATTACGCCTGTCGTATAATATAATAATGTACACGTATATATTATATAGAAACAGAGGTGCTATAGAGGTGGTGGTGGTGGTAGTGGTGGCAGCGGTTGTATAACGTACGATAAAAATTTGTTATTTTCCAAAAGCGAATAATATATTACATTATATATATGATTGTGTTGTGTGTTTTTCGATTCCAGTATTGCTGATATACACGAAACGCACATAAATTATTATTCCGATCTCACCGCGGCATTGATCTCATCCACTACCATCACTGTTTATGGTACAGTTGCAGGTAGCCAATAGGTGTTGGTTTTTATACCAACCGCAGCACGATCGACCAACGCGTAACGTCCGTTTCAAAGTGGAAATTAGTAGCGTGACGTATATATGTGTATACTTATATTATATGTATTACACTGCGCTGTGTATGGATAGACTTAACATGCTGTTCTCCAGCCCAATACGCGAATTTTAGGATGATTGATTTTGCTATTTTTTTTTTTTGAACTAAAAAAAAGAATTTAAGTTAACAAACGAATGTATTAATCATATACACAAAATTCCTAGTATTAAAATTAATTCAAAGATGTACGTATATGAGACTTACACGCAAATTATGATTCATTGATTACAGATCACTTAATATAACTTAGAAGTTTTTCTCCAAGTGATTGGTTACAAGTGTTAGGTCAAATTATACAACAAACAGCGACACAGTACTTCATTCACAATTTATATAATTAACATGTGGACATTATTTTGTATATTGTATGCCTAATGCGTTAGTATTTCAAAAAGTCCAGCCTTTCCTGTCCACAATACTCATGAATTGTCAAAAAATATCTGGCCGCACTCCGCATACGTCGACCAAATTTATAATATTTCATTGATAAAAAACTAAATAAAAAAAAGTTTAAAAAAATTATTTTATAATTGTGTATTTACAAATAAAGCAGCATAAATTAATATTTTATCGTAATTATTTGGCCGTGAGTAGAGGGTGTGATAAGTTAATACAAGTTGTCATCAATTATATAGGTATCACTTCAAAAAATATATATTTGAATATTGTTGTTATAATTATAATTTTGTAAAATAAAAAGAAAACTTAACACCTTTAGGCTATACTATTTTTAAATACTTCAAATACAGTGACTTTAAAGTAGCTTCTTTAATAAATAATACTTTGAGTTATAAAAGGCGGGTATAAAATCAAGATATTTAGATAAATGCTTTTACGTTGTTTGGTATTTTATGTGCATATTTATGAATGAGATATAATAATTTTTGCACTTATTTTCGTTCTTTCGTCTCCGCTAGATTAATTGATAAGAATCGTTTGATTGAAACTGCTACAGAACAAACTGCTGGTACTCAGTTGTTTCAGACAGAACATAATATTATGTAATAAAATAAAATATTTTCAATACGCTTTCAGCATTTTGTTTTTTTTTTAATGTTTATAAACAAAAGAGGATGTAGTCGCTAAATTATTCATAGCATATTGTTCCACCTTTCAGCATGACATATATATTATTTTTGTAATATTTATTTATATTTTTTTTTTCAGAAATTGAGGATGTTTCCTGATCCATTACCACAATAAAATAAAATAAATAGATATAGGTACGTACGTTTCATTAAGATACAATACAATACTATTCACTTCATAATCAAATTATAATGAAATTGATTTTATGAATGATTTTTATTCAAAATAAAAAATATTGAATGACAATATTTTTATGGTAGGACATATTATATAGTTTATAAAGTATTATCAACTCTAGTAGGTTTGTAGTAGGTATAATAGGTAAACTTTACATATATTATCTACAACATAAGTATATGCAATTTTTTTTTTTTTAATAAATGAGTAATATAATTTTCCAAACTAAAAATTTAACGTTTATTGCTTTAGTTGTGATATATAATTCGTTTTAATCTCCGTCGTTCAAATTCACTGTTACATTGACAATATAATACTAATAGGCTATTGGCTTTATCGTTAACACTCATGGCGTAGTATTATTTGTAATAGTAAATAATTTAATGATTCGAACGTTCATTTCCTATTTCTAATAATTATTATATCTTATAGTATTATACTTGATATTATTGATGGACGGCTAAGCTGGTCAAGTGCACTGAATAATGTATATTGTATAATATAAATATATTATATTTTGGATATATAGAGACTGTAGCTATAATTACGATTTATAAATTTGATATTGATAGATCACCTAGCATCTTTCATATGTATGTGTATTCAATAATTGTACAGTGTTAGTTTTATATTTACATAGAATAATATGTAGGTATGTACTTGATAATTCGTTTTTTTTTTTTAATAATAAAACAGGCTCGTCAATCAATATAGTGATTAAATAATTTAAACGTGGCTATTATTATGGGACATGTGATTCAATTAAACTTATTGAAATTGTGAATAAGGTTTTCAATTAAAATGGACGAATTTAGTGAATGCTATACTTACCAACAGTTGCCAGAGGTTACCTTTTGAATAAATGATCATTATTTTTTATTATACCTTATTTAAAATAATTATATGTCATTTTTGTATACATTTGATTTAGTATTGCACAATTAACTCAAATATCCTTACAATTGCGCACTTCATTAATAATCCAATAATACTATGGTTATGTATTATCGTAATTTAAACTCTGTATTGGGGTGGGGGGATTTCTATAATAGAACGATATTAAATTAATAACATAACGCACCCACGTATATGATGTAAGGTGGTTGTATAAAAGGGGTTGAGAATAATTTTCTGAATAAAAAGTTGTTGTTTGCGGAACGGAGGATGTGGAAGAGGTTGGACAAACTCGATTTTAGTAACAATTGAATTAATTTAAAAACAAGAGTCTTGTTATAGTTTGGAAAAAAAATACCAAATACGTTAATAAGTAATTCTCTATGTAAAAAAGTTAAAATTAACTTAACCTAAACTTTGTTTGTTAATTCTTCGAAGTCTAAAGAAATAATTATAGTTGTATGTGTTTGTTGAAAGTTTTTCAACAGCAAAAAGTATATAAAAATTGTGCTGTGATGTGAACGACTGGAAAACTGAAAGCGCGTAAGATTTCAACGGGGTTATATTATTATATACTATGGTATTATATTATAATAATTTTGAAACATGAAGAGTGATTTTTTTTTTTTTTTGACAAATTTGGTATTCTTTGGAAATCATATTTTTCTATATTTATTTATTTATACCCTCCCAGGAGGCTCAGAAGGAAATTGTGTGAAAAATAAATGATTTCTAGAATTAGTATTTCAAAATTTTAACATAGTATTTGTTGTTAAAAATGGTAAATGGTGTAATGTCTTGACATAAAAGACATAAAAAAAATATATGTTTTATACACATACCTTAAAACCAAAATATGCAAACAATTACTGAAAAAACATGCATCACGAAAAAATCACCATGTACACATTGTATGTATTACGCATATCACGTATAAAACTTAATATAATAATCTTATTTGTAGAATAATGTGTTGGGCTAAATGATTTAATAACTGCTACTTTATCGAGCGTTGGCGATCGGTGGGTAGCATCGTCGTCCAATTCTTATAAAATGATACGCATATTATTTGATCTGAAATCGCCAAAATAATAATTTATAAAGGTTTTGTGGGTTGTATGTTATACTTATATGAAAAAATTACTAGCATGCGTAATATTATTTGAATTTTCCCGAATTTCATACATTCATTTTATCATTTTCAGTTAGGTTAATTCTTTAAAAATCCTTTTTATCCATTAACCAACATGGTTATGATTAGAGATGTAAGTTTAAAAATTTTTTTTCCATTGAACATTTTTGAAAAATTTCAACTTTCTTTGAAAACTTGAACATTTTAGTTTTAATATATTTTTCTTAACTTAATTAATTTTTTAATATATTAAATTAATTTTTAAATATATTCAAATACTTTAAAAAATGTTTGTTTCATTTTTATTTACATTGTAACGTGTATAATGTCAGAGTTAAACAGAACGCTTATAATAAAAATTAAAAATACTACTATAATAAAAAAAATTATAATTTGGGTAAAACTGTTGAAGTGACTTAAACAATTAATTACAAAAAAAATCAATAATTTTAACAAAATGATTATACACTCAACTGAAGTAAAAATACAACATTTTTAATAAAAGAAAAAAATGCACGTTTATTACCGAATTAGATATTATATATTGATATAGATATATAAAAATGTTCATGAAAATTTATATCACTAGTTATGACCATCATAATCTTATTTTTACAGCATTAATTAATAATTAAATATAGGTATCTAGTTACATATTAAATACATTATTATGTAGGTAATTAGAAATAAGTTTGTACTCTATAATTTAAAAAACTATATACCAAATAACAGTAATCCCACTTTAGTAATAAGATGATAATATTATTGATTATTTATGATTTAATTATAGAAAACAATAGTTAGTGAGGATAATTTATTATGTATTCACGAATTTTAAAATATATTTTTATTTATTAATTTATTATTTTATTAATAATAATTTAATAATAATTGAAATGTAATATTTATTGATATTTTTATAAGTTTTAAATTATACACATAATATATCCTATAAACTTTATTTATCGGTGGGTCATAGATTTTCAAGTGTTATTTGCTAGGCTGATGAATGTTTTAATTTGGTAACTATTTGTCCTTAGTAGAATTTAAATAATGTTGAGAGCACTGCTGTTAGTAGACTTGTTTTGAGGAAAAAATTATAGTAAAATGTATATCAGTATTTTTTTGTCTGTGTTATTGGTATATGATGTGCAATTTAATATAGTTATATAAGCGTGTTTGAATGTAATCTTGAAATGTTATCATCACACTATCGAATGAATTGATTATTTTTAAGTTATGCACAGTAATCGCTTATGCACTATTGTATGCGTAAATACTTTTTATAGTAAGCTAATTTTTTAAAGCCAATAAAAACGATATAATGTTATCTATGTTAAATAATGATGTTAGCTGATAAGACTGTAGGATTTAGAATTGATGGATTTTAATTTTTAAAACGATTTTTGTTAATTACACAGTTTATTTTTCAACTAATGTATAACAATGTTCTTGCGTTATATTTTTATATTTTTCATGAACAGTTTATAAAACTAATATATTAAAAGTCGTTGAACAAAATTGAAAAATGAGCAAAAACCAATGTAATTTTATTTTGTTAGGAGATTAAACACAATTTTTTATACAATAATTTATTACCGTCCGCTTAAAATATTCTAAAGTATTTTTAGATGGTTTTATTGCGAATTATTTTTAATTTAATTAGTAAAATTAATTAAAATAAAACTAACTTGAGTCGAACTAGTTTTTGTGTATTCGGTTTCTCTGAGTAACCAGTTGTATGATACGTACATAAGGATGACAAATTTACTTATGGTTTCGATATTAACTTTTACTCGTCGTTGCTTTTACATATTTATTTTTAACGTTTCTCTACGCTTCACTGGACGTTTTATCGGTAAATACAAATTTAGTAATTCAAACAAAAAAGAGATGTCGGTTTTTATAAAAAATGTTATGTGTGTGTGTGTGTGTGTGTGTCATGTATCGTTATTATAGTTTATTTCTTTTTTTTCATTAAAAAAACTTCGAAAATTTAGCATGACCAATGAACATTTTTATATCATTGCTAACGATTGGAAGTCGATACATAATCTTATACATGTATGTTATAATGTTTTGCATAAAATAGTCGTCGCATAATACACTTTGAAACAGCAATTTTTCCCAGAATTATGGTTTCCCGATCGTCGTAAGTGCAAAAACTGTATAACTTTTCACAACCATAGATCGGAGTTGTTTTCATCCCAAGTAGCGATGAACGATGGTCTATAGTCTAAAACCGTTAAATGCCCATTTACTACAGGACAACAACTTGCCACTGTTAGGTGAAATTACCAGAGTGGGATGAAATGAACCCTCGCTCTGATGATGACACCTGTGATCGTTTCTGTATCCTGTAATCCTGAATTTTCGAGTTTCATGTACAGTTATAATATACAAAGTACAAATTCATAAATCATGTTCAACCCTTTTATTCTTTAGTTTTTTTTTTCAAACTAGAAGCGTCTGTTTACTGTAAAATATTGTTAAGCAGATGATATCAATGAACATTTTATCCTGTCTATTTTATCTAATTTTAGTTTGAATGATTTAATTTTTAATATATTAATATATATTACTTTGATTCACTTCGATTTGTAAAAAAGATATATTTTAATTGAAGATCGGCACTATACTGATTCTGATTAAAGTTAACCTAAGTAAATATATAAATATAAATTTATAATTAGACGCTTAATGAATTGCATTTATAAGAAATGGCCGAAACTATATTATATTTAATTATTTATGTTTGTAATGTATGCCCAATATTCACTTTTTAAATGGTGTTTATAAATTAACACGTTACATTTAGATAAATAAGAGTAATAAATTCATTTTTAACGTGAACTAAAGTTAAATAAAAATAGAAGAAAGTCAAAGAATCAAATTGGAGATTAAAATGTATTGAAATAGTTAGCTATGTATAATACTTTATGAATGGAATTATTTTGGTTTTGATAATTTGTTTTGGAACACGGAAGCAGATCAAGGCAAGAAGGTCAAATAAAGTTAGAATCAGCTTCGTGGCGCCGAGAAGAGATAGTAGAAATTTTGAGTGAATTAAGGATAAAGGAGAGTAGTCGTGGAAATGATTCTGTATCTTGAGAACTATTATATATAAACATACGGTCGGGTGCTCGTGAAATCGGAAATTTACTACCGGACTCTGTGCCTTTCCGGGTGGACGGAGGCATTTGTACACGTACGCGCGAACATGCAGCGGTATAATAATATACGGTTACTGTTTTGGGTTCGACGGGTGCGCTTTCGGTGTAGCGATCGATCGATCCGTGCGCATTCAACACGAAGATTTATTATTGTAACTGCGCACCGCTAAGATATATTGTCCAAGCGGAGTCTACAATCTTCGTGCTATCCGTCTCCATCTCTCCAGACCTGTTCTTCACGGGTACCTAACTGATAGCAGTTGTATACATATATTATACACTCATGGAATGTTTGGACGTTTAAGCGTTTGAATAAGTTTTTATGGCGGTTACAGAAGTGGTGGCGAATCGAACGCAGAGAAGTGACGATAATCTAAGGTGGATTGGTTAGTTGATTGAAAAAAAATTGATTAGAGTCATTTGGGTAATTTAAAAGTTAAGAAAATTAATAAAAATAAAATATAGTTAAAATATTAAACAAACTGCAATATATGTATAATTATTTAACTTTAAAAATATAGTTTATATTATGGAGATAAATACTAACAAAACTATAGATATATGAAGTTTATAAGAAGTTAATTTGTATGTACCTTTTTATATTATTAACCAACTCATACATAATATATGATAGTGAACATTGCAATCTCTTAAATATCAATGACTAAATATTTTATTAAAAATAAATTCTGTAATATTACTTCTTATTAAACATTATTTCAATATGGCTATAGATATAATTCCATTAAACTAGAATTAAAATAAAACAAAATATTTTTCAGTT
Organism: Rhopalosiphum nymphaeae; assembly: GCA_036289425.1. Classification (NCBI taxonomy): domain Eukaryota; kingdom Metazoa; phylum Arthropoda; class Insecta; order Hemiptera; family Aphididae; genus Rhopalosiphum; species Rhopalosiphum nymphaeae. The sequence goes on along the minus strand of JAZAQC010000006.1, from coordinate 47,600,987 downwards.
ACTTTAAATATTAAAATTATAACTGTGTGTAAAAGTAATGCTTGAAAAATATTTTAGGAAATCTGGTTAATTCTTTGGTTTTATTGTTTTTAACACCGTAATCACAACCATTAATTGAAAATTGTTATTTGATTCGAACCCTTATACGTATTATAAAGATAATATGATAAATTTTAGATTGTGAAACCACGTAAATTAAGAAAATCTATTTATAAAATACCTCATAAAGAGCTAGTCAAACTAAAAATGTATAATTAATAATTATTTTTCTTAAAATAAACATAATAAAAGAAAAATACATACCGTACAAGTACCTCTTAGGAGTCTGCATGTACAGTAAGCCTTTGAAAATGAATACTTATAACGACGCAAATTCCCGTGTAACGTCATTGTGCAACACGTTGACGAGCGAAGCACGTAACTGTGACAGAGTTGTATAATACAATGGTCATATTATAGTTACATTAATTACTTCTGCATTTAAGGATTTTAGTTAACAATTAATTTTAAAAACTATACTACTGCATTTTCTTTTTTTTGATGAGAGGGGCCCTCAAATATAGTATAAAAAACCCACGTGCTACTCGATCGAATGTATTTTTACAAAAACAATTTCTTGTAATGTAGCTATAATAATATTAAAGTTTTCGTCCGAATAAAATAAAATACAAAAATCGGTAAATATACATCAAAAAAAAGTTACCGGTTTCTTATTTTTTTTTTTTTGTCTAACCAAAATATTTGTTTCCATCAATTTTAATATATATATATTAATTTAAATTTAAATATCATATTATAAAAATTTTAAACGTTTTAATTTAAAATCCCAAACAAAATACACTTGAAATCCCAATTAACGTACCTTCTAATATATGCTTAAAAATATTTTAAATTCATATTATGTTATTTTTAATATTTAAACAAATTTAATAAGTACCTATTAAGTCTTATGAAAAATAAAAACTTTTTTTTTGTTTTTATTAAGTTAGAAAAAAAAAGAAGACAAATATTTAGTTTATTAAAGCGGGTATTTAAAAATTACTAAAGAAAAACATACAATAATATTTACAGTCTGTAAAAAATTAAAAATAAATTCATGGGACGCATGTTAAACATTGTTAATTGACGGATATTTTTAAAATACCTTAATAAATACGCTGTACACAGAAATAAATAAAAAAAAGTTACAAAAAAACAAACGAACAAGTTACCAAAAAAAAAAAAAAAAAAAATCAATTTAATTTAAAAATAAAAATACTAATTAAAAGTTTTAAAATTGAATTCAATATTACATAGTTCAAAGGCTGAGATAGAAAATTATCTAGGTTTAACATAATCTAAAAATATATATTTTTGTACAAATTTACTAATATAATAGTAATAATATGTACATATTAATTATTATTTATTTTTCAAGTTGGTGAAATTAAAAATAAATAGTAATTTAAATTTTTTTATTGACAAAATAGAGTTATAATATTCTGCACAAGGGAGTTTGAAATCAGTGTGTCATTTATACATTGCTTACTATTACATTACTTTTGTGTTTTTCCTATACTTAAACTGAAGTTATAATAATTATGCTGCGGTTACTGGTTATAATATAACATATGTAGAGTATAATCATAGTTGTACCTTTGTTTATGCATATGATAATTTTTATTACAGTATTTGAAAGTAAAAAACAATAAATAGCTCGTTAAATTAATTATATTCTTTTATAAAGAGTAGTCTTATTATTGTTACTTAGCAAAGTTTAAATTTATATCGAACTTGTATGTAACCTTGCCACCCTTCTGTCATTGCTGTACCATCACTGTTACTATGCCTCGTCATTATTTTTCCAAATCGCATCCTTTACGTTCAATGAGTTATCTATAGAAAATTAAAATTAAATCAATTAATCCGTTACATGTAATCATATCATCGTGTTTTTTATTTTTATTTGTGTATAAATAATAATAAAAAAAAAATTCTCATTTATTTTTATTATGCTTTTATATTGTTTTTATAATATTTTATATATATTATTTACTCTAGAACTATACAAATACCATACAACGTGTACTTCATCATTACACCAGTCATTTTAGATTACTGCATAATTTATTGCTTTTTTTCATTCGCTAAATATAGCACCATTTTTCTTGTTTAAAAATATAATAGACTATTTCTGTACTTTTCTAATACTGTCCGTACGAATACAGAGTACAGTCTTGTGATTCTAGAATCATTTCTCATGTCACCATGGAGAGATTTAGATAGATTTTGTTTATCGTCCGCGAATAATAGGTATACTATATTATGCTGTGTATAATAATAGTTGTAGTGAGGTATATTGTTTTAAAACCAAATTTCCACCGATTAAAGTGTTCTCTGCATTGACTGCGTTGTATATTATACCTAATTTAACAGGTCAGGTACTAACTGGTACATATCCAACGCGATTGAAAGAATAAAATAATATAACTCTTAAACTTCTCTTGGATAAAATGTATATGTACACAAGTTTAACGTTGTTAAGATATAACTAATTATAATGATAAAATACGGTTTTTTGTTTATCGAAATGACTTTTGTAGTATTGATGAAGAACGAAAAACATCAATATTTACAGGATAATTAATTTAACCGGTACATTAATTGTTTAATTAAATGTTCATGTTTTTGAAAAAAAAAATGTATGTATATAATTTGTAAGTAGGTAATGAACATATTTAAATGGCAAGGGGTAGTCTGAAAAATAATTGATTGGCTTTTCCGCTCACAAATTTAAAATTTTGATTCGTTACTAAATAAAAAAAATAATTATTAAAATTAAAATAAAAAATAAAAATTGTTTTTAGAAAAATTAAATTCAACTACGTTGAACAAATAGTATTATAAAAAATTGTCCAAGGAAGGAGATCGTTAGTGAAATGGATCACTCTATATTCTTATTATTTTGAGCTACGGATAGGGTTCGATGGGAGAGTGAGTGAAAGTCTGTTCTGCAAACATTTTCCTAGCGTTTCGTCCACTGTAGCTCACTCTGAGTTCGGTCTTAGTGATATACGGTGCAGGCATGGTATGGGTATTTATTTGTTTATATATTATTATATTATCATTATTATACGTTTATACTGTGTATGAATGACATAAGCTTGACGCCACACCGGACCCAATTGCCGCTTATAATGCCTGTCTAGAGATCTTAATCAGCTATATAATATTACTCTCGGGATGGCGCTGCCTCATTTCGTGTTGAATTGTCCGTAAAATCATGCCATACATTTTGTAGTACGATAATAATATTATTATGTCACACTACTGTAGTGGGTCGAGCACATGCGCTTAACGTGCGTATGCATAATATGAGCGATTGTGGATTTTTATCATGAAGCCGTCACTACTTTGTACATGTTACAGTAACAGCAATGTTGCCCAATTGTAATTCGAGAGAGGATTAAAAAATAAAAATATATTTATGTTATGCGTGTACGTATATTTGTTCGTCTATGTTATTAATTATATATATTATACAGTGGCGTCATGTGTGGATATGAAAGGGTTTAGTACTTTTGCATCTCACATATGCTCTTTTTATTTTTTAGATTTGTTATTGATGGATGATTTTTATTCATACAAATAATACAATTTTGATAACTTTGCTTGTTTTTAATTTTAAACTTGATAACATTTTTAATTTAAACTCATCTCAGCTTTAGATATATTTACATAATATTTTAAGAACATTAGTATTAACTATTTTAAACTGTCTTCTTAATTTAATTTTACTTTATAATTCTATGAGTTAAAAAAATAATAATAATCTTTTAACATCATGTATAACTACATTTTTTTTTTTTAAATAAATAATGTTATTTATATATAAACGTTTCGTCGTGTATAATAATGATTTTTAAATATGAGAGCATATCTAGTAACTAGTAGTTTTGATTATATAGTTGATTTATTTGTTTGCATTATGAAATTACACCACTGGGGCTATCAAATAACCGTCCAAGCTTATGTAATATTTTCACTACCCCATATGATGCAGCTTCGAGATGGGATAGACACCCTGGGGATCTTATCGTCTTTTGGGTCATTTTATTTTTTAATCGCTTCGATTTCAAGGATGTCAAACCTTCAGCTTGTGTTATATCTTTAAGAATGTGCAACATAAAGTGATGCCAGTAGTGACTTACCACTCCTCAAATTATTACAAGCTTCCTAAAATAATAAACAATCCATAAACTAAATATTTATTTGATTATTATTAAAAAATTTATCTAAGTATTATTGAAGTGTTCTTGAAAAAATATTATAATTCTCTTTGTCATTTTTATCAACATTCAATAAAAATATCAGTTTTAGGAACATGTGTCTAGCATTCTAGCATATTATATTACCTTTTGAATTTAGAATTTATTTTTTTTATTATTAAATTAATACAATATAATGTAAAAATTAGGAAATAGCAAAAATAACCTACACCTTTAAGCTAAGCTTGTGATGGTGGTTGGGAATTATATAGTATACATAATACACGATTAAATTAAATTATATAACATAATAAGTAGGACAGAGGACTTATAGCATTTGCATATTTGTTTTGCAGTCACAAAAATAGCAGAGTACGAAACAAATACGTTTAATGTTTTTACACATCTAGTTTTGAAATTTTATTTTACACATAAATACATATTTTGAGTTACTTTTGTTTATAGGTCATATTTTAAACTTTTATACGCAATTTTATATTTTTTGAGATATATTTAACATAAATCAATTTTTTCTACACTGAAATTTTTATTTTAAACAATACAATCAAAATTTTTGGATAAAAATGAATATATTTTTAATTTTTACTGTATAATATGGTTTTTGACTGTCTGCGGACACACGTTTTTCCTAAAAGCGCTTGCAGAGGATGGCCGATAAGCCAATAATATTAATTTACTGTAATTAATTTTATTAACAAATAGATAACGATCTAACGCCATACACCATACCTACGACATCATCACAATAGTAAGCCACATGTGCACTATGCGGACTTTTATTCGATTAGGATTTGTTTATTTTTTTTAATGCCAGAAGAAGAAAATATATAAAATTAAGAAAAATGTATTTTGTTTATTTAGTTATAGTATAAAATATATTTAAATTATGTTATTGTTTTGAATTGTTTTACATGCTATTTATTTTATTAATAATTTCAAATAAATTCACTAAAAAAATTTTAAGTGGATATTTTAAATGCATATTCTGGGGTTTTTAAGTGCACAAGTGCTTGCATATTTAAAGTATTTTTAGAGCTACAAGTCTTCTGCCCTAATAATAAGTAATAAATATAATTCAACTATGAGCATAGTCTTATCTTTTTAAACAAAACATCAATGATACAATTCTTGATCTGAATAATATCATAAATAATATTATTTTTTGTTTTACATCAATTGACAAAGAGTTAAAATTAACAAGACCCTGCAGATAATTTATGAACTTTTGACCAAAACTTGTATTAGTGTATATAGCTTTAATATAATGTAATCTTGATTTGCTTATGGGTTTATCATTCTGTTTAATAAAGAAAAAACTAGACTTTTTTGTACATAAACATTATATACCATATTTTTGTAGGGCAATTTAAGCGGAAGTACTTTAAATTTTTTATAATTTGAATATGTAGACCCAGTGAGATTGAGTTTATTAAACATATACGAATTTTGATATTTTGTTGTACCCTTAATGGATTAAGAAAATTTTTAGAAGCACTACCCTAAATTACTATACCATATTGCATTACAGATTGGTATAATGAAAGATAAGCTACTCTTAGAGTATGAGGTGAAATAATATATTTTAGTTTATGAAATGTTTACATTATAGAACACAATTTAACTATCAAACTATTTATATGAATATTCCACTAAAGGTTATATTAAAATATTAGTCTCAACTATTTAATAATTTTGATTATATTATTTTTTGGGTAATTACACTTTGATACGTTTGAACATTTATGTAAAGTGTTTTATTTAAATGGTAGTAAAATATGACTTATTAAAAAAAATCATGAATTTTGTCCAAACAAAATTGGACTAAGGACACTTCCTTGTAGTACACCATACCATGTTTAATTTCCCTGTCCTTAAACACCATTGACATTATTAATTGGTTTCCTTGTATTAAAATAATTTTAAACCAGCTTAAACCAATTCTACTAATACTGTAAATACTGAAAACTTAAAATAAAAAACTAAAATGTACAGTACTAAAAGCTTTCGCTAAATCTAAAAATATTGCTAATTTTTTATCACCTTTATTGAATATTTTTAATAAATATTTTATAGCATATAAAGCATCTTCATTACTTCTCCTAGGTACCATATTGGTTTTTTAAAAGTGGACTATTTATTTATTTTCTAAATAAATCTATCAGACGTGCTCTAATCATTTTTTAAACATTTTTGAGAAGTTACTCAACATATAGATTGGTCGGCAATTGTTCATATTTTCTTTACCTTTATACAGAGGTTTAATCATCGCTATTATGAATTTATCTGGAAATACACCATGTTGCAGACTTATAATAAGTAAATATGTTAAGAGGTGTATTGTATAAGGTGCTATATTTTTCAGGATTTTAATATTAATTGTATCGTAATCACAAGCTACTTCGTCTTTAAAATTGTTTATTACATTCATGATTTATATCGAATTTATTTAAAAAAAAAAATTTATCGAAATTAATCTTAGATAATATTTTTTCACCAGGATCATAGTTCAAACTTTCTTTTATATTATTTGCTAAATTCTGGCCGATTATGAAAAAATAATTATTTAAATTATTAGACGCAGTTAGGAGTTCGTTTTGTGTACCTATCAATTTGTTCGTCGTTATAATTTAAACGTTTTATTTCATTTTTATCAGTATTAAGTTTTTAGTTAAGTATTTTATTAAATTATAGGTCTCCAGAAACACGTTAAAATCATTAAAATAATTTATTTTAGCCTTTTTAATTATACAATTTAGATTATTTCTTTATTTTTATAGTATAATTGATGTTGTTTCGATGTTTTTTTGCTTTTAAAGATAATTTTTATTTTTTTCGAACCGAGCATAGTAATCCTGATTTCATCCAATTTTTTAAACAACTAGATTTGATTTAGATTTAGCTATTTTAAGACTCTTTGAATTATTTATAGCATCATGCATATACAATATTTAGTAATTACTGCATTATGTTATAGATATTATATAGAAATCAATTAATTTCTTATTATTTAATATATCATATTTTTATTCATAATTTTAAATTTAATACTCTCAAATTTCTTGGATTTTTGTTTCTCTTTAATAAAAATCGGAATAAATATAAAGGTAATAAAATGACCAAAAAAATCTGTTTGTAATACATTAGCTTCAATATGATAGTCATTTTATACTTTTATTTACTTTAATGAATATGGGATCGATAAATGAGATTTTACTAATATTTTATGCTTGTATGCATATATATAGACGCCTAGGTATATGCAATGTTTTATTTTACGCCCTATCGATAATATAATGATATAATAATTGAAATTATAATAATATGGTCAAGAGCAGACCACCACTATTTATAGACGTCTGCATTTATCTCACTGCAATATAAGACGATACTTTCATCGCAGTATAATATGGAATACGAAAATTATATTTTTCTCTAATATCCAAGACCCTGTATTGATTTACGTTATTCATTTATTAACAGTGCAAGTTTTAAAAATGTAAAAACAAAAAAAAAATTAAAACTCTTTGTGTCCTATTTAAGATGAATAAAAATTATGTATCCATATACCATTAAAAATTAAAAAGCTATGCAATTTAAAATAGGTTTAATAGTTTATAGCAGTAGAATGTTGACATTTTACAAATTTAACGAAACTCACTAAATTGCATAATATTTCTTTATCTTATTTACAATCATAATATTTGCGGAAATAGTCGGCCTTCTTCCGAGAAGGAAACTGAAGTTACCTCTGATGTTACAAATTATTTTCGCAAAAATAATGTACATTTTTACCAAAATGATTATAAGAGACATATGCTTTATGTTACTAAAAATGTATAGTGAATTGAAAATAAATGGCGGATTTGTTAAAAAATTGTTTAAGTTCACTCTGCTGTAATATAATGATCTTTTTAAAAATTTTAGTTCATTTTTTTTTTGTAGTTTTACTTTTCTAGAGATATTTACTTTTTGGATATTTTTCCAAATCTAAATTTTAAGAACATCCATCGACCACCAACATAGGATATTGTTTTGTGTATAAATATACAATATATATTGGTATACTAGTATAGGTATATAAACTGGTATATTCATACCCATATAGTACATATTTTATTTATTCTACTATATAATATATATATTATAATACATACAATTTAAACAATTAATGTACAATTATATTATTATTTCATAAATTTAAGAACACAATTTTCAACACTAACAACAGCTTATATAGATGTGGAAAAAAATTGTGATTTATACTACTTTTTGATTTTTATATTGTTATTTTGTAAACTACATATATCATAAATAAATAATCTTGACATACATACGATGTATTGAGAATTTTGTACAGTCGTTGAGCGACGATTATAAAGTACTGAACACTGGATCGCCAAAACCTCCCCGAATGGTGCCAGGTCAATTTATAAATGTATACATGTATACGTGTGTGTATATATGTGTGTAAATGGAAGTGTGTGTGTTTTGTGTAACGAGTACGCGTAACGTTGTTTCAGCATCAGATTCGTATCGAATAATAAAAATGAAATATACCGTATGTAGTGTGGTCGAGAAAAAAAATTCAAAACAGAAATCAATACAATAATAGGGGTGAAATCGAATCGTTATTACCGCGAGAAGAAAAGAAAATCCATTAACGATTCGATGTAGCAGCTGCAGTACCGATATGGTACCTACCTAATAAGAATGTATTTATGGCGTCTGAGAGGGGTATACATTTTTTTTTTAAATTAATTGTTATAATTATTAGTATTACAATGTTTTGTCATCTATCATTATATAATTAAAATAACGTAAATTATTAAAAATTTAACTTAGTACTAGGCTACTAACCAGTTTTAAATATAACTGTATACTTGCTATCTGCAATTAAATACATGAGATATAATTCAAAAAATAGAAGGATAAAAACAACTACTTACCTTTAACAAAAAAGTTTTGCGGAAAATTCACAGATTTATTCGAAGTCAAAGTGGGGAATACGAGAAACGTAAAATAATGGTCAAAAATTGTTGTTCGATAACTCATTTATCAGATTTTTCATAAAAAAATAAAGTGTTTGAATAAAACATATCACATTTTGTGGGCTGAGGAAATACTTATACGACGTTTGTAATTTCAAGAAAGACACATTCTGTATTATTGGTAACGTGGAGCGTTATATTTACAGACAAAATAAAACTTTTACTCTAAGCTAATGGGTAAATCGATAAAAAAATAGTTTTACTCCCTAGTAACTGTGCGTTCAATATTATATGATAAATATTATTACGTTATGCCGATAACATATAGAAAAACGCAGTAAGATTTAATCTGACATGGTGGAGTCACCAACAAAAAAGGACCCAAGATGACTGCTCAGAAATATTATTATCTATTTTTATTGTCATTTCGTGTGTGACATATTAATCTTATTGTATTGTCCATTTTGGTGAAAAGTTTCCACTCAAAAATCATCATATATTTTGAGTTTTGTTTGATCTATGGTATTTGTATATAATATACATATTACAGCTTAAATATTCAGAGCCAAGGAAAAGAGATAATACATAATATTGTATTAATAATTATATAGTAGTATTTTTTATTAAATTATAATTGTCATAAACATAATATTATATAATAACTTTTTGTGCGTTTTAAAACATATTTCTATTAAAACCATAATATATCGTCTGAATGTTAATTAATTATTATATTCTTCTTCTCCCCATCGGTGTAGGTCGACAAATTTTTCATCAGCCAAAGACGTTGTTGAGAAAAATCGTACTCATAGCAAAATAATGAACTTGAGTTAATAAGCTAATTGTAAAATGTAATTTTTATCAACTTTTATACTATTATAATTACTCCAATTTAACATTTTTTTCTCTCTTTTACTTACACAACACAGTTGGAATTATTCATTAATAATCTCCCAAGGCGAATGTTCGTGGTGTGCATATATAATTATTACGACAGAATACGGCAAGATAATAATTGTAATAATAATAATAATAATAATATGAACAACGTAAGATTTATAAAAGCTAGCTGAATATGGTGGCAAACGAACGGAATACGTTAAAGATGGACCGAAAATGGCAGTGTAATAACTTGTACACTTATTAATATTCTCTAGAAATATGAAATATTATAAATATTGTCAGCGAGAGTTGGATTAAGTGATCAGGGGCGATGTGACAATCTCACAGTAGTTGATCGATGTATGGCGCAAAACATTGTTGACCAATATAATAAAACAAAAAACGATACAATCTATAATAATAATCATATTATATGTGCTAAACAATGTTGATGATGTACGAATCTCGCGAAAAAAAGAACTTATACACTTTAGAACACTTACTATCAGTTGAGTTGGTCTTTATTTTTGGATAATTTATTTGACTAATCTGTAAATTATTAAAAGTACAATTTTCTGTTTTTTCTTATGCGGTAATTAATACAAATGTCTGTAGAGGCTGAATATCAAATTGTTTTGCATGTTGCATCTATAATACCAAAGCAATTCTGTACGCTCGTCAATTTCATACATAATTCCCAAAATTATGCTCTATATTGTATATAATATATTTTATATTACGCACGCAATGTAATATTTAAATATCAGTTATTATAGTTACTTCATGGCTGGGATGCGAAGATCTTTTATACGAAGATCATTTTATTTTTAATCTATTACGATTGTATTTCACTTAAATTTACCGTGCTTTACTATTTAAACGCTTTAAAAATATTAATAATTCAAATAAAAAGTTGAATTTAACATTTTGAATGATTTTTAGGAATACCTTTATAAAATAAACTTAACTAGTATGTATTTTGTTAATTACTTTTTAAGCAATATAACTAAAAATATATAGTTTGAAGTATTAAGAATAATCATTATGTATTTATTGGGGCTAAGCCTAAACTTAAAACCTTGTTAGGAGATTCTAATTCAACAATATCTATGTCATAATATGCCTACTCAGATTCTCATTCTAAAAGCAATAGTAAAATGTTATGTAATGTTTACAAGGAAAGGACTTGAGTACTTTTTAAAACCATTTTAAATTTATTAAATATTTCAGTAACCGAGAATTTTAATATATTTTAATATCCAATGAAAATTAAAAATTTTAATTTACGTACTTTTGGAAATTATTATTATTATTAGTAATAGTTTATGATAAGAAATTGTTGAGAAAATGTTTTTAGCATTTTGAGAATATCAACATGCATTAAAATTGATAGGTAATATAAAATTAAGTGTAAAGAATCAAGTTGAATGTTTGTTGAACTACAATAAAATATAAACGAAATTATTTGAAAGAAAGATTATACAATATTATCGTCAAAATGTTTATACCCCATTATTTGAGGTCATTAGCTATTTAAAAATGCACTATCGACTGATTGACGGAATCATTCAATCAATTGTCATTTTTATCAAATTTATCAAATATTTTAAAAATATGTATATTGTATTATAGACAGTACCTTGAGTATCGTATATCTATAGATATTGTATTTAGATAAATTTTTTCAAGTATCCTGCACTCTAATTTTCATCATAATATGCTTTTATAATGATATTATCCAAATAAAATATCTTATGATTTGAAAACAATATAATACATTAATAATTAATAACTATTTGGTTTGTTTTAATTATTATAACTAATAAAATACTTCCATACTATCTCGTTTGATTGAATCCGAACAGAAACGTTACGGATAATCCCCGTGCTCGATAGCATAATAATAATAATAATAATATGGTCTTTGAAAGTGTCACGTGATTTAATAATTACTCATTATATTATGCATAGACCCAAGATGCAGTTGCTGTGATTAATATATTTTCTGTTCTGAGAAACCTAAATCCTTGGCGCGCAAGGGGATCACGTGCCGTGGCGATAACACGCGCGACGATTAACGTCGTCGATGTCGTAACATCGTTGTACAATACCGATAAGGATAAACACGGCTGCAGCTGGTACGCATTAAATTAATCGTCAATCTGATCGAATTATACTCGTTTACAGTGTCATTATTGTATATCATCGTAAACTAATGATTTTGCGTATTGATAAGACAGCGAAGTTTAGTGCGCGTTAGCAGTTGCAAGTACAAAATTATATTATATCATAACCTTCAAATAACGTCTGTTACACGCCTGAGGCTTTACGAAAACTAATCGAATGTTGTTCTATAGAAAATAAATTTCTTGTGCTGCAGCTGGAAGTGTCACTTTTTTGATATGCTGACCCACTATTAGACCTTTATTTTGACAAACAATCCATAAAAAAAAAAATTGCTAGTTAGTTATTTGTATTATGTTCTACTAAAAATAGGTTCTTGTATAGTGCTTTATAATAATATAGCAATAATAATAATATACATCACAATGTGCTAGTGACTTATCAGATGAAAAAAATTGATAACTCATAGTTTTGGTATATTGTTTTAATCTTATTCAAATTTCATGAAAATTATACCACATACAATGATATTATATTTGTTACTGTTCTGTTTTCCCTCAATTATTGAAATGCGTATTTACATTTATAATTATATTAGTACCTATATAAATAAAATATGAAACATCTATAATTATCTACACATTTTTTTGATATTTTGATAATTTTATTTTGTAAAGAATCCTAAAAGATTAATCAATAAGATAAATTTTATTGTTACTAGAATAATTGAATTTGTCCGCTAAGTTTAGATTACATTATATGAAGTAATGAAGCCTTAAGCTTCAAAATGGGAACAATATATTATGTAATTTTAACATCTATACTAAAATTACCTTCCGTTTAGCATTCAATTTTTCAAAAATTAAAATTTAGAATTATTCACAATTTTAGAATATGTGCAAATGCTCGCGAAATTTCATTACAATAGAGAAATATCATGTAAAAAATACCGACCAATCTAAGCATACATATATTAAGTAGTATTAAAGGATTTTGATAACCTATAATTTTTATTGATTATTATAGTGTTATTAGTGTTATTAATTACATATTCAATTTATAAGGTAACGAAATAATATAATTATTTTTTCTATATTTATAATGCTATTTTATACCTAATTCAATACCTATATTATTATTATTATTATTATTATTATTATTATATATACACTATACAATAGAAATATTTTTTAATAACACGAGTTATTTTGAAAAACTGAGTTTAAAATCCTTAAGGCTAAAATTAAATATAATATATTTTTTTTAGTTGATTTATTTAAAAATATATTGTATTAATAATGATTACGTAATATATAAACCCCGCATTGTTGAATAGTCCATATAATATTCTACATAATATAATCATATACACATTTTAGATAAACATAGCTTTTAATTGATTAAATCTAATGAACAACATTTTTCGTAAAAATAAAAAAGCAAATGTACTAAATAATTTTCAAAGTATTTTAATTTTATTTTCACCTTGTAAATAATTTTAGAACATTCAAATTGTCATTATGATATGACGGGTTTTTTTTTAATAATACTGTTAGAATGTCTACAAAATATCGATTCCGAAGTAACCCAAAAATAGTCTGAACGAGAATTTTATTTTATTTTAATCGACTGATAAGTATATTTAAAAATTTAGTTGAATTATCTATTTTAAAACTGAAATTAACTGTTATTTAATTTTAAACTTCATAACTTTTAGTTTATTATAATAAATGTTATTTTAAAAATTAAAAATGATACTTTAAAGTATATTCAGTTTGAGGTTTACATTTTCTCAATCAATAAATACATCTTGTAAGTTAATAAGTTTTTATTATTTTTGTACTAGTATCAACATAAGTCATCTTGGCCAAGTTGAAATAAATTATTCATTAACGTTTTACTCTAGAGGCTTATAGTTTCGAAAACGATTCATCGATAAATAATTTAAATTTATGTATTTAAATATTATATTTTTTTTTTCTTAAAATTAAATTATAATCGCTATCGGAAATATATTATACTTAGCAGTTCGTTTTATGTCACAGTATTGTTCTATTTTGATGCACTTATAATGAATGCGCGATAAAAGTTGACCATAATACTTGGCTTTGCAAAGTTTCCATGAGTGAAAATTCAAACTTGGCTATGGAAAGTATTTTTATTTTTATAAACTTATTATATTATACGACTATATTGGGTGGTTAAGTTACAACCACAGGCACTTTTCTAAACTAAAAGTTTTCGGTTAGAGCAATTAGTGTAGTCTAAGTAAAGTTTCTATGAGTTACGAATGTGACTTAAGTGAGTTGGCCATACTTTATAAATCAGATAATGTATAAGTTTCTTCTTCCATCATAGCGGCTACGTTTATTTTTATAATAATAATAATGACCGTTTGGTGGTTGTTAAAACGGAGTGCAATTGTTTACAGTCGTCACACACATATTGTTATCAAGACTGAATTTAATGCACCATAAAAACATGAAATATGCACGCACGCATGCATTGAAAATATGAAAATATAAACTAAAAGTTTCAAAATATGTGAAATATTGGGAATTCAGTAAAATAAATAATTCACATGGGATGCATATTTCCGGTCGGGTGAAATTGGTACCAATAGTAAACATAAACTATAACAATTATACAGAAAAAAAATATTTATTTTACAAATAAATATTATATAAATGAGTTCACGAATTTTTTTTTAATATAGATAATATAAATTAAATTTTTCATACTAAAGTATCATACACGTTTAAAATTTAAGCATTTAAAGGCACAATGCCAAAAATAACCAAAATATAATGTTATTTTTAGATTAGTAATAGTTTGAATACAATTTATATCTCACTTAATTTGAATTTTGAATGACATTTATCAATATATAATATTATATTAAATTCATAATTCCTGATTATACGTATATAATATTGTACTCGATATGACCTCGTTGATGAGCGTTGACTCTCTAGTATTATAGTGTTTACCTAGATATAGTTAATGCGTAAAATTGTAATTCAATTTATAATTAAATGACGTTGACACACTGCCCACAATCCAATGAGGATATTTTTTATTGATTTTTTTTTTATCTGTTTTTTACATAAAATATTCCTGCAGCGTGGTATTTCATAATACAATATATAGGAATGTTTGTTTGATTGGTACACAACTAAGCAATCAAAAGGGTTATATTTGAACACCGATAATTATTGTTCATAAACAACCATTGTCTAGAAAGTTTTTCAGTCGGATTTTGTACACATCATTATTATTTATTTTATAACTATAACAAATATCTACATGACAACAATATTATCAAGTATAGAAATATTATATTTTAGTTGTAACGTTGTATTGTCGTTAATCTTTCAACGCTTCTTTTATAAATATCTTAGCATTTCGATAAACAATTATAATTCTATATAATGCTTTTATATAATATGCATACAATAAAAATCATACTAACATTGCGAGTGACCCAACGTATTTTCACCTTATAATTATTTATAATATAATATACTTAAATGCGACTGCTTCGCATGTCAAGTTTGATAGCACCTACCAATCAATAAATTTAGGTTTGTATGATATCACATGATATCACGTGGGGTTGACGATAAACATTTTTGTATTATACATTTTATACGTCATATTACGTTATATAACCATACAAATATGCAAAATGTTTATACCGCAAATCATTTTATATTAATATAAAAGTACAAATCTAATAGTATTATTTTTTACAGCGTACACAAATGTAAGCAATTAAAAACAATACAATTACGCGTTTATAAAATATATTATTATCCAAAAATCCATCAAATTCAAAATAATATAGATGTGACTTACGTATAGATGTGATGTACTTTAAAAATATTATACACCGTTTTACAGATTATTGTTTTTTTTGTTTTTTTTTTTTTTAACGAAAATAGTAAAGTGTATTATATGTTTTTCAAGTATAGCGCTCTATAATAAAACACAATATGAAAATATCCACAGTCAAATAATTGTACGATTATTTATTATTTATTATTTATTGAACTTATATTTTTAACGTGATGGTGCGAGTGGTTACTTCAATAAAATAAAAGATTATAATGCCGAAAATCAAAACATATTTATTAATATTTTAACAACACACGCCGAACTCAACGGGCGGTGATGATCAACTCTACTAACAGTACTAACACTACTAACAGTACTGACTTAAGTCTAAAACTATAATAATAATACAAAAATAATATCCGCCGTCGCAGCGGTCGGTTTGGATCGACGGGTCGATGCATGCCGACGACGGCGACAACGTAAACAAAATATTACAATAGGCTTATCGGTCGGTCGGTCGGTCTGCACGACGCACGACAAGCCACACATATAAGTGGACATAATAATAATAATAATCACTACAAACGTTTTATTATTTTAATTTTATTAGATTAGATAATTTGTGTTATAGAAGCATATTTGTATATGTACAAGATGATTACACACAGTTTAATATTTATTTCATATTTTATTGGAATACCTAAAAATATTTTATAAGACAACGTTTTGTATAAGCAATTATATTATGGTACGTGTCATAGACGTCTTGCATTAACGTTAGAATAGTTGTAGATGGGCATGTTTTTTCACTGCAAGCGACACCATTATAATTTGATATTCATTCAAGTAAAAATTGTTTTTATCTTTATCTAATAATTTAAACGTAATGTCGTTATTTCCATATTCATTGTCTATTCGATTTCTTCAGCATCTGATCTCATCACCGCTCTCGTATTCGTCGTCGTAGTTTCCTGTACAATTGGCGATAAAGTCTAGAAGTCTTTCGTCTTCACGAATAATTATTTTCAATTATAATATCTAACACCCTTTTTAAAACTTAAAGTGACATTCTTTATCATATAATGTTATTACATTAACACTTGAAAATATCTAAAATGCACATTTTGTATCTGTAATTTTTAACTCAAATTTTAAACATAAATTAGAGTAATATATGCTCAACAATTTTTAACTATAACTAATACCTATTATATACCGCAATACCGCATACCGAATTTTTTTGACCTTTTTTTGTTTATTCTCCCATAGGCCATTCTAATAATATTTTTGTATTATTATATTATTATTATTGTTCTTGTGATGGTTTTCGATAGTGACAAACATTTAATCCGTACAAAAATATCACGAAGCTTTGTATTAGAAGTGTTTACAGCAACTGTTGACGCAGGTATTCCTATCTCATTTCCACGCGATTGCCTGCCGTCATTTATTATAATCTATGTATATACCATGGGTTTCGCCGATAAATTGATGACTCCAAATTAAGCCGGTAAGCATTCAAGAAAATTTAAAACGTTCAATCGCCAAACTAATAGTATATATTATTATTTTAGTGACAACGAAATAATTTCAAATATCGTAAATTGCACAAATTATACGCCTATAATAGAAGTTGTATCAAAATATATGAGATAAAAAATGTCTTAAGTTTATTACATCATCTATTTATATTATCTTAGTGAGTATTATAATTTTTGGACCCAAAAGGGTTATTCTGGATTTTTTTTCTTTTTTACAAATCGTTTCGTAATCGATTCATTAGAAACAAATACCAAACTATGAATCTAATGTTATTGTAAGAAGACTAGATTTGATATATCAAATAATTCTAAAACAATATTGATATACATATCGGAGATATCATTTGCCATGAATATAATAGCTAGTAAAGATATATTATTATTAATAATTACTGTAATATTTTCTCACTGATTTTATTTTAACCAATCAAATGTTATAGTAAAATAAGCTTAAACAATGTTGAACAATATTTAATTACTATTGTGATATTCTAAATCTATAATGTTAAAGATTACTACACAAGAATGCAGGTTATATTGAACGACAATTTATAATGTTACACGTTGGTTAGAGAAATAAACAAATAACTCATAAACACTCCTTTAAATTATTTTTTTCTAACTTAAAGTAATTATTAAACATTTTTGAAAACATATTATAAATACATTTTTTGAATGACGATATTCATTTAAAATTGTATATATTATTTGTAGTTGGTATTATAATTGGTAAATTCCAATTTGAATTAATTAAGTATACATTAAAAGCATGATTAATATTATATACTTTGAACTTTAAGAGCGTGAAAATAGAATAAAGATGCAAAAAAAGAATATTGAAATATTGAATTTACTTTATGTTCTGTATTAAATTAAACTTAATAAAAGTATATAAAACGTATTAACATTTACTCTCTATGGTTATTATTTCTTATTATAATATTAGGTTTCATGGGCAAAAAAACCCAAGATATTTTATAAATTAACATTTATATTTTTCTAGTTACAAAAATAATATTATATTTAAATACATTTTCAGAGGTTCTATGTACATATTAAAATATCTATGTCAGAAGAACATTCTCAGGCTCACCAATTCAATAATGGCATATTTATTGTATATTGTTTATAGTATGTTATGATAAGTTAAAAATACTTGAATATATAATATAACACTATAATCATTTAAATATAACAAGAGTATTTATATTTTATAAGAAATTGGAAATATATTTTTTTTTTATAAAACACTTTGGTAATAAATCGCAACTGTATTTTCTTCGGCTACAAGATCAATAGGAGATAAGGCATTTAAGGTGTGTATAATATACACAATTATTGACCAATTTAACATATTTTTATTTAAATTCTATTTTTTTAATTTTAATGTAAATTAATTAACTTTAATTTTCAATTTTCAATATGGAAATATATTTTTCTAAAATACTCGAATCTATTCTATTACTGGTATACAGTACATAATAAAGTTATTGACTATACAGTATTTTCCATTGTTTTGGACTTATTTTACAGCGTGGGACGTACTTATGAATGTTTTGTACCAAAAACCAACATATAGTATTATGTTTAAGAATCATTTTAGATTTTGAGCGATTAAAAAATAGTTTGTCAATACAATATGTATATATATTTTTATATGTAACGGTGATTAAAATCTATAATATTATAGACAAAATAATAAGCGGATCAAAGCGTTTGTGTATTATATTCTGAGAAATAAATTGTTTTGCATTATTCTGCACTATTCTACAACATAATAAATATATAAATAATAAAACAAAAATAAGTATAAGCGCTTTAAACGTTTATAAATAGTGACGCTTAAATGACAGCCGACATTTTCAGAATACTCTAGCGAGTGTGAAAAATAAGTGCACTACTTGTATTAAATAACCAAATGTTCTAACCAGAAAATGTCAATTTTAATAATATATAATATTCTATTTTTCTTGTTCAACAAACTGCAGTAAGTACAATTGTAGTTACATAAAGTACATAAACGATTTGCTAGGGACTACGTGCATACTGTAAGATTTTATATTATTACATTATAATACTATACTGACTTATTGATAGTTATTCTGCGTCTAATTTTTTTTATTAAAAAAACACTCATAGTCAAAGTATTGACATTTTAAAAATATAATTTTAACATAATTTGAAGTTGTATAAAAAGTAAAGTAAAAATTACTAATCAAATTTTTTATTCTTATCGTTATTAGTGTTTTATTTTTACGAATGACAGATTACGTTTGTAATTTCATATTTTGAAACAAAATATTTTTAAAAAGTAATATTATATAAAAAATAGTAAGAAATCTAATTTATTTTTTCAAAAATGTAGTTTTACAGTGACTTTAAATTATCTAAAAATATATTTACATAGCGTCAATACTTTTTGAGGAAATTAAATATTAATAATTATGTTTTTATAATATTTATTTATTTATTTATTATTTAATTTTAATTTTAATCAAATTTCGATAAGTATAATACGGTTCTTAACTAAAACAATTACCTAGTGTATAATTTTAACAATCAGTCATTCTTCGTTCGTTTTATGTCAATCATAATTATTTTTAACAATCTATAGAAACAATATAATTTTATTAATTTTTGTGATCAAAACATTTCTTCTGCTAATAACGAGTGATGTTCGTAATAATTTTTATGCGTTTATCACGTCAAAAGAAAAGAGTAGCATATAAAGCGTATATCACTATTTGGTTGTTGTTGTTATTATTATCATAATTTACGTATCGGTAGTTAAATGTAAGAAACATACGTGTTAAATCATAATAATAAAAGTTAAAATTATTTGGTAAAAAGTGTTAGACATTAATACAAAATTAATGTGTTTTTTCATAGGATATACATATCTAAACAATTCTTTTGAAGGTTCATTTATGACTTCCGAGAAACGTCAAACAGATAAACGATATTGCGATGTTAGCCGAAAGAGATGGGTGGGCTCTTATTATTTTTATATAATCGCAGTCCGTGAATAGAAGCGATCAATATTGATAATAATATGGAGTATCGCGTGTGATCAATACACGTCACGACACAAAAGAAAATTTTATATTTTATACGATTATTGTTCCTCATACAAAATATATTTATATATCCTTTATAATTTATTGTAAAATTATCTTTATACAGTTCACTAGCTATAATGGCGTTCGTAAAAAATTCATCTCTGATATTACCGGTACGACGGACTATTTGGTTATGTGGAGATAGGCTTGGTACAATAACAAATTGGTAATGTAGATGATACTCAGGACAATAACCTGACAAAGGTTGATTACTGGAAAAGTATAGAACTCAAATACAATAATACTTTCTTTAAAATTCCAGATTTAAGTTTTTTACAAAATATTAAGATTTGATTATTTATTTTCAATTGAAATTCATATAAATATTTAAATTACTAATTAGTATATTTCTAAAATCATTTAAGACAATAATACAAATATAAATTACCTGATTTTTAATTAACTAATCATTAAAGGACTATAGAAGAAAATTAGTGTTATTTAAATAACAATAAATTAACGCAATACAACATAATTGTAGGGTATCTAGGTAGAATGATTGAGAATCGGAATGTAAGAATTAAAATAGAATCAAAAATAAAAATCGTTGAGATTAATATTTGATTTCAGAATCGATATCTATTATAAAATTGAAAAAATGTATTAGGAATAAAAATTAATGTACCTATATGACAATATTAATAATAGAAATAAAAACATATTATGTTATATATTATATTAAATTATAATATTGTAGTTGTTGATATTCAACTAGAATAGAAATCTTAATTAAAACGGATACGACATAGCTTATCACTGCAGGTGTAATATTTGTCAATATTTTTTACATTTAGCCATTTAGATATATATTATTGAACAATAAGAAATGATGTAATTTTTGACATTATGTGTGACTATTGTTAAACGGGTCATCCATACATGCTAAGGTTTTTTTATGTTTAATATTTTGACGTGGTACCTATACATTTTATCAAAGTATAATACATGTATTCTATACTGTCACGCGCGTAAGCACGTTTTCGGTTTCGTGCTTCGAGTCGATGTTGTTCGAAGTTTTCTCTTGGTTTTTGATTTAAAAAAAATAAACCTTATATACTTAAAATATGATGTGTCGTGGGTGTTTGGATTTTGCGAATGTAATAATAATACTACATTGTACAAACAAACAATGTCATGATGTACGTTGAGCGAGTTTTGTTAGGTGAACGTACGCAGTGAAAAGTTTACAGCACATAGTAACTCGTTTAAACGTTATCTGTAAAAAAGTTTTCACTGTTGAGAAAACAGTGGTAAACACGAGAAATATATACATGTAGATAGTTACAGGCGGAGCATATTATTTGTTATTACGTGAACTTGTGCGTGTTAGTTACTTACTTTATGATCATCATTTTTATTGTAATCGTTATGGACGTCGTTATTAAAAAAAAAAAATTAACAATCTTAAAACACGCCCAGTCCCCAAAAAAGAAATTTTAAAAAATATTCATGTCCATTCTGAACGATTACTGATGTGGACTGCGGTGTTACTATAATAACATACCTATTACTTGTTTAGTGAACTTTATATTATTATGAATCACTTTTGTTTAATATTAAGATAATTCAACTAGAAAATTAGGTTTCTTTTAAGTAGATACCATATCATGCCAATGATACATTATAAATTAAAATATTGAAAAAAATTAAAGATACGTGTATATCACAGACAGTATTATAAACTTAAAATCTAATATTTATTAAAATCATTCTAATATCAAAATTAATTGAACTAAACGTGTATAAAGCTGTGCTCAAATTTGCTACATTCACACAGCCGTAAGATAGAGTCAGTGTATTTTTAATAAACTGATAATTCAAAGTATAATATTTAAAATAGCTTAAAAATATCCAAAGAAAACCATCCTAAAACGTCTTTGTGTGAATTTTTCAACGAAAACTTAAAGCTGCTTAATTGATAGGGGTGGCTTGACGTTAAAACGTATTTTTGTAGCTATTGTTCACGCTATAATAAGTATGCCTTATATATAATATAAGGGTATAACTTGTATGTGTGTATTATACGCAATAGTTCGAATGATTCAATCCTTCTTCATATATCATTTGTGAAATAATAATCTTTTTGGGATATTTTGAGTAATCTACTAGATTTTATAATAACGGCTTTGATTGATTATGATTATAATAATACTGTAATCAAAGTATAATATTAAGTTTGTGACATACAACAGTAGTATTGTACTAAGGGTCAAATATATTGATACTACGTATAGCGTGAGTGACCGTTGTAATGATTTTTTTTTAATTATTATTATCTGTTATTTTTCAAGTTTTCCTAAAATAAATTTTCTAAACTGTAGTATATATATTTAAAGTTTTGAACATATTTTATATAACAAATATTATTGGATTATTAGTGAATTTTAAATTACACAATAATGTTACACAAAATTATATAATTATTATGCAAGATAAATTATATTCACAATAATAGAAAAGTTAAATCAGATAATTTAAAACGTCATGGGAACGACCAAGTTGGAGTCTACGTCTGTTAGGACGGACATTCAACCTGAGATATTACGGACCGCTTGTTTTATTTAAATGGCTGAAGAAGTTTACAAATAGATCCTTAATGTAGCTTTTGATTGTTGGTATTTAGAAGTCTGTATTTAATATAACATTTTGAACAAAGTATGGAGCATTTTAAATCACACGGAAGACCTTGGATTGCATAACTAGTATTTGTATATATAAGTTGTAATACATTAACCCCAGACTGAAATAGCATAATATAGTGATAGAGAACAAATCATTTGTTAACACAACAATAATACAGACTTCGTGTTTATAATACAAACTAAAGTTTTACTGATTAGCATTTTAATATATGTATGCCTACTACATCCATGTAACTATATTGAAAGTAATTCCTATGCTAAGAAATCTCTAAAATTTGCACGTTTAATAGATAAAAATACTATTTGGAATACAATAAAATATAAATATAAATTATTATTTTTAATATTTTAATATGTTTTTGATTATTAGAGAATAATTTAACATAATTTAGCTGTTCAGCTCGTTTTATTTGACTAGGTCCTAGATACAAGTTTTGTGCA
Source organism: Rhopalosiphum nymphaeae (assembly GCA_036289425.1). Taxonomy (NCBI): domain Eukaryota; kingdom Metazoa; phylum Arthropoda; class Insecta; order Hemiptera; family Aphididae; genus Rhopalosiphum; species Rhopalosiphum nymphaeae. The sequence continues at coordinate 47,577,145 of JAZAQC010000006.1, read as the reverse complement.
CTTCGGAACTAAATGATAATGTCTAAGAGAAAAATAAACATATCATTTTCTTAAATCAAAGCGATCAACATATACATGTAAATATTAATTTTGTTTAAATATGAAAATCTTTTCTTTTTTTTTTAATATTTATGTAACCCAAAGTTACAGGCTAAAGAGAATTGAACAATAACTTACAAATCGCATATATATCGGCTCCGGTTCTAACACTATTTTTTCATTTCGCTTTCGGCCATAGTGTGATAATATTATTATACATCCGATTTGGTAACATTATTATTATTATTGGTTTGTTGTTATTAATATTATTATGTACACATTATTATTTATAACGTTAGACGGTCACGAAAACACGAGTGAATATAACGAAGATGAATAATGCATACAGCTTTAATGCAGTATCGCACCCGCGATCGCGAGGGCGGTTATTCACGCAGATGTTGTGTTTGTGTGTACGTATAATAATAATAATAATAATATGATGGAACGACGACAACAATGACGGCGGTGGTGTGTCGATTAGGGAAAGGACGAGGTGGCGGTGGATAAACTTTGTGGCGTCCCGAGGGCCGTGAAAGAAACCGTGAGATAGGTTTTGAGAGATGAGGAGGAAGAAAAAAATCAGCGATCCCTCTCAAGCCAGGTGTGACTCGTCGACAATCTACTACGGAGTATTGCGTCTTATTATATAACATATTGTTATATGGGTTCTAGTGGGTTGGTATATTACGGAATTTCGTGGAATATTTCGTGCAAAAACAAGGCGTCGAAACATCCGGTGAAAATCACATTTATATGTACAGGCTGAAATGCAACATCATGGATATCGATCATATTCGCAGTGATAGAGAAGAAGAACCACCTCCGCATTTGTAACTTAATAATGTTATAATTGAATGTATAGTCCAACACCTTCCGAAAAAAAACGTATTAAACCTCGCCGAAAATTCATTTGAAGTATGAAATATTTCTTATAAGCATAAATTTAAATTAAGTTTACAAACTTGTTAGTCAATTTGCTCATAGCGGATTTGTTCAGTTCAAGTTTATCAGAGACAAATTGGCTTAAAGTTATTTTATTTTTTAAAAAATTGATTAGTTTTCTATTGTCCTAACGGTTGTATTAAAATATAATAACGCGCAATAAATACAAGACTAACAGCGGCATAAGTACATGTGGGTAACGTACATCCTTTTACGTTACTTTGAATTGATATATTCAATATAAAAAAAATTAATTATTTTTCTTTTTGTTATCAAAGTTCTAATAAAAATTATTAATCTCTTTAAAAAATACAGGTATACCGTACTCCTAAATAAATTCAAGGTTATTATAGCTTAGCATCTAATGACTTTTAAGATGTAACTTAGATCTCAAATAAAATATTTTGGGAAAATTACTTTATCGTATATTTGTTTTTATATTTATTATTATATCTACTATATATTATGTAATAATTATATTACAATTACACGATAATGTGGTCATAATATAATATTATAAATAATAATCGTGTTTTTAATGTATTATATTATTTTATATCTTACGCATAATCAAAGTGGCCGCAGAGAAAACAATATTTTTGACCATCCCATTGCATAATTCATCACATTATAAATGTATAAAGTCCGGAAAATGCCAAACATTGTCGGGGGCACTCAATCCTTATTTTCCCTTAAAAATAATATATTATTATACGAGCCGAAACAGCAAAAATGGTACTTTTATTAGTGTATATACATGTATGCATCGGCGTAGTGAAGAGCGAGGTATATGGCCGTATGGGTCAATGCATTATCGAAGAGGTTGTTTGAAATATAAATGATTGCGGAAAGCTTCGACCCTCGTCTAACGGATGAAAAGTCAAAATGACCGTAAAATTTAAATTCAGATATCGGTATATTACGACGGGTTTCCTTGAGGGGTGAAAGTGCGCCACTGCTGGCACCAAATTTCCTCATACGTTTAAAATCCATCCCCTAGAAAGTATACGTATATACGTTTGGTAAATCGTATACAGAAGACTAAATGGTTAATACATTAATTTCATCATTCATTATAAAAGAAAAATTAAAATATTATCTCGTGGAATCCACAAAAACTATATTATTTCACTCTGTTTTGGAAATTATATCATACAAGAGGCATAATATAATATACGAATTCGAATAAGAATATAATATCTTATGTTGTAAAATGTCGTGCGAAATAAGTATATGATAAAATCATCTCGTCGTCGTTGTCTATAAATATAGACTAGTGTTGTTTTCCCCACAAAATGTTATGATTATATTAGTACATACAAGTTTGGTTACTAACACTACAGAATATAAAGCTATACAGTTATTATACTAGTCGGATTGTGAAACATTTCTCAATAAATACCATGCACCACGATGTTGTGTCAACTGACGTCGTCAGTTATTCGCCATAAGACAATTAAAAAATGTCGACTCATTATTACTAACAATATAAAAAGTAAAATATTGGATATTTTAAATTCATCACGTTTTACTTTATAACATAACCTGTTCATACCGTTAAAATATGTCTCTCTTGGATATTATAATAGGTATATTATACAATATTTGACGCAAGTTGTGTGCAATAAACGTGCAGGCAATTAAAACTACTGGCGGCCATGGTGTGTAAGTTGTTATCGATCAATTAAATTTAGTATTAATATTTATGTACTTTTTTTTTTGTTTTCACACGTAAAAACGGAAATACAATACTACGATGGTTCGTAAATATTAGTACATTCATACGGTACATCACAAAGAAATTGATTTTACCCTATTACCTCTACCCAACATTAAATAAATGTGTCACTGATAAATATTTGTATACAAAACATTTTCATAAATTTACAAACACTCAACATATTTTAGTATATATTTATCAAATCTTCAGGTTTATTCGCCATAAAACATCTTTTATGCAATTGGAACTTAATAAAAGTAAGGTGCGTAGAAAAAAACATGAAATGTAATATGAGATGCTTTTTAGATGCTGTATTGGTTTTTAAATATTTTTTCAGTCATTTAAAAATATAATTATACTACTGTGTTGGCCACATCACAGATTTTATGAAATCATTTTATAGTATTCATGAGTTATAACTTAATCAATAACAGTTTTCTAAATGTAAAGCAACAAAAAAATTATATATTTTTATAATTAATTATGTATCCAAATTTAAAATAACCTTAATTTGTTTACATTTAATTGCGATTATAACAAAAAAAATATTATTAACACTTGATAGATAAATGATGATGGAAAACGGTTGTATGTATTAAATATCAATTCTTTAGTTTAAAATTGCTCAAAAATTAGCATTGAATTGGCGTAATAATAGCGTTTTTCTCTTTCTCTAAATACATTCTATGATACACCAAATGTATGATTCGCTGGTTATTATTTTTATTATTGAACCAAGAATAGGAAAACAATATCGTTTTTCCTTAGGATGTGGTAAACGGATATTTATTTATTTATTTTTTTTTTTTTTTTGTCACGGAACCACCTATTTTATTTTCAAAACAAACACATAGTTTGGCTGTCGTGGAAGTAATTGGCACTGTAAATATACTTCCGTTTGCATTTCTGTTCATACCAGTAAACACACACAGAAGACCTCGAAAAAGTAAACACCGTAGAAATTGGTTTTCATAAATAAACTTCAGTGGGGTGGTATTGAGTCGATATTGTGGTGTTTTAAAAAAAAAAAAAGTAAGGGCCACATAATTACCAAATAAAGAAACCATTATATAACTATATGTTGTATACTTATTATACAGGTAACGTGTTTATTAAAATATAATAATATGATATAGTATAGCTTTTATAAAAAGTAAATATGACAGTGTCGTGGTGAAAACATTTCGAACATTTATTTTTTCCCAACATCAAGATTATCGGTCTGCTGAGACTCAGCATTGGCCGATCCTCCAATGGAAACCTGACGAGCTACTGCTTCGAAGTTAGATGATTCGTACTGGGGTGAAGACGATGATACTGTATATCCAGCTGTTGACGATGGGACAGGAGTTGAAGAATCGTAGAAAGACTGTTGCTCGAAACCATACGAGTGCTGAGACTCAACATTGGCCGATCCTCCAATGGAAACTTGTCGAGCTATTCCTTCAAAGTCAGACGATTCGTACTGAGGTGAAGACGATGATGCTGTATATCCAGCTGTTGACGACGGGACAGGAGTTGAGGAACCGTAAAAAGACTGTTGCCCGAAACCATACGAGCCACTATCCTTAGCTAGGCCTGATCCGGCATATTGAGATCTGATAAAGTCAGATCCAGCGTAATCAGATTCAGCCTGTCTAGATCCAGACACTAAGGAAGATTGGAAAAGGAGATTGTCAGTGGCTGGAGCTACGGTCGATCCGGAAGCGTATGACTTGTACGATCCTTGCTGCACGACAATCGGTGACTGTTGATAATAGTGGACAGTGGCAAAACGTTGAGCTGGGGTTTGAATGGGTACCGGGACCTTGACCTCGTACGGCACAGCTACAGGGTACGGAACCTTCTTTTCAACTGGATACGGCACTGGTCTGTCGACGTTCACGGGCACCCTGACCTGGACAGGGACTGGTACGTTGACCGGTACCTCGTATTTCACCGGATACGGAACCCGTTTTTCAACAGGATATGGAACTGGCTTTTCGACTGGATACGGCACAGGCTTCTCAACAGCATAAGGAACTGGGCGTTCAACGGCAACAGGATATGGCACAGGTTTTTCGACTGGATATGGACGGTCGACATTAACACGAACTGGATATGGTACTGGTTTCTCGACCGCATATGGCACTGGTTTTTCATATGGCACGCTTACCGGATATGGCCGGTCAACGGGCACACGAACCTCGTATGGCACTGGTTTATCGACTGGATAGGGGACACGTTTCTCTACTTCAACTGGATACGGGCTCGGAACAGGCACAGCTCGGTCAACGTGTACACGAACTGCGTATGGAACATGCTTTTCAACAGTTACTTGGTATGGGTGTGGAACGCGCACCAGTACTGGATACGGGATGCGCTTTTCGATTTGAACGTAGTACGGTACTGGTATTTCTCGGTTTATGGTGATTTCATGAGTTGGAGATGGTGCAGAGTATCCTTCAGACTGAGCGAAGACACTTCCTTGAGAATACGTGAATTGAGAAGGAGCAGATTGGGATCCAACTGTGGCAAAGGATTTAACTGAAACTGCTGAGCCAGAAGACAAACCATTAAATGCGAACGGTAAAGGAGTGGACTGGGATTCGACTACGAATGGAGCTGGAGTGGACTGGGAGTAGGATGCGGCGATGGACTTGAATGAGTTTTCCGGCGTGGATGATGAATCACTGTATACTAATGGAGCAGAAGTGGACTGGGGTCCAAATGTGTTGAAAGGCTTAACTGAAACTACTGGAGAAGATGACGAATCACTAAACGCAAATGGTGTAGGGGTGGACTGGGATTCGATGCCGAATGTAGAAGGAGTGGAATGGGAATAGAACGTGGCGATGGACTTAAATGAATCCTCTGGTGCTGATGATGAACCACTGTATGTTAGTGGGGTTGGAGTAGATTGCACTGAACTGAACTCAAACGATGAAGGAGGGGACTGAGTACTATCCGAGAACAAAGCTGGTGCAGGCGACGAACCACTGTACGCGAATGGTACAGGTGTAGACTGCAGCGATCTGAATATAAACGGAGCAGGGGTTGGTTGAGTTCCGTATTTAAACGGAGCCGGGGTAGACGAATGGCTGAAAGACTTGTCTCCTAACGAGAATGCCGAAGAATGGGAGTAATCCACGTTTGTGTGACCATCGGAGGCGGACGCAAAATTGCCAAAGCCATTTGACTTCTGGGATTCTGTTTTATGGCATTGCTTGACGTTTTTTAGGTGTATTACATCAGCGATCGAACTAGATACAACAAGAAGTCCTAGGACAGCTGCTTGAAACTGAAAGACAAAATGTTAGATTAGCTTAAGAGTAGACACTTGCATTTATTTGTAAGAAACAGTCTCAATTACGTCGACTAATAAGTACACAGTGTATGTTATTACTTCATAGTATAAAGAAACCTTGATTTTGATAACACCTCTTAATTATTATTAGCTGTTTTTAGGCATTTTTCTATATTTTTAGTTCAAATTTCCTAAATATATTGTTGCAATATTATGACAACTTTTGATAATTGAACAATTATAATTTTTTAAGCTAAATTAATAACCATAATTATATTATGTTTATAAAATGATTTGTAGATATATACTTGTTTATGATTTACGACTACTCGACTGAATAATTAAAAAAAAATTATATTTATTTTCAATTTTGAACAATTATAGTACCTTCTTTCCATCTATTATTATTTTAATTTTTCAATATTTAATTTAATGGTATAATTAATTATTTTAAGAATAATATTAAGATTTAAAATTTCAAACTGAATATACCAAATACGTAATATAATGAAACAAATATATTAAATAAATCATATTATTTTTGATAAAAATAAATTTATAAAGTTTAATTAAATCAAATTTTAGTATTATAAATATTTATAAGTATACTATACAACAGTATATACTTATAACAGTTATAATTTTGGGATGAGTTTCTAAAATAATTATTTTAAACAATTTAATAAATAAATTATTTTAAGCTTATGATTTCAAATTAATATAATCTCTAAATATCAAAAATTTATGAAAAATATAAATAATAGGTATTCGTAGAATTAAAATGATGTCATTAATAACGAGCTACATAAGGTTAAAGACGAATTGAAAATAATATTTAATAATAGTTTCCTATAGTTAATATTGTATATTATTCTGTATTTGCTTATTACTTAAACGTGAAAAAAAATTAGACCTTTGTGAAACAATCGTGTAAATTGGCCCACGAAGTGTACTTATTGTTTGATAATAAAATGTAAACAAGTACCTAACTAAATAATATATTACTATGGTTGTAAATGTAATTCCCTAAAAGACGCCGAAAATGCTTTTATGTCCTTAAGATTTAAAATATCGCAGATATAAAATGCTTTTATTTTTTTTTTTTTTGTTATAAAGAACTTTTAATAACAAAAAATGTATTTTTTTAAATTAAAAAATAAATTGCAAGAATGCATTATTTCAATTATTTTTAATCTGTAAAATGTAATTTTCCATCGCTACTCGTGATCTTAATTTTCATGTCAAAAATTATAGTTGATAAATAATATTATTTTGTATTGTTAAAATTTTAGCACGTTACACAGTAACTTTTTAAAGAAAAAAAACTTGATTTCAGTATTAGAATATTATAAAATATTCAAAAAATTAATAAAATATTATTTTTCAAAATTTTAAATTTTTATTGAAAAATACATGAAACGCATGTATAATGTTATAAATCGAGTATTATTTAGTTTCGAAAAACAAAACAAAATACTTCAGAATCCCAACATTTTATATTATGTATTATCATATTGTATTTAAAAAGTAATCTGTTTTCATAACGATTTAATCAAAATATATATGGAGATAATAACTACTATATTTCATACGTTTAATTTTATGTTTTTTTTTTTTAAATTGTTTTTTAGATAAAAGGGAAACGAAATATTGTTCGGTCGTTTCCGTCTATTTGGTCGGTGTATCATCTCTTAAAAGTCTTCAGGAACAACAATCGGCGAAGCGTCCAATAATTGAGTAAGTAAATATTACAACTAAAATAATAAGTATAAACAGTACAGTTATAGTATAATACTCACCACAATCGTGGTAGCCATCGTGAAGTTGGCTGTCGACGTGTTCGTTCGAGTCCGCTGCAGTTAACTACTACAACTGCTGCAAGACAACGATAATAGTGCACTGTATTCTGACGATTATTGCGTTTTAGTGTATATATAATATCTTCAGAGGTTTCAGCGCATCTTTTCATATTGTCTCCCGAAAACCAGTAATTCAAGATGGGAGAATGTTAATTTATTTTTTTTTAATTCTCTACGAATCTTTTTTTAGGTTATAATAATAATAATAATAATAATAATAATAATATAATGTTGATACAAAATAGATAAACTTTTATCATTTTTCGTTTTCTTATTTATTTTCAGTTGTTTTTGAAACTATATTTTTATATAATTTAAACTCATTATTATACAAATATTATATATTTATAAGTTTTCAATTTTTCGATTTTTTAAATTTTTTTTCTGAAGTTTTTGATGTATAAAATTGAATATAATATTTATAGTTTATAATTATTTATATTATCAAAATATGTAAAATTGAATTTATTGCTTATAACAACCAAAACTAATTATTATCTTGAGGTTGGAAATCTAATTTTAATGTATTTACGTAGCAAAAATCCAAGAAAAATAACCGGCCTAGGATTATGGAATTCAAAATATTGTAAAGTATAATATAGTATATTTTTCAAAAAACGTTTTGTTCTAATAGTTTAAAATTATGTAAAATAATAAATGTTTTTAAAAACATTAACATTTACCGAAAAAATAGCCATTTTAATTATAAAGGAGTAAAAAGAACCAATTTGTTTATTACATAATACGCGTTGTAAATAATACATTACTATCATTTTAAAAATTTTCTAAAAATGAGGTAGAAAGAAAATTAAGCTAATAATAAAAAATACAAATACAATCGATCCGTTTTTTTTTGCTATTAATATTAATACGATTTGTTTTCTTCATTTATGTAATTCATATTTTTTATTTTACCAAAAACCGGTTGTTCACACTATTTTAACTCGGTTACGTCTCTTGAATTGTTGCATAGTCCGACACATCGCCGTACCGTAAGTTTCGCATTTCAATCTCGTCGACCTTCATTGAAATCCGAACGTTCTACGACCATATTATATCATATTACACCAATTTAACATTATTAATTAAATTCACGATGAACGGTGTAATTTTTTACATTCACACTTATAGCATGAACTAGATTGATAATCAATGCCTTCGTTGCTATATTTTTTTTTTACTCTTCGCGTGTTGTAAACATTTATACTAAATTGTGTGCTTCTGTGGTTGTTCTTCGTTGATTTTGAAAGTTATATTTACTGTCTGATGACGTATTTGTGATGTTAGTTATCGTCCTAATAATTATAGATATCATATCAAATTTTCGTAAAATGAATATATTATACCATTAATAAAAAGTTATATTTTGTATAATTACACTAAGAAATGTTAAAGAAAATACTTTTTCAATATTTTTCATGTTTAATATAATAAATTATTCGTGCTCATGTTTTAAACAGAAAATATTTGTACGTAGATTCGACAGCGTTTTTCAAATTTCAATATGATAAAATAATAATAATATAATGTTTCGTATTGTTTTAAAATGGTATAGGTAAGTTTTGTTGTGTTTGACATCATACACATAATAATTACGCCTACTATCGATCGCGGTATTCACTTATCCATGTTTTGTTGCACTGCAATTCGAATACGAACACAGTTCTACGAAGAATTTTATCTTTTACTTTTAAGAGTTGACTTTTTGTGTACACACCCCATTACACATATCACACTACTGCGTCATAAAAATGCGTTGTGAACATCTTGAGACTTTTTTCGAGCTCTCGACTCTGCATTTTTATAGTATTTAATATTTTAAAAACGTCGTGATCGTATTAAAAAATAAAAATAAATATATATTTTAACTTGCTTATTTTTGACGTCAAACGAGTAGCCGCACCGTACACTGCACTTTTCATATACACATGCACAAGTTGGATGCAAATAAACGTCTTTTAAGGGACCTCCATCACAGCTTTGGTCAAAGACTACTCATTAAAATCTGAACTATACGAAGAACCACCCTACCGATTACAATTATTCTGAAAAAATTTCAAACTCTCAATACCGTGTACGATTGACTGAGAAGTTTTATTTTATTTTCCCTTATGAATTTGAGTATGAAATATAATATGGTTTAAAAATTAAAACGTTTAAATAATGTTAAGGTACAGTATTTGATTATTTAAAAGTAATTAAAAAAAAAATTTTCTCCGGTTAGGTTCTTTTGTAAATACTACAAACAACTGAAATAATCTTACAGAATGGTAATTGGAAGTAAAGTACTATTGATGTAATTAGTTGGAATCGTTAAATAATTGAGTGAAGTATAAAAATTTTTTTACGGTTACAAAATATATTGTCCACATGTATAATAGACTTCCATATTTTTACTAGTGGCATAATCAATATACCTATTATATATGTATATATATATTTTTTTTATTAATATGCTTTAAATTAAACAAACCTTAATTTAAATTCTTTGATTAACAAAGTACTTTCCTACGTGGTGATGAAGGGGTGTAGATATGGAGTTCGCCCTTCTCGGTATGTCAATGACATTTACTACATCCACACTAATGATCATTTATCATGAATACACCAACATAAGTAGCTCATAAAGTATAACTTAATATCTATATTATTTACGATTCACAAGGTTTTTAACCTAACCTAACCAATTGTTTGGGACGAGTTGTACCAGAATGGTTTCAACTCGAGATTAAATAAACTTAATTTAAACTTAGTTTAAACTATTTTGGTACAACTGGCCCTTAGTGGTATGTGTAAAAATAAAACAAAACGTGCTAGATATTCGATTGGTGCACGTATACCTAAGCTACACTTACGATCCGTTTTTCATACTATTGTCACTAACAGAACCCGATATGTAAATGTATTGTACGTCGTTTTTGATTTATTCAGACGCTTTATGTATTATTATTATTATTATTATTATTATTATTATTATTATTATTATTACTACTACTATAAAGCAGTTTAGCCGAAGTCAGCAAACAATTCGCGTAAATGAAATATTTTCTCCCGTTATAATGTGCTACATTGCTAGATTTTTTTTTTAAGATTACCTTATAATTCTTTAAGACACACATTTTTGTTGTACATAATACAACTCGTGTTTTTTTTAATACTATTACGACTAGTGTTTCTCTACCTCTAAAAATTAAATGTTTATATTTATTTTCAACATAATACATATTCCTGTGTTGTTACTATTATTATTATTATTATTAGTAGTAGTAGTAGTAGTATATTGGTAAAGAATGAAATATTTGTTCAAATAGATCATAACAATTTTCTAAGCAGCATACACTATCATTAATAAAAAAATAATAATTCAATACTTTTTGAGCTAAATTTTATTTTTTTACTAGTATTTATAAGTAACTAGAATTTTGAAAATAACAATAAAATCGAATCATAAATTCCCTAAATAGTTACTTTTTATTTCACACTGACATTATTTGATCATTAGAAATATTATTCAAAGTATTATATTTTAATGATCTAAATATTGCTGTACACCACATAATATTAGTCTACTAAGTTTTAATAGATATGTATAATATTTAAATGTCGACTTTACTGGTGTATTTTCCTCATTTTTTGGTTATTTTTGTATTACATTACTTTAAATTTTTATACTGTTTTACATTAATAAACGGGTTTCTATATTAATCAACTCTCAAAAATCAAAAATATTAGTTTTCAAAATTACTATAACGATTATATTAATAAGATTTCATATAGAAAAAAAATATATAACATTATATTGTGTTTTATATATTATTTTAATTTTATTAAATTTTCTAACAACGTTTCCCTTACATCTGTTTATATATTTTTGTAATTATTTACTTCGCGGATCAATAAACCCTATTTCATTTCGAACGAAACTTTAATACAATATCGATTATCATTATAATTTGTGTCAGCATTAGTACCCCTATTAGTGAAAATAGTTGAAGTATCAATCGACGTCAGTCTTATTAAAAAATATTTATAACAAATACCCATAAACTACTATGATATACTATATGCAAACTATACTAATGTGCAATTTTAGAAATTAACGATTTTTTTGTATCTTTAATATTTAAAGAGATAATTGTAAAAAACATAAAAACTGGCATTTTTCAATAAAATGTTACTTTCATATAGTTTTTTTATTTTTACAAAAAACTATTGACTGTGTGAAAAATGTATGAATACAAATTTTTTAGTAAATATTAAAATATACAAAAAAGTTCCTTATGACTTTTTAGATAAAACTAAAACTTGCGTGATAATATCTAAAAAACTACACATTTTTACATTTTCTCTAAATTTTGAACTTAGAGCGCGTCCTGTTAATCATATTATATAAAGCTCAAATTTTGTAGATCTTATTTTAAAACTCATAGAAAAAAATCCCCATGCGACATAACTCGAATTTTAAGATTTCAAAAATAACGGGTACCCTACTATGCATACTACATAATATACACTTAAAAATTACCAAATATTATTATGTTATCATTTACCATTTTTAAAATAATTATTTCTAATAATGTGGAATATTTTCAATGATTTATTAATACGATTATTGATTAATTGTTTTTCTTTTAGCTGGTAGGTACGTAATAATTGTATGTTACGTTTTGGAATATTGGAATATGAAGTTATTTTTTTTCTTTGACTTGTTTATTTGGTGGTATTTTACAAAAATAAGATTTCATCATCTTCAAAATTAAATTTTTCTTTATCGAATATCGTTTTTTTTTCTTGATAAAAGAAACTTAAATATTTTTTCCGAGTATTTGAAAAACTATCTGAATTCTTAACTGGGTCACCCAATATTTTACCGGCTATAATTCAATAATCACAATAAAAGAACGAACTCTCATTTTTAAACTTTTCGGCTACTTATACTGTAGTTGTTTTGTGATAATTATGATACTAAAGTATTGGTGTTGTGCTTATAATAAATACATATATTGAATTATATACATACGATTTAACATACTATCATATTGTCATACCATATGATATAACATAAACATAATACGATAATATAATGGTTTTATAATTTTATTGGTATTTTTAGCAAGTAAATCAGTATTTAGAGTACGCATAACACATACAAAATTAGAATCATATAAACAAACGACAATAATTGTATAAATATTATCATATTCGATTCCATTACTTTCATCAAAAATAGATTTAAATGTAAGATGCCACGTAAATATTTGTTTATAGGTACCTAATGATGAAATTTTAAATGTATAACTTTAAAATATCGTCAAATGCATATTCTTTACTTTCAAATGAAATTCTGACAACTATTATATTTAAATTAAAATGTTAAAATTAATATTAAATATTTATATTGTAGAAACAGCGATGATATAATTATTTTTATAATAATATGCAAATACACGAACGAAAAAATGCAATAGCTTAAAATTACTTTATTCAATGATAACATTTCATATTTTTTTTTACCCCAATTCATAATAACTATACTATAGAATACATTATTTAGGCTAAAATACCGTAAAAATATAGTGCCTAAATGACGTGTCACTCTACAAACAGAGCTTTATAATGGTCTATGTACGTATTGATATTATAAAAATAATATTTTTACAACTATATTATTTGCGCCGATCATACCGTTTTAGTCATTCGGAATAAAACGTTGTTTATAAAAGATTGTCAAAAGTACACTTTCTTTTTAACGATTTTTATTCTATTCAAAGAATTTGTTCACACGTCGTTTTTCACTTTTTGTTCGAGTCGACTATAAAAAAATTACAACATAATACACATAGGTATTACTCGTAGATATTTCTCGATATTTTTAAAAAATAATAATAATTATTATTACATTTTAAAACACTAATATATATAAATAAATGGCACCTACTCCATCACACGATGTGCTGATGACAATGACATAATAACTGAATTGTTGAATTTTTTTTTTTGACAACGCAATATATATATTAACGCATGTTATTATAAAATTGAATCAATTATGATACCTTACGAATTAAAATTCACATAATTTAATATTAACTTGTTCATTCCATTCAATATATATAACACGCTATTCGTGATAATATATTATAGATTATTTAGTTATATACTTTTAAATTAAATCTACGATATCTTAACGCTTTCACGTGTTCCTGTTGCGTTGCCAAATAAGATATTCTTAACAAATATAATGCATTGTATTTTTTTTTCATTTAATCTATTAAACCAAAACGGTAATTTTAAAACTACAATTTAATATATATATAACAATTACTATAGATAACAATAACAATAGTCAAACAAATAAACGGAAAGTGATCAATCGATATTTTACTGTCATCCAATCTAATCCTAAAAATATTATCATCATGGATGAGAACATTTAATTTTCTCGAATCGTTTATTGTGTTTATTTCAACCGTTTAAATTGACATTATTTAATTTGATTCCTGCATCCTAAATATATCGATAAATGGTACTCCTACTCCACCAAAAAAAAAAAAACATGAAATATAATTAGTTATCCTTTGTCGACTTTAGAATTAAAATTTTTAAATCCATCGAACATCATACCTCTGAAAATGTATTGATAATAAATCGATTAATGACGCAATTTATGTAAAGGTAAACTATAATAATTTGTGCGGATAAGCCAAAAAATACAAAATGTGACTAGGATCCTTAAAAAATGTTAATGCTCGTTTTGTTAAAACTTAGTGTAACGATTGAGATGGATGGTGACTAGACGAAAACAGGAAGGCTAGTTCAATGAGTGACGACAGAATTGTTAGCTATGTTGAAATAGTAATATAATATAATTTAACCTGTCATGATCATTATTACCTATCCATAGCCCAAGATCGTTAATAAAATGTCATTGTATTTGTCGTGACCGCTTTAGATGGACTGTGTTTGGGAAAATGATGAATGCACTCTGTCAAGAGTTTTCCGAGTGCATTCCAAAATAACCTTTATAATGTCCCAAGTCACCGAGTGCGTTTTGAAAAAGATATCTACCGGATGATTCCTGCAAAAAAAATTATCTTAATGCGTTCAATTTCATATAGACCTATCAAAGTGGTGTACGCGGATATAATCTAGCTTACACCATGAAAACATTTTAACTTATATCCAACAGTTTTAAATTTGAGAATTATACTAAATCGGTGTACTGTTTTTTTATATATTTTTTTAATAATACTTATTTTTCAATAGGCTAATATTATGAGTTGGATTTTTTTACAAAATCCAATTTTAATAATTTATAAGTCTTAAATATGTTAATATTTTCTTCGATGAGTGTAATCAATTCTCTCAAATCACCCGCAGTGATGAAATATAAATAAGTACTGAAATAAAGCTGAAACGAAACCAAAAAATCCAAGAACCTCGATTCCATTCTTTCGTCCTTAGAATAGTTGTGTAAAAAATGTACGATAATAATTATATACAATGTATGTACATGAAAATACAAACGCTAATAAATTACGTGGTGGGAGTTGAGTGTGTGGTTGCCACTGCAGCTATGGTTACGGGTAAAAATATTGAGTAAAATAAAGCGTAAGTATCCAGAAGTAGAAAAAACGGCCGGGAAGAAAATACAACATTATGTAGGTAGTAGGTATAATATATTATAGCATTATATTGTAATATTATGCACGTAGCCAAAAACAATATTGAAAAATGTATTAATTTTAAATTGATTTTCACGAACACGTACTAAAAAAGACATATTATTTTATGAAATGTCAGCGGTACCGAAACAATTTTCTTACTATTTGTTTTAGTGAGTTTCAGCAATTAATTAGTTTTAAAAAAGTTTATTACTTTATACTCTTTATATGGGTTTTTTTTTATATCACACAAACATTAATTATTTGTTTGTTTGTTTTTGATGAACTGTTCTGACACAGCTTGACTTGTATATTAATCGGATGTGATGAAGACGGATTCATTGTTGCAGCAGTTAATATTATGGCAGCATAGTAGTCATGTAATTTTTTTTATGCATGTGTGTGAATCATAAATATTGTCGTTATTAAGTCTCATTGTTATTATGCAGACTTGGCGCCCGGAAAGTCAATATCAAATAAAAAATAAAAATAAAAATAAAATTTCCGGTTGGTTTGAGAAACGGAAGTGTAGTCCATAGTTCAAACGGCATTGTTGTTTTTCAATATTATTGTTTGAACGAAAAAAAAATTATTATAAATACATGATTTTACATGATAGTAAAAATCAATGAAAATAACAGTTGATATAACAATATCGGAACTGTGAGTCGCGAGATTTGTTTTATGTAATATCATTTATTATGGAACAATTAAAAACTGAAATGTTCAATGTGGCTGTGATTATAGAGAATTATTTCAAAATTGAGATCAAATACAACCTTTTTTTACGATTTGCTTATATGACATATGTTATAAAAATATAAAAATAGAAGAACTAAACAATTGTTTTTCTATAATACTCATCTTACGGCCAACTGCTAACAATTCAAGTGGCGCTACTCAATGTATTATATTTTATAGTTTATTATTATTATTATTATTATTATTATCATAAATATTGTATATTATTACAACTTAACAATATGAACAGATTTTATTCAATTAACTCGTGCGTATAAAAAAAACATCAACAATATGATTATGGTAATAAAAACGACGAAAAAAAATAACTATTTCTTTTCTGACTGGCAAAGAACGAGAATATGTATTTGTGTACGTCGTTCCGGTTTTGTGCGTTTCTGAAACCTTCCTGGAAAATATAATTTCTTTAATTTCTGCACGTACTTACGAATACCGGAATACACTTTAAACTAGCATTATTTTTGAGCAGCGCCGTTTAGAAGGAGTTAACACAGACTGAGAAAACCTGATTTCCTTTCCTTCTCTACAATTTTAGTAGGATTAATAATAATTCAACTTACAGTAATATAATTTAATACAATATCGTGACCTGCTACTCTTTGTTTTCCTTTTTTTTTTTTGGGCTCTTGAGTTTTGAAATAATTCGGGTGCTTTCTTACAATACACGCATATATATATTTATTTGTATATTCTCAGAATAATTCACCAAGTATGTTTATTACCTTTTTTCTTAAATAATGCAGTAATTTCACAATCTAAGTTTTGGAATCTTTAAAATTGTAATACCTGACTGATTTGAATTTCGAATGAAGTATATCAACATTTTTAAAATAATTATCTACTTATAATTTACAGTAAAAAAAAAAAAAAAATGGTTTTCATATAAAAACGGAAGTTTGTATCGTCATAGTACACTCTTTAGTCTTTCATAATATATTTAAAATTTTAAAATATTGTCTTAAAGTATAACTAAAAATTTAAAAAATAAGAATTTGAATAAATTCATAATTAAATAAAAACATTTGTGTGAGTATACTAGGTGAATCACTTTGTGTAGGAAAACCAATGAAAAACAGTCTTTTCGTCCCAAAAACAGAGCCGTCTCGACGTCGGCTCGCGGCGCCGGGTCAGCTAGCATAGCATTCGCTTTCAATTGTAGACGGACCGACCGGCGCCACTAATCCTATACGCTACCCCCATCCCTAACAGACCAATAATCGGCCTGTCGTCCACGGTAGTGAAACGGACCAGTACTGGACGATACGTTGTATTAATAACATGTGTAACTAAGTATAACATAATGTAGTATCATACCGATTTTTAGGTATGATATTTCGAAAAAAACATTATTATTATTATTATATATATATATATTGAAACATTAGCTACACATAATACATACTCATACACTGATAAAATATAAATATACATCGTCACCTTCATTCTAAATTCATGGTTTTATACTTATATAAATTGACATAAAGTATAAATTAATATTTTAAAATGTGTGAATAGATTATTTTCGTAAACTATATACCATTGTGTGGGATATTATAACGCTTTAGCTTTAATCCATTTTAAATTTATGATAACATTTTACAATAAACTTGGATGTTCAAATACAACAATTTTCTAGTTGTATTTTATCCATAATAAATTATGTAAATATTATAAACTAAGTAATTAACTGTTAATCTAAAACTTATAAGTATCTAGATCTTGTATTTTCTTTTAAAAATTTCAGTTTCCTTGACATTGATTACTGAATGTTTTCAAGTCTAACAATTAATATGTATTATTAATTTATCATTCAGCTTATTATTTTTTACAATATCTTTGAAATAATTTTCAAAAAATATATTTATTCATAAAATATAATACATATTATTATTAACAATATTCAATTTTTTTTTGTTACCATAAAAAAAAAATTGATAAAAACCCAATAAATAGGATTAAAAATCCAACTTAAATAAATTTGAGAAAAGATTGTTTAAAAAAAAATATCTTATATTATTTTTATTATTATTATTATTATTATTAGATTATTAGGTTTTTTAGTTACATTGTTATAACAATATTATTTTATGAAAATTAAATACTTATGTGTATCAGTATGTATGATATAAATATTATTTTTATTATTTCTAATTTTTAATTGGTTATTAACACTTGAAAATCTTTCAATCGCTTGACAATTTTTTTTTTATTAAATTTATACTTGAGTAATTTCACTATTTTTTTTCTAATTATTTATATTTATTTTAGTCTAAAAGTTGTTTTAACTAATGGATTTACATTTATTGTATAATTTGGAAAACTTTAAAGTTAAACCTCATTTACTCGGGTCAATACTTAGTAGAATAGTAAACGAATAATTCATTAACTTATAATATTATCGTCTTAGTCGTGGATGTAATTTTATCCCAAGAAAAAATATAATACTATTGTATTTCGTCGTCTCGATGTTATATTCACAACGTGTTAATGTATAAATGGTATATGGCCTCCTTAGTGGTCATTTTCTCTTCGACAACTGTAGCTATTATAAATTCCGTTGCGTATTCTTGTACTGTAATTATAATATTTATTTTATTATTTTATTAAATGGCACATGTAGCAGTGTTCGAAGGCGATGGTTTCACCAGACCGAAACCCTATTTTGTCTCCGTTCTACGCAGGATTCGGCGACACGGGAGTGCGTGTACACAAGACTATATTGTAATGATATTGTCGATATTGTGTAACGACGTAACATCGTTAAGTGTACATGCACGTCTATATTGTATTATATTATATTATATATATTGCACGTTGCGTTTAATGACATTAGGAGGTATTGACAATATCGTATAATATGCTATACAGTAATCTGTCACCCGTTGGTACATAATTAATATGTATATAGACCCTCCCGAATGCCATTTCCTATTTTAAAAACATAACATAATAATAACAATCCAGACGAGTGACTAGTGATACTATTATCATATTATTATTTTATTGGATTTTGAGGCAAAGAAGTCGTCTTTTTCGTCATGTTTTGTTGTATTTTGACGATATTTTTATTCTCCGGCAAGACTTGATTTATATGTTGGACGTAGGTACTGAATTTAATAACAATTTAGAATGAGGTGAACAATAATCTCTTATTTTATTCATGTCGGTTCTTATTTCCATTAAAACATCTCAGGTTGTTATTGGTATTATAAAATTCTTAAATTAGTTAGTCTAAACAATTTTAATGATATTGTTTATAAGTATTATTTTAAGTTAATTTTATCAAGTTTTTTTTGATGGGTTTTAGATATTTTATTTTGGCGTTTTAAATCCAAATCTAAGCCTTTACTAATATTATTGGATATTATATAATATATAATTATTATATTTAATATTACTGTTGATTGGCATAAATTATATATTAAAATCATATTCATATCTCATACTTACAGTTTTATGATTACGTATATTTTAAATACAGTATTTTCACATTATTAATTACACGTTAACTGTGTACCGGGTAGGTAATTAATTTACTACCTGTATTCTATATAGCTATTTTGTCAAATAATGTTACTTGATACCCCAAATGAAATGTATATTCACATTATACGATATTATATATTATGATGTCCATAATGCGTATCTTGTTCTCACAGAATCTTTAACGTTACATCCAATATCTGTAGTATCACATTATGCACAATCTATAGTATAACCTATAACTCCTAAGTGGTTCGACTCGATCAGCCGTTATCATCGTAAAAATTGAAGCGTAATTATCTCAATTAGTATCTCAATTACCTTTACAGCTCTGTTGCTTTCTCTTTCTTTCTTCCTATGCGCCTGACTACAAACGATAATAAGGCATTTCTTAGTATTTTCCATATGATAGCACGTTGTTGAGGTGGAAATTTGGACAACCGTCGTGGTGTATAATGATAAGTATACCGACTACGTCTCTTCTCTGCAATTTTGCGAAATATGACCAAGAGGATATTACCCGAATTCGATCGTACTTGCCCGTTCCGACCTCAAGTGAGACACGAAAATAAATAATTCCACATAATATAATATAACCGCAGTATGGAACACGATATAGGCATGACTTGGTAGCGTTTATTTACGATGTTCTCTCGAGAGGTGATAACCAAAAAAATATAAATCTTTTTTTACTCTACACTTTTGGACCGACTTGAAACTGCCTTCTTCTAGAATTTCATCTGCCAAACAAACACATTTTTAGTAAATGTTAAGTAAATATTTCAATAAAAACTTCTTCTTTGGTTAAAAAAAATAATAAGTGTCGGGTGGTGTGACTTCCATCCTCTTGTAAATACGGTGCTAAGGGACTAGTGCACTACGTATGCCAACTCACTTAACATGTGTGGTCACATAAAATAATTATTATATGTAATAGTTTTACTATTAACGAACAAATTATTATTTTAATATTCATATTATAATATTTTCATTTTCATCGAGGTAAAATTATATATTTTTACGTTGTTCGGGATTAGGAAGCTTTCAGAGACTCACCATCATTAGGTCTATATTAATAATCAGGTTTACACTGCAAGGATCGAACACAAAGGATAAAAGAGATTTTTTTTATTACAGCTTTGTGAAGTAATAGCGAGTATATCTATGCGTTATTAACTAGATATTGATAATTTTCTTGGAATTATATTGAGTCTAAACATTTGCCACTCTACTTTCAAATTTAACAATTGGCAGATTAAATAATCTTATAACGTTTTACTACGTAATGCATGAATGTTTCTTAAAAATGAAAAAATAATTTAGAATTATTGCAGATGTTCTACGGACGTCTGCGATCGACGAAACACCGCTAAAACGAGTTCTCGAAACTTGCTGTGATTACACAACAATTAAAAGTGGTATACTGACATAATTTCTTTTATATGTAGTTATGGATTGAATATTTTAATTCCAACCGTCTCAAATTGTCATTTCACTTTCAACATTGGCTAGTTTATACAATTATACAATATAATATTATATGGATTAATATTAACGATTTATGACTACTTAAAAAATCCTTATAATGTTGTGTTTCGTTCTAAGCAAATGCTACGACCTAAATTACCGCACTATTATACTAATTTAAGTGAAATTTTAAGATATAAATATATTGAATACTAACATTTAGACTGCTGAGATACAAAATTGGGATAGGACAGGTTTGTTTTTATTTTGAAATCCTTAAATGATTTATTTATTTATTTTTTAATTCAGTTACTTTTTGTTGTGAAATTCACGCGAGACAACAATTTATGTGTGATTTAAACATTAAATAACTAAAAATTATATGTAAACATAAGTGTTACTACTAAAAGTTTATGAACGATATAAGCATAATATAATATGTTCATATTATTTATATTTTACAAATGTAGAAATTCCATTTTTTTGATCATGAATAGTGTATGTATTTAAGTACTCCAATAAATGTAATATTTAATTACATTAAAAAAAATATTTCAAATACTTTTAAGTATTTATTGTCTAAGATTGGCTATTAGCCGTGGTAAATTTTATTTGAAATTTACCGTGCAAGTTGTATATACTCGGGCTTTTTTTGTAGTTACTTTTTACTATATTTAAACAGTATTATCACGAAAAACGATTTCAAAATAAATATTGTTTTCTATACACAATAAATTTAAGTGATTACAAGATATCCATTACAATGATAATGTTGTGTTCGGTAACGTATCATAGTCACGAGACTACCAAAGTCATAATTACATAATAACGTATACAACGTATACAGTCAGTATACACTGTATTCAGTATAACATGTAATGTATAAGTCGTTATATTATATTAGCATATGCTCATCATGCAAACAATACAGTTTTGTATGGTATAGTTTTCAGAAATTGTTATTTAGATAATATATATATTATTCTTATTCTTATTGTAATATATCGTATATAATATGTGTATGTACGTGTTGGCGTGTTGCGATGATGATATTATTATAAATGGTCCGTTTGGCCGACGAGTGATAAATGGTCATGTCGCAACGCTAATTGAGGTTGTAATACGCACTCGCAGTATCATAGTTATATATCATTTACGAGGATAATCCGTCCGTCCGTCCTATGTATTTATATTATCAAGGTAGAAGTATATATAGGTACGATTATAATACGCGTATATGCTGGCGTGATACGCGCACGTCAACTCGGTGTGATGGATTAAAAAACGAAACGCGCGAACTTATAATAATAATAAAATCGTCGTTGGAGCGTAAATTCAGTCGTGAATAATGTCGTATAATAACACGTTATACGAGCCTAAGGGTGTTTACAGGCTTTTGTTTCATCCCATAATTTAAAATACAATTATTCTAATCAATCTAAAATGATAACAGCATTGTAATATTGTTTTTTAATAATTACTCGTGATATTTTTTACATCGATATTTTTTTTTGGACAATTAATACTGATATAGATATAACATACAAATATCTGACGTAATATTTTATTACCCTTACGAAAATCTCAATGAATAATAGAATATTATGTCGATTGTCGTAAATATATGTAGGTACACTGCATGTGCGTGTGACTGACGATTAGTAGTTATTTATTTTCCGTAGACGGAAATTTACGGGTTTTTTCGTGATTCACCGTCACTAAACCGACGAACGAGGAACGGATTTACTAGCATTTAACTGCGTTGAAATCAAATTTCTATCAAAATACATTATATTGACAAAACAACACTAGTGAGCAAAATGTTTGACGCATGCAGTTAATGATTTTTTAAGCGTATATTTTCAAATTATTGACTATTTGAATATTTGTTAATTTTTTTTTTTTATCATAGGAATATCATATATTTTGTCTTTTATACGTTAGAACCATGATCGTTAACTCTATTTGCTGTCGTTAAGCCAATTTTTTATACAATTTTTTACTGATTTTTAAGTTTAGCCTATTTATTACGTTTCATTAAATTCAGTGTATTATCATCATCATTCGTTACTAAAACCAAAAGTCCCCTAGCTTTCACTTAAAATATTAACTATTTTTTATTCTAAACTTTAGATTCCATAAAGTTTTTTCATTGTATACTACAGTTTTTCGACGAACAGACTATATTAACACACATTTTGGGATCAAAATAATAATCTATCATCGGTGGATCATCATTTATTATTGTTTTGGTGTATAAATATGTTACATTAGCGTCATACGTACTATGCGTGCACTGATTGTGCGCATGCGCATTTCAACCGCATCCAGTTGCATTGGACGAAGCCGCTGTTAGACTGTAACTGACGTTTCGGATTTTATTTAAAACCATAGCAACGCACATCATGCACACACTAATATATACTACCTAGGCAATGTTATGGTAACCAAGATTATATTCTATGAAATCTGTCCCTGAAAACCTATAGTCGACCAACACGCAGATTACCCTGGACAGTACTGCAATATTACCACACTACCCGGTGGCGAATGGATAATGCTCAATCGATAATATTATAATATATTATTATATGACGACAGTCATCGGTTATCTCGGCGAGGTCGTGCATAGATCCACTACAATCGTGGAACATCAAAATTGGTAGATTGAATACAAAATTAGGAGTGAGGAGGCATGAAACTCGAAAAAGAAACGAATAAGTATACCGCGTGAGTTTTTTTTTTTTTAATTTAGGTAAATAGACAAGAGTCATAGTCAGAAAACATTTTTAATTTAGTCGACAACTAACTCTCTTTATTTGACCAACCATAATAAACTGTTTAAATGTTGGTAATAGTGAACAAGTTTTATTATCATAAAGTAAATACAATTTTAAATAACGCGTATCCCTTAATTTTCAACTTTATTTCATTAGAACAAAAAAAGCGAGTTAAATAATGGTGTAACATGCACTGCGAAGAATTTGCTAATCGTCATCTTGCGACGTATACTAAATTAAAGTAATACATATTATTTATTTATTTATTTTAGGAAAACAATTTCCAATTTAAAATACAGTAAAATAATAACAAAAATATTGAATAAAATTAATTAAATAATAAGTAATTATTAATTAACATTAAAACGTTTAATAAATGGCTTAGCAATACGCAATATGAAATCAAATAAAACAGATGAAAAGCAATAGGATCTACATTGTAGGTACACATAAAAATATAATCAATAAATAGTGATAATTAATCTATTACACAATATATTGTATTATTAAATGGTATAATAATAATAATAATAATATTGAAATTTAAAATTTAAATATAAAGTAAAGAGAAAAAAGAAACTTTTCTTGAATACAAATCAAAATATTATTGAGACGACTTAACATGTGGTTTTGGAAAAACGATTAACATGAAATAGGTGATTATTATAAGTGTTGTGTATAATAACTTTAAGAATTATCAAATTATATTTAAATTTTCAGCGTATTTCGAAATCATTCCAGATCATCACGCTAATTTATACTACTGTTACGAAACGATTATGTAGCTTCGTCTCTGCAGCCAAAAGACGATTATTATTATTCATCGCTGTATCACAATTCGACTGTTGTGTCATATTAAATTGAGGTAAACGAGTTTGTAGTGCAGACCCTGCATGTGTATGCATATAATTATTTATAACCGTCCTGGAAAGTTAAAATCATTTCGTATACGACTTACAGTGTTATAAAGTGGTTAATGTAGAGTGATTCACGATGCGACGAGTAATCATATTGCTATTTTTAAATGCATAATTAAAACAATACTATACAGGTATTTATTAATAACAAACACACTTACTTAAAGTTAAGCTACTTGTGCACAAACCTGTTTTAAAACCAATTTTGACCTCCTTAGATCTCCATTATTATCGAAAACTGACAAACTATATAATATAAAATACATTTACAGAAATTTAAAAATATTAACCTAAACAAAAAAAAAAAAAAAATAATAACAAAATCTTCAATATTTGCTCTCATTTTGTAATAGAATCTTTTTAAAAGTATCAATTTATAAACATAATTAAAAACGGTAACTGATCATGTCTTTTAGATTCGTACGGTTATTTATATAATATATAATATTTATGTATATATAATAAATAGAATTTAGTATTTTATACTTAGATCAAAATAAATCAATTTAAACTCTACCGTGTATGTCATTTTACTTATTGAAAAAAAAAAAACGTTTTTAATAAATGGTATTAAATTAACAAGTAAAGAGTTTCTCGGTGTAATAAAATGTTGCTTTCGATTAATTTTTTGAAATAATATAATTATTATAATATAACATAAAGTGGCCACTATTTATAAACTTGAAATTAATAAGTAAACAAACAGATTATATTGAAAGATAAACACTCGCTCTTCCCTAAAATTAATTCCTTTTTAAAATAATTGATATTATTGTTAACATATTTTTGAGTTACCTCATTATAATTTCGAATTAGACTATGGTAAAGTACCTTCCAAGAAAGAGGAAAATGATAATCGAGGAATTACAGCATAATATGTACCTACTTAAAATATTAATTCTAATGTTCTCTAAATTTTAATTTTTGAAATACAAACAGTTTGAAGATCAAAATATATAATATATTAACAGTATTATGATAATTGTTGATATTTTTTAATTTTAATTTTTTGTAAGCTTCATTTATTTTTAAAATCTCACTTGGCTAATATAATATCAATATTTATAATAGTTTATATAAGTATATAAACTACATATCATATATTGTACTCATGTGCATAAATTATTGTATTATTATACTGTCATATATATTTAAATGCGCCTATGTGTGTGTGTATGACGAGAATAAACAAAATATTATAGTAGGACGAAAGACGTTTTAAATTTTAATTTTCCACCGCAGGGCTTTAACCGGACCGATGTCGACTCTCCGTAGCGGGCACGCGCTTATTTACATTTCGCTGTTGAGACACAAGAGAAACGCAATAATATTACAACTCCCGAGGCCATGGTGGTGGAGATGTCGGATGGGTTGGTAAACGAAGAAAAGGGTGGAGGAGTAAATAACAATAAAATATTCAAAGTCGCGCACTTGGCGGGAATCGCGAGCCAGTTTCCGGCCCTTGGCAGTTTCGCACCGGAAATAACCGGAGGTTAGGCTCGCTCGTCGTCGTCATCTGCTGCTGACGCCGCCGTCGCCACCAACTCAGCGCATTTTAATAATAATAATAATAATAATAATAATATTATTATTATTAATATATTGTATATTGTATAAATAATATATTCTATTATTCTGTAGGGTAGCCCGTTTAACTTGATTACTTGGGTAATATTTGTGATTTTGACGCAAACTCTTTTTCTATGTTTACTTTTGTAAACACATTTTTTCATACTTATTTATTTAAACATTTATTTTTCTTCAAAAGTCAGAAACCAATAATTGTAATTACGTGTTCTGAAATGAGATACAGTTGAGGTATTTAAAGTTTATGAGTTTAAATGGTAGTAATGAAGCGATGCATCTCAGCACTTCGTTGAAACTTTAAACGTTTTTGAATATAAAATTGACATAATTTGTACAATTAAAATGATCAGAATAACTTTTTTATAACAGTTAATATTTATAGTGTATACATTCTATTTTCTTACAGAAAAATAAAACGATTCGATGACAATTAACATTTTTTTTTAAATCAAACAATATGAAAAAAAAAATATTCTCAATGTTTGTAGAGGTTTTGACTTGCTATTTCATAAATCGAGGACCGAGTGTGGGGTTCATTATTTCGTTATATATAATTTTATATATTACTCGTATATTATTATTATGGTTATATGTACATGGTACATTTATTATTTTATATGAAAAAAAATAATATTTTTATTTGACTTATTATATGTACAAACTTGAAAACAAGTATGTACAATTATTATTTTGACAAAAGTTTTATAAATACCTACAATATTTTATACCGGATTTTATATAGTTTTATAATATCGCATCATTTTATTATAATTACTTTATCTTTGAAAAAAAAATAGTTTTAAAACTTTTTGTCATATAGAATTTTTAACTGTTCTTTAATGGCATTCATACATTTAATTAAAAACCGAATATTTTTCTAAAATAATATAAAAACAACCTTTTTTGTTTTTATTTTTAATAAAATGTAAGTATACTTTCAAAGTGAACTTCTAAAACCCTTGTCATTTACTCATATTTTATAAGCTTAAATTATTGTAAAAACAAAACGATTGTTTCAATATTTTGATACGCGTACAAGTGTACATTATAATACTATTTTATATATACAAGGATGATTGCATTTTCCTTTCGCCATAATAATATAGTTAGAATACCTAAATTTATCTACGCAAAACCCTGCAAATCGTCGTATACAGACGACCAAAGTTTATGAATTTTGATGTTCCGTTATCCAATGCTGTATATTGTTAATTTTTCACTAATTACCTAAAAAATTCCGTTTAAAATTATTTATATTTATTTTTCTTATTTTTGATTGTTTAAAGTTATCAATAATTTCATCTCGACGAAATAGATAATCTGTTCTAGTGTGAATTCAACCTTACTAGCATAGATTCATTATCACAGTCTTAGATATAACAACATGTAAAATCAATTGTCAAAATATGATATTAATTTATACACTCTCGAATTAAAGATACATCACTATCTATATAATATTGACCGAGATATTTTATTTTTATATTTTATTTATATAATATTAATTGATCTGAGATTGTTATTTTATAAACTCTTATTGAATGTATTAAATCAGTGACAGTTTTCGTAAAATCAAATATAATATTTATAAATAATCGTTGAACGTGTGATGTTATTTTATGTATTAATAACCATTAACTATACAAAAATATTTTAAAAATTACTTTAAATAAGATAGTGTTATTTATAATATATTTAAATGTTGAAAAATATAATATTAATTCAAGGAATCGTATGATCACGATCGCATTCCTAAATCTAAACATTAGTCCCTGATAATGAGGGTAAAAATTATGTATGTAAACTTTTGTTTTTCAATTGATTACGTAGCTAATATTAAGACATATTATTTTACGTAACGTGGTATCTACTATTACAAATAAATAAAAATTATACATCGACGAGGAAGTACTATTTGAATACTTTCGGCATCCATTTGTTGGTTAAATGTATTTGGACACGTTTATTAATCTATATTAATAAATACTGCGATAATTTTTTCAATATAATAGTCTAATTTATATTGTGTATGGTTAATTTATAGTTTGAATTTAATGTGTTTAAGTACATGATTCATATATTCAACGTGTTGAAATTCTAATAAAATAACAATGAACGGACTAATTTGACCTCAGAAGAGTTGTTTAATAAGGATGATCACCCTCATTTTTTCTTTAGTTATATATATATTCAAATTATGATTTTTTTTTAAATTTTTAAAAACACCTACTTAAGGATTTTCGTTTATTAACTTAGATGTTTTATACTGTATAAAAAAGATCACGAGGGCGAAGTTATGCATTTTGTTTTACTTATCTATATAATGAAGAGCTAATTGTTTCAAAAATATACTAATAAAACTAGGTAAAACATAAATGATAAACATTTGATTTAAAACCATCAAAAACTATATTATATTCATTCACATTTTGAATAAGATTCACAGACTTTTAAAAAGATCCATCTGTTTTACAATTTATAGAAAAATAGTATTTTTTTTTAAAACACATCCTATAGTTAATAGCATAGCAACAATTTTCGTTTGTATTTGTTGTTATGATTTTATCTTTATCATATCTTTTTAAATTTTTCAAAACAATTTTTTTTTAAGTTTGAATTTTGTGTCTTATAATAAGATATAAATATTTTCGTTTGGTTTTAGAAACGTTCTTCTATTTTTAGTATTAAAATTAGATTTTTTTTCTCATCGAAAAGTATTCATTTTAATCTCCTTTTCCATACATAATATTATTTCATACAATTGCACTTGAACGATAATCAATGAGATTCAATTACTATTATCACTAACACGTATAACGGAGGCACTTGCCAATAAAATAATGAAACCGTTTTTCACTACAAACACTATCACCATCACCGCAACCTGTACGCCCGCCATTTAGATAGCTCTTCGTGACTATTTGGCGTCGACCACGCAACAGATCGGTTGCCAACGCGGTTGTGGCTGCGACCGCAGTTTTGAACTTTTGCAATGGTTTATATATTTTTAATAACACGGTTTAAGGTGCACTGTTACACCTAACACGAAACAATACGCACTTAAAAACAGGTGGAACCGAAGTATACACATGGAGGTAACAATAATACACGTATTTTCGAAAAATACCAATTCGTTTTCTTTTTGAAATATATTTGATGAAGAAGATTGAGCTTACTTTAATATTGAGGCAACAAAATTGCAGGTAATTTGATATAACTTTATTTTAATGTTTAAAAACTATCGGTATATTTATAATTTTCACTTTTTATAATCGGTGTTTCTCGTGACGTTTTTTTGATCAAGTCCTGCCTTATACATGTATACAAATCATAATATATTCACAATTAAATTGTTCAAAACCGGAAACCTAACACTAATTAGTTATTAAAATAATATCGGTAATCTTTAGTTTGAACATCATCGACTTACGTTTTGCGATGTGAGATATTTTTATCGATTTCGACACAAATCAATTATTATAATAATCACGTGAAACATGATTTTCCTTCACGTCACACGTCACTATAGCTCGTATATTTATATAAGTTAGTCGACTTTTTATAGACATTTACTTTACAATATTGTACCTACGCAAAATGTATGTTTTTTAGTATTGTATTTATCTTCATATTTTTAATTGTTATCTAGTATTCACGTTCCGTACCAATCTATACAATCAAATTTTTATTTTCAAATAACCAAAATAATAACATTATCGATTCTTTCGATAACAGCAGAGTACACACGATGTGAATCGATAGTATTCATAATATACAAGATGTTAAATAATTATAGACAAGTGGAGTAAAGTGGGAATATATATAGGTATACCGGAAAATCTATAGTGCTTTAAACTATTTATTCTGTACTCGATATTTTCCTATCAAAGTTTCCACACGTCGAAGTTATTTGAAAATATAAAATTTTGGAATATCTCGGTTCGCTCTATATGTTTCGGCCAGGGGTAAATGTTTCCTAGAATTTCTCGGTGAACACGAAGACAGCGAATTCCAGGTTAATTTTGCCCCATACTCGTTTCCTCGGGTGATTTACCGGGTCGGCAAACGGTGAAGCCGAGAGATCGACGGGGGGTCTGCATTGCGGGTCGGGTATATATAATACTATGTTCGGAGGGTAAGTATAATGTACAGCTGATATCGCCTGTTACGCCGTAGGCAATGCGCGTGCAATTCCCATGTCGGGTCCCATGTCCCCGCAGAGCAGAAAAACGACAACGACAACGTGACGCGACTCAACGACGACGACAGAAATAATAATAATATATTATATTATTATTATGATTGTATGCGCGCGTTTCGGTGATATCGAGAGTGCGCCGGTTATTCTGGACTAATCAATATATGAATATTACATGTTGTTGTGCCATACGCATCGAAATTATTCGTAAACGCACTCACACTCGACGGAATTGATGTATTGTCCAGGTCGTATATGGTATACCACCGGGGGACGCTGAATATTACGCTTGCAAATATACATATGCGGTATAATACAATATTATGTACCTGCGAGTTGCGTCCAGAAAAATATCTCTTACTTTTTTTTTTGATTTACTTGATGAGTCACCTCTCATTAGGTTATTTCGATGCGATTCGGGTATTCTATAATATTTTTAAATTTTGAAAATAGTTTCTAGAATTATTATTATGAAACATTGACCGTTACTCCGATAAGAAAACGATTCTACCGATCGGTAGTCTGTAAATTTAGGCTACAGATGCATAACGATTATTTTATCGTGTGATATATTCATATTATTGTTTTTAGTAATTTTTAAAATTTAAATTCTGAAAACTGTTGAAAAAGTGAAAAGTATTGCTTAAAAAAAAAATTAAGTGACTTGAGTGAGTTTTAAGTTTAAAAATATATATTATGTATCACAATTTATTAGGATACCTATTATTTCCTTTTAAATTATTTTTTTTTCAAGACGCTACGATTCAAACATATTAAAATAAAAATAAATTCTACATCTAATATTTGTATTAGGCATATTAAATTAATATTAAAAAACTTTATTTAATAAAAGACAACTAAAACTAAGACAATATTTCATAATCCATTAATATTAAAGTTGAAGCTGGTTCTTTTGTAAATCATTGTACTTTTTGGAATTCCTCTGTACGTGCTGCAATTGTATAATATAAAGCCATGCACTAAAATAGTATGATTATTCTATGAGTATAAAATATACGATATTTTGTAGTGTAGCACTGAACGTATAATAAAATCTGGAATTTCCGATGGTATAATATTTTGAGTAGTAGCGCAAATGAATTTCGATTCGATCGTTTCTGTTTACGATATTTTAAAAATATTGTGTTTCAATATATGTAGAACTTATTACTGATACGATGTATTGTATATTTTGAATATTATATTTTATAGTGCTGGACTTGAACGTGATTGTGTAGGTACACATTTTTGTTATTATTATTATTTTTATATACAGCTGCACCGAGTATAATAATATTGTTATATCGCTCCAAAGAAATAGCATTGTATAGATCTATCTGCTATGCTGCAGGCATATGTGAGGTATGGTATGCAATTTCATATTACGAGATTGATTTTAAGGCGATTTTCTCTGTGGCATACGTGAACGTCATGGGCTATGTTAAAATAAATTTATCTATATTCTATACCCTATTTCAAAAGTCAATATCTAGTCTGTTGACCAGTTATCGTTTGATAGGTTAACCTAATCTAACCGGGTGAATTATAACGGGTTCGTCGGTCATCCAATAGATCTGACGCAAGTATGGGGAATTGAATTTTAGTCTTCAGTAGGAATGTATGAAAATTTAAAATTTCATTATATTCACAACAATATCAACATAATATAATATTTTATAACACATCTAGACAAGTGGTGGCCTACTTTTAAATAGCTACCGCTATGTCTCTACTCCTAGTTTTTCAATCTATTTATGTTTTCAGATATCACACATAATATCTTGTCAAATATAATTGTATATATTATATCACTTTAGTCTAATACTATGCACTTGATACTTATTTTTTTTCACAATAACAATCCATTATAATCAGATTTTTACAAGACAATGACCAACGTTAACAAAATGCAATTAGATCAAAATTATTTTTAGTTCATTATTTACTTTTTGTTATATTCTTAGCTGATTCAAATCCAACATGGAAAAATACATAAACAAATTAGATGCATAATAATATTATAGCACAGAAATTATTAGCCAATATAATATGATAGTATAACAATTTAAAATTTATAAAAGCAATTATTAGATAAAATCTTAATACAGGAAATACTATAAGCAATAACAGAAATGTAACAATAGTATAGAAAAAGTTTAATATTATATGGAACGGATAGACTAAATTAGACAGTACGGTGAAGAATGCAGTTTTACAAGATGAATAATTATTAAAAAATAAGCCTACGATGCAAGTTTAATTTTGACTACAAATTTGTAAACATACATTTAAAGAAGCAAACGATTGTATCAGCAATTTTAAACGGTTTATGAAACGTTTTTGAAAAAAAAAAAACAAATTTTCAGACATGACGTGACTTTCAAACATATTATTACGAATTTCTGACATTTGTTGTAAGTGTTATGACCTACGCCCATACAATATGACGAGTAACGACAATACGTCATAAAATATAATATAATGTGTTGCATATCAGTTTTAGGTTTTCAGTGGTTTATTTTCGCGGTCAACTCGTGAAAATGATATTTGTTCTCTTGCGTTGGACCCGATCGCTCCGGTCGCGAGGATTAACCACATATTATATTCCTAGATATTACATACCTACGTATATATGTGTACATATAAGTGTATATGTGTGTTTCGGCCCACAATGTTATAAAACGTCTCGCCCGA
Source organism: Rhopalosiphum nymphaeae (assembly GCA_036289425.1). Taxonomy (NCBI): domain Eukaryota; kingdom Metazoa; phylum Arthropoda; class Insecta; order Hemiptera; family Aphididae; genus Rhopalosiphum; species Rhopalosiphum nymphaeae. Next base: position 47,543,744 of record JAZAQC010000006.1, on the reverse strand, counting down.
CTCTCGTCGTTTGCTGGCTGTCAAAACATGACAAAACCACTGGGCGGTCGACACCGGTGATTACGTGTCGTGACACGTATCGCAGTACACGGCGACGCGTATAACATTATTATCAGCATAATAAGTTGTCGTGTCCGTCATAGCCACCAAACGAATTAACGAGAAATGCGTAAACCGTGAGAGGACGTCTCGCGGGGCTACAAAACGTTTCGGACAAGATGAAACATCGAACAAAAATGGATTAATATTTAAAAAAACAATTAATTAATATTATAAATTTAAAAGTTTAAATTCATATGGATACGTTTCATTTGTTATGCACGCCTATCATTTGAAATGAATAACACGTCAAGTTATGTAAAACAAAAATATAATTTCCGATTAGGAATCAAAGCGTTTTAGTATTTTATATTATACCTGCATAACAGTTTTATCATTGCGTAGTAATTTTTAAAAAGTTTATTTAATTAACAATTATAATAAAGTACAATTTCAAACCGAACGAGTATTATCAAACTGTTCAACTGTCAATTTTATAGATAGGTAAAATCGTTTGACTGTAAAATGCGAAACACTTAAAACGATAAGTTTAATTTATAGGTAAAATATAACCGACATTTTCACGTCTTCACGTGTATTTTATGTGACATTTATATTTTTACCATAAAGTGGTATTAATTATATATTTATATATAATACGAATCTGTAGGATGCAAACGAACAATGTTCAATACGGTCACTAAAACCGATCACTTTGCGCACAAAATGCTTATATTTTTTTTTACGTTAAATAAATAAAATAATTAATCTGATACGTTTTAAGAATGAAAACATGTAAAATAAAAATAAAATACCTGAAAGATTTCGGTACGAAATATTATTATTAATGAAAAAGATACTGAAACCGATGGCTTGAGACCTGGAGCTGCTGCACCATCGTGTGATAAAAATTATATTACAAACAAAAACTTCAACAATCGTTCATCCGCGGTAGATTCTACTGCGTATTCCACTATCAGCAGAATCCGGGTAAACTCGGTATGCGCATATTATTATGTCTACCTACATTGTTTTTCTCACCTCGAATAGAGCTCACGCACCGCAACGATATTATGTGCATACGCATTTATATACCTTTTATCAGCGTTAAACACACTCTTCTCATCCGCACTTGTCGTGGACCCTACTCATAAACGCCACTTGAATTGCACCACCCAGCGGGCCGGGGTAGTAAATACATATTATTATGCGTAAAGTCTGTTCCGTTTGATTTAGTTAAAAACATAAAATGAACACTCCAACGTGTGGTGTTTTGGCGTTGAACCCAAAAAGACTTGTTATGTAGTATACAATATTATAATAATACACCCGAAAGAATGTTAGATTCGAGCTACTCTTGAGTGATTGGTATGTACCTATTTGATAAATAGTTGATTTTCTAATAACTAGTAAATGTGTTTTTAATAGAAATACAAGAGTTTGTCACGATATATTTACGTGATTGGTAGGTGACAAATGTTCTACAAAATACGGATGCAATATTATAAGATTGCCGATTGAGCATGAACAAATTAATTAATTTAATACATTTATTATTTAAATATTAATCGGATTCTTTTTCCCGGATATTTTTTGGAATACGTGTATAGTATTAATAATTTTGTTTATAGCTTACTTACTGCAAATTATCATATTCCCTCCCCATTTTAAAATTCTAACTTCACTACTGCATATATAGTGTAATTATACATATTTTATACTATACGAGTATGCGCGTATATTATATAATATGAACCTTTATATTGTATTCGTATGGCATAACATATCCGGCGTAATTTAAAAGGGGGGTGGGTATGACCCCCTTTGAATTTTACAACCGATGAGTAAACGCGTACAACGTACGGAAATTAAAAAAAAAAACAAATTAAAAGGGTGTTGTTTGAGTCCAGAAAACCGTATAACGGCTATGTATGTAAACCATATATATAATATTATTATATAGTGAATACCAGCCTTTATTCATCGACGGTCCAAATTGGAAAAAAAATATGCATTGCATGTATGATATTGCGGCAAAAAAGGTCACCTAAAAATTGTCAGTGCTATTTTTATAATACCTACATGAAAAATAGTTTTACAATACTATCATAATATTATATTACATCGTGATTGTATTTTGTGTTAATTTTGGGTAATTATTACTTTGTAAACCAATTAATTATATATATTATACATTTCGAATTGTCTATTTTTTCAAACTTGAAATATATAGTTACACTTAGTGATGTATGAGACAATGGAAAAACTTACATTAAAGTATGTCATAAGTTTGGACTATTTTTTTTCTACATCTACATATAATGTGATACTCATTAAGCGTTAGTACAGTGTACGGATATTAAACGAACTAAAGAATATAAAATGTAGAAAACAATTTTAAAACAAAATATATTATATTAAACATACTGGTTAAGTTCAATACATATCATATTTATCTCCATAAAATCTATACTAATTATTTGGTTCACATAGCATATCTCCCGACGTGTCCTATATCGTTGATCTAACTAAATGTACATTTTCGATTTATACTTATATATTATAGTTTATGATATAGATATAAACTCTATATCATTTTTATTATCGTCAAAGTTTAATTAGAAGGTCTTTTATTTTCAGGAATTCGTAAGTGCGCACTCGCCCAAAAGGCTCCTGACCTCTTCCGAGTCCATGCTGTCCTCCATCACCGCCATAGTTGTTGTGACTGTCGACGACAGCTGTGGACCTCAAGAGCAACTTGACGACACTAACCGTCGTCAACGCCGTCGTGGTCACTATTTTTCTTTTACTGCTACAGCAGCTAACACCTCTCACCACTGCCGTCGTCTAACGACGATCCTACCGGACCAGGTAGTCGGGCACAGATGAAACCATCATCACCGTCTCAATCGTCGTCTCCACCGTCGCCATCGACAGCCGTTTACGGCTTGATCGTCGACCGCGACCGGCTCGGGCAAAATCTCGTTCAAAAGCACAGGGAATCGTCGCCTTCCTAGTTCGCGTCGACCTCTCGACGGGGGGGTGGAGGGCTCTTCGATGTACGCGCGATCCACCATTACCACAGCAGCAGTCGCAACTACCACCGCCACTGACCGCACTGACGACCGGCGTCGATTATGAAGAAACACAAACGCGAACACTTGGATTGCGGCTGACGACGATAACTGAACTGCGGTCCCGGGGGACACACACACGATCACTCGCCACACACACATTACACAAACCATACACACACACACACACACACACGTCCATACACACATATATACACACACACATACCCAACCCACCCACCCACACAAACACATACCCATGATACGCGCCCATAAATGATACCGCAAACAACATCACTACATATAGCTGGCAGCTGAACGATACATACATAATAATATTTTTGTATGATAACAATCACACGTCATCGCGCCTCTCACCCCTCGTCCATTTAAATTCATTTTACGAACAGCTCACGCCGTCGTGTTTTTGATACATGATTTTGTAGATATTATATTATAATATACGATCGATGTGATAATATGTTTTCACTCGAGACCGCGACGCGAAAATTGTAAAAATATAACACAAAGCGATACCGCGGTCACCGTCGTTGTCCTAATCGTCCGCGTCATCGTGCGCGCGTTTCATTTTGTCCGCCAATATGGCCGAAACGACATACTCGAGCAAACATAGCTAACAGCCTACTCCTGGGTAACAAAGGTGCACCCATTATGCCAGGGGGCCGACGAGGTCTGGTCGCCCCTCAAAACACGTTCTTGGAAAACATCATCCGAAGATCGAGCTCCCAACGTAAGTACACATACTAGTTTCGTTACTAATATTAGAAAAAATTATCATAAGTTATGTGTATTAAACAATATTATATGACACTGACTAACTATAAATTATGGTTATAATGGATATCATTGTAATTCGCAAAGGTTTGTAGGTGCATAAAAACAATTTTTTAGAGTTGTTATATTTAATTAACGTTAAGTTAAAAGTTATAACAATCAATATATTTAAGTCTAAAACTGTAAAGTTTATATAATATATAAGTAACTCAAATCAGTCAAAAGTTCATTTACTTTTTTATTGTTTTAATTTAACCCTTGATCGTCACACTTACCCATATTATAGTTGTTGAGCAGCATTTAGATATTTTGTATTATAACTAAATATTTTATTAAAAATGTATTCTATGACCTTATTTTTTTATTTGGATTACAACTATTTAATATTAGGTTCAGTCAATCATATGTTTATGTCAATTAATAAGCTAAGAAATATTTATTAGTTTATTTGCATTATTAAATCAATTTATGTAGCATAATTAAAAAAAACCGATTATTTTTCATATTAATTGGAAAAAAAGGAAAGTTATTATAATATACACTGTAACTATAGGTAGTAAAGTTAAGAAAAAAAATTACTTTTTAACTGTTCAAGTTCAATGACTATATTTGATAATAAAATATAGATAACTGTGGTATAAACTTGCTATTAATTCGGTGTTATCATTGAAAACGATCGATTTGTTCGTTCCGACACGATAGCTTTGGTACACGTTTTATACATTAAATTTAAGTATATCGCGTGTATTATAATATTGAAAGATTGAGATCGGAGAGCGCTTCGGGAAGGAAAATTCCTTACTTTATCACCGGAGACTATGTCGCTGTTTTGAACGAATTTTTGATTGACTGTTGTACGGGTGCAACAACAAGTAGATGTTTTTGTAATGTTTTGTATCTGGAAAACGTTTCTAACGTCAACCCGACCATGATATAATGTTGGTTGAGTTCGAAAAATGTATTGTCATTATTGTTGGTTTATTCCTCTGACTGTATTAGAACGATTATCTTTATTAAAATTGATATAATTTTAAGTACATGGTACAGTGTTGCAATAATACAATAACTGTTTTTATATAGATACAGATAAACAAGTTAAACTTAAACCCAAATAGGAAACATACTTTGTAAATAATTTATTTAAAAATTTAATTATTTATTCTATTTTATATTACCTTATACATTCAGTAAAATATCTTTCACATTAAAGTATGGTCATATTTAAATAAATCATAATAAAATATTGTATGTATTTTATAATATTATACACTTTATGTTGTAATATTACTTTTTTAAATAAGTATTTAAACAAAACTTCGACATTTACTCTCGAGAGAATTATAATATATAAATGTAAAGAACTGTTTAATAGCTTGTGGTTGTTTTTTATATTACCTATGATTATGCAAATTTTGAATTTTATCTAAAAAGGGGTATTTTATCTTAAATACACTTTTTCATGAGTAATTAGCTTATACCTATTTAGATAACTAGTGCTATTATAATAATAGTAGTTAACTAATAAAATATAATAATAATAAACAAATAGACAATTTTAATAGACAAAATAATATTTATTACTAACGTTCATACTATTTATAAAATCAATGATATGATAATGGTACATGAAATGTATAATTATTTAAATACCTACTGTTTAAATATATCTACATCTAACTGTCCGTTTATGCAATTGAAAAAATAAAATAAAATTTGAATACCATATATCATTTATCTAGGAATTAAACATTTAAATAAGACGACAGACTCTTAAGCTTTTGAGTATTTTTTTTAAAAATCGAGATACATAAAATAATTGCCTTTAATGTATAAATCATACATAGCTAGTAAGTACCAAAAAAAAATACGTATATTTATTACCCAAATAACAATTATTTTAAATCTTTAAAGCAAATTAAAATATTTAATTCAATAGTTATACATAAAAAATGTAAGTTATTGGATGTTTTTTTAAAAATTCAAAACAAAACAATTAGGAAAATCAATTTTGAGTATAATATCTAGCATTTAATTATTTAAAAAAATAATCTATTAAAATTGAACTGTGCATATCTTAACTCTATTAAATTTAAAATTTGTCTACTTATTAGATTTAGATCAGATAATTATAATGTCACTCTCTAATCATTAGTTTTTTGCTAATATTATTATTTTCATGAAAATTAAGATTTTACCGTATAAAAACTCGAGAAATATTTTCTTTATTTTATTGTTTATAGCGATACATTTTAAAACAAAATTAAATTTAAATTATACAAAAATATATTTGTTGGGTTTTTTTTTTTTTTTGTAGAAACTAATGTCATTAAATTAAAAGATTTTTTATCAGATTATTGATTAAATAATCCCGTTTAAATATTTTATTGATTTTAATTTAGGACATACTGTATATCATATTATATATTATGAAAATGTATTACGTTTAAGTTGTTTTAAGTATTGAAAACAATGTAGATTTGAACACAACTACAATATCATATGATACTTGCCAGGGTTGAATGGAAATCCGATTTGATGCATACTCCAATTTTTTTTTTAAATTTAAGGATAGGTGGATCTTATTTCGGTATAAAAACTGTTAAACGGTTTATCTTAATCCATTATTAATTATGCCAAAATACGTTACAAATAGTCTTGGATGTCTGCGATGATGTTATATTTGTGATAAAATTAAAAAATGTAGAAAAAAATAATTTCAGTATAATACGGAAATAGGTACTTAGATTACCGAACATAAAAATATGATAATAATATTTATTATTAAGGCTGTTATTTTTTCAACATAATATTGTGACATTACACTACATCTTTAAGAAAAAATATTTTCCACTAAAATAACGAATGTGATATTTCCGCTGTTAAAACATTAACGTGACGATGTATTGAGATTTTCTGCAAGACAACGTCATAAATATTAATTAGAGACTAGTCTTAAGATTAAATTTTAAGATTAAACTCTAAACAAATTAAAGTAATTGAGTATAATAATATGACGTCAACTAAGTTGACTTTATAAGCTAAAATGCCGTAAATCTAAAGATTGTATTGATTCAAAAGTTAGTTACATAGAATAAATTATATTTATTATCAAAATAATAATTAAATATTTATAATATTATAATTGCAATGTTTTCGTTAAAAATACATCAATCAACCATAATACTAATAATACAAGATCATAATATGTTATTTTTAAATTAACGGATTTATAAAAGTATTACCTATTAATTATCGTTATCGCGTACGTCGTACAATCCTAAATACACGTATGCATAATGGTAATTATTAAATATAACAATCATATAATATGTGTTTGTATATTTTTAATTTACATATTGAATTTAGAGTTCAAGATTATATGTTTCGAATATGTGCCATCTTAACAAATTTTTTGATTTCAATAAAAAAAAAAAAAATATAGTACTTCACGATAAAAAAAAAATTACTATAGAAATTTCAAAATCAGAACAGAATTTATCCATTTATCCGCATTATGATGATGCCGCCGTCCGCCTCAGCAATGATTCATATAATACTATTTTGTGATACGACCCGATAAATGGTTTAATAATAATATAATTACAATATAATATTACCAATAATTAATGGGAGCATTTAATAACTGTAACTTTGTTTATCACATATTATAATTTCATTATTTTATTACTCGCGTCATCTAATGAGTAAAAACAATAATTGTACTTATGAAATTGAGTGTAATAATTATATTTTATTTATTCACTAAATTAGTTAGGTACATCTAATTTATAATTTCGAACAGGCTTTCGAAAAAATAACAACATAATAATTTGAAAGTGGCAATTCAATTGATGTATTGATTGTATTAAACACTTAGAAATTTAGGATATATCATGTGCATATTTCAAATCATATATTTATTGAGAAGGATTTGAATTTTCTCATGAAATTCGTAAGCAAAATTATTTGTGTTATTGCTCGTCACAAGTACCTGCGATGATTGTGATACGTAAAAAGTACAGCTTGACGTATTTAACACAGATTTGGATAAAATATTGAAAGCTTCTGGAGTTTGATACAATTAACAGTTAGATTACCGCGATCAAACCGTGTCGAGATACACAAATGTAATCGTTGGTGAGGCTACGAACAATATTTTTCATTCGATGTTGGAAAACTTCAAAAATGTATGTTTCTCGAAACGTAGGTATTCGCCATTGGTGTAAAAACAGCTTGGTTCGTTCCAGTGTTAATCCAATCCCCAGTGCAAGGTAGTTGTAGGAGGATATAGAAGGTATAGCAGCAGTAGTATTAGTAGTTGTACTTTATCTTATTATATTATATTTTATTGTGCACGTTTGTTGAAGGGGATGTAAATAAATTGAAGGATTTCGAACGGGTTCAATATCTGGCACGGTTAAGCCTCGAGCTACGCGTGCTGATATTCCACCGGAAATTTCCATCTCTGTCGAACGCTATCCGTTTACCCGTCTCATTTATTTCGATCTTCCTATTCTAACTCCATATCTTCGTCACCTTGTGGACTTACGAGTGGCTGTTTATTTTTTCTCCATGGATGGGATGATACAAATAGAAACTCTGGGCTTTTGTTTTGTTTTTTTTTTCATAAATATTTTTTTTATTTTTAACTTCCAATTTGACCAGAAAAAGCAATTCGTATTTAAAAAAACTCCATGAATTTTGATATATAAATGTATTAATATAATAGACCTTTCGTGAACTCTACCTACTATCTTCATGCTTTATACATAGATAAAAATAATATTAATATATTTTACTGAGCGTCCATTAGTGAAGCGTAAAAAATATTTCCGTACATTTTTCGTTGTTTGAGACAAATACCTATATTATTATATATTATATTATCATCAAAGTTATAATATATAAAATTATTTAATTAAAATACATCGTCAAACGATTATGTCATCGAATCCGTAAACTACCTATATATGCTTGTATGTTGACAGTAGTGGTGACGACAGTGGAATTAAGATTTCTGTGGTCTATTTGTTAGGAGTTGTTTGTTGTAGTATTATAATACATTATATACTACTCAGTTATTGTGGTATATTTTGTAAATCCGTAATGGACATGTGACGGTAATGATAACGTCGATGGACTATTAAATCATTTTTCGATAAATGGTTTCATACTGTATATGAGCCCGGGCATTTATTTATGTACTATTATAGTTTACCGAAAGCGTGTGGAGTCACACTATTAAATGTACCGTCATAAAGGTATTTCTAATATTGGGTAGAAAATTATTTTTAGTTATATTTCGGCATTTATATTTTATATTTAAAAAAAAAGTCATATTCAACATTATTCTAATTTAATTACAATGATATTAATTATATATAATAATGTAATAATAAATTTGTGTTGTGCAACTATTTGATTATTATTAAAAAGTATTTACCATTTATTTTTAGGAGAATTTACAGTATTTTAGGAGAGTTTACATTCGCTCAACCTAATATATACGTCAGTATAATTCTAAAAAATAAATAAATTATAAAATAGTGCTAATATCATTTACAAAAGAACCTATGATATCTACAAGATATTATTAAATTAAAAATTATTCAAAATGTTAATATCAAATATATTATGTAAGAAAAAGTCATAAAAATATTTTTTGCATAGCGATACATTTTTCTTTTCTATTTTGGAATTTAAAAATATTCATATATTAAACTTTATTTGTATATTTTTCATTTAAAAAATTTAAAATATCCATTAAAAATGGATGAAATTGTAATATTTCCTATAAATATACAAAACAAAATAAAAAAATATATCTTTAGTAAGCTAAATTATGTGGTTGATTTCTTGATAAACCAATAAACATATGAAAATCGTATAAATATCTGCCCTTATAACAGCATACATATGATAGATTATAACCACTTAACACACTCGCTCCAACCTAGCATAACAATGTCGTCCATTACATCGCTAAATTTGTCATAAACGCGCGTGACTGGTTTAATCTTTGCTTACAGTGGACGATTTTAATTAAACCACAAGCGCATTAGTACACGAAGGTATATAATACGATGATGATGACAATGGCGTCGATGATGTTGGTGGTTTCGTTTTAAACAATCTAGAAGACTGTAGTGGTGATAACCTCCCAATTTCAAGCCTTTTATGATAGTAATAATGATACAAAATAAAAAAAACAATTACAGCAGTGATGATAATAGACGGAGGGAATTACACAAAATATTTGCACGAAAGCGTCGCATATATTTAATTCAAATGTAGAATACAGACTTTACTTGAAATTGGATTGAGTTTGAAACTTTTTTTGTTATATTTTATTAACGAAAAAATTTAACAATTGAGATTATGAACTATATTTAAATGGCATATACATTCATAATTATTTCAATATACTACCATATTAAATACAATAAGTATTCCTACATTATTTTAAAGACGTATACTTATTTTCTTGTAAAGTATAAATGTTTTTAAAAACATATTTGATATACATTAATTGAAGAATTATAATGCACAATTTTAAAAGTAATATTTTATTTTAACTATTTTTGATCGTTACCATTTTTTGAATGTCAGCATACATTGGTAATTTTATATTTTGGCATAATATTATTATTAGAATTTCAATTTATAAATATATAATTTCAAATCAATATGGTAGTTATGTATTAATTAATAATATAATATTATTAATATTTATTAATAATGTATTTAAATTTTAGATAATTACAGTAGTTGATAAACATTTTGTGAGATAATCTGTGCCACTCCTACCCCACTTCGCTCATATACAATTTCAATGCCCATCACTAATAACGTTAATATTTATTTGACGAAATTAATATTTCTCATTGATGTTAATTTGTATTAGCAAATTTTACCTTTTCTATACTTGTTCACTTTATTGCTTACTGCATATATTTTAGCAAACTCTACGGTACGGATGAATCTAAATTGCCTATCTAAAGCGCCATATTACAAATTATATTTCTGCGATTAAAATGTATTGAAATAATAATAAATTGTTGTTATTGTTACAAGAGACTGGTTTTGTTTGGTAATTCTATTATTAAATTTTAATGTGTGCAGTGCATGCCAAGCGCGTCTTATGATATAATAGATAATATAATGTAATTTTATTTACAGTATGGTTAACACAAATAGAAGTATGACTTTTTTAAAACACAAAGTCTGATTTTAGCAGTACATTATTATATTATATTATTTAACTACATTATTCAAATGTATATATGTTTATAATAAGAGTGGTGAAAAAAATGCGAACTAAATCGAAATTACGTTATAATATAAAAGAGTGCTCGTATTAATATAGCACTTAAGTAAATGTATTTTACCATGAATACCGTTTTATTAGCCGACATACTACTCGCCTCGATTTATAAAAGTGAAATATCACATTATAATTGTGAGCACGTAGTTTATTGACGATAGCAACTGAAAATAGTCGTTCTAAAGAGTTAAATAAAAATATTCTGACTTTTGAAAAAGTCGTTTACTTAGACTAAAGGTTAACGTGCAGGACCGGTGATACGATCTCAGTTTTTTCTGTTGTATAAATTTATAATTAGAAACGTTATAACTATTTTTGAAATAGTCTTTTAGTAGAAGTCGTATTGCCAAATTATTTTATCTTAGATATTAGACTAGAGCTTATTTTCCTTCAATATAAATGTACAAGTCAATTAGACAAATTAAGTTTGGTGTTATTATTTTGGCAATATTTCTAGTATTTAACCAATATTTACTATTTTTTTTTTCATATACAATCTTACCTCGTCTTGTATTTTTAGTTCTCAAATATATTATTTAAAGGATTTTATATGTATAAACTGAAATGAAATACGTATATCGACAAAATCTTTTTTCTTTTAGACTCTATAGCATTATAATTTTGAATACCTATCTAATATATCTTAAACTGTAGATCACTAAATAATTTAAAACACTGTCTGTACACTGAGATTTTTTTTTTTTTTTAATAAGATATTTAGAGGTGGCGTTTTATTTTTTACAATCAAACAATGTGATTTTTAAAATGTAAACATTTATTTGTTCAATAAAATAATAATTTTAAAATTTCCTTTCGCTTTTTAAACGAAAGTATATATTTTTAATTTCATATTCCAAAGCAAATTATTTTCCTAGAAGTTTTAAAATATAAAAAAACTAAAAATAAAATGCTATATATAAATATAAAAAAGTTTAAATTAATCCAGTAAAATGACACAAGGAACCCCTAAAATGTTCGTCCATTACTTTGCTCATCAGTATTTCAAATACTTATGACTAATTAATTACCTAGTCGTTTAAAATTCGATTTTCATATATTTAATTTTTCAGAAAAATATTCTGATGCAAAATATTAAATTAAACGTTTTTTTTTCATTCAAAAATTTGAAAAACTTCATGAATTATAATTAAAGTTCTGAATTTGAAATATTTGAAAATTGAAAATTTCCCTCTTCTTGAAATATTTCAATGAAATATTGAAAAATATTTTTTCTTTTTTTAAACGTGTTCGGTTATAGTTGATTAGAAATAAAATTTTGATTATACACAGAAAATATTGATAGTAAATAATTTATCAGTTATTTATCAACCAAGGTTTACGAATTACTATTATACGCCTATGGTTATAAATAGCCTATAACTTCTAAATTAAGTTTGTTAACTGTATAATTACTTAAAATATGGTATATTGATATACATTTTATTATATTATTGGTTATCACTTATCAGTTAGACCCTTATTGACTATTATTATTCACTATATTTAAAAATAGATCTAAAACTAAGTATCAGTCTAAAACTTAATAATAATATATACGGTTATTTTTAATAATTTCAATAGACAAAACAAAGAGTAGCCCAATATTTTATATTGATACATTTGTTATAAATGTGAAAATATCTTTTATATTATATCTATGTGTTTTAGATAAAATATTTTTATTTTTAATTTTTCATTGAAATGAAATATTTCATGAAATATTTTAAGAAAATAAATTTCATGACATTTTAAAATCCTAATTATAATGATAAAAAAATCAACAATAATTGTTTTTGAAATTTTTGTTGTATAATGACTTTGACTCATTATGTAAAACATGTTTTCCTAGAAAAAACATATGTTTTACATTTAAGTCTTTAAAAAAATCACCGTATACCTACAATATTATTGTGATCTTAGAAGAATATACTTACGTAGGTATATGCGTATAATATTTTGTAAGTTGATGCATTTAAAATGTTTTTATGAATATTAAAATACACTAATAAGTGCCCTTGTTGAAATTACTACCACGAAAATAGTAAATGTTTTGTTTGTTTGCTGCTTAATTTGAATAGAATGTTTTAAGCTTTTAAACTGACACTTAATTTATATTTATTGTATATCTAATAATTAATGTATGTGCATTGTTACGTTTTTTAAATTGTTATTGTTTTTAATGTCCATTCTGTATTTTTGTTTTATTAAAACATTTGAATCTCCATCAATGCCTTTACGAAACATTTTAATGTGAAAACAAATGGAAAACTTTTTTATACTTATCTAGGCCGATTCTAATGTGTATCGATAGTGAATGTCTGTGATAAGTACAAATAACATCCACCAACATATTTTACGATGCACGATAACGTATTATTTCATTTTAAAATTACTTTTTTTTTTATCGATATTCACACGCCGTCTATAATATATTATACTATACGAGTAATAATATATATATTGATTTGACATGAAAAAAGACATATAATTTACATGAAGGTCGGCCACTTAAAAAGAATAGTAAAATAAATATTTTCCTAAAATAATTTTGAGCCATTGTTTTCTTTGATCTTTTATGATAATTATTATAAACACTTGGAACTCATCGCTTTTATGTTCTTTTAAAATTAAATAATAATATTATAATAGGCACCTATAATCTTTGATTATTGTTTTAGTTGTAGACGTCCATTTCGTGCTTATATAGTATTCATGATTTTCCGCTATCGCTTATTGGCCAAGTGCTTTCATGAGCATCATAACTTGAAACCTTTTACAAAGGATAAGTGTATACCATCAATTGAGATTCAAACGAGCTATTATTATATACCTTTGAACGCATTATTATATGTATAGAATATGATAATATAATACTGTTGTGGTAGATTAATAATACATCATTGTTTATTGTAGGTACGGGTTTATTTATTATTACTGAGAGTTTATTAAATTTATTTGAACGACTGTTTGGATTGATTACATAAAATTATTATTATTCTATAAACGTGGGTTACGCGTATTATTTTAATTACGCTGCTTATAAAATAAAATGCCCTTTTCATACAATTACATGTGACCATGTTTCTTTATCAAACTATATCAACATTTTATTGTTTCAATACGACCATAATTATTTTTCAATTCGTACACTTTTAAATTAAACGAAAAAGGCGACACATTAGAAACGTGAAACTTTATGTAATAAGTCGGTAAAAAAATCATTAATTATTATACGAAAATAAAATTCATCGATGTTTGCAATATTATTTAGCTTTCTAGAATACTTTATATGTTTATTATATTATTTATCTTATAGATATCATTGGTCATACAATATTTAATTTTGTATATCATTTATTATGTACGTACCAAAATTGTTAAAATTAAAAAAACTCCAATATTGTATTACTATTTGTTCTATTTATAGCTATCAAAATCGATAGAAATCTAATTTAAAGTAACTTATAACTGAGATATTTGATATTTCCATAACATAATAATGGACTGATTATATAATTTATAAACTTACCTATTATAACGATGTTGTATGACATAACATAATAACACTGCACTATTTACCAATATAACTACTGCGCGTGCGTACATTATATTTATTGTATTTGCGTTCCGTTAGCGTAATGGTATCAAAATATAATTATTTCAGTACAGTTAGCACATACGCATACATACTTAAGTGTACTGTATATTATATTTATATTTATATATCCATGAGCGTGTGTATGCCGGTGATATTTTGCGCGCGTTTCTTATCTATGTAGCAGAGAATTTAATTACATTTGACGTGAAAGCGTTTTCACCCGATGATAATTCAGCCGTTTAATGTGAAAACACGCTCATATGTATTGCTCCCAAGCCCTGTGATAACATCGATATATTCAAACGTACACATGAATTATATATATAATACGATTTCGCGTGTGATTAAGTTTCGAGACGAGCGCAGTCGAACGAATATAAAGGAAAATATGGAAAAAATAAAATTCGCGGCGAAGGTATTAAACGACGCGTCTCACGAGTAGAGTTTTCGAAATGGAAACGAAAAATGAATTTATTTTTTTACCATTAAGAGGATAATCAGCGCCCAGTGACCGATGGCGGTCGAGATCAGGTTCAACTACCCAGTACACTCGACCCCGTCGTCATCCGCCACGGAGATCATGATGTATAGGTACGACGTAGCAACATTATAATATGTTGGTCAAAACTGCATTTTTACGCGTTTACCGCAAATGCGCACTTATGCGCACGCATACATCATCGGCGAGTTCGTTTTCACGCGAAAGTCACCTCTTATTGGGCCAGCCGTCCGCCCCGTTTCGATCTAATTCTATCGTCGTGTTATGCGATAAAATGTGCGGAAATCGCGTATAACATAATATAGACACATTTCCGTGTAATAATATAATGCATACGACATACCACAATGTGGTATTATTAGACGAATGTATTTCGCCAATCACCGGGCGCGCTAGCAATCAAAATTACGTTACGGTTTTAGATTCGCGGCCAAGCGTACGATTGTAATAATATTGCTGCGGTAAAACGATCGTTTTGCCCGACATGCTCGGTTGGTTTTCGACGGGCGACGATAAATCGACATTCGTGGTTTGTGCTTAAATTATTGTGATTTATAGAATTTTCACTCCGATAGCTAGCAGATTTGACGATTGGTCATATAAATTGTTAAATGATCCAGGTACGCCATGCACATTATTTGCATAGATCAAAAAATATGTTTCTATCGATTAAATGGCGTAATAATCGACGTGTTGAAAATTTTAAATACATATTTTTCGTCAACAAATTCTAAAATATTTAGTCGCTAATTCATTGTAACATAAATAATGTTCGTGTTTTTCAAGTCATATGATAATACATCAAAAACCACTATAATATATTCACGTGATCTAGATCCAACATATATTTTATACTATTATATATTTACTATTTAAATATTAATACTTACTTATTGTCGTGCAAATCAAATTTGCACTTAAACAATCATTGGATGATAGCTTTATTCCACCTATGGTTAATGAATTATTATTATGGCAAATACTCGCGTATTGTAATTTTTAATATGCATAGATTATAATTGTAAATATTAGATTAATACATAATATAGTTTATTAATGATATTATAGGTGCCCCGGAAAAATATTTTCAAAATATTATAAAGCAATATAAATTCATAATATTATAATAATCGAATTTGCGCAAAATAAATAATTTTAAAGAGTGTACAATAACGATATATTGTTAAATATATTTGAATGTATCATATTTATATCAAAATAAACGTAATTATATATTGTTTTCGTCACGCATTATCCGCACAATATATTATTATACGATCGTACAGTATTAATTAAATGAAAGCTAAAAACCTAATGATCGTGCGATAACGTTTTCCAAAGTGTTTGGTTCTTTAACAACTACCTCTCGTTCGTTTCATGTGCTATAAATAATATATTACATTTTATTATAATGCTCTCGTTCAAGGTGGTCGTTTTTCTTTTTTCGTAATAACGGCACCATTGACTTGTATACATTCGCTGCAAAGTCGCGTGTTTTTCATCAAACGCCATTGACGAGATTATAAAAGTTTAACGGATATTTTCCCCATAATCGCATTACTTTCATTTAACTTTTGATTAATTTAATTTAATTAAAAACAATATAGACGGCCGTGTCGAACAAATCCCGTTTAATAAACATTTTTATTTTAATGATTAAAAGGAGTAGAAAAAATAACGAAACAAAAACGAACGGAATCCGTAATTATTGCACGTTTCACAAGTCGAATCAATAGCAAATGAAAAACAATTATAATAATTATGCACCGCAGCGGTCTTGCCGATTTTAATATATTATATACCACCACAGTTAAATATCTCGTCTTATTCGAGCAATACAAAAATGCTAATCATTGCGTTTCGAGCTCTGCACTCTCGAATTATAATTTGACGTTGAGCCCACCACCAGCGATTATGACATTTTGCTAGGCTTTTGAAATCGGTATTATACAAGCCACATTTACCACACATTTAAACTTCGACATTATACAATACATATATTATTGTGGTTCTATCGTTTAAGCAATTTAGTATTTGGACATAATTTTTAGAAAGACCAAATATAATGATGTGCTTTAAATATTTATTTTGTTTTCCACCGTATGTAAACAATTGACGCGTATGGTAAAATTATACAATAATAGTAAAAATGAAAATGATTTCATTTATATTCATTATTTATTGTACATTATTGTTTAAATTTTATTTTTTAAAAACAGTTTTATAATATCGAGCGATCGTATTTTTAATCATCTTAAATTGTTCTTATGACATTTTCGTTGATTTTCTTAGAAATCCGTTGATATAAATATAATATATTTTATTTATTGCTAATTTTACGATGAAATTATTATGTGCCTGTATACATGTAAAACAAATCAATGTCTGATTCCTCAAGTAATCAGATGCAATCACTTATCGATCCTCCTCAAATATTTCAATAAAATAGATGGAATATTATTAAAATCAATAACAATTTATATGACTCTGAGAATTTTAACGATTCCAAAAAATATGATCAAATCACTGTACTTTATGTATTTTAAACTACCCTTTAGATCTTTGGACACGGTTATACAAAAGGAAACATATTTTTAATATAATATTATTAAAGCTAAATATTTTATTCGCACTTTAGATTCAGCTTGCGATCTTCAAATGTATAAACACAAATTAATGATTATAACGCGTATGCACACGTTTGAAGTTTCAGTTTTTCGCAAATTGTATACATAATATATTTTCGTAATGACACCTAGTTATTAAAATAACGATAGTGATTACAATAACATGAGAGATTTCGACGGTTAACCGCTCCAGGTCAAATGAGTTAAACGGGTGTGCTTTACCTACATTCAAATCGTAATAATAAGTACGCGGCGTAAGTTATTATTATGTACCAATAATAATAACAATAATAACAAAAATGACAACGTCAACAATAACACCTAAGTATAATGCAGCCCTTCTAGGAATACGGATAAGCTGATATGCATATTAAGATACATAATCGTTGTAAGAGTTGAAAATTAAATTTTAAAATAAAACTAACGTGTTTGAAATGCAAATGCGAGTAATACGGCATTGAAAAAAAAATTGAATTTAACGGAAAAACATTATATCTTTGGTGGATGTCCCTTGGGGAAAAGTCGATTGCTTAATTCGCTACTGCGTTTGACCAATTTTGCACGTGATGTGAATTCGAAAACAAAACATCCATGACTCTAATAGGTAATGAATGTAGTTTTGTACTAAATTGATATATTTAAGCGCGTAAGATATCTTTTGTGTAGTTGCTATTCATAGATCAATGATTTCAATACATACAACAAAATGTAAATTGTTATCACATTACTTGTTTCATACAGCGTTCTCATTCACAGAAATAATTCGACTTAATTTGTTGGTTTACACAGCTATAATAATTACTAAAGTAAATTCAACAGGTTTCCGCACAATAGTGTGCTGCATTAGACTATTGGTGGTATTGTGAAATTATGGCACCATATGGATTTAACCAGGCAAATAGCATCAATGGAAGTCTTGATAACTTTCTAATTATGTCTAACAAGGACCAAGTAGTACTTTAGGACAGTTTTAAGTAACTTTGAGCTTTTTTGTGGCTTATTGTTTAATTTATAACGTTGCGAGTTTAAGTGAGTAAATATCATTTAACAAACTCTAATAAGTTCCAAATAGCGCTTTAACTGTTTTCTGGAACGTTGAGCTTCAATGTGGTGCAGCGGTGGATTAAACACTACATGGGTTAAACAAACTAGACAAATATCGTTTGATAAGTGATAAATAAAGTCTTGTTTAAGACATTTGAAGTAAATATGTTGTATGTGTCATATGTGGTTTTGATCGCATGTCCATTGGCCGAATAACTTTGAATATTAGTTAAAAAAAATTAACGATACAACTAATTTTTTCCAATAACCATTTCTTAAAAATGTTAATAGTCATAACACATTTCTGATAATTATATTAATTCAAAATATATACTTTACACAAAAAATGACAACATTTAAGTTGTCGTTGCTATGTTTTTGCAAAGCGATAAAATATATAAATATACCGTCACGGAGAATTTGTTTTCGACATATATTTCAGTGCACCGGAGACTGTACGTGATTGCGGTCACGAGTGCTTAGTGTACAGCTACTAGTAATAGTGATACAAGGCACCACATTGTTAATAACGACTACAGTATGTGATAAATTCATGAAAACCACCGACACGAATGCGTGACTTTACTACGCGTGTATGTGTACATAATATGCTTAAAAAGCATAATGTGTGTTATATTATTTAATATATCTGCAAAAGACTTATTGTATTATATGCTATACCTATGTAAGGTTAAAAAGTTTTTGTAATAGGATTGTTTGGTTTTTTTTGGCTATGTACACAATTTTCTAGGAGAGATAACTATAAATTCGTTTGTGACTTTAAAAATTGAATACCAATGCATTTTTACATATTTTTTTTTTAATACGATTTATACCAAATAGTAAATTATATAGTAATATGATTTAAAACTGTATGGAGTTAGAATATAAAGACGTTGATATGAGATCTTAAATCAAAAGACCATATTGTGTCATAAATTCACAACCACTGATATAAAATATTCATACTTTTATTTCGAAACCATCGTATCATAAATACGTATCTTTTATAATATTTGTATTTTTAATATTCATTGTCAATTTAAATCATATTATTATTATACACTTTTCTATAGATAGCTTAATCTATCAATTGCATCGATTTCAGATTATATGTAATTTATTTAACAATTTAAATAGAAGTCTGTTATTGTTATGAGAAATAATCTAATCTAAATGAGCTAAGATCTGTCTTTTCCATCTAATTTTGTTATATTCTATATTACTAATACTTAATTTATATTAGGTGCATTATATAAATTAATTTAAATTATTAGGCATCTATAAATGCATTCAAAGCACTATAATGAAATATTTATATCAGGATTAATCAAAACAAACCATATATCCATTCATAAAAATCGAAAAGACCTCTGTTTGGAAAAACGATTATTGTTTTGTTCAGTTCAGTTTCATTACAAATGCATTAATTAAGTACCAAAAGAAAATTCAATGGTAAATAATTACAATAATATAATTAATAAATATATCATCAAGGGAAAAAATTATAATATTTAATAAGGTACTTGTAGTAATAATATTAAAATTAACAAAAGGATATTTCTATATTGATTGACTACGTTATCTTTATTCTAAATTTTTCTGTTTAGAAACTAATTAGTGTCATAGTTAGTGATGCATAATAATATTATAAAAAGACGTATTTGGTGAATAAAAAAGGAATTTTTAAACAGATGCAGAAAAAGAAAAAGAGAGGAAAATCTATTTTACCTGATATTATTAGCTTGCTGGGAAAATCTACAAAATTAGCTGGAATTCTTCGGAAAATTTAAAAAATATAAGAACAGAATAATAATCATACAGTGTCTAAGTAAATTATTTTTGAATATATTCTAGCAAACATACTTACTTTTGGTGTAATACATCGAAAAAATTACCAGTGACAAAAAAAAAAAATAAGCAAGCACAAAAATGAATGTGGGTATGCATATCAATAACAACAACAACATTACAAAAAAAAATCGTTGTGTTCCGACGAAAAGTTTGAAATAGTGTGAGAGTTCGTACTATATTATTATAGTTTTGCTCTGGATTTGCATATATCTATAACACAATATAAAATGCATATAACGTGAATTTAAATAAGTAATTTTATGCAATAGTAATTTAACATAAAACTAATATTATTATCAGTAATTTAAAAATATTTACGTCATCTGGTCGGGCGAAACTGTTTTAATATGACCGTGATTTAATGTCATATTTCTTCGCATATATCGGCTAGCGTGACTTAATCAGTAACATAGATTTCGAAAGGATTATAATGAAGATAAAGCGTTTAGGACGTCGAATCGTCTGTGTGAAGTAATTATAGAGCCTATCGTTATTATAACAATATAATAAATTATTATTTAATGATAACATAGTGACATGCTTTTCGGACGAGACTGAAAACTCACAGAAACAAATAATAATAATTTACCAACACAGTGCTAGTGTGTAATGTACAACACAATATTATGATGATGATTTTATGATATTATATAGTATGATAATATTTTCGACTGGAATAATAATATAAAAGCGGCGTGGTTTGGTAAAATAGAGTTTCGCGAAGTCTACTACTATATTCATACAAGAGCTCTCGGCCGGTCTTGGCACGGTTACCCGATCGTGGACAAAATAATAAATTGTAATGTGAGATTACTAGCATAATATAGTAATATGTATAACGTTATAGTGTTAAGATAGCATTAACAGATGACGCATAAGAGTACCCAAATTACGTACACCATGCGACTTGGTACGAAAACCGAGTACAAAATTTATTTTGTGGACAATAAGAAAATTATATTGCGATAAATCTAGAATGATGTAAGTGGGTTTGTAAATCGTGCAATTAAATTATTTGATATAATAATAAGATTAGTCGATTATCTATTTTGATATTTTCATCAGTAATAATTACAGTTTAAAATTATTAGTTTTGAAAAAAATGTTATTTACGTTATTTTAGTATAAAACATTATTTCAGAGGGCATTATATAATATTATTACAAATTTATAATTTTTTTGGTGTTTTTACTATGAAATTCGCAATTCTGTATTATAAATTTAAATCCCTGGTTACAATTTCTGATAATAATTTCGAAAGGCCATAAAATACATTTTAACATATAGGTTGATTATCTAAACACTTTCAAATTTATTTTATGGGCATTACTGCATTAGACAAAATGTTTTCTAAATAATACAAACATATTACATAATAATAAAGTTGTTTTTAATATTCATTCGTTACCTATTGGCTATTCTATAATAAAATAAATTTTCGCAATTTTTTAAAATAATTTTTATTGTTTTATTGAACATACCTGCACATTAATCTATTACTTCATTAATTTTCTATCAAATTTTGATATATTATTATCAATTATCAATTTAATCAGAATATTACGTTTAATATACGTTATAAATCGTCACTTTATCCAACGTACATTATTAGTCATAAATTTAAGTCGTATAGATTAGGACCAGTAAATCGGTGTTTGGTTACTATTCTATAATAATATATACATATGTGTGAACATAATAATATTGTCATTTCAAATCTCCGGATGTCAGCGCGCGTGCAGCAATCGCGTTCGCTGGTCCTAGACAATAATGAAACGATTTCGGGACAGCCCGGCGACGGTGGCTGACTTCAAAATAATTATAAGAATGATTGATCGCAACGGATTTTGGACTATGGAAATGATATCCTCTTCATTTACCACCCACACCAAACACACAATGAAGTGGCATGATAATAATAATATATACGAAGAGCCCATTATGCTCTGGCCGTCATCGTCGCTGAAATAAATAATGGAGGATTCATTTCGTATACGTAAGGAAATCGCCGCCGTATAGAATTGCATTAAACAATAAAATTATTCTATACAAGCCATTGTCTCATGCTAATTTGCGACTTCGGCTTTAAAAATAATATAAACTATATTATTATAATTCAATTGGGCTACTGTAAAACTTATTAAAAAATCCATAATAGTTCAATATATTAGATTTTAGATTATAAAATGTTTACATGTACAAAGTAAATACAGGATAATTAAATGATATAATTTTTCATCGATCATCGACATGATAATTAAAATTATCTTATAAATTATTTTATTTGGCGGTTTTTCACTGGTTAGCATTACGAAAACAGGCAATTCCTCCGGTGAAAAATAGTGTGTCTTGATAACAAGGCGCATATCGATCGAGTTGTGAATTACTTCGACGTAAGCCTTTCTAATACTACAGAAAAGAAAAAAAGTAGTTGATGAGTGCGTCACCTGTAACCCACCTGGAATTGATTAATCCACTTAAGTGGCAGATTGTGACTGCAGGCTAACGATCGATATACTTTCCGTTCATACGGTACTTGGAAAATAACAATTGTTGTTCGAGTTTTGTCACTTGAAAAACAGCGTATTGGAAAAAAAAAAAAAGTTGTAGCTTTAATAAGTGCCTTGAGAGACGCCGCTAAACGAAGAGTAATTCGGGAGACTACAGCGGTGCTCGTAAATCATTCGGACGGATTGCAGTCCCAAACAACTACCGCCGATAAAATGAACAGTTTTAAGAAGTAGATTTTAATTTTTCATCAGTTTTTATTTTTGTTGTTTTTATTATTTCTCAGTATCATCAATATCCGATATACGGCTAATTGAGAAGTCGCAAATACGAATTTACGATAGGTATCTATTTGGTACTTCGTAAAGCTATATATCGATCAAAATCGAACAGCTTGATTGACATATTAATTAATGTGTTGCGTATACGTAACTTCTTCAAACAACAGTAATTACCAAAAATACAAAAAAATAAATAGGTTTACTATTATTATATTCTGTAAGCGACTGATGTGGTGTTTTAAAGATAATATTACTTATATTGTGAACATTCGTTTGTGTAAGATTTGAGTATGTCGTAAACGTTTTTGCAATATTATGTAGATTCGACATAACCAATTCTTAAGTTGAAATTAATTTACTTTTAACCGAACACAACTCTTCAACATATTATTGTGAACGCAATCAAATTTTTTGCTTTCGATACAATATTATAATGTTATTATTATATTATTATGCAGACATAATGGAAACACTTATGCGAAATATAATTAACACGCTTGTGTACATACTACACCATTGAATAAATATTTGATATACGTAACTTTGAATAATTCATTGCCGTGGTTATAATAAATTCTATGTACTTACAACTGGCGTATTAATAAAAAAGTCAAACAAACAGACTCGTCGACTAAACGGAACTCATCACAATGGGTATGCGACCGATTACATTAAAGTAAATAATAGGCGGTATTGTTGTCGTTCACGAAAACGCCACTATTATTTTCCGATTAGCGAAAAGAAAAATGCTCGCCTGACCCCCCCCCCCCCGACATATACATATTAATATATTATCGTATCTATGTATAATCGAGCGGGGTATCATGTAACGATCGCATAATGCGTACTATAACATAACGTTCGCTTTACAAAAGATAACGTATTAACTATTAAAATAATATTAACTGCACAATGCTAATCATAATATTATCTATTGCTATAAATAGTTGACTATATTGGTTTTAGCATACTACATTCTGTTTACTAACGAGCCTCATTACGCATGACGCATACATCAGAAATAATTTACAAATAATTATTTGTAACCCACAATCTAATGAAATGTATTACATTAATATTAATAATATCAATACTAAATATAAACAAATACTATATTACGGTATGAAGTAACTGGCCGTACAAAAATCGATCCTGTTATTAAAAATAGCGTCACACAAAAAAAATTTTGTTTTTAACTATACAATATGATAGAACAATATTTTTCGCTTAATTAATAACAACATCATGCTTGTTTCGTCCTCGATCCGCGGATCGGGAATTATTATATTTTTAACGTTTTCTAGTCGTATTCTTATCAAACGGTAATGTTTAATCCAAACCATTTTAAGATTAAAATCATAACAATTAATGAAAACACCTTACGGTAGTTTTTTACATTTTTTTTCCGCTCGTATATTACGGAAAAACCCGATTAAATCTGGAAAATTAAAACAATTAAAGAATATCGTATATTTTGCTTTTTTTTATAATTATAACGTTACGCGCTTCTCACACCAAGTTCACCCCAAATGTTTTTCCGACCCATAGCTAAGCCCGGGCACGAATATACCGCAGCTGCACATCATAATGATATACGCGTCATACAATATGGATCCGCGTCATCCGCCCATATTAATAATATATCACGCACCTACGCGGTCGCTTCGACGGCCACCTGTGTCACGCGTACTCGAAAACACTATATAATATACATAATATTAAATACAATCCGTTCGGCGGTCCCCATACGATAATATCATCGTAACAATACAGTGTCGTGTGTATTATTATGGTTCGCGGTCGTAAAATATTCGGCGTTACACCGAACGGCGGTCATCGTCGGAGTTACAACTAAAAATAAATACTTAAAAACAAAACAAAATCTTTTCTCCCGACCAAAACCATATTATTATTATTATTATTATTATTACAATATTATGACGGCAGCGAGGTGGTTTCCCCATTCATGGGTTCGGCGTGAAAATTGATCGGCGGCCACTGCTGTATGAACAGGCACGCACTGTCACTTACTGCCGCCGTGGCCGTATCGTCTGTACGCCGTTCGTTCGAAACAACCTATTAAGTGGCGGTAGGACGTTAAGGGGTGATAGGGTCGGTGCGAGTGGAGGGGCGAATGAGGGGACGGGTGTAGACGGTCGATGGTGGTGGCGGTGCTGGTGGTGGCGGCGGGGCGAGCGAGTCTCACACAGATCAATAGCACCCGTTACACTTGGAGGGGGTCGGCGCAATGGCGGGGAAGGCAATACTCGGCCGGGCGGTGAGAGAGTTTCCGTAAAGTCGTTTAATCCGTTCCGTAGAGTGCGCGCACACGCACCGGAATTTTTTGCGCGCGTATATATATATGTGAGTGTATATTTATATATGCGGGTCCTTTGCGGGCACCGTTCACGCGTACTTTACGCGCGGAGACGGAATTTTTTTATTTATCTCGTTCCGTCCAAAACGTTTTTCCGCGATTATTTTTTTTCTCTTCAATTTTCCCGTTCTTTCGTTTCGTTTCTCGGAGGTCGCGCCACTGCCGTGACCTTTGTACATGGGAGCGCCGCTCGCGCACACCGGTGTACGGTAGCGTAGCGGCGGCGGCGGCAACGGCGGTCCACGACGACGGTTATTGACCCGCGCGCGTGCCTCCACGTGACGTCATTCGGATTCTATACGACGTCACGGACCGTACACACGCTCCATCCCCGCGGTGTTCGCCGCCATCCATCGCACCCGGATCGCTCGCGCAACCCCCTCCCACCCCCTAACAACCCCGACACCGCCTACACCGGTTGTATACGGGGTACGCCCAAAGTCGGTCGCCTCGTTGGATCCCGGTAGAGTCGCGACTCGCCCGATGTGCCACAAACGTTTAACGCGCCGAGTATCACTGTGGGGCGTACACAGCACAGCATCACCCGACCGGAGACGCCGATTTCGATTTTTACCCGAAATTCAACCACTCCACCACCCCACCACCCCCTATCCACAATCATATCGCTGACGGTCGTGACCAACGGTCTCTCTATATACGTGCGGTTCGGGGATTTATAGGGATGGATGAGACGATAGGCCCGAGATCGAGACACCGACCATCCGTCGCTTTTGGGGCCCTCCCCCGCACTGAAATCGTCTCGTTCGCGGGCGAGTATCGTGTTGGTATTATACTTACTGTTTTCGGGTTTTCGGGTGGCGTTTGTTGAGATAATACTCCGCTGTTGACCCCAATTACGAGTTTATTTGTATGTCCGATACACACACACACACACACACACACACACACACACACACACACACACACACACACACACACACACACACACTCGCACACGCCGCCTTGTTGTTCTTTCGGTCCATCGATCGGCGACAAGAGAAACGCATATACACAGATATACTAATGAAAACAAATGCTCCTCGACGACGCGCTCATAAGCCACTCCGGAAAAGATTATCAAATTATTAATATACGAGGCGCTCGGCCCAACGCGAACACTACAATATCTGAGCATTGTAGTTGAATATTGTTTTAAGACTTGGTTTATTTATTCATTTTAAAATAATATATTTTTTCGGTCGTGACCCCATTAACGAATATTATTATTATCGTTTTTTGTTTTCCTTAGGCGTTTTCAGATACCATCGACCACAACCGTATTTTACATTAGTATTAGATATATGTATTAATAATATTGCGTTTCGATAATATCACGTATTTAATCGATGTTATTGTGGTCGATGTGTATGGCCATAAATAAAATCCGAAGACTTATCGAGACTTGATACTAACCGTTTTTAGTTACTTCTTCTTTTGTCCTTCGTACCGATAAAGTTAAATTTTTAAATGTTGGCTATTATTATATTAATTAATTTTGATTTAAAAATTTTATAAATTTAACAAAACAAAAAACAGAATGACCGATCACAAGCTTATTAAAATCTAAATATTATTATTACTATTTTTTTTTTTTACTGTTGGACTAAAGTAGGATGATTTTTAGTAACTACAGATTAGTAATTTGTACTTACGAACCACAACTATGCGCACGCGTTCTCACGATACACACGAGCAAACTTAGAAAATTACCCATATTAAATTCTTTGAGAAACGATCCCCTTAGTAGGTAGTAGGTACTATTAGTTATAGTTGGCTAGCGGCACATCGTATAGGCAATTTCTATAGCTATAACCTGCTTTATAGCTAAATAAACGAATAGTTTAACGTGTAGATAACTCGTCGGTATTAAATCTCCCCAAATATTCGACTATGATCGAAATGACGAAATCATGCGGCGCTCAACCTCGACTAATAATGCATTGGTGGGTGGTGATTATCTCTAACCTCATAATAGTATAATTGTTAGAAGAATAAAATATAGTATAATAACGATACGCTATAATATTGCGTGATATATTGTTTGCGTGTTTCTTGACGTTGAAACACTTTATAGAAACACATGAACTTGATACGAAACATATATCATACGAGATGTTTTACACGATAAGAGATATATTGGACTTTTGTGTTTACGTTTAGTGTTCAAATTTCTATACAAACCACAATAGATAATATTATGTTTAAATAAATTAATATTTATATAATATACTATACATAATATTGTGTACATAATATTTATATTTAACTTGATATAATACACGTATTACACCTTAACATAAAATAAACACGTATTAGTACTTTATTCGTATAACATGAGTGTCCATTTCAAGTTTCTAAACCAATATTGCGTATCAGAAGTTTAGTTTCTTGTTATTTATTCATTACTACAAAATAAACAATAAAATTAAAACGCTCTCAAATGTACTGCTTCTTGCTAAACCATTAAAATAGTACACGACAAGAAATTGTAACATCTCATCTTGTTATTTTCGTTAATATGTAATACGATTTACGCATAACGAATGAACGAGTCTCGATCCTAGTTCCACTAGTAACCTGGGAAGCGGATCGGGATTTTTTTTTTTTTTTTGTATATTATCTTCTTTATTATGAAGAGAGCAGGCTCATCGTTGCCGATAATTTAAACTATGATAAATTAATAAGTAAGAGAAATAAACGCCATGTTATCTATTCGTTATTTACTTATATATTATATGAAAAACAAAAACATTGTTTGGGTTTTATGCGAATAAAAATTAAAATAATTTAGACTGTATTAGAATATTTTTGTTTAGTAAACACCATCCGCTACATAAAGTATTTTTATTTGAGTATACATTCCATTCTAAAACCATGCCTTCTCTGGTACGCATTATAAATTTACATACAATTATGAAGAACACCCAATAAAAGTTTTTGGAGCAAAGAAAGTTAATTGTACAACGCACTTTGACGTAATTTTAACTATATATTACAGATTCATAATAGTTATAATCGCCGAGACGGTTTGTGCTTTTCACGTTAATATGCCTGTTATATTTTGTACTCGACTTTAGTTGTAGAAGGATTTATGCAATTTCAAGGAGTTCATATTTTTAATACCGCTAAAGTTAATATGCGTTTGAATCATTTTTTTGGTACGCCTTTTGAAAAAAAAAAAACATAAAATATACCTATCTAGTTATGCACGCTGCGCGAAGCGTATTACGGGATTAAATAATTAATTTTTGTAGGTAGTTGTTAAATACTTTCAGATTTATCCACAATTTTCAGGAAAACTGTCCAAATTTAATATTACATAATATTCTAGAATATAGTATGATATACAAATAGGTATATGCTAATGCTAATAATTAATGTTGAACAAAAAAAAAAAATACAAATTAGTTTGTTATGTAAATACACATTTTTAATTCAAATATTTGTAATTTTTAAAATGCGTATGTTTTGGCTTATAGCAGACAGCAGCTTCCTTTTGGCCAATGCTCAGATTGTTGACTTTCCGATCGTCTACTGCAACGAGTCGTTCTGCAAGATTTCCGGATATAATCGGGCGGAGGTGAGTATACTCACTATTTTACTTTTGCTAACTGGTGACAATTTAATAACTATAACGGAGTGGATTTTTTCATTTGTCCACTTACGATGTGCTTACATCGATAAATATTAAATTAACAACTCGTTGGATTTTGTTTTTTTCCCTGTCACCTTATATAGGTGATGCAAAAGTCATGCCGATGCTCATTTATGTATGGAGATCTCACGGACAAAGAGACGATATGCAGAATAGACGAAGTGTTGGAGAGCCACTACAACGACCAATTCGAAATCTTGCTCTACAAGAAGAACAGTGAGTGTCTACGCCGACGTGTATATTGTTTTTAGATCCGATAAAACCGGCACGAACTGGTAACATAATGTTATTATGTTGTGCAGTTTGCCGGGTCTCCACAATTATCATAGATTCGACCACGACCACTGTCTTTGCAACCGGGTTTTAATTACCGTCGCTCGGTGACCAGAGAGTTAAAAAAAATTAATTAATATGATGTACATTTTAACAACATAATGTTAATTACCCAACTAGTTTTGAAAACTCACGTTTTCGAGCATCGACATTTTACGGTGGTCCGTGATCGCCGTGGTGTTTGTTTTGTGATGCCATATTATATTTTTGGCTTGCGAAATTGAACCCAGGCTGATTAATATAACATATATAGGTACAACGTATACACGCATATTATTTTACATAAACACAAAAAATAAATTGCATTATTATTCAAATGTGCATTGTGACCGAAAAAGCTCAAGCGCAGTTTATATACCCGTTTGTTGACAACCAAAACCATTTTTCCCCACCAATAGCATTGAAAACTAATTCAAAATACCTCGTTTAGTATAATAATAATGATATGTATATCAATATTATTGTCAGGATGGTACAATTACTGCCTTTAACGAAACGCATGTCGTACAATTAACAGTAATGTATGCGAGTTAATAAATTATCACTTTTTAGACAAGTTAATTATTATTACCAACGTATTGGTATGGATATAATCCGT
This sequence comes from Rhopalosiphum nymphaeae, assembly GCA_036289425.1. NCBI lineage: Eukaryota > Metazoa > Arthropoda > Insecta > Hemiptera > Aphididae > Rhopalosiphum > Rhopalosiphum nymphaeae. The sequence continues at coordinate 47,513,138 of JAZAQC010000006.1, read as the reverse complement.
CACATAGATTTGAAAATTTTTATTTGGAATCACATTTATATATTATCTTCATGTATGGATTTCATAACGTTATCACTCAAACATTGGTTATATACAAAATGGTTTGACTATCATGATTATCCTCTTCTACCAATTTAATCGTTTTATCATAAATTTATTCACATTTTTATTTTTAAATTTTTTAATAGGTGTACTTAAAAACTATGTTCTCAAATACTAAGGTTTAAATGCCGTTTAAGAAATATCATGTAACAATACTTACGTCATATTTTCCAAAGAAAACCATATTTTTTGCTGTTAATGTCTGTTAATTGGAAGATGTTTTGAATATTTTGATGTATACCATATATTTGATGTATGTATACTTCGAATAAATATTATATTAGATATTATATTTTATATAAGTAGGAACTAATGATTATAGTTCTACATAAATTATAAAATAAAACAATTAACTTTTAGTTAAGTACTTAGTATAAATCACAGATAATCACGGACAAATCATAAATTAATTTAATACTTAGTTTGTGCATTTTATAATAATAACTATTTCTTAATAATCATACGCATTATTATCATCATAGTGTTAGTACTTATAGTTAAATAATTCAAACAAAATTCGTTCGAACTTTAATTTATGTGTAGGTATGTCAACAATTTTAAAAACATCATCTCCTTAAAAAAATAAAATAAATAAGGATACTTACATGAAAAAAAAAAGACCTGTGGCTATGATTTTAATCACAAATACCACTTATAATGACACAAAAATATAGCACATCGTTTTATTTAAAATAAAAGTATAGGTACTTATAATATGATGATATCAAGTACACTTTAAAATTCCAATAATCTGAATTTGAACAAGTTTGTTGTTTAATAAAAATGGTGGTGAGTATACTTTGTGAATAACTGACAGGTTAAAGTTTCAAAAACTAATAATATAACCGACATCGATTGATGAATTAATAGAAATTATTTTTAATATATAATAATTATTATATTGTATACGTGAACCGGAAGGAAAAAATGTATGCCGTTCGCTGTGATAATATGTCAACGAAACGAATCAATGAGATATAACATAATATTAGTTTGCGTGAAACTTTGAGTAGATACTTATATTATGTTGTTGTACTACTTCGGGTTGTCCGACATCATATCGAATAGTACTTTAACCGTACGCAATACCTATCGTTTTTATTGAAGCGTAATAATATTCATATAACAGCAAATAAATTGATGATTTACATGTAATGGAATATAAATTTGTTTTATATTGCCGTGTGTGTATTCACAGTCCCTTTGCCGGTTGTATATCGTTGATTTTCTGCGAGTTCATTACGTTTGATCTATACGACAATCGCTGAGCTGTTAATTTCAACACAAAGTATCACGCATTTCTCGCAATCATCATAATATCATAAACTCGCATTCGTCTGTAAAATTATATCATGTGATCAAAAAATGTATAAATTATAAAATTTCAGTTTGACGTTTTTCTACGGTCTTTTCTCCTTTTCCGTCATTTATTGAAAACGAGTTATTTGTTTAAAGAATTTTCGATATGAGGTTGCGTCGCATTGGGAAACAATAATTATTATTATTATTTAATAATATAAAATAAGCGACAGACGTAGTTTCATCACTCAACTCGAATAATATTGCTACAATATATTTCTTTTGGTTATTCTGTTTAATATAAGCACACAAATACATTTTAATACCATTAATGATTTTCAGTGGGGTTTATTTTTTTTCCATCATTTTAAAAGCATATATGTATACAAATATATATATATATATAAACTAGCTGTTTATGAACACATTCGTGTTCCTCAAACTTTTGGTGAATTTTCTGAAAACGCTATATAAATATAGTATATATGTATGCGTCTACTCCGTTAACAACTAATATTGTTACGTCTGCCACACAAAAATATATTTTCATACCAAGTCCCAATGGGACCGACTTTCTGCACTGATGAACCGTAAATCAACGAAAATTTAATATCTTGCCAAAACCTTGAAACAAGGTCATCATCACATAATATAAAATAAAAACATTTTTCTTCTTATCGCAGTATATATTCAGAATTCGTGTTACCTTGAAATAATAATATATAGTGTATATATGTATATATATACACGGGTCTTATCCGCCTAATAGTCCAATAAAATAAATACAAACTATTACTACGCGCATAATACGATGGTTTAAATAAAGTTGTTTTTATCGTTTTAATTCTTGAACACAGTATGAGAAAAACGAAAGACAAATAACATTAATTTTTTATATTTGCGTGTTCATGGCGTACATAACCAACGTTATATTATTATAATAATATTATTATACACGAAATACATTCTGTAACCACCGCATACCTATTAACTTTTGTCTGTTTTATTATCCAGTAAAACAATGGTGTTTACAACATCCCGGTTAATAAAAAAAAGCATTTTACTCCGTTTTTGAAAACCTTGTTTGCATAGTAATAAAAACGATTTACAGTGTTCAATAAAACGAAAATTAAATTATTTTTGGCTGCATATACAGGGTTGGCCGGGAGGTCAGATATTTTAGTATTGGACATATTATACATGGCGGGTATCATTAAAATAACATATTATCTCGTCATTACCACTCCCTCGATGTTGTGTCATTTAGAATCAAAACAGCTGCATGGTTTCAAGAAAAACAGTCGTTGACAACTATTTTTGACATCGATATGTCCACGGGAGCTCCGAAGCATTATTGTCAGTGAAGTCGGTGAACAGTGATCGGGTGGGAGGCGTTGAGGGGTTGTCGTTCCAATGAAGTCGAAGTGGTGCAGAGATGAAACAGGTGATGGAATAACGGAGCGAAGTTTTCACCAAAGGGTTCGGTACAAGTCACTTAACCAAATTGAAAAGTTTCCAAACTTAGTCGGCGACGGTGACAACAACTATGGGACAGTGTGCGCGCTCGTGCGTATGTGTGTGCGAAAGTCATGCACATATATATATTTTTTTCACGAACACCGTCGCTGTCGTTGTGAAGTGGACCTCTTTGTGACGATGCCAAAAAAAAAAAAAAAAAAGAATAGAAAAGGGGGCGATTTCGAAAAGATTCGATTCTTAAATCACACCCCGATGACCCTATTCGTTCGCACTCCGTGGACCTAATTTCCCGGACACAATGCGAGCGGCGTCCCATTGTCGAAACGGATATCCCCTTCCGGTCACGCTCGCGTATAGTGGCATTACCGCTTTTGCTCAAATCTAACGAAAAATAAATGTCGTCTCCGTCAAAAAGATTTTTTTTTCTTTTCGTTTGGTCACCGTTATCTACATCTTGTGTGTCAATATTAATTAATTACGTCGGGGATTCAAAAGACCGCTATACGTCCGTGAATTTATTACGCGAATTATCGCATTAATATCAATATTATTAAACGGGTAAACGATTTTAATACGGTATATAAATAATATAGGTATAGTACGCATAATATGCCGCAGTAGGTATCAATATTCAATTTTTTTTTTCAATTCGCACTAATCTTTCATCGTATAATAGTAATCTATACATTTATCAACACAAACCAGCGTAAAAATAAAAATAAAACGCTGAGATCTTTGCATTCAAGACATTGACACGTGGTTATATATTGAGCCAGTAAAAAAATCATTGAAAAAATAACGATTTATAATAAAGTTTATGCGAATATTATTATTATGACGCTCTTTCGTGACGATACGTATATTATATTATTCCCTAGAAATTTGGTATATAGTTTTGTGAATGAGTGAAAGACATGATATTGCAATGTTTCATACATCATAATATATTTATATACAAAGTAATCTAGTACGCTTAGCAACCCCCTCTATAATATCAAATTCATAACAATTCTAATTTTTGGAATTCTTAAGTACTCATACTCGAATAGTGTATTTTCAAACACTTAGATATTTTCTGGACTTTAAAAAATAAATGTTCTTTTGGAAAACTTATTTTTTGAAATTGGGATTCTTTTAAAAATACATTCAACGCGTTTTTTTTATTTTACTTTTTATCAGTTTCTATATAGTGACTCTATCTGTTGCCCTGATAAACGTAGGTAAAATGTTTTGCCTATTAATTATTATGCTAAACAAAATTGTTTTTGAATTCCCTCTAATGTATAAGACATATTCGTGATTCTAGTAGCACAATTAAGAGAGATCAAATGTGTGGGTACACTCAGTCCCATTCGCTTAGGGGGTCCGAAATAGTTTAATGTTTTTCTTTTAATAATTTTTAATAATCAATTGAATTATTCATTTTTTTTTTTAATAATTCAAAATTATTATACAACAATATAACAATATTAAATTAATAAAACATGTAACAATATTTAAAAAAAATGTATAAAATAAAATTAGTAATATAAATGCATCCTCCCCAGACCCCCTATTATAATGTCTTGATGAGATGGAGAGGGGTGATAAAAATGTCATTTCTGGACCCAAATTTTGTAGTTATGCTACTGTATGATTCAATGTCTTATCCAAAAAGTTATAGGTGTAGAATAATATGATTTATACAAAAACTTTTTTTTAACTATGGATTACAAAGGAGATGGTACTTTTGGAAATTGTTACGTACCTAAATCTAAACTAAAACTAGTAGTTTCATGTTTATTAAACAATATGTATATTAATGATGATGTCCTTGGTAATGTTTGGAAAATATGATGATTTTAAAAATATAGAAACGATATTTATCTATTGGCATTTTATTTATTTATTTTCAAAATTATATAAATAATTAAAATTTTAATTGATAATGAATTTATTTTAACACATAATATTTTGGACTTGAAAAATATTTTGTTTATCAGACAAAACTATAATTCTTGAATCTATTAAGAGTTTTATTTATTAACTTATTAAAATTATATTATGTGATAATCATTTATTTAACTTTAGGGTTTAAATAATTGTATTAATACTAATTATTTAATAAATGTAGATACTATAATTGTAACTTAAAGTTTAGATTTTTTTGAATCAGAATTAACTGTAATAATTGTACTATGTTTGTTACATTTCTATTAATGTACATATTATTTATATAATATAATAAATGTGTAGGTGGATAGATGTTTGTTTTTGAATACTGTTAGAATTATGGACGATATGCAGTATTTATAATAATATATTTTTCCAAAGTTTAAGACTCACCGCAATTTGTCCGTATTGTAAATGTTTTTTAATATAAACTTTTAATGTCCGCTTTTTTCTATTTTTAAGTATTTTAAATTGAAAATTATTTTCTTAAATAATTAATTTTATCAATATTCAAATTACTGAATAAAAAATACTCAATTAATGTTTAACTTTTATTTCAATATTAAATTATTAACATATCGTTTAATAATTTCCCAAAATATATTCTATTCATAACTATTATATATTCTTAATAATAAACATTTTCCAGGAATATTAGTTGCGAAAAATTATTTGTATGCATAATACGTACAACACTGTATTGACGGAGATGAATATTTATATAATTTTATTATTATTATATGTAAATGTGAGCTCGCATTCATATACTTCTTGCCGTTATTTAGTCAGTTTCCAATGGTTTTAATTGTAAAAATATTAAAATATTTCCAAGTATGGCACGCGTTTCATGGTTTTAGATATAATAATTATTACGTCAAAACGGTCCTCCAGAAAACAAATAGACTTAAATGACCCACCTCTCCCTTTTCTCATACCTACACAACTAATCTGTGTGCGTGTTCAAAAGGATTTCAAACAAACTTCGTGCCTTTCTCGTACCAGGACCTTGCCTCTACACATTACCTTGTCCACCTCCATTCCCTCGTCTCCGCTTTCACACATAGTATTTAATCAGACAATTAAAGCCCATACTATATTTTAATTTATGCACGTTTTCTGCAAGCATTGGTGGAAGACTTTCTTCGTACGAGTATACCGAAAATATAGTTTACATCATATCGCAGTGCGCGTAAGTGCAGATGGTGTTTAACTTAGGGGTGATGAGTGGAACTCCCAAGTACCTTGTAGTTAAAGAAATTCGACGAAAATAACATAGTTTAAAATAACTCAAATAGTTCAAGCTAAACAATATTCAAAATTACCGCGAGTGCGACAACAGATTCATATTTTAACACACAATAACGACGAAGACTGATTCGATGTGGTAATTTTAGTTTTAACCTTATCTTCATTTTTTCCTCGTTCTTATTAATTTATTTTAAATCACGTATATAATAACAGGTTCATTAGATATTTTAAATTGGTATTGAAAATGAAAATAGATTTTGTTTCAACTGGCATTCTTAAAATTTAGAATTACTCAAAGTACACATTTTAACTGAAGTTCAACGCATTCCCAAAACTTTCTGATTTTAATAATTAAATTTATTGAGACATAGATGTTTCACCAGATCAAAATTAATCTGCTGACCTTTGCAAAGCCATGCGTGTGGTATTATTTCATACAAAAAAAAAAATAAAACACGTGACTCAAAGGGTAAAGACAATTGCCAAACCATTTCGTATACATGAAAAACAAGTCCTTTATTATTATGATTATTATTATGCAAGATGATTTTCAAAGACAGCTAATAGAGTGCTGTTCGAAACTCAAATGTCGTTGATAGGTCAGAGGCTGGATGCAGGTCGCATCCCTTGTAGCCACTAGGACCGTATCAATCAAGTCAATTTTATTGTTCACTCTTTTATTTGATAAGTCATATGATTTCTATAAAATTCGTGTGTGAGGCGTAAAAATTGTACGTGGATGATAATTAAATCATCTTGTATCTATCGTTGATGTACTGTCCAATCCCGCTTCACCCCACCCGGCGGAATATTAATACACATTATCGTACGCGAACACGCATTATATATAGGGTTATTTCCCAGAGTCTACATCTACGTAGTTTTATATAGTTTTTTTTCCATTCCACCCCAAATCAATATTCACCACATATCGCATATCTACCTATATATATATATATATATTATTGTAATACATATTATATTATTATGTGTATACTACGATCGTTCGTTATTCGTTACACGATGACCTCAGGGTCTTTACTAGCATCGAACATTATAGCGACAATATTCTGTGAAAAATATTGCTGTACCGCTGATTAATTATTGTAATTACCAATCGTTGGTAAACACAATAATTTTAACTTAATGTACTATAATCATATACTATATTATACGTGTACAAAAAATAATTATTATCTATTTGCGTTGTATATTATAGTATTTTGAATGTGTATACAATAAGTTGTATCTCAAAAAAAAAAAATAAAACAAATTGACAAGTTGCGCCCGGCATATTTGAAAGTATCATTTTTTATAGTAAACACTTGCATTCTGCATTCTTAATCAAATTAGTCTATGGTCATACCGGTTTTTACAAAATATAATATTATTTTTAATTTCAATACTTGGTTGATGTTTGTAGGTGACATAAGGCGTCGTTAGTTTCATGCATTCGATTTTCGCCGTTTATTATAACAACACAATATTATATTATTAAAGTACAACAATTAAATATTTCATATAATTTACCTAATACAGTCGAATAATATTTCACTACACATCGGGCCTTTTAAAAATCCCAAATACCTATGTCACCGGTATGCAATTCGTATAATATTATACATGGATGGTTGCTAATTTTCGTCGGATTCCTCGCAGTCTACCATTTATACAACAATTTATTAATAATAACATACCTGCACATTACAAATAAATAATAAATTGTAGTATATTCATGCATGCAATATTATATGTTACATTTAATAGAAAATAAATCCAAACATCATACGCTGTTAAATGTGTTATATATGTGTGTGTTACGTGTTGTATCTATATAATAATATAATAATATTATGTATTATTTTTTGTGTCATTGTCGTTGCATTATATTACAATATGATACGCAACGATTTTCTAGTGTGCAAAAAAATTAACAGAAGTTATTATTTGTTTTAAATATGTACCAACCCAGATCTGCCAGAAGGTATGTTGGCTTTAAGACCAAGCAGGTACCGTAGAATGAACGGTTTAATCATTTCTTTAATTTAATATATATTTTTTTTTATTATTATTTTATTTTTTTTATGTATATATAATAATCCTTTACATAATATTTTCTTGCTCAGTATTTGCGATAAGCCCCCGGCGTAATTAATTAGGCATTTGTCATTATATATATATATATATATATACATATATATATATATAGGTACATATATATAGAAACCCGCGAGAATAATATATTTATTCGCTTTTAATTTAAAAACACCCTCAAAAGCCACAGGCGGACGCCATTTTGAACTACACCTTGTAGCCGATTGTTTTAAAAGCATTATATGCACGATGGCAATATATATATATTCCATATTTTGTATTGTTATAATTTTATAATATATAATAATATGCGGTGTGATCATTTTTCTAGTTTACTGTAATTCTTGGTTAGGTCCATACTATTTTGTCAATGGGGTAATTACATATACAAACATTTATAAAAAACATTTTTTTTTAAATAATGTACTCTCCGGGAATACATATGCGAAGCTATACTCAAAATAATATAAATATCAATAAGAAAATACTTTTGAAAAAATATTTGAATAGGACTATTTTTTACTAAATAATTATTATCTTATAATTATCAAGAAAAATTTTAATCATAAAAACATATTAATACATTTAAGTAGCCTATTATAAACGTATTTAATGATTTAATTTTAAATTATTTTCATTTAGTCAGTTTTGATTTAAGACTCATTTATTTGAAATCAAAAGTGACTTAAAAATTATAATACCTATCAAAATGTTAAAAAAAGTTTTATAGCATATACGTGTTCTGAAAGATTTAACCATTTTTCATGTTCCTATACATGTGTATTACGTACTAGCTTCACAAACTGTTCTTTATTCAATTAAATCTAGTCTAGACATCTGATAAAAATATATTTAATTATATTTGTAAAAATAATCACACTGTTCCTATTCATTTATGTTATTGTTATGGTTTATATATTATATTGTCATTATATTATTATATTATTATTATTGTTTTTTTTTATTATTATTATTATTATTTTTATTTTTAACGTTCATGCGTACCTGTAAAGCCAAGCACGCCGACAAATGTAATGGCAACGTACAATGCGGTCGTACAACGCAGTTGTACATATATAAATGTATATTATATAACTATTATACGTAGGTCCGTATATATACGTTCGAAAAGCTATAGTAGCCTAGGGTCTAAGATCGTGTATTATTATTATTTTGATTAGGTGGATATTTAAACCATAAATATATATACAGTGTAATTCATCAGGCATGATCTCCCTTTTTCCTTTAATAATTTATTTATTCAAACACTGATTTTTTGAATTATTAAGTTACTTTAAGATTATATTTTAAAATACTTCCATATTTGATACAATTTATGGAGTGAATTGTGGCGATACAAACTTATTTTATTTCAAATGAAAACCACTAATTTTTACTAAAAATTGATGGGATGATACGTTTTTTTTTAAACGATGATGATTAGTTTTTGAGTTATTAAACTTAAGTCAGAATAATAGATCATTATAAAAGGCTCAGAAATTTTGAGGAGTTTGGACCATGAAGATTTTAGAATTATGGTACTTAATTAATATTAATTTCATATATACCAAAATTTGCTGAAATTTCCCAAGTGTACTAAGTACAAGAATAAATACTACGTAATAAATTTTATATTTTATGTAAAACCATTATTAAGGGCTGTTATTTTTTAATAGGTACCTACATAAAATTTAATAACTCAGAAACTACTCGTTCGAATTTCGTTTAAAGATGCGTTAACATTTTCGAAAAACTTATCTGTTTAACTATTTACGTACGGGTTATTTACTCTTAAAAAAAAATTGAAACGCTACTGGAAATTACATTAGTGGTATAAAAATTAGAATTATTTAAAAGTATGATTTTTAAGCATGATCAAAATATTTATATATAAATTTAAAAAAATCATCAATAAAGGATAAGGGATGAGCATGTTTGTTTAATTACTCTGTATATCTTAAAATGTACATTGCATATTATCATTCCGAATTTATTATTTTTTTTTTTGTTATATTTTTAGAAGAAATAACTATTAACCGCTTGTATTTAATCCGTGCGCCGCCGCCAATGGACGGACGTACTAATAACAACAATAATAATGTTATAATTTTATAATAGCTTGGCGGTACCTCTTATTATTTCGATATTACTAAACTCGTTTATTATTATTATTATTATTATTATTGATATTATTTATTGTTCTTGATTAAAAACCATCACCGTTATAAATTATCGCTTGGTGAGTGGATTATTTCTCACATGAAGACCGTAGTTATTCCAATATTGTTAATTATTATTATTATTATTATTATTATTATTATTATATTATATTATATTATATTATATACGAAACAGAATACTTACTATATATATAGATAGCTTTTAAACCGCTTCTTACACCTCGACAGTTATATACAAGTACAAGTGTATGGAGTAATATAATATATTATATTAGAAACGCTTAAACGTATGTATAATTATCATTACGTGAGAGTCGTCTGAAAAATTTCCACAGATTTATCAGAGGATAGAGCGGTAAACGACTCTGTCCCGTCGAGATACGAAAATAGATTTGATTGTTGTCACCAAAGTGTGGTAATATAAGTATTATGAATTATGATGGATACAATTTTACGATTTCAACAATGTGACAAATTTGTGGAGATTTTTTGGACACGTGTGTAATGTTGTCATATTGTTATAAATATTATTGAACGCGTAACGATTGGCCGTTATATGAAACAGCCTTCAGACGGCCTTATTGAGGCTGGGTATAATAATTAGACATAAGTTGAAATAACCAATATAATAATTGACTTTTCCAAAAAGTAGACACTTAAATTTATGTCGGTCGGATACTGTGTATCCGACATTTTTTTGGTAGTTTTTTTTCCATTTGAAAATACTTATTACAATATCTGCAAAAACATGTTGTATAAAGAAAAAAAACACGTCAACGTGGTGAAAAGTATTCGCCGTTTCCGATAGAATTTCAATAGTTTCAACTGATTTTAATCATAATAACAAACGAGATAATAATATCTTAAGCATAGCGCGTCGACAATTTGATAATATTATAATAGATAGATTATGATATTATAATATAGTCGTTGCGGGAGACGGCGAACATGCTTTTGGCCGCGTCGAACGGCACAAAAACCACGTCCTGCCTGCGATCACATATAACCGTTTTTAAATGATATTTGTTAGAGACACCGTTATGGCTGCTGATGCAAATAGCTCCGATCAAGAACGAGAGGGATCTCGTCGTGTTGTTCCTGCTCACGTTCAGGGACATCACGGCACTCAAACAACCCATCGAGTCGGAGGACTCCAAAGGCGGTAAGTTTTGAAAAATGAATTTCGTTCAATCGACATAACGACTCATGCACACACACACACACACACACACAAACATAATATATTACACTTTTATCATAATATTCTAACATAATTATTTATACAATTACACGTTTACACTTGACCAACGAACGAGCGGAATTAACGCGCGGCCGGGAAAATACACAAACCTTTGCGTCTGTTTCTAAGCGCGCGCGCGTGTGTACGTATCGATGGATGTGCATAAAATATACTGAAATGTCAGTCGGAAGACAATCGATGGGCATATATGCGTGAACCGTTCGTCCGTAATTTAACCGGTCGGAATTAAATTACCAATAGTATTGACTTTGCGTCGAGGCGCGGCGGCGGCGTTCGAACGGCGAGTTTACTTAGGATCAATCAAAAAATAAATAAACAAATAAAAAACCAAAATGACGACAAACGAATCGAACAATTCACGGTAGAGTGCTGAGGAGTGGAAGTGTAGTGGTCAGCAAAGGAAAAGAACATTTTTTCGCTATACGCCGACTTGGTAAACACAAACCCGCGTACACCAACGCTCTATATTGTCCACCCGGTCGTTTGCTCCTCGCGAATTAACACGTGTGGCCCCCGTCGTGTATCGCGTAGGTCTGACGATATTATATTAAAAAATTAAAACAATTCGTACATCGATGATGCGCACAGTGAAATCGATACCATGCGTATTATAGCCCGTCCATTTCGATCGAGACGCTCTTGAGCATAGCTGTGTACATATAGTGTAGGCACAAATAGTGAGAAACTACCGGGATAACATTTCTTAACTTAATACATTTATCCTGCGATCCCCTCTCAAAAAAAACTAAACTAAAGATTTTACATCACATTAGAATTTATTAAAACATTTTCATTTCCATACTAAAGACTAAATATTAAATTTAAATAAACATATTATATATTCTATATAAATAATTATACAATTTTTATAAATATTACAAATGCAATATTGCTATTATATTAGAAGAACGACGACCCAGCAATTATTTGTTAGCTTATTATTATAATAATTGAATTCGTAGTTATTTTATTTTATTGTTTTTTTGTAAGACTAAAATAAATTAATAATATATACGATGTTTAAATAGTTATTGCAAATTATATTGTACTCACTCAAGTGTAGCGAGAACACTTTTTAGAGGTTTTGTGATTTCAGAAAAGTGTCATTAGAGTCTGGTAGCTTCAGCCCAAATCCTAAACACTATTTGCGCCTATGAAGGTACACCGTAGTCAAAGTCCTGTTTACCTGAAAAAACACATTTTGCTCGTTAATCGTTTATTACATTAAACGCTCGCGATATTAATTCACTAGCGAATGCCGCCGTCGAAACCGTGTGCACGCCAAACGGTTTATCGAAAAGTATATCTCAACAGCGTCTTTCCGACCTCCATATCACTACACCGATCACTACAGACATCACCAAATTAATAATACAAGATTTGACGTTTAATGTTAATCTTTTATCTTATCACTCACCCTCTTTCCATTACGACACGCCCGTGTGGTTCGTTTTAGTCAAACGGAAGTTTGACTTCAACGAATCAAACGGACATCCACAGCTATTGCATTTTTGTTTTTTTATTTGTTTTTCAATTGTTATTACCATTACTGTCATTGTTATTATTGTTGTTCTACATAATATGCATATAAAATACAACTACAGTGTGTGTTCGTAGGTTGTAGAGTAATCATAACATGTTTTCGGTGGATTTATATTCAGTACGACAATAATATTATAATATTATTGATTTGTGCAAGTTTTTATATTATTATGTTTGATGTGTGTTTGAATTGCATGGACAATTATTATACATCAGATGTGTTAAGATATTATCATATGTCGTAAATTGTATACCTAACAGACTATGCATAGGTATCATCATAATACACACATTGTGCGATCTGTATACACAAAGTTCAACATAAAGAACATGCATTTTTTAATAAGCTCGCCATGTGATAAATAGCATTCATATCAATAATAATATGTTTAACACGCAACTATAAACATATTATTATTATTAATAGGGCCTTCTATTCAGTATACTTATTAAATATAAATAAATTCATTGATTAGAACAAAATTCAGTTACATGGTGAGCTAATTACATTTAACGTTTCTTTCTAATACACTCACGTCTCTATGCGCATAACACTCGTATCTACCTACCTGCCTACCTACCTACCTACCTACCTACCTATCTATCTATCTATCTATCTATCTATCTATCTATCTATCTATCTATCTATCTATCTATCTATCTATTTACTTGTCTGCATTGGATATAATATTATACTTTATACATTGTATAAGCTGAATAATTATTGCACCTGGGCCCCAGTCACCGAAAAACCTACTGTTAATAACATTAAATTATTTCCATTCGCTATATATTACCGTATACACATGGTGATTATTATATAGATCACACTTTTTTATGCAAACAATATTGTAAAATATGTATATAATTAAGCATACACATTTTCAAAAATATACATGGAGATGTGATGTAAAGTTCCTAAAATGTAATACTTGTAAGGTATTTACAATCATTATTTCTATCAATTCGTAATTAAACAATTTGCATTAAAATAATAGTGAATCATAAATTTAGGACTGTATTGAATATTCAGAAAATAATACATTATTTAGCCAAACATTAAATTATCTTAGGATCAAAATAATAATCCGTCACAAGTTAAAATTTAATCAAACATTAAGCAAAATATAATTTATTTATATAAAATATTTAATTAATGCTTACCTACGCAATTATTTAGAAATATGGAAAGTATATTAATATTTACTCAAGTGTACAGAATACGAGAAAAAATAATTACACATAATATTATATTCAATTAGAATTATATGCATTTACATACAACAATTATAATTTGGTTTTCAAATGTCCTATATAATACAGGATACTCCTTTTTTTAGAGTTCTGCAGGTTTTCTTGTAATGATTAAAAAATTAAAAAAAATGTGTCCGGTGTTTTAAAACGTCCCGTATAATTCATTAATTTCTTGTAATTCCTTCTAATCCCTATGTTTACTATAAAACAGTAGTAATGATAAATTGTTTATTTTATTATAGACTTTAAAATTGTTTTATTTTTCCTCGAGAAATAAATGTTTATCAATTAATGTTAAAACCCAATAGTTATCCATTACCTATACATATTGTAAATAAATTATAGTTCAATAGGTAGGTATTATTCAGTAATATAATTAGTTAAAAGTTGGTAACAGATTAGCTGGAACGTTAGAATAAGTTAATAACTAAAATATTAATTAGTATAGAAAATATATTTTGGTTATTTAATAGGTATGTTGTATATAACGTTGAAAATATTATTTTTTAAGAAGAGAACTAACTAGAAGAGAGGTTAGTCCATTATGTGATAATTGAATAGATGACTATCCAAATTCTTATTGTATTTTTATTTAAAATTTGAGTACCTAAACGATACATAATTATAATCAATTAAACGGGACTCGATAGTGATTTTGCTGCCAATTTTTATCAATAAATCACTTTACTTCTTCGATCACTTTTATTTTCACCACCTTTAAAATCTAAAGTCACCGTCGGTAAAGGT
Organism: Rhopalosiphum nymphaeae; assembly: GCA_036289425.1. Classification (NCBI taxonomy): domain Eukaryota; kingdom Metazoa; phylum Arthropoda; class Insecta; order Hemiptera; family Aphididae; genus Rhopalosiphum; species Rhopalosiphum nymphaeae. Next base: position 47,498,000 of record JAZAQC010000006.1, on the reverse strand, counting down.
TTAAGAGTAATTTTATATATATAATAATATTGTTGTCCTTGCACTGGAGAGCCTGAAAATAATGTTTGACCAAAATCACTAATTTTCTAGTAACAAAAAAAGATTTCTCTAATTTCTTCGTTGGCCGTAATTACTTTTTCAAATATTAGAGATAATTAAAGATAAAAATGATAAAATTTAGTACTTGATAATAAAAAATACGTGGAGTATTTTTTTCTAAAAAATTGTATCACGATAATGAAACATCGCCGTAGTGCACCGCCCATATCGTATTCTCGTGGTTACGTCATCATCGTTCGACCGAAATCCCGAGTCCGACATTTTCTTGATGTATACTCCGAGTGGTGTTCGTATTTCGAGAAGAGAAACGTAATAATAAATATACTTTTGTAATAAACACCTGTGAGCATATAGTTTCTTCCCGTTAAGGATTAAGATGTTCGCGACTTTTATTCCACGGCGTATGATCGTCCCATTTTCGTGGTTCTCCGCGGTCACGTGTAATATGCATGTCACGATCCCCTCGCACGTACACTATTATAATAATATAATATTACAATGTCATTAATGTCATCGTCGTCGTTGTTGTTACAGCTCGTTGTAAACAGCGGTCGAATTCGCGACCCTTTTCGTGTTTCGTGTTCTTGACACTGTACCGATTCGCACCACTTGGTCGGGTCGTTTAGATCTCTATCCCCGTCACTCGCAGTACTGCAGTGTTTACCTGCACAAACGAACGCATATTTTTTTCCAGTTAGTTTTCGTTTCTGCGCTTATTGTCGGACAGTTTTAATTCGTAAGCGCGAAATATTTTTTAAACATTAAAACCGTCGTCGTGCTTGACTAAGTACGTTTGTGGTGCCGGACAAATGTGCGCATCCGTGTGACGGGTCTCTGACATAACCCCGTAGGGAGGGCGACAAAAAATAACCTCAAGGGTCTAAAAAACAATGCATGTTTTGTTTTACGACGTTTTCGAGTATATGGTGGGCTATTATAGTAACGTGTTAAAATACCAAAATGGATTTACCACGACGGTTATGATAAAATCGTAATGTTCAGTGCGCGCTACGTTTTCAAGCGGACTTAGATGTTCGTCCCGTCGAGTTTTTGGCATGAACGCCTCGTGGTCGACCATGTATATAATAATAAAAACCACCCATAGCATTATTCGTGCAAACATTGAGGTGGACGACAATTTTATTACAAAAATAATTATAATAATACCATCGCCACTACGGTATATACAATATTTAAAACCTGTATAACTGTTAAAGTATTAGAGAACAAAACCATTGTGACACATTATTTTCATTTTTTTACGTCGAAAATCGTTATGATGTTTTATAAAATACCATGTGGAGATATAATGCACATATCCATATATTTATTCGTGATATATTTTACATGACTCTTCAGCTCTATTGAAAAAAGCCTTTACAATAAAAACGATACTTATTTTTTGTCATTTTTCGATATTCCTTGTTTGCTCGATTATATTGTAACATAATTCGAAATCGAAAAATTTAAATATCAAGAAGATTATAGTGCACGAAACCCACTTAAGTCGTATGTATTATAATAATTATGTATCATGTGAGACTCTTGATTTTACCCAATGCAACTCACCGACTTTGATATAATTTTGTAGTGAACGTTTGTCATTATAAATTTCAGAAAAATAATGAAAAAATCAATCGTGAGCCTTCTTATAAAATATCCGTACATAATTAAATTGCACTAATTTATGAATGTTATAAAATATTAATTGTTTTAATTAAAAGTATACTATTATGGGATGGTACGTTACTGACTTTTGCTTATTAGATGTTATACTATATAATTGGGTTAAAGTGTTAAACCAAAACTTAATTAAGCATCGTTATCTATGGAATGGTCTTATAAGTTATATATATAATTTTTTTTTTTTTTATTTGGTAATATTACATAATTATAGTTCACGATTAATAATATAACACGTTGACCTACTCTATTTTATTAATTTCCCACTCGGGTGAACGCATAACTAATCTTAATTACGATTTAATGGAAAAAGGAGATGTTGTTTAATTAAAAATAAAAATCATAAAACATTTTATGATATTATTATTTTGTTAATTGGATATTAAAATATAAGCTAACAATCAATATTGTTTAAAAACACAAAATAAATATTAACCCTGAAATATGAAACAACTTTATTATACGTCATGTAATTAAAAATTACGATGTCGGAATAATTATTTTTCTTTTACTCGAAAATATCAACGACTAAGGTTTTCTTTCAATATATAGAACGTTCTCGGGTTTTTCTTATAGACGACGTAAACAACCTTATGAGAGCGTGAGTGGAATTAGTATTAAATTTGCGTTTTATGAATACTACATTTTCAATGGAATAATATACAACATACATCTAATATTTTTTTGATAAGTTTAGTAAAACCCAGCAGGAGAAATTCAATAGAATTGTTTTCAGAATAACTTGTTACACACTAAAAAAAACTTTTTTCATTCTAACGTAACTGATCGGACTAATCACGAGATGTGGTCTATATGGATCTTAAAAACAGATTTTGATTTTCCTTCTATCTTCTTTAGTTATTAATAAACAAACTTGGATGTATACAATGTATACTATACATATCAAAATCTTATTTTAAAAATATTTACATATAGGTATTTTATACATTATGTTATATTAAAACAATTTTTTAGATAAATAAATGAAAAAAATTGTTTTTAGAATTCAAATTAAACATATTAAAATGTTCAAATCTATATTCGATAAAAATGTAATACTAATTTAGTAATAAAATAATATTTTATCATAAGTAAAATATCCAATCTGAAACAGATCGATCGAGTGTCCCTTGGTTATGAGTGTTATGACATTGTCCGTTGGTTCTGTGGTACAGTATATTTTCTCATAGGCTATATAATATGGGCATTAACTTCGCTCTCACACTATCACAACTCACATGCAGAGAATATTATTATTGAATGTGTAAAATCCATTCAAGTATTTTGAGATTTATATTTTTATACATCGAAATTTTCAGAAAAAAATATTTGGAATAGTAATAATTATCCATAATAAATATATTACGTATTTTCAAAGAGCTAAAATAAATTTAAAAATAATTCCGTGGCGTGGACATCAAGCAGCGCCATACTATCGAGTGCTGTGTAAATAAGTTATCTATGTTTTTATAGGAACATCGCGTTATCAATATTAATAATTTTGACTTCGGTTATTAAAATGATATGTTAAACTAATTTATATTTATGAATTTCCTTGCTTTTTTGACTTGCTAGCTACGATGTATAATTATTCGCCGACCATTTATATTGCTCGTGTTTTGTAAGAGACAGCTACCATTAATCAGTGTTATCGTATTTTTAATTATCTTAATAGGTAAATCCTCATATAGACCATAGTTATTGTTATTTCAATAATACGATGTGCGTAATTCCACGTGAAAATCTCAAATGTAGTGTGAAATACAAAAACACGGGTTTCGAGGAATAACGATTCTCGCACTTAAGCAAATTTTATGATTCCACTGAATTAAACGAGATCATGTTTAAAGTTTGTGCGGAAAACTGGATACACTCTGTAAGTACAACTGTAAACTTTGTCGTGACTCGTCGCTGCGACCGTATATGTTTAGCACGTAGTCGATTGCGCCGTATATATTGCAATACACGCCGATTGAACAGTTTCCGTGTCGTTTTGCCCATATTTTTGGAGGTTATTACGCGCACGTATACTACAACCATTCATATATATAAATCGTCGTAACTTATACTGCGAAGCAAGCGAAAAACCGACGAAGTTAGTCTACAAAAACACTTTTCATCGAAAATTTGAACCCTTTACAATAACACACATTCGCGAGTGCGTGCGCGTACGTGTGCATCAGAACTTATGATTCGATACGACCCGGAGTATCGTTAACTCACGTACGCTCGACACCGATCGCCGATAAACTATAAACGTAATTTGTCTACGATGTGATGATAAAATGGCTTCGCTACGATGCGTTCAAGTCTGTTCAAATGTTCGACAATTATAGTAAGTTTAGAGACGACGAGTTGATTAGAAACGCCTACGTATTTCTCTCGATATTAATGATGATTATCTGTCTTTAAAAATTATTATACTTTCCATAAAATTTAAAAATATGAATAATATCTCCTCGTATATTTTACATTTCAATAATTGGACCAAAAATAACTGATGACGAAAGAAAATTTATGATGATGCTTTGCCTTTTCAAGTATGTGAAAATTTCCAGTATACATCTTGGTATATTTTAACTTTATAGAACTAACATAAATAAATTCTGAAAATAAATTAGCCGTAGTATACTTTTGTAAGATTACACACGTTGGGTGTAACGTCGTTTACCGAAAAGAATACATTATAAACGATGTGGTATATACTAAAAATTCGAAACACAGTATAACATTATTATCATGTATGGATACCCCATAATTCTTGATAGCGGTGACTTATTTTGTATGTCCAATGTTTTAAAATACGACTGAAATCACGTCTGTTTCTATATCGATAAGTTGTTCTAAATTGCACCGTTGCCATTAAATCCACTATTGTAATCTCCCGTAGTTGTATAAAATCGATACACGAATATTATTATTTTAGTATTCCAACCATACAGTTGTTCGGGACAGGTGTCGGGGCGTTTTGAAATGTTCGTTTTTGGTCGGATACAAAACGATTGAAAAACAAAATTAAAAAAATAAAAGAACATGCCTTTATATATACTAAACCGGAATATCGATTCCGGAACAGTGCGTTAAAATGTTAGACACTGTGTCAAAATAAACAATTGCGTGGAAGGCGTTTTCCGGTCGAAAATCAATTTCAGGCGATTCGCCACGATTGTCCATACATACATACAAAACGAAAACTAAATGCATAATTTACACACGTCATATTGTTCAGAAATAATTTTGTTTTCCACATAGATAGAATGAGTTTATATTTAGATATTTATTCTATATTAATATGCTGTGCATACAATAGACATCGATATGGTCCGATTATTAATTATATAATACCCCTTACAAGTCGCAATATTATTTTGTGTGCGTTCAAAATGGGTCGCGTCGATTATTTGATTTTAGAATCTACCAATTATCGAAGTTAAAATCAAATAACGTACATTTAAATTTAATATTACATTTAATTCGATAAATACATGTCTTCTATCCGGGAAAATACATCTGGGGACCATGATTATATTATTGTCGCGTTCAATTTGTGTACGATCACTGGAATTTCCAGGCAGTGACGATAACAATACTGGTTTTAGAATCGATAATTGAATACAATCTTAAAGTACTTTCAAACCGTTGCATACTACTTGTACCCGAAATCATACTTAAGTTGAAGAGAGAATATTCAGACGGGACAATAAATAATTTGCGTCCCAGCGTGTATACGCCTAGTTTAGTCTCTAGCTATCAGTATTGATATGTAAGTTAGTTATGTGTGTTTCGATAAATGCATTTAACAAACAGAACAATATAAATCAAAGTTTGTGCTTTCTAAAATAATATTTTCAAAAAAAGCACACAAATAATCATTATAAATTAAATAAAATTGTCATAAAAAATATGAGTTGGTAGTATGTCAGTATGCTATGTAGTTTATGTTATATGTTTTTGAATTTACTACCAATTTAGTTTACTGATTTTTATATCGCAAGTATTATTCAGTACGTGAAAACTTATGATGATCGTAGTTCTACTGAGTGAGATTCTAAATTGTTAAATTAACGATTATCCGATTCGACTCATCTATGATAATATGATTATTATTACGATTATTAAAATCGGTTTCGTTATTACATTTATACATCATCGATATACCCATGTCATATCATTATTATTACTATTTGTATTATGTGGTATTTAATGTATTGCTTATGGTTTTTTTGTTTACGTTTGTCCTTCGTTTATATTTTTACATTGTCGACGTGCATGTTGAGTGTGTTTTTTCCGTTTGTTTTCGTTTTTCCATTGCCTTGCCCAACACCAGGAGATCTGTTAGCAGGCCTGAGCAAGTTTGCCAAGCTGGCCCGGTCCGTGACCAGAAGCAAGACACTGGTGTCGCAGTTCTCGTCGCACCCCGTTTCCATCAAGGACTCCACCAGACATGTCCAGTCCCATTTAGCGCACGTGAGTATCAAGGAATTTAACCACATATTTTATCTTTATAATTACTTATTCGTGTATATAGTATAATCATTAATTTCGTCGCACGTCGATGCAGTTTTAATTCGGGGACTGGATACCGAACCAAAAAAGAATACAAAAACCCTTAAAAATTTGAAAACCGATACCAAAATGAAATATTTTCAAATAACTGGAGCCTTATTCGTAATCCTTAATTAATATTACATACTAAGAATCAGAACCAAACCGTGTAAGAGGTGGCAATACCCGCATGTGTTGTCTCCGTCTTACAAGTGCGCAATATAGCAAATTTACGCTCAGCAGATCACGTTTAGCTCCATCAGTTTAAAAATTAGAGTGAATTGATCTATTATGAAACTTTATGGCGAGAACATTATCTGTGTTTATATGTTGGTTTTTTACAATTATCAGTTTTTCAAATGAGTTATGAGCATTTTTAATTTACGCTATATAATATACGCATAACTGGTTAAAAAATTAAACTATCGTAAAAACCAACATAAAAACTCAGATAATTTTCTTACCATCAAATTTCATAATAGGTCGATTCATTTTAATTTTTTTAAAACTAACGGAGCTAAACGTGATCTGCTGAGCGTAAATTAGCTTTGTTACGTACCTATAAGACGAAGACAACGCATCCGGGTGTGATGCACTCTTAATGAAATAATTGAGTATTGAAACCGAAAAAAACAAAAGGTACCAGTCCCATGATTTATATGTACAAATCAGTGGCGTGGTTATGTAACAACTAGTAAGACGTGTTTATGCTATAATTTCCCAACGTATTGGATACGTATCTGTTTCTGCCACTTTTCCCTCTTACTATCCTGTTATATCTATGCCACAGCCACTGATATTAAGTCTTATTATATTATATATATATACTCTGTCTCAAAAGAAAATAATCACTTTTCGCGCATACCGACTAACAGCTCTGGTAGAGGTAGAGACGAGCCCAAATTTCTTCCACTTTGCTAGCCGACGTTTTCCGAAGACAGCGTACCAATAAATACGACTAGTATTCATAATTAGTAATATTATATTTAATTTTGAGACCGCCCAATATTACGGGTTATCGGTGGGAGATGCGTGAAAATGACAACAGTCGATCGACCGACTGATTATTCTCTTTTGAGACAGGATATTATATAATATAATGTAGTCCATATTCAAACGACCTGTCGTTTGTGTTGGACGAGGAAGGTTGGTGGGATGAACACAACGCACAGTGGAGGAGACGACTGCTATATGACCCATGTAGGTAATTTTTGACAGGACTATCACAAGTGCAATATTATATTTATACATGTCACATGACTTACACAGAGTACAACAAAAGCAAATTACGAATTTGATTGTCTGATTGCACAATAACTTTTGTTTTTAAACTTAATTATTGTCAAAAAAAGTATATATATATAGATTATATACCTAAAATCGATCTAAATAGAAGTTACACATTGAAATTGTAATAGTTACCTAAATTTATCAGAATTACCTGTATATCCTTTATCTAAACACCTCACTCCACATATTGGATTAAAATCCCTTCGAAACCTGTTCGTAAAATAATGTATTGAATATATACATTTTTATTGTCATGCAATTTTAAAGTACAATTTAAAAAATCCTTATTGGCGCTACTGATATTTATGTTATGTAACATAATAATTAGTCTACTCAAAGTATACTGTATTATACAAGAATAATAATTAAAATACGATACAACGTGACGAAAACGACCTTCATTTCAAATATCGAACTGTGTTTTTTATTTTATGGTCACGTTAATTCAAAATAGCTTGTAAAATATTTCATTATTATTTCGACGAAATCATTATTTTATTTGATTTAAAAAATAATAATAGGTAGGTAATAATAACAATAACAATAACTAACGCAAAAACATTATTAATAACGCGACAGGTTTCGATATTACATTTTGTTTAGCATCCTATTATAATATATATATATTTATAACAAAGAAAACCGTAGGAAGTTCATCAAAATAAATATCAACAATGAAACTATTTATACCAGTGTTAGTTGTGTGTTTATTTTTGAATAACAATACAATGTCAACTCCGACAAAGATAAGCTTTCTAAAACAATAACAATATAGAAAAACAAGAAAAGTTAATATAAATGTTATATTAATATTAAAATATTGAAATTTTGTGTTTAGTGTGCTGGACGTGATTAAAAATAATAACAATTGTTAACTTAACGAAAAACTCATAAATCATAAACTCTTATAATTTTAGAGTAATATTTTTAAAATCTGATCGTCAGTCTAAAAATAAAAAACTACCATTATGCTATAGAATTTAGGGATAATTATTGCTGAGGTAAAATAAAAATTGTCTCAAATAGGAAATTAAAAGTCATGATGGTTTTTTTTTCATTTTCGTTTTGCAAAAGAAATATTTTCGAATTTTGCAAAATACAGTTCATTATTGTTATCAGCATTTTACCTAATTCAAAATGAACGCGTCTAATTAGAAATCTGAAGTTAACTTTTTTTACCCGGTTCTATCAATGATGACATAAAAAAACTTATGAATTCACGTTAAATTACCCCCAAAAGCAGCTTTAACGTAATAATATAATTTTGTGTGCTATCGCCAAACATTTTACTCTTTTTTTTTAATCAATAATAATATAGGTACTCTCGATTAGTCCATTAAATACATGAATTATTTTTTATTTTTAATGACACATTTAACATTTTCTTAAATTCGCCCTTAATCACTTCGCTTATGTTTAATCATTATAATATGTCTTTGAGACATTGATTTAAGATCATTATTGGATTATATAATAGAACTCAAATTCGAAATAAATATTTATGACAATGTATGATATAATTATAATATTATGTCCAGATTATTTAATATCATGATAAAAATAAATCGAATAAACAGTTTATTGTTAATTTGAATGATAAACATATTGAATATTTATCTTTCACTGTTTTCAATGAATTTTGAAAAGTTGTAAAATGTAATATTGTAATGATTAAAATCACAATACTCTTCCACAAAAATCAACGACGCATCCTTCCCAAGCTGAACGACAACACGGTTTGAACTGACATCTCATTTTATACTCAATCTATAAAGGATATTAAACTATGAATATATTTAATATCTTCCATGTTGATTAACTATAATTATTATTTTTTAATTAACTACAGTTTATTTTAAACATAATTTAATATGACGATCGAAAATTGTGTACACCAATCGCAATGATATGTCACGTTACGACAACTACAAAGGCAGTCAACGTACTACTCGTATAATATTATATTAACGAAATTCGACGTCACAACCACGATGTTCTGGATCTGTACGTTTAGAATTTTCCTATAGTGGCGGTGGATTTTGCCATTTTTTTTCACGTTGGCACCCAATAAACGTCTTATCGTGATCATTATTGCTGTTTGGTGTGTATCGAATAAATGTATAGCAGAGAGGTGTTCACATTCGATGATCATTAATTATTATATCGCCTATTGTTAAACCACCGCACCGTGACCAGCAGAAACGGCTATTATATCCGGACGGCGGACTCGGTGAAGGGCGATTGACCGTATATATAGTACCGTGAAGAACACTGCACAAAGAAAACGCGATAGGTTTCCCCCGAAGGGTTACATGCTATTTCCAACAAAATTGTGAAATTCCTATTTTTAAAAATCAGTAATTTCGTAGTATTTGCTTATTTTAAAATTAGGTAATCAAGTATTAGGTAAAGTACATTTCTAAATTATAGTAATTGAAAGTCCTGATTGGTATAAACATATTTATTTTTTAGGGGATAGATTTTCAGAAGCTGTCCTGAACATTTTATTTTTTAAATATCACGTTGACATAGGAATTAATAAATTATAATAGTACATTTATTGATTTAAAATAGTTAATATATTGTTTTTAAATTAACAAATTACATTTATTTTATTAAAAATTTAACTTTTAAAAAAGTAAATCTTTTACTTTGGAACTGTTGTAAAATCTTACTCAACTGTATAGAACAACAAGATGAGTAAAAATCAAGATTAAAATAAGTATATATGTCTATATATATATATATATATCAGTTTTAGCATATATATTTTAAATGATAGGTTAAAGGTTAAATTAAAACTAGTCCCGAACAACACGTGTCAAAAATGGCATGTTATTACTATCCCCTCCATTATATATATTGCATCGGTATAGTTTAATTTCATCATTCGCTTAAGTTTTTAATAAACTATTTTTGATATTATTCGTTAATTAATTTGCTATTTAATATAATGCAATTCAAACATTTTGAGGGAGTAGCGCAGCTATTCTCAGGAGAACCACTATAGGCCGTGTTTTTTTTAAGAGATCTATAATAGTAATTAAAGAATAAAGTTATGTTTAGACTTAAATAATTAACAAAACTGTAAAATGTTGGTAACACACAATAGATTTTCATTTATTCCAAGTTTATTGAAAATAATTTATTTCAATAAAATACTTTGATATGTACCTGCGTAATTAGCCAACTACTTTATGTAAAATATGATTGCTAAAATTTTATTTTACGAAATTTTACCAAACTACAAAATGAACATTGGGCTGTGTGTATAGGGTAGTGTAATCTGGAAAACCGATCTTTATCAGGTTGAATTAATGGTTTATCGATGGCACATGAGTACACGACAATACACTTTCCTACGTGATAGCACATGACGTAACGTGTCAAAGCGTATATTTCGATCTCTATTTTCGAGACACTCAAAACAATTAAAAACTGATGCTGACTTGACAAGTTTGGTGGAAACTGTGTACGACGAATTTTTGATTTCGAAAACGGTTTTTGATTAATTAAAAAGTTTCGTCATCTTAATATTTCAATATTAAATCAAATATTTCAATGTATTTCTTTAAACTTAATTTATAATAAATCTCAAAATGGTATTTTATACCCGATTTTTTTTTTTTTAATTTAAACGTCAGGTAGTTTGAAATATTAAATATTACGTCGATCAAAATAATGCATATTTACAAATCATAAAGTTTTTCAAAGTTAAAATTTGTCGATTAAATGTTTTGGTTTCTATAAATGTACGAAGTACCTATCAAGTCTAAACACCACATTTTGCTTAACGAATTTACGTTATACCCTTTAACGTATAATACGCCGTAGCTTATTAATAATTAAGAAATATTACGCGAATTAGCTGCCCACCGGACAACGTAAATATTATAAATTATAATAATATTACCTCCCTGCTTGTTATAAGAATATCGATTTCATGTGTTTTCACGAAATTCCCGCATTCTAGTATAATAATAATATTATATTATACCTGAGGTTCATATTTTAAGTCAAAATATTATCAAGCTAATATGCTCTAAAAAAAAAACCTTACAAATGTTCTACTTATATTATTTTATAAAAAATAATCAATGAACATAAAAATATGTTTAAACATATATATTTACAAAAATTCCTGCAAAATTGCTTTCTGTAAAGAATATGTTGTTTAACTCATCATAGAATAGGTCACTGAAATGTATGTGTTAAATTTAAACTCACTAATAAATTATTGCATACGAAATTCAATTATCAAAGATAGTCATTCAGTGAAAAAATGTAAATTAATTTTCAACCAAAAGTTTACACATTTTTAAATTTAGTAAAAAAGTAGGTTATATATTATTATTAACTACGTCTCTTTAATATTTTAGTAAATTAATTAATATGAAAATTAATAATAATTGGGATACACTACATTTTAAAGACCAATTGGTACAATGAACTTGGAATTATTTATTAATATAATTTGATATGTTTCTTTAATTAAACCAGAGACCTAATTTTGCACATACCCAAAAAAATCATTAAATTTTAGAATAAATTTTTATTTAATTCACTATTAATTACAATTGTATCTTTTAAATAATTGAATACATCTTAGAAGTTCGTTATTCGTAAAATGGAGAACTAAAAAAAATGGTAATTCAATATGTTAAGGAAAATAATAAATACCTAAATATTATATTGAAAAAATGTTATCAACATTCAAAGTACTCATTCCATAATCATTAAACACATTCACACAAGACTTAAAGATACAGTGTATTTATCTAGTGTTGTGTTTATGAATTTGATGAAAAATCGCAATCGTATTTTATTACAATAAACGTAAATTTACGACATAGACGTTATAGTAGATGTAGACGTTTCATTTGGTGCTGAGTCGGACGTTTCGATATCAATTTGCTTTTTCTTCCCTTGGCAATATTATTATATACTCGATTCCGTAAAATCCCTATGCGCGCAAAAAAGCTAAAATAATATATAACATACTCGCTAATCGAACTATGTTGGTCGTTATTGTCCATTCAGTGTTCGATTTTGTCCTTCCCTCCCGCCTCTTTCATCAGAGCACGTTCCTTAAACACACACGAGAATTTTTTTTTTTTTTATTACAAGAACGTGACCATCACGAAAGACCTTTGAAGAATGACCTTTTTGAAACTTCACGTCGCCGGTAACGATCAGTCGAAAATTAATATATTTGAAACGTTATGTGTAGCCAATAAAAATAACGTCACCATCACGAAACAAAACGAACTGATTAACGAAAGTATAAAATCTTAACTAGCTAAGAAAAAATAAATAATTTTTCATTTCATCTTCGTGTATGATAATCAATCATGAGTCATGATTGAAGACCGACTCGTTATATAGAATGGTTAATATAAATAGACCGATTATAAAAAAGACTAAAACCAAATATTATGTTATTTAAAGGTAAATTGGTTTAATGCTGAAAACATGTTATTCCTTTTATTAATTTGAGTTTTAATATCAATGATATTTTTTAAATTATCGTTGTATGTTTTTTTTATTTTTAACATGACACATCATTATACACCACCTACACTAAACTAAAATGAGTTCAAATCAATTTTTATCAGTTTTAAGATTAAATATAATATTTATGATCAAATGAATAAAAAAAAAAAAACTGAATTATTATATTGACTGTCCCCAAGTAGTATTACAAAATTTTAATATTTCTCTTGATAAAAATCACAATATAATAATTATTGATATATAAAATAATTTTAAATAAAAAAATATTTTTATTTTAATACCTACAGTATACGTTTTTGCTATAGTAATTAAAATATTTAATTTAATTAAATTGTTTTACTTGTTTTTCATAGAAAGATAGAATAAAGTATAGGTTATATCATAGTATGCCTCTACAGCTTTAACGAAATTATAACACCGTAATCTCACTGCTACTAAAAATAAAATATTATTCAATGATATTTTGTCATATTTAATTGCTAGCCGCGTACCAATAAAACGATTGAAAATGGAAAAAAGAAAATTTATTATAAATTTACTTTTCCCGTGATTGGCATTGCGAGGTGATTCCGAGGGTGTGTAGAACTCCGAAACTGCGGTCATCTCCTCCCGGACACACGCGGCTCTTGATTAAGCCGGCGGGGTGTCCGTGCGTGCGTGTGTGTATACTTTGGTCTTGTGCAGATGATGAGCCTGAACGCGGACGTAATGCCCCAGTACAGGCAAGAGGCGCCGAAGACGCCGCCGCACATCCTGCTGCACTACTGCGCGTTCAAAGCAATCTGGGACTGGGTGATACTATGCCTGACGTTCTACACGGCCATCATGGTCCCGTACAATGTGGCGTTCAAGAACAAGACCAGCGAGGACGTGTCCCTGTTGGTAGTCGATTCCATTGTCGACGTGATATTCTTCATCGACATCGTGCTCAACTTCCATACGACGTTCGTCGGGCCCGGCGGCGAGGTCGTGTCCGACCCGAAAGTCATTCGGATGAACTACCTCCGGTCGTGGTTCGTTATCGACCTGTTATCATGTCTGCCGTACGACGTGTTCAATGCATTCGACCACGACGAAGAGGTGAGTAACAGTGTTCTTACCAATAATATCACTATCAATAATATTAAGTGTTGTAGAATAGTATCTAATCATTATCGGTGCTCGGGCAGTGTTAGGCAAATGTACTATAAATAATCAATAATTTAAGTTTTCACTCAAGGATTCACATCCATATGATTAATATTTCACGAGTTCTAATAAAATAAGTTCATTGAACTTGTGAACTAGTATCTATATGTATGTGTCAATTTTATACAGCAATAATTTCGAGTCAAATGTAAATAAATATTAATCAGTTATTATCATTTTTCTTTTGCGATTGGTACCAAATTTTCAATGAGCGCGTTTTCAATATTACGTTTTATATTATAAGACTAATGGACGCTTTTTTGATTAAATAAAATATTTTTAGTTTGGTCATTATAACAGTTAATTGTTTAAAAAGTAATATAAAACAAAAACATTGAATATGCATTATTAATTTGACAACTTTTAACGTTTTAATTATGTACAAATTCCACTAGGAATTTATGCATCATGTGTAATATGGTTGGAGAACTATATTATTTTTAAAATATTATTTTTTCTTATGGAAGTTTTTCGTATCCATAGATTGGACTATTGGAGCACTTTTGAAAGCGATTCACAACTCTAAAATTATTAGTATATTGTTAATTAGTACTTTACTATATATTAGAGGATAACTATTAATAACTGTATATTTTAGTTTGATCATGTGATGGTCAATTTTAATCTAACTGCCTTGTTTGGTTTTAATAATAAATAATAATTTGGACGGAGCCGAAAAGTGAGAATATATATATATGTATTTGTGTTGGTCATTGTGTCTCTACTGCATGTATACCGTATACGTATTTAGTGTGTACCCAATTTATGTATACATGTGACAAATATTACACGAGGCATAAATGACTTTTTCATTCAACACTAATTTAATTCAAATAAAATTGTTTTTAATTTTTATGTGAAAGAATATTATATTAATTTATAATATATATTGGTTAAGGCACCAACAATAATATCAAATATCAGTGTAAAAACGAAAATTGAATTATCCTGCATATTTCAAAATTATTTAATAATTATTATTATTTTTTTATTTTTATTATTTATTATATATTATAATTCAATGTTTTGACATTATTGACTTACATATTTTAGCGTATGATCTATGAATGCCATCTTAAATTAGCTAAATTCCGCGTTAAATTTGGTTTGTGGTGTCATAAAAACCAGGTTATTAATATATTATTTTCTTCTATCATTATAACGACAAAAGGTTTACAATAATACGATTAATGTATTGGTTACAAGTCTCTAAAGCTAAAAGATGTATACATTAAAATATTGTTTTATTTGCCGTAAATGTATTATTTATAATTTATTAGCTGTGGTTATATCAAGTAAAATTTAAGTTTTGTATCTTAATAAACATGGTTGTTTTTGAGTGCATTTACTAATACAATATAGTTTTTTAAGTATTTATATAAATAATTTCGAAAAATTTCGAAAAATTTAAAGTGAAGGTTTTAAATTAAGATAATTTGATGAAGAATTTTCCAAACGCATGGTAAAATACTTAACTTTATTATTCGCAATCAATTTTTATTTTAAAACTATTTTATCAATAATAGAATTCAAAACATTTATTTTTTTTGAATATTTTATCGTTTTAAATTACATAATATTGATTACAGTCCTTTACAACGATTCAAGAGCATATAAATAAATGACTAATAATATATAATATAAGCTGGCACTTCATAATAATAATAAATAAAATGATTGATGATTACCTATCAACTTGACAAAAAATCTAAATACTTCAACTTATAATACTTCATCGAAAATAAAGAGATCAATTATGTGAGGTGCAGTACAGTTAAAGTGATGGTTACATCCCTCCCCCCAAACATTGTTGTCAGTCAATTTAGCAATTATCAGTCACTCCAAAAAAATTCAAAGTGCACACTTTATCCTCTCCGTTAAGGGAGCTTAAAACGCTATAAAATTAAAATCGCTGCCAATGGCCAAGATTGCATTCGAGATCGCGTGAAAATCTCCTTCAAACACGTTCAATGCCTATTATATTGGTATAAAAATATTTTAATAATGTAAAAAGTATACTATTATTATAACTGTATGCGAGTACTCCAACTGAGATGTATTTTTCAAGAAGCCCTCTCAAGATTCAATCGAACAGTTTACTGAACAAAAAAAAGTTTTCGAAATTTTAGAATAAACTTTTTAAAAGTGTCATTATGGGTAAATACTTTTACCGATTAATTCCTATGTATTATATCTTTTACCAAAAGTTCAAAACACGATATTGTAAAATTCTAACCACCAACCACATCGATATGTACACGTTGTAGGCGTGATAATCGTGATCGACTATATTCAAAACAATGTTTACGACTCGTAATCGGTGTTTCTCACAATACAACGCCCACCGCAGGCGCTTAATAATACGATATCATGGTTATTACCAGTGGCTGCGATATTGTTTCACAAAGTCTCGCCATTATTTCAACTCAAGCCTGTCATGATATAATAAAGATAAAATCAAATCTATGTCGAATCTACGTCAAGTCTGAAGAACATTGTGCTTCTTAAAATTTGGAAAGAAATAAAAAATATTCCTGACCATCATTCGTGCACAAGTGACTATGTGACTGTTAAAAATTATGTCTTTGGTCATATCAATACCGAAATATCCAATGTACAATAAATATCCATTTTAAAATATTTCGTATAAATTCCATATTATATTTTATCCGAATAATAAATATCCTCTAGTACAAATAATACATATTAAAACTTAACTAAATAATTAATATTTTATTTTGTTTTGTTTCAATATAATATTATACATTTGAAATATTTATTTTGTACATTTGTAATAATTTCTTTTCTTTTAAATGAATCCCAAATTTATATTGATATATTTGTGTATGATATTTAAATTCTTTTAAAGTGTGTTGACTAAATATATATTTTAATTATGACTAAGTTTAACAGCAATATAACAATATAAACCGATAAATAGTCTCAAACAATTTTCCATAAAAATATACTTGAAAACTTATTTTTAGTATTTGTTTTGAATAAAATTTTAATTTTAATATTTCAAATACTCTTCTTTCAAAACGTGTTTCAAATGTATTTGAAATTAAAAGATATGTTTAAATATTTTACTCCCAATATCTCTATGCGTTTTTAATATTAGAAATATTTTTTTGCTAGAGATGTATTATTATTTTGCAAGATATAAGAATTTTGATTGAGAACTTCCGTCCAAGGTCACAAAAACACGTTGTAATCATATTATACTGTACGTTACGTAAGGTGTGTTAGTATATAATATGAGTGACAGACAGGTGAAGTGTTAAATAAAAATCGAATAAAAGTTAGCCGTATTAAGGATCTGATGCGTGACATTTGTAGTGCGTATATTATTCAACAATTTTGAACGACGAACCGCAGTCATCAATCACTCGTGAATCTGAGTTCATATTAATAAGAGTATTATTTTCGGCGAGGGTTCAGTAACGGGTAAACACATATATGAGTATATGAAATAATTTCACTCTACACGAGTATAAAACTATTTATGTTTTTAATGGTTATTATGAAGCACTGAAATAACAATTAAATTAATTTGTTTTTGATATTAGTTTTTTAACAGTGAATTGAAATTTAAATTTTTATCAAAAATATCATACCCCGTGCCCATAGGAATCATAAAAACAAAAAACTTCATTCAACAAATGCATAGAAGTATGTACATACAAATAGGAACTGTAAATTAAAACGGACCAAAGAATATGATTGAAAATACTTTAAAAATAACTGATTATTATATTCTAGAACAATTACTTGTTATAATCAATCACACGCTTCGTATTTTGGTGTTTACGTAATTAGCAACATATAACTTAAAACTGTTGAACTATTTTTATTTTAAAAAAATGTAATGTTAATATACTTGATAATATATTGATTTATATTATATAATTGTCAATATAAAACGAAAAAATATATAAGTATTAATCACGTTAACAACTATCAACTAATAACGGTACTATGTATACGAACTAAATAGAAATGGATACGAAATTAGTTTCGCACATTTGCAGAAGATAAAATATTTAAATTTTAACGCTGTGTAGGAACTCTAAGAACAAATGTTTATGTATGTTTCTAAATGACATGTTTCATGTATAAATTTACTATTCCCAATTATTTTACACAGCATTGCAGATATTATACAAGTTTTATTATAAATTGCCATATTACTCATCAAAATAATAATATTATAAACATATCGCTATAGTGTTGTTAAATTTCAGAAGTTTAAGTTTTGATAAATTTACAAAGATTTCTGAAATTTAATAGTTTTAGAAATAAAATCTAAACATGTAATTTTCTGTTACAAAACTTATTTCATTTTCTTGAGTTGTAAAACAACATATATATTATTGAATGGCATAGACTGTGCGCATGCATGCATGTATGAATGTACGGCGTATTAAAATGTTTTCAGATGGTTTAGAAAATTGTTAAATTTTTACCACGTTTTCAAAAAGATTTGATTTATTTAGAAAATGTTTAAAACGAAACTTTCCTGTTAATGTCCCTGCGTATTTCGTGTAACATACAATATCTATTGTCGGCGGTACGAATAGCGAAATACATTATTAATATTAACGCCACGTCGAGTGTGTGTAATTATTAATATTGTATACGCACTTGTTGTGTCATATCATATATTATTATTATAATGTATTATGTATAGGCTCGTTCGCATGCGTGTGATTGCGGTGCGCTATACGAACGGGAAAACGCGTGACGGTGATGCGGACAATCCGAGGAGGAAACATGAGACATTCTCACGTTACCACATGCATACGTCACACGAGAGGGTATTGTTTTAACGAGAGTTCTCGTTTTCACCCTTATTATTATTTGCCACAGTTCCGTTATCTATAAAAACAAATTAATTTAAGAACTACTTCAATGTCAATGAAAATATAACGCAGAAAGTGGATAATGTATAACAATATATATATATATATATATATATAATATTTATAGT
Organism: Rhopalosiphum nymphaeae; assembly: GCA_036289425.1. NCBI lineage: Eukaryota > Metazoa > Arthropoda > Insecta > Hemiptera > Aphididae > Rhopalosiphum > Rhopalosiphum nymphaeae. The sequence continues at coordinate 47,478,730 of JAZAQC010000006.1, read as the reverse complement.
GCGCGTATACAAACTCATTGTTAGATTTTTCAAAAATGTTCGTTCTCGACGAAACCACTGGTGAGCAGTCAAGAGTCTATAGTTAAAATGTAAAAAGTGCCGGATTACTCTATACACCCGTGTCTGCAAGTGTGCTATCTATCATAGAAATCGTCACATTTTTCTTTCTTTTGCTCTGCGTTCATCATTAGTCACTATACAAAAACAAGGACTCGAATAAAAATACCATCATTTATTCCATATCCGTGTTAAATTATTTGACCCAGAAAATGTACTATACGCATTTACAACAACGTCGATATCGTTTCTCTAGTGAACGGAGACGAGGGAGGCAACTAAATTGTCTAGTGAAATCTTCCCCGACCCGACAGTCGGAATGGATGACGTCTTCGCAACGAACTAACACCAAACGTCGCGTTGCCGGAAATATCAACGATTTAATAACCGCCGTAGGTCGAGGCGATTAATCCGCCAGCCGACTACTATACACATGGGTTAATCCGATATTATCAAAACGGTTATTCGGCCGGTTAATCCCACGTAATAGTGTAAGGCTGCCGGTCCCGGGGGAAATCATACTTTACGATATATATTATTATACATAAAAGTGCGTGTAATAGTGTCAAGCATACACAGTATATTATACGACGGTGGTGGCGTGTAAACGTTTTCGACTAAAAATAAGCGCCTCGCCTCCAGGCCATTCGACTAAATGTCTTTAAGTATTTCACGCGCTCTCGTTTTCATTATTGTCTATCCATGATTGCCTATGCGTAGTTTTGCGACGCAAACCAAACATCATGTTCTCCAAACTTCGAGCAATGGACTATGAACAAGTTTGTTGTTTCATCAGCTTGCGTGATACTGACGATAATAATAATATTATTAACGACGATATTATTATGCAAAAGACTCTAACCGTTAAAAGTACAATCGAGATATAAACAACTAAACTCTATTTATTATGAATTATGATCCACCCTTGGGTCGGACGAAGCTCGTTCATTTATATTATCGACTCGAATCGGTAAGGATCTTGAATAGACTTTACTAAACGTGCCCCCTAAATGTATACTAAATACTCAATGTCCATGTATAATATTCCATACTACGATATGTGAATCATCGTTTTAAATTAAAAGAGATTTTTTTTTTTTTATTTTACCTTCACTTTATTTGATCGAATATCGTTTTGTATAGATTTTAAAACCGACTTAATGTGGCCTTAAAAACTATTAGTTAATATTACCAAGTATTTCCACGTAAATTTCGATCAAAGTTCGTAAACAAATGTAATTCACCGACATTGCGAACAATAAAAATATCCAAAAGAAATAAATATTATTCCTGTACAAGAATATCGTACGAAACGTCATATCAATAATATTATATAATATCGAATATGCTCAAAATACCACCACCAATTTTGTTTCCGAGTGTACTCAGTAAATGCGTATTTACGTTTGTATGACGTGACAAATATTTTGATCGTGGCGTTTTCTATTGTGTTTTTTCAAGCATATCTGTCGAGACAAATTCATCGAATTTATATTCACGTTGAATATCCCAAAAACGACGCGATCTTTATCGTTACACATAATTTCAGTGAAAACTTCTTAGGGCCATGGCCCACGATGTGAGCCATGTTTCTGATATTCGCAAATTTCGCTCACTGGAGATAATAACAAATAATAATAATAAGGAATATAATATTATGATTTGAACATCATACGTTTTTGAAATTTAGCAGGAGATAAATTAAAATACTTGTGAAAACTTAATTAAATAATGTAAAACTTAATTTTTTATCGTCACGATTATTACTCGGTGTTCCTGCAGTCCTACGTGTAATTTTTTTACCAAAATTGAATTCGTCAAAATACATTTTCAAACCTGAAACATGGTACTTACACAAACTTGCAACATACAGTATTAATATCATTACTGCATTAACGTGTCCTGTTAATTAAATTCGTTTGAACTTTTTTATGAAAACACACTCATACACACACGCACACACATATAAATACATGTGTATATATACATAGACACCCATACCTCAACAACAGCACACCAGTTAATTAATTTTCCAACCGACGTGTGGTGCGTGCGACATAAAATTCTAAAACGATGGTAACGAATAACAATATTAGTAATATTATATTACTATGACGTGCAGAAGCTCGTAGAAAAAACTTTCTTTTCGACAACAAAACGAGAAAAAAAGAATGTTTTATTTGTTATCAAAGAACGCGGATGGACAGGAAAAAAAAATTCATTGCCGAGGGAATTCGAATTAGTTTGCTCGGTCTATGATCAATGAAAGACAACAAACCGTATTTGCTCGACTGCAGCAATATTATTGTCGTCTCCGAAATCCTTTTTCTTTTCTTTTTTTCCTTTTTTTTTATTGTTGCCGTCGTACAATTTATTTTATTAACGTTTCACGTTTGTGCTGTTTGTCTGCAGATTCATTTGGAACCCGCAGACACAGGACAATCGAGGGGGACGCTATCGCGGGCGAGGTCGCGCAGCGAAAATAATTGGATCTGGTTTCCTTCATTATGCAATGTTCTTTTATGTATACAGTATAATGTCCTTATTATAAAAATAGAATAAAAATAAATAATGAAATCCTGTAGTTTTCGGTGGCAGGGACGAAATGGCCGCCGTATGACCTCTCGTTATGAAGAAAATTGTATTATAGACATGTTAAACTACGCTTTGAAGGCCTGGAAAAGGACACGAAGTAAACGATAACAGAACAACGTAACGATTAAAATATATATATATATATATATTTATAAGTTCGTGTTAGTTATTATAAGCTTATCAGTATATGAATTTTGGCCGTTTTTTTTCTTTTTAGCATGTAAAATCGTACGGCGGCGACGACAACAATTGTAAATTATATTATAACTCAATTATTTAGCCCTTTTCCGCAGCGGGAGGTCGTAGTCTATATTGTGGAGACATGTACTCAGATTAGTATCTAATATTTGTATCTTGTCTAGATAAATCTCAATATTCGAACAGTAGTTAATATTAGACGGTTTTATAAATAACGATTTTACAATATTTCATAACCAATATTAACATTTTGTAAATCCTAAGTAATCATTAACTCTATAGTCTATGTGATGACTAAAAGTGAAACTTATGTTTCACTATTAAAACAGATATAATAAATTATGCATACGGCGCTTATTACAATATACAACGTGCTGCTGCAACTAATCTTTTATTTTGAGCAAGAGATACATTAAACAATTATTATAAGGTCGTGGAAAAAATCTTATTCTGGTTTCGATACGTGTTCATACGTTGTAATGTACACATTTTTTTATCGTCCTCTAAGTCTATATTTTTAATATATCTTGACTAAGACTTACGATTGCATATGACATGTACGCATTGTATGTACGTCATAATATTATTATAATTCTTCACGTTTGTAGGACTTAAAGCACTATGATGCGGTACGTCTCCAGATTACGAGTTACGACCGACAATATTTGCAGCCAAGATAGAATAATACTAAGGATAAAGGATTTCACGCAGAGAGCGCATAATGTTTTCTAGAGTTATATTATTATGACAGCGCACGACAATATTATAATAAATCGTAATATCACGTATATTTCACGAAATAATTTTTTTCTTCCTGTATTTTACGATTTAATGAGTCCTATTGCTGCAGTATTTGCGAGAGGTTATGGCGCAAATCCCGATTCCACACGTAGTATTATTGTTATCTACGCCATTTTATTCGCTGTCTTAGTTTTAGACGACGTCGTGCGAATGATTTACAAAGCTACAATACTTTTCATTAAAAAATTTATGTTTTGAAACGCGAAAAATATAAAATCAGAACGTCGCACTCAACTTTATCGTTTAAGATCTCGAGGTTTGTAATATGTTTTCGTTATTTTTACCAAACCTATAACTGATTTGCACAATGGTCCTATTCTAACTTTTGTTACATAACTGAAATATTATAGTTATTGTAAATACGGAAGATTAAATAGTGTTTACTCAGAATTCAAATTTTGAAATAATGTATAAAATATTTATCGATTATAAAATAATATGGAGTGCACTTTGCATGATTATACTTGATATCACGAAAGTTTGTAAATAATAAATATAGGTACTTATCGAATTTTCGATTATGCTTATCGTTTTGTTGTTTATATTAAATACAGTGATCCTTATAGCTCTTAAATTGTTATATTGAAAAACAAACACATTCTATTTACTTGGTAAACTATGGGATTCACTTTCATTTTGAAAATGAAGAGAAAACGTAATTTGTCAATTTCACAATATTTATAGTTTTCTCGATCAAAAACGAATATTATAATATGTTAGATAAATAGTAGATAATTTGTAATAATACCAGATGACTTTTAGATAAAAATAGACCAAATATGTAGTAAGATGCTGTATAAAATATATAAATCGATGCGTATAAATCCTTACTCATGATATAATTTTCAATGTCGATTATACAATACAATAATTACGTTTTTGTAAAATAAATACATTTTAAACAACATAAGATTCATTTCGGTAAACAATCGACGCATTACATTTGATGTGATTCAATTGTAAAAGGAAATAATTAAAATAATTGTGGATATTATCTTTGACTGTCAGTTTTTGACAACAAATGTACTACTCATCATAAATATCTTTATGATAATATAATTCTACAATAATTATTAATTTATCAATAAAAAAAAAAAAATGAATCATTTCCCTCGGTAGATTTTATTGTAAAATATCAATAATTAGATTTTAAAGAATTATAATCGTAAACCTAAACACAGACAATATTATAATACACAAAATCATAACGTTACGTCATTGGTGGCGTTATAATAAAGATTTTTTCAAGCATACAATATTATTAAACACTTATATAAAATATTCAAATAAATTTGAATACATTAACCGTTATACGTATCAACATACCATACAGTGCTTACTATTATATAGATACTCGTTTTAAAATTCATGATATTTTTTACACTTTACACTTAAAATAATGTTTTGTTTTAAGATCGAGTTTAATTTCAGTATATTCCGCTGTGTTATCGATAAACGAATATTTTTAACACAATTCAGTATGTTTACATACGTTTCAACTATAATGACATGTGCGACCTAGGTATTGGTTTTGTATTTTGAACGACGGCGAATAATCGCGTATCTATTTCAAATAGTATTCCACTAAGTACGGAGCTGCTGTCTTTTACTGTATAATACATTATAATGTCTAGTAATACGGCTGTTGTAATATATTGTTATTATTAATTACGATTTTTAAACGTCGACTGAAAATGTATTGTACCTAATAATAATAATAATGATAATTTAATAAATTATAAATTATTATTTTATTGGTTGTTTTCATGTATTTCTACTGATAAAAATAAAATGATTTGATTTTTGTTATTTTATATTTTTTATCATAATGTGAGATAATCTAATAATTATTGTAATAACAACGATGATTTGTTTAAACAAAATGTTTTTCATTCCGCAGGGTATCGGAAGCCTGTTCAGTGCTTTGAAGGTTGTCCGGTTGTTACGACTGGGTAGGGTCGTTCGAAAACTGGACAGGTACTTGGAATACGGTGCTGCAATGTTGATACTGCTGCTGTGCTTTTACATGCTGGTGGCGCATTGGCTGGCATGTATTTGGTATTCCATAGGTGAGCAATCAAACATGACTTCCACAATACTTTATCGTTTATTACCGTTTGATATGACTTTTTAAGATAACATTTTTTGCAATATACGTTCAATAACGTGCGTTCTATTATTTTTAATAGTATGTAAATACACGTTGAATTCTATAAATGACAAATTAATAACTAATAAAAGGATTTAAAATATATTGTTTTTAAATAGTATTTAAAAACATTTTTATTAAATAGGTTTTATAGGAAGAAAAAAAAATCATTCGTTTGTTATACACGCTCTCTCTCTCTCTCTCTCTCTCTCTCTCTCTCTCTCTTACATACATACACACACATACCCACTTACACAAAATAATTTAATAATAATATCTAACCAGGACGGTCCGACGCCGAGAACGGATATCAATACTCATGGCTATGGAAGCTGGCAAACATCACGCAGTATCCGTACTCGTACATAATGTCGGAACACGCCAACTCCACGGAACTAGTGCATGGTCCGCCGCGAAAGACCATGTACGTGACCGCGCTTTATTTCACCATGTCTTGCATGACGAGCGTTGGTTTCGGTAACGTTGCCTCAGAGACCGACAACGAGAAGATCTTTACCATATGCATGATGGTCATTGCGTGTAAGTATTATCAACCATCCCTTAGCGCGATACCACTATAGTCGAGTGCGACTATTTCCAAACGGTTAAAATACTATCATAAAATCGTGATCGTAAAAAAAAAAAAAAAATTAAAATGTCCTACGATAACTGCGACTGGTGACGTCACGCGCTGTACGATTAACGACAGTCTACTTATGTATTATTGTATAATGCGAATACTATAATATTTTTAATAACTACTTTTACACAAATGCGTTTTAAATGCTTCAAAATAATTTAATACTTTTTATTATATGAGTATAATATTATTATTATATAGATAGCTTGTTGCTTATATAAACGTATTTAATATTTTACGATTTCAGTTTTAGTCGTTTCGTTTCTAAATTATTTATGTTGTTTTATGAAATACATAACTATTGATTAAACCAATAAAAAAAACTCGTTTTTCAGTTCATTGCTGATAAATTCCGTGTATTTAAAACTAAAAAATTGACGAATCGTGCAAAGTAATAAGTGATGAACCGTTCAAAAAATTGGTTTTTTGAAACGTAATTTCTATTGTGTTAGGGTTATATTGTATAAATATAATTTGTTTAAATACTTAAAGACTAAGTACCGTATATTATATAGGTATTATGTTGATGATTTCTATACTTATTAGTATTAACAAAACATGAGAAACTTGTCTGTAAAATTAATATCACTTATCAATTTCAAAAGCATACACTGAATTCGACAACAATTAGTAAAATAATATGTATTATTGACAAAATCAAGTTGAATTATTATAGTGCGTTATCAATGTTAATCAAAACACAATTCAATAGTATTATTTTTTTGTATATCATATAATATAATATTAAAATGTACTTAATAAATCATATTTGCAGCGCTGTTGTACGCTACGATTTTCGGTCACGTCACCACCATCATACAGCAAATGACTTCGGCCACGGCTAAGTACCACGACATGTTAAACAATGTCAGAGAATTCATGAAGCTGCATGAAGTGCCGAAAGCGCTGTCCGAGAGGGTCATGGACTACGTGGTGTCCACGTGGGCAATGACCCGGGGCTTGGACACGGATAAAGTACGGCTTACGTAAATTATTACTTATGCGCGTTCCCTTTTGGGTAATGAAGGGAGCTATACTTTGTTTTGGATACTCAAAGGATTAAACAGAATTAATAACCGACCTTAATTAAATCACTCCAATGTATATGTGTCATTGATAATATATGATAATATTATTATGATCGCCAAAATATTATACCAGTCGTAATTGGAAAATTTAATTTTCAAACTTTTAACTACATAATTATATTTTAGGACGACCCGCAGGCTTTATTATATTATAAACCCGTTGATTACCTACCTAAAGTATTTCAGAGTGGGCCACTATTATAGGGTTTGTTATATTAGTGCTATGGTACCATTTAAAACGAAATAAATGACAAATAATTGTATTTTAAAAACGATTTTCATCGGATGTAGTCTAGATCACAATAGGTTCAATTGAATATCCTTTATATATATATACAGCTTACTAAACAATTGACTATGACAAGATTTAAAATTATATTTTTAAAATTCACTTCGGTGAAAGTTACAAAGAGGAAATTGAAAATGTGGCGAAGTCGGTCGATGGAAACTTCACGAATAATCAAAATAATAATTATAATAATAAAATACCTATCTTTATTCTTATCTAAAATCAGTACAGCACATAAAATTAATTTATAAAAACAAAATTATAAAATCATAGAAAATAAAAGCCTGAGTTTGTTTCAAAGTGTAAGAGGTAATTTATCTAACTAATTAAGTTCTTAAATATTAACTTAAATCAAAAAAATAGAATTACATTAAATTTAATCAATTTAGATTTCGAAAGTTAAAAAATTAAGAGAGTTTAATATAGGTATTTAAAAAAAAACGAAATGTATTGCTAAACAAACTTGAATTTATATATTATTTAAAACATTTAAAACCTACATATATATAACTTTTTAATCCAAAAGTTTTATGTGATATAGGCATATTTAAATTAATATTACTTTTAGACCGAATACAATAATTATAAGTTGGTATAAATCGTTCAAATTACCATTAGATATACATTTAAAATAATCAAACTTATTAAACCATTTACATATCCGACGTTTAAAATAAATGACGTGTAAATTATACGCATTTGATAGACAATCACCGCTTAAATGCCTTGAATATATTAACCCGTCATTGGTGTCGCTATGAGCATTTCGCTCACATAATTACCATTTTTAGAACCACTGGTTTATATTTCATTCAATTTTGACAATATTATATAAATGCTTCATTGAGTTATTTACAAAAATGATTACGGAAAAACATTAAATGTTATGAGTAACTAACAAAGTTATTGAAGTCCAATATTGCCGTATACGTAAAAATACCGTGTATTATGTTGGCGTTGGGCTCGCCGCAATGGTCGCACGTCACAGATCGCCTTATTTACTTTACCATATTATCTTGATATTTTATTAATATCGTATTATATTTTTTTATTATTATGCTTTAGCAGTTCAATGTTGATAATTGTCAGTACTGCGCTATATTAATTTGTATGCCCACACGTGTATTTTAATAGGTGAGCGAAACGCTAACACAACACCAACGATGTTAAAATTTTAGCAACACCAACGACGGGTTAATATTATATCGTTTTTAGCTGATAATAAATTTTAAATTTGTAAAATATTATTTAATCAAATTTGATGATGTTATCTTTTACTATGGTATCAATATAAATAACTATAATAGACAATTACTTTATAAACTCTTTTAAATATAAAAAGTTTGTAATTTTTTATTTTCCTGAATTGTATAATGCCCGTAGTTACAAAATAATAATAATAATAATAATAATAATGACTAAAGAATAAACTGATATTACTTATAAGTTGTGTTAAATTCAAAAATAATTTTTGATTACAACATCCTAAATAATGATAAAATCTAGGGATTATTGTAACAATTAAGAAGTGAAACCTCTTAGTATATTATATATAATCATAATTATTTTTTGCACTCAAAATACACTCACCACAAATATATATCCCATTGTAGGAATTTTTTTTTCTTTATAGGAAACCAAACATAATTTACAACATTATTGATCTTCAATAAATGAGGTAAAATATTTATACATTTGCTACATATGAATTTTTTCACACTGGAGTTTTCTTATAACATAATTTCTGTTTTTGAGTCGAATATCTATATGAAACGCTCTAATATAAAATTATAATTTACAAATCAACCTCTAAAGTTTAAATAAACATATATACCTGCAGGTGGTTTGGATGAATATTTCCATTGTGGTTGAACAAAGTAGATAGGATTATCGTAGTATTTTATTACTGATACGGAGTGGAGTCCAAGTGGCCCGACGCCCAAATTATTTGGCTCCCGAATGGCATCGTGGTCGTATTATCCCCAGATACAAAACAGTAGTGATTAATATAAAATGTAATCGACGTGATGGCATTATTATCGTCTTTATATTATTATTGTTTTCATGAGTCTAATATTGTTGTTATTATGGTGTTATTTTGTGATAGGTGTTGAATTATTGTCCGAAAGACATGAAAGCGGACATATGTGTTCATCTAAACCGAAAAGTGTTCAACGAGCACCCGGCGTTCCGATTGGCCAGCGACGGGTGCTTACGCGCTCTGGCCATGCATTTCACAATGAGCCACTCGGCACCCGGTGACCTGCTCTTCCACACCGGCGAGTCCATCGACTCATTGTGCTTTATCGTAACTGGTTCACTAGAAGTCATACAAGACGACGAAGTGGTCGCCATTTTAGGTTAGTGTCATGATAAATAATAAATCGTGTTTGATACAACAAAACTAAACTATAAAATTAAAGAAAAATTTGAAAAACTAATTAACTCAATAAAATGCATCGAGCTAGAAATAATATATTATAGATATAATAATTGGCTTTATCCAATTTTGTCGAAATTGTACTTAAAAGGTCATCGGTTCAGAAATTTTATTTATAAATTACTATCATTGTATTTTAATAACGTATTTTATTTTTTGTTTGAAAAGTGTTTGCATTAAAGTATTAAATCGCAATGAATTCATATATGAACCAAGACGTTCAAATATGTTCTTGTCAATTTATAATGAAGCAAGTTTGATGGACACATTTTCATGCTAAAAAACTAATAATAATAAAAAATGAACAGATATAGTATAATATATATAATTATTCTTGTGTTTAGGTAAGGGTGACGTGTTCGGTGATTCGTTTTGGAAAGACACAGCGTTAGGACAATCCGCAGCAAACGTTCGTGCTCTCACCTATTGCGACTTACATACCATCAAGCGTGACCGGCTGCTAGAAGTGTTGGATTTCTATCAGGCGTTTGCGAACTCATTTTCGCGGAATCTCATACTGACTTACAACCTCCGGCATAGAGTACGTGTTTGATTGTGATGAAGCCTACTACTATGTTATTGACCATTCATTTTAAATATTAATTTATTTTGTGCCGTTTCAGTTAATATTTCGGAAAGTTGCGGATGTTCGCCGGGAAAAGGAGCTGGCTGAAAAGCGAAAAAACGAACCACAACTGGACGAACAGCGGGATCAACTGGTCAGGAAAATATTCACAAAGTTTCGGAAAGATCGAGCTCCCAGTCAGGTCCTCGGGATGCAACAGGGTGCAGTGGCGGTGCCGGGAGCGTCTGCGGTAACGGCGGGTTCCGAGGACAGCAAGTCTGAGGCCGCCACTGGTGATGCTTCAGATGGCGTCGGCGGTGGACGTCCCAAAGTCTTACCGCTTGTGCTCAGGCAGCAGAGTGAAGACCCCCAACAAGCATCTTGTTCGTCGACAGGTTTGAGAACCGCAGCGGCTATGGCAGCACCCAAAAAGGTATCTAAATGGGGTAAAGTCTTGGGTGGCGGCGGAAGTTCTGATTCGGCAGACGTATCGGTGGTGAGTGCCCAGAGCGCGCCTGCAAAGATCCGTGACTCACCTGGCCGGTCGGTTGGAAATGGTCACAAGGTATTTCCGAAGCTGCAAAAAGTGCCGACCACCGCTGCCGAACCATTTGTTGGGGTAGGTGGAGGCCAACGTCAGGAAACCATCGACGAGACGGACGAAAGGGTCGGTAGTAGTGTTAACGTTGGTGGCGGTGCTGCTGGTGGTAGTAGTGGTAGTGGTGCACCGGAAGTGGAAGAAGAATCTTTAACTCCAGCACCACCTCACCAGTACCAGTTACAACAGAATCAGATCACAGTAGCGGAAGCGCCGTCACCTCCACCGCCACCATGTGCTACGATGGTACTGCCGCCACCGCCGGATTTAGACGTTCTGGCCAAGATCGAGGACCTCCGATCTGATCTCCGAGACGAGGTGCGGTCCATCAACCAGCGACTAACAGCCATTGAGGATATGATGGTCCGGATCGTTGGAAAGTTGGATGCGCTGACCGTCGCCTCACCTGCCCCGTCGCCTTCTCCAATAGCGTCACTGCGGCCACCGGACACGCCGGAAGCAGGACGCCGGCCTGGGTGCAGGACAAAAAGCACAGACGATCTAAGCTCACCAGCTACACCCAAACTTCCGCCGATGGTCCGGCGGCGGCGCAGCAAGTCCCGGACGCGGTCTTCATCGTCTGCACTGCCACCTATGCGTCCGTTCAGCCCCAGAGATACGTCGCCGCCGCCGTTTCCTCGGACTGATTCGCTCAAAAAGCCTTGCCCGCCTCGGCCCAATGACTTCCTGTAAGCACGCCGCACAAGCGGACTACTACCGACCACTGCAAAAAAAAAAAAATTCTACAATCGCCATCGCAATAATAATTATACTATTATGTGATAACGATATTATAATTATTATTATTATATTTACGAAAAATCGATTGCGTTTGTACAATGATAATAGAAATATAAATATTTATATATTATATAATATATATATATATATATATATATATAAAATTATAGTGTATTAAAATCGTGTACGACGTAAGATGTTTTTTTTTTTTTTTTTTTGTAATTGTTATGCGTGTGTATTTTGGTATATTTTTACGTTTTGTTTTTTGTCTTGTAATATTTTACGTACCCGAATAAATAAATAATAAAACAAATAGGAAAACGAACCTTCGCGGGGGAGAGAGCTGAATTACGAAAGTATTGATAGGGAGCGCGGTATTTTAAGTATTACCTAAAAATGGTCTAATGGACAAACAAATGTAATACGATTGAACAATATTTTATGTTCTATGTTACATCTTCGTTACACGTCTGTCGAATTTTTGTTTCTGATAGACGGTGTTTATAACGTAATATTATTATTATTATCGCCGAATGTAGCGCTTTCCCTACGAATATCTCGAATTTTTTTTCTTATATAAGAATATACTCCCGTGACCGTTATCTCTCCTACCTGAAGTACCCTATGCGGTCATTGCAACTCTGGTCCTGTAAAAAAAAAAATCGAGTTAAGTAAACTAAAATAAAACTGAAAACCGTTTACGATATCATGACGTTATTATACTATACTCGGTCAATTAATTTTCTAAATTACCATTGAAACAGATACTTCGTATCAAAACAGATGAAAAAAAAACATACTACTTTACGTTTTATTTGTTGGCAATACACACATTTCTCTAATAATTTGGGTAATTCTTTTCATAAGTTTTATGAACAACGTTCTAATAACGCATATTATTTCGAACAATGTTATTCTTATGCAATCACTTACGATAATAATTCGATTAATTATTGTAAATCTCGACTAATTTTGGACTAGAGCACTTAGGGGCTTTCGTTTTTGAATGTGGTGCATTAAAATTATTTTATTTTATCTAATTATTATTATTATTGTTATAATGAATTATTATAACTTCTTACCAAACGTCTACTACCATCTAATTTAATTTAATGACTTTTATCTTAATTTAGTGCCTTCTTCAGTATATAAGATCAGATACTATTAAACAAATATTTTATAAGTAATTTGATAAACTTCTGGACTTAAGGTATCGTGTAATGTCGGTAATATAATATAACGAAATAAATTACGTTTGATTGTAAATTTTTAAATTCAATAGAACAGATCAGTTTCTATTTTCAATGATAATTAAACAGTGTGCGTTATTTATACGTTTAACGTTAAAGATAAAAACCAATTGTTAATATTTACAATGTTATAGTCAAGTATACCAACACGGTCTACAATGCACAATGTTTAAAAATCGGAAACAAAAATATCCACAATAAAATGGTATTCAATTGAAACGAAAATGATAAAACCAATAAATTGCTCGCAACGTCTCTTCTAAACAAATCAATCAGCGTAAACAATTTCAAATGCATTTTTAATAATCATATTCGCATGGGCTTGTACTGGGATCTTAAATGAAATGTAATGATTTTATTTTTTCGCGCTCAGACTATCTAACGGGATGTCTTTTTTGCGGTGTACAAACTAAAAAAACGAACGGCTATTCGCGGTTGGTGTTCCACACCGAAAGTCGGCCGTTCGTAAATAATTGAAAACAAATAAAAACGGCGGTAATAATATTGTGTTTTTAACTACAGACAATAACTGTGCACTGAGATTGGCGATGAACGACGTACTCGTATACAACGCTAATTGACTAAATTGATTATTACTTTGTGGGCTGTGCAAATTTTGGTCTGTTATACGCACCGAATTTTTTAGATGTAAAATAACATTAACTCACAGAATCACACACTGTCGTGTAGGGATAATTTGAAAAAGTGCCTTCCGCATGAATCCCGTCGCGGGTAAAAAACGAAAAAAAAAATCGAAACATACAATTACCTAATATATTCTAATGTATACCTAGTAGGCGGTGTATAATAATAATGATAAATTAATTTTAGAAGTACAAAAAATGTTTTCTTTAAGACTTTTGTGACTTGCATACCTTACAATTTTGTAGGGTTTTAATAATATTTTAATTGTTTATATTTTGAACCTAATTTTCTATCGATTTTGGCACAACAAATTCTTTCGTCTGTAAAATGTGACTTTTTATTATTAATACAACAATAATTATTGTAAACAATTTTCTTATAGGTAAATTCAACGCACGTGTAACATTTTAATAATGCACTTTTATTTTAGTAAAAAATATTTTTAAAAAATCAAAAAAAAAAAATCAATTAAAAACCATAAATTTACAAATATTTTTAAAATTTTATTTAAACATTGCCTTTTGTTGTTGTTGTTATTGTTGTTTTTTCTTCTTTATTAATTTCTTTAATTTTTTATATAAGCAATAAGTTAAGTTTGATAATTTCAACACGTTATTTAACATTTTGTTCTTCTCGATTCATATTGTTTATTTATTTCGCGTATAGATTATTGTTATATTTGATTTGTTTACGATTGTGACTTGTACAAGTAATACTGTGTGGTTCACATTTATGTATATAATATAGTGTCGTCAGATTTGTAGTTTTTTTTATTATTATTTATTTATTGAGTATTTAGCCGACTTCAAAAAAAAAAAAAATTTTTAAATTTATTACTTACATAATATAATAGCTCAAAATGTAATGTTTATTGTCCTTTGTTCGATTTAATTATTAATACGGTCACTATATTATATTATATTTTATACACATAGTATTTTATTTTCATTTTTTTTTTACATTCCTGCACCATTTCGTGCTCAAGATTAGATGATTATAATTTCTATTCCAAATCGAATATCGCTGCCTTTTACCGGAGTGTTTTGTTATATTATTATTGTGATATTGATAACGATAATTATAATGTTGTAGACTGTTTTTTTTTCTTCTTGATTATGTTTAAAAATATATTTTGTGACTTCCACGATATAATGTATGATGATATTATATAGTAATATTATGTTTAAATAGTACGTAAGTCATTGATTTTGTTCTGTTTTATGTCGTTTGTTTCGTTTCGTCTTTAATTGTAGCGCAGTAGCAAGTGATTTATTCTATTTGATTAAATTTATTTTCTATACGATTTTATTTCACTTTGTAAATAATAGGCACGGATTAGAAAAGAAAAAAACAAATGTATTGTAAATTTAGTGCTCGTGTATAAAATGTGATTCAAATTTTCGCTGTGCAAATCAAATTAATTAACATTGTTTCTGAAAAAAAAAATGTGTACTGATTTTTGCATGCATCCCATCTGGTTATTTTCTTAGAAATTCGTCAAATTTCTTTTCATCGCCCAATTATAAGTACTAATTTACATTTAACGTCTAAATAAAGTAATGTTGGACGAGTACATTTATAAGTTCCAACACCATGTAATCAAGAATGTAATATTATTGCATTAGGATTCTTGAGAAACATGTTTGTGTGTCATCTCGTTTGTAGGTTTGTGCAATCGCATCCTAAAGTTTTAAAATAGTGTATGTACATATCATAATGGGTATAATGTTATTAATTTAAATGGTATTTATACAGATAAAAAAATCTCTTGAATTCCTCTATACTTATACCTTTTCAGTCTAGAACATGGATTTTGTATGCACTAAAAAGTATCAACATATGACATATACATAATATGCAGTCAAAATAATAAAAATATACAAAAAAAATGTTTAAAAAAAAAAATAAAAAAGGTAATAAATTAGACAATTTGTATTTGATTTACAAATTTAACAATTCATAATAATTAATTTAATACTAAGTATATAATATGTTACTGTAAATGTTTGCAATTGGTGATTGCTGACAGTGACCGGTTAATGTCGTACATCAAATGTTAGCATATTGATTAAACTTGTACTGTTAGCAAATATTAATCACTAGTACCTAAATGTTGACATTTATATAAAGCTATTGGTGAATGTTGGTAATGCCGATATTATTTAATCTAATTTCGGGATAACGGAAGAGTTATAATAATAATAATACCTTAGGGCTTAGATCATATACTATGGATGCAGCCATATAGCTATTTTTTGATGCCATAATGAACCTAGAACCTTGACTGTTTGTACGCATGCGCGTTATTCCGATTGGTTAATCAATTATCGCATTGCTAAGAATAAAAAAAGAAAAATACTAGTCTGATAACATAATATTTTATTATGAGCGATATACGCTGCGCAGTAATAACCAAAGCTCTAGCTTTTTCGGACATTTTGGCATCAAATTTAATACACTGCAGGCTACATCTATAAGAATAATACATATTATATCATAATATATTGTATCTTATACTAGATAGTACCTAATACCTATGTAGTATAAGGTATTGTACATGTTGATAATTTTGATAAAATGTTTTATTACCTATTACTATACTATTCTCATTCTAACTGGATAACCTCCGTGTTATGTTGCCTTGCTATCATTTAGTATCAGTAGCGGATTTGAATTGTCTTCTGGGGGGAGGGGATATCTTTTTGGTCGAGAAATTCACTCTGAACTTCTATGCAGATTTTTGAAAGAAATTATTATTATTTAGCTTATGATGTCTAGACTCTAGGGGAAGCCTCAACCCCTAAATGTCTGTTTAGTATAATATTGTCATTCAGCGGAGTTGTATATATTTTTATTGTATAGGTAACTAATTATACACTACAAACCAGTTTTCAGTGAGTCAAAAAAAAACTAATATCAATCACTGATGTACAAAGGGATCAACACATTTTCTTAAAGCAAACTTCTGCATAAAATATATCAATTGGCGTATAAAAACATACAATATTTAATTGTAAAATAAAGTGCACCAAAATAAAGTGTGGTTGTAGAAATGTTGGAATTTTATGTAATACACAATGTAATTATAATTTGTCATATAATAGGTAGAATAATTTTTCCCGTTTTTTTCTTAAATAATAATTTTTTATATAGTAAAATAATCATTAATCATAATTATTTAAATAATGATACAAATATATAATATTATTTAGTAATTCGTTGATTTAATCAAACATATTTTGTTTTTATCTTATATTATTATATGCTATAATAATATGAATTATGATAATATGATATTAGCAAAAACGTACCTATGACAACATTAACCAAAACCATGTATAGTGTATTTGAAGATTGACCAAAATCCTGTTGTAAAAGTCAACATCTACTAGTAAATGTCTATATTATTTTAATTTTTTAACATTCGAAAATTTATTAGGTGTATGTAGACATTCACTAAGTGATATTGGCGGATATTCACAGTAACATATTATATCTACTTTTACTTAATGAAAAAAAAATAATTTTTTGAATAAATAATAAATAATTTTATCTTTAAAATTGTATTTATTATTGAAATGAATAATCATACCATGTGTTTCCAGTTTTTCTTCGGTGAAATTGTGACATTTAACTGTTAACATATATTTTTAAAGACTAAAACCGATTGTTGAACGTCAACTGAAGTATTTTGGGTATATTTGAAGCAACTAAGTATTGTATTGGGTTTTGATAAATATATAAATTATATTTGTCATATTTAAATTACTATTTAGTGCCTAGAAAATTTATTTTTGATTTTTCTATTTGGCTTACTTTTTAAATTTTCGCTTCAATATGTAATTTACATTTTGCATTTTATAAAAATATACAATAACCATTATACATTCAGGATTATACAAAAACAATTTCACCACTAGTTTCAAACTATCATGTTTATTAATGCTACAGAAATTTAAAAATATGAAAAGGAAAAAAATATGCAATTAAATAGAAATCCGTGCTCTACCCATCACGAATTAATAGGTATATCCATTGTCAGCATTGTCACATTTCCAAACTACATACGATTTACGAGTAAAATAGTAGTGACATCAACTTAACAATGCTTGTAAATTCGTTCTTTGTTTAATTAACCAAAATGTTCAGTTGCTTACTCAATACGCAATTCGTTCACGTAAATGGTTATATTACTAAAGCGCTTAATAGTTTATATTAAGTGAACGTATATTATATTATTTACAACAGTAACATACCGCAGAATAAAAATTTGGGTCGATGACAGCTGAGAATTTAAATATCAGCATTTCAAATTTAAATAATTTAATGTTTATATTAGTATAAATAAATACATTTAACGCACATTTTATCACATAAATAATTATGTTTTATTTTTTATTATTTAATTTATAATACGTTTTATATTAACATAAATATTATGTATATTACTGTTATAGGGTGCATTTATATTAACATTTATCTTGCGTTCTTGGATAATGGTCAGATTTAGTAAAATAATGTAATTTTGTTATGCTCTTCCTGGTCGTTAAATATCTGGGTATCAAGACAATCATGTGCGCAAACTTGTAGTATTATAATATTAAGATTTTGCACCAAGATAGAATGATATGCCTCCCGTTTTTGGCATGATTGAGTGACCTTATCGTAGTTAAGAGCTGTCTATAATAAAGGTAAAATACCCTCAGGAGAAATAATATGATACATGCCATATTTTTGTACTGCGTATTATTAGTGTAGATACATTTTGGGTCGACAGTTATTTACATACATAATATAAACTGCAAATTAAAAATTGTTACTAAAGATTAAATTTTTGTGTAGTAAACACTTAAAATATACGTTAATACAACTCTGGTATGTGCAAAAATAAAAAGCAAATTAATTCTATCAAACATTTAATAGTTTTTAAATAAACACTGATCACAAATAATATTATTAATTATTTTAAAATTAATTTTGAATATTGTTATAGTTTAGTACCTTCATTCTAAACTTGAGCATTTTGTATTATTTTTTTTAACTTTTACTTTACTTTAACTTTAACATTCTTGTACTTTAACTAAAAACTAGACAGAAAACACGTGTCATACTAACAAAAAGTTAATGAGATCGTGAAAAAACATATAGTCTATACGAGCCTATTAAAAAGATATAAAATTGTGTCATTTATTATTTATTTAATATATTTATGACCACACCAATTTATCAATAGTATATTTACTAAAAATGAAACAATGATTAAAAATGTCCATTAGATAAATACGATTTAATATTATTTTTTATCAAACGTGTATCAAAAACCCTAAATATGCAATTATAATATGTATTTTGATTTAAATTTATATTTATGTTTAATTTATTGTGATCCGAATTGTAGACACTAGACAGAACTACAACAAACAATGTCTAAAGGAAAAATTAATATGCCAATGCATAGAAATTCTAGCCTTAGCCTTTACTGTTTATTTCTTACTATAATATTTTTGTCTACAATACATATATAATACGCACAAAATTTAATTAGATTTACAAAATCGTATTAAAATGTACATATATCGCGTACATTTCTGAGTTTTATAATTTATTTTCGTTTACCTACAACGGAAAGTCTGTATAATAATCGAGAGTCGGTCGTATGGTTATTATTACATCTTTGTTAGTTGTATTAAATCATATAACCTACATTATTAAGTTCAACGAGAATATTAACAACTATTTCACAAATGTAACCTGTAGTACTTGTAAATAGACGAAAATGTGTATTTTTGTCACAAAAAAATGTATTATGTATTTTCAAAAACCACGAAACGCGCAATCGTTTGCATAATAAAACTTTGGTAAAAATTAATCTATTCATTGGTCGGAATGTATAACTTGTTATTTAGTTAATTCAATATAAGTGAAAACCAATTTCTCACAGCGTTTTTAAGTTGGCGGTGAGAGGGTTCAACTCCCGTATAACTCACTACCACCACATGCATCATGTTATAGGTAGTTTCGCGGCCGCGACACCGGACACCTCTGGACTTATATAGCTGGCCCTGCTTTGATTTTACACTGTATGTCGTTTATTGTCATTTTTAATTATAGACAATGTACCGCAACTATTATGATATTTCGTTTCGGCTTCTGTTACGACCTTAATGCTGTTCCACAATAAATGACTCGTTCAGTTATACACGCCGTTGTTCAATGCGATCTGTGTATTGTGAACCATTGCGCGTATTGTGATCGTAACGTACAGCATTGTCTATACTTTGTTTTGATGTCGGCAATATATGTCATATGGTGCGCTTGCAGAAAGCATGCGATTTCTTCGTTGCGAGACGGCAACAATCCAATTCGCCGACACATTCGTAA
This sequence comes from Rhopalosiphum nymphaeae, assembly GCA_036289425.1. NCBI lineage: Eukaryota > Metazoa > Arthropoda > Insecta > Hemiptera > Aphididae > Rhopalosiphum > Rhopalosiphum nymphaeae. Next base: position 47,458,293 of record JAZAQC010000006.1, on the reverse strand, counting down.
GCTTTGGGCTTTATATCGATTAGGTCGGGGGGGGGGGGGGGGTTGAACTGTACAGTAAGGCCTGTGGACAATACAATTCTATCAAATTACAACGACATATATTTTATTTTTTCCGAGAAAACCGCGTCTCTACTATAAAAGGTATATAAGGCATTGCGGCCGCGGATACTCGCGTTTCTGCCATATGCATACCTATAGCACAATAATATATTACCCATGTACTTATGCCTATACCTCTATTTCAACAACACGTCATATTTTCCGTTTTCCTGTATATCGGACGCGAACAGTGGCTTTTGATTTTTAGTTAGAGAGCACAGTTAGAAGTTTATCAACGTTATTAACAAACAAATCATTATCCGGTCTAAATTGTCCGACTGTACGATATCGTATCGCGTATTATAATAATATTACTCGACAGTTGATTAGCGCGATGCTGTCAAAGGATGCTCGAGCTAGTTATATGATATTCTGTCAATGAGTTTGAATTGTTTAGGCCCAATGTGAGGCGATTGAAGACTCAATAGCGTGTTAACAACAATAACAGGTATGCAGTTTACAAACAATCGCTAGAGCTGTAATGAAATCCGTCCGGGAAAGTTTGCAAATGCGGTTCCGTCAACATATTGTGAAAAATCGGCGTACACGCCGCGATTGGCAACAACTAACGGATTGTTATTAAACGGAAATTTGATAATTTGATAACGCCAACTACGCTGATCGATAAGAGTTCTCGGTGTTCAGCAAACGTTCACATGACGGCGGTGGGTTTGCGCTGTATTATCGCTATACGCTCGTCGTTTAAAACGGTAACCGTTTGCGGTATAAACGAGCACGAGCGAATGTGGCGTAATTCGACGAGTAATGGTAAAATATTGTGTTACGAGGTGTGTATGCGTGCGTGCGTGTGTTTAAGTACTGTAAGTATAATGCTGCGCATCGCGCAATATCACTTTACCATTAGTGTTGTGTGTAAACGCTGTATTATTTAACTATTGTGCTTATGCCCGAATACAACGCGTGCGTATATTATTATAATATATATTATGTATTGTTTGATGTGGCTTATGTGTCTTTTTTGTAAATTTAAAAACAACGTTTCTTTAAATACATTTGTGTACCAAACCCCGCGACCCACGCTATCAGTATTCGGCAAACAGACCTATTAAACGGAATTTTTTTGTATTAAGTGATCGTGACGTATGAAGAATTCGAGTGATCATCTGCGAGATCGTTATATTACATAAACCGTTTGTATAATCTCGATATTGTTGCAATTTCAATTATCTTCTGAACGATTATACTGTTATCTATGCGATATAATAATATGGCCCTATGTTGACTTTGTGTTATTATATAAAATAATAAAATAACGTAACGTTGATTATAACAAGTGTATATAGCTATAGGACTCGGATCGTAAAAATAAAGATTAGAGTTTCTGTTACCGTTTCGGTTAATACCGGTATTAAAACATTTTAAACCGACCGCGTACATGGTATTTTATTATACGTTAGTAGTATAATTATTAGGATATTATACAATAAATATTATACAACATAAAATACAATCTATGGTACCTGGTAATCATATATTATCTAAATTAAACGATTTGTAATATTTAGTTCACATGAGTAATTGAAGTCTGTGATGTACTATATTTTCTATTTTAGTTTGAGTTGCCAGATAAAGGTCTGGTTTGCCAAATTTCAACACTGAATAAATATATTTTTCGAATTTATTTCACGAAATAAAATTTACCAATCTATCTAATTTTCATATAACTATTCAAATATACTCTGAGATGTATGTCTTGAAAAAAAAAAAAAACAAAACATAAATATAAAAATACGCAACACGAGTTTGTTTTATTTTTCTACCGTATTATAAAATCTACTTCATATATTTTATTATAATATAATCAGTCAAAAACAGTTTGAAAACCGCGAAAGAAAGCTTGCTCTAGTTATAGTAGTATTTCAAGCGAGTTCGTTTGACTTTACTTAAATGTCACAATGTTGGTCTACTGACTAACTATACAACTCATCAAAACTTTAAATAATTATAAATTACAAATTACTAGTTTGAAATTAAATTTCTATGCTTTAACGTATTTAGAAATATATTTTGCTTTAAAATATGAAATTAAAATGAACGGAATATATTGTTCTTTGTTTAAACAACTAATTTCGATTTCAATTTCAATATTATTCAGATCTAAGATAAATTAAAATTATTTCATCGGGATAAATTAGTTTAAAATACATTAAATGTAAAAACAAAATTCAGACTCTTCGTGACGATAGCGAAAAAAAAACGGAAAACCCTTGAACCAATTCGAACAATTGCATATAATTTGCATTATTAATGCCTATATTTTAACTTACCAATTTACATAAAACATAATATGATTTGCTAATTACTGTCATCAAATATTAAACTTATATAACTTAAACTGTGTAAAAAGTACTTTAAATTTAATTATTTGTAAGCATTGTACATAATACTAAGATTTAGTAATTATCTTTTATGTTTTTCAACTAAAAATTATATAAGTGATGTTAAATTTACTTATCCTATGTCAATATAATTTTTTTTTTCAAATTTCGGTATATTGAGTGTCCAACAAAATTCTGACAGATAAATGAGTTTCCATCTTGGGTACCAAATCTAAGTTTACAGTGAATTAAATCACCACTATGTCAGCCTAAAAGTTATTGCAAAAGTAACAATGTGAAACACACAAATGAGCAAAACAAATTTAGATATTAATAAGATTTCTGAAAGCATACAATATTCTTTTAATTTATATGTTACAAGGTTTACTCCGGAAGTGTCCAACCAGTAACCCTGTTTAAATGACCAATCCATTAAAGATAATTTCATGATTATATCGGGGCTTGAAACCGATTGAAATAATTTCGATTTCGATTTTTGTACACCGGTTTAGAAATTATACGAATTTGGTTTACCTTAGTAATACCGGTATTAAAATACAGACTTAAAATATTAATTTATCGAATTAAAAAATTAATTATAAATAGACAAAGACGGGTCGTCGTCAATCAAGGAAAAATGGAAATTTCATGTATTTGGACAATACTTTTCGAAGATTCCAAAGGATTTATAGCCATACCGCACTGATTATCAAGGATTATTAGCCTCTTTAATTAGAAAATCAATGATAAATAAGAACTATAAGAATTTAAACCGCGAATCACAAGGATAAATGTGATTTACATGAATTTAGACCATGATTTTAAAAATACCAAATGATTGTTAGCCATACCACACTGATTCATAAGCAGTATTGGCTTCTACAATTAGAAACTCCGTGGTCAATAGGAATTATATAATTTTAAAACATGATACTCCTGGATAAATGGGATTTTCAGGTATTTGGACCAAGATTTTCGAAGATTCCATAGAATTCTTGGCAAATACGCTCTAATACTCAAGGGTTATTAAACTCTACCATTAGAAACTCCATGATTATTGGAAATTATGGTGTTTTAGATCATGATACTCCCGGATTAGTGGGATTTTCAAATAGTTGGATCAAAATATTCAAAGATTCAAAAGGATTCTTTACGAATCCTCACTGATTCTCAAGGATCATTGGCCGCTTCAATTAGAAACTCTATGATAAATGGGATTTTCAAGAATTTGGACCATGATTTTTAAAAACTCTAAAGGATTCTTTGTGAATACGCACTGATACTAGAGGATTTGAAAACTTTTTAATTAAAAACTCCATGCTTAACGGGAATTATAGGATTTTATACCATGATACTCCCGGAACAATGAAATATTCAAGAATTCGGACCATTATTTTTCAAAGATTCCAAAGGATTTTTTGCGAATGCACATTGATTCTCAAGAAATTGTATTCTCTTCAATTAGATACTTCATGATAAATGGGATTTTCAAGAATTTAGACCATGATTTTCGAAGATTCCATATAATTCTCGGAAAATACGCACTGATACTCAAAGAATTGTTTTCTCTTTAATTAGAATCTCTATAATAAATGGGATTTTCAAGAATTTGGGAGATGATAATCAATGATTCTAAAGGATTCTAGGTGAATCCTCTCTGATTCTCAAGGATTTGATGCCTCTTCAATTAGAAACTTCATGATAAATGGATTTTCAAGTAATTGGACCACGATAATCAATGATTCAAAAGTATTAATAGCGAATACGCACTGATACTCAAGGATTTGATGACTCTTTAATTAAGATCTCCATGGTAAATAGGACCTATAGGAATTTGGACCATGAAACTCCATGATAAATGAGATTTTCAAGAATTTGGACCATTATTTTCGAAGATTCCAAAGGATTCATGACGAACAATCGCCAATACTCAAGGATTTGTTACATCTTCAATTAGAAACTTCATGATAAATGGGAATTATTAGATTTTATACCATTATACTACGGATAAATGGAATTTTCAAGAACTCGGACCATAATTTTGGTATTTTGGTACAAACTATCTGAAAATTGCATTAATCCGGCTGTATCATGGTCTAAAATCCTATAATTCTCATTTCTCATGATGTTTCTAATTAAAGAGGCCAATAGTCCTTGAGAATTAGTGTAGTATGGCCAAGAATCGTTTGAAATTTTTGAAAATCATGGTCTAAATTCTTGAAAATCCCATTTATCATGGAGTTTCAAATTGAATAGAAAACAATTTCTTGAGAATCAGTGTGGATACGCAAAGAATACTATGGAATCTTCGAAAAATTATAGTCCAAATTCTTGAAAATCCCATTTATCAGGGAGTATCATAGTATAAGATCCCATAATTCCCATTTATCATGGAATATCTAATTTAAGAAGTAATAAATCCTTGAGTATATACATGATCAGTAGACCATGATTATCGAAGATTCCAAAGGATTCTCGGCCTTTCTTCACTGATTATCAAGTACTATTGGCCTCTTTAATTAAAAATTCCATGATAAATGGGACCTATAGGAATTTGGACCATGAAATTCCGTGATAAATAGGATTTTCAATTAATTCGGCAATCATTTTCAATGATTCAAAGGATTCTAGGCCATACGACAATAATACTTAAGGATTATTAGCCTTTTCAATTCGAAACTCCATAATTAATGGGAATTATGGAATTTTAGTCCATGATACTACCGGATAAATGGGATTTTCAAGAATTTAGATCATGATTCCGTAGAATTCATGGCGAATATGCACTGATTCTCAAGGATTTGATGACTCTTTAATTAAAAACATCGTGATGAATGAGAATTATAGAAATTTTGATAATGAAATTCAATAATAAATGGGATTTTGAAGTAATTGGACAATGATAATTAATGATTCTAAAGGATTCTATGTGAATCCTCTCTGATTCTCAATGAATTGATGCCTCTTCAATTAGAAACTCCATGATAAATGGATTTTCTACAAATTAAACCACGACAATCAATGATTCTAAAGGATTCCAGACGAATCCTCTCTGTTTCGCAAGGATATGATGCCTCTTCAATTAGAAACTAAATGATAAATGGAATTTACAAAAATTCGGACCATAATATTAGAAGATTCCAAAGGATTCTTGGTGAATACACACTGATTCTCAATGATTTGTTTTCTATTAAATTAAAAACTCCATGATAAATGGGAATTTCAAGAATTTTGACCATGATTTTCAAAAATTCCAAAGGATTCTTGACCATACCACACTGATTCTGATGGATTATTGTCCTTTACAATTAGTGACTCCATGATTAATGGAAATAATTGGATTTTAGACCATTAATCCCATGGATAAATGTGATTTATATGTCTTTCGAATATGATTTCAATAATTCCATTATCGAGGATTCCAAAAGATTATTTGCAATTCCTTTCTGATTCTCAAGGATTATTTCCCTCTTCAAATAGAAATTCCATGAAAAATGGGTTTTTCAAGAATTTAGACCATGATTTTCGAAGATTCTAAAGGATTCTTGGTGAATACGCACGGATACTCAAGGATTTGATGCCTATTCAATTAAAAACTCCATGATAAATAGAAATAATTTGATTTAAGACCATTAATCTCATGGAAAAATGGGATTTACATGTATTCGGACTATGATTATCAATGATTCCAAAGGATTTTTTGCGAATCCTCTCCGATTCTTAAGCCTTTACAATTAGAAACTCTATGATAAATGGTATTTTCAAGAATTTGACCATGATTTTAAAAAATTCCAATGTATTCTTGGCCATACCACACTGATTCTCAAGGATTTTTGGCCTTTCTGTAATGATTCTCAAGGATTTTTGGCCTTTACAATTAGAAACTTCATGATTAATGGAATTTTCAGATAGTTGAACCATAATATTCGAAGATTCCAAAGGATTCTTGGCGAATACGCATTGATTCTCTAGAATTATTAGCCTCTTCAATATCATATCCATGTGTAATGTGAACTATAAGAATTTAGACCATGATTCACAAGGTCAAATGAGATTATCAAGTATTACGAATATGATATTCAAAAAATCCAAATGATTCTTGGCCATACCATACTGATTTTCAAGAATTATTGGCTTCTTCACAACGCAACTCCATGATTAATAGAAATTATTGGATTTTAGAATATTTTTCTCCCGGATAAATGGGATTTTCAAGAATTCGGACCATGATAATAAATGATTCTAAAGGATTCTTTGCGAATCCGCACTGATTCTCAAGGAATTGTTTTCTCTTCAATTAGAAACTCTGTGATAATTGGGATTTTCAAGAATTTGGACCATGATTTTCGAAGATTCCAAAGGATTTTTGGTGAATACGCACTGAATCTCAAGGACTATTGTCCTTTTCAATTAAGAACCCCATAATTAATGGGAATTATAAGTTTGTAGAACATGTTTCTCCCGGATAAATTAGTTTTTTATGTATTTGGATTATGATATTTAAAAAATTCCAAAGGATTCTTTTGCGAATCCGTGTTAATTTTCAAAGATTATTGCCCTCTATACTAGAAACTACATGTTTAATTGGAATAAGATGTGTAAAAACCATGATACCCTCGGATTAATGGGATTTTTATGTATTTGGATCACGGTTCAGAATGGTTTTCTATGATTTTTGTATCTTCCAATATAATTTTCGGGGATTTAATCGTAGTTTTTAAAGATCTTTATAGCCTACTTCAAATTATGATTTTGAATACCAGTTTTACATATTTTGGTTTCGATTTCGTATACTGATTTCTACATTTTTAAAATGGATTTCCAAATAACGACTTGACATTATAATTTATTGAAATAAAAAATAAAATATTAATAGACACAGACCGGTCGTCGTCTGTCAAATATGGAACCAAATGTTGTAATTTGTTGCCCAATAACTACCTATTTAATTATATTATAATAAAAAAAAATATTTATGAGTTATATGACGTTACGGGACAATTAGTATCTTAAATCTCGACACATTTTAATAAATGGTCTAGGATTGTAAGATACATATACTGGCATATTGTGCATTCGAATATTTTCAGGGGGGCTATGTCGTCTATAATATTATCCATATTTGTCCGTATTGTCATATAGTAACTATAATTTATATAAGGTATTATTCATTACTATTAATAAAACAACTAATAATTTGGAAATAATGAAATGGTTATCGAAATTTTAATCATGAAAATTACGGGAATATTAATGGAATTTATGTATTTTAAATTTCTAAAACACTTAAATTAAAACAAAAAATAACGGTTTCCAATTTTTTCTTATTATAGTTTTGAATTACTACCGGTATCTAATTTTTTTCGGTTTCGGTTTTAAAACGGTTTATACCGGTTTCCGAAATTGGTTTTGAAAACGGTTTTAAGCCCTGATTTATATATCATTTATAATGTTAGTATAATACATATCTAATATTATAGTATTATACAACATATTTACTGTTTTTAACTATTTTCATAAAATTTCAAATGTATATACAAATATTATAATATTTTAATTATACACACATTAATACTTGTTATATTTAGTTGATTGACCTATTAAGTAAATAGTAATATGTAAGTATTTTTCAAATAAAATAACAATTTTTTATCACTTTGCCATACTTGAGTTCTCCTCAATTCATTATTTATATATGAAATTACCTCACCTCAGGACTAGAAACCTTTTACATAAAAGTATGTAGTATATTGACTGCATATCAAAACTCTCTAACTGTGTATATTAAAATAATTTATTTTAATTATATTATGTTTATTATTAAGGAGTGTGGGTAACTGATTGCATATTTATATTGATATTACTACATAATATTCTTCCAAATCCACTTATTTTTCTTATAAAATTATATTTTAACTAAAATTTAAGCAAGTTTTGTTATTTTGCATTCAACAGAATATAATATTACATTATATTCTCATGAAATAAAATGCAAACAATTAATAATTGTATACATTTACATTATTTCAACCATAATTGACTTTTTTACATTATAATAAGAAACAAAAAACAAATAATAATAGTAATCTTAACCTGATTTTACTTAAAAAGGCTAAGTAAATAATACGTATTGTTTCCAAAATTAAATAACATAACTGTAAGCACAATAATCGAATTACATGAATTATATTTGAATAATTTAATCAGTTCTACTGCATTTATTTGGTCAAATTATAGTATAATATGATAATAATAAGGACATGTATAATATTAATGACAATATTAATAATTATTATTTTATATCCACATACGCATTCATTGAATGAATTATATACAGCACTATGTTATAATGATTTTAATTTTAAACATAATATAAATAAATAATAAAAATAATGCACTCGTCTTGGTGTATTACAACTCCATGCGTTAATTTAAATTAGCGATAAGGTAAAATATCATATCATAGATTTAAAACAATATTGTTGAAATTTTAGAATTTTTTAAACCAGTAATTATTAACTGATAAAATAAATTATATTACATTACAATATTTAATCTAAAAAAAAAATTGACTTATTAGACTTCAATAATTATTATTTTAAATATACATAATCTACCAATGTTGTTATATATATACTATTTTTATTAAGTACCTACGTAACGTCATGTTAAATTATTTTTGTACAAAATTATAACGCATAATTAATTTAAACATATTTTTATATATAATCCAGCCATTAGATATACACATAGTTCATACTGAAAAGATAATTTTTGAATACCTATGAAATAGTTTGAAATTGAAATCTTTCATCGCATTGATACAAAATAATATGATAATAAATTATGGCTATTATTTTAAATCTATATAATATTAATAAGTATGCCAAAATACATTACATAATATTACAATGTTAGCTGAGAGTTTTTTTTTATAATGTTGTCTCAAAAAACATCTTACATAATTATTATTCTGTTAATGAATACACATCAACAGAGTAATTTGGAGAATATATCCTTATTGCTTGATTGAAAATTAAACCTGTTTAAAAATGATAAAGCGTTGAAATTATTTTAGAAAAAAATGTTTATAAAAACTCAATAAATAACTCGGTTTAAGAAATGAATAATTTCTAATCAAATCTGTCTACTGAGCATTATTATAATAAATTTAAATCAAATTCAACTATTCTTATTTGTATTTCAACTTATTTCATTTCCATCAAATAAGCTTACAATTCTTTGAACTTTCTGAGTAAAAATTTATCTCCTATCCCAATTTTATGTCATCTGAATCTGTTCGTACTTACTCCTTCATTATGTGATATTTTAGATTCATCTTTAGATTGTGGAATTTGTCCTTCTTTTTGGATATCCAGCATTGTCTACCCTATCTCAAAAGGGTCAAAAACTACTATATTCAAAATTACTGACCAATATCTCTACTCTTTATTTGTCTGAATTATTTTTAAAAAAATATTAATTTATATAAAACTGAAAATACTATTATTTTGAATTCTTGACGTGGATTTATTCCTTGTAGATTGTAGATTGTAGATCTACTACAAGTAGTCTACTAACATAAGAATAGTAAATAATTAATAATTTATCGTCTGACCATCAAATTTATTTAATCTATTACAGATCTTTCAATTACTTTTAACACTGTAAGCCACGGAATTTTAAAAATAACACTTAAACAGCTTAACTTCTATAATTCACTATTTTCTTTGCATAGTTTTGGTGGTGAATAATTTGTAAGATATAAAAATTGAATGATGTCGGATACATACAGTTCTTTCTAGAGTTTTCCAGGATTCTCATTAATAGTTACTGTTTCATGTGAATGACATACCTTCAACTAATAAAAAGACGCTGTTGTTAGCTGTTGAATTAAATAATTGTCTTGTCTATTATTAAATCTTTTGAAGACGCGAAAGTACTTCAATCTGATCTATATATATATGATATAAAATTGGTTCACTCTAAATTGTCTCTGTCACTTTGTCATAAAATAAAAATAAATATAAAACAATGTAATTGAATCGTATGCATGAATCTATTTCTTTCGAGTAGCAAATAAATGATATCCAACATAAAAATGGAAAACAATTTAAAGAATTTATCTTTTCAAACACATAGATCTTTTACTGAAAGTAAAAAAAATTAGATTGATCAATTTTATTAGACGTTCTTATAATGAATTTAAAAACGCTACATTTATTGCTTAATTTTTAGATACATTTTATAAGATGCATCAATAGTTTAGCGTCCTTATCTCAAAAATCATAATATTATGCTTGAAGGTGTTCAGAATTATTGCTTGCATCTATATTATTTATTAAATATGATATTCCTGGTCAGCCCATTTTTCTTATGAACCATTACTTCGTTCTTTAAATCTTGTATATTTTGAGAGAACAAGATAAAAATGTGACATGTATATTATAATTTTACATAAAGTTTTATTTGATTTAATTCAATGTCTAAACTTACTTCAAAAACTTTTTTCCTGGTTTCGGTTATAGTCACTCAATCTATTAATACTTTTTACATTCCGTGTATTAAGACGAATTATTCTGCCAATTTACCAACTTCACGAATAAAGCGTACATTGAATTATTTAACTTATTAATATTAGATACTTCAATTTATATCATTATTTTAAATATAATATTTTATTTAGATTTTACCATGTATATGACTATATACACGAAGAACAATATAAAATATAGAATAAAAAAAATAAAAAAATAATATATGGCATCTAAATGATTTCACACCCTGAACATATTTTATTTAACTTATTCATCAATAAATACTGCATAGTAAAAAACTACGTTCGATAATAATTCGCCATGGAATAATCTGTTCTCAGAATACAAAAATCCAATTTCTATTTGGTTCGATTATTATATGAATATAATATAATATATGTATACATTTACTATAAAAAACCTATACTAAATGAGTTCTAGGAATATCAACTTTTATTTATTTTTTAGATTCTTAGCAGAGCGATGAATTTATTGGTTTTACGATAATGTGCGTGTGTGTGTGTTTTTATTTCTATGTATGCATATCCAATAAATAGTCGAATAAAAGTTTCAAATTTAAACTTTAAGGGTGGTTTTAGGTAAAATATTGGATCTAATTTGTATTTTAAAGAGATCAAAACTAAAATTCCCTGTATTTTTCAAAATAACAGGGTAAAAAATAAGGAAAAACAGAAATTATTACACAAATACAGTTTTTGACCAAGTCAATTTTATTTTTTTGGCGTAATTTGAAAACGAAAATCCGTTAAAGTTTGATATTTTGACCAAATGTTTACACACTTGAAATTTGTTTCTTTTTCATATAAATATTTTTTATATATAATATATTATTTAAATTGTTTATTAAAAATATTTAAAAGATATAAAATGAATTATTTTTTGTATAAATATTTTACAATATTCATCAATAAAAGTACAAAAATGTGCGAAATTGCTTACAATTGAAAATGTAAGGAATGTACAATTTTTATAGGTAAAGCTTGAAAATGGAATCCAAATTAGTAATTTATACTAACAACGTAAATTTTAAATAATGTATAGATGACATTTTTTTCTATGAGTATTTGTTTAAATTTGGACAAAAGTACATATTAAAACTATAAATAACTATATTTATTATTTTGTTATATTATTTACATTATTTTTACATTATTTGCGGGGTCAGTTTTACTTATCTATATTGATATATTTTATACACTCAATGCTATTTACAAATGCAATGTTTTCCACAAAAAAACAATTCAATCTACTGCATTACTACTTAGTACTTACCAATAGTCAAATAAACTACTTTACCCAATAGCAATAGTAATTTAGAACAAAACATAAAATATACTTAGTGATATAAGTTGATATACGTTTCTCGCACAGTATTGTTTTTGTATACAATGATATATCATTAAATTCACAATATTGACTTACTCGACACAGCAGAATGACACGTACTTGACCACTTTTTTATTTATTTATTAAATGTAGACGACAGACGGCTTTTTGACAAAAAAAAATATAAAATAAAATATAAATATATATTTACGAGTATAACACTCTATACGAAGGACCAGAGTAAAAATAGTTATTACTACGTTGGCTAAATTATTAATAACATTTAAGTACAATAAAATACAATAAAATACATAAACTTACAACTGCACATTAGGTGTCAAATGAGTCTTTATTATGGGTGTATTAAATTTGAATTAAATTATATGTACTCATTGTATACGACAAACGATTCTGAGCAGAAAAGGTTTGTTAATCTATATCACTAAGTATATTTCATGATATGTTTTTGATATTGCTATTAAAGTAATTTATTTTACTACTATTATAACTGTAGATAATACAATATTTTCCAAAAATGTTGCATTTATTATTATATTAATAGTATTTAATTATTATATTATTATATATATAGCATATTATAGCAGCTTATATAACTCAAAATTGAATAACATCTTTCTGTAAATATCATAATACAGTAAAAGTAAATTCATAGTACTTATAAATAGTTTATATTTTATTCCGTATAGTAAAAATTATAACAATATAATATAGGTAAAAGTGTTAAGTTCCAGGAAAAATGGTATTAAATAATAAAAATATATTAAAAGTTAACTTCTATTAATTTCTATAAAAAATATTTGTTTTTATATACTTTTATATTTTATAATGTCAGTATAAGCTGTTTATGAGAAATTTTGTATTACATTTTTAAAACTTAGATTTCAAAAGAACAATTTTTTATGAATTTCTAATTATAAAATAATATGTATAATTTTGAGATTTTGACGAATTTTATCAAAATTCTAACATTAAACGCTTATAAGTAAATATTGTAACTATAGCTTTTCGATATTTTTTAATTAATAAATTATCAACTTATGTATTAGTTTTTCAAGCATTTATACAAGACAAATAAGTTTCAATCGATATTCATAGAAAAAAAAACTTAAACAACTAACTTACTAAAATTGAATATATTTCATGCTTATAAATATCCCAAAAATAGTTAACAATTAAAAAAAAAAAGTGTAATGTATAATAAAAATTATTATATAATCATTTTGTTGAAAATTTCAAATGATAAAGTATTGATATTTGCACATATTAATAATATTAGACGACTATTATCAATAAATTTAAATACTTTTTACTATTTTTTTTTTGTACGCGGTACGCAATAATGATATTTATTATTCGAGCTGGTCATAAACACATAATGTGCGACTTTTATGGAGTTTTAAATATTCTTATTTTAATCTTCAACAATTCGCTTGAAAATCTTGTAATTAAATAACTGCAGTACAAATTAATGCTTTACTGATTTTCTACAGTTTTCGTCGCACAAATAAAACATTAACTTTGGTAGAAATTTCACCATGTCATACTAATGAGTTTTACGCCACAGTTAACGATTTATATTCAAACTCGCAGTAATAGTTTTAATAGTGCGAAAAAAAAATATTAGTCTTACACTGTGGCTTAGATATTAATTATTTACAGAGTAATATAATACGTTCATGGCAGGGTTAAAAATTGTGTCCAGCTAGAAAATTATCACGAAAAAGTTTTAACGCAATTACATTTTTAGCACGATTATGATTTTGTCCTCTTTTTTTGTTTTTTTTTTTTTTTTTAATGACCGTCGCGGGATCCGCATAAAATACATTATGCTGTATTTAAATTTATTATTATCACTCGTACGAAATACAAATTCGTTTTAGTTTATAGATCGGTTGGATAAGTGGAGTGATTGACGTACTTGTCTCCCTTAAATATCAAAAATATTTCGTAAAACAAGTCACGCACGGACCTAGGATTTCTGACAGTTTTCTCGATTTCCGTGAAATTTTAAAATAATATTTAATCATAAATCTGAGCTCAAACTGATACTAATCTGCGTAAGATCGTAGCATGAAAAATACAAAACGTGTCATAACCATCAACTGGGGATAATGTTACAAGGAGTAAACGGATTTTCTAGGTCACAATCGCTCGTCATATCATCAAAACCAACGAAAAGTAACCATGGTATTTTAATGAAATAAGAAAAATAAAGAAATAAGTATGATATAAGAATTTTACTTTCATTTTCAGAGATAAAATTGTAAAAAAATAGTGAATTAGATTTTTCACAAATCAAAAGTGGAAGCACGACAAGTGAGGGCAGGTAAGATACAGCCTTATCGGTGTATTAAAAGGGAAGCAAATAAAAATAGAAATATAAAACTTTAAACTACGAATTTCTCAATTTAATATTTCTTCAATTTCAATGAACATATTTTATTATTAGATTTATAATATTCTATAATTATTATGATTACCAGTTTTCGTTGATTTTAGCTTATAATTTTATGCCCAGGCAAATATAAAATAATTTATGAAATCACAACTGCAGACGGCTATCACATGTCGTGATATCAATATAATACGGGGCTATTATCCTTTGTCACAATGACTGGGACGAAACGTATTATTTAATCTCCGTTAACTGAAGTATAAATAAATATATGTTAAAAGTAAGACATTGAGGCGAGTTAAAATAATATGACAAAATCTAGTAGAAAAATATTGCATCTGAAGTAAATGCTTATTATTTTAATTTTTTGATCAGACAGTAATTTATTGTTAAACAGAAAAAATATCAAATTATGCTTTTAGAGTTTTGTAGTCATCTTTATTGAGCAATATCAAATTTTATATCTTATAATCGCGTTTGTAATTAACACGCTAATAAGTTTTAAGAGTATTTTTCATCACTGAACACTGATAAATCTGAGCCGTCACTACAGTTACCAAGTAAATCCAATATGAAATTGGCAAATAGAAAAAAATAGAAAATAAAAAAATAAATAGAAAAATAAAAATAAAAATAGAACTATTTTTTCTAACTTTACTTTTCAATTTTCTTTTTACTATTTTTATTAAAAAGCAAGTAGTTTTTTGAAGATTTTGGAGTACTTAGAATTTTGCGATCATATAGATTTAACATTTTCCGATAATTAAAATCGAAAAAAAAATAATACCCTAAAATATATTTTTACACTATACCTCACTTACGCGAAAAAAACAATTCAGGTGACAAATTTACGAGGTGACTGTGTCTGAATTAAAAATAAATAAATAAATAAAATATAAGTACTGTAATTTGATAATAAAATACCTATACATCTTATGTGCTGTCCGCCTACTTCCGTCTCGATGAAAAATAATTTTATTTACTTTATAAATTGTTTACGAAACACCTTGTATGTGATTAAAATGTTGTAATATGAAACCACTACGATTCAAAAAGCTTCCTACGTAACATTAAAAAACCTCTTGTATAAGCTTTGTAAAAAACATACGCATACAAACTAATAAAACCTCCATTATAGGCCGAGACATACGTGTTTTCACAAATATTTAATTCGCCCCAAATTCGTCACAAAACAGATTCGATGAATAGATCTAATATTATTTTAAAATTTGTTTCCGTAGATCATTGAAGACTTTTCTTTTTTTCAGAAAACGTGCGTACCAAAAAATCGGGTTTCGGCACACGATGTTCGTGTCAACAACGATGTCTTGTACCCGCGGCACGTACTTACGCACGTTTAATTCGCAGTGGGGTAGGTCGTCCCGGTCTCTACACAACAATATCACATTATGTAGGCCAGCCGAAAATCCACGGCGGCGTCGGCGACACGCGAAACCGCGTGCAGATTTCGTTAAGCTCGTCGCGTCGCTCTGCCGTTGCCCGACGCCGACTACGACGCCGACAACTACCGCTCCGCCGGTGGCGGTACATCAGTTTCATCGGGACCGTACGCAGCTCGGTCGTGCCCGTCGCCGTCGCGCTCCCTCTCAACCCTCTCACTTCCTCGATCGCGATCGTCTACAATATTCTCTCGCGATCGCATTTTCGTCTCTCGATCACCCGCCGAATAGCTCTGCTTCCGCGTCCTTATCGGGATCACTCACTCCCGAGGTGCCGTCGCCCTTGATCCGCGTCCGGCGGCGTCGACTCAGGTGGTTCCTCTTCCGACAAGTGGACATCACCGGAAATACACACCCGCGAGGTCCACACGACGTACGAAAAATATAATACCACTGGTCCGCGTTGAAATCTCCACATCGAGCGATTTCGGTCCACTCGTCGCGATTATAATATACTATAATTATAATATATCATCGCATATTCATTCGGTCGTCCTCGCACCACACCACTAATCGCACTCACAAACCGCACTCCACTTCTGCCGCCGCCGATCTATATAGTGTTGACGAGTGTGTACGCAGTGTTCCGCGGCGCGATCTCTTTATCCGTACCAGTCGGTAAGTATTTAACGACGTATATATTGTACAATAGAATATAACGTTACAAACGCGTTTCGTATATTATGCTCTTCGACGACGCGTTTTTACGGCAGACGCACTGATGCCTATTCCATTTTAGATTTCCGATAAGATAACAATATGTCCCGCTCACTGTATCATTGTAGGTAATCATAATTATTTATCGCATGCGAGAACGACTCCCTGGCTCGAAAAGCGGATAATAAACCGGAAATCGATTCGAATCGTTCGGTTATAGTTATTTCTATATTATTGTTATTATTATGTCTTTCGTCGGTATTTTCGACGTGGGTCGTCGTCGGATAGCAATCGAGATGAAGAAACAATGTGTACGATCGCTATACGTATATTATCTACCTATAAACATTTAAAGTGCCGACGAAATAGTGCCGTCAGGTAAGCCGTTGGCTTTAATCGTAAAACGTCATGGTATTTCGTACTGTCATTGATACTATTATATACATGGGCGGTGTGATCAGAGTAGATTCGTAACGCGAACAGAGTGGTTCTTATATAGTGCTCACGAAGTCTTCGTCGACATAGATCACACGCGTTTTATATCGCTCCGTTTGCTGTAGACGGTTCACGTCCAATGAATAAAAAATGATTTCAATTTTATTCAACCAGACACGGTGTTATGGTCTCTTAAGAAATCCTTTTGACGAGCACTCGCGTGTCGTAATAATAATTTAAAAAAATACATATTTTGTACAACTATTCCAATGACGACGACAAGCGGTAAATATATGTCAATTTTTGTTCATAGACGACGGGCCTAGTTATTATGTTTCAAGTAAATAAACATATTAAAATATGTGGAAACTTCGATCACATAAAATGTAGTTTTTGGTTAATGTGCTAATCTAAAATTATCATAAAAACCTACAAACTGTTGAAAGTTAAAACAATTTATTGTATTATTTTAAGTTTGTGTACTTTTTGAAAAATAAAAATATATGATTGTATTGTTTAATCTTATAAATAATGTCATCACTCATCAGTGTATTATAAAAATATTAAATAAAAAAAAAGGTCTGGGTGAAATTATGTTAATACTAAAAATAAAATTACTAAATTTCTTAGGTTGAACAATTTAAAAAAAAAATTATATCTTTTGACATCACAATATGTAAATAATGGTTTTAACTGCTACTTATGTACTGGTCATGGTAAATAAACAACAGCGAAATTATTTTTATATTTATTCATTTGAATTATTTTGTAACGTACTCAGTTTTTCGAGTAGAATGGACATTTGAACAAAATTAATTGTTTGTATTGTGTAATTAATAAAGTTTTGAAATTAAACATTTAGATTAGAGAATTCAATAGAATTATGTAAATTTCCATCACTTGTAAAAAATGCGCGTCGTTTTATAAAACATAACAATATAATATTGTGATTTATTTGTAATTTTGATGGTTTTAAACGATATAGCGTGTACTGGATACGCCACAGCGCATGATCTGGGTCGTCGAAATCCAATGATCTCATATATTTGGCTGTATATTATTATGATTTTATTTCGTAGAGGGTGATTTATAGATCAAGCGCTCACCTGCAAATCCGTCCCTTTGATATTTTGTCAAACGACAAACACCACCCCGATATATTATAGTCATGTATACGGTCGTAACAATTATACGGCGAAACGCCACGCCAACGTTCGATTTTATTAGCTGTTACGAGCCAGGACAATGTGATATAACATGAATTACGTTCGTTGTACCGGCCAGCTCAAAACGCCGAGGATACCATTCATCAACAATTATTATTGTTTCCGAAGCGCTAAATCCGAAACTATTATTTCATTAAAACGACGACTGTGTTTCGGCTGAAACGTTGGCGCGTGCATTATTGTCATTAGTAAGTTTATATTATAGTGTACGTGTCGTTGTTGTCGAATGAAAAAAAATCTGCACATCTACGCGACGATTGCCGAACCGTTTCGCTACAGATGTAATACTATTTCGGTACATAATATTGATGACCGTAACTCGTAAAATCGAGCGAATTTGAAAATTTGATGTGACGAACTTGTACGAATTAATTAAATGTTACGCATTTCTTGGAACTTTAATCTTTACTTTTATTTACGGAAAAAAAAAATCAAAACGGCTTTCACGCGGGGTGTTGTGATGCGCAATTAAAACAAATTGATCAACTACATTAAAATGTATGATTAATGGATTACGCGTTTCCTTTATATCTCGCCGTAATTCTCTTTTCGCGGAACCGTTTTATGAATGTACCGATGGTGATTAAATGATTCCGAACCACTCGCGCCGCCATTATAAACGTGACTATTGGAATATGTCATAGTTTACTCGATCAGTCGGCCGTAATGAAAATAATTTCGGAACGCGACAAGAAGCGATACGCAATCGAAAAGTTTTTATTTCGAAAACGAGCGGTAAAAATGTACCGTCAAATGCGCGAAACCCGTCCGCCCGTCATGTTTTGAATAAAACGATTTCACGCGTTTGATGTATTATTTTTATTCGATTATTCTTTTTAAAACGAAATCGATTAAATCGCTTGTTTCGGATACTTATAATACGCTATAACCGAGCGCAGGACGTGCATTCCTCTTACATATTATTATTTTCGGATCAAAGGTACACATTTTTGTGCATTGACTATCAACGCGTGTTTCGTTGTATACGTCGAAAAAGGTGTTTCTTGCTCGATTTTCTCGGCGGATTGTGTAAGCATAAAGAAAAACCCCTGTAAACCATCGAGACGCATGTCGAAGGGAAATGTCCGCAAGCTTGGGCGTAATAGAATTTCGTTCATAATTGTTTTCGAAGTCCGTGTATCCCGTCCGACTTTGATTTTTTTTACGTTTCTAAAAGTAAAACGGATAACGGTTTTTCATTGATTTTGTTATTATTATTTTACTTTTTTTTTTTTTTTTCTAATCATCATCTTTTGTTTGTGCAATTTTATAAAACGACTGTGATCACGGTTCCCGGAGAAATTGGTTTCTCGTTAAAACCGTGATAGACAATAATAATTGTTTAAGACCACAAACCAGATATTACAAAAAATAACTATCGTGCGGCACGGGGTACGATTTGATTAAAATTTTCCAACTCGTGTTTTTATCCCCCTCCCCCACGTGTGAAAACAGTATAATTTATTCAAATTGTTGTGGTTAACTATTCAGTGTTGATCGTCATTTCCCACATTAAAATGTTTGAGTTGTAGATTTTCAGGCCTCGTCGTGTACGCGTTTTTTTTCTGTCTAGTTTACGCTTCAGCATTACAACACTCGCATAATCATCCACTCTACGATGACAGTATTAAATTTATGGTAATCCTATACAGTGACTAAATTATTATTATAATAACGCGACCATTATAATCGCAGCTCAATTGGATTTGTTACACGACAAGTTTACTTGTCCATTTTCTCGACGTGAAATTGTCTGATTATTCTGATTATAACGACGACGAATTCCTCCCGTTTGATGATCACACGTGATGATGGAAATACTGAGAAACAAACATCGTGACCATTTATTTTTACGCTAATAATATTTTTGAAGTTTAGAAAAAAATAAAACTATAAAATTATACACAAACGACGACTAACTACGTTATTGAGGTAGGGTACTACACTATTGACTCGGAGATTTCATCTCGAAACGATAACCGCCGAATAGGTAAGGCTTTTATAATATTATTATTAATACAGATTTTCGTGACTTACGGTTATCTATTGTAAGAATAATGTTCGTTTATAACCAATCTTCTGTCTTCACGTAACGTAAAATAAATATTTTAATAATATTAAAATAATAACATAATATTTGATGTAACAATAAAGTTTTCTGGATAATATTACACAAGACTTAATATTAAGTCGTTTTTTGTTTTTTTTTTCACTTATGTCGATGGCAAGAGATTTACTTGATTGTGTACAATATATTTTATTTGTCGCGTTACTACTAGGAATAGTCAAGTACGGTTTAATTAACCAGTTAATGATGAATAACTGTTTATTTATAGTATATAATTTTAAAATTTGTAATCACACCATTCAGCTTTTTTTTTTTTTATCTAACATCGGGTGAAATTTTGTAGACTCTTTTTTGACGACATGACTACGGTTGCTTGAATAAAAATCAATTTACAATCATTATAATGAAGAAAAATACGCTAATTGTTCATAGGCTTTTAGTTAATCGATGTGAAAAATCGTTTATAACTAATTTCGCATAGTGCTTATCGAAAAATAAATAAATTTCATCATCAGACTAAAAAAATAATTTTTGAACTACTACGCATAAAACAAACATTTAAATATAAAATCTATGATAATAATGAACCAATAATATTGTGAAAAAGGTGAAAAAAAAACTAACTAATGCTTTAAACGAAAAATAAGTCCTCGCAGTAATTATAGGTTTGAAACGTTTTTAATCTCCAAATTGAATATTTAATTAGTCAAATATCAGTTTTAATAGTAGTGTTTTAGGAATTTTGATGGTGCTAGGGAGGTGTTCAAATAATTGTCTTAACTCAGTGTCATGGTGGACATCGTAACCATAGATGTTAAATCTAGTAAGCGCATAGAAAACAAAGCCTCCAAATTGTTTTCATAAGTCCCGAAATATAAATTGGATAAAAAATAACAAAAAATGTTTTTTTTTTTTTAAATTTAACAATTGAATAATAAAAAGTATGCCACAATATCACTTTTCCGAATATATATTAAGTTCTCAACACTGAAAGACATAATGTCGTCTATTTACTAAAGAATTACAATGTATTGAAAATATATTAAAAAAAAATAATAACAAATGATAATAAAGACGGACGATGTATTCATTAAAATATTATTATGCATAAATACTTATTAATGTAAATTTATATTTATTTTAAGCACTTAAAAATTTACAAATTAAGCAGAGAGAATATTTACATAGATTAACAATGAATAAATATAAACTAGACTATTAACAACAATCATTCCGGAATTTAAAATCTAAATACTGATAAATCACATAAACCACAGACGAACGAAATATGTTACATACTCGTAATATAATAATGTTGATAATGTTATAATGTACTCTACAGATGTTCGCGGCAAAATTTAGCCGGATGCAATACATATCGCTATCATCACGACTGTACAACTGAACTTTTATATTTATTTATTACATATTTATATCTACCAATAACGCATGCAACTATTTTATGTATTCATAGTTTTGTACATAGCTATTGACTTTGATAACTATTTATCAAATTATTATCATACAGAAATCGATTTTATTGCAGTAATATCGTATATAAATACAATATTTTGGTTGTACCTATTGGATATTAATGGAGAGAGCGGTCCGGACTTCGGATGCCACGAAAGTTATGCAATAATTTATACTATCAAAATATATGACAAGAGACTCGTGTGAATAACTATCAAATACAAACAAACTCAAGAAAATAAAAACGAATATAAATAAATGGCGTTATACTACCACTAATATATTATATCGCTGAGCAAACAATATATTACAACCAGAGCATGAATAATTGAGAGCACAAACCTTACACGCATAATATATACGTATACAGGTAGGAAAAAAACTAAACTGAAACCAATGTGACGAAAGATAATGCGTTAGTTTTAGGTTCTTCATACCTAAGCAATGAATGTATTAGTTTTACAATATATCGTTTTATTTATTTATTTATTTTAGTCTAAAGACACTTTTTATTGTAGAAGCAATACTTATATATTCCACCTCGGAAGAAGTATAGTAGGTATCTTGTAAAAAATTTAATCTAGTTTGTACTCTGGAATTCTTAAAGTAGATATATTTCAGATCTTAAAAAAAAAAAAACACGAAAAAATGGAAATATGAATTATTATTATTCAAAAAAAAAAAAAACGAATAACCGTAAAAACTTAATACGGATAAAATTCTTCAAAATTGAAAGTTTTTTTTCGTAGTCATACAGGTTGAAATATGGCCCCCATCAAATGCAGTGATTTATCATTAAATTCAATTTTTTTCACACATCTACTACAGTGACCTACTGAATGATGAGGTGCACTTGACGCCTATTGAAAATTTTTATTTTTTAAACATGACGTAAATAATATATTATTATTATTTTCTGTAATATTATAAAAATGTGTATACCAATGCGTGGACTGATAACGAGGTTATTATTATTGTCAAACGACGAAGACCTGGCTAGGTTAAGCCGGTTGAGTATTTCGTGTATCATATTATTCAGTTACTCACCCATGACTGTGAACTGTTAAGCGCATGTTATAATTTTTTATACATAAATATATAATATATGAAAAAATAATTTACTTTTATGGTTTTTGCTGTCAAAAAGATGCCGTACACACGCATGTGTTGACTTTGTCTTGCTAACGTATAACATAGTAAAACATACGTTCCGTAGTTTCAATATTATGTGTTAGGCTTATATATTAGAATGAACTATGACCTATTATAAAACTTAAAGTTAAGAACAATATATGTATTCTATTGTCAGTTTTTACGGTATTTTAATTTTTAAGCGAATTAAAAGTACCTATATAAAATAATTTTTAAAAAAAACTTAAAAATTAAAGTATTACAAGACACCGCAACTAGAGCTCATAGACAATATTTTTACCTGTAAGTAAGATAATATAGGTCATTTCAGTCTAATATTTAAACTATACATATTATTAATTATCGTTAGGCATTAGTAATTCGGAGATCACACATACGGGTACGACATGCTCTTAAACAAACATTTTACATTTTTTTGTATTACATAATTATAATTTTTATGATAATTACTTGATTCATAATATTAATGATTAATGCCAAAATGGCTTTTCATCTTATTCCATAGTGTTTGGAAGTCCTTCGTAGAAAAGTCACGTCGAATTTAAAATCGGATTTCGTGTGCATATTTTCTACCCAAATGTAATTATTTTTCATTTGGAACATTAGTTTTTACGCATAGAGTATTTTCATATATTTAACGCAATGCCATTAACACGAGTGAATTAATACGATTCACTGCGATCGAATACATTCCAAAGTTCAGTCATCCGATCAACGTTAAGAACATTAAAGCGAAACCACTATTATACGAATATAATAATAAAGTACCTACTTTCGGAAATAGCTATGATATTATGATACTCGAGGAAGTCCGGTTGTCAGTATTCCCACATCCTTTAGGTAAGCACTCATACTCGTATGTATATATTCACGTGTTTAGAAATATTATCCGCTTTCGTTCGATCATTGGCCTGTCAAGATATTATCTCCACAATAGCCAACAAGTAGCGGAAAAGATCACTTTACATCGGCTGCCACGGGTGAAAATCGTACGGCAACAAAAAATAAATAATGATAACAACAAAACAAAATAAATACTTGTCGCATCGAATACGTCGTCTCGACAGACATTGCAGTGTTGAGAAGCTTATATGCCTTATCTCGTTGTTGGATGTTCTGTTTGAACATTTTATTTTCCCTGAATTTGGATACGCTTGGTCGCGTCAAACCGTTGAATTGTAACCGTAGACACTACAGACATCGTTATACTTACTATGATATAGTGAACAAAATCGTCGATTTCGTCATAATCAATGTGATTTGCTTTTGAACGTCTAAAATCAAATAGAATTTAGTGAGTTTATTTTATTAATTTTTCTAAATTTTTATCTCCGTAATTTTATTTCGTTTTCCGAGTAAATAGATCAAATTTCATTGAGACGGTCACGCGACCATCTCGTGTACGATATTATCATAATGTAGATATCGGAGCGAGTGTATTTAAAATAATTTATCGATACGAACGTCAAAATGAGGAAATGCGCCTACTATAATACATGTTTTACTCTAGTAGGAAATACTTATTTTTGCGCGAACTCCAAGTACACGAAAGAAATTATGCCAAGAAAATCCAACCATTGTAATATGGAGAGAATAACGAACTCTGTCGAAGGTACCTACACTATAAATATTATTCTGTCATCTGCAGTCACCGCGGTCGCCAAACACGTATTTATATATAAAACATTTTTATTGTTAATTATTTTAAATAAACATCGCGAGTCGGAAGATGCACCGATTGTCAATAACGATTTCGTTTACGAGCCGTATTGTTTATCGTCCATTATTTGTATTGTGTTTTTCCTCCTTCGCACGCTCGTACGCGCGTATTCATTCCATTTTTCTCTTCGCGGTTATATACCCAACCACCGCGTTATATCCGCCTCCGTGTTCTGGTAACCCCCGGCGTACCAATGTTCGCGTTCCATTGTGTGTGTGTGTGTGTGTGTGTGTGTAAAACGTGTTAAATCATCGACGGCGGCGGCGTCTCGGTCCGCCAGAGGGAAATCGATAAAAATCTAACAATATACGATATAATATATAATATGTATATGGTATACCGCAATTATAATATGCGCGTACCACAAACAAGTTTTCCGAACAACCCCCACAACCCGGTCCGCACGTGCGGGCAGACGAGTGGGTACTTTGCAGCGTATACATTCAAGAATGTGTGTATTAGGTTATACTAATCATTTATCATTGGCTGGAAATAATACACGGGACGGGGTGTAGACGGAGTATCCTTTGATTTCAACTACACGGCTGGTACAGTACGTATATTTGCTCGCGCGTGTTTGTGTGTGTATGTGTGCGTTTCATCGACTATACACTATTTACGAATCTAAAACAAATTACACGCACACGCTCCGTACAAATATATTAGTTCGTATTTATTTGAAATACTTTAGGTGGGTATATCTGGTGCACACCTACCATAGAATATAATCAAATACCACTATTAATTATTAAATCGCAATTGATTCACGTGCTGCCGAGTATTGGTATATATGTATTACATCAAAAGGTCGTAGGTTTATGGAATATTTTGCAAACGTGAATACTGGTTTTTAGTAACAAACGTAACTGCACTACCGGCACTTTGATATTGACTAATTTCAGTATTTCTAAACGGACTTGCAGCATACCTATGTCAGTTATGTTTGCTCGGGATAACCAATTCTTACCTATTAAATAAGCGGTTCGTGTTTGAACTCAAAACTATACGTAAAGAAATTGAACGTGTGTATATATATACGCCGAAAATAATATAATATATTTATGGAGTATATTAGATTATTCCAAAGAAAATCGATGTACATATATCGATATATTTATATATATATATAATATTATTTATTAGTCTATTATTTTTGTCTTTCAGTAGCAGAACACGTGCTACGATCGATGTTTCTTGTAGCAAATTAGATCTACTTGATACAATGGAAGATCAAAAGTAAAAGAGTTTCCAGGACCGGCATCATTATTAATAGTAGGGAAAAATAAATAAAATACGGGAATACTGGAATATTTATACAGCTTACATTTTTGAAAAAATTTATTTTATTATTTCGTAGTAATTTAAAAACAAATAATTTATCGTTGGACTTGAAATTTTCAAAATATTTAACCTTGTTTTCTATATATTTAAATGTTTACACTCAGCTAAAAAGCTTGAAAATTTAATACAAGATTTTTCAATTCGTTTTTGCTGGAATATTAAAACATATTTTAAATTATTTTTTTATAAGCTTTTAAAGTTTGAAGAATATCATAAAAATCGAAAAACATTGGTAATTATTTTGTAGTTAAAAATGTATAATATTATTATTTTAATAAAAAAAAAGCTTAGCTTGAAAATACAACATATTACTCTTAAGTTGTTTTCATTATATTAAATATATATATATATATATATATATATTATACATAAATTAATTTATAAATATTTTAAGATTAAATCTTACAAAAACAATTTATCATCAAATGATTTTTTTTACTTTATTATTATTTAAGAAATTTAGATCGTGGAAATTTTAACTATTCAACTATTACTTTAATTACATTTTTATACACATATTTTTGCGTAAATACCATCCTTTATAATAGGAAAACCGTTTGAAACCATCAAATGTATATTAGGTATTTTTATTGTATAAAAATGGATTTAAAAGTTGATTTAGACCTAGTAATAAACAAATTCGACAATATATTTGGCAATATTATACATATACATACCATATTATTATTATACTAAAATATGTATTATAGCACTATCAAGTGCAATAGTTGCAATGCTATATGTATATTGTATATAAATATACTATTGTATATAGTATGCACGTCAAAATATGATGTTGGTATAATATTATGTTGTATTATATCGTTCACCAAGTCTGTGTAATAATTTGCTTATATATTTTAAAGAAGTTATTAATAAGTATAAATATTTTACAATTACAAAAAACTGATTAAAAGCAGTATTATTTATCATTTTTATGGTTTATTATATTATTAAGACTATAATATCACCAATTACTTTCTAAGGTTAGTTTTTTGGTTTGTTATAAAATGTAAAATGGGTGACATAAGGTAACATCCAAATTATTGAATTATATTTCTCAAAGAATTATTATGTTGACACATTTATAAGTCACTTATTAAAAAAAATACGCAGATCAATTAAATAAACACTTAAATATTATAAAGTCATATATTAATAGTTTTAAATTAAAAATTCTATTAAACGGTTTATATTAATACGTCTGAACTTCTAAAAGTCATTGAGACACGCATTAATTATAAAACTAAATACACTATTTTATATAATTTAAAATTTGTTAAACAATACTGTGTATTTTATTTCATATACGATATTAATGTTTTAATTGCTATTTTCAAGTATATTAAATATTTATAAGAACCATAAAAATTTAATTTTCCATTATAATAATCATAAAAAAAGTTATGTCAGATACACTGCAGACGTCATAACTTCAAAATTGTATTTAAGCTCACGGCCATTCTAATTAATCACGAAATCCCTGTACTGTGATCTTTGACGTTCCTTCAACTAAAACTGTACACGCATAGTAGATTTAATATAATTTATTTATTTAGCTGACATATATATAACTACGTTTTCGGTATACCTCACTGCCATAGGTACAATACAATAAAAATAGTAATATTTTTGTTTTAGCTATCATCTTGAAATAATTCTAGTCTCGACAAGACATTGCAAGTAAACTCTGCATTCAAATACTAAACGATCTTCAAAGGGACTAAAAAGTCATTTTTTTTAATAATAATAACTCTTTGTTAGGTGAAATGTTAGGAAATTCGTATTCAGAGAACGAACGCTTTGAATAAATCCCATCTACTATGCAACCGGCGAGCGTAAATCGAATTATCTGATAAATATGAGAGTGACATTTTGACTTTGAATGATTAGATACATAGATCTGCTTAGCAAATTTATCTATTTTGTAGTCTATACTATAATAGAATCAATCCAAGACAATTTAATATTTTAAAATATATTAAAAATTATATTTGTATAAAATGTTTTACAGAAGTAGTGCCTGAGTACATAAAAATATTATAACTTTATTAGATTTCTTTTTGGTAAATACATGCAATGCAAAAGTTCATTATAATAACGATAATAAAGATAAAACTACAATTATTAACATAAAATTGTGAAAACAAAACAAAAAAATAATTTTCAAGAATTTATATGTGTGTATTTAACTAGTATGTATTCCTTTTTTTAGCTCCATTTTAATTTCTTCCCACAATACTACATCATGTTTGATCAACAATACTCCACTCTAAAAAACAAAGTTCACCGCGTAACATTTAAAAGAAAAAAGGTTTTAAAAATTAAACATGGTGGGTTATTATAAGAGAAAAAAAATTGAAAATAGAAGAAACAAATTCATACTACCTGCTGGCAGCTAGTCATGTACTATTTTTAGCCAATAGAGGGTAATTCAAATTTAATATTTAATCGATTTCTCAGTCATATGAAAGTATAAAAAAAATACATGTATTTTAATCGGAATA
This sequence comes from Rhopalosiphum nymphaeae, assembly GCA_036289425.1. Taxonomy (NCBI): domain Eukaryota; kingdom Metazoa; phylum Arthropoda; class Insecta; order Hemiptera; family Aphididae; genus Rhopalosiphum; species Rhopalosiphum nymphaeae. Next base: position 47,429,516 of record JAZAQC010000006.1, on the reverse strand, counting down.
ATGTACTACACCTAATTCGTTAGCGATAACGTATTGGAATTGAGCCACGTTTTAGCCACCGATAACCATATAATATTGTGTACAGTATTAATAACGTTATAAAATTATTAGTTGTCCAGTACAAGCGGGGAAAAACAATTATTTTTTTAATTCAAACATAATCATCCCGTATTTCAACTTTGTGCCCGTTGTCGCATTTTGTCTCCTTTTTCGAGTCTGTTTCGTATTGCGTTTTCTCCCTTATTGTCATAATAACTTTTTGAAATTTGTAATTTGAAAAATCATTTTTTATCCGATATATTTGTATTATAATATTCAATGGGATATTTGAATCTATACTTTTCAACGGTATTTTTAGATTTTTAATTGCTGCACGCTAATATTATTGTTATGATATCGGTGTGTGGCGACGTCGTAATAATACTATAATATTTGTTTATATTTTATAATATCCACAAAATTATAACTATGTACAAGTATAAATATTATTTGTTATTAATATATTATTTTATTTATGATTGTCGAGTACACGACAGACATTCAGTATAGTCACAGTTATAGAATAGAGATTAACTCGGTAGTGGTGTAGTGACGTAGTGGCGTAATCTAAAATTCACTGTACGATTCGATAATAATTTGTTTTCAAAATACCAAAAATACGGTGCGTTTTCAGCGGTTTCGTTTCAAATTTAAAATCAGTATTTAGATTTTTAATGATGCTGATGAAGTTGAAAAAATATTTCGTGCAGTATGTAAATCGATGTATTTTCTATAGGACACAGTGAACGTTCAGATATAAAACAGCATACTACAAAAGTGAAAAAAACATTTATTGTTACTATCAATTGCATCAATATATGATTGAACATTTTTTCATATTATTATTATATTTAGTTTGGTAACTTAAGTTCCTCATATTTTTATTTTATTTTTATGGTCACCCTAAAAAATAGTGACTCAGTGTATTAAAAGTCTACATTTATAACTGTTATAAAGTATACATACTTCGGCCGGATGTCGTTTTATGATAATCTTATAATATCAATTACAAATTATATATTTTTAAGTATGTATTAAATTGTAACAATAATAATAATTTATTTATAACTACTAATTGAATGAAAAAAATAAAACAAATTTTAAATACTTCAACGGTCATAAAATATGATTTGTAAATAATTTGAAATAGGTACTTATAAACTCACTACAATTTGTTTTTCATACAAAAATTGGATAATAATTTCAATGTACATTAAAATATGTTCGAAATAATTAACTAAAAACATAAAAAACGTTTTAGAAGAGCTTTAAATTATATTTATTAATCATTTGCAATAATTTATTCAAATATTGTAATTTTAAATTCTATATTATTCAAATCACAAAACATGCAATAAACCAATGAAATACTGCAAAATAAAATTATTCTTATGGTTTACTGTGTTTGCATATAATTGATTATTCCAATTTAATTTTTAACGATTGAAACTGTACCGAAACCTTTTAGACGTTAAAAACATTTTTATTCTAAATGCATAAAAATATTATGTTTACAATAATATTGGTAATACAAATCATGTTTGGATACTCTTTATTCCTTAGCTGCTGTCAAATAGATTAAATTTAAATTATGCATTAGTTTATCAACTCGCTATTAAAATAAAATTAAAACTATTTAGATAATATGTATGATTTTTATACATAGGTCGTTTTCTTTGTAGTGCTTTACATTACACAAATTTGAGAATTTTCGTATAGATTTACGTAGTGATATGTACATGAAATTTTCTAGCCTTATTCATATTAAAATATAATATTTAATTTATGTGTAATAAAAATTTCCTATGATGTATAAATATTTAATACAGCGATGAATATACGAGTACACTCGTCAAAGTGGACGTGTCTTATAAAAAAACGTTAATTTCTCTATACTACTTTGTAAATTGTAATCCTTGTATTTCTGTGATGATCTCGTATTGCCAGGCAATGATCAATTAATCGATCAATCGGTTATCGGTTTGTTGAATCTCGAATAACAGAAATATTTCTTTAAAATTCGCGTAAAAACCACTTTCTGTGGAGGTTCTTTGGATAGGTCTGTTTAAATTTAATCGAGACATGATATGGCTTATACATTTTTTACGCAGAGAAAACGTAAAAGTTTACTGTCTTATTCCCGAGTACATTATTTATTCTGTTTTCCGAAACAAAGCAATAGGTACACACGAGATTCGTCGTTATTGTCGAAAACCTGAGTCGAATGAAAATTTCTGGCTTATAATATATAATAATTTGGCGTGCATCATCGAATTATTAAAAACCGTATATATATATAGCTTCGAATTTGCATTGAAATGTTGTACGCGAATTCCGACATATATATATATATATATTATATATGCCAGAGCGGTTTGAATAATATGTGCATCTCGGGCTCCACACACATATTTAGGTATACTACCGATGGGTTCTGCCGGACAATTCAATTTTTTAAATGGACCGGAATATGTAAACGCGCAGACCTACGCCTCACACGTGCGGCGTGAAGCGAACATTAAACGGGAACGTGAGGGACGGCATGGGACACGCGGTATAACCGCTTTTACGGTAAAATTGTTTATGAAGAACCCACGGCGAGAGTATTATTATGGAGGCGTTTACGGCTAATAAAAGTCGTGTTTAGACCTTTACGGTCGTGCGTGGTCCGACTAAAATGCATCCACGTTTCAAATGGTCGAGAGCAGGTGTCTTCCGTTCAGAGCATTTCGCGCGCGTTACAGACGATTGCCGCGTGCGCGTGTGTTTACGCGTGTATGGAGTTTACGAGGTGGTTTCTACTCAAAAAAAAATATGTCTGGGAAATTTAAAAACAATTTATTACCTATAATATTATTAACTGCCGTTAAATTCGTTCATTTTAAATGGATAATAAAAAAAAAAAAAAAGAAAGAAAAATGGAAGGGAAACGCACGGTTCTTGATTTGACTACTTCCGAAGGCGTTTTAATTTCAAAAAAAAAAAAAAAAAATACTATTCTGAAGTGATATAATTCCGATAGCGGTAACGGAAGATCGAATGATTTCGCGTCAATTTTATCTCAATAACAAAAACAAAACGAAAACGCATCGGAAGCGCGCGCGCTCATATTATATTAGTACTACTATAATAATAAAGATAATATTATACAAGGCGTTCGGCCGATAACGAGGGTGGTGATTTGTAACTGTAATATAATACGCACGCACACGCACGCACGCACGCACACACCCATATAATATTATACTACCGACGACGCCGCATTGCAATTTGGCTGAATACCTGCGACTGGAAATCTGTAACAATTCTTACACTAATCCTTTACATTGTTTAGCCGCGCAATCAGCTGAATTCGATTTAAATCACCGCGGAATACCGTCCATGGACATTAGCGGAACACTAACAAACGTTAATAGAAAAAGATTCGCCAAATTCAATTCCGTCCTAACCCCGATACACGTACAATTGTTCCTATAACTTTATAGATTTTATTTTGTTTTTATGGAATAATTAAAAAACATATTATTTATATACATATATGATTGCATTATTATACTAACGAATAGTATTGTAAAATGTTGTTAGCTCACGTTTCGGTGTTTTATATGTAATGAAAACTAATCAATTAAGCATACATAATTAAAACGTTTTCTGTACTATAATATTTAGCTTCAAGTATATTCTAAATATCTAGTATACTCTTTACAGAAATCCCTAATAACGAGATGTTTAGAATCCTCTCGACATGTTATTCTAAACGCTAAAATGTTATAAGCGAAGACTTGACGGTCTTCGAAATTCAAATAAACTATTTGCTTAAATAATATAATTTATTGTCATATAGATTCGATTTATTCATTTTTTTAAATACAAATTGAGAAAAATACCAAAAAACGTGTAACGTATTGCAATTGTTATAAAAATCTTTGAATGATTGTCGACCGGTTTCGTTTGTGGGTGGCGGAAGATAAAAAAAAAATGTATTATGCGACTATAATAATTTGGAGCGTTTGACTTTGAACCGACGCTTATTTTTATATTATAATATTATTATTTAATTGCACGACCACCAAAGACCGTATTATAATAATGCTCTGTAAAATATCGCCATTTAACAATTTAACGAAAACAACGTCCCACAGGTTAAAATAGTTTTAATTTATATATTTTAAATTATTGTTAAAATAATAATGATGTGTTATACACGCTTCATTTTCGACCTGACGAGATGAGCACAATTATCGTACAATCTAAAACCTAGAGTGAATGAACTTCAATGAGTGTGTTTATTTTTATTTGAAATATTTGTTTTTATTTATTTATTTACAGTTTTTAATAGAAATTTATAATATGAAATGTAAAAAAAAAAGATTAAATTTTTGTAAAAACCTAACTCTAAGCGCCAGGAAATTATATAAAAATGTTTGTTTTGGTTTCTACGAAAAGTGTATTTTGTTTTTTAACGATATGTTTTTATCAAGTCTGTGTGGTATTTTTTCCTGGTAAAAAAAATTATATGTAGGTTTTTTGATTTCATAATTTCGTTTCACTTCGGGTATAACGAACTCTTAATATGAAAATATGTTACTCATATCAAAAATGATGAAAAACTGCTTCGAAGAAGCATGGAAATTGCTGCAAATCATAAGATTGAAAAATGCAAAGAGGTATTAATAATATGATGTCGAAGCAAAAACTATTGAAAAAAATTCCAATTTACGACACATATTCGTTTAAAATAAAATAAAAAAAAATGTTTTATAAAAAAATATTCTTGTATTGTTTCAAATAAATATCTACCTGCTGAATTTTTTAAATATCATCTAGTATCGTGCGTGGGGTCATGCTCGTTAGGTATTATACGAACTCTTAAGTTTTTTGAAACATTTTTAATGGCTGTCTTTATTCCTATAACCAATAACGTAAGATATAAAATATGTAATTATGACTTGTGTAATTTCTGTATGTCTATTGGGATTATTATAGTATTATGTCATTGTAAGACTCATTGGAGATACGAACGAAAAATAATATATCAATAAAATTAAGTTGATTAAATACCAAAATTTGACTCAAACTTGCGCTTTATACATCAAACAGGTACGTTTTGACGCGAGACATATTATTTGTTAGTTCAAATATTGTATAATAATATTAAAAATAGATACTTTTGCTTAAATTGTCGCATTAAAAATATTTTTAAATTAAGTTATATATATAAAAAAAAACATCACATTATTCACATTCAAATATTTCCATGTAAATATAGCACTAAAAATACAAAAATAATACGTATTATATTAAGCACAAAACTGATGTAATTTATATCATATTATTGTCCTGTACATAATACATTATGGTTTTCATGGAAAAAATTATACGTACAGAAGAGTTCAGAAATTGTGTTTTTATTATAAAACAATACATTATAATTTTATGCAAATAAATTATCACGGAAAATTGTAAAACATCAAACTAACAATTTTTTTTTAAAATAGGGTAATAATTATAAAGTATTATTTTTTTCATTGCAATTATTGATCAAGAGTGGTAATCTTCTTAAGCAAATTCCGTAATATTATGATACTTAATATCTAACGTTTCGAACATTAAAATAAACCCTTGTAAAATACAACATGCGTTTTTACAACGAAAGACTATTATCCGTTATCATAATAATTGAAAAATATCGTCGATGACTATTTTCAGCAACAGTTTACTGTACATACGTGCCGATATACCATCCAATAACTGCGAGCATCAGTGTTTTGATATTACGAGTTCCTCATTTATAGGAAAATAAAGCATTGGCAATTTTCATTGATTTAAAGTACGAAAGACTGAAATTGCATAGATTCTTCTCGTGTCTTAAAATATCGATTTAGGTAAAAACTTATAACAATTTGAAAAAAAAAATATTTGAAGTGTACAAAACTGTCATCGAGAAAATATTTATTTAATATAATTGCTCTAAATACTTTGCGACACACTTATTATATCACCAGAAAATAATAAGACATAACATAAATAGGAACGACCATGTTTATCTATTTTTTTTTCAATATTATGATGATATGTAGTATAAAATTAGTAATAAATTATTATAATGCCGGGTAGATGACTCGGTTAGGCTGCAGGGTTTTCGCGTTATTACAGATTGATATTCTGTCCATAGTTCGGTGAGAAATTTTATTAGCGAGCAATGCAATTTATCAAGTACATAGTCTGAAAAATCAAAGCCTTCCTCGGGTGTGAAGTTAGAAGGCCTTGTAACCCGTCCTACATATTATCCTTGTTATTTTAACGTTAATTCGTTGGAAACTTTAAGGTCCCGAATATGATTATAACGACAGGCATATAAAATATAATATGACACTCCTCGAAAAATACGGTTTTACTTGGGTAATAATTTTTATCTCGCATGCGCTTTTGATTTATTTTATAATACACAAACGTATAATTAAGTTATAGAGTTATATACGAAAAGTTTATATGTCTAATAAAAACTTAGTTTGAAGTAATTTACAGGATTTATTTGGTGTGTTTAAACGATACACGCGCTTCAGTGTCAACACGAGCTATGCGTTGTACACGTATAATACGTTTATGCGTACACGATGCGAGGAACTACGTATAATACACACACACACACACACACACACACACACACACACACACACACACACACACACACACATACATACATACATACAAACATTAATAAATTTATAAATATATAGTATCTGACCAGACAGTGTTGTGCAATTTGTACAGGGACATGCGGACATACAAATACGAAAAAATAATGTAACGAAGTGATCTCCTCAAAAACGCATAATATACGATTTGAGCGCGCATCATATCATTATGCGAGTAAATATTAACAAATATTATTGTTTCCCGATTATATTCATAATATTATTCATATTGTTTAACATTTAATCAACGTTACGACTGTGTGTAAGAATTTAAATTTCCATAAATAATCCTACTCCTACGTTTATCCGCGTTTGCCAGTAATAACGTTTTACGGCGATACGATAATATCCGTCGTAGGTAGGTAGGTAAAATATGCATTCCGGAGAAGGCAATACAAAATCGCGTTAATAATAATTATATATATTGAAACATCGCATCGATATAGTTTTATTATTCTATACATTTATAAACTGCCGAGGTGGATTGCCGGGGGTTGCCCCACAGAAAACCGAAGAATATTTTCAATTTAGTACTGGAATAATGAGTTTCCAAAGCCGAATGGACCATACATGGTCCGAAAATCGCAATCCGAAAATTGAGAGCTATGAACGAATCGGTTTTTTCAAATCATATTTTTTCTACGAATTTTCGATTAATATTATTAGAAAAAAATTAATTCATCATCAAAAAAACATAATATCTTATGTTCCCAAAATCAACGACTGGAAGAACAATGTTGATATATCCTAACGTTCGGATTACATTGGTTTCGTTTCAAAACGTGTGGAAAGTATAATAATGTATCAAAAATAATTAAAATAATTATATAACTCGTAAACAATAACGTATCTAGTGAGTAAGTTCGTCACTTTCAATTATTGCATAAATTGCTTACAAAAATGACTCGGTGGTGTCACATGAATTTAACCACATAAATATCCAAATACCAATTACGGGAATTGTTCGATACCGCACAGATTTTATTGAAATCACAAAATACCTACAAACAAACCATTTGTAATACACGTGCACATTCTTGTTTCTAATACGGAATAGAAAAATATAAAATAAATATTTATTTTTTTCAAATGATCTAGTTATATACTATATACTATTCAAATAGCGCGTGTTGCTGTATCTGTTATAACTTATCTAAACCAAAAACTGTCATCGTAAAATACTGATTGCTCTGATTTCCTATGTTATTTTTTTATAAAAAATGTAAACGTGTTAGGAAAACGAACGAAAGGTAAATATTATAATATATTGAATTTGTATACATTTCAGATAAGTCAAAATAATTTTAAACATTAAAAAAAAAGTCATTAAGCTATCCTGAAGTCTGCGATATTACAATTGCAAAAAACAAATCAATTTTGTGTGTGGTTTTGTCCCGTGTGTCCTATTAATAATTCTTATGGTGACCACAGTCATCTCTCATAAAGTCATGAGTATTATTAAAAACATTTTCTGGTTTTTCCAGTTGGTGGTGAGGTGTTTTAGAGCATTCACGAGATTTTCAGCCATTTTAACGAACGAATCGTGTACCTACTATAAGTCGAATTCGTTTTTGTCTCTCAAACAAAATGTAGACCCACTCACCTTTAAATTACTCCGTTGAAGCAACAGCAGCAGCACACAACGACAAAAACGTAATATGTGTCCTGAATGTTAAATTTAACGATATTATATGATATGCACGAGGTTTATTTTATCAAAAGAGTAGATATATAATATAATTTTATTATGTTACGTTGGGCCATCTTATGTTTTGGTTACCTACTTTGTTTCGTACAACTGAGCAATGTATTCTTTTTTTATATTTTACGTTATTTTTCAATAGTAATTTGTTTGATGTCACGTCGGTCCGTAGTTCCGTACAAATGTATCTATCTGTCTAGGCGTGCGTATACGTCGAAGAAGTTTGTAAATGTAGAAAAAGCGAAATACAAAGAAAGCCAACAGGACGAGAAGGATAGTACAACTGGAAGAAAGGAAAAGTGTTCGGAACCGGGTCCCATCTTAAAATATTCAGAAAAATCTTTTGGCACGGACACCGACGGTACTAATGAATCGAAAAAAATAAAGGTTTTTTGAACAATAGACGAACAACCCGTAACGTAAATAAATGACCTGATCCTGAGGACGTTTCTTTACTTATCTAGATTGGTGACTTTTCAACGGAGGGCGAAAAAAAACAAAGTGGTGGAGCGAGTAAAGAAAAATTGAAAAAGGTAAAACGATTTTTATATTTCTCTTTCCATCTCCGCACGCCGGGAACGGAAGATACGACGAACAGCGCCGGTGGTATTCGCAAGCGAAAAAAATCTAGTCACGCGTATAGCAAATTTTAATTTTTATATATTTTGTATGTAGTGTGGCACCATTATGTAGTCGATTGTCTTCAGATAGAACGGTTTTTAAAACGAGTTTTTGACTACATGTTATTATACGAACTTACGAGAAACGTTAATGTCTCCACTGTGCGTTACTCAATTAACGTGTTTTATCGCGATTCTTGTGAACGCTATTTTTTGGACGCTAAACTGTCATAAAAATAAAGTTTTATATTTATTCGAATATAAATATAAAAAAAAAAAATACGATTCTTGCAGAATAGAGGTTGTTTTTAAAGTAGATAATCCTTTTTAACATTTAAAATCCGACATTCTCCGGCGAAAAAGAAATATCATTTAATAATATTTTACAGACGAAAAATGTTATTTACATCATATTATGATTAATGATTATGCAATATAATCGAAAAATTATAGTATCGCGTGAGCAGTAATACTTTACTGACAACTGAAATGTAAGAAATAAAATTAACGTTCATTAGAATTACTAATAGTGGACATTTTCTCAATGGTAAAATATAACGATAAACAATATTATTTAAAACATAAGTAATTAAATTACATCAGCATTTAAAACGTAATAATAATGGTAAATATGTTAAAATTTGAAAGAACAAAAAATCTATATTTTTATTACTTGCAGTTATAGGTCACACACTCAAGTAGGTCAATATTTTATTAGACATTTATCCTATCATATATTATGAATAGCTCATTGAACGCATGCCTAAGGTAGGTAGGTAAGTGGGTATATAGAATAGAGAAAAACTAATAAAAATATATCATGCCTACAAACAACTCAAAAAGACAAAAAAATTTAAAATGTTTTTTTTAATTTTATCATACAATGAAAATGATATCAACAATTGGTGAAAATTTTAAGTATTTACTGTTATATAGGTTATACTTATAAGTTTTTGAGGTATATAAAAAAACATATTGGGTATGCAATATGCATACATAAAAATCAATACATTTATTTAATTTTATCTCCGCTCAGAACTTAAAATCCCACGTTTTCTAACTAAATCACTAAATAATAGTTTAGTTATTTTTAATGGAAATCGTTACATATAGCGTAAACAAACAACAAAATATATATATTTTTAGAATAAAACTGTAAAAGTACAGTGTATACGTTAATAAAATTGATTTGTTAATTTATTAAGTTTTAGGTTAAAATAATGAACAAACTTGTTAAGTCAAGAAAGGTAAAAATAATTTACTTTTCAACTATTTATTTTTCTAATCTATTGTCACCTTTAAAAATGACCAATTTTATATTTGTTATTGTACTTTTTGAACGCCATTTATTACATTACTGAAATTGACACAAAGAGTGTAAACACTTGGGTGTTAGTAGTTACATAGTATAATATAATATAATATGCAAATAATATATTTATTCTAGAAACAATGAACTGCACTATTATTATTTACAGGTATTAATCTCTTTTCGTCATATACTAAAGTGATTTTTCGTAATAAATATATTTTGTATATTTATTTTTTTATCGAAACATAATAATTAATAGTATTTATGTCGAAACCCAATACAAAAAAAAAAAAAAATAAATCGATGTATTTTCTTTAACATACTCGTATATTACATATTACCCTGTTAAATGAAATAAAAATTTGATTTTAATTTTGTAAAATACAATTATGTAAGACATGTTGATCACCTATGAAATGGCAGTACTTTTAAATTTGTTAGTTAGAAGATTTTTATATTTTTATTATTGTTATTAGGATTAAATAGATTTAAACTTTTAAAACGGATTTTAATTAGATTTATTTAAAAAAAGAAAGTTTATTATACAAACTTTTACCTATAATTATAATATATAAATACCATGTATACGTCCATTGATATTTCAGCTTGAAAACAACACAATATTTACATTTTCTTAAATAAAAAATATTGATCAGCCTTCTCGAAAGGGATTAAAATCGATAAAATTGATCAGTTTCGCTGCTTTTCATTATATTGGTATATTATTATCGTTTTGAGTGGTTCGAACACAGTGATCATAGAAAATCATTTCATGTGACAACAAATGTATCTTCCAGTGGTTAAAATAATCAGTTAATTCATTCGGACGTGATCGATACTATTTACAGATAATATGCTCGCGGCTAATTTATTATTGCGTTTATTTTTTACACACTGAAAAGTCACCAAAATACCGTCACATGGCCCAAATTGTTCTCCCCCGATAGGCGGCCAACACTGCAGCCCCCTTTACCGCCATACAACGATTTGTGTGAGATAAGAGAAAAACTATTTTACCACGCTCGGCGGTAACAATACATTTTGTATAGTAAAACGGTTACTACTATTCCGGACACGGTATATGGATCATAATAATAATACACATCCAAAACATTTCGCGGGTAAAATGTATAAATTTCACGACCTCCTACCTATACGTATCGCTCTATATTTCACGCGCCTTAATATTTTCATCTACTAAAATCCAGCAGCGATACTGTATATCGCGTAGTTAGGAATAAATAAATAAAACCGCCTAACACTGCGACGGGTATTTATCATTCCGTGTCCGAAATTTTTTCAAACAAACGCGCCGCTGCTGCCGTTGCACGCAGCTGTGTATTTCCGATTCGTTTGAATTCTAGACACGGAAGGATAAATGTATGTGTTCAAATAATGAACGTACAAAGCTTGATCATCGCATTGTCAAAATAGTAATAAGATTTGATGCGAAATCAATAATTCGGAAATTCTTAGAAATATTAACTCAGCATTGTCAGCACGAAAAATAAAAAGTAACGAAGACAGCGCGCGTAGCTATAGCGAAAATACAATTTAAAAACAATACGTATATCATATTTACTCTTTTTGCACGTTTGGCATACACACAGTGGATATAGATTTTTTAACACTGACGACAAAAAAAAAAAAAAAACCCGTCAATATAATATGATCACACGCGTTGTGTTTTATATATGGTTACTTCGAACTACTTTCACATCAATCGCATATGGATATATTATTATTATCGTACGAAAGATGTTCGATATATTTTCGCGGCACAATAATTATATCACCTGAACTTTGGAAATAAACTCCTGACATAAATATATTTGTATACAGATTTATTTATGAGCTACGATTTCCTACAGTGCCCTACTTAATTATGCGCGTAATCGAGATCTGATTATTGGAATTTGTGAATTTAAAAAATGTAGAATTTTTATATGGAGAGAATTCAATACTTTTTTTTTTTTTGATAATACACGATATTTTTAATTTGTTTGAATATTGAACGAATAATAACATGTTGTTTATTTAAGTAGGATTTACATTGCATGATGCGTAGGTAGATTTTTTTCTCATTTTTTCTTCACTCATGTAAGAGCTTATTTATTCAATGCTTGATATTTTTATATCAATATAATATTTGAAAAGGTATTCTGTTCATGACCATAAGATTAAACGTATAAATTATTTTTAAAATATAATAAACTATTATGATGAAAAAAACAACGATAAAATTATATGACGATAAAATATAGAAAACTAGTGTAGCCAATTAAATGTATTACTTCGTGTATATGTCTCTCGTTATGTATATGTTACATATATTGTAGACTTAAAGTTCAGCTTGTTATGTGGTTGAGATGTTTAATTACAAACGACGCACTTACTTCATACCAACGTATTTAATATGACCTAACTCGTGATGATCGTCTGTGCATTTATTATGTGACGTTTATTGTACGATATACTTCCATAAAAATTCCAGATTGCTTTTGAAATAACGACTAACGGCAACAATGAAGAAACATTTTATTAATCTGATATCACATAATTAATTTTATATTATTCTTGCTCTCATTTGTTTCAATAAATTTTTGCTGTTAGGGTTTTAAATAACAATAAATTCCGCGGAGGCAAGATCGCGTGGTATTTGATGTATACAAATCACTGACCGTCAACTGGCCGTTATTATTTTTAAATAGTACGTTTAAATAATGTTTTTGAATTTAATTAAATTGACACATTTTCACACAACTCTTTATTGGCTATTACGACAAATTGTTTACATTCCATGAGTTATATTTTTATTTACATCGATAAGACTAAAGAACAAAAAAAAAATACTAGCGAAATTATGATAAATAGATTATTTGCATGTTAAGCGTACAAAAATATTCAAACAAATTTCAATTATCTAACATTGTGTGCGTAACGGAAAGAATAAAGTTTACGATATTTATCTTAATAAAGATGGTAGGGAGACACGACGAATTTCTTTTAATATTATTACACTAGCGTTGTAAAATTATTACATAAAAATACCGTAAAATGTCAAACTACCCACTTCGCAATAACACGAAAAAAAATTGTATGCGCAGAAAAACTTTCAGACTTATTGCTACTAATTTTACTGTGGAAAGCGGACATATATCTATCCGACTGATTATCTAACATAAAGCCGGACGTTTGAGATGATGTCACGTGCGAATGTGCGATCGGACGAGTAACATTTTTAGGACTGCGTCAACACGATTTTGAATGAAACGCACGCTGAAATATCTATTCGACAAGATATTATATCGCCAGTCATGAATGGTGACCAGGTATTCGATTTCGAACACGTTTTGGCTGACAAGTATATTGCGGGAAGAATAAATTAACAATAAAATCTTAGTACGACCAATGGCCACAGACAGGCTGTTTTTTGTACCTTCATATTTAACGCATTGCATTTTATTGCGAAATAGTCTCGAGCAAGAACTTTATAGTTTAAAAAAATGAACATACCTAGAACACATCCTGGTCAACATATTAATCCATATGGACTTTTAACATTCAGAAAATCTTGTGACTGGAACCCGATCAACAACCTTCGAATGTCCTAAAGTAAATTAGCGTACCGGTATATCGATGATATCTGACGACAGTCCAGAGGTAAAGATTTTTTTTGTTTATTATGAATTTTGAATTGAATTGAATTATTTTTATCATATTTTCTTCTTAAACGTGTTGATATTTATCATGGTGGCCAGTATTACTTATCAATAGGTCTTGAATTTATATGCATTGGTATGTTGTTTTTGAAACTTCTGATTACTTATTTTGTAAGTAATGTCCACGAATTAGCTCTTGCTGAGGTAAATGGTGGTATTTTTATTTGTCATTTTGAATATTTTGGATAAAATGCATATTTTGAACAAAACGAATATTTTTATACATTTCGACTACAAAAACACAAAAAGTGCATGTTTTATAGTAAATTTCGTTACAATTTATTTCATCGCTGTACACTAAGATAAAGAATGCTATAGCTTTATTTGAAAATAGAAATATACAAAATGATTTAGCTTATATAAAAAGTAACTTTGGCTTCATCACTCAATCTATTTTGAAATTAGAAAATGCATTATTTTTACTCGATGAGAATTTGGTAATCGTTGAAAACAACAAATCTAAACTTGGTCAAAACAAAGGACCAATCGCTGAAAAAATCGATAAAAAATATAAAAATATGTTAGAAAAAAATACCGGCCTAAAAGTTATGTTTACGATACGTATTACTTTAAATGACAACAATCTAGATGAAGATTTTCCAAATCTAACTCTTGGGGTAGTAACAAAATTTAGATATGTAAAAATTACGTCATCTGATGTCGAACGGAGTTTCAGCAAATATAGAAATATATTAAGGTCAAACAGAAGATCGTTCATTTTTGAAAATTTAAAACATGTAATTGTTTCATGTAATTCATTTGAGTAACTTTATCAATTTTATATCAATTAATATTTTAGAGATTTTAGAATTTTTAAAATGTTTTTATATTTTAAGTGTTTATTTCATTATATTTTTTGGCGTTTAACATATTTATTTTTATTAATTGGTATTTAAAAAAATATTTATAGAAAATATGTTTTTTAAATAATATTTATGTGGTTTATTTAAGCATATTTTTGCACATTTTTAATAAACAAAATGCATATTTAATTATTTTTTATTATATATAAATCCTAGCCCTATACTTATCAACATGACATGAAATTACGTGAAAAAAAAATATTAAAACGTAAAAAAAGTATCTATAACGGTTCTTAGCACTGAATTTAACACTGTCAAAATTTTAGACGACAATTTTGTGACAACATAACAACAGAATTAATTAAAAAACAAATATGGGTACTTGCATAAAATAATATTATCTTGATAATTTAATAATAAAGTATAAAATATACTATCAAATCATTCGTTTATGTCATTATGACCAATTTTATAGATTTAATGAGTAGGTATCAATATAAGTATTAGGAGGGAAATAATTCTACCACATTAATGTGAATCACGTTTTACCGGAACGACTAGCGTCACTTCAAATAGAATGCAACGGCTTTACGTTTAAAAATGTCCAATGAGAGCAGTTAGGTAAAAAACAGTTTAATTTTTATAGCTTTTATAGCTGAAATATCGTAAAACCATTTTTTAAAATATCCACTGAGTATAGGTATAGGTAGTTTAATAATAAGACCCTGAACGGATTTTTCAAACGAACCCAGTTCGCATTTTTACTGTATATACATGTTAGGTGTACGAAAGTTTGTTGGATGAGTGCGCATCACTGTGAATTCTGAAAGTATTCCAAAAACCCAAAGCTATCGAATTGAATTTAAATTCTTGACGGTTTATTTTCTTTACCAGCGAAAAACGGCAATTGAAGACGACTACGAAATATACTCCGTTGCAGCAGCTCACATTATGTGTGCGAACCATCAGGACTATATAGTGACAAAAAATCACCCAATCATTATAATATTTTACAATTATTTTTTTTTTTATCCGAATAATACTGTCTTTATACTAAGAAATAAAACACTGTTGTGATACTTTATGAAAATATAGATCTATAAAATTATATTTTATTCTTAGAAATGTGGAAAATTGTCTTTCGGTTGAACAGTTCTACGCTGAATTATACAAAAAAACATTTTTCATTTACTTTTGTCTTATACGTTTTCTAATCTTTGAGACTTTAACTATGTATTTGTTTTAGAAGTATTGATATTGTACATAAGTTTTACAATAATTCAGAAATACGTATTTATTTTCAAAAGATATATCAACATCATTCTTATAGATGCTGGTTTTAATAAGTTTCCACCTTTCCGAAAATTGAAGTTCATAAACTGCTGTATATATAACACTTTTAAAAATCGACTTGTTATCATAAGTTTTTTATTCAATTGTCGGCTATTATAGAAAATATCACAATTTACATAAAATGTGTTAATTTTGAAACTGATAAATAAGATTCGAGTAAATAGAAAATATAATATATTATAACATATTATTGTGTGAAAAAATGGCATCCTTTAAAAGTGTCGCATTGGGAAACCGTCCGCCGCTTCCGGAAGAACCACACCTCGAATACAGCATTGCAAACCATATACTATCGAGTATAAAGAATATACGACTTAAAAACATTTAACTATCGTCGCAATGTAGAAAGTTTGAAAAAACATAAGCGATCGTCTGGTCGGCCCGAGCTCAATCTGTTCTTGCCGAGTAGTTATACTGTCACTCGGTCGCAGGACGAAAGAAAAAAATGGAAATAAAATTATGTACGTGTACCGTTATTGTTGTTTTTGTGTTTTTGTTTTGCGGACAGTTAATTCCGAAAAATAACTTCGTTGCCGCAGCAGCAGCGTTTATATATAATGTGGATTTTATACACGCTAATGTACGCACGTATTGCATAAACTTTGACGTTCCGGGTTCTCATTTATCATTTCGTGTACTTCGACCGCAACGTACATTATAGTCGCGAATGTAAAAATACGAAAACGAATTCTTTTCAAAAAAAAAAAAAACAGACCCGACCGCCGCGTGCTATTATAATACCGGTATAATTCGTTTATGATTATTTGGTTCCACAAAGATAAATTAAACGATATGACCTCACGCAGGGTAAAAAGCATAATATTAATTTATTATTTTTATTATTACTATATTACTGCTATATTACTACTATACACCGTTACTGTGTCTGTGTGGTGATATGCAAAGAACACGGGCAATAGGAATATTCATATAAAAACCGAAATAGATTTCATAATTATTTATTTTATTTTTTTATTTTTTACTTCATTTCCCGCTCGCATGCGATACTATGAAGTAAATTCTTCAGTCGCAGTTGATCGCAGTTTTTCATTTGATATACTTGAGTGATTAATGTTTTTAGTCCTGAAATGCGATAGATATTTTTCTAAATACATTTTCTAAACGCCGTACGCATATACGCTTAGTATACACTTCGAATAGGTCGAATTTCTATTTCCTCAATAGACTTTCCCCAAGCAGTATTAAGAAAAGCTATTGAAGTGCAAAAACGCGAGCGATTGAAGATCTCGAAACCTGAGTTCCGTACGGCATTTGAATGCGACGATATTATTTATCATAGCTTTCAAATTGAATGTCCAACGACTACAACAATAATGCATGACCACTATCCACCACCCAGCTGGGAAGAGCATCCCTGTATCAAAATTCAGAATGATATTTATTTTTATCCTTTGAATTTGAATTTTAATGTTATAATACATATATGCATTTATACATAACGATATGTTAATTATCGGTTATAATAAGTAATTGTATTTGAATAAAAAAATTTTAAAAATCGTTTATTATATATACGGGTATTATTTTTATCACATCAACATTAATTCGTCAAAACCATAATGTACTATAGATATATTCTCCGACAGAGATCACAAAATAATGTTTCAAAAACCACTTAAATTTTTAGTTAAAAAAATCACTTTGTATAATATATTATACAATAATATACATTTTTGTCTTTTCAAGTAATATTTAACATTGTTAACTCTCCCAAAACAGCCATGCACAATAAAACTAGCACTTTGATTTTAATAGTATTTTTTGGTAAACTATTTTATTATTTAAAATCAAAATTTACTGAGTGATAATCATTGATATTTACAATAAATATAATTTTTTTTTTTTACTTTTTACGATTTATTAAAATCTTTAAATTAATTTGTATTAAAATATTTTCATTTACCTTGTTTATGATAAAATTATAATTTAAAGTGAAAATAATAAAAAGTGTCCAATTATATCGACATTTTAATTAAAAGACTAAAAAATTAAAAATAAATTTTATGAATACGGGTTAATTAAATTATTTATATTTTAGAACCGTATTTGTAAATTCAAAATTAGTCTAAAAAATAAGCCTTCCTGGGTCTGATATCAGAAGTATATTAAACATATAAAATATAAGTGTAGCATTTCCGGGGCAGTTTCGTACAAGTTGCCACAAACATATTATAATAATGTGCATATATGTAGAGTTGTCAGTCATTAATAATCTATAACTTTATAGAAAATGCAACACCAGAATAATGCTACTTAGACGATTAATGATTTTCCCTATAAAATGGTGAAATTGTTTTGCTCGCGTGCTTTTCCAAAACCATAAAGCCGAAATCAAAACCGAAATCTAAATCAAAATCTGAAACTATATTTCGAGGTGGTAGTAAGTTTTTTCGGTTCTTGCACGATCTAACGACTCCAATATAATTTAATGTAGCTTCTATATGTAATGTTATAACATCGAACAATATAGTACATTATCTAAGGTAACGATGTACACTGTGTGCTGTCCCGATTCAAAAATATTGCCATACTAAATGTAGCGTTTATATTTATGTTATAGGTAAATGATAAAACCTCCTTCGGAGTATGTTGAAGATTTATTGTTATGGTTTCAGCAGAAAATAGTAAAATGATGAATTCCAACTGGCACGTATAATATTATATGTAAAAATATATAACATTGTGTTTTCAACTTGTTTTACAGTAAGTTACTTTATTTACGGCTGAATTGGTTGAGAATAACGTGGTATAATGATATTCCAGTTATATTATTATATGAGGTATATAAAAAAAAATGTATAATATTGATCACCATAAATTTCAATAATAAACCAATATAACAGTTATCATTTATAATTTATAACATTAAGTTGAGAATGTTAGAAAGTCAACGGAAGACAATATAATAATATTATACTGAATCGGATGTACAACAATTCCATATGAAATCAAATATATAAAAAAGTTATAACATCATTAAATGGATTAAATGAGTTTAATCACTAAATTAAGTTTAACACAAAACGTATTTTATTCAGACGCCTTATCGTAAATAGCTGACGTTAATCTTTGATAGTGCGTACAGTTCTTCGGGGAATTCTCGGAGTGTCATAAACACATTTTGAGCCATTAAATATAGTAAACGCTCTCAAGTACTAAACTAAGAAGGAAGGGACTATCGAGGTATCAACTGCGATTATGAGTATTCTTGTGATAGGATGGGATACAATATTATATTATTGTATGCTTTTAAAGTAAACGGATTCATTTTTACTATCGATCGACGTATCTTCTGGACTAGATTGGATAAAAAAAAAAAAAAAAAAACTATGATTAATTAGTGATTATAATTTACAAGGATTATATTATTTATAATTTGAAATGCATAAATGTCATGTATGTATAACATACAATTAATTATATACATTTATAGGTCATATGAGCTAATAAAATATAATTTTATTAAGGATCCGGATTTTTAGGTGTTACATGATATTTTATACTATCATTTACTGAGCATACCGCATACAGCATAAAGACTAATTAGTCATAATATATGCAGTTTTTAAGACTAAAAAGTGTGGACGATTCGCACAACACAGAGTTAAACGTGAGAATGTTTTCTTGTAATATACTAGAATATGACAGAGGTTAAGGATATCTAGTCTCATTTTGAACATATTTTTAAATATTTTGCAAATTATAAGAAAATAATATTTTAATTTTATTTTAATTTGGAGGTCTACCTTTACAGTTATATTATAATTTACAAATAAAATAAAATTATATATTCATATTTATAAATTATATTTATTTTTTTATAAACAGCGCAATGAATTTATGTTTATTATGTTTATGTATTTTTGTATAATTTATATTGGTTTTTAATTTTATAACGAATTATAACTTTTTTTTGTGAAAATAATAAAATGCATATTTTAATGGTCATTGATTGTTTTTGAGTAAAAACCCCTATTTTTCACATTATTAACATAATATTAGCGGGGCGTTTTAATTATTTTCAAACCTACAAAATCCGTACCCAATTTCAACTAAAAGTATAATATTTCATAACAAATAAAAATAAAGCCAAGTAAAATTATTAATCATGCATAATGATGTGTTCATAAAGAATTATTTATTTAGTAATATTATTTTTTCATGGTCAAATTATATTTAATTAATATCAATATTACATTATCTAAATTCTAAAGTTTAATACAAATAATTTAATAAATATTTATTTTTGAAATTTATCAATTTTATATTACATAATTTCTTGGCAATCGTTTAAATGTTTGTTTAAATACAAACAAACGTCTTAATAAGTAGTTACCTGCAGTTATAACGTTGTATTTATGACGTATATGACGTGTTATGTGAACGAAATCGTTTGAGAAAAAATAATCGCCTAATTGTATTATACTGAGCTGTGTTACATCCATCTAATAACCATTGGGAAATCTTTTACTCGGTCTGAGAAAAGAAAACCAAATAATATTAAACTTCCGTCGTCATCCTTTTGCACACACGCCCACGGATGTTTTAGTATCTTTTAAATACGCCTTTATGGCATTTATCAGCCGATCAGTTCGTTCAGTATAACTTCCGTGCTGTCTGTTACGATGCCAGTAGGACATTTCAATTTATAAACCATTATTTTAAACAGTCCCTTATAAAATTAGGTGCCATACACACTGATTACACAACGTATGACATTCAATTAGATTCATTATGTCTGTATCGAAAGAGTATATGTCTGAGTTTCATTTTTAAGCTATTATTTTAAAATGATAATACACAGGAGATTTCTCAAAAACGTTCAATAGAAAATGATCAAGATTAAATAAATATTACTAAGTCCGCCGATTTCGAGGCGGTAACTGCGTTTGATTTTCTGGTATTGTCGAATTCTGAAAATATTCAACCAAATGAATTGTGTTCATTTTGCGTTTCGTTTCTCAGACAGGTAAGCGTTTTCAGCCAAAATGTAGAGGCGTGTCAACGAACAGCCCTACGTATAATAATAATAAAAAAAAAAAAAAAAAAATACTACGTTTTTTGTGACGTTTTCATTGTCGCCAAATATAAGATATAAGAAGCACGTTATTATTACCAATTGTTTATAGGATTTATGCGGTTTTTGAGCGCGCCATATGAAATGCACATTTCACCTTCTGTGGTACCGATTTTAATGTTGGCTGAACGTCTTTATCGAAAAATCACAGTCCGTTCGCTTATATTGACGTCTTCGCAGACGCGTATAAAATATTTCGGCGTATATCTCACATTACTATGGTGAGACGGTGCTAGAAGATTTATTAGTATTATGCACAGTGGTAATTTAAAACAGACGAAGGCACTACGGAAATCTGATTGTGAGTACGCGAAGTTATGCGTTAAACTATAAATGACGGTGGTGTGCTACAATTTTTCTCAGAGTGAACTGATAACAATGATAAAGAATCAGAACAAGGTATTAACATATGAAACCGAAATCTATGTTTTAATTGAGATGTTTTCTCTTCTACCGATTTGGGTTATGAGAATTTTGTATTTAAAAAAATATTGTTCTCTCAATTTTTGCACGATCTTTAACCGTGCGGATAAGGATAACGTACACTATTAATGATAACGTTAATTTTGATGATAACTAAAACAACGATGATAATAATCACAGCAATAACAATGATATGTACTTCGCACTTCGCGTAAACCTTTAGCCCTTTGCCACAGTGTGCCATCGTCGTTGTCGTCGTCGTCGACGTTGGCCACACGCCAGTCTGCGAAAATAAGGACGACAACCGTGGCGCCAGTCGTCCTCACGCCCACACGTCCTCTGACCGCCATTGTCCTGGCGGCAGGCGTTTTTATTGTTTCAATTATAAGTAATGGAAATTCATTACGGACGGCGCCGCCGAGCTCTGCGCGCGTTTGTACGACGAGCACGCTGCATGATAACCGCACGTACGTGGTATATGGTATGCAAAAACAGACGACGGAACGAGTCGACGGGATGTTCGCCTCAATGAACGGCTATATTTTAAAAACGACCTTTTCGCGAAAAAACGATATATTCAAATACAACGCGCCCGTCCATTCCGCAAGACTGTTACTACAATATATACCATTTTATAAAGTGTACCTAATAATATCGTTTTTTGCTAGCCCTTCGGCGGCCGAGATTGCTCATTTTTCTTCAACATCCTCTCCGTCTACTAAACGCCCGACAAGATGCTACGGAATTTTTTATGTTATTAGAGCAGATAGTAATATGGTGATATGATTACACTAGTGAGTGGGAAAACCTATAAGTGTCTATTACCGAGTATTAATACAGGCATCAACTAATATCGTCCGTTGGTCAAAATTCGATCGCAAAAACTGTTTAATTGTACAATAAATAGGCTTTAAAATATTGCTTTTAGAGCATACACAGTTTGATGTCAGCGTTTGTGCTTCTCCTCTTTTTAATCGTGTAGGCGTTTTGTATTTGAAAAACAGGTTAAGGTAGTTAAGTAAAGTTAATAAACTACAAACAAATTTACGTCATCTTTTAATGTTCATTTGAATATCAAGCAATAATAAACTATTTTTTTTTTTACTTTTATTGTGTATAAATTAATAAGGTTACTGATTTTTATATTTTGTATTACACGACTTTGAAATATATTTTTTTTAAATGTATTTAATTTAATTTTACTAGATAAATGTCACTTTTGCTGTATTCCTATTTTCGTGTTTTTCCTATAAACGAAGTTATTCGCTTGACAAAAAAGGGCTTGCATAATAATAATGCATTTTGTTATCATTAAACTCGCGTACTACATTAATGGAGAAATCGAACAAAGTATATTGTATTAATATGTATAATAATATGAATATTATGTATCAACTTATAACCAATAAGAATCTCCCCTTTAATAGTCTCTACTTGCTCGATAGGATGACTATGTATATAAGAGGGTCTGATGGAGGTATTTATGAGACGACATAACAGAAGTCTTATAAACGTTTCATAAACGGGGTTTTCAACTAGTAAAGATATTTGAGATATTTGAGAAAAGGTCATGAGTCACCATTTATGAGTCATGGTTATATCCGCGAGGTGGGAAGGTACATCACTTAATAGTCTTGATAACTGTAAAGTGCATAATATTGTATATATTATAATTTAAAAGTTCATATTATATATTCGTATATTGAAGAACACAACTGCTAGTGTTAATTTTTAACGTAGAAATAACGATCAACCCACCAGCAACAAAAAATAATAACGAATATATTATAATATCTCAAACCAAGTATCGCGCTCTTATTAATTGATCCACGAAACTAAGGGATTAATAACGATCGATTGACAAAATCGTTTATTTTCGTTTTCGATAATTTTAACGTTACATATAAAAACATAAATCCCTAGCAAATATATTCTATATTCTGGTCAGAAGCAAACGAGTCATGTTCGATACGAGTGTTCTTTGATGTGCAATAAGCGAATCTTCTGTCGGAAGTGCATACATTATTATATTTTTATTTTTATTGCGTACAAACCGATCATATTATAATATAATTATACACAAAACATAACCGACTCATAATTAACTATCGGAATTTGAACGTTGGCTGAAGTGAGACGAGTCGAAATTACATTAATAGTGCACTATAATCAATAAATTATTTTCATTTGAATAATATTTTAAAAAATTAGTACATTTTCGTGTGCTGCGTTAACAATATGATATTAAAGCTTTATTATTATTATTATTATTATTATTATTGAATTATACATCACAAGGTTCTTCTTACTTTCTACGATATAAATCGTCGACTCTGTACAAACTCAAAAACATAATGTTTTTCATAATATAAATTAGTTTCTTACTTCGATATACACATTATATAAATAAACACACGAAACAACAAAACTTTTCAGTTTGTTTTGTGTTCCGAGACTTTCTTTATGTTATTAAACGTCTATACCATTATTACGTAAGTCAGTGCACATCGTCAATATAAATGTTTATGCGGAAAAGTTATATACATATACTAACTAGTTTTCTTTTTTTTATCTTCCTTTCCGCGCGTAAAATAATTTTAATTTTTTTGGAGATCACACTTAATTTTGTAGATAATTTATTTTTCCATAACTCTATTGTGATTAAAAATCAAGTATAACACCGATCAACTATGACTATAATGATATTAATATCTATAATATCATAATTTCGTTGATCACAAAAAAATTTCAAATTAAAAAATAATGTTGTAGCTATCATCATAAATAATAAAATATACAATCTAAATTAATATTATTGTACATTATACATTTCGTATGTAAAAGCGTCTTATTACTTTAAAAGTAGAGTTATTGTGATGTTTTTAATATGAATTTGTATATTATTAAAAATACCGATTTAAAACTATTTATTCAACTCGGCTCCGAAATCTGAAATGACAATTTTATAACCATTCTTTCAGTAAATTATTTTTCAAATAATATAGAAACCTATCTAGCTTACACTGATTTACATCTGTGATCGGTCAAACAGATTCAATGTCTTAATAATAAAATTTGTACGGGCCAGATTTTTTAAATTTAAATTTAAAAAGTTGGCAGGTTGTTACTGCCTCAGATTTACATCATATTTCGAGTAGGTTATTGTAATGCATGTGTTAATTTTGAATTTAATGATGTATCATTGTATACGAAAAACTATTCTAAGCGGGGACTATATATCAGCTTATGTCACTAAGAAAATTACGTGATATGTATATTGATATAGATATTTAAAAGTATGTAGTTTAATATCAGTAGGTACTACGCGGGATTTACGATAGGTTGATTAATTTTTACCGAAAACATTTCATTAATTATATTATTAGTATTTAATTATTAAAATAATATATACGTATACCATGTAATATTATTGTTTTTTATTAATTTTCAAGTTGATTTCGCCTTACCGTAACACAGAGTGAATATGTTCATTATATAATATCTTAAATTAATTCATATATTTTAAAAAAAACTATTGAATGTAGTAAAATTCTTAATAAACTTAGACATTTTAAGTACTCACATATAATATTTTTGAATTATAACAAACTAATTGACATAGCTATTCATCATTACAATATGTAATTTAATACGAATTTAAGCTTAATAAATTTGAACAAATACCTAGAAAAATAAAATTGTGTTTCATTTCAATATGAACTATTTATAAAGAACGTCGAATTAAAATTACTAATTTTATCTATAAAAATTAACGATTTTATACATTTTTATAGCTAATAAATGTTCGTAATTTTGACAAATTTTGTTGGTATTTAAACTTTAAATTATATCTGTGTATAAGAAAGGTATTTTGATTATTTTTTACATTTAGGTACAAGTATAAAAAAAAAAATTCTTAAATTTAGACCCAATGAATATTTTTTTATCTTTTGATTTAGAAAAAAAATATTTATAAATAGTTCAAAATTAATTGAATATTTAAAAAATTGTATTATGTGTAAGAAATTCTAACAAAAACATTTTCTAAAATTTTAAGTATCTACTGTTATTCATTTTTGAGTTACACTAAAAAATCCATTATGTTAAAATTATTAAAAATTACTGTTTTTATTTAATTTTTTTGTTTTTTATTCTAGTTATTTTGGAAAGGACTAAGAACTGTTTACATTTTATTCCTCAAAATACCAACTAAATCCAATTATCTACTACAAACCATCCACAAAGTTTCCTTAAAAAATTTTCTTAAAAGACAACGGTAGACAGTAAAAAAGAGCACAGACTGTTGTAAAATCAATACATTTATCGCTTGCTCAAAAACCAGAATTAGTTTGTAACCTCGATATTAAATTTAATTAAAAAATGATCAAGGCTCAAACTTAGCTCTAAGTAATTGAACAAAAGATAATTTACACTTTGGTATGATTGTAAATCGTATTATAATAATAATTATTAATAATCGTTATATATATATTTATATATATATATATACATTATACATACAAGAAGTACCTGTATAGCCGCGCATTACTAAATTGAAAAACGTTGCACAGTATATTAAAATATGGCGAACGAGGTATATCAGTCTTGTATTGTTTCAAATAAAATATGCAGTGTAGTCTTATAAGTAAATTTACTGTAAGAACTAACCTAAAATATTAAATAACTGATGGTAAATTGTGGTGAAGTCATATGATTACCGTTAACAAGTCAAAATATAACACACTTTTATAATATTATATTATATAATTTATTATATCGTATTGTCCCATACCCGCTTATGCATTTAAAAAATTTTAGTTGATTTAAAGTCTTATGTCTACGGATTTTTAACGATGATAACAATTATTCTATTCGGTTTACAGTACAATGCAAATGTGATATTATAATATAATTTTATTATACGATATTCGATGGGGTACAGTAAACAAAGGATTTCGGGGCACGCCAAAAGGAAGTGTGACTTAAATCCGTCGATTTTCAATGCCATGATGTTATTATCGTCTATAATCTATAGATATGTGGTGAAAATATAGAAATAATATCCATTAAGAGATTACAAATCCGTGTCATATAATAATTATTATTATGAGTATCCGTAGAATTTCACCGATTATTATTATCGCACCTCAGGTGTACTTTTGTTGACATCAATGTCGGTTTCATTGCAGTGGATACTGTATAAAACCGAAAGTTTCCACTGTAAGTACCGAACACTAGGCGTTTGAAAGTACAAAAAATAATTTCAACAAGTCGAAAACAATGGTGGGAGTACGTTTAAATTGAAACTCACCAGTTGTTGATTGCCTTTACTTTGATTTTACGTCGTGTGCGTGTATGGTGTATATGTGTGTGTGTGTGTATTTCGTCAGGCCGGGCTACGCGGTATTGCCGTTAATGAAAACGTTATCGAGAGAATATAATGGTCATTGATCGCCGACAATTCCAATAAACGCTTCCGAACATTTTCCCAGTTGCAACAATAAACGTATCGAAAAAGGTAATTGTATTTTATAGGTGTTTTTTTTTTTTTTTTTTGTTATTTTCTTGTTTTTCCCAACAAGCGCATACATGAAGGTATACTGCATCTCTTATTTGTCACGGTAAAGAGGGTTTCGGGCAAAAATGACTTCAGCGGCACACGTGTTATCTGACCGGAACGCATTTCCGATGTTATATTGCCGATTTGAACTGGATATTTTACGCTTGAAAATTCACAATAATGTATAATGTCTAGTCGTTGTTCATGCACACATTTGAAGAGGTGCTTTTCTGAAGTGTTTCTACAAAATAATAATATACAAGGTGATTCACCAACATTTTTTTTTATTTTGTAATGAATTACTCAAAGACCGTCTATTTTAAAATTTTTGTTTTTTTTTTGTACTTTTAAGGTACTAATAAGGAGTATTTTGTGACGACACAAATTTCTGTTTTCAAATGAGAACCTTTTTTATTTACTGTAAATTATTTGGTGGGTAATTTTTTGAAAATTTTTATTTACATAATTTAAAAGTCAAACGAGTAATTTTTCAATTATTCAATTGTTTAAATCAAGAACAATTATACTTAAAAATGGTTTTACTAAAATATAAAACAAATATAATATGGGTTCTAGTATTTATGATATTTCGATTGTTTTTATAAATTGTAAATATTGATAGATTAATATAAATTACTTTCATTTTCAAATTACTATAGCTCCCATATTTCTAAACCCATGTTAATTAACTTATTATCTTTAGTATATATAAAATTAAATAACCCAAAACTAATCTTTCAAAACTTGATTTTTCTCTTTTGTATTTTTTAAAAAATAATCCATTAAATAATTAACAATAAAATGGGAAAATTATCAACTGAAAAACAAAACCGGTTTGTATTTTTTCGGGACAAAATAAAATAAATAAAATATGATAACATTATAGGTTTTAAGAATATTTTAAATTTCCAAAAATCAGATTTTGAATAACTGTATTATTGAAAAAGAAAAATATAATGAGAAATGTTTGTGAATCACTCTGTATAACATCGCGGACACAGATGACCTCTATATGGACCGCGCCCAACACGCATCTCTGATTTATTTTCAAGATATATTTAAAATCCAAACACTGTTATAATACGCCCATGGTATTTTGCTTTAAATCTTACATAATACAATAACATTTTATGTTTCTTAATTATTTACCTTCAACATCAATAATAGCTGAAAATGAGCAAAATGTGATATTCCCCCAAGTATTTAAACTTCTTTCGACATGGTCATTATTAATACATCTATAACCCTTAAGTTTTGCTACATCTGAGAGAAGTTTCACCACCCCGAGACGGATAAAGACCAGATTTTGTTCAAGGACGCAAGAAATCCGACTTTAACGTTGTACGTTAATTGAATGCTTGTCGTGAAATGAACTAAAATTATTAACCAACGCGTAGATTTAATAATTTAATAATATTGTATAAGATTTGATATTTGAACAAATAACTTTAAAATCTATTATTCAATCTAATTATATTGCAACACACGAATACGATAAAATATTAAACTAGTGTATTTTTACCTATATACTTTAAAATCATGTTCTAATATTATGTTATGTACATTTCACGTACATTTATATTATCAACAGATTTTTTTTTACATCCCTTAACAGTATTGACTCGGATATTCGAGTAAAAGTAACTGATGAGTGTGTTTTTAAATAATTTAATTTAAGATTTTCTTTTACCGAAATTAATAGTTTCATGAGTCTATTGTGATTGCTTAAATTTATTTGAATCGTGAGGTTTTCACCCGTGTAAATATAATACGTATGTTTAGCGTATAACCGCGGTAACTCGATGGCCATTTTTGTAGCTCGAATTGCCCGAATTACGTGAAGGGCTGACAGTTGTATGTGATTCCGGCTGGACGTATTATTATAATATTATTATCCACTCCAACTACCACACCCGTACTTGAGGTTTCCTTACTCGTATAATCGATAGTCCAATCTCTTCGTCCGCCAATTACGCACTCGTCGATTGTGTAATAAAGAAAAAAAATGGTCTAAGTCGTTTACGACAATTCGAGTTTATTAAATTTTCGATTTTTCGTCCAGTATAAAAATGCAGCCGACGTTTCGTTGTTGAAATCAATAATCCACCAGAAAAACAAAGCTCAACTATTTATATTATTTCCAATGTTATATAATATAATATTAAACTCTATATTATTATTATGAATATAGTAATCATATTATAATAAATGAACAGTTTACGTACATAGACATATTATATACATGACTTGTTGTTGTACGCGAATGCAAATGTATTATTGGTAAGTACCAGGCTTAAAAATATACGTAATATATTATGTACGCTGGCAGCCTAGTACATTAAATACTGCAAAACACAAATAACAAGTACCCACGAGGGATGGATATAAAAAAATCGATATCTAGTGGCATTTTTTAGTCATACTATATAATAGCATTTTTATAGGGTTAGGGTAGAGCTATGTATTGAAGTTTTGTGCGATTTGATTGATATTTTCTTTTTAAAAACTCAACGAATCCATAAGCAGTATTGTACAAAATCACAATAAAATAATAATGTTATATTAATTTTTTTTCGAAAACAATACTTTATGTTTTAAGTCATTAGCCTACGCCCTACATTTACGGTACAAACTATACTGTAATATGATTATAACCTAATTTAAAGAATTATTATTATTTTTTCTAATTGACTAATCACTTGCGTTGCACAGTGATTAATGACGCGCATAAACTATTTAAAATTTAATTTGGTAATGTATTGTGTTTATAAACTAGTAAATTACCGATTAGATTAGTAATTTAATAATTTAAAATTCAAACCGAAACGTGTTCAAAAATAATTATAAAAATATCTTTAATTTTAAAATGTATTTTATATTATAAATTCATATTATACAGTATGATATTATTAATCTAAAATATTTTTGAATATTTTTTTTTTTTTTTAAGAGATTTGTAAATGTAATATTTCGACAAATTTCACTACTAAAATCCATACAATATGTATATAGGTACAACGCACATAATGTTATATCGGTATCTACTACCTATACGCTTAAATCAATAATATTAAGTATATACATTGTCTATTTTGTCATTGCATTAATTAATCTAATCACTTATTTTAGTGAAATGGCGTTCCTACGGAAGAAATTAGGCCATCGTGTTTCGTACGAAACGATAGTAATGTACACAAATTCTATCGGGTAATATTGCACTAAAATATTATTATACCATGTACGATACAAGGATCTATAGTGTTTCTGGATCTCACCACTAAGTCTACCCTACAGCTACTAACTGTTAATGTGAACGGTTACCGTGGTTAAATCTTTAATGTCGAACTCCGAGAGCTCATTAACCGAATAGACTATTAATTTAACAATAAATAATTTCAGTATGGTCTTATTCTCTAAGTAGTATTTTATATCGTACTCGCAGCGAGGCTTCTCTACGGGATGACCGTTTTTGATGTTGTGTGTGTATACAATATAGTACACTTATCGTTTCACTTGTCGCTGTTTTAATTAATTTTGATTTTTTTTTCCACTCGACTCAGAGTTTACTTTTATAATGTAACACTACATTTGTTTATATGTTTAAATACTCTTATGTTTACAATATATAGGTTCTATTTTAAAAACAGTATAATTGATTTTAATTTATTATTCTTGAGTAAAAGAAATGTTTGATAGAAATCGTCATTTAATGATATACTATACCTATCACATTGTACCTACAACTGTATATTTAATTTATAAGTATTTAAAGTTAATTCAAACTAAATAACTGAGTTCATATTGGAAGTAATGTCAATGGACTCTCCCTTCACTCGGGCCGACTAGCCTAGTTAAAAAATGTCAACTCAATTCCTTATTGTATTTATTGTATACAGATTGTAAATGTTTTCTATATTTTTAATTAAAAAAAAAGTATTCTGAGTTTAGATCAAAGATAAAATAGTAAGAGCTCTTTATTTTTATTAAGCTTTAAATGAACTTAAATAATGTAAAATTATTTTTTCTTTACCCTAGTGACTACTTAAAATTTTACAATAACATATATTTTAGCTTTGTTATTAATACTATTATTATAAAACGTGATGATTTATTAATAAAATTAGTGTTTCCTATGGTAAAAAAAAACTTTTTACAAATGTTTGTACCTGCGTTAAAGATAAAACATAAAAAATATAATGAACTCATTTACTTATGCGAACAGGCGCAGGCGATACTTTTATATAATAAGATAACGGTATAATAATTACGCGTATTATCGATAGAAATATTCATATAATGCTTTGATTCGACCTTAATATATTCGATCTGCATCAGTTGCGTTATTTTGGGTAGAGCACGGGGAAGAAGATATCAAGTGGATAAGCTTTTTTTTTTTATAAAACACTTTTTCAAACAAAACTATATCAAGTATCACGTATCACATTTTGTCATCTTTTCAAAATTGTTTGTTTCTGTAACCAGTATATCAATAATATTCTCTGATTTCATTCGAAAATCCACGACGTATTGGTCAATTTGCTAATAAATTAATACATTTATGGATTCGAATTTCAAAATCAATCATTAAAAATTTTCATAAATTCGGTGTGAAATCTTAATATATCAAAAGATATCTTAGGGCGTATTAAATATTTATTACTCTGACCATAAACGTTTATGTTCCCAATGAACGTATATGTATTTAAACATAGGTGTCTATGTATACTGCGTAGTACAAAGAGATAAATACTTTTTGGGTTTGACGATTTACAGTGTTTCCCAGTCTTGTTTTACTCAAAACTCCTTTTTGGGTTTAAAAAATCTTACACCGCCCCCCTCCTCCAAAGAATTAAAAAAAATATAGTTTAATTTTTATAATCAGCAAATTAATTTAAGTAAATGTATATTACTTAATATATGGCAGATATACATTATCTTGAATTATTTTGTAATGTATGAAATTACTTATACAATTAATTTCAATAAATAAACTATGAACTATAAAAATGAAAGTCACAGTAAAATCGCTCCCTGAAGTAAAACGCTTCACTAAAAATTTAAAAAACCCACATGGGGGCGGTACCACCCACGTTGGGAAACACTGATCTACACGCTTTGATACCCTCATATCCATGCCACTTCACTACTGAAACGATGTAAATATAGAGTTCCATTAGCCGCGTTACATAATAATATGTGGAAAACTCATGTTCTGCGCGTTATAGATATACCGTAGTCTTGCTCCGAACAAGACACGAACCCATATTATAGCGACACGTATCGCGCAAACTTTACACATAAAACCAAAATAATTTAATTATATGTATTACGAGGATATAAAACTACGCACTTTTGCATGATCACGACGTTATTGTGATAAGCTCTTTGCTTAAAATGACCATTACGAACAAATAAATAGTGTAGTCTCACATTGTCGAAAATTTACGTGCGCGTTTTTGACAACGCAATTATAATTTAGTCTTTTATAGGTATGCATTTTTGAATTTTTTTTAACTTTATTACAAGGTTAAGTTAAGCAAATTGTGCGCTGAACATGAGCATGTAATGAAAACAATTTAATACTGTTGTACTTTAATAATTTGATCAATAATTAAAATATGTGAATTATGAACTCAACTAGTTTTCATTTTTATTCAAAAATTTTAATTTACATTTTTTTTTTAAAAACTAAATATATAAACAATATATTAGGGCAAATTTAAAAATCTTTAATTATTTAATGGAATGAATAACATACATTTTTATGAGAAAGTATGTAGGTAATTTATACAATACAATGATTATTATAAAACAAATTTGAGCAATTTACTAACATTATTTTGGATTATACAATTAATTTATTGAAGGCAAGGTAAATTGGGGATATAAACATCTTAACGGATACTATAAATTTATTACAATAATATCGTTGTTATTTATTATTTGTTATAAGTCCACAATCAAAATTAGGTTTATACGTAATACAAAGATATAATGATTTAATAACAATGACTGATTGTTTTATGAACATATTTTATTATTACCGGATGTAACCATACTAATACACACCAAAAGTTCAATCAAAGACAAAATTCGTCTATTTTTAATGAATCTAACGAGATTTAAAAAAACGCGATGGTTGATTTAAACGTGTGAAATAGATAAAAGCAACACCATACGATAAAATTGATAATTATTTAATATATTATGACGCTATATCTGATGAAATGCGGCACGTAAGACAAACAAATTTGAAATTTAGTAATTTTAAAAAGTAATTTAAAGTATAACATTATAATTTATATGTAAATTATCAACACAAAACTTGTAAACATTTTCTGAGTCTTAAAATTTAGATTGATATAATATATACCAAAATATACTGGAATATTTTAGAAAAAAATATTGCGTCGGAAAATTGTTTTTGTTATTTTCAGAAAACTTTAGATGTATGACATTATATTGACATGCTCACGCATAGATAAGCACATAGATAAAATAAAATAAAATAAATAGCAGCTCATTTATCGATTATGGGGAACGGTCATCTTCAATATAAAATATGTACAATCACGTGTGACGGTCACAACATGTATTCATATAACAATATATGTCATTTTTAGTTTCTGTCTATAAATTCATTTGAATTTATATTATTATGCCTATTATAAATTATGATAGTTATATTGAAATGTATTAATGTTTTAGAGGTAGTTAACCGTGTGTATTGAATTTTATAATTGGGATATGGCTAAGGATATTCTAACATTAACCTAACGAGTGTGGGCTATAAAATATTCATAAAAAAGTTTTTTTTAGTTTTTAGTCGTATGAAATTATACATTCTCGAGATTTCCATACTTTCTCATGTTTATAAAATCTAAACTTCAAGAATAATAAAACCATTTTAAGTTGTATAACTATGGTTTCCTCAATTTTTTTTCTAAAATAAAATGGTGTGTTACAATTTTCAAATAAATTTGGTTGTATATCTAAATTCGTATATTCTATCACGAAAACATTTTATTATCTACCGTTTATAACAAAAAAAACTGGATTTATATAAATAATAATAATATCATAGGTTTATCTATTAATAAAATACTATTATTAATACACAATAGTACAATTATCTACAACAGTTTGGTGTTTGCATATACAATTATTGTTTCGGAAAAAAGATTCTGGTTTATCAACAGTCATGTTTCAATAGTTATCATTGATTGTTTAATATTTTTTACCATTAATATAAAAAACACTTCAGATATCATAAACAATTAATATTTTATTCCGATTACTGAGTATAAACGTATATGGGTAAGAATTTGATCTGATCGTTACAAGAATTGAAATAGTAGAATTTATTGAAATTTTATTATAATATAGAATTTGATAAATGAAAAATTTAACCACAAAAAACAATTTATTTACAGAACTTAAGCATTTTATAAACGTTTTGATACCATGCACTGAGTGCAATTGGGAGTAATCACAAAATTTTGGATTCACTTTCTTTAAAAACATTTTTGAAAATATTTCATTATCTATCTACATTTTCTCACTTCCGTGTTGTATTTTTTCATCCAATATAATTTGGTTTGTATTCTGCTTTTACTTCGAAGTTAAAGTGTTTCAGATTCGTAAAACCATCGTCTATAGTGTTAAATTCTTGAATGTTGGAGAAATTTTAAATGCAATAACGCAAAAGTTAGATATATCAATTATTCGTGTGTAACGATGCATTATTTCGATTATATTTTTCGTTATCGAAAAATAATGCCAATGTATAACCAAGGTGTTTAAATAATCATCTAACAATTTATTATTTTCTCAATAAATGTATGTTTTTTTGAAAATATATTTATTTACATAATTTAAAGTCATTAAAATACAACATAACTGAAAAGAATTTTTTTTTTTAAATTACAATATGCAATTTTAATTTTATAATTTGAAACAGAATATTTTTTTTAGAAAATGTTGACATAACAATCAAATATCAAATTAGTCATTACTTATTTATAAGCATTTAAAATGTTTACGAGTCAAGTGGAAACTTTTAATACACTACCTATATAAACTTTAAATATCAACTTACATTTATTTTTCTACTGCAGGTTCAAAATCCTCTGAAATTATTCTAAAAGATTACAGCAACAAAAAAGAGCAATAACAAACTTTTACAAAATATTCTCTCTATTTTCATATGGTACTGTTTGTATTTTCAGAACTAGTGTTAAATAAAAATTAATTATAAATATTATGTGCCTAATTTTCTAAACTGTAATGTTAAAAAATATTGATTAACAAAAATTTATATAATATGTAAACCTACAACCGAAAATTATTTATTAATATGTGCATTATAAAATATACATATTAATAATTTAAATAATCAATACAATTTTGAAATGTAAAACAAATATATATAATTTTCAATTTCATTATATCATATAGCTACATTAACCATTATTCAGATGATCTAATTAAGTCCAAATTCTAGTAGTAACGATTCGTATATCTTTATATTGTTTTTAACTAATAACATATTAAAGTGTTAAGTGGACACGAATCAGTATCGTTACAAAGTTTGACAAGCGTTTAAAATATATCGTAAATATAAAGTGTTTTGTTCGCACTAAGTTTTTTCTGTGAACACTATTATTTCATATATAGGTATGTTGTATATACAAAGTATGATTCACCGAGCACGGCCATCTCTATTATTTTCTTCAACAATCAATTTATTAAAATTCTTATTTTTTGCAATGAAGACAATATTTTCAAATACTAAACTTTTTCATTTTAAAAATGTAGTTACACAATTTTTTTTTCCAATAAAAATTACTTCTTTTATTGAATATTGAATATAAATATTCCTTAATGACAAATTATATTGACAATTATATATATTATATTAAAATATTTATAGTAAAATCTGACAACACTTGATAAAAATAAAAAAACAAATAATGGCCAATTTAAAATGTTTCTAAAAATTAAATATGATTTGATATTTTCCATAAATGTGTATTTTAATATTTCCTTTTACAAAGGTATACCAAAATATTGTTATTTTAGCCGCTATCGTTATGATTATCGTAGTTTGAAACTAACAGATTTTTTATAAATATTAGTTATTCCGAATTCCACATTATTTTTTACAACATATCGGCTTGTATAAAAAAAAATTCATTGTAGATATTTATAGTGAAAGTATTATTTATTAGACTTATCGATAAAAACGTACATACTTTGCAACTATGGCTGTATATTTAAAAAAAAAAAATTTCAAAATAGCAAAATTGATTAACTAGTTATTTTTTTTCGTTGAAAATAATTATCAATAAAAATAATTCATTGAATAGGTTGAAAAAAATATTAATGTTTAAATAAAAAAAAATACTTGGCATGACAATGTAATATAAATTAAAAATCCTTGGCAATAAAAAAGGTTAAGGAAATGATTTTTTTGAAAACGTTGTATTGTGTATGAAACAAAATTTGAATGAGGAATTTCTAAGTAATTAAACTTTGAGTAATAAGAAAAATAGTCTATGGTAATACGATTATTGGATATGATAATATTAGGTGTGATAATTTGAACATTACAGTGATAAAAATTGTATAATTACAAATATTGTTCTCATTTCTAGTAAAAACAATTTTAACTCTAGAATACTTATTAAATTGTAAAAATAAAGTAGTGTTTGGAAATATAATAGTCTCAACAATTCTAAAAATGGGAATTTAAATAAATCCATTATTGCAGGATAAAAGGTGGTTGATATATTTGTGAATATCTCATTCAAATTGCCTATTATAAATAATTATATACCAATCTTTAATATTATATAATATTTTCTTATTTCTGATTTTAAAAAGTA
Source organism: Rhopalosiphum nymphaeae (assembly GCA_036289425.1). Taxonomy (NCBI): domain Eukaryota; kingdom Metazoa; phylum Arthropoda; class Insecta; order Hemiptera; family Aphididae; genus Rhopalosiphum; species Rhopalosiphum nymphaeae. The sequence continues at coordinate 47,392,299 of JAZAQC010000006.1, read as the reverse complement.
ATTAAGTGAAAATGATTTAGCTTTTTTTTTTATCTTCACAACGCGAACCGTTAAATATATATTTTGTGAACAATTTTGTTTATGGCTTTTTTTCCAATTATTAATTTGATAGTTTCTGTAAATGAAAAATGCCTTTACAATATATACATACAGCTCATGAATAAAGGCGATGCCGATATATTTAATTTTTTTTTAACACCCACTGTCATTATTAACATAATTAATAGGTTATATCTCGCACAAAGGGTCAAACGAATTGCACAGATTTTCTGGTAGGTCCCAAACAAGTGGCAATTAATATAATTCGTAAACCCCTCCCCTATCGATAAGGGGATTTTTTTATTATTATTATTATTATTGCCATTATTTTAAACGCCCAGATGAGAAAATTTAATTTTAATATTCCCACGAAAATACGGTCACAAACCGGAACTATTATAATATTATTATACCTATGATGCGCAAAATATATAATAATATTATTGTGGAGTGCCATGGTTGTAAAATATTTCAGGGCTAATTGTTTTACCGGGTTCCTATAGCTAGTCCGCAATAATTTGCCAGTTTGTCAACATCCGAGACAAGCGTCTGTTTATGCAATTCATTTTTTCAGCTAAATAACGTAATTCACTGTTAGGTATGCTATTATTATCTACCACCTAATCTAAGATTTTTTTTAAATTTATTTAAACCAATCGTTGTTAAGATTAATTAGACGTACGTTTAATTATTAAATTATTATTTCATTGAAATTTGACACGAATGGTCGATTTTAAATAAAATGTAAACCATAATATGACTTCTGACAAACTTTTAAACGATATTGTGTTTACACTTTTAAATTGATAAATGGCTTCATATTTTTATAGCTACAAGCTAATATTTTCTGACAACAATATTTTTTATTTTTTGTACTTAATATATTACATAGGAACGTTGTACATAGTTTTTAACAACTTAAATATTTCGAAAAAAATATAACTTAATATAAAATTAAATATTTAATGAAATAATATTTGGGCAAATTTATCCCTATTGTTTACTTTTAAATGTTTCAAAGTAGTAACTAAATTTTTGAATTATTAAATATTTTTAAATTAAAAAAAAAGAAAGTTTGATATTGTTATATCTTATTTCCCTCTCGATGTAAAATAACATTAAATAGTAAATTTAAAGTGTATTAGAACATAATATCATATATTTATATTATAGTACAAAGATTAAAAAAATTGGACAAAAATTACGTTTAAAAAATAATTTTTTTCAAATTCTCTGGTATACTTTTTCTGAGAAAAGTACAAAAAAAAAATTAAACAGTATAAGTATTTGGCATCGAAATCTTGAATAAATAATTTGAAAAAAATGTCAAGTAGGTATTAGAATTATTACGAACTCATAAATTAATGGTAAAAAGTTTTTCACTACTGAGAAAATCCAAGTCTAGTAACATTTCTGTAATGTATTGATATTCACAGAAAATGGCCTCTTATAAACATTGCTTGTGTCCAAATTTTAAATCAATAAAAACGTTTTAGTTGTCCGCATTATGTCCTATCAGAAGAACTGTTGGTAGATACAAAAATATTCAAACGAGATAGCTATATTTTGATGTTTTACAATTGATTTATTATGACTGCGTAAAGAACAAAATCCTATATCGAAGCGAATCATATAATATAAATATTATACTGTAAACACGTATAAACAAGTCAATGACCATCCGTTTTGATCATCCACGAAAAAACAATTAACATCATGTTAGCAATATCGAGTATAAAAAAAAGTAATTTAATATTAAGTAGTTACGTGTATCACGGTTGTTTGGACATAAGAGCTGGCCTTTTTATTCTGTGTTTTAGTAAATTTAATTTTGACTTTTGGTAATTTCACCGCTCCAGTAATTAAGCTGCCAGATTTTTTTTTACCATCTCCGACACTTATGGTTCTCATTTTTTCGTTGTGTTTTTTTATTGAGGCAGAATAGAATTATTTGAAATTGAATAGTTAACTGTCTTCGTCGTGCAGTTATTATTCATAATTACTAGCCGCTAACAATGCCTACGTGTATAAATAGAAAGTTCAGTGGCACCTATTAGTAGCGACCAGAGACAATGCTGCACTTTACCTGTATTCTATCTTTCGAGATTATCGTCACCCATCGGTACTACTGAAGAAAATTATTTTTTATATGAATATTAATAAATAATTTCATTGAATATATAAAAATTATTTTTTTTATTATCCTTAACGTTAACGAATTTTCATAATTTAACATTTAATTTATTAATGTATTTTTTCGTTTTCACTTTTTTTTCTTAATGACTTGTAAAACGTAAAAATGCGCCATTGGAGATTTTCAAATTATCAAGATTCACAAAAAGCTTATTTTATATCTCTTATAAAAATCTGATTACGTAGTGACATATTCATTCGTTAAAAAAAAAAAACAGTGAGTTAAAAAAGGAGCATGTCTTTAGATGAGATTTGTAAATATTTATTTGAAAAAAATAATATGTCATCAGTAGAATAATAAACGATATGATTTCATTAATTAATGTATATAATTGTATGCGCCTAAGCACAAATTATATTATAATAAGATGGTAATATATTTACATTTAATAGTTTAATATTAATTAACTTTTGATCAAGTCATAGTGAGTTATAAATAAAATGTTGAATTATTGTGGAGTGATTTAATCATTTTTAAAACTACAGCATCATATAAATCATTATAAATGTATTATTTGTTAGAATATTGTACAAATTTAAATTTAATAAAATAATATTATATCACAAGAAAAATTAAATTTTGTTAAAATATTATAGATTTATTCAAACATACTTTGTTAGCAGACAAAATTTTCAGATTATTTTTTACAAACTCAATTGAATATAGAACTTTGATGTACTCAAAATGTCTATTAGTTTAATTAATCAAAATTGAGGACAACAGCACTATTTATAATATGACAACATAAGTTTAAAATCGTAATATTTTTCAATAAAATGAATAACTTACTATGGAATAAATGTCGTAAAAATGTCTATCTCGTATATGGAATGTATGGAATAGTGTACAGTACACAACGCTGGATCAATATGTTGACCTACTCTTAACTTAATAAATATAATATTATTACTGTTATTGTATCGTAGCTTTGAGATTTAAATGTTTAACCAATTTTCAAGTCACAGGTTTAATAAAGATTAAAATGACAAATTGTTTCGTATTTTCTCAAAAAAATATTTTATTAAAAACCAATAAACATAGATAACTAAAAATAAAAAATATTTTCGAATTGACCACTAAAAGATAAATACAATTTAATCATAATAATTGTGCGTTGCTTCTTGAATTCAAAACATGTGTTGTTATACATTATGGAATATACAAATTTAACAATGTTTGACGGTGATGAGTTATTTGCTATTCAAAACGTGTTTAATATTATCGTATAGATTGAGCAAAACAGCAATAATTCATTTTAAATTATCAGCCAAAAAAGTGATAAACGAATAGGAGAAACAATAACCACGCCAATAAGCAATACATAATACTACGGAAGTTGTGGTTTTAATTCAACATTTTCGTACCAGTGGTCTATGACGTATGATATGCGCTTGCCTTTCAAACGGATGTCCCTTAAGAGTTAAGGTTTTATGCCATTTATAATAAATATATATTTTACGCCGTAATTGCGAAAAACCGAACGAAAAGTTTAGTGGTTTCATATTTCATGACATTTGTCAACAGAGAAAGAAATACTTTATCGTTTAAATTTCGGTTATTATTTTTTAATAACGCTTTAATACGCAGCCTATGTCTTAGGTCGATTTTATTCAGAAACGCACATCGGATTAGATAATATATATATAGACATATATTATATGTCCTATATTAACGAGCTTATATAATGACAAGACCCTCGTGCATGACACCGTGTCAATTATTTTTCCTGAACGTTTTGTTGCACACGTGATAATGAAGCATCTTAGTTCTGAATAATCCAACAGCCAAAAAACGATCATTATATTTTAGAACAAAAGTATAATGTGTTTCTCATTGCGACTGGGTTCGAATGGCTTTCAATTAACACCAAAATTAAGCACGACACAAAGTTGTGATAATCGGCTTTGGCATAGCACTTAACTCGCATATATAACTTACATTAGACATCTGATGATAAAGGAAGATCCCCTTATAAAAGTAGTTATAACGTGAATCACTTGCGATGTACTAAATCAAGTGTAAAAAATGTACTTCACACTGAATGCCACCAACGCGGAAAGTAAAAAGAACAAAAGAGAGAGTTATTAGCTTTTTTTTTTAAATGAGACGAAATTGTTCAATTGTGTATTAAACAGAAAAATATTGAACAGTACGGGTACTTAAAATGTAATTATTTATTAAATATTTTAGAAACCAAAACTGAATGTTCAGAGTAGATACCCGATAGTATTATTTTTACACGGCTCTGATCATAATGATTTATTAATGTTTTATTCGTACATAAATTTAATAACAATCGAATTGGTTTAAATCGGCACCTATGTTATGAGTGTTTTGATAAAAATAGAAAATTTTTGAAGACCATATTTTTTGTCATTTTTTTTTTGCTAGAAACTAAAACCAAAAAAATCGATGTTAATAACAATTATAAAGATCTAATTGCGTATCATCTACGAATTCATTTTTTTTTTTTTTTGTTTATCTAAACTTAGTTCTTAACAGTTAACGATGAATTCTTTTACACATATGTTTGTCAGATACAATTTAAGATGTCAAATTGAGATGCGTGTAATGTATAAGTCATCATTAATCTTTAATGTCTATTTAGAACTCGTCAAACTACATAGTTTGATAATTTGCGTAAAAAGAACTTGAACACTTTTTGGCCGCCCTCGATAATAAAGTAGACGCACCGTTTACTCGTTCTTGTTTAATATCGGTGTTTCAGAATTTTTCATAGGCATTCAAACACTAAAAGTAATATACTTTTTAAAGCTTTCGTCTGAGTTTAGTTTTTTACTCTTGTTCCGCATTATTTTAATATACCATAACTCTCTTCATTATTTTGGGCCTTGATACAGCGATTATTATTATTTTGTGTTAATAATAAATTTCAAACTTGTAAAAATTTAACTTTCATTTTTTTCATACTGAATAATAATTTTTCGATAAAATAGTATCTGAATAAGCACCTATAATAAAAAAAAATCACTAAAAATAATATAATGGATCAAGTGCTACTCGTACATTAGGTAGGTTATATTATAATGGACCGGTACCTATAACAATGTACTAATTTAAATAAAACTAATAAACCTTGTCGCTGAGACCCGAGACCAAATAAAAATAAATATATTGTTTATAAGAATATAACGTACTCACTATTGTAACGTATTATAAAACCGACTAATAACAGACAGCTTATTTTTTTCCTTAAATGTTGTTTCCACAATCGGTTTCTTTTTTTAAACTTTATGAGGTGTCATTTTGTGTTGGGAATGATGGATTGACGAAGAGTATCGTCTCGTCGGATGAACTCCAACAACCGTTTTTAATATAAATCGAAAACGATTCGGTTAACTCTGCTTTATAGCGGTTTTCGTGTATGTAGCTATATGATGACCAGGTTCCTGGTAACGGTGTACTATGGTACCGCGGTCGTATACGAACCAATACAATTTATTAATGTCTACGTCTTACGATCGGACACGAACTCGTACGACATGCAATTTAATCGCCGTACACGCACCATAATATACAAACACACTATAATACACCGTATCGTACGTGTATACATACAGAACAGCGTGAGCAGAAAAACGCATTACGATTCGGATCCGAAAATGATGATAATAATAGTAATAGTAATAATAACCGTATAATACAATAAAATCGAGTCTCGGGCGTACCCGGTCGCTTTCTGGCCATAAAACAAACGCATACGACTCTGTTCGCTACATCAATGACAGTAAGTTGAAAATGTAGTATACACACACGAGGCCCGTTATATTGTGTGTGCCCTCTGGCCGGACATGCACGTATTTCCGTCACTGCGACGCTTCTCGGATTGAAAACGCACCATGATAATACAATATTCGTCCTGCTATATTATAGTCGGATTTAGTACGAGTATATTGTATGTACATTGTATAAGTGCCGCATTCACGGCTGGCGGGGTTGGTGGTTGGTGACGGAGGGAGGGTAATCAATTTATTTTTCTACTAGTGATTGGAAATTATAAATTATAATACTGCGCCTTACCACTTATTATTACCCAGGTTTCCGTCGTTTCGGTTTTCGCGACCAACGCTGCGACGTCTGTGGATTTATAGATAAATATTGCGCGCGTGATTATACAACAATTGATGACATTTTTTGTCGGTACCGAAATAAATCGGCGTAACGATGATAAAGGGCGAAACATATTTATCAGCGACAAAGCTAAAACATAAGAACCCGAAAATAGCGCCAACAAGACGTTCCGTAATAATAATATTACGTGTGTACTATTTTTTTTTTTTCATTTTTATGCGGACGTACGAAAACCGACATTGATTAATGGGTTTAACGCTGATTCGAAATTAATTGAATTCGCATTTGCCAAAGTTCCGAAACGATGTGTTTCCGCCCGTAATTCAATCTTGAGAAATTAGCCATCATATTGTTGTTATTTTCAAAAGGAAAATAGTCTCGTGTCTCCCGGCAAAATATCAATTAAAATAAAATCCGTTTTACAAACCGTGGAGAAAAACAGACGTTTATTGTTTTCGCGACTATGGTATTTTTGTGTCTTGGACATGTGCGTTTCGGACGGTAAGACGCACGATATGCTCTATAGTTATATAAATTAATTAAGAACGATTTTATTTCACGAATACTTATATAATAGATTATAGTTCTTATAACGGCAAATACGCGTTACCTAAATAAATATATTAATGTATTTAAAAATCTATATATCTTACTATAATATAATGTTTTTTTTTCTAAGTTTTTACTTTTTTTAACGATAACCGATATATTTTAATCACAAAATTAAATAGTTTTCTAAAAATCTCAATGCTTAACATCAAATTCCGAGAGATAAGCTAATTAGTTATGAATTATTATAGTATTTAAAGTCTTTGATGAGCGTAGTAGTGAACAACAATTTTGTGGGATAAGTAATTCATTCCGATAAATGATTATCTTAATTTTGAATATTAAGACTGTTTAAAAAAATTGTGTTTTATAATGCTTTCAACTAATATAATATAAATTTAAATACTTTTTGAGATAATGAGTAATAATACTATCAAAAGAATCACTCAGACATAAAGATCAAAAATTATATCATTAGATTACCGTATTTAAATTCTTATTTTTTTTAAATGCTTAATAACTAGTAAAATATACAACATTTTGAAATACTTAAATATTTTATACCATTCAAAAATCTTTCAAAATTATTTTTTCTTCATCATCATACATAATTTACACCAAAAATATTTAAGATTTTTGACATGCTTATTCGGCATCAAACTTTAACAATAAAAATGTTTAACTAGAGTTTAATTTGAAATTTTTCATGACAATGAAATTATATAGTTACAATTTTTTTTATAGACATTTCATGTTCAATTTTTTTACGAAATTGAATATTTAAATGAAGAATAACGATTTTCATTGTTCCAAAATATTTATTACTAAATTAGCTCTGTAAATGTATGATAAAAATATACAATATTATTATTGCACATATTGATAAGTGATAACTTACTGATAAGAAAGATATTTTTTTTTATAAAACGACCAATCATTAAATTCAATAATAACAATCTCTTTTCCAAGACTGGATGAAAATTCCGTTTAAAAATGTCCACAACAATCTCAAAAGCTATAATGAAGTATGATTCTAAAACCTGGGAACTAAAACATAAAATTTGTAATATTATGTAATATCCTGACATAATTTAAATTAATTAAATATAAAAAATTCAACACATCCATTGCATTGTAGGTCAATTACTAGATAAGTATACTCGATACCTATATGGCCATAATATTAAACTAAACGTTACATACTTGGCTACTGTCTTATATTATATTTAATTATTGTTATTGTTATTATAATTACGATTACAATTATAATTATTATGTATTATACTATTAAAATCATCAAATCACTGTATTTTATTTATGTTAAAAAATATTAATAACTTATGACGAAACGTATATACATATATTATATAAGTCGTAGACGACTTGCACACAATACTTAGTTGAAGACATGAGCGCATGAAAAATTATGACAATTCGTTTTTACGAGCATACATAAATTTGTATTTACTATTCATTAAAATATATTAAATCGAAAAAAATGAATGAAAAAAATTATTAAAAATCAACCACGTTACAACATAATAGTAAAAAAGTTCCATGAAAAGTTCAGTCCAAAATATTGTTAATATCTCATATTAATTAGTTTTTATCTGCTCAGAATTTAGTTTTTTTTATTTTATATTGTCCGTAAGTTCTGGAAAAAAAATAAAAATAGAAAATGGTTTTACACACAGAAAATGCTAGTCACGTTTACGTCGATGTCCCTCGCACTTAACTACATCGTTTCTTCTGTGTATTATAATGAAAATATGAAAAAATAAAATAAAAGTCCACCCGGATGACTAATGTCCTTATTACGTGCTCTAAACTGATGATTCATTTTAACATTTAATTTAATTTAATTTATTTTTTATTTAATTTAAAATAAAAACTATATTCACTTAAATCGCATGCAGTTTTCATCGAGTTGGTAATATTATTTTCGCTATGCAGCAATAATATAGGTACAAAACATTATTAAGTAGGTTTTCATAATCGAGTGTCATAATTTACATTTTAATTATCAGATTCATAAAACGACTACTGTTAAGAATGATAATTTAATTACTTACTCGCTTGCTTATAGTACAATCTATTATAAACAACATTTTATAATTTTATTAAATCGCATACCTACTAAAATAGTTGAATTATAAATTAACAAACAAAACGCACTTTAATGGCATATTTAACGATATCATTAGTAGGTAGTGATGTGTATATCGTGATGACAGGGAAATAGATTTATTGGTAAGTATGATTATTATACAAATAGAATTTTGATATTTTTTTAGTAAAAACTGTTAAGGAGAAAAAAAAACTTCATGTTTAATATAACATTTTTTTTGTGAGTTAACTTTTCGACAGTTTTACATTTATATGATATAAGAGAAAGTTTAAAAGCGAAAGTTTTTTTAAAAGTGTGTAGGCACTCACCCGTCTGTTGTAAAACGATGTAGTTTTCGGCTATCAGATATCTTAAAAACGTTGTGTATAATAATTACAGCTGATTCACTGATAAACTTTAAGTAAAAAACACAAATTATATTATATTATAGGCTTTTAATCCTTTTTACGAGTTTAGTAGAATATATAGGTTCTCGCTCTTCGTTTTACTCGTGTCCTGGAATAATAAATAATCATTTATTTGCGAACTTACGCCAAAAATCGAATATTCGATATTTTTATATTTTTTTAAAATTAAGAAATATTGTATCAACATTTTTGCATTCTGTTAGTTTCATTTTGTTGCTATAGTATAGTTTGATCTGTTATTTTAGTATGAATTTGATCATCCTAAAAAACTGTTCATACCGAATCGACTAAATTTAACATTACCCTATAATTTTAGAGAACTCTTATTGATCTAAAAAAATATCTTATAAGATTAAGATAGGACATAACTTCTTTTGATTATCGTTTAAATATTAACTCGCATAATTATACGATGGCACTATTGATTTTGTGAAGTCAGAATTAATTAAATTTGAACGTATATTATACAGTTAACTAGTTTTTCAAATCAATTTTTAAGTCTATTAATTCCTTAAATAATTAATTGTCAGTATTTTTTAAACGATTTAGGTGTATATGATATGAACAATGTTTTTAATAATTTTATCAAAATTTCAAAAAATATATTACTTCACATTTGAACATTGATCAGATAAGAACATATAAATCGTTAAATGGATCTTTTCTTTTCGGTATAGTTAAATGATTATATTAAAACCTAGAAAATCTAAACAATCTAAAATTTTTTTGATTTAAAAATTAATTTTTATTACTTATTGATCATATCATACAACTTTGTACCTTTATACAACGGATTAGGCGGTTTAATTTTAATGATTGATAGATACATTTATTTATTTATATAGTCTGGTATATCAATGAAAAAAGGAATTAGATCGTTCGAAATATCTGGGCATATTGCTTCATAAATGTATATTATTGAGTGATGGACAGTCTTACTTCTTCGTATGATAGACAGTCTGAAAAAGTGTGTTAAATAATGTATGTTTATTTTGTATCATAAATTTATTTTGATTGCAAAATGTATCACGGAACTTGAAAAAAAATAATTATGGATTGTAAAACTAAATTTATTACATTAGGATAATATTATAAGTTTTCCTAATAAATAATTCAAATATAGATTGTATTATGTTTATCTCGAATTTTTCTCGGTTTAAAAATGTTTTTTTTTGGTCAATATAATCTATAGGTTTTTGGTATTTGTTATCAAGAATAATGAAATATTCAACAATCATTCCTTACGAACATTGGTTTCAACATTCAAGTACGCAATTTTCAATGTTTGGAACACTTTCAACGTATAAAAAATGATCAAATTAATTAATTAGTACATAAAAATATTTTTACATTATAATATTTAGCTAAAATTTAAAAATATAAATCATTTTTTTAAATACAATTTTTCAAAATAATGTTATTACACCTGCAAATTTGCTTAAACTAATCTGTATAGTTAGTTACTGAAACTCGTATTCAAATTTGTTTTATGGGATTACATTTGTAGTTTTGTGGATTATACTGTCTGTTGGTTAATTTGAAGACCTAAATTATTTTGGTGCTTGAGATGCTCAAGCAGTAATTGCTTTGGTGGAAGGATATAACTATATATAAAGGAAAGTTAGGGGTCGTAATTTTACACTTAGAATACCTTCTAATTATGAATTAGAAAATTAAATTAATTAGTCATTTTTTATCAAAGTACCTACGTCCCATACTATCACAGTAATACTATAGCGACCGCAATATTATTGTGATTACTAGAAGGCATGGACGACGAACTATATACTGTAAAAACTCAAAAAATGCCATTAAAAAAATAAAAAAAATTATAAAAGTAAAATAAAACAAAAAAATAAATTATATAATTTATAATTTTTTATCGTTTTATTTTTTTGTTTATGACATATTTTTAAAACTACCACGTTTTACTATTATTATACTTATTTAAAGCACAATTATTGAGGTTAAGCTCGGTATTCCTATAAATTGGGGCTAGAAAATTGTAGGAGTTGAAAATTGTTCGATTTATAACAGACCGAGTTAAAAATCCGAACTATACAATGGTAAGCTTAAAAATCAAAAATTTAAAATGCATATATTTTGCATATTTCGTCAATTTTAGATGAAAATTGCATATTACTTTATTGATTTGTGTAGTCATATTAAGCATATTATTTAATATTTTCTAAAAACATTATTTTTTTTTCTTAACCTATATATTTTAAATAGTATTGAATATAAGACTCAATATTATTTTACGTAGGTATTTATCGTCATCATTGCAGTTGAATATTAATTTACGACAGCGGCGGTGCGATATGAATTTAATATCTTGCCATCTTGAACAGGTACAAATGCCATAGCATATAATTGTTTAACGCAAACGTTGAGTCATCTGCATTATATATTTTATTTTATATAGTCCAGTTGATTGTACTTTACGCCATACACATTAGCCAATATAGAAAAAACATCCACGTATAAGAGCATTAGGTTTTGTGTTTAAACACTGAAATAAATGATCTATTAAAATACATTTTGAGTTCAGATCTGGTTTTAATATAAGTAGTTGCCTTAAAATTCCAACGTAATAAGCTTGTTTTGTACGACCGGGCATTAATAATTAATATATACACTAATTTAATTACTAAGCTACGTGTATAACAATGGATTGTATATAACTGGGAAAGTATTGATGGAACAGATTTATAAGTTCCGTTAACAAACCAGTCATTCGTTTTTTTGAAGCATATTTTAATTAGATTGAGAAGTAAAAATTAAAATGCTACTTTCACTATTACCCGTAGACGGGAATTTGGTTGAATTTTTAGGGGCTATAATAATCCTACAATAAAAAAAAAATACTAAACAAAGTATATTTAAAAATAATTAATAATTAATTTTATTTTAATATCAAACACGTACTTGATTTTATCAACAAATTTATTTTTGACATATCTTTTTCAATATAGAAAGATCGCTGAACCTATCCTGAAGCATCAATATCCTTAGCCAAGTTTTTATTTTTTTCATTGCACTGAAACTTCTTTCGCAATTAGCCGAACTGATTGGTATCGTTAAAGCTATTGTAAATAGTTTTTTTTACCTTTTCATTTTATTTTCATAATTTTTTACATTTAAAACTTAAAAATACTTTTTTTTTTAATCACATAATACACAACAAGAAATTTTTCGATTCATCATTTATCTCATATTTTGGGCTATATAACATTTTTACTAATAGTTTTGAATTTTTATATTAATAAATTTCAATAAATTGTTAGTGTTTTTAAATCCATTTAAATATAACATTAAATGTATTCGCCTTTCTATTCATACATTTTTGTATTTTAAATATCTAATTATGTTTACTTAACTTTTTGGAATTATTATTTTGAATATTTTTTTATATGACATATTAAAATATGTAAATATGTTTATAATAAAATATGTATATATTTTGTTTTTGAACTATTTCATGTTTGTTTTAATTTATTGTATTTTATATTTTCGTGTGTACCTATATAATTTTCATAACAGTTTTTTGATTTATTAATATGTTTCTAATATAGTTTTACATATTTACATTATACCTACCTTTGTATAACAAATTTTTTTTTCTGGAATCTTTCATATTTTTATTATATTATTATATTATATTTTTTTCATTGTTATATACTTTTTCTTGCTATATTATTTCTTGTTATAATATAGCTTTTGAGTATTACATTTATAGTATTATATTATTGTATTATTATTTATTATTAGATGATTATTATTTATATTTACCGGTTCTTTGAGAAAAATGAATCTTCAACGTATAGAATTAAGTATATAATATTATATTGTACAAAGAAATATATTTACGTAATTATTTATATTACATTAGATTAGTAGTTCATTGCATCTATCAATACTGTGTAAAACAATTAATTATTATAGGTATTGTAATATTTATTCAAATTGTATACATAAATATGTATAATTACAGTGAGTATGAGCAGTTCTGAACTCAATCATCATTAGTCGAATTAACTTGATCAATAATAAAGTGTTATGCGAATGAATTGTGTGTTCATCTATAATATAAATATAGCTATATATGTAGCTTCATAATGTGATGTATTTAAAAAAAGAAATTTGTTGTAATATTGCCGTACAACAATACGGTAATAGACTAACAAATATTATTCATAAATAAATGTATTTAAAACAATACAAGAACCTTAGCGCTTATGGCTCAAAAATAATAATAAAAAAGCCCATCAGTATAATATAATTTAGAATATGATGATAATAATAAAATGTAAAAATACGGTAACTATGAGTTCACACAAACAAAGAGCACGCAGTATCGTTCGACATGCATAATAAAAAATATTGCCTAAAATAGTAAAATCTATATAAAAACACATAAATATAGATTTCACTTGTGAATAAACTTGTCTGATACGCTACGTAATACTTGCCTTGCCGGGCATGTGCTCATGGCTGTATGCGCCATTCGGTCGCCACTGATGTCACATATCTACACCGTACCCGGAAACAGCTGTTCCGTCTTAACATTTATAGTGACATTTTTTTTTTTCATATGCAACTCACCTTATACGACCTCCAACACAAATATATCATTACCGTCTTCATCGATACCGCCCATTGCTTGCGCCCATACCGTTAACCGTCATACCGCAGTCGTCCAAAACTCGTTTTTAAAGACACTACTCTGGACGAGCGTTTTGTGTGTCTACAGCTATGTCAGGAGAACGTGCGCGATTACTTGCAAGACGACACCGAGTAGCTTCTTTAACTCAACCTAATAAATTCCATGTTTTCGATTCGTTGAATTTTTACACTATTATAAAAATTCTCCGACAAGACTACCGTAACTATAAGCATATCATGTGTTATTATTATCATCATCGTCGTACGTGATTAGCACAGACTCCATAATTATTAATACATAAATAATATGAGCTAAGACTATAATAATACGTTGAATACATAATAAATATACGTACTTGAGATTTTTACTGACACTACATCAGTTCTAGTTCAGTTTATTGTAGTCATTTTGTCTGATAATACTAAACTAAAAAACAATTTATTTCAGTGCAATATAGTGTTGTTATATAACTTTTTTTTTAAGTACTTCGGTCATTAAGACTATACTTGTCAATTTTTTTATATCACTCCACCAGTCAAGTCGATAGCTTATGGTGTTTAGGCTCTGTTTTCAAAATCTAAATGCGTTATAAATAGGTAACATACTAATATCGCAAACCCAAATATACAATACTGTACACATAAAATATATAATAATGTATGTACGTCCATGGCATTAGTGCATTACCAATACAAACTCATTAAACTCATTCTTATAAACGCAAAATTACACTTAAAATAATATTTTTAGCTCAAAGTAAGCCGAGGGTGTTAATTTAAGACTTGGGGTCTACCTGGCAGCCTCGTATATGCGGCAATGCTATTACCACTATCATATGCCAAAAATTTCGTTTTTGTTAGTTAATTTATATATTTTGGGTATAATTAGGTTTTTAGTATTATTTGGATTAATTGGAACTTTTTTTTTTTATTATTTAATCGAATCCGTTGAATAGTCCTTTACAAAGATTTTATGATTGGTAACTGTCCAATTATCGAAATAGAAACTTGACCTGATTTATTTTTATAAATTAATCTAATTAATTAGTTTTTATTTATTTGGTATACAAATTTAAGTACTTACTTGTTTCATATTTCATTGTTGTGTGACGTTGACTTTTACATGACAACTTTTTATTACTCGATACGAAGTTAAATATCTTTGATTCGTATACATCATGAATATTATATAAAAAAAAACCTTTATTTATAACTTTATAAGCATATTAACGTCTTTTTGGGCCTTTTTATGAATTCAAATGGCTTTATTTAATTATATATTTACGTTATTTTATACACGTTCGCATACGTTTACGAGTAATCTTGCACTAAAATCTAAAGAACGGATATTACGTTATTTGCATCACAATAATAATTCATGTATGATAAATCGTTGAAAGCTGATTAGATTCGTTTATTCGTGGTATTTCCACTCGTATTCTTAATCTTTATATAAAGTGGACTAGTTGTTTGCTAATTATATTCTATAATATTCTACAAAATTATAGATTAATATTATTTTTATCAGACGTTTTAATAGCCGGGTATTTCTGGTACAGGTTTTTTGTTTTGAACCGTAACAAATTTCGCGGATTAATTGTCACCGGATATCATTTACCGGACCAAATTATGGGTCACCGCATTTAATCTATAATGCGTTAATATACCAACATTTTATTTTATCGTCCATAAGTTATTAACTTATCTTAAATTTATTTATTGTTTATTAGCTAGTAATTTTATTGTACAATAAAATCGATATTTTCGATACTTCAAAAAAAAATTTTTTTTGGAACTTTTAAATAAATGTTTTGCAATACATATTTTGCAATACGTCTGAGCACAATTTGTCCACTTTAATTACTTTAACTTCCAAGCCCTTGTAATAAATAATAATTATAATATTCATCATATTATTATTACATACAAATTAGACAATATTTTCAATAATTGAACCGTATTCTATACTATTAATTTTATGGAAAATTGTTAAGACGTTTTGTAATATAATAATAATATTAATATCATACGGTAGATTTAAACAATTAATTTAATAAATATGTTGTTATACTGTGAACAATTCTTTAGGTTCTTGCATTTTTAACAGTTGGAAAAAATCGTATTTCGTAACTTAATCAATTGTGCGTAGACTGCATGTATAATTGATGATCTTTATTACGAAATTATATTTACAGAGCTCATTTCGTTTTTATGTATAACATTTCAAAAAGTTAAAATGACTATTTTGCTATTGTTTTACCAGGTTGTAGATTTTGAATTATTTAATCCTGGCTGGATTTACAAGACAACAGTCATAACGTTATTAAAACATGTTTAACGAATATAAAACAACAATAGAATATAAATAATATAAAAATAAAGTTACGTTTGAAAATGTATTGTATTTTTTTACTAATTTCAATTATACTTAAAATTAATAGTATTTGTATATTTATGGTCTAACACAATATTGTAATATATTCATAGATATTTACAAAAACAATTAGGAACATATTATATTGTTATAGTTTTTATTCAACTGCTCAGATAAAATAAAAAAATATAATAAAATACGATATTTAAAAAAAAAAAAATACCACGTCGTCTAATGTCAATTTTACCGTGGGGTCATATATATATATATTTTTTTTTTGATCATTGATTATTGTTTTCTATTCAATAGGCTATAAAAGAAATACGTTACTCGTTCATACATATACTATATTGTTTCTTCTCCGTAATGTTTTATTTAAAAAAAAATACACGTAAAATAAAAACTGTTTTGTGTTAAAAGGTTTTCATCACGAAAAAAATAACAGTAATGTATATATTATAATGTGCATATTATTTCAACGAGATGTAATAATAACTGCCATTAACAACACAAATAACAAACTCTCTGACATTTTAGTTAAAACTGTTTTTTTGTATCGTATTTATTATAACGCCTTTTATATTGACTTGTTAAAGCCCGATAAGACGCCCGATGTTATATTATTTACAATATAACGTCCATAGTCTGTTTTCAACAAATTCATATTTTTTTTTCCATACTGAATAATAAATCCCCGTTGAATTAAACTTTCTTATGTTGGGTCAAGTTTGAGAACCAATACTATGATCAGTTAAAATGTCTGAATACTGAGTAGAAATTTAGACATTTCTGCAGCAAAAAAAAAAAAAAAAACGTGACAAAAGAAATTGGAGTTTTGTTTCAAGTTTTTTTTTTTTTTATTAAGGTGATGAAAAATGATCAAAATGTTTTATCCGTCTAATATACTTAAAACTTATTTTGTATTCAAGAATATTAAACACGTACGTAATGTAGATAATTTTTTAATACAAAAACAGAATTTTTTTTTCTGAATTGTATTGTAGTTTAAAAGATAACAATACATTCTGTGAAAAGGGCTGAAAACACAAAAAGATAAACTGAGACTTATTTATTATTTTATTATTCATATTATCACTCACAGTTGATCTTTAATACAAATCCAATATATTCTTGAATTTTTCATTTAAAATATCTGTTGAAAATTGTTTTTTTTTTTAAATTTAATTTAATGAGTAGTTATTAGTATTCTTAGTGCTTTCGTGTCTTGTGTAGGTATACTTGTCTACTAAATACATTATATTTCATTACTAACAAATAATTATTTAACGACAAGAATGTTTCGTAAAATTATTTAGCTATTAAATAAAATTATGTTTACTATTGTATTAGTTATTTTATATACGCGATTTATGTTATATTTATAATATATACAATATATTTAAATATTACATATTATATGAATATATTTTATATATTTAAGAACAATATAATACATAAGATAAAAAATATACAAATACTTGATTACAACATATTAAGTTCCAATACATATATTATGTTATACTACCTACACGAAAATTAAAAGAGATAATAATTTGTAAGTTTCTGCATGACTATAGAAATATATATGTAAATCCCAACAGAAAAAAACAAGAACTATGTTTGTTCCTAGACAAAAAGAAATTTACATAAGTTCTTATTTTTAATAAACTTAAAAATTAATTTATGAGGCTCTTTTGGAAGTAAACAAGTACAGCAACATTGTACAGTATTCTCATGAAACGACTGTTATATTTTTCTTTTCTTTTTTATTATTATTATGTAGTTATAATTCTATAATTTAAATTTGTATTAACTAAATTCTTATTTAGAAATCACAACATTATTTGTTTTTTTTTTAAATTAAATTTATAAAAAATAGAAAAAAGTTTATAAATAAATTGGCAACAAATAAACTATAGTTCTAAGTACGAATTTAATAACCAAGCGAAAAAGAAATTTATTATTTGATAATAATTTAGTTGTATTTTTTATTTGTTGCAAAATATATGGTTATAGTTTTTTTTGAAACAATTTTCAAATTTATGTCAACTACTGCCAGTACTATCATTAATACGATAAAAAATACTTCAATTTTGAAAATTTGCTTTCCTATGAAATATGTCTAATATTTACAATCTTCTTTGGTCAGTTTAGATATCTTTTTTGAATTTAAAGTTGTCCATATCACTTAACAAGTGTCCTTACGATTACATCAATTCTACTTTTTTCCGCATACAAATCAAATTTGAATACAACAAAGCAAGTACCAGTTGATAAATATCTAATAAATAAGAAAAAAATAACAAGTACATTTTGAACACACACATCATATCCTACTTAACCATAATCGTTAAGAGAAAAAATCTAAAATGCTAAAATCTCTCCTAACATAAAAAAATACATTATTATAGATAGAATACATTTACTATGGATGTTGTTTATTTAATTATATATCTATCTTAAAATCCAATTTATATTATAATAATATTTTTAAATTATACAATAAAATAACTAAAATCGTTATTCTTATGGCAGTCCACAAACGACACGCAGGCCTGTTTTATATTATTCACTTTTGAACTTTGATTCGTGAGGATTCCATGAAAATGTGTAAAAAAAAAAGATGAAATTCCATAAGCTATTCCTAAGTCATTATTTCGGTACGATGAAAATAGATACAAAATCAAAGTAATAAATAATTTATTAGATAATAAACGAACGGGTAATTCGTTGCTCAAAAATTTTACGGAACAAACTTAAAGATTTTTATTATGCTGTAGAGCTGGACAGATAGATTTTTCGATGTTATTTTTAAAGCATCCTAAAAAATATATAGGTCTTTGTGTATTATACTATAAACAGTCAAACTTTTTAACTTTTACGTTTGTTTAAAATGTTTGTATTTCTTTATTGCCTAGCCTTTTATAGTTGTCTCTATTAATAATCGACGTAATATTAAAGTGAAATAATAAAGTATTTAGTATCTTCGTGTTTATTTATTTTACGGAAATTTTTTTTATTGTTACAATGGAAACAAAAAATAATTACATTTTAAACATTAATTATGAATACATATTGTTTTATGGCAACATATTAGTTCCTATATTAAATAAGAATACACAAGGACATAAATCTTTTAACGAAATAACAAATTTATTTTTCTTAATCTATATAATCTGTAATTTATTTTTCTTAATTTATATATATATATATATATACTCTATAGTATACACCAATATAATATTATTAATATTATTGTGTACCATATAGGGACAATTTGCGAAATTCTGATAATATATACATGCTGTTTCAATTTTATTATTAAAAAAGTATATTTATGTATAGCCTTATGTATAATACTATGAGTTATTACTTATTAGTTATTATTTTATCTGTATAATATTTATTTATATACGAAGTATATAATGGTTGAACTTATTAAAATAATATAGTTTTTATTGTTTATGTATTTATTCGAGTGTTACTACTGGGTAACTACTCCCCTCATGCTGTCATATCTGCATTTAACCTGTATTTAAAGCTCATATACTTATTGTGACTACTATTACAGATTGTATATTTTTCCAATAAATGTTAAAAAAAAATGTATTTGTAACCTTGTGTGATGATATAAGTATACAATGAAGTTTTCTTATTTTTTTTCGTCGATTTAAACAACAACTGTAGTTATTTATTTTTATTCATATTGTATAAGAATTCGTTTTTATAACATATTTTTTAATTTGGTCTATTCATAAGGTATATTTAAAAGAAATATAATTATTGTAAATTATCTTCCTAATTTGTTCACACCCAAAGTTAAACTGTTGAAAAGGTATCATTATACTGTAGTTGTTAATTGTATAATTACGCAGAAAAATAAGTGCAGACATGCACGTATATGATAAAAAAATATATCTATGTATATATTAACATTGACGTATTCTATATTATTAAATGTATAGTACGTTTGCAAACAAGTTCGAATAGTTTTTAAAAACCCAAATATTAATGAATAGTAATTGTACTAAAGTCCATTACATTAATATTTTTTGTAATTCTAAACGAGTTGAATTTCTAAAAAATTAAAAATGTAATGTGAAACTCATTAAAGGATTCAATAATTCGTAAATTATTATATTCAAATACTTAGTGGTTATTGTAAATCAATTGTAATGTAATAAGCTTTTATAATTGTGTGCATTATGAGTTATGACAGGTCATTGAATAATTAAATGAATAATAATATGATTTTATTTTATTTTTTAGGACAATGGAAATTTGGATTCTACACTAGAATGTGAGTTTTTAAATTAAAAATAATAGTATTTCCAAATTGTAATCTAATATTAATAATTATCTATTTGAAACGTTTTTTTACAAATCAAACGACTTCCTATACTTCATATACAAATAATACGAATACTGGTTAATTGGTATAACTATTAATATTTTTGTAAATAGTAATTTTATATATTATATAATATTATAAATAAGTTCCCATGTACGTAAAAGAGTTTATTTATTATTATTTTTCACTCACAAATATTTGTTTTATATAATACTAAGCAAATAAAACAATTTCAATTATCAGAAATCTATGTACATCCAGAAATAGCAGAGTCATTATATGTTCAGAAGTTCTCACCGAATCATGTTTTAAGAAATTAAAAAACAAAAATCAATTTTAAATCTAATAACAAAAAAATAACTAACGTGCCCTGAAACGATAATAGTGTTATCTACAGAAAGTGGCTGTTATCAAAAAGATTGGGGGAATTGCACCGTGAACAATATTATGATGGCGAACATTATTATATTAATATCAAAATGGTTGTATGTGAAACGTGAGTACTGGATGAGCCATAATAATATTATTGGTAGTGTACAATATTATACGTATGAAACGCATTTACATCGTATATTCTTTAGTTCAGACGTCAAGACGGCGAATTTTCAGTTTTTTAGTTCGTCATAAATCCAGGACGAACGCGTAAACGTCATCTTCCACCACGCCGCGTCCTTTCTAGACGTCCAAACATCCTGCAATAACCCAAAGGCATACACCCGATCAATTCGAACGAATCAATACCAATCGAGTTTGCTGTTGGCGTTTTTTCTACATCCACCGAAATTTGCTTTACCGCTGAACTCTCTGTTCCTCCCCGCCGACTGTGTACAACATAATACTATCTATGTATGCGTATATAAAAATACCTCAATCGTAAATCGTTTTCCGTTACTGTACCGAGTCCCCCGACCCATCTGCTCTATTGCACGTCTGTCTGTACAACTCTGTACAACTACAATGTCGTTATCGTATCAAACGGACAAACATATTCGTGTCTCCGATATGACGAGCCGTCGTTGAAATGTAAAATTACTGCCACCAGACGTTTCTCAGATGAAATCCCATCCGTATAAATTATTATTACTATATGACTCTGCTATCGTTTTTGAATTATGCACGTACCACTCCAATAATAAAACTGTAGGTATAGTAGTTTTTTTTCGTATTTTTACAGATCTATACTAAACTATATTAGAGACTAAAACATAGTCGAATTTGTCGTCCACGAAACGCGTGATTGAATTGTTTACCGTTCTACACGTGTTCACTAAACTTTTTTGTCGTTTTTAAAGGCAAATAAATAATAAAAGTAATAATTGTCCAACATAAAAATCCATAAGTGGTAATACGTCATACGTTATCTCTTTTAAAATTTTTCTTCCCAAAGCCAGTTATCATACCTATATTTCTATATATTAATATTGACTTGAAATGTATAATTACGGTTGATGCCATTTCAATGTCTTGACTGTTTTTTACATCGTAAAAAAACCATTAATAATATGCTCTGTTGATTTTAACTAGGTATAACGCTCATTTTAGTTTTGATAGAACGAAAAAAATACTCAAGTGGTTCAATTTTGTTTGAAAAGTTTCAGTCAAGTTCATAGTTTGTGTCCTGTAAAGGGGAAATATTGTTTGGTGCGTTGTGTGTATACATTATAGGTAGGTATACCTACATATAATTTAGTCCAATGCAATTTGGCCTTTAAATTAATAACCGTCATGTCGAGTTGGTAAGTTTAAAGACGGAGTTTTTTTTCATAG
This sequence comes from Rhopalosiphum nymphaeae, assembly GCA_036289425.1. NCBI lineage: Eukaryota > Metazoa > Arthropoda > Insecta > Hemiptera > Aphididae > Rhopalosiphum > Rhopalosiphum nymphaeae. The sequence goes on along the minus strand of JAZAQC010000006.1, from coordinate 47,369,733 downwards.
ATAATTAGTCTAAGTTTGTTTTCATTCCCGTGGTGTGTATAATATTATAAACGCACCGATCGCTAATTATAATAATTTCACAACTCATACCAACATGCAGTAGTTTGTTTTACATTTTTTTTTGTGTGTATACAAAATTAATCATTTTAAAATTATAGTATTTTGTTAGTGATTAAAGTAATTAACAATATTATATTCAATTCAATTCGTACATATATTGTATTTATTTATAACTCCACACCTCAGCATACGATTCATCGTAATAAAACATTATATGTTACACAATATATCATGTACACATGATACAATTAAAAAAAAAAAAAAACTATTGTATTATTTTTCCAACGTAATAATATTAAATATTTATATAAATTAAACGTATACTAAACATCTCTCAACTTGTGTTTGTTTCACCTCGCTCAAAAACATTTCATTAGTCTTTAACAGAGAATGTTTTGCCATTTAAATTATATAAACTTACGAAATTGTGATGAAAATAACCTTATAGTCCAAAAACGATTCGGTTTCAAAAAACGAACGACTGTTAAACAAAGTTTGATCCTCCAAACGTTGTTTGGGTTATAACCATTGTCAGAAAATACATTTATTACGTTTACAGTGTTATGCCACTAACTGTTTTATGCAAAGTGTTTAATAAACCCTTATTAAATGATGAATTTCTACAAATATACGTTTTATTAATTGATGATGACTTTATTTGGACAAAGTAATGAAAACTCTTATTATTTTAACATCATTGAAAAACAACGTTTAAGAAAACATTTTTACGAGTTCCAGAAATGTAAATATTATTCAAACGGTATGAAACTGTATCCCACGTTATAAGCAATACAATTATAAATTTATAACAATACAATTTAATCAATGGATATTATTTGGAATTTTAATAATAAAATATATACCTAGAAGTACCTAATCTAAATAAATACTTATGAAATCCAATTGTATTTTATCGATTAATGTATAAAATTAAATATATATATATATGAATGCAGTTATGTTCATTTGAAAGGAAAACATATTCACTCGCGTATTTTATGCGTAAAAAAATATAATATCTATTATATTATTATATATAATTGTTTATTTGTTTTTATTTTTAGATGGCTTTTTTAAATTGAAAATAATAGTCAGTATATTACACTTATGCATATATTTTTTTCAATGTAAATTTAGTTTAAAAATTACTTTTAACAGTTTAAATATGTTAATTTTGAAAATATTAATTATACACAATACAAATTAAATGTTGATAATAATACTTATAATTCATGGTTAAAGAACTATAATAGTACCTATAAGGAATATAATTATTTTTTGTTTAACTAACTATTCATAGTAAAATTAAATAATATAAATGGGTAGCAATTACTTAATTGTTATAAAATAATAATTATATTAAAATGATAAATATTATATGCATCTAAATATATAGATATTTATATTATTATGAAACCTAAAATATTTGTAGGTATTCAAAATTATTGAAAATTTTCAACAACAAAAAAATCGTAAATCTTCATTACAGATAGATTAAAGTAGCTATACTGATGCGGTTTCAATGGAACCTATAACCATTTCGTGTAAAATGTTCTGTTTACGGAGTTTAGTCTCCCTTATACTTGTACCTATCTAGTGTTTATGTTAATAAGTCTATTATAGACGATAGACCTTATACTCAGTATAATTTCCTATTTTATTATTTTTAGCCTATTTCTAATTATGATACGCTATTGGCAACCAATGAAGAATATTATAATCATATAATTTCGATTGGGATATTTTAATTAATAACTAATAATATTTAAGTGATATTATTATAATAAAATGTAAAAAATCGAAAAACATACAACTTTAAACGACGATTATAATTGTAAAATCGGAAAAAAATAAATGATAAAAAAAGTGGGCGCGATCTATAGGACGTTGGCCACGGCGAATGGTGGTTTCCCATAATGTTTATCGCCCCCCTCCGCTCCTCATTACTATTACGCGTATAACGATAGGTTTAATCGACGAGGCGGACGCGCGGTTTTTGTGGGGGGGGGGGGGAAAAAAACAATGTACGTCGATCGCAGTAATCCGGTGACTTGTACGTGCGCGCGCGAAATCCCCCCGCCCCACTATTACAGTCGCAGGCGTCACACACACACACGCGCGCGAGCGCCCCTCTAACGATCGCCGCGTGTAGCTACCTACCGCACGACGACGACGACGACGACGACGACACTATACGCACACGACACGCGACACGGACGCAATCGCTCACTTTGGAAAATTGTTACGAAAATATCGTGTGATAATATAATAGCCGACCGTCATACGTTTCGGTGGAACGAACGGGCACGTAAATATCATAATAATTTATTGGCGTTCTACTGCATCACAACATATTGTGCTGTGCTGCTGTCACGGAGATGACGCGTGTCGCGCACGGCGGTGTGTCGACCGCGTTGTACAGATGTACGTACACATACACCTGTACCGGCGACCCTGTGCAGCCTCGCCCGTTTTGACGAGGCCCTAAATGTTTTGACATGAGCTTGTTACCGTGTGCGGTGAACTCGACAATACGCCGCACACTGTCGTCCCCGCGCCGCCTCGCGGTTGCGCTTGCTTCAGCGCACGTACACGCCGTATACAGTGTACACCGAATTATATTATACACGTCGTACAATATATATATATATATATATAGGCACGCACGCGGGATGTTCCATTTAACCGGATACGCTAATTAATCGTTGTCAACCAATTTGTGTGTTATTGAAATGAAAAAAAAAAAAACGCGTAACGCATTGGCAATAATAGTGTTTCTGCACCGTATTCAGGACACACCTACGATTTAATTTTATGTCGGCGGTTTTTTGGATTTGTATATCATGCTTGTCTTACTATACTATGCTCATGTATAAAGTATAATCTATTATTAAAGCATTAAACAATATATCGATTAGGCAGAAATATAAAACTATATAATAATCGTTTACAGATCGAATGAGTGTAGTAGTGGATAGCGTTACGACTTTAACGGCAAACCATTTTTACTTCCGTTTTACTATTTTTTACTTAGTTATCATTTTATAATAATAATTATTATTTTATTATTTTAAATTCTTAGCGGAGCGATGAAAGTGTATCGATTTTACAATGATGCGCGTATTTTTATTTGTTTATTTTTTGTTTTGTGTGTGTCATCGGTGATCAGTGTCATCACCTTTTGAAGCGATAAAAATGCTTTGAACTTTAACGTTGAAGGAAGTCGCTCTGAATCGTTTTTTTTTGCAAAATGATTTATCATCGAATTCAAATTTAATACAGACAATATATTAAACTGGTTTACTTAATGACGATATACACTCAACTCCTACTGCACCAAAACGGTTACTCACTTTTTACAATTTTTTTTTTTACTTATATGAATATCGTAAGACTGCTTGTTATAAATAAAAAAATTTCGTTTTCTTATTTACGTTATGATATAAAACGACAATGGTAATTTATAATTGTTTATATATTAAATATTTTTGGTATAATTAATATATTATTATATATTGTATTATTGTTATCTGTATATTAGTTATGCATTTTTTTTTTGTAGCGTATTTTAAATACAGTTTTTTTTTATAGACATTAGAAGTTTAAAAATGAACAAAAATAGATGTTTCAACAAATAATAATAATATTAATTATTTTTCTGTAGTTCAAAAATATTATTGATTGAGACTAGAAACTTTTATGACGTATTTCATTATACTTTATAAACACAATATGTTGATTAATATCAATGAGCCAATAAGCTATTTCCTATTTATACAACGAACCTAACATTCTCACCGTTCTACAAAATAGCGATATTAATTCAAAAGTTTAAAACAATTAAAATATATTAATGTATACTATAATAATAATTAAATAATATTAATAATAAAATAAATGCAATGTTTTCAGCAAAAATCAATTCAACATATACCATATTACTAATAGTAAAATTAATTACTATAATAGCAATTAGCAATATAAAAATATATCATAAAATATACTGTAGGTACTACTAATAATGTACTTATACTAATATAAGCTGACGCTGAGTCTTCGCTCAGAATGGTTTTTTGTATACAATAATTAATCATTGAATGTAAATTTAACACTTCCATTACAGGAGCTTCTCGATGACGAGGTATACTCGACGTCTACTTTACTGTATAGTGCTCACAGCATAATTGCAGCTCGCTTTTATTTATCTTCGCCAACATTTGCTATAATAACGAGAATAAAATATGCAAAAAACAATTTATTGATGTTTCAATACTTAATCATGTATCTGAAGCAATAACTGTGGTCGGTCGTTAAATGTGGTATAGTCAAATGTAGGTCAGAATGGCAATATGGTATAGTAATTTTTCGCTCTACTGTTTTAATCGTTTGTCAATTCATTTTTATTGTACGTATAAATCGTATAATAAGCTATTTTAAATGCCCTTATTTTCAATACCATAAACGACGTTTAGTTATTGATATAAAATTTCAGTCAACAAAAAATTAAAACAGTTTTGGGAAAATCGATTTCAAATTATATTTTTCAATGAAAAAAAGTCGTATCTAATTGTACAATCTAAACTAGGAATATATATATATATATATATATATATACTATTAATATTTGTTATTTTGGTAGTTTTTGTATATACCAATTTTGTTTTTGTAGACTAAAAGATTTATGAAATAAAAGTTAAAAATTCATATAATATAATATATAATATTTATGAAGGATTAAGTCAGCCGTACGAGTAATTATGAGACATTTAGCCGAAAGATCTTAATAAAATATTTTTTTATTTTTTATGATATTTTTATGTTTAGATTATTTAGAATACTTATTTTTATTAAACTTGATTCACAAATTTGTGATTAATAATTATTGTATATAAAATAAATATTATTATTATTTTATTATTTACAACAAAAGAAATTCGATAAAATAATAATATTTTTATCTAAGTGATTTTCTACAACTTTTTAAAAAGTCTAATAGTTGGCTTTTAGTATAATAAGTAGAACATCAATGTAACCTTGGTAAAAACCATAAGAATATTATAGAATTTACCTTGAGTCAAAAAATAAAAAATCTTATATTATGTTTTTCACCATGAAAAATCAATAATACAATTTGAACAAAACTTTTATACAGTATTATTGTTACGATTTCGAAGTATAACTAATCGCGCTGTGGTAGTCAGCAATATACAGCATTATACATTTATACAGTAGTTGTAATTCGATTTCGTCATCCTCACACATGCGTTTTCCTAAATTACGTTTTTGACGATATGAGTGTAACCAGTGTTATCATTAAAGTGGTTGTCTTTAAAGCTTTATACTATAATAGGTACCTATATTATATATTTATATATTATTAAATCTATTCCGAAGGTTATTACACTCCCTGTTGAAAAACTACTCAAAATAATAATAAACCGATGGAAAAACAAACAATATTATTGTGATCGTTTTTTTCAGTTATTTTTATGACTGCTGTTATTATTTCCAATAAATTACACATCGGCTGCAGATGGAAAGCACAGAAAAATAATGAAAATACAAAAAAAAAAAATGTCAAATTCACCGAAGTAAAACTTCGGCGAATATCTGTATGGTTAACCAACGGCTAACTTGTTTTATTTTTAATGATTTCGGTTGGCATATATAGTTTTGGTTTAAAAAAGTATAGTCACGAAACGTCAGTGAAATTAGAAACACAACACGCAGATGTTGAAAAACGACTTTTTTCTAATTTATTTTTTATCCTGACAACTATGACAAATACCTAAAAATATTTTTATTTTCAATATTTTCGAGTTAACCAGAAAAATCTAGGAAATAAAATCGACGATCATTCCACCAACTGAGAATCAAACTGAAAACACGAGTTTTCATAACCTTTTTCTATAGTTTACCCAGTTCCTTGTATTTTATTTGTACAAAGTGTAATGAAAAAGGATATATTTTTTTCACCAAAACTGTAAAATGCATAACCTTGAACGTGATCTAAACAATTCGGATTGAACCGAAAAATAAGCACTCTTTTTTGAAAAAAATTAACAAATATTTATTATTGAAATTTAAAAGTAGCAGTGCTGACAGAACGGTTGGTCACAATCCAATCACGCCTATGAACTAGACATAATATATTATATTATACACTATTCTTTTTACTATAATGTTGTGTATGCGGGGGACATATTATGAAGTGTTCGGGGGATGGTCGACGAAATCATTTTAGCATTTTAATGACGTGCAGAAGTACTGAAATAACCGATCGTATCGAAAGTGTATAATATGAATATTAATAATTATAAACTCGGGTCGTCGCAACTTTAACCATTATTATTTATATCTGATTTTTGGGAGACGTTAACGTTGTTGAAGTAATTACGCATGCATGCACACAATGTAGTTACGATTCGTCTGCAGATGGTATTATTTCGAGTAGGTATTTAGCTGCCGTTGGCAGAACTGTTCTAAACTTGGTGTATATTATTATTATAACGATGCCGTCGTAACACTATATATACCTATACGTTTTATATCTCTGTAGAACATAGTTTGGTGTTTAGTTGGGTATCACGCGCGAGCGAAGTTTTATCGTCAGTCTCGGATCGTCGAACTGCTGCTGCTGCTGCTGCTGCTGCTGCTGCTGCTGATGGTGAGCGACCGGCACGTCGGCGGCAACGAAAACGGAAGGAAGAAAATCTTATAGAGAAAATAAAACGGTCAGGGGCGATGTTGTCGCGTACGGTGCCCTCGGAAACCGCGTGTATCATAATAGTAACACTATAAAAGACGTGTAATATATAATAACGATATATATATAATATTACACCGTAACGAGACGCGTTTCCGAGACCGGACGGGTGGCTAACACAAATCTCCGATATTGCTGCTACACCGCCAATTGACTTCAAAACCAGTCGAGTATAGTGCTCTGGGTCGAGTGGAGAGCATTTGCGGCGTTCTGCAGAAAACACTCGGCGACGGAGCGAAATGCGTTATGGGCCCCCGTGGCCCGTACACGCCGCGCCCGTGACGCGAACGGTGAAAAATGACATAATTAACAACAGATAACGACGACGACAACAACAACAACAATAACACCAGTAGCAGCAGCAGCAGCAGCAACAACACACAACGACACGAATAACGTTCTTCGCCGGTCTGTTTTTATTATTAACAAAGAGACATATTTTATTCGACTCCATATTTTGTCGCGCCGTGGAAACTTTGGCCGGTAAGTTATGTTATTATTACGTTATATTTTCGGGCACGGACGACGGGATAACAAAAAGCCAAACATTATTAAAATACGTCGGCTAATGATATGTTTTCCGAATGGCGTAAAATATAACAAAGCGCGAAACTTTATGCTGTGCTGGCCGAGCATAAAAATATGAATCGACCGTATTATATCATCGCGACAGTTGGTGTAAAATCAAATTGAATTTTACGACCGCGCGCCGCGAAACCGGTGCGCTGCAGCGTTTCACGTACATTTTAATTCTCGCGCTGCGCCACACTTACTGCCTACGCGTATTATAGTAATACTATTAAAATGTCGCCTTTTCGTATTTTAGACACATTCCAGTTAGTATTATAATATAATTTCCTCTTGATATCATACAAGATCTGTTCAACCGAAATAGTTTCTTAAAAAGTCTACATAAAACGGATGATTGACAATAATTTTACTAAAACGGCTTCTGAAAAAGGCTGAATCATTTTTAATGAACAATAACGACAAACCAATAAATCTACAAATTAAATTTCTGTTTCCAATATTTGCGTGGAAACGTTTATCTTGTATTCTAGAAAACCGCATTACTACTGTAGATATATTAAACAAAATATCCTGATATATAGTTATATTTCTTCGACTGTTGACGGGTTCGGACGTATAGAGTCAGTGTGGTAATTGCGGTTGCTTATCTCTCAAACGGAATTACGTTTCTGTATTAAATATTAAATCGTAATTTGTGTATTTCCAGACATGTTATTCATGTTATGTAACTTGTGTAATTAAGACATTATCGAAAATGATGCATTTGAATGTTAGCAGTATGCTATGAATTTTATCACTTTATGTGTTAGTATTGCGTTAAGAGAAGTTACCTTTCGCAAAATATCAAAAGCAACTAAACAAAAATAGTCATGTTTCAAATGTAAACTTGATTCAAACACAGCATCTCAGTATCAAGATAACATTATTCAAACTAAGAACCTTGTTGCAAGCACTTCCTCCAAATACAACCAACTTTAAGGATCTAGCGGATTCCGTTGACTTTATGAGCAACAAGTTTGATAACTTTGGTGAACAAATCAGAAACGTATTAGCATCTTTAAATAAAAGTGTGAGAAGAAAAAAAGTGTTAAAAGAGCAGAATATAAAATTGAAAGGTGAAATTATGTCTCTGTGTTACTACATTAATATCTTAGAACAAAAATCGATTGATATTTGTATTAAAACTATTGGTATTCCGCAAACTAAAGATTGAGTCTACGTTAAAATCATTAAAAAAATTGATGAAAACCTAGATGTGAAGATAAATTTCACAAAACACGTATCGTTTACAATATAAAATCACGAACAAACCTAGAAAATAGTTGCTTTACTATAATTTCAAAACAAAGTAAGAATGATCTTATCAGTTAACGTTAACTGAAAAAAATTAAAGCTAAGTGGGAACGTGATAGACAAAGAATAGAAAAATGAAGTAATAAATGTAAATCATTTTTAACATTTTTTATTTTGTATTATAAACTCAAACGTATGGCTAATTTAAATAATCTTATTGTTAATAAATAATATAGAACAAATTATTTCAAGTATTTTACATAGTATAAATTATAAAAATGGAAACAATTATCTAAATATTATATGTTTTAATGCCCATTTTGTTGAAATTATATAATTTCTTGAAAATTACGTTAAAAGTAAACAAATTGATGTTATAGTTTTAACTAAAACTTGACATGACACGGATTTTCGTCATAACAAGATAGCTGGATGTAATCTATTTTTCTTTTCTACAATAAGAAACAAAAAAGATAAAGTGATAGCCTTTGTTAAACAACTTCATAATGCAGATTTTTATGATTATAACTTTCTAGAGAATAGTTCTGGTGCGGGATATGATCGGATAACGGTGAAAATCTTAGAAAGTATCTCTGAACTAATTGTTAAATCTCTTGTACATATTTACTGAATAATTTTAAACTAGCTATTATCAAACCCTTATTCAAAGGAAAAGATCAAAAAAAAATATGACTAATTATAGACCTATATATCTATGTTAACAAACTTTTCTTTTTAAAATATTTGAGAAAATAATTAATTCATGATTAATTTAATAGAAGAAAATAGTGTATAACTGGCCAAGTATTTTCAGAATTATAGTAATTAAAACCATTTTTATCAATCAATCGAATAATTCACATGTTGATAGCTTAATATAAGTTAATATTAAGTTATATTTTTTATAATCAATTAAGGAATTATGTTCTGTTCATTTGTTTACTTATTTCTACTATTATAATTTTATTTCATCTAACTCTCTAACTAGATAATCTTTTATTGCTGTTAATTAATTTTTTTCGTATTTCAAAATCAAAATTATTTAAAACATATTTCTCTACTTTAACACAAGCTACGCGGCCAGGAGCGCCGAGTACAGGGTGGCTCAGGGCTGCAGCCTCCCATGAACTCGATAAGGTGGAACTCAGCCCTCCACGATTCTCAAATTGTAAAATGCCCTCAAAATACTAATTTAATTAAATTGGCATTTTTTAATTTTTCTTTAGTGGTTTTTTATGATTTAAATTGAAATTGCTAGTATTATTAAAATGTTATAGCATACAAAAGAACAAATAACTATATTTTAGTAATTATTTAATGATTAGTAATGTTTAATAATTATTTAGGTAAAACAGTACATGTCTTTGTAAAATAATGAGCCCTCTATGGCATTTTTAAAATCTAGCGCCTCTGTTTATTAAAGTAGATATATTTAAAAATGCAATGTCGATTTTATTCCACAAAAACAATATTGTATCATTATAGAAATATTGCTATCTAACTAAACAATCTCTAGAAAAGCTTCTTCTACAATAATAAAGAATTGTAAACAAAAATCATAAATTTATATTTTAAATGTTTATTGCTATTGTAACAAAACAAATTAATTTCATAGATAGAAAACCCAAATAGTGATTAGAATTATTTATTTGTATATTTATTACAAACGATGTTTTAATTGTATTTCGAAAATATTATTAAACGATTGAAAATGAATAAAATTATAATTAAAAAATATGTAACTTAATAATAAGTTATAATTAATAACAATGGACTATTATAGATAAACGAATAAATAGTTAACAAAAGTAAAAATATGAGGTATAATAATAATAATCTTTATTGTTGTAAATTAATCGAAATTTACAATGTAATACATAATATTTATTAAATGGTATAGTTATAATATAATAATAATAACAATATTAATATCTATATTTAATATATCAACAAAATAGCTGAAGTATACTGTCTACAACTTACAAGGCATAATTACAATTGTAACGAAAAATTCAAAAATGTATTATTAAAAGATAAATTGAAAAAAATCATTATATTATTTAGTATTCTATAGAGACTAATCTATTATATAGACAATTATTCATATAATTTAGATTTTAAGAGTGGAGCGATGAACGTGTTGACATTACAATTATATATATATATATATCTATATGTTGATTTTTGTTTGTTTATGTACACCATTTATAGTATACATTGTGTTTAATTCATTTTTGAACCTTAGTTTTGAGTATTAGAAATTGGATTTAGTTAGTGATTTTAGAATAACGAAATTCAAAATTGTCAGTACTTTTCACTTATTTAGTGCTTAAATAATAAGGAAAAACAAAATAATACGAATAACTCAAGACTTAAGTACTCAATGTTGAGGTAATTCAAAACCTATTGTACCTGCCACAAGTAATTACCTATAGCCGAATACATATAATATTCAAATAAAATAGAATTATTTATATAAACGAACTGTTCAGTGACATTTATTTAAAAGGTTACGTTCTAGTTGTGACGATGAGCAGTGATAACTGTAAATATAAATTATTATAACCGTTGAGTTCCGTTTCTAAAATAATGTGATATATTGTGTTGTTTAAATGTAAATAAATATATTTTATTGTTGATCTGGTAAACTTTCCATGGTCCTCTTCGGTGAAAACGTGAAGCAGAATAATCAGACAAGTTGTGTACCTTTCGCGTTAGGTAGCGCGCGGATTATGAAACCGAACGGCACATTTGCAGCTGCAACTGGCGACGGTTCGTTGTTATAAACTTTCGTTTCGGTGCGTAGAAACGACCACAGTAATAAACGATTGTTATAGTGATAATAATTAAAACTATAGTTTTAATTGTGACTGTACCTACGCACAATGATTAAACGATATGTACATACAAATATATATATATAAATAATATAACACACTACACTCGCTGCAATCGTTTCGGCGTGTTGCCGTTATTTGTAGCGTTGAGAATTTACCGCCGCACACAGTTGATAGAATACATTATTAGCATTATTTATATACCATACGTTTCGCGATTTAAACCGCGAGTTTGCATGGCACCATGACGCGTGCCTACCTTATATTATACCGCGCCCACATATGCGCGCATCATCTATATATTATTATAATACCGTCTAATGTGAATAACGTGTAACCTACCTATATACGATGCGCGGCGTATGTGGCGACGGCTACGGCAGGGTGATTAAACTGTGTTCGCATATAAATACCGGCTTGCGGGCCACGAGTCAGTCCCGAGCGGGAAAAAAATTGCAGTTTTCAAATTTTTGGCGAGTTTTGCGTATCAGTCGCGCAGCGGCACGGCGGCGACGGGGACGGATGTCCGGGCACTGACGAATCGGACTAATGACCGGCAAGCCGACGCGCCATACCCGTCAAACGAGGTTTTCGCTCTTTTTAGACCAGAGAAAGTGGCTTGCGAATCGTCGCACGTCGTCCGGAAACAATTCCGGTCCCTCGGGGTTGACAAATAGTTCCCCGACGGGATCTAAAGTCCTAGGAGACCACTCCAAGATTTTGGCGCCCGAAACCTAATTAAAAAGTTTCGTGACTCTGTATTATGTACTATATATATACTGCGCCGACCGACAGTGTTCTCCCATCATACTGTAACAAACACCGCTTCCGGATGGAATTCAGCTAGTCGAATCAGTGTTTTATAAAAACCAGTACCTATAGCACGTTATTATCACATAAATTGAAGAAGTTTATTCAAATGATATTAAATCATACCTACAGTGTATCCGAACTAATAGAATGCACTACCCACGTTACAACAAAGACATTGTCGTGCGTGTAGGTAATATAATTGTTATGCGTTGTTATTCTTGTCAAATGTCTTCGTCTCTTCGATCCACGTCAAAAATCATAAGAATCAAAATCTCACCTGAATTCGTATTTATTATCATCTACATGTTCTAAGGTTGAAGTTTTTTCGTGCATTCCAAATTTTTAAAAAACAAGATTTCGTAACATGGCGTCTTGGATATAGGCGGCAAACAGCCGTACTATCGTCGTGATTAGAACATTAATAATATTATAGTATCATGAATTAATATAACAATATTATGACGTCAACATTAAATTTGTACAGGTGTAAAAAAAATAAAACACATCATCTTGTCTGAAACCAGCATCGTTAGCATGGACTTGACGTTATACGGAGTGTAACAGAAATAATAACTGACACTTATAATTAATCAAACTATATACATATATATTAAAATAATAATTGTAAATAATTAATAACAGATTTTTTTTTCTTATCAATATCTGTTTATATAAATATTGATTAGAACAAATTTCATTACGTAATTGGTTGATTTCACTCGACCGTTATTTCTGTTACATTTCAGTTTATTAACTTGAAATTTATTTATTTTTTTGGCATCAAGGCATTGGGCCGAGCTGGTCGGAACCAACCATTCGCCGTCGACCGCCACCGCGGGACGGTATTACGGTAACTGTTTGGACCCAAGCCATATTATATATTGTTATTATATTATATGTACCGCATATACCAACCGTCGCCACAGGAAGTGAACATTTTTTTTTCTCGGAAGTGTATCAATTAAACCACCGGAATTCGAAGCAATTATTATTATTATTATTATTATTATTATTATTATTATTATTATAATCGTCGTTGCGAAAAACCGTGTCCCCGTGACCTAAAACCACGAGGAGTTTAGTTCAAGTTTGTTAATTAGTGAGAGGAAATTAACATTAATTGATATATATATATATATACAACTAAATATTAACGATTATGCCAAAATAATTTTCAAGATCGGGTCCTTTGTCATCTGTTTTTTTAAAGCAGTATGCATAAACAATATTCCATAATGGCTAGCATTGTGTTTAGTCACAGTACAAGACGTATGGTATGATATATTAGCAATATGTACTGATATTTGGAAAGTGTATGTTTATTTATCAAACCAACTCGCATCGTGATGATCTATTTGACGTTTTAGTGTTATTACTTTCAACTTTGTTTCTTATTATTTCTCTGGTAAAAGCTTGAGTATAAAATAATGTAATGGTATGATATGGCTGAGAACCGTATTTATATCAATATTTTTTTACGATATGACTTAATAGTTTTTATTATTTATGATATCACGTTATAAAACCCTCAATATTTTAATGGACGCGCTTAAAGTGTTTCGACCATCGTGTACAGTTTTTATTTTTGAGTGCTCAACAGAAATAATGTTATTTAACGCTTGTAGATTAATATATAGAATTCATAAAATTAAAATAATTTGTGTGTATTCATAGAAACTGAATTAAAAATAAAAACTTTGAAAATGTATAGCTACTGTTTTAAAAGTGAGATATATTTCTTTTTTTCTGTTATAAAGTTTTACAAGTACAGAGAGAAAATATTGAATTAAATTATGTTTATAAATAATCACTGAGACTGACGTTTGTTCTGTGGCCTACATAATAATAATAAAAAAAAAAGAAAAAAATCCAAAATTGTTTGTATTTTTAAGTGATTTTTTAGTGTTTGTGCAATATATTATATTATATAATTTATTTACAACCAAAATTTACATGCGTAACGTTTTTGGATGTTTTTTGCAAACAACAAATACATCACCATTCACCGCCCATTACACTGTACTTTAATACGAACAAATAACGAGCTGGTTTTTCGACTAAATCGCAGGTCATATTACTCGTATTTCTTATTGTTGCACGCTTCAGTCATAAAATATCAAATTATAACCGAAGTGTATATAGCCACTCGCAGTTCTCCGTATATTATAATGTATTATATTGTATTATAATCTAACTCGTATATAAAGCAATGCGTTTTACTAAACTTGGCGTATTACCATTGTTTATTGAAATACACACACATATATTACACATTTATAACTAATTAAATACACTACCATGATCTGTTGTAGCTTTAACGACGGTTTACAAACAGTCGTGCTTTTTCTTTGTTGTCGAAATGTAATTTATCAGGATATTCAACGGATATGTTTATTATTATACCCAGAACATTCACACTTTAAACTTTGAACATACAAAGCCACGCAACACTGCCCAAGTCCCAAGTTTTTTAATCAAAAGTGGTTCTAATATCATACGATTTCGTTTCAAAAGCTACAGTCGTCATTGTAACTTTTCAAAAATCAAATGCAGCAACTATATATACATATGATATAAACTCGATAAAAACATACCACCTGCAATATTATACTCGAAATTAATTAAAAAGTTTCCCAAATCCACTGTTTATTGTTAAAATGGTTGTCATTTTTTTCTAAGAACAGTAAGAACACTGTTATAAACAAGAATATCGAAAATGATTTTCCGTCATTCTCGGATCCATAAAAGGTCTCGTCACGTCTTGGAGATGTTAGATGTTAAATCTATCATTGTGACAATGCATTTTGAGTTGGTCTGACACTTTTGACTGTATGCTCCGTAGACAACTCTGACTGAATTGATTTTGAAATCTAAATTTAATTTAAAAAGGGTTTACCAATTTAAAAAAAAAGTAACTATATACTATTAATGACATACTGTCAAGTGTTTGGCATGTTTAATTTTTATTATAAACATATTTTCCTAAATAATAATTAAAAGTCAGTCCCCGAGATCGAGTGGTGATAATATTATTATGTTAATGAGTAAATAGGAAGTAAGAAAAACCAAAGAAAACTGCGAAAAAAAAATACAATAATTATATTATAGTATAGAATGTTAATAATTCTCACTACATATAACAAATGACATTATGTGGAGCGTATCCGTCGAAAGTTGAATTTTTGGTACATTTTTTCTCTTACGCTGTGTAAGTATAGTATCTATTAAAATCATCATGAGACAGAAGTACAGTAAATGTTCAGCTATTAATTTATTGTACATAGAGTAAGTATGTGAGTGCAAAAAAGGGTTAGTGGTTTTTATGGATAAAAAGGGTAGGTACTATAAAACAATAAATTTACTGTAAAAATAAAAAGTAATATTTTTAACCGTTAAATTTACAAGGTAAAAAATTAACGATAAAATTCGCAACTCTACGATGGTGAGTACTTATTCTAAGAAAAAAAAATAACGTTTATAAATTCTTAAATTCTCGTCAAACTAAATGCAGTTGAGTCATATATAAAAAAAAATTAAAACTATAATACGAAAATAAATAACTGAATTAAATTGAATACCGTACTTGTGCGGGTTTTTACCAAAAGACTAGTAGAAATTATTATATTATTGCTTATATTATGTTTATATTTTATATTGTATATTAAAAAGATAATATAAACATTGTATTTTCTGAATTTAGAAATCAAAACATTTGAAGTAGGTACTTGGAGACTTAATTTTAGATTTAAGAAGCGTTTTTTTTTTTTTGTTTATTTTCCAGGTTAGGTAAGGTAGAAAAAAATAGAGTCGTTTCTCATACTGCTGTAACACTTCAGTCTTATAATAATTTTCCGTTCGTTTTTAGCTTAATGCGCTTTAAGATATCATCCGCATTTGTATGCAAATTCGATTTAACGTTGTTACTACTAAAAAAGAAGCAGAGTCGCGCGTTCAGTAACTCGTTTCACTAACAGTAGTTACTCCACGTCAATCAAGATATCAGTTGCTGGTACGAATGTAAAAATACAATTTATTTTTAATATGAAACATTAATTTTTTAGTTTTAAAAATATAAATATTACACGTGGCATTATTTCACATATTAATTATTTTTTGAGCTCACCAGTCTGCTGTAGACGAGATATTTTCGCATCGCAGTTTAATATAACAACAACACACATATTATTATAAAATCACTATAATATATTTATATCAAAAATTATATATAAATATTTCATAAAATAAACTTATTTTTATAGGCAGAAAGACCGTCTCTAGTTTGAGTTATTTTTAATTATTTTATTATTATTAAATATTATAATAATAATTTAATAAAAAGATAATATAAATTGATCATTATTATTATTATTAATTATAATTTTTAATTAGATATCATTGAACTCAAATTTAACACACCAATAATAGTGACCCACTCGACAACGTACAGTAGAGCGGTACCCACTATTCTACTTTTTGTATATTGCTATTAAAGTAATTTGTTTAATTATTAGTGTTTCGGTAAGCTCAATTTTTTCAGAAAACATTGCCTTTATTATATTATTAATAAGTATATTATATATGCATATTTATATAAGGTATTATTGATTATTGTAACTAACTTTTGGGTTAATACCACCTAATCGCGAATGGATTGATAGTAGGTATAAATAGGAAAATGCTTGAAATTAATCTAAATGTTTTTCAAATATAATTTTATATAGGTATTAGGTGCTATGGAATTTAATAATTTACGTAGAAGTTTCAAATCCGCACGAATAATATTATTGCATTAAAACCAAATAATTAAAATTGTAATTCTTCGTTTATAAAATCGGAACCTTATTAATATAAATACTTTTCCATGTTTTGTCATGGTTTTGCTATACAATTTGAATATTTTATAAACTTAAAACTACAAATAATTATCAAATATTCGTGATTTTAAATAATTTTGTCAAGATTCAAATCGGCTTACATATTAAAAAAAATTATGTCTGTTTTTATTTTTTTCCCAAATAATAACAATAATACTTAAGAATTTTTTACTTTTCAAACTCCTCAAAGCATTAACTAGATTTACTGTTCTACAAAAAAAAAAAAAAAATAAATAATAAATATGATATTTCACGTAACATCCCCTCGTATCTCACAGTGTGGATTTATCGTATATTCGTATGTTGTAATATCATAAACGATGCACCGTCCAAGTATAATATAAGTAACGATCGTAATAATATCATTTTGTTTCCTAGTTTTGCAACATTTACCAGCATAATAGTTCGCATTAATTATCATTGCAACTCGTGCGACCCGTGATATCACCCGTACACATTATAGTTAGATAAAACAATTGCGCTCGTATATCATTTAATATATTATTATATTATATTATATTATAATATATTATATGGGTAAGCACTATAATAGTGTGCCGCCAAATAACTTTGGCTCGCTGAAGTGTGTGCGATCGTCGAACGGCACACGTACACACATACACACACACACACACACACACACACACACACACACACACACACACACACACACACACACACACTTACATAATATATATATCGTATTTGTGCGTACCTAAGAGTTAAGACTCTTTGATTTTGGCGTACTACGGAGCTACTTGCAGAATGTCAACACATTATACATACCAGATGCTGCAGAATCTCTGTCTCTCGCTTCATCTCTTCTTTCTCTATCTCCAGTCTGCGACTATACATACTCATACATCCACTCATTCAAAATACCACGTTGAGTAATAAATGGTTTATTTGGCGTAAAATATGTGCACGTACTTACGTCATACCGCAATATATATCCACGACGATAACACCTAATTATCAGCTGGTTAGGGTGGTTAGGGATTGCGGGCGTGGTACCTATCATCTAATAGGTATGTATTATAATATACACGTGGGTGAATGGGCTGCTGTATGGAGTATTGTGCGTCACGGTTTAATCATAATATTATTATATAAAATAATATTGACGCATTCTTCGGATACTGTGACTATGCCGTTTAATATATATATATACAATGTACATATTATACCAAGCATCATATCGTATAGGTAATTATAACCATAGGTATACATATAGCATTAGTATTGTTAATAACTGGTGAAATTACGGGTGTTGACAAATTATTTCAACGGCTGTTTTCGGTATTTTAAAAATGTACCTATTCCCTCACATACTATTGTACATACGATTATAATATCAATCCGTAAAATAAGAAAGGTAAATAT
Organism: Rhopalosiphum nymphaeae; assembly: GCA_036289425.1. Lineage (NCBI taxonomy): Eukaryota > Metazoa > Arthropoda > Insecta > Hemiptera > Aphididae > Rhopalosiphum > Rhopalosiphum nymphaeae. The sequence continues at coordinate 47,351,176 of JAZAQC010000006.1, read as the reverse complement.
GTAAAGAATAAATAATAGATATATAAAAATTAAAAATATTAGCAGATTAGATTTTATAAAATCTGTTGATCATTATTACAAAATATAATATATAATATTATATTATAATACAGTACAAAATATTAATAATATATCTACAATTTTTACTACCTATCGGCTATCATTATATACTATTTTTTATTATATGCATTTTTTTTAAATACAATACCTATATATATATATATATATATAATTGCAAATATCAAAATTGTATACTATTTTATTTTCTGAACAAATTACATTATATGCCGCTCATAATAATTGTGTTAATTTTTATATTATATATATTATTAATATTTACATATTTACCTCCCTTATTTTACGAATTGGTATTATAATCAAATGTGTATAATAATATGAGAGTGCAACTGGTGCATTTGATTTAGGTAGTTTAGGAGGAATTGATATAAAAAAAGGTACTTTTGAGGGAAACTGGTATACTCTCGAAATTACTCGTGGGAAGTTGTTGACGACGTAATATTCAGGACATACTAGCAAGCCACCAGAGAGTTAAAATTAACACTAAAAATCAGATGTATTATTCTCGACACTCGAGTCAGAGTTACATCATTTTCATTATAGTTTTACATTTTATGTTTATAATAACTAATAAGTGTTGAGTTGTATTCTCAAATACCAAATAAAAAATTATAAATTAAAATAAAACATACATATGCACATGGTGACATTATCATTGATCAGATTGATTGTTGTTAACACGCAACATAGAATGATCGACGAACGTCATGCTATTTGATTGTAAAAGTCGTATGCTTACAATTTTTATTTATTTTTTTTATCTTTTATTTAATAAATAAATAATATGACATACAAAAAAAAGATTTACTTGATATTATTTTACGATGATAATTATTCGTTAACTTTTTTTTAATTTTTGTTTTTTAGTGCATAGGTAAGTGGCATAATTAGGTATTTAACAGTTTTAGTGAATTAAATGCAAAACCTAAATATTTACGTTTAGCTTTCGTCGAACTTTCAAATCATCTTGACGATTCACACTTTGCGATTATAAAAATAAACTCGAATATATTACATAAATATGTAGTTGGATTTTTTTTAACATTTAAGTATAATACCTATCTCGCCAATACGGTTGGATATACAAATATAAAAATTCTGGTATCGAAGAGTATGACGACAGCATAAATACAATTTGTATATTGTGATGATAATTTTAAAATCTACACTACAGTTCATGATCAACCGTTTTTTTGGAATTATTCCAGTTTTTCAATAGCGCACGTGGACGGTTTGATTTCTCCTTAAGCACACCTAGAAAATCGATAAACATCTTCTATGCCACGGCGCAGCATACCGTCTAGATAAGAATATGTCTGTATAACAAAGGTAGTACTTGAAATATTTGGTTTTTCATTTTGCTCGAAACGTGTTCGTGGAAAAATATAATAAATAAAAGAAGAAGGATAAAAAGAGTCATTGTAAAACTAATACACTACTGGCTGTACGTGGCAGAATCTTAAACTGAGAAAAAGACCATCCCAAAAAATATACTTAATTTTAAGTCGACAACCAAGATTTCACGAATAAAAGCATTTTCTGCTCCACTGCAAAATATCAACACAATATTCTTACGATAATAGTAAAGAAAATTTGAATCGCAATAAATGTATTGACGTCGCTGTTGTATATAGTATATACACATTATATATTCCGAATGCAAAAATTATGGCCAATAATAATTTGCCGATTGTAATTTTTTCGACAAATACAATAATTGCATTTTCATCACGTCCGAACACAATAATAATAATTGTTGGACAGTAAATACAATTTTAATTTGGATCTGCTGTAATCACTAATTAGAGTTAATCAAATTTGGTATGAGTTTTCATTATTCCAACTTTCCACATTCAAATTTGATTAGGCTAATATATATATACTTTTTTTGTTTCCAATATGAAAATATATAAATATCGTTATTGATAAAAGAAATACTGTTAATGATCAAATAAACTAAAATAACCATGACACAAAAAATATAAAAATGCGAAGCAGAGAAAATGGACGACTCGTAACTGAATTTATTAATATTCATCGTTATTTAATTAATAACTTTTTTTTTTGTTTAATGGTAACAATTCAGTGCGACAAATTTATCGAAAAAAGCGCGCAGTAAAAATACATACTTGTTAATCTTTCAATAAATAATAATACAGAGATTATAAATTTTCTTAACGGAAAAGGATTTCAAATTTAAATTCATAAGTACTATCCAGTATTCGTGTTACAATTTACTTAGAAATTAAATTAAATCAAATTGAAATATTTTAAATTAATTATAAATTATGATGATACTTTTTTCCGAGAAATATTTATTATTAAATGTATATCGTAGAAAAAGATTATCATATATTATAAGCAAAATATTAGTAAAATTCGATAATATATTTACACGTGGTTGATACGAAAAAAAATTAAATATTAAAAAAAAAGATCACAATATGATAATAAATTATGCACGGAAGTCTTAATTCGCCATTCGCAATTAATAAATTATAAATTTCAACATTATTTTGATCAACGAATGTATTACATAAAACAAATAAACCGTCGTTATCATTCGGCTATAGACATCATCATAACTATGCGATTTTAAACAACAGCTGTTATCGGGTTCGAAAACCATTTGGCTTTTAGATTTTTGACGATGAAACGGATTTTTATCTGCAGGTGCATTGGTGGCCACGGTAACGGTGTGGGTTGGTGTTATTTAGAATTTCGCGCAGAAAAAAAAAGTGGACGCGAGTCGGCGTGGCAAAAATTAATCGTAGGAAAACCTGGAAAACCCCTTCAGAGCACTTATCACAATGGTTTATCGGTGTAAGTGTGCTTGGAAATATTGTGCGACGCGGGTGGAAAATATTTACAGGTAGGCCCGCTTCAACCGCATCCCCCGCCGTAGCCCGGACCGTCGAGTACCGTCGCCGCTGTTGCCGTCCGTCGTTTTACGAGAGTGGTCTCCTTTTGCGTAAACGCATTTATCTTGGTCGGACGAAAACGGGCTTTTATGTGGCGCAGACAGGGCTTCGGGGCGCCGATTATTAAATTGAACGTGAAAACTAATCGGAATTTTTCACTTTTTCTGGATTAAATATATTATATATACACGAGAGAAGAAAAACGATTATTGCGCCACGCGCGTTATCGTACCGACCGACATCTCTCAATAATATATTATTAACACCGGAGACGTATCATGCAAAATGTTTTTGTGTTAAAAAGTTAAAGAAACGGGTTTTTTGAATTTTCGCAACAAAACTAATAGTACGCGGAATCACGAATAATCACTGCAGCGTTATTGCACAAACGGCCATGGGTGTAGAATTGTTTTTAAATTTTTATTTCTTTGTGAAATCGGGTTTAAAAATCACGTAAGATAATATATCCACCAAATGTGTATGATAAATAATATTTTGAATTTCACAAATAATGCGTGTGCTAATGAAATACATCTTATAATCAGTTACATCACTAACCCGATGTAAATTATCAAGTGTTGTAGACTGACGACAAAACTACTGTATATTATTAAATATTATTCGTCTCGTCGACCGTCACAATAATGATAATAATTGAAACAATTGAACAGCATATATTTTTATGTTATTATTTCATCATTATATTGCTATTATAACAATTACAATAGTAAGCATTTAAAACGATTGATATTGAAAGATTTGACAGGGATATCGGACGCCATTGATTATAAGATTTTTTTTCTGATTTATATATTATTACAGATTTATCGACGCATCATACAGTATATCATTATAGTATAACGTGGTTGTTTGTGAAATATTATTATTACACACCTTATTGGTGTCAATAATAGTTTTAATTTGGACAAACAATAACATGGAATTCAGACAATTATTTTTATGATGGTATATGATTTGAATGCACCGTAAATAGGCTTTTGGATAAAAGTAAAAAAAAATTATAATTCTGTTATGGCGTGTAGGTGAATCGGAAGATCTACAAACTTCGAAGCTCACCTGTCAAAGCTTAAATCCTTGAAAATCTACGCCAAACAGCAAGTGTTCTTTTATATGGATGTGTTAAGCTACGCCGTACGTCGTAATGTTTGGTTAACTGGAAGTGAACACGACCAGAACTCACAAAGATAATATAATATAATATTATTATATTCAATATTAAAATTCACGCGGCGCAAACGTCTTGAATCGCGTGCAAAACGGAAACCGCATAATGCCTGAACGTCTGACTGAGAAACGTGCGATATAATGTTTTTGAACATGACATGTGCATGGATTGTTTAGTATATAAAGTTATTGCCAAACTTTTGGATTGCCTTTCAACCGTAAATATATATATATATATACGTCCGAAAACTCTCAACAGCGTTTCAGTCGTATGGTCCCCGAAGAGTGTTTCCGGTTGCGCGTTTGTTTCGGGTCCATAAAAAAATGAACTGCAGCACGGTCGCCAAACCGAAAACACCTATTTTAACTGCTGGTCACATATTATACAACAACAGATATGTTATATGTATTTATCAAACGGAACTCCTTTTCCTCGAGTCGAGACCAAAGTTAATCGCTTGTGATGACTATATTATTATGTATGAACCCAATGTTTGATAACTGCACAAAATACTTGTAATATAATATTGGAGGTATGAACATTTCGTATATCGCGCAAGCATCTTATATAAAATATACTTAACGAAATCGAATATAGGTATAAGGTTTTTAATCAACGTAGAAGCTTAATATTAAAGCATACAATTTATTAATAAACTTTCACGATGACATCAAACATCAAAAGGTTGTCTAAAATGACTTTTATACGGTATTAGAGTTATATCAACACACAATATTGTATTTAGTGACAGCTGTCTTCGGCGGGGCTGACCTGTATGTGGGTGTTCAGTTTTGGCTATTACTGTAGTTGAGTAGTAAATTCTATTTATTTTTACATTATGATAATTACAGTAAAACCTTCTCTGACAAAACCTTTAAAAAGAGGATAAAATATCAATGACGAAAACGTTCGGAGTATTTAGAAGTCTTAGTGAATTAAAATTGATAAAGCTATCAAACTTTAGAAAATCGAATTTTCAATCTAAATATATGGTCATCTTAAAAATTATATATGCCCAACTGATATTTAACAAATACTATAAGATATCAAAGGTATTTAAGAGACTTTTATATTTTCTATAGATATTTTTATTGGATATAATAGTAAATAAAGTTATAACTATAGGGTAGCTACTATACTATACATGAATAGTATATTGTATAAAAAAAAAAATCAATTTATAAGTTGAAACTTACACGAATTATTGGCACAACCCAACTGGTCAAAATAATCTTTCAAATATAGCAATGATGAAGATTGCACGAAAGAGTAGTGATTTAATTTTTTAATTGTAATACTGTATGTTTTAATGTTTAATTATGAGTATATTTTATAATATTATGTTTTTAAGTTTTTATGTATTTCGGTAATTATTTTATTAAAAACAAAATTTAACAAAGACTAGACTGAAATATAATGTTTATAGTTGTTAATAAATTAGTACATAGTACATAATATAATAAGAATTTTTAAATTGGACAATAATTCATTTGATACACATTTTTAACTTATAATTAATTTTTAAATTAATTCATAATTGTTATATTATTAACATTATAAAATATAAGTTAAACAAAGTATATTTTTTTCTTATAGTGGGTGAAAGTGGAGTCTTGTTGTAGTTTAGATAGACTGTTTATGTAAAATAATTTATAATATTAATAATAAGTATTTTACATCTATATAATCTTTGAGATGAATCAACCAATTGATTTTGTTTACACGCAGTTCCGAACTAGTTAAATTATATGGTCCTGGCATGGTAGGTGGATATTTAATAAATATATCATCAGAAAAATGTTTACAATTTCTAGCATTGTTACAACTGATTGTAACGATAAATATTTGAATTTAAGCTGATGGTATTTGGCAGGATATGGGTATTATATAACATTATAGTGCTACAGAAATAATTATTTTCGACGGATAATGTCAATGTTTGGAAATCGGACGAATAATACTCTATTATTTTTAGTCTAAAATTACAGCACGCACAAGGCTGGATTAAAAGGAAAGCAAAACAATTAAAAGCCTATGGTCCAAGCATTGAACAATAAGTGACATATAATAACATATTATTTTAAATCAAAAAAATACTATTTATTTTCTCTATAATTATAATGCAGTTAATTCAACTGTTACAATTATTTGATTACTTTATATTGACCATATGATAAAAATATATATATATTTTCAACAACAAAAAACTATAAATATGCTAAATATTCTTTGCTAAATAAGCAGCATTGAATAAAAGAATAAACATAATGTAACTATTATAAAAATTTTAAATCTAAAAGAAATATTTTAATTAATAGATTTTATTACATATTATCATTTGTTACCCAACAGGTAGTTGGGTGAAATTACTTATTATTATTTTCATTAATGTCATTTTTGAACTAAAAATTGAAGTGCAAAAATGGATATTTAGTTTGATTACGGTGTTTGACTAATGGTAAACAGTAGGTAGTTATTTTAATACACGAGTAAGAAACGAAAAAGATTGAACAATAATACTTTATCATATAATAAAAATACGAATTTCCAAATAATAATTAATAAGTGATAGAAACTTTGCTATAGCAGTTTAAATATTATAATTTATTTATTTTACTATGCCTCAACACATGCATAATTTATGCAATATACTGTCAACACGCATAGTGAGGAACGAATATAATTACAAAATATATTATGAAATTTGGACGATGCAGTGACTGTAAATCGTATTGGTTTTGTTGATGGACAAGACGATCCGCTTTGTCGCACCAATGACTAAAAACAATTTATAAAGGGTGATTAATTTAACAGAAAATATTCATTATATTACAAAGTATTAACGTTTTTAAACATTTTTTCTAATATAGTTTAAATCTTGAAATCATTGCAAAACTACATTTTTAAAATATAATTTTTTATTATTATATTTTTTCAAGCATTGTTTTTTTTTAATGCCGATAATAATACTTATTGATTTTTAATTGTATTTATCATAGCAGAACATTTTTGTGAGAATTTTTATAAATTAGAGTATAATTCTTAACGAGTACTTAATTCTAGTTATGATAAAATATATTATGTACAGTTTTGAAGAGAGGAGTTATAGATCAATGATTTATGGTGAATGTATATCCCTTTGCCACTTAAAACCACTCATAAAAACTTATGGGTACATTCATTATTAATTAACTAACCATTCAAAATTCTATTTTATACATCAACATTTCCATGCAAATATTCTACTAAAAAATATGCGATTACTTCAAAATGTGTATAAAAACTTAATAATTAAATAAACATATAAAAACTTTTTGAAATGTCGTGTTTATTGTTCGATTAGGACCACACTCTAAACAATGTCGTGGAGTATTATAACTACTATATTTTGTTTATTCATGCAGCTACTTGTGTTCCCTTTCCATCCAACAAAAATTAATATCGGCTGATATCAGTGATCAACTTACTGTATTCGTATAAAATGAAAAAACATATTTTCGGCCATGTCGGCCGAAATATTATGAATTTCCGTTTCAATAAAAGACAATAAATATCAAAATGTGATCCTTACAACTTGCAAAAAATATTAAACTGCTAACGTTTTATATTTGATTTGATTTTATAAATAATTAAATGATAAAATTCTATTTAAATAATTTTAATGATTTAATCATATTTGATGACGATACAAATATTATAATACTTTGATTCGTAATTATTATAATTTTTTTAATATAATCAGCAAAAAGTTTTTACATTTTTTAGTTTAAAATGAATTTATTTGTTTATAATAATGAATGCAATTACCATAGTTTTATAATAATAATATACACCATTTATCAAAGAAAAAACATTTTTAATTTTTATTTTCTTTTGATATCACTATTGTCACTCATAACAATTCCAATATAATATGATTGGAAAAACTTTAAAATATGACGTCTTATTATTACTACAAATTACAATACTTACTTAGAATATACAAATTAAAAATTATTCATTTTATAATAGCATTCAAATGATTAAAATGTACCATAAAATTAACAATTGAAGTGTGTATATTGTGTTATTAATATTATCCCAATACACGCCTCCAATTAAGATACCTAATAATAATAATAATTATTATTATTATTAATTATTTTTATTATAATTTAATATTATTATTATTGTCTTAATTGTGATGCGCGCTAAGTATGTTTGAAAAGAATAAATTTTATTTTTCAATACCTAATAGAAAATTGACTAGGTGTATCGAAAATGATTATAATAATAAAAGAAGTCTCATTTTTTATTTTCTAACAACACAGCCGATAGAATGAATGATTCGTATATTCTCATGCTATTGCACTTAATGAAATGTCAACGAAAATTAGTTATTTGTGATATTATCTGTGTACGTTTTTTTTATTTCATCTTTCATTTCTCTCACATAAAAAAAAAAAAAACAAAATATTAAGCACCAAGTAAAAACTTACAGTATGAAACAAGATATTCAAGTTTACTATTAGAATGTAATTTCCGATCTACTCGTCTTCGAAATATATTTCTGAGGATATAATAATTTATTTTAATCAAAAAAACGTGTACATAATACATTTTTTAAATTTGTTATTATTAATATAGTATAGTATAAAATACAATTAATATCATTAATATAAATATAATTGCATACGTATTATTACGGTGGACATCAAACCGTTGTGAAATTATAGAGTTGCGTTTAGTTAAATTGATGAATTAATCAAATTCATAGTAATTTTTATATTATAAACTGTAGTCATAAATTTTATGGAACCCGTCAGAAACATTATATTGGGTCTCCGGCAAATTTATTGATTTTGTACCATTATTCTGAAGTGTGAAAATACTACATGTACCGTAAATCTAACGTAAAAACTGTAGGTACAAAAATGTTACTATGTACGTAAAGTTAAATCTACTGCTACTGCCCGATACGACTTTCCCCGATTAATTAAAAAATGTATTCCAATATTTTTACTTAGGTACTTATATAAAAAAAAATTACTAAATTCATAAAAAAATGCTATTTTCAAAAATTAGTTCTTTGAAATGATTTTAAGATTATTACATATTATTTTAAAAATTAGTTTTAATTATTTTTCAAATTATTTCCAACATATATTGAAATATATTTTATCGATTGAATAGTTTTGGATGTCCCATGTTACGAACATAATATTAAACTAAGACTTTTGGTTTGTAAACGTTTTTATATAGTATAAAAAATTGTAGAGTTATAAAATCAACTTATCGCCATTTTTACACGCTACTTCAGCATCGATAAGCGCACGCAACGGTTTGTGATTGAATTACAATTTTTATTTCGTTCCCAAAAAGTCGACAGATATATCTATGTCTGTTGGTACATAAAAAAACCCGAGATTAATAACCGAGTTATAACTTGCAAGTTGCAGTACGTAGTTCAATAATGTCCATTTACCTATCCTCAGCCTATATGTGTTCTGTTCCCTACTATATTGTAAACTCTAGACACCATACTGTATATACTGTTTGTCGGAGGTCAAAGATTTTAACAAACACAAATGATGAACCATAAAAAAAAAATTATTTAAACAACTGGAATTTTAATCTGAAATATCGAAACGGAACAGTTTGAAGACAAACAATGAAAGTCAACACTATTACAATATTAAAGTAATTATATTTTGCGTTTTAATTATTAAAATAAGTTGTTAGTGGTTTGTATTTATTTCAATTTATTGTATTTTCAATATATTTGTATTAATCTATTATAGTCAAGGTATATTTCATAAATCCGTTTTTAGCTTATTGATTTTAAATCATATCCACGCCATGAGGCATATTATAAAAAAGATAAAAAATATAATTTGTTTGTCATCGTATCAAAAATATAGTAATGTAATAATAACATCGTATAGTAATTATATGTCTTGCAGATCATCATAAAATTATTAAATTAGTGGTACTTATTACCAAAAACAAGACGTTGTTAATTTTTAGTCATTTTTTTTAGGTAATTGAACCGTTTGTGCTAACACCGAATGATGTATATAATCAATAATTTAACTTCTACCGTAAAACTGTTTGATAATTTGCACATAATTGTAAACCTGTTCGTATAGAAAACAAAATCGTAATCGTCAGTAGGTATATTTATTCAAAACTATTATTTGGCCGTTTTCCAACGAAATATAGGTAATTTCTAAAATTATTACAATACTTATCCGTGGTAAACTACGTTCACGAAAGCCTGGTAGCTCTGGTTGGCAACGTTTTACATAATACACTTATTTATGTATTGGATGTGGTCCAAAATTTCATTCATGTTTTAAAAATCTAAATTACTGCAAACAGAAATACACTTGTAAATAAAACATATATCCACGACAATTATATGGTATGTAGTAATACATTTTCGTAAAACTTGAATTCGCTATAAAACTGTAGGAATTGGAACTGAATCGAACATGGAAACTGATCATTTGAATTAGAGGTTTTCTAGTTCTCGTAGATTCCTTTTAGGTTGATAAATCTATTTTTTTTTTTTTTTTTTGATTTCGGTCACTTCTTTTTATTATTATTGCTTTAAAAACAGTCATATAAAACCTCAACTCTCTCTCTCTCTATATATATATTTTTATTTTTTTTTTGAAATGAATTGTATTATGTATGCAACTTTATAGTTTATAACATTTCAACCAAAACAAACAACAAAAATATCGAAAAACTTACATTTAAAACCAAAATAAAGTATCATACCATAGAGTATGAATATATGAATCATATATTTTAATTATAGAAAAGTAAATAAAGTGATAGTCAATTTCAGTCATGACTTATACCAAATTTCTTTTTTTATAAATATTGAAAAAGTAAAATCGGAAGTAACTGAAATAGGTACTGTTTGATATCCGCGGTTTCATTCAAAATCGTTAAATGTTACACATCGATATCCGACAGGTCTGTCAGGACGACTGTCGCACGACACCGTGTGATGATAATGCGTATGCACTAAAGACGGTTAAACTGAAATAGTTATGATATTTTCTTCTCGAAAAACGAACAATCGATATGGCATGATAATAATCAATTATTAATTAATTATTATATCGTATTATCTCCGAATACTCAACCATTTTCTATGCGGTGTCAATCGATGGTCAAATATTCCGCCGGAAAATCTTCGGACAAAACGTTTTCTTTTTCCTTTACCTCTATTTTTTTTTCATTTATGGCCGCCGTGCGCAACAGACACTGTATATTGTGTACGCTCTCGGGTGTGTGCCGTGCGTACGGTGAATTACTTTTCCGCCAACGAGTGCCGACCGAATTCGAACGGACGTCTTGTGTAATAAATAACACGGGAGCGCACACACATACTGCGGACGAATATACGCGGTAGTTCTGCCCGTCCGATCCGCCAAGTATGCGCGGAACCCAACCGACCACCCTATCCCCATCCATCGCAGAAGGAGCGGATTCACACGTGTATGGACACACGAGATGAGCGACTCGATTGTCGCGACCGGAACGTGCCCTCGTGACACCATCAGCCGCCCTTTCGTTTACGCGGTCCACCATTCATTGGTTCGCTGCGACTCGGCGTGGCGGAGGCGACAATAAACGAACATATGGTTATTTCTCGCGGCCTCAAGTCACCGCGATACTCGATTCGAGAGAAATAAAAAGTGCTAGCGTATTATGTACTTCGGAGTAAAAAAAAAAAACGACTATTAGAGTTTGTAAACGAGAATAAAAAATAACATACGAAATTATTTAATACATTTTTTTAAATTGATAGCCCGCGTGGTAATTCAATATGTTACGATTATACCCATAGAAACATTTAAATTTGAAATAAAAAAAAAAAATTAAATTTTTGAGTGTTTATTATTTTTTTTTTATGTATATATATATATATATATATATATTAATCGTGCAGGTTATAACCAACTAATACCCTATATTAAATATACATACATACTAGCTACTTCGTTTCCCATACAAAATGCATCTGTTATATTATGACGGATATAATAATTCATTACTGTAAGTACTTAGTATAGTTTTTCGCTCACCGTCGTTGAAATTAAAAAAAAATGATTAAATAACAATTATAACGTTTTACCTTTGATTTGTACGACTCGGATGTAATTATCTCAAAAGTTTTCTTTTTGTTGACAAGCGAATCCAAGTGGCACGTACGGTAGCCTAAAAGTTTTAAACGCTGGTCGGCGGAATGGTATAATATTATGTCGTCTACACAAATGTAAGTAGATACTTGTTTGTGGACGGACCGTGTAGCGTATAATATGAATATAGTAGGATAGAAATTGCCGAAATACTTGCTTTTGTGACAACGGCGGTCGGAATCAACCAAACTTTGTGATATTTTTCAATTAAACGAAAACCTTTATTTAAATTACGCACTCCGACATCATCGTTCTATTATTATTATAAAATATTGTTACTATATTATTATATGGTTGAAAGGAGCTGTTCATCGCCGTAATAGTGAAGATAATAATAATATTAGCATCACCGTTGTTATTATTAGTTATTATTATATTATTATTACCTGTACATTACATACCGATATATTATGAGTTTCGATAACAAAACACCAACGTAGTCGAACATTGTACGTAGGTACGTCAAAACTTTTTCAATCGATCGTGGCAAGTTGGTCAGAGTGATAAACAATACCTTATTATATATTTATCTTCGCTGCAAAGACGACGACGTCATACGCTTAATAATACAACGAACGACGGAAACCTACAAAATTTAAAAACAACGCGTATTACGCTTAGTAAAATAATTATTATTTTTTCGAAAATAGTGACTTTACGACGTAATAATAAAGTTACCGACATTTTAGCTGTTTGGAACTAACATAATTTTATAGATACACCCATTTTGTTGATCTGTCCTTCCATTTTACACATAATATTTATTGCTTGATAGTAAATATTACTACTATTATTATTATTATTATCATTATTATTATTATTATAGTAATTATATTATTTTTATTTCAAAAATTTTTAATTTGATTATTATAATGTTTACTCTACATAATAAATTATATTTTCAAAATTAAAAGTGAAGACAAATAAAAATACTTATAATTTAATATTAGTAACTATTTCATAAGTGCGTTGTATGATTATATTTTATAAAAAAAAAATAGTTAAATAAAATCAGGATTTTCAAAACTTATAGAAATTTAAAAAATATCACGTGCGGGGAGTGAGTTTGAGTTTTTTTTATCAATTTTCTTTAGTCTTACTAATCAACGATAGGCTAACCGAAATTTCTAATACCATTAGATGATGATAACAAATTCACAATAAATTATTAAATTTTTTTTCGGGAATTCGTGTGTAAACAAGAATGTACGTCGTAGACTTAAGAGTGTCTTAATGCACAGTGTTACAATGAAAATAGTTTGCTAGCTTGAGATCCCGAATCACTGTGGTGAATGTATCCTAGTACAGCAAAGACTTTACCGTGTTTAACAATCAAATAAAATTATTTAGGTGTACCATATTTATGTACCCGTTTCTATTTTAATTACTTTACACGCGGAGTTTCGGTTGTGTAATGAAAAAAAACTTTCTAGCAAAATACAACTTTTTCAGATGGCGTTTACGTAGGTACATGTTAGGTTTTTTACACTATATACATAAGTATTATTATCAACTGTCATCACTGCGTTTATTTACTATGGTAAAATAGTTGAACGGCGTGCGCGTCGAGCACAGTGACTCACTTGGTATTTGGTAGGTATAGTTAAAATGCTTTAAATAGTGCGCAATATCATCAAAGGATATTATATTAAAACATATTGTCTTGAAATCATAAACCTGTATACTCCAATCATCTCGATTCGATCAATTCAACTGTGGGTTCATCCAAGCACGTGGTAAAATAAAATTCGACACCCCAAACTAAATGTGAAAAAATCATTAAACAACTTAAATACAAAATATTATGCATAATCGTGTCTTTGTGAGTCACCACGAAGGTGTATCCCTGAATATATTAATACAATTTTATATAATTAAGCATGTATATCAAACAGATATTTAATGTTAATTAAAGATTATAGACATTTTTTTAATAGGATAATGTATGTTTTGTTTATGAAGATACTTATTCATACATACTCGTTTCAGCAAAATTATATAATTATATTTAATATTTTTAAGTAATTTTATAGTATATTACTTTGTAATATTAACTATTCTTATGAAGTTGTATCAATAAATTTTTAAAATATTGTACAAAAACATTCTTGTAAAGTTTAATATAGAATAATTGGAGAGGAGCGATGCCGAGACCTTCTATCCTCCATTTGAACGTAAATTTATTAAAGCTACCTCATCATAAGCTAATTAAAACTTGAAATATATAATTATGATAGTCTTAAATATGTATAGATTCAATAATGACCTTTTTTGGTTGGCTATTTTTGTTTAGTTACTTTAGTAGTTTTGGTAATATACTAATATAGATAAATCTAAATAATACGTAGTATATGATACAAACGAATAAATTAATAACAAAAAAAAAAAATATTTTAAATTTGTACTATAAAATATGTAGGTATAGATTGTTGAGTGTATCTTAATCAATTATCAAAGATGGTGCATAATCATTTTATTTTAAATATAATATATACTATTATACTTAAAATAAACTAACAAAGTAATGAAGTAAGCCGTCAAACTTATAATAAAAAACGTTTTTGCTAACATCAAATTACAATCCATCTGACAACGCATGGTAATTAGATCGAAAACAATAATAATTAACAAAAAAAATGACCATTATATTATTATAGTTAA
Source organism: Rhopalosiphum nymphaeae (assembly GCA_036289425.1). Taxonomy (NCBI): domain Eukaryota; kingdom Metazoa; phylum Arthropoda; class Insecta; order Hemiptera; family Aphididae; genus Rhopalosiphum; species Rhopalosiphum nymphaeae. Next base: position 47,336,132 of record JAZAQC010000006.1, on the reverse strand, counting down.
TAGCAAAAATTTGAAATTCAACTATAACCAACAACAATTTGAAAATGAGTTAAAAAATCTCAAATCCCACACAGCTGCAAAATATTCAAGAGAATTCATGGCGATAAATTATTTTTATATGCGTTAATATCATATTAAGCAACCTTTAACATTACAAAAATGTATATGGTTGGGCGGGTATACAGAGTGAAATTAAAAGGTTCTCCAGGACAATAAACCGTACAAAAAATATATCATTAATATTGGTAAAAATATAAGCAAAATAGTTACTTGTTTACTCCGTACTCCATAAACTTGAAATACAAAAATCACCGTAGTACTGTCGCGTGCAAAGATATTATACAAGTTATTACTGAAGCCGTCGTTTAATTTCGATTGACTGTTAAAATTGACCAAAATACTGTTATAGTTGTACCACACGATGTACTACAACGTTTGTAGAATTTATAGAATAGAAATTTACGTAATATTATTATGATTTTTTTTTTTTTTTGTAAATTATAATAATATATAAGTATTATTAATAAATATTATTGATCATACATCTATAAATGTAACAATAATGTGATCTACATGTGATAATGTAACAATGATATTATAATAAATAATAAAACAAATATTTAACTTGTGAAAAATTCAATATTTCTTGTCAGGATACTGTTCTATATTTATGCACCAAAACCCTATTTTGTATACGAATACATATATAATAGTATACTATACTTTTTAATATAATTAATTGATAATATTTAAAATATATAAAGACAAATTAGTCAACATAAAACAACTTATAAGATTCACTAATTATTAGTTATATTTGTATATTGTAAAAAAGAAACAAGTAAATTTAACAAATAATCAGAAATACTTATAATCACAAATTTACTTATCTATTCACTATACCTACATATTTACTATTACTATCAGAAGTTCATTATTCACGCGATAATAACAGAAATAGCCCAGGGCCTTTACTCCTTTTAAAAAGGCTCCACAAACTGAAAAACCAGTTGGTTCCTCAGTCTCTTAGTCTATTAATCCATCTATCTTTATATTCATAACGTTTGTCATGTATATTAATTTATAATAATCACACACACATATATTATTTAAAGATACTCTTTATTAATACAAATTTATTTAAAATAATTAAAACGAAATAATTAGCATATTCTTCCTTTACATCTGCCATCAAATGTTTGAAAAATACATAGGTATACTTCAACACTTGTGAATATAAAACATATAATTTATCTCATCAGAATAAAACTATAAAAATCTCACCTATATTATTTGTGATTTGTTTTATCCTGTGTTACTGTTTATACTACGCTTATGTTTATTTGATACACTTTCGTAATAAATTTAATACATCAACATCATTACAGTGCAACGCTATTAAGGTAACACACGTATAAAGGTAGTATTATCGTTTATCGAACTCGCTCTCGTGTACTTAAACGAACTATACTTTAAGCAGTACAGAAGCTAAGGAATGGAAATATTACTCGTGCGCATACCTCAACTCTAATCACTAGCTGTTTTTCTTCTTTTATTTTTAATTTCGTATTCTTATTAGGTGCGTTTATTATTGTTTTTGAGTATAATATATTAAAATAATATAATGTACACAATAGTGTTTATATTTTATGTTTAAACTTTTAAGCGAATTACGCGTTATTAAAATAAATAAAAATAATACTTTAAAAAAATCATAATGGTATCTATTTATCAAATATTAATTTTAAGACCAAATTATTTAACTAATTCATATTTCGTCGATATTGTTTGCATTATTATGTTTTATCTAAATATATAGTGTTATGAAACACGTGGAGTTTAACAATTACCTATTAACAGGATCAAAGACGGCGAAGCGAAATCAAATAGTTTAATGAACGCTAATTTATTTTATCGACAAGTATTCGTGGTATGCATGTTGAGATCGAGCGTCGGTGAAAACTGATTCGCACCGTAAGCATTAATCGCTACCATGTGCTCAGCGTCACGGTGTTTCGGTTGAGTTTTCCCGCAGACGTGAAGTTCATCTAAAAGGATAGATTAGTATGTGTAATATACTATGGAGGTAGATTTTTTTTATGTTTATCTCGAGGGGTTTTATTGTTTTTGAAAATTTAAGAAGAAAAAGAAAAGCATAACTTTTGAAAAATAATATTTTTACTTATTTTTATTGTTATGAACTTTTTACACATTTTAATATTATACTAAATATTTTCTGAGAATTTCTTAATGTATAATAATTCATTTAAAATTAAATTTTTATGTGAAATGATATTTTAAGAAAACTATTCTGCTTCTGAATGCATATTAAACATATTTCCCTGAACCATAATCTTTATATAAATTTAAGTGTGATATATATCAGTAAATATTTTATTTGTATGATATAAATAATTCGATGTATTAAAATATATTCTAATATGTATTTGGTAAACTTACTTAGGTAGTTAGGTATACCATTTTTCTAAGAAAGTGATTTTTTAACATTTTTTGCATGAATAATCTTCAATTACATTTTAGAATTTATTTATTTATACATACACGTAGGTAGCTGAAATGACATGTGTCGGACAGATTTAACACCCATCAAAAACAGATTTAAACTAATTGAAAATATATAATTGTTTGAGTGTGGTACAAATCAAATATTCAAAAATAGAAATACGCAATATTTTTATTTTCTATAAACAGTATTTACGGTTCAAAATTAATTGTGTTAAAAATCCTAAGCTCCTGACTGGACTTAAGTTTAGTTTTCAGTGATTTAATAAGTTATAATGTGTAATGATTTAATGCAGTCATGTATTTATTTCACAACCTATAATTTATAATTTTTCCTCATAGTAAACTTTACATATCAATCATTATAATACAGTCATTACTGTACAACACTAAAGCATATTTCATTTTAGTTTTTCTTTATAATCTATATTAGGATCAGTTCTAAAAATATACGAAATACAATTTTGTTTTTAAACTATTTTTTTATCAGTTCATTTTATATTAAATAAAATGTAGGTAAACAACATACGTGTGTACATAAATTACCTTTATTATTCATTTTTTTTATGTACTTAAAGCTCCCAGTCCGAGAGAGTCAGATAAATTAATAATTTTATTCTAAGAATATTAAAATAAGATATTTTATATTATACTTAATGGATTTAAGTAAATAACCTGAACATAATATATTAATTTGAACAAATAATATTAAGTATATATATATATTATATGTGTATAATTAGTATATTGCAGATAAATTGTTGTATTATTTGGATAATAATAAATAGAATGAAAAATATGCAATAGTTCTTAATACTTGAATCCGATATTAACATTTTTCGTTATTTTATATTATTTTTTTAGTTGATTCGTTATAACATTTATGGAAAAAAAAATATACACTCGAATACAGATTTGGTTAAGTACCTACAATAATTTATAATTGGACGTCATTAAAAAACTATATAGTTTGTGTCAATATCATTTATTGAAATCAATAAATTATCGCAAAATGATTACTCAAAGCCATTGATTAATGTACCTTAATATAAATCATATTATATGCGCACAGATTACTGTGATGTTTATTAAAAAAAAAAAAAAACTAAGTTTGTTAACAGAAAGTAATACATACGTATTACCATTTTTGCATACTTATGCCTAAATAATATCTCTTACATTTGCATGAAACTGTTTATATTGTACACATACAAAGTTTTTAAATCAAAACGTTCTCCTCATTCGAAATCATATTTTGTAAGGTTTCGTTTTCCACTCTGATGCATAAACTGCTACGGAAACTATTATAATAATAATAAAGTTTCGAATACTTTTATTGAGAATTTCGGTAACTATTTATATATGTTAGTACCTTTATTCGTAATATTACAAACACACATTATTTTTTAATTTCTTCTGCGTTACATTATTATATATTTTGATTAAATACAACCGTGAAAAAAGTTTAAAAAATCGTATTGTTTAATTACCTATACTGCTGAACTTTAGAGAAAACAGCTTTAATAATTTATTACATATTAAAAACAGCTGATTATTATATTTAATCGTATTATAAAAACATCTGTAAAAATAAGTGTAAAATGTATTATTTTAGACACCCTTAATATTCACCTTTTTTACTTATCGAAATATCATTTATTTATAAAAAATAATAATAATTTGATGAGTATCACTTGACATGACGTTAAAACGCAATTGTGTGTAATAATGAATTGCTTTTACATTAATAAATATAGTAGTTTTTGGGAAACCGTAAATTATATTATGTATATTGTTTCATCGTCGAGCTGTCATAGTTGTATACTAATAGCTAATAAAAAAAAAAAAAAAAAAATATTGTTTCGTGTATATTATTTGAGAACTATAAGTTTGCTGCGTAAATTAAATTCGTATTTGTTCTTTGAGAAAAAAATATCACAACACACTGTATAGATTAATGCACTCTTTAGATTCTTGAGTGTCAATTTTCTTATGATGTGTTTTACGATTATATGACTCGTAAAACATTTTTTGGTTGACATGAAACAAAATCTCGAAAGTTTCCTCACTGAACTTCTCCTGGAGATTGAAAATCAGATACTTACGTGAATACTTCAGAGAGGTATTTTTTTTGTTGGATTTTCTGGTACTTAAGACGGCACGCAGTGGTCTGAACTATTCAAGTGATAATATATATTATATATAATATTATAGTGCTGGGAAACGGCCGTAACGTTTTCGCACGATTTCTGACGATGTTCGTGCAAAACGAACGCCAAGTCGGTCTTAAAATCGTTATTGTTTTTATTTTATAAATGTTTATGTTTTATATTATCGCCCATTAAACGCGATCATTTTTATCGTTATGGTTGGTATAATGCGTTATTCGATCTACGGAGAAGCGGAAAAAAAACAACCGTAAAAGCAGTCAGCAGCATACAACGTGCTTACACATGTTATCACAGATAATATGTATTTTGTGTACTCTAACCTTATATATGTGATCCAAACGATCTCCGACCTAGGTATTTGATCGGTTGTTCGTACGCTACCGGAACACGATATCGTAATAGTCCGCGGATATTGTGCACTGCTACACGATACATTCGCTTAGTTTATCGGATTTTGTCTTCGAACTTTCGGTACGCCGAAATTGGATCATTCCACGGCGAGCGCGATAATATTATAGGTATTTATAGTAGCCCTTCGAGGATATGTCACTTTTGTAGTCATTCAGTCGACCGAAATAAGTTAATGCCGATAATGGCCAACCACAGTAATCCGGAAAAAGATGGCGCTCGGTCGTATAGAGTTAGGTATTCAAAGATGAAACATTTCGGGAGAATTTCTCCGATCTCCTCCGGGAGATGTAAGTGTGTGTGTATGCGTATTATATTATGATGTCCCACTTTCGACGAAAGTCGCTGTTTTCCATCGTTTCGGCGGTCTCGATAGCTTTTCGCATAAGCACTGCGTCTTATCTCGATTTCCGATTTCCGAGTGTGTGCTTACAAAACACAGATATGACCTCCATACTCACCTATTTTCGATATTAATTTAAGGTTTTACGCAAAAGTTCGGTTCAGAAAATAAAATAATAATATTCAGAAAAAAAACGTTATTATAATTATTGATTATACAATTGTAGTGACTTATTAAACAATTATTTGAGACACGGTTTTAATTATAGTATAAAATAGATATTGTAAATTGCTAAAAATTAGAAAAAAAATCATACACACGACCCGGTTGTTATGATTAAAGTGATCAATGCATTAAGAAGAAAAATATATTGAAATATATTTGATGATAATTTGATGACTTGTAGAATTAATTGTATACACGATTACGTAGTCTTTAGGTACTTAACTATTTTTGACCCACTCAAATATAATATAAAAGTATGCTTTTAGCCGATACAGCTGTGTGACATAGATTAAATGGGTTTTAGATTTTGGTTCATTTTAAAGTTATTGTATTTCAATATTTTTTGTACATAGTGCCCATATTTTGGTAAATAATAAAAAATTATAATTATTATATGTTATCGTGGTAATACTGATCTAAAAAATTTGATTAATAGTATTTAATTTTACATTATTTACGTATTATGAAATATACTGTACTTAATTTTGAATGTAATGTAATATTTAATAAAGTATTTTGTTATTAAAATCTATAAACATATATAAAATAAAACTATAATAAAATATTTGATGTAACCTATAAATTCTAAATAAAATTATGGCTCATATATTTCTTGTAAACTTTAATTATCATCGGCAAGCTGTTTTTGCTAACACTGGTTTTCAAAATTTTAAATTTTAAATTTTACGTCGTTAGTGTCATGCTAACGTTTTTTTTAGAATTTAAATCGAGCGATACAAGACCTCTGTTCGTTTGATATTATATATCTCTCGCGCGCACAAAGAAGCAACTTTAGAGCAGCTGTCGAAGAACGTACATCGTCTCGATAGTTATTTGGCGACGGCACCGAGGACGTAAATAAAAACGAGACTTCACGAACGCATAATAAAAGGTGCTGGTGAAAAGAAGACAGGGTAGAAAAAAAAACTCTAAAAATAACGAGCAAACGACTGCTACATCAGAGATGAGAGAGACACAGATACAAAGAGAAAAAAAAGAACGGGAGATAGAGAGAGAAAGAGAGAATGAGACAGTGCTGAGAGCTGACCATAAATCGAACGAATGTCGTCCGAGCGACGGCAAACCAACCACGTATATATTTTTACACGGTTCTTATATATAGGTATGCGCAGTCGTAGGTATATATGCCTATAATATATATATATATAGTGGATGGTGTATGGGTGCGGTATAACGGTTGCGGTAGTCCGATAAAATCGTCGTGTTTCATCTCTCCCGCGTATACAGCTCATCGCCACGGATCACATCTTCGCCTCGCCCGCCCGCCAACGTATAATAAAATCAGCACACACACACATTTATATATATAATATATCTATACTGAAACCGCACCATGCAGATAACAAACTATTCGTACGCATCGCAATACTTTTAGAAGTCTCGGGTCTAGTATACCTATAGGTTTATATAGATGTATATATTTTATACTTATTTCGTAACTGTTGGAAAAGGATCGGTGGAAGGAATAGGGAAGAGGTGCGGTTCAAAAACGTAAATGTATTAAGGAAGACTTTATGAATACCTTCACTCGTGGGGGAGGTCAGTGGTGACGATTGAAGGGTGGGGGATGTTAGGGATTTTGGACGGGCGCCAGGGGGCAGCGCGAGCACGCGGTTTCCGTAGCCAAAAGTCCGATTTCATAATCGGATGACTAACTCGGGAAAGGTGCGTGTACGACCGCCGCAACGTTTCAAAATATTTTAGTAGGAGCTAAAGTTTCACATTATGTGCACACGTTGTACGTTCCTACGATATGCCGATACGAAGACTAGTTATTGTCTTTCTGTAGACGATCACGTTTTTGTATTTGATGAGAGTCAATCGAAAACGTTAATTTTTGACTAACGTGTGACAGTATACGTATTAAATAATTTTTTTTTAAAGCAACATATTTTAGAAGAAAATAATATATTATATAAATTATTTCTAAAATATAAGTGACCAGTCGTGAAACTGTTTTAGTTTATTAGTGATTTTCTGTTTACTCTTTTATTTATAATAATCTTATAGTTATCACTACCTCTAACACTCCGTCTGAAATAGCTGAATATTGATATTTCATTCACAAATTAAATAAAAAAATCAAATATATTTATTATACAAAAAAGCTTTGAAAATATTTTGATCAAATAAATGGCAACCGATATTATGCTTTTTATATATTATAAGATGGATAGAAATAGACTTCAGATATCAGATGAAGAGCACACGTTATACAAAAGAAAAAATACATGTAAAATATATAAATAAAAAATATCAGGAAAATGAATAAACGAAACCGCGAAAATAATAAAAAATCAAAGAAACGAAAATTAAAGAAAGAATAAAAAGGTGAACCTGAATTTTTAGATATTGGTGATATGAAAAATTGATTATAAAAAAGAGACATCTGCAAACATTTGTTATAGTCATGGAAAATTTAATCTCCTTAAACACGAATCGTATTCACAAGAATGGAAAAACTCGTTATATGGTGATAATTAAATTAATACAAATTTTAGACGAGATTTTAGAGTTAATGATAATTTAATTGAATTCGATTTTTTTAATACTTAAAATACTGGTATGCTCTCGGACAGCGGTACTTCATACATAAAATGATTGACTAAGTAAAAATGAAGGTTACATAAGGTTTAGCATCTGAAAAGCCAAAATAAGTACCTATAATAGCACTACTTATATAGACAATAGAGAAACCTTCATAATGTATTATTTTAAAAGAGTAACATTTAATGATGCATTGATGGATAAAGGATCATTTGGTTAATTTTAAATTAAAATATCTATGGAATAAGTCAAAGATTTAAAGAGACAAAGCTTTGAGATAGTCTGATTATTTTTAAATTAAAGATACCTACTATATTTGAACGTGGTATAATTTAAGTTGAATTTTTATGACGTAAAAGTCGTGGGGAGATTAGGATTAAGTAAAAATCTAAAGAGTCATAAATTTAAAATATTATATTTTATGAAGCATTACAGTAATATGCGAATTATATTGTGTTATTTAAAATGTATATGTTTATTTATTGTATTTATATGTCTATTATATGGTGTGTATATTAAACGGCGGAATGAGTGGAACAGAAAGCTAACTTTTATAATTTAATTGATTCGTTTTTTTTTTTTTTTTATTCAGTGATGTTTTTCATTGAGTTAATAAAGTGGTTTAGTGGAATATAATTTAAGATGAAAATAAATACAATTCAATTTATATTCTTATTTTTTTTTCATCTTCATTCGGATTAATGTGTATTTTTTTGGTAAGATACAGCACTTAGATACATCTTGGTTTTCTTTATAACGCTCATAAAGTTTCCGACTATCAACTCCACCATTTTTTGACAAGTTATGTTGTTATTATTTGTGTATATGAAATGAAGGGTTTAATGAGAATTTAAAATATAAATATAAATAAATTGACTGTGTGTATACATTATTTGAACAAATCAAGTTGATCATAAATCTCGAACTAAAACATTTTTTTTACCTAATGAGGTACTGACTAATGTATTTTTATGAAAATATGATCGAGGTATTAAAATTGGAATAGCATCTAGAAACCATTTATGAACGTAATGTATATACGATACGAAGTCATCATAATATTACAATAATAATATATTCCAAAACTGACTTTGATTAAATGAATTTGAGCTTTATATTCTCATCATGCATATTCGTTATTTACGATATCGAAATGTCATTGACAAAATCCTGAAATCTGTGAAATTAATTCCCACCGGAATTACCTTGTCAGGACGTTTCGACGAGAACGGACATTGAGTTTGAGAACCGACAATAATAATATTCAGAATAGTATTTTTATTTTTTTTTTTTTTTACAGAAAAGCAATTTCTTAGAGAAAAAAAAATCAAAAACATCAATGTTGTGATATATTTTTATAATCGTTTATTGTTATGTTAATTATAAATTATAATTGTGATCCAAAAATATAGTTTTGGTTGGCATGCATTCTTAATTATGGTGGTCAAATCATTTTATTAATCGTTTTCGAATACTTACGCACAATACACAACAGATTCAGTAAGTACTGAATACGCGTTTGTAGTTAAATTTACATAAAACAAATTCATTAAAACAATAATGTAGCTTTTGTTATCCGTTTGTGTGATGGTAAATTATTTATCTCATTAAAGTAATGAGGAGTGGTTGGGGAAGCAATATCATGTATGGAGAATAAAATTTACTACGAGAAGTGCTACCAAAATGCACTGTAAAAAATCCTACTCCATCTGTTTTTTTAAACAAGCGCTCTATTTTTTTAACCTCTCTTTCAAACGATAGTTTATCGATTTAAAATTTAAATCGTCGATGAACGCAAAATATAGCATGCATCCATAATATTCGTTTTGGTTACATTCCAAACTATTTTCATTTATTTATTTACCACTATTCTTAGAAACCAATATTTTTACCGTTCTTGGAAAATCGCAATACAATTCTGTATAAAAGAATATTGTTTTTTTTCTAGTATTTTAATTAGGTTTGTCGAGATACAAATAATAATATCATTATTGATTTTTATTATTATTATTTATTTAAATCTGTGAACATTCGATACATACATATAATAGGTACGTTGTAATACTCAACTTTTATATAAAGTTATAAATATCTTCTTTATTTTCTACCTAATTATTTTAAAAAAATAGAATATTATTATATCTTGAGACGTGATTTTAATCTGTTTTCGGATAATTTTTAATACATTTTAAAAATATGATAGATATATTTAATTGTCTGGATTTTTCTAAACATATACATGTTATTATAAGTTATTTAGTTATACAGAATGCATAAGAAGTACAAATCAGGGCTGAGAAAAACGCAAAGGATTCTTTGAAAAATTATAGGGCGTGCTGTGGACTATGATGTTACTATGTAATTTAAAATCTCAGCTACAATATAGGCACGATTTTATTTTGGAAAAATTAATTTTACATTTTGTGACTCATAATATTGGTTTAATTGTTGTAATATGGTTAGTCAACGTATGAAATAATGTTGAAATAGTATAGATTATATTGTATTATCGTAATTATTGTTATTTATTTTTTCAATTGAATTAGGTTATAGTAAATAAATCATTTAAAATTATTTATAAATAATAAATATAACTTGTTCAGTTAAATTTGATCTATTACTTCGGTGGTATTTTATACACCAACCTCATATTAAACAGTATTGTTGATAAACGTAAATGATCGCAATACATGAAATGTATTATAATGACCGATAAAAATACATTATTTACTAAAATCCGTATTAATAATATATCATACCACTCGTTTGTTTTTGTGTCACATAAATTAATGGGTAGGTAGGTACCTAAAAATAATTTAATAATAATAAATTACTCAATCTCAACGGGAATGAATGACTATGGATACTATACGGATAGCTATTATTAATAGGTATTTGATTTTACGTTCACGCGCCAGTCGCGATGTCTCTACATTTTAATGTACCGTTTGTTCTGAGTCGTAAATAATTCAGAAAATATCTCGATTTGTACAAATCGCGTAGATCTAATGTACGCAATTGAATAATCACAAAAAAACTAAAGGAACACGCTTCATTGTTTTTGTTTCAGTAGACGTTCGCTAACCTATTATTAAATGCTATAAAACTGACGTTAACGGTCTAATAAATTAACATGCGCGCAATAATAGCAGTTTTATTGTATTTCCTCCGCTGATGGCAGAACTTTAAAGAAAATGAGTTACTCGAGCAATGACAATATTATGTTTGTATGTGATACTGTTGTCTGAACTCCGAACATTACACGACACCGATAGTTTTATAATATTAATAAGGTAATAAACGCGTCGACAACAGTAAATGGGTTAATAACCACAGTCACGTATATAAGTATTGAGATCCTTGAACGAGTAACGTATATAACTGAGCGTAATTGAATTTTTAACATAATATTAACAATACGTCTTTATCGCGTCACCGTTATGCTGACATTATTATACACCATATATAACATGATATTTTATAAATCATTAAATTATCTAGTTCAGGACTTGAAATCAAAATTAAATTGTTCGATTTGGTTGCTACCTATAAACAAATCTACTGTCGATCGTACTATACATAGCGGAGTTAGAAAATGAAATATTAGTTATTAGTGTTATTACTTACCGATAGACAAAATTTTTTATCAATTTTTGAATTTTAAAAATTATTATTTTATTATAAATTATTGATTATAGTTTATTTTGATTTCAATATAAATTTTTTTTACCAATAAAAACAATTTCAATTATGATTTCACTTTTGATTTCTTAGAATAATCTTAAAGATTTTTATTAATATACAAAACCAATCGATTTTAAATCAATTGCAAGACCTAGTTGGGACTCCAGTTGATAGTTTTTATTATATTATTGACCAAAATTAAAGCTGCACGACGTTGATTGTTTTTTATACTGCGATAAACTAAAACCAATAAAATCACTATACTATCAGTCCTTAGGGGTTTTTGTAATCACTGTTTTAGTGTCCTAGACAAAACGATATTTTGGAACACCTAATTTCTTTTTTATATACCTAATATCTAATCGAATTGTTCACTATTAGGACACAATTGTGGTTGGAAATTGCGTCACAATGGTTTTTGAGAAGTTAAAGGCTTAATAAGAACTTTGAAATTTTCGTGTGACGATTAGTGTTCTAAATTGAGAAATAATTGCGAAGTAGCTCGCAGAAGACCGAAAGAGTACAATTATTATTAAACTGCATCGAATTCGACTCACTTTTGAAATAAATTTAAACGGTGCATAAAAATTCCAGCCTGTATTCATTTTCAAAAGCTTTAAATTTATTAGTATAAGTGCTTTCGTTTTTCAGACCCTTTTCGAGTCTCCGTGATATTACAATATTTAAAAATATATCATGTCATTTGAATCACCTTACATAACCAACAGTTCAACTAATTCTATAGTAAAAAAAAATAATAATGTATTGTCTTTTAATTATTTTTTTTATTTTTTTTTTACTAACAATATTTAAGAGGTGAGTCGGCCAAAAATTTTAACCATTGGTCCCAAAGGCTTGATACACAAATATAATCCAATTTCACAACGACAAAAATAATAACATAAATAGGTCTAATAATATAGTACGTGATTTTAATGTTTATAATATTTGGCATTTGCAAATTATTTGAGGGAACCAAGCTCTGTACCATACTCTGAAAACTAATCATCATTCATGGAAATAACGTAACATTCAATCTATGTATTCCTCTTAATCGCGTTTGTATAATAGTATTATAAATTGTTGTTGTTATTATTATTATTGTTATTATTGTTGTTATCATTATTGTTGTTATTTTAGCGAGATTTCCTTTTTCGGAGCAATACGTACACGGTAGAAACATCTATTTTGCATTTTTATAATTTGCATAATATTATTCTACGAAATAATACCAGATTCAGCTGATACAACATACCTGTTTTTATCTCGCCGAGAGTGGACTTATCTCGGTTGTCGCGTTAATTTTTACATCGAACAAGGATGTATTGTATTAACGTGGTTATCGTCAGAGAAATTAAAAATTATCATTTTTATTTTTTTTTCGCAACATTTATTTTATTTAACGTAATATTTTTATTCGAAATGTATAGTATTCCGCAATTGCATCAATCGATATCATTGTTTGACAAGCCCACAACGTCATAACTATTAGTAATATTATAGTATGTTTAGTAATATCTACGTTTAGTTTCATTAGTTATTCTAATATTCAAGTTAAGTAGTTGAGTATCTAACTTAAATATAACAACGTTGTGTATAATATAACTCGCAATAATAATCAATATGCACAGAGTTAATTGTTATCTTCGAACAAATATCGAAGAACAATAATATATACATATATATATTTTTTGGGAGGGGGTATTCGTATTTTTACTATAGAATGCATAAAACAATTTTTTGTTTACAAAGAGCGCAAGTGATGCGAATGAATTGCTGTTGGCTGTTTGAGAGGTTTTGAATGTTTTGAGCGAAGTGGCCACCCATTGGCAGCACTTTGGAAATATATATTATACCTATTGTATATAATAATAATAATTATAAATATATAGTGTGTATAATGTATACCGCAGTATATATGTATGTGTTCAATATCGCTGTTACCACATGTCTACATTTACCCGGTAATACCGCATCGATTTCTGTCTTTGAGATGCATATTTTATCGTTATTTTTTCTCCCATAATATTTGATACTCGATACTGTTTCGTGTTCATTTAACGTTCATAATGTTTGTATACGTATAATATCGGTATTATTTTTTATTATTATTGTCGCGTGCACTCATCCAAACGCAGGCTAATTGAACAATATAAAGTAAATTGAAATACAAAACGCATTTGGTTCAATATTAGTTTCGTTTGGTATTATAAAAAACAAAACAAAAAAATTACAAAATTACAATAGCAATACTCATTACGTAGATTACGTAGATTACTAAAGTGAATCGAGTTCTTCTTTTGTTATTATTGATTGAACGTCGGCAGTGCACATACATTATTCACCACGTATATTATGTGATGTTTTAACAATACTATAATGGATCGTTTGTCTGATACCCGTCGACAAAGGCTTTATAGTCGTACAATATGCGAATTGCATAAAGGTCAAGATTTGACTAGGCGATTATTACGCACGGGCCGTATATATATTACAATAACAGCTATAATAGTACATGCCAATTCGTACTCCGGTCTATTGCATTTTATATGAACGAGATAATAATAATACAATGCAGTAATTAATAGGGCCCGAAATTGTACATACATATTACACACTATAATATAATTTAACTGTGCATGCTTTTATACGCTAATTACAATTAGTATACAAGAAGTAAATGTTAATTTTTAATTAAATTTTCGACAAAAATTTTAACATTTTTTATAGTTTTTCATTTAAAATAATATTTTTGAAAAAATATAATATTTTCCTATTTTTAATTATTATTGTTTTAAGTGTTAAAATTGTTATAAAACAGCTAAAAATAACTATTACCTATGGCATGTATTTAATAATATTTTTATTTATGATGAGTTTAAATTCATAACTAATAATAGTAATGGTACAATTTCAGAAATTAGCGTATGGCTAGATGTTATCAACAAATGATTGATTAGCTAATTAGAATCCGAGTAAAAATAAACCTAAGAATAATTAAATTTGATAATACTTTTGGTCGATTAATACTATTCAATAATTATTGTGTATTTTTTTTATTTAAAATAAATATATATTTTTATTAGATTGATTATGCTTCATAATTAAACATATGAAAAATACAATTTTCCTCATACCAAAATTAGGTTTGGATTTAAATTTGTTGCTGAACTATGGGTTTTAATGGTTTTATTAATTATTATGAATAATAATAATATGCAAATTCATAAAATATCTGACCTTTAAGCAGTTAACAACTATATTGTCTAAATTGCCTTTTGTCTTGACCGAAACCGCAATCTCAAGGACAACAAATCCTATGTACACGGTATGAAATAAATTTATTGTTTTGATTATTATAATAATTCTATATAGCGCCGTTTATTATAGATTATTATTACCATTGTATTTTAGAACTTGCGGGACGTTAAAATGCCAAATGGAGTTTAAAAATTCAATCGTAAATAAACGTATAACATACACAATGTTTATTGTTTTTGATGAAAAAAAAAAAGTTTCGTGTTAATAAAATGAAGTGAATAAAAACATTGAATTTCTGAAAAAAATAATATAAAAATGTCAACTTTAATTTCCAGTTAATTTATTTCCCCGAGTATGTTTTCAGGATAATATTGTGGTACTCATCTGTGTCATTGTGTTTTAACTTTTTAGCTGTGATTCGACGTTAAGTCGTCGCATTACTCGTCATAATAATAATATTATGATCATTGTTTGATTGAAAGATTAAAACTAGACTATTGTCTGTTTATGATATATTATGTTTGTATGTGTTTCAGGATGAATGATTGAGCGATTACACAGTAAAAAATCTCTTAACGACTGAAGAAAAAAAGGTAAATATTGTTGTTTAGTAATGTTATTGAAATAGAAAAATGGTTTTCCCGGAGTAATGTACCGCACATAAATACAATAATATTGATTATCATTAAAATATTAACATGACGTCCTCCGAATGGAATTGTTCACGGGATTGTGTGTCTTCAAAATTCGGTAGAATTCGTTCCTGTAACCGAGAAGGATATTAAAATTATAATATTTATATTTATTAATAGCTAGATAGTACACTACGCCAATATCTGTCGTATAATTCCGAAATCGCTCGAAGCAAACATTTTACCAACGTGTCTATTACCTATAGTATACCGTGTTAAGTACCTATAAGCACCGAATTAACCGCAGAAAACGTATTTGACTTCAATTAATGCATACACGGAACTGTACGTTATATAATGTGCATTTAACATGTCGTACAATAGTTTAATTTATTGTTTTGATTTCCATCTGTACAAAATGTACAATTAGCGATGTGTGGAGCATATTCGTGTTGTCGTGTATTATAATATGTACGACGTGTACGTAGGTACATCCGATAAGTCGCCGTGTGTACGTTTTTCGTGAGTTCCGTGATTTCTATGTCCTCTGCACATTATATACTTACGGCAATAGCCAAATTCGCGGGATGCACTGCTCGTGTCGACGTATTGATAATTGCAGTATATCGTATATTATCTATTATAATACCGAGAGACTATTCGAGACTTGCTCGGCCCAGCACGACCGTCAGATGCTACGCGTGGCCGTCTCCCCGGAGGACCGGCCTTTGGAGTTATGCCATCGCCAGTTCCACAAACTCTAACCGTCGCTGCCGCCAGTGTACCTACATGTTCTTAGTTTGTAGTTGTGTCCCATTAAAATAACAACAACAACAACAACAACAACAACAATAATAATAACCACTAGTCCCTCGCAGTATGTTAAGTACTTATATAATATCGAAAAGCTATTTTGAATTTCGGCGAATATCTGCGTACCACCGAAATATTTCTGCAGAGTCTATTATAATATGAATACATTAATTACTTATTTTGATCTTAACAACTTTGCCAATTTAAAAGTGACTCTTATTATTGAAGTAATTTAAGATTTATCTCGTGGATATTAAAAATAATATATTGAGTTTAAATCCTTAAGTTTTTAAAGTTTTAGAGATGTAATAAATTATTTATTGCCGTGATTAAAACTAAATACAATAATTTAATATTTGTTTCGTTTAATCTTGTTACCACGTTTTGTGTAGCTGTTTTAATTAATGATAATCAATATATATATTTCTTGATTTGATAATTTGGTAAGCGTAAAATATGAAAGTGCCATTTCGTATACTTGAAACTCAGATATTTAGATATGTTTTATGATATTAAATACTCCTTAATAGTGCGATGACACAAACACATTTCCTTTTTTATAATATGAAAATCCCATTTTTATTTTAAAATTTAAATTGTTAAGAATATGAATGTGCATCTAAATTAAAATTAAACGGAATAGTTACTTATTATTAAACTTTATGAACCAACTGTATTTAGTAGGTATTTAATTTTTAGTAATGGTTCAACATGAAATAAAAAAAATAAATAGGTAGGTAATACTTAATCTAGAAACTTATTATAATCAAATAGTTTCTACATAATTTATAAAAATATGCTGTTATATTTTTGTATTTTTGTTTAAAAATTATTTATACAAAAATAGTAATACTCATTTAAAAAAAAAAATGATTATCAACAGGATGCTTTTAAATGAGATAGAAAAAGTATACCTAATATTTATCAACAAAACATGCAAAATATAATATTATTCATATAAATCTGCACAGTAATCAAATAATCTTTAATCAATTCGTATTATGATTTGTGCAACGAACCTATACATATTAATATATTTAAAACGTAAAAATGTATCTTGAGCCATATTGTGTAAAAGTGCATCACCGACAACATAATATTATATTATTATTATCACGACGACGTTTTCACCAGTATTACGTATACCTCAAGATTTCATATTATAAATTCAATGCTGCCAAACTTAAACCACCGAAAGTACCTATAATGTTGTAAAGACGGTTGCTCTAATCCAGATTGTATTGTGTTATTAGCAGTAATGGACGTCATGTATCAGGTGAGTCGAACAGTTCATTAAGTAGTATAATATATATATATATATATATATATATACCTTGCGTTTATATTCGTTAATACAATTTTCCCAAATGTATGATTATATAATACTATTACGACTTGTCGTTTGAGTGTCCGTTGCGTGTCACTTATACATCTGATATTATTCGTCATGAAATCTCAGGTTTCAGTTTTTTTATCGCGGCCCAAAACGTTAATAATTCATCGTCCCCACCTATACCATCGAATGAAGAACGCCCCGAAAACTGCGTTCAGTTCTTCTCATCACAGTTATCGCCGTACAACACGCGTCCGTTATATACTATATTATTATAGTCACTAGTTTTAATTATAATATAAATTCGTTCTGACTAGCGTGATAGTAGGTGGTTAGTTCAATAGAAGCAAATAACAAACCTCTTTCACTCCTAGCCCGCCGACATACGATACGTGCCGGGCGTAGACAATAATATATGGCTGGCGCTCGGTCACGTCTTAAGACAGAATGTGATGTGTGTATAAATCAATTAAACATTCGAAATAGTTACCAGCATCAGCGGTTTTCAAAAGTCTTGTACGCAGTATAGGATAGGTCGCGTAGTCGTGTAGAAGGTCTTAAGGTTTGTCACAGTCGAGATGTATGGTGTGTGTATAGGATCGGTTTTTTTTGAAGGGCGCTGCAAGCAAACGACAGAGTCGACAGACGATCAACATGTTATATTATACCTCATTACGACAATAATACGAAAGAATGATCTATAAGTGCTGAGAACGTTCGACTGTTCAAGAAATAAGAGGAGTAGATGTATAAATATGTATAATATGTATATAAACATCGGACAACCAGCATCTTGTAGGTACATCATAAAACGACTGTTACATTTTTCAATTGGGCAATTTTCAAATCGTTTGAAAGCTTAGTTTTTTGTAATTTAATTTAAACCGATATTACAAGTACTTAACATTATTAAAAAAAAAAAAAAAAAAAATAATAGATACATAAATAATAATAAGATTTATTTTAAAATACTAAATAATAAATATGTTTTATACTTTTGAAACAACACATTTTGATTTGCAGTTTTGTATTAAACGAACTGATAATGTCTATAAAAAGTCTTTCCGGACAACCATTAAAACCAAATAATATTATTTACTATAAATATAATATTATGCAGTGTCTAATTTAAATTTCAGACAATACCCATCATATTATACAGTTTCAAAGTACTGCGCAAATAATCTACTTCAAGTATGAAATAACACAAAAAGACCGGTCGTGTAAAAGTGTAATTTTTTTAACTCGCTCGTATCCGAACCTAAAGACGGTTCGTTGAAAAAATAATGATATTGCTATGACTTAAAAATAAATTGTGATTTTGTTTCCACTGGTTATTCTTTGTGATAATGATATTATAGTCTTACACGCCTTGCGATTATATTATGTGTACCGTATGTGAATTCGTGAAATTTCATTTGCACGTATTGTGCGCGTAAAGGTGGCGTGCACTATATAATACATTAATGTTGTACCGTTGTGCGCCGCTAGAATAAAATTAATAACATATTCCCAGAAGTCTTTTAAAATTGTCTGTTCACATGGGAAATTCTTTGAGAGTCTCGAAGAAAATAATAGTGCTATGCTGCTGTATTCATAATCTGTCCTCTCCGCACAGTTTGTCGTTATAGGACTTGTGGTAAAAGTGGTTCAAACGTATAACTCAGTTTAATGTGTTATTGTTGTACGCTGAGTTTTCCGAGAAACAATTAGTTCCGTCTAATTTTAAATTTTAGATGTACTGCGTAATAATTCAGCATACATTTACTTGACTTGGAATGCAGTCTGAAAATATATTCATTTATTAATTACGATGATGTGTATTCGTCGAAGTGTCAGTTCGGATCTTATTATTGCTGCGTTATTAGTGTAGTTGCTGAGAAAACGTTTGTCTGAAAGACACGCTGTCAATTCATAGAGTTCATGACGTAATAAGTAAAACGAAAATTGAAGGTACCCGTCTATTGAGGAGAAGCGAGTTTCATAACGTTAAAGTCAAAAATTCGACGTACCAACTAAACTTCTACGGAAGTTCGAAAAACCTTTGACCAATCTCCTCGAGTATTCATCGAATGGCAACTGATGTAACTAAATATCGTGACAAAGTTTTCCGTGTAGCGTATCGAACCATCAATAGGCTACGTTAGTTTATTTACATCAAAATAGAAACACTATTCAGGTCACAAACTACATTTTAATATTTTAAGATCAATAATTGTGACAACCGGATAACATTTATATACCTATTTTGTTTATATTTCCTTACTGTATTATACCTAACTTATAAGCAATAATAAAGTTTATATTAATTAGTGTTTAAGTTTTTATTTACGCAAATTATGCGTCTTCTCATCGCGTAATAATATTGTAGTCGCTCTATTATAACGTGAAAAAGTAATGCATGGTGGTAAAATAATAAGAAATCGATCGGCACTAAGACAAGGCGAGATTAAATTTCAAAGTTGGTTAAAAAAAAATACGAATTAAGTATGGTTAGTTAAAAGTTGTTTTGGAAAGAGTCGATTAAGGTTCAATTACGATGGAATTACAAAATGTAATATATTAAAAATATGGTTAGTAAAATATGTAACTTATTAAAACTATCGAAATTAATAAATATTTTATAAGTTATCCTGCGAGATATATATAATTTTATGATTGGAGAGAGATATAACTTTGAACACTTTGCATCACTTGTTTTGACATTTTCATAATATGACAATTTATCATGCGGCATCAAATCGCATGGAAACAAATTTATTTGAATATGTCAGTTGTAGTTAAACACCGAAAGAATTAATATTTATAATTTGTCTATTAGGTATATCTATATGTATATATATACTTTTCTTAAAAAAAAGTAAATACAATTTGAAAACTAAATAGGCTGTTTTTATTTATAAATCTTGCAGTCTTCTAAAACTTGGGTACAACATAAGAAAGCACTTCTTATTGAAAAAACGTTTTTAAAAAATGTACCACCCGAAGCTATTGTTCAATTTGTCTCTCTACCACCCTTCAATTGGCATTGCCTGTAAATTTAAAATATACTTTACAAACTGCTGAAAAACTTTACTCACGCCGCGGAATTCGATTCATGCTTGACTGCGACGTTTTTAACCTTTCGTCTGGTGAAATCAATATTTTACTGAAATAGATATTTGTTGTTCTGAGTTTGGGAACACTATCCGTATAATATTGTGATCCAAAATTCATTTTTCAGTTCTGGTTTCCAGAAGATACCACGTGTTCATGACTTGGAAACACAATACAGGTTTGATGTGTTCATGAATTGGATGCTTTTAGGCGAAATAGATATTTAAAATCTCGAAAGCGTATTGTGCAACGTGTTTAGTTGCACATTCTAATATAGTTAATAGATAGATTAAAACTAATTGTTGTTGATCGAAACAAATGTAACTAATATATGTATTTACCATATAATTATACAAAACGCAATAGTTTATTTATTTTTAATTTTTTAACTTAATTTGTTTATGTTCAGTACATTATACATTTGTGATACTTATAGTTTGATCTAGTTAAATTGAAAAAATATAAATACGTCAGTTAAAACCATGTCTATACGTATATATTGTTGAATTTGGTTAAATTTCAATTTTAAATTAATATTTTTGCTTAATAACGCAGTATTCAAGGTTTTTAAACTTTAGAAATATACTTAATTTATGTATATATATCAATTGTTGGATAAAAACCTATGATTTCCTAATCTATATACAATACAAAATAAATAAATAGAAGGATTAATTTTTAACAGAATAGTTAGTTATTATTGTACATACAGCGAAAGTGCAAAATCGCTATGTGTAATTATAGTATTAATAAAAATAAAATAGTTAACTTATATTTTGAACTAATTTACACTATTATTTTTGACCATTTTAACTTTTAACTTTTATTATTAAATATATTGTTAGTTAAGTATTTATTGTCAGAGATCCTGTCAAATACAAGTTTGGAGAAAAGTAATTGCATATAATGTACAGACAGCGTGGTTATAAACTTGACTCTACACACAAAAAAAAAAAAAAATTTAAAAGACATTTTTAACAAAAATATTATATACTCATAAGATTACAATGAAACAAATATTATTAAGTATATTTTAATATATTGCAGTTATTATACACTAAAATAATATTTCTTTTTTTATTGAAAAAATCTTATTTTATCAGTAGATTATCCACTCTGATTTTCTCTGACAGTTTAATAGTTCTCTATGAATGGTTTTTTAGTAAATAAATATGTACAGTTCTATACTTCTGAGTTTAAATTTGAGTTAAAATATTATTCACTAAACAGATATAAAACTGATTTTATATATTTATATTTTAACTTAAAATATACAAATGAATAAATGATACACACAATTATTAAGAAATTAACTTAAATATCATTTTTAGTGGTATTGAAAAACATTTCTGTAGGTTAAGTCCATCATGTAAGCTACTTTCCGCCTACATAAATTATTTGTTTAAATTTAATATAGACCTAACTTAAAAAAAAAAAAAAAACTAGGTAGGTATTTGTTTTCAATAACTTGTCATCTTTTGTCAAATAAGAAATCACTGTATCATCTGTATCTTTGTAAAGGAATACAAACATTAGGATAACAGTATTTAATATTTATTAAGTTAAAGTGATATAAATTGTAGAAAGCGCTTTTCTTATTTATTTGATTTGTACGAAAAGAATATATTTTTTTATCCATGTGTATATAAAATGATATAAAAAAATTTAAAATTGTATTTATTTACAATTTTAACAGAAGATTCCGCTTAATAGAGACACTGGTTAATTACAACAGCCACTTAATCGAGGCACACCAACATGCACGGCAGATGTGTCCCAATAAATCAGAGTCAACTGTAATTAAGTATAGGTTTAATATATCTTTTTTTATACACTCACCAATTAATTTATCTATCTTACCCAACCGATGTGTTTGATTGGATTTGGATTTAATTTACTATATTCAAAACAAAATATTTACTTTTTTGATTTTACAATATTTGTTCAATTACGTTGATAAGCTGCGTTCTTGTGTTTTTATAAGATACAATTACGCTGAGTAAGATTGTTAATAATGTAAAAGGTTTCACCTTATAACAGAGTTATTGTTAAGATTCTTAAATACTTGTAATTGAATCGTACCTCGATGCTCCTATGTTCATTGGCCAATGCAAAGGTCGACGATCGACGACTTACCGTTAGTATTGTCACAACTATCATCATAATATAGTACATAAACTGCCGAAAGGGTGAAAGAGATCATTTACCATAAATGGTAAAAATTTTAATACAAATATATAATTTAACTAAAGCGCTACATAATATATACATTTTTTCTAATAAACATTAATTATATAAATATAATACTATTACTATCACTATTACTTTTGCATAACTATTAAATTATATACAGTACAGTGCAATAAAATAATATGTTTTAGGTATATACAAAATAAAATACAATTTTTAAACAATAAACCATATTTATGTTTAGAAAAACAAATTGGTTTTTATAACATTATAAATCAACATTACCATTAAATAAGAGTTTAAATTGGCATAAGACATTAGATGCCTTAATGGTTCATTTTATAAGTAATTTTTGGGGGATGTAGTAACGTAGATAAAGTGTGGAAATGCATAGAATGAAATTTTTAAAATAGCTAAAAACAATTAAGGCGAGAAAACCAATTTGATTCAGCAAAATACCATTTTGAAACTTTGTGCTAAGTGCGTTTCTACGTTAATTGGCAGTATATTATATAAATACTTCCAAAACTGGATAACAAAGGTCATAAGAATGTATGGACATTTTCTAAAAAAAAGTAAAAAACCTCTATATTTTACGTCGTATTTATATTAAATATATATAAAAAGGAAGTAATATAATGAGATGCAATACAGTAATGCGATAGGTTGTTTTATTAAACCTATCGGATTTGAATATGAATCAAAATTCACGTGATCGCGTGTTTTTTGTTCACGTGTATTTAAATTTAAAAAATCATGAATTTTATCTAAGTGTAATTAAAATATAAGTAATATTCATTAAACGTAATGAATTATGATTTTATATATATACACCTATGTGTTGATAATTGCTGTAAAGAAAGATATTTTTAAATCTGTACATAAATGTTTTATAAGTAGTGTTATCGTAAAAAAATAACCAGACGGATGAAGCTTCGTATTCAAAATAAATAACTGATTACCGATCACCGCTGTTTAAAAACGAAATACCATTATTAGAATATTATACTATATTCATTAATTCATTGAAAATAAAGTTGCAATGGATTTATCTATTAATAAAAAAATATAAATACCTGGAATAAGTGCATAGACTCAAGTGAATTTTAATTTTAATGGAACGTGTATTTGTTTATTTACTACCTACACGTGAATTAGAGATATATATTTTTATTTACGCAACCATGTCCTTTGTCGCTCTTCCCATACTCGAATTCGAGAGTTTGATTCGTGATATTGTGAATAAACTAGTAATAATTGACAGATAACTGTATACATCATTCAACGCACATACTCACGCGATGATAATTAATATGAATTTTTCCTTCTTCCTCGGATAAAATTTTCCTAATCAAATCGCGGTTTGTATACTTTCTATTTAAGAGATTGTAAGGTCATCTCTATTGTTTTAAGTTAACCGTTTCGAAAGTGTCTATGCGATTCGATTGAAGCATAAAGTCCCTCCACCCAATTCACCTCCAAATTGTAAGTCGAAGATAGCTCATTTTGAGATCGGACTTACAGTGGAGTTTACGGGGACCGTCGTGTATTTCTTTTATAGTCGGGCTGGAAGTCCGTTCATCACATAATCTATACGTGACGCAAAACGTGTGCGATGCGACGCTATCCGGTGCTATCGTTTTTAGCGCTGAGCGATCGTAAATTGAACATTGTTTTAATTTTATATATTATTTCGTATTGCGTACAGACTCTTGGACAACGGTTGTAAGACTATAGCCACCTCGAGACCGTAGGTTAGGTATAGTCGTATAGGTTATTGTGCAAGAGTCTTCGGGCCGATCTGTGCAGATATTATACAGATGGGATTGAACCCATGTACAAAGTACCTATATAATAGTATAATCTCTACGTTACACGTCCGCCCGGTCGCGGTCGAACAAATTTAGTTTACCATAATATCCATAATACCTATATGCGGTACACGTGGTGTCTCACTACCGCACTTGCTGTGGATATAGCAGGTGTATAGCATTATTGCTGTATTATAATAATATACAGAATTATGTTCGCCAAGCATTCTGACGCCCTGTTTTTCTTCTACAATAATGAATTTGTTTAATTTATTTGTTTTTTTTTTTTTGATTTATAAGTAAGTGCCTGTTACTTTTTAAGACTGTATTTTGAATAGTATTATTTAACTTAATTTTTTAATCTAAACCCTCAGTTATGGTGTAACTAATCCATCATGTAACTAAATAGGAATTTGTACAAATAGTTTTTGAATTATTTAATTTATCTTCCCTACTACACTAAGATATTACTAGTTCTACGATTATAGTTGAGGAATATATTATGGAGGTTTTGATTATTTCAAAATGTTTGGAATTAATCACGTTTAAGAATTTTGATATTTACAAAAATATTTTTTTTTAATTTTCCGAATTATAATTACCCATTAGTAATAAATTAAATAATAAATCTATTTACATTTTGTCTATATTACATAAAATATTATAATTTGAAAAATACTTGAAATTTGAGTTTTAATTTAAATGCATACAATTTTTCAACAACAAAAAATCAGTTCGATAATTTACGTAAAGTAAAAAAAGTGTTTATTATTTGAAAAAGTTTGAATAGTAAGTATTTAAAAATATTATTCTATAGTATACTTAAAAACTTTATATATAAATCAGAATTCAAACCAAATTAAATGCATTATTAATGGTTAAATAGTAGGGGCACCTACCATCTACCACGTTCATGCTTCATCTAGTGCATATACCTCCAACCTAAACTGTATACAACTGTTTCAATACTTAATTGAAATAATAACGTCTATACAAATGTTTTGAGGGTGGGTGAACCATAAAACACAATTTATTTTGAGAATCTATAATATTTTTCAGAATCATAACTTACTGAAAAACACTAATGAGAAAAAATATTAATATTTAATACAAACAACTGCAGCTTATTCAAATTTATTTCAAAACGTGCAATTTTAAAGCATTTCAAAGATATTTGTTGTATATTTTTTTGTGGTTCGAATGCAATTTCGACATTATATTTGGACTTTATGTTGTAACATTCAAAACACGCGCGCAACATTATATTTATCAATTCGTACTTACCTGAGAAATAAAAAAAACAGCGTAGGTAACTATTTTTTTTTTCACTGAACCATTGTTCTTCTAATTTTTTATTTTCTATGCTTAGATTCAGTGGGTCGAGTTGGTGCAAAAAAAAAACACCATCAAATATGTAGAGCCGTACTTATTTATCGATCAAAAAATTAAACAGCGCTAGGCATGTTTAATGTTAAAAATAAAAACTATATAATTATACAATATTTCATAAAAAAAAACCAAAAATCCACTGTTTGCGTTAAAAATCACCACAGATGTATTTTGATAATGAATTTGTATTTATCAAATATAGAAAACTATTATATGCTTAAATAAAAAATGACTTTTAATCGTAGAGGACAAGATATTTTAATATTGTATATTTTAGTCTAATTCATAAGACTATTATAATTTTATATTAATGTCACTCACACAATTCATAATTTACAAACCAATTGAATAAATTAATTGACGATTTAAGAATAACTAATTTGTTATAGATATAACCGATCAAAATGTCTAGAATAAAAAAAAATATATAAGATTTTGAATTAATTAAGCTATTTCAATTGTCAATATATTTAGCTCTAAGAGTCTTAAATTATAAATACTGAAGATAAATACTTACTTATTGCAATTAATAAAAGTGGATATTTTATTTTAATGAATACCTTAGTAATAATTGTGAAACTTACAATTTTTTAAATTGTTCTTTTTTTTTTAATTTTAAACTGTTTTCTTAAAATGTAGTCTATATTCATTCTTATAAACAAAAAACATAGACATTAATTTTAAATTTTAATTACAATTGTTTCAGATAAGTGTAACATTAAAATTTAACGTTTATTTCATATTTCAAATTTTAAGATAAAGTATTTTTACAATGAATAATATTTAAACGTATTAATTTGAAAAGTAAAAAAAAAAAACTGATTTTAGTATTTTTGATCCGTCAGTTAACAAACTCTGACCAGTAACCTATAGTTATAACTGAATTATTCTATAAGATTCCCGGTTGGTAGGTTCATGTCAAATATATTTGTATATTTACTATATAAGTAAATAATATAATAATATTAATAAATTGCCCATCATGGTCGAAGGCGATCTGTCACTTTGATCGACTTTTAACCGTATGCGTGGTCATAGATGTAGTAGTGGTAATAATAATAAATGTACACACACCGACCATCTCACTAGATGTAGGTATACTGTAACGATAACGTTTATTATCATTATTATTATTATTATTTTTGTAAGTGGTAAGTGATTTCGGTTCTAAAATAATATGTGCTCTATGACTATTGTTCCTATCTGCAACATCCGTAACAGTTATCCATGAAAATAGTTTTCTATTTCTTTTTTTTTAAAGATTCACTCAATTTAATTGTGAATGGTATAAAAAAAAAAATCAGAAAATTGATCTGGTTCTTCTCCCGATTTCATTGTCATAGTATTTCAACTTCTCAAGCTCAAACCTCCAAAAAATGAGTAATTATAATTACTCATTTACGGCATCTGCAATAATAATTGTTGTCTACGCTTTCTGATATAGCCAGTGGCAGTCATATTTATAATCCGACCCGAATTGCGATAATGATAATACACATAAACCTCAGCAATATAAATACTATACTTACCTGAGAAATAAAATCACTAACAAAAATAAAACTAATTCCGTTTCGTCCAGTCACACACAGAGTGTACAAGTGATATTTTCGATAATGCTATTAAAATGGACACAGATAATTATTCTACAACTAATTCTAATAAATCCGGTTATAAAAGGAATCGATCATCTGATGGATTTTTCAAAAATAATAACATAAAATTGATAAAAAAAAAGTTTATTTTCAACGACCGGTATAAACTCCTATCTCATTATTGATAATAATTCTGACTACTAAGATAGTGAATATATTTCTGCATCGATCAAAATAAATGAAGTCTCTAATGATAATATTGATCACCACCAATTAAAATTCAGTGTGTACTCGATTTTGTTCCTCTTTGCAATGATTGTCTCGATTTGCTTGGCCTTGATAACCTAACATTAACCCTGGTTAATAATTGACAACAAAAATAGTAGTAGTTATAAAAAACATCATTTTTAATTAGTATTTATACCAGAAAAATAATAATAATAAAATCATGTCAAGATAATAAGCTTATGGTTATTATGGATTATAATTTTATGCAATTTAATTGTATCTTAAATTTGGTGGCTGTTATGATTGGATATTATGGAACAGATTTAAAGATATTTGTTTTAAAATATTCGTTTAGAAGGATTTTTATATCAAATATTTTTGATTTATATCGTTTTTAAATTATTTTTTCATAATTTATTTTTGTTATGTATGACAGATTTTTTTTTTTTTTTAATATAAACCACCATAGTAGAATGTTACTTTTTTTAAATGTTTTAAATTTATTTAAAATTTAAAAATTATAATATATTTTATAATTAAGCGTTAACGTGTGCGTAGTCAACGCTATATATGATTAGTAAATTTATGTACCTATTCACTATGTAAAATTAATTAAAATTAATCAGAAATAAAAATATTTTTATTTGCATTTGAATGGAGTACATAGAAGGTTTGAGAATTTTTGTATTTAAATAACAAACTTTTTTGACAACAACATTTAGGAACCTTAAAAAAAAAACACATAACAATGGAATGTGACATATTAATAAATTATCGTACAAATGAACACTATATTCATAATTTTTAAATTAACAGATAAATGTGCTATGTATCTTTGAAGTTTTAAAATTGTACAGAACTTATAAAAATTTCAAAAAACTCGTTTCAACTATCTAGTAAAACCTTGAAAATTGTCAAATTTTAAGTACCTCTAAATTCCCTATACATATATTATTTATTTTACGTGGAAATGAACTTTTTACTTAACGTGTTTAGACCAATACGCGTTTTTTTTTTACTCTACACTTATTTTATATGTGGCCAATATTATTGTTTAAGGAATAGGGATAATTAACTTATTATTTTATTTACTGATTTATATATATATATATATATTTTTTACGTCTAATTATCACCACGTCCAAATGGCTTCGTCCATTTGTCCTATATCGTACTTTAAATTATATGATTTTTCCAAAATTACAAACATTCATTACTTCGATTTTTGACGATAATATTGTTCCATAATTATCGATTATTTACATCTATAATTATTTATTGTACTTTATCTAGTATAGTTGACAGTTATAACTAAAACTCGATTGGAATATCTACCTACATCTGATAAATAAATATTCATACAAGCAAAGTAAAAAAATATATTAGCTGGCGCTAGATGTACATAATAAATATTTACAAGACTTATTTTTGTGTATTTTTTTTTCGTCTGTAACTTTTTCAAGATTTTTAAAACGTCATATTTGCTTACTCACTTTGGTACGCGGAAGTCGTTGTGTTTACTGTGTTTACGAGATTTAAATAAGTGGCGGGTGGTACATACACGTTGCACAGTAACGTAGGATTAAGGGATGTATGAGTTGACATACAAGTATATAGCGTTAGGGTTAAAAAAAAATGCATCTTGAGCTGCTTGTGGTAATGGGAGCTCAAGGAAACAAGGTAAGGGTTAATGTAAATCTGATAAAAATATATATATACACATATATATACATATATATATATATTTATAAGTACATACATATTTTATATTACTCAATTCCTAAATGTAAAATTCATACTATATGACAAAATAATGTTTCGTTTCAAAAATATAAAATTATACTGTCGATAAAAACGAAAAACAGCGATATACCTACCTATCTTCGGAATGGTTGACCGAAAGTTATAACCGTTCAACTACATAACATGCAATCGATATTATTGTTGGTTATATTATGTGATATTGCATAATATTTAATCTGATATGGAAATATTTTAAAGACCTGTATTCGAATTAATCATTGCGTTGGAACTAGAATTATGAATAATTTTATATTACTGAAAAAATCCCGAAGATCAAAAATGCGTTTTTTTTAAAATTATTTTTTATGTAAATCGAACTCGAGTTATGTAGGACAACATACTGTCATTGTTGTTTTATAATATTTAAAACAATGATATGTACTTACTAAACTGGACATTTAAACGTATATTTCACAAACAAATACGTATAAATTGATAACAAAAATAAATATTTTTTATAATAATATACTCATATCATAAGATGTGTGAACAATGATCAAAATAAAAAAATCAAGTTCTTACTATACAGTGTGGTTAGTTTTATGCATTAAACGCATCTAATTCAAATGCACATAATCAAACATCGAGTTGTGATTATCTCGCGTTATTCCATTGGGAGTGTACGTATATGTACTATGATATACGTGTATTTACCGTGTTAAGACATTACTCCTGTGCATTATCCTTGGTGATCGAAAAGTTTTCAGATGCCTCAAATTTTAACCTCTACATATATTCTTTGGTAACTACTTAATAATAACATGATCGATCATTCACTGTGTGTCGAACCTACGAACCAATGAGTTATTACAAAACTTAAATAAGATCGGTTTATCCGTTCCAGTAATAAAATAACTGCATATTGTATGAAACACTTTGTCGGCGATGATAATAAGTAATAGCGTATGATTATGAAAATACAAAGTCACAAAAAATACTAAATTCAATACCTAGTTATTGTTTTTTATTCTTCACTAAATTGTGTCAGCATTTTGTGTTTGTAGAATACTTCGAACGATTACTTAAAATAAATGAAAACCACAGACAATTAGTAGATAGAGATATATAGTGATATAGTAACAATAGTCAATATAGCCGACGGCTTGTACTATTTCAGGTAAAAATAAAACATAAGGTATTTACCTATAATGTGTAAAATAAATTTTACATAATTTATAATTACACATTTAAATAGGTAGGTACAAGTAATTTTATAGTTGTGTTGTTTTATTGTAAATTTCTAAAATAAATAAATAATCATTAATATCAAAACATATATCACATTAATAATTACAATTATTGTTTTTAGAAATTACAAGTATCCGTGAAAAATTGTGAGCTATAATATAAACTAAAATGTTTTATTTATTTATTTTTTCGTTATTTTTGTGAATTTTTATTTTACTTAATAGTAATATTATTTATAGTCCATCCGTAGTTATATTTAAATACAATTACAATAAAACAATAGCGAGTATAATGAGTCAAATCACCACTGAGGATAACTTATTCACTTGTTGGTCAAATCTGAGTACTACTAAATAATAATTATAATAATAATAATAAATAGTTAAAATAATATAAGCATAAAAGAGACAATAAAAATAGAAAAAAAAATGATGTTATTATGGTTTAAGTAAGAATCAAATTTAATTGAACGAAGTCCATATCATGTACACAGTGCTCTTAAATGGTTGCAGGATTTTTCTAAATACAATTCATTCTGTAAGATATTAAACGGCGCTATTTTACTTAGTGTCTACCTGGAAAAAACATAGGCATGATTTGAACATTCGAATGGTAGAAATCTCTAAATTATTTTTCTGCAGTATTTCAGTTTTTTCTTTAGTATAGTTTTTCGTAGTATGCTGGTTTTAATTTAATTAGATTCGATTTACGAGTACCTAGACGTATACAAAATAAAAACCGTTTCTTTTGAAATAATTTATCTACATAGAGGAGAACATTATAAATTCTTCGAATAATTGTGTGGAAGGATGTGTTTAAGGTTTGTTTAGAATTATTTATATTATGCTTTTTGTGCTCTCGATATGTTATTGCATGTAAACTGTGCCTAGTTCTCTCCGTGCAGTCATACCATATATTGAAGAATCGACTGTCATAGAAAAACAGATGATGCGTAGTATTTGTATATTTAGTAATTTTCTTGTATTTATAATGTGTGTATATTTATTGTAATTTTCGTGATTTCATTTTTATGATACGTATTTATGAGTCCCATTTTAATTGTTTGTCAATAATACTATTCATAAACATTTCATACATTATGTTTTATTAATAACATTGTATGAACAGTCATTTATTTAATCATTTCAATCGTGAATTTTGATTTCATTAAAATTTGGCTAAGTTCTTCTTCTTTTATCTTTCGTGAAAACTATAAAGTTTGATTCAATATAATTTATTTTAAGTTTATGTTTTAAAACCATGTATTTATTAAACGCATATCTATTTTGACATTGTGATGATTTTCTTTCCAATTGGTTTCAGTTATATGTATGACCATATCGCTTGCATAAGAAAAGAGTTTACTGTATAGATTTCTCAACGAAACTATGTATATTAAATTTAGAATGTCTGATAAAACAATTCATTGGGGAAACCCTGTGGTTATGCCAACTCCATTACTTAGTGTTTGTCACTTATTATTTTCTATTGGTTAAGTATTATTATAGAATAAAAATGGCTTACCTACTATCCCAATAGGTTTTTAAATGTATATTAGTGTTTTATGAGAAATATTGACAAATGCTTTACGGATTTCTAAGAAGATTCCTACTGTTTTGTTTATTTTCTTTTAGATTTGAATAAATATTCTTTCTCTAAATCCAAACTGGGCTTTTTGTGGGTGCATTTTCTGTTAAATGAAATAAGAGCTTTGATAGTAGTTTCAAAAATTGTATAAAAAGTATTTAACAAAATAATAGGTCTATGATTGATTGTGAATTGTTGTTTTATCACTTTTGTGTATTGGTGATACAATGAAACATTTAAACGAAATTACTCTGCTAAATAATTGTATCAAAACTATGTACTCAAATATTAGATATTTTTTGTTTTTTTATTTAATTTATCGCGTTAGTTGATATGTATCCCATCTTTTCCAGGAGCTGAATCACTTTTCATACCAGAAATTATATTGAATACTTCCTACGCAGATATTTTTTTTAAACAAAAAGACACTTTGAGATAAAAATTTGACGTAAAACTAATTTTTCTATCATGTAGCTTATTATAGTTTAATTTTAGTGCTATGCACAGGCTTTGTGAATTTTTGAAACTTTCACAACATTTCATACGCAGTAAAATTATAAGTCGTATATAAATTTAAAAGTTAAATGTAAGGCAAATTATTTAAAGTAATTATGTAGGTATTTGTTACTATTTTATTTTCTTGCTATGTACACTGTAAAGGCTTCACGATTTTTTTTTTTTTTAAGATAAAGTTTTGAACAATTTAATCTTATCTTATTTTGTAATTTTGTAAAATATATTTCCTGGTATATTTTTACTGTTCAAAGTGTCCGTTTACCGTCCTTTGTCCATCGTACTGATAAAACACGGACGATAAGAAATTCGAAAAAAAATATTTGTATTCTTTATTAAATTTATATGAGTTTGACCATCCTACTCTTTGAAATTTTATTCCTTATAATTTCATTTAATTTAATTTTAAAATGTAATAGATAAAAAAAATAAACATATATAGTGGTATAATAGATATATTAAAACTACATTATGAATTTACTTATTATAAGATTTCTTATATTGCATAACTAGTTTTGTTGATATAATAATGGATAAATGTCAATCATTGTTTTAGTGAATTAATTATTTATGCGTCATACTTTGCACACATTTATATATTACAGTATTACACGATACGTTCTTTATCATTAAAGAAAGTGGCGTATATTGAACTCTTTAAAAACAATCGATTTTGATCATATCTCTAGGGTAAAGCTTTATAAACGTCTCAAAATTGTATAAATTATGTGCCTTTATAAATGATAAGTATTTTCGTAATAACGATAATCATACATAAGCTATATGGAAACTTATATGAAGTGCAATATCAAAACTTTTATTCGAAGAAAGAAAGTATAACTGTAAAACTTGAATTTATCCGATTCCATTTTCTGGTTCATAAGGCGTTTTGCCTAAAATGTAGAGAAATGTATATTTTTAATTTTTCTAAATTTCAACAAAGTAAATCGTTTTCAATTTACTATAATACTATATTATAGATATTATTAATTTATTTAATCTAAAAAATTCATAAATTTTCATTAAACATATTGAGTAGAATATTAAAACATGTTTTAAATATAAATTTTTAATATTGTGATAGTACACTGTTGAAAAGAAAGTACTTTTTTAGAATTATTATTGAACGATTTCCAGTTATTTAAATGTTCTTTAATATATTATAAACTATAATATAATGTAATAAATAATAATATTACAAGGAAATATATAATAAGAACTTATGTTTTTGAAAATTGAAATTTAAAAAAAATTGAAATTTATTATGATTGAGTATGCATGTGTTTTAGTTATATGTATTTTTATTCATATTATTACTTTATCTATCGATTGATTAGACATTCAGGATAGATTCTATCATTCATATAAATATCGAAATATCGTGTAAGTCGAAGACCATTGTTTTCTTTATTATTATTTTTTAGTTTAATTTTTGTCCATTCGTTGAATCTAAATATTTAATTTTAGTGCAAAATTATACCTCACAAAAAATGACATTTAAAAATTTTAAAAACACAATCCAATAATAATCATTCGTTTGAACAAAATATTAATTTTTACATTCTGTTTGTATATTACCATAAACATTTATCAAAATCTTGAACTGCTTCAAAAATGCATTGAATCAAATGACTTAAAATAACATATAAAAAAAAATTTGAGAAACACATACACTCATCAAAGACAGTCTTATATTATGGTGATTATATTACGAGTACCTATAATATATTAAAATAAATTATTAACAAACGAGTGACTATTTGTAATATTTTAAATATAAATTGAATTGTTTGTATATAATTTCTACTATTTGAATAGTTCTATCGCATTTTTATCGTTTTTAACAAAATTGTATAATTCTATTTTCTATTTTTTTTTTTAATATTATTATTTAGTCTACGTTTCGTTTAGTTTTCTTTAACTCGTAACCATTTTGGATATAAAACTCAATTTCTTTGACTGATCAAGAATTGTGTTTAATGAGTTTTTTTTTTATCAATATTGTGATTTTCTTACATTTCTCACATTTTTGCCGTGCCCGTATAAGGTATTTTAGGTATTTGCACACAAACCCAAAATAGTAAGTGTTCACGTGTGGGTGATTTTGTAGACATCAAATAATGCCTGTGAAAATTAACTTTTTGGCTGTATGATACTTCCTGACACATTTGATGGTATATTATACGAGATTTGCTAACGTGCCACACTTGGTCTGCGTCGCGATTTCTGCACTAGGAATGTAGAATGAATACAGATTGAAAAAAATAGGAAAATGTATTTGTAAGACTTGTACGCGACTCGAACTACACTTAATGATTAGTTTCGTTGGCGTATTACATACACACACACACACACACATATATATTATATATATGGATATAGGAAAATGGGAAATTGTGTAGACCCTTAAATCGTCGTTAGAAAAACGATGTGGAAAAAAATGTGTGCCTTATATTCCGGAAAGTAAACTCAAATAATCTCTTAAGAGCCGTAAAAATGAAAAGGGAAAAAAATACAACACCCACAAACGGTGTAGGTTTTCCAACAGCCCAAGTTGGCTTCGAGCCCGACTTGAAATAAAAGTCATTTTGGTAGACTTAATACGGACATCTAAACGTTTATAAAATGTGTGTATATATGTATAGTTATCGGGGGTTACACTCTCCGATAAAGATTAGATTTTTCGATATTGTTATTCCAGAACACGCATTGCACCATAAGCAATACGATTAGAAGCTAACTATGGTTTCATGATGAGATCGCAACACGGTCCTATTAAGAGTGTATGCAGTTTTATAAGGTATGACTATAATGCACGTATAATATGATATAGTATAACGACTGTAAATAGAATCGAATTTTATATTAATTATTACTTTTAATCACTGAGGTAAGATTTTTATTCTTTGTATCAAAAACTCTGTTGTAGTATTATTGAAAATATTAATATAATATCCCGGGTATAATTAAATTTCTTTAACGACCTTCTTAATCGGAGTTATTAATAATAATATTTTTATTAATAGCGAGTTCATTTTTAAACTTAAATTTCATTAAAATAACTTAACATATTTCATATAATACACGCACTTTTACTAAATTACCCAAATTTATTTATTTTTTTTTATAACCCTTCATAGGTAAATCTATCGTTTCAAGTGATAATTTCGATAATCTCCCCCTTTTCCCAAAATGTTTAATTCTTCAAAAAATACAAATTCATAGTCATTATCATATTCTTAAAATGACTATTGTTTAGTCTGCCAATGATTATATTCGGTAGTCAAATTTAAAATTGCATGCATAAGCGTATTTTAGTTTTAGTTTTTGATTTTTCTTTTAAAAATTAATTTGTATTGCTTAAGAAGACAGTATAGCCGTATTTTATTCATCTAATTAACGCGTATACTAATGCATATAATATTGAATATCCAACGTTTAGAAGAATTTGTTTCATTATTTTGTTTTTAATATTGGAATAAATTTAGCCGTTATCAAATATAAAATTAAATATATTTTCCAAGGCACCTCTAAAGGTATTTATTTTTTTTATATTTTAATCTTTAAGCAAATTATGAGTATTTCAAAATTTACAAAATCCTATACACAATAATAAGATAAAGTCAAGTCAAGTCAAGTCAAAATGACATAATATATAAGTATATATTTTATATTCTGCGTAGCTACTAAACTAACTTTTATTAACTATTATTGCTACGCGCAATATGAATATCAGTTTAAATGAATCTAATTAAATCAGTTAACCCTGGAGTCACGTTCCATACGTCACGATCGGTGATGTATGACTGAGACTATTAAGATAATTTTTCAAACAATGTTTATTTTGGAATGATATAGGTCGACATTTCACCGACTCACTACTCAGTAAACGCTATTAACTGCTTACACAGGCATTATAATATAAATCGTTATCAGAATAAATGCTGTGTACTACTTGACGACAATCCATTGGTTTTTCGTTTATAAAATAAAAACACTAGCATATCACCTTATTATACTGCCTGTTTGGACACATTTCATTCGATATATTTGAATTCTGTAGACCGTGAAACAACCTTAACTGTAATGTATCGCTATATACAAGGTGATAAATCAGTGCTTGCTGGTCACTCTCATTTTTCTTATAAAAATACATTTATTAAATTTTTAACCTTTGTAATTCTTAGTTATACTCGAGAACTAAATTATTTTTAAATAATAATTTTATTTATACTATTTAAGGAGTGTCACGAATTCGATTAAATGAATTGTTAAAAGATAAAAGGGCGGGAACGCAAGACTAATTTTTTAATATGGAAATCATAATACGGCATGTCCGATAGCTGAATATTGACTATTCTATACTTGTGCCGCACATGTGACGAAAGCATTTATGTATTATTATGTCAGGACCATATCGTTAACGAGAATGGCATAAAGGACACTTTCACTCTCTTGACCTACCTAACCATTCCCTCGCCCAGGAGATTCTTTGAATTTAAAATGTATATATTTTATGTAATAAGACACACGAGGGATGTCTTATGACAGAGTGAATAATACGCTAACATTTTTAAAATAAATAATATTACATGTATGAGAACTTTCATCATATTTTTTTAAAATTTAGCTGCAGTAATACTAAAAACGAATGCCGCAAGTTTCAAAACTACCGAGAGAATATCGATCTAGAAAACTGTTCACAAATGCGCACGGTTATTTTCTTCACGATATCCTTTTATTGTCCTTTTTACAAGATGGGGGAGGGGATCGGTATTTTAATATTTGTTTAAAATAGCTATTAGTTATACTTGAAATATTTTGAAACAAACAATATAATTTTAAACTTCGATTGATAAATTGAATGGATGGTAATCATGGAAATTATACCTATCTGATATGTATAAGAAAAATAGCAACGATATAATATTGTGATATTTAATAACTGTAATTTTTATTATTCTTCTGACATTAAATTCGATGTACCCCTTCGCAAGATTTGATCTGTAACGGGTCTGTATTATATGGACGCTGTTAATTATATTATTGTTGTTGTTTACATGATGAGTGGTGTGCTTAAAACACTGTGAGTGACCGACAACTTATATGTGATGTATAAGCTACTTCGTAAATGATATATATATATACTATATTTTTATCGCAACGATTAATCAAACGGGCTGTCGACAAGACGACTTTCGCCACTATTTCCCTTTAAAATATTATTATTGTTATCATTATTATTATTATTATTATTAATATAGCTCGTGTACTTGTATATATTGTATTCATCGTCGTCCTCCGAGACACGGTCGCTTATAATTATCATTAATATTATTGTAATTATTTTTATTATATTATCGTGGTACTTACGTTTATGATGAAATTGACTACTTGGTAATAGCGCGATTATAACAGTTTTATATTGCAAAATAGCTAAGTTTGCCGTCATTCCAGAATTTTTGTTTTAATTTATATATATA
Organism: Rhopalosiphum nymphaeae; assembly: GCA_036289425.1. Taxonomy (NCBI): domain Eukaryota; kingdom Metazoa; phylum Arthropoda; class Insecta; order Hemiptera; family Aphididae; genus Rhopalosiphum; species Rhopalosiphum nymphaeae. The sequence goes on along the minus strand of JAZAQC010000006.1, from coordinate 47,297,291 downwards.
TATATATATTTATTGAAATTTAAGAAAACTTTTGTTTTTTACATTTATAGTGGTTTTGAGGCTTTGAAGTTTTTTCAAAAAAAAATATTTTTTTTCACATATTGGAATGGTAAAATGTACTTTTAATTACTTATTATTCTGATACAGAATGTTTTTTGATGATTTTTAATGATATCAATTTGTTTACAACTAATATTTTCAAATGTTTAGTTTTTAAAATAATTAGTGTCTTTTATACAGGCGTATTTCTTTTGTCCTCTCGAATCGTACTGCAATAACGGCGTATTGAATGATAATTGAATCCGTAGTGGTTTAAAAACATGCACGTGGTGGTGAACAACATAGAAAATAAAAATAATAACTTTCTATATGATACACGTCCTCTCATATCCAAGTTTCAGATGAAATTGTTGGAAAAAACCACACAACTAAGTCGGACAGGGAATCTCTAAGGTTTACTCTTCTCATTCCGTTGCTTCGGATTTATTGCCATAAATTAGCTACAGACGCGTTTCATTATACCGACGATCAATTTAAACATATATTTTTTTTTCATCTCAACATAAATTCAGTTTAACGAATTTTTTGTATGTTCTGTGCAATTTAATAGTTTTTTTTTTTTGCAACTTCGCGGATAGAGTTAAACGTAAAAACGTAGTAGTATATATGTTTTAAACATTAATTATATTATTTGATTTTTGTTTGTATTTGACTCGACACTGACGCGATATAAATTGCTTAATATTATCACGAAATAGTTAAATTAAGCTAATTTAGCAAAAAATAGCTAAATTTGTATTGTAATTTCTGGATCATTTGGTTGATTTTTTATTTTATCGTAAAAAATCCTATAATATGTAATAACAATAAATTTAAATATTTATACAGCCGGAACCACAAGCGATAATATTTTCATTTTTCTTATCGAACTTCAGAGCAATATCATAAATCCATTAATAACCGTATTAAAATCCTTCTGAGAAAACCGTTTATAACCAACCATGGCTGTGCTGTAATATTATAATAATAAATTAATAACATCTTGAATGTTTTCATTCGTTTTGATTACACTCTACTAAGCCATTTGTCATTATGTTATTTAAGTACCTTATAACATATATATATATTAAGTAAATATATAAATATATTAACTTATTAAGTATAAGAAGGTATATCTTTATAGGTATTATTATTGTTATTTTATTATATACTTACTTTAATATTGTAGGACTGTACTTGCAATTTCTTCTAAGCTGTAACAATATAGTTTGGTAGATAGCTTTATAAATAAAATATTAATACAAATATCTATATTAGATATGATAATATTATACTGTATCGTTGTAATAATGCTGAAGTAAATTGACAGCGCCTGACGCGCCTGTGGTCTGTTGTCAAGTCCGTTGCTCCGTCAATTGACTGAAAATGCGATGATATAACACGGCGAGGTGGCGATAAAGAGACAGATAAAGAAAATCGTTAAGTTTTTTTTGCCGACTAATGAATTGAATTTTGTAGAAGTATCACCAATAAACTCTTTCGTCCTTTTAACGACTATCCGGAAAGCTAAGCCTTTTCATTTTCTAGTCCGTAGGGGACGTGTATTAATATTAAGTCCGAACGAAATATTATAGTAATCAGCGAGACGCGTAAGGCATATGTAATTGAGCTCTTAAGGCAGTGCAAAAATATTAGGGTTTGGAGCCTGAATGTTATATTTTTCTGGATTTTGATTATTTCACAATGTTACCGTTAAACATTGATATTTTTTAAAATTTTAGAATAATAAATTTAGAAAATGCATAATTTAGTTGATTTTAACAGATACGGTGTATTGAAAGTATTAAATATATATTAATTTTTAATCAAGAAACAACCGCGAAAACGTTAAATCGTGCGTCATTAATTTTGAACGTGTGCCATACTAACGTACGTTCGTACGTCGTAGCGTATCGTGGTTTGAGGAAAAATGTTCAAGATTTTCAATAATTGTTTCATTTATTAAGATTTTTCTGAGACTCGTCTAATATTTTATCAATCCAAAACCCGATAAAGCCATTTTTATTACTATATTAATAAATACAAATGTATACTATAATACCCTTATTGGACATTCAATATAGATTAAATCTTTTATTGCTTAAATATATATAAATTATATTTACTAAAATAAATATATTAATTAAAATTCAAATAATCATAATTTCGATGGTTCCGGTAGAAAATGTTTAAGGGTTTTTAACTACATTGCAATAAAATTGTAAAAAAGTCATCATCTTGAAGACATTTAAAAAAAAATAAATAGCAAATTATATCTTTATCATTATGATAAATAATAACTCATTTTTATTTTATAATTTATCTTTGAAAATTGACCATTTTAGTATCCCTTCCGCCGTAGTTTAACCTACTAATTTATTATATGTAGGTACATTATTTTAATGAGATTGCAAAACTTTGTGCAACAATTAACATTTTACAATTTATTATTAGTAAACAAAAAAAAACTAAACACCAATTAAATAATAAGATTTAAAAAGTAAATAATAATAATATTATCAGAAGGATACAATTTTTAATGATTGGACATCTTCATTATTTTTCAATATGGTCGTGCGTGTAGTTGTACAATGTGCCTGCTGGAAAGCCTCCTGAGTTATATCAAAAATATATCATTAATATCGCTTGGAATTTAAATTTATTGTGTTATATTTTATTTTATAACTATTTTTTTTTTTTTTTTAATGGGGAGGGGGCCATTTAAATAAGAAAAGTACTAGGAATGTTTTATTTTTAAATCAAGATTATTTTCATATCAAAAAAAAAAAAAAAAAAAAAAAAAAAAAATACAAATATCATTGTAAAATAAATACATACATCTATCGTTATCGTTCAAATCTAAATTTAAAATATTTGAGTGAAAAAAAAAACCGCGCTTTGTAGTCACAGATTATATTGTTGATATTTGAATTTGAGTGTATTATACTCACTAATGATCATTTACTACTAACTCAACGATATTGTCAATCGCCAAATGCGTATACCTACATATTATATAGTAGTTATCTATAAAAAGGATTCTTAGAATCTGTACTAGAGAAATCATAAAGCCCCTTTACTAGCTACCTAACTAAATGTATACATTTTCTTAAAAAAAAAAAAAAATAATAATAAATTGAAATATTTCGTGGAAACGGTTTTTCTGATATATTCCAACATTTTATATTGCGTTAAATTTATCAAACACTAGCCTTGGATTCGTATAATATAGGTACTCAGCATTTTTCCGAGTACTTTGGCTTAGTGCAATGACTCAAGGACCTTAACAACGATTCGAAAAAAAAAGAAACAAACATTCAGTGTTAACTCGGAGGGGAAAAATGATTTTTTTCTGCACGTCCAGAGCTAAACATATCGGGTTTGCTTTTTGTAGTAAAGCTGGTTGGTTTTCCACAAACACACCAAATCCATGTTACAAACGAAATGTACAATATATTTACGGTGTACAAGTTGGACCCGAACATTAGATGTTCGAAACAATATTTGTTGAGCTTCACGTTCGTACTTAATTTATTACGTTTTCGGGTAAGACATTTCAAAAGTCGGTCTCTTAAGTAACGTCCAAGTCATAAACGGCCAGTCATAAATAATATAATAATAAATGGAAAGATAATTATTAATTAATAATAATCACAGCATACTCCGTCAATTGTTCTTGATCGGTAAACAAATATAAGAAGTGTATTTATAAAGCATACTTATTATTGATAACAGTTCTCCAAACAATAAATTGTGACTGTTAAATTCGTATACTCGTAGTATGCAACTCGAGATTGCATATGTTTAATAACGTCACTGAAAAGTGACAGTATCTTATGTATTATAAACGAAACTAAATTAGGCTCAATACTAATCGTTAAGAATATGTACTTCATTGAAGTTATTGAACAACACTTTCTGTTTGATTATCACAGATATTCGCGATGTTTATAAAAACAATAATTGTGTTTTTACAAAACTTAATGTAAAATGTGTTTATAATTATACAAATATTGTTTATTTATAGGTTCGAAACATTTACTAACTTACTATAAACACATAACAAAATATTATATGGGAAAAAATCAGAATTATTAATTTGTATATTAAAAAAAAAAATTATTTATTTGAATTATTTTCACACTATTATTATTATCTACGAAATAAATTGTGAATGGCCGAAATGTAACACTTGATGAGAATTTATTATTATTATTATTATTATTATTATTATTATTATTATTATTATTATAGTCATAAACCAATCGGGAAAAAATTGGGATTCTTAACATATAGCTGCTGCTATATGCTCAACCGATTTACACGGTGCACGGCTAGGATCGGTATAAGTCTGTAGCTGTATACTCGGGTCACCGTTACTTGCAGCTTGCAAGTGTGATCGTTCGATGTCGGATCGCAAATTAATTGACATCGAGTAAATAGTGCGTGTCCTATATACCTCCGTGGTGGATAATTCGGGATAGCCATCTGCGTAGGTCCCGCCGGATGGATCTAGTTTATCTTTCCTCAATTGTATTGCATTTTATATTTTATACAATATGTAATTTTAACATGGAAATAAAGCATACGTGAATATCAGTTAAACACATCGAGCTGTAGCCATTTATACGAGGCGGTAGCATACTCGATAAGTACGCACCGTTTCACGCTGCACCTATATTATGCAATCTCATTCAATATAGCAGAATAAAACTAATTATATAACGAAGACATAATTCGTAAGACCATGTGCATAATACAATATCTGTTGATAAATAAATACCATTGCATTTAGTAATTTTTCGAGTTTAAACTTTTACTCGTTTTATGTTTTAAAAGCGCAGTTCTGTACGATCATATTTTCGCTCTGATTTATCTATACGCAATTCACAAGGTGTTTTGGATGTACTTATATAATTCTAACAGAGGTCCGTGCACCGGCTCTTCTTTGTATGGTGACAGCTTCATCTATATGTTTGTCGGTAATCGTAAAAACGTCACATTCATCAGGCCATATAAATACTCTAAACGCCGTTTAAATTTCTGTGTTCGCCACACACGTTTTAGAAGTTTTTTTTCGTCTATAGCCTAAAGACGGGTAGTTTATTATTATTATGGTTTATACCCGACAAACGCGTATATTCCCATCGTAAAGTTATTCGGATAATTTAATGACAGTATAAAAAATGTGTGATTATTAAATGTATACTGTATCTTAGGTACATAATAATATAATAATATGAGATAAGTACCCAGGTGTAAGAGTCAAAGAGCTTAAAATCTATTGAGCACTACATAGTGTTGTTTCTCTTTAATGTGTTTCTTTATACGATAATAGGTAATATAAAATACAATAATTATTGAAGTATGCAATTATTATAGTTATAACTCAGTTTACAGAGAATTATCTATGTTAATTCAGTGGCACTTATTTACATGAAATTCATTGCAATCGAGTTAAAAAAAAAACTTTATATAGACGTTTTTCATATAATGGGAAGATTGGGAAGAGTATTGAATATTAAAAATTAGTCCAATATGTTTTCTGTTTTTATATTTATATAATTCTCCGTGTTCTATAATTCGATCGATTATATTTAATAACTAGAATTTATGTTTTGTATTTTGATTTCGAAAACTTGAGCGTTTTTTTTCTAATTTAAAAAAACAAAATAAAACTGTTTACTTCTTATTATAATATATTTTATTAATTAAACCAATTTCCATCCTTTCATTTTTAAGTATATTAATTTCAATTATAACTAATATTATAGATTTATTTTTTATAAATAATTAATAATAGTTACATGAAAAAAAATATATTTCCTTTTAGCTGAAATGTACATTATTGCTGTAGGAGAGTTAATATATAAAAGAAATTAATTTTTTTTTTTTTTTTTTAATTTGGCTTACCTACTACTTATAAAATAAATTGTAATTATAAATGAATGGATTTGTTGGTCAAATGAGATTTAAAAGCACTCCGAAACATTAGTTCTAGAATATTTCTTGACCACCAGCATGAAAAATAAAAACCAACCATTAAAGTAATTATAATTATTCTTATTTAAGAGAACAGAGTAAGACTTTAAATTAAAATATGTAATAGAATACAGTATATATTTCGATTACTCCTTACAAAAGTAATTAACATAGTTAAAAAATAAAAAAGAGTTACAGATGGTCAACACAATAAATAAATAAAAAACAGCTTTTAAACGATCACAGATAACGATCAGTTTATATACTTACACATCTGATATACATATGAATATATAAGGAAATCGACAAAATAATAATTTAAATTATTCCGAATTTCAGTAAAAGAGAAAAAAAAATAGGCTAAGACAGCTTTTCATGCGATTTTTAATATAATGTTTAACTAATTTCATTCTTAATATTTTAGCTAGGTATACATACTTTATGTCTATAGGAATATTTCTTTTTGACTTATGTACAAAGTTGAATCTAAGATTATACATTTATTATACATTTTACTTTATGCTACCTTTCGTGCGTATAATATAATAACAAAATAAGCCTCTTTTTATATTATGAAATAGAAGATTATTAAGCTTGAAACTATTTGATAAAATATTATATAGTAATTTATTCTATATATCACGAACATTGTTGTATATCTTGAAATTTATTTTTCTGCGGTTAAAATAATATTTTTCTTGGAGTTTTGATTAATGATTATTTTTAAAAAAAATGGTAAAATTGTATTAAATTTAATTTCATCTTAATAAATTAATGCACAGTGTATTTCATAATAGTTTTTTGTTGTTTATTTAAACTAATATTTATTAAATTGGACATTTTTATTTAATTTTGTTTCAATTACGCAATCACGTGAAAAATACAATTTACCTATAATTTAATCCGTTGTATATAATCATGTTATGTCATAAAAAAATATGTAAACATCTGTTTAGTTTGAAAAAAATAGTATAAGTTAAGGTATTAAAATGATTAGATAATTTAATTATATGTATATTTATTTTTTTCATTGAAACTATATATTCGAAAACATTATCTTTCAGTGAGACTTAAGTATATTACATATTTTTGGTAAATACTTCTTTTGAGATTGATTAAGATATATTTTTTTCCGTCGTATGTTTTTAATTGATTTTAATCTTAAAGAAACACTAAACAACTTTTGTTTGAGCTCTGGTTCAGTTAAATTTCTAAGTATGTCAATAATTTGAGAAAGTTAACATTTACTTTTTCGTTCCAGGGTTCATTAATGATACAAATAAGTACTTCGCCAAAAGTCGGATTGTATGTTTTAAGATTTTATCGTATCTCTTTTACTGTAATTGTATACAATTGTAAAAAGTTTAAATAGTTTGATAATTGTTTTCTACGTACATAATATACATTTTACTACATTGAATATTGAAGCAAAATACATTACCGAGCACTTAGATGTATTGCGTTGATATATTATGTTAATTTTACTCAAACAGAAAACAATAGTTATAATTTATTATATAAATCAGTCTATCATAAATAAAGAGCTTCAATTATGGTGTAAAGATAGAATTTAATTGACACGGGATTTATATACTGCATGCGTGTCGCCCGTGATCTCTGTAACACGAATGAGACATTTTAGAACAATCATTATAATTGTCTTGATTACTACGATAAAATTACAGTGTTTTGATTTCAATCATAGGTTTCGTTTCGTATTGGTAAAACATTGATTGCTATCGAATATTATTATTTATATATCTACGGATATTAAAATTTATTAGACTTTTTTAGTATAATAAGCAAAAAAGTATAGTACGTTTAGAGCCAGAAAAAAAATAATAGGTACACAAATAACAGATGATTAAATTGTATAGATTAAAATTGTTAAATTACAACATTATTAACGTATCAAGATGATGTATTGATGTTAAAATAAATACAATTTATCCCCGAAAAAAATATAGTAAGATAAATGAATCATAATCTACGATTAATAAGTAATTCAATAATTATTTTTGATTAATTTTATTTAGATCTATTTGTATCAATTATACAATATATTTTAAATTACGAATATATTATATTGGCCTATAATAATAAAAACCAATTTTATAAAGGTACTCATAGCCTGTAGATATATTTCATGAAATTCATTATTCATCTTAAATTATAGAATAAGGTAAACGTGGTCATTTTTAATACATTATATACATATTATACTTAAACAATTCACGGGTTAAAATACGGGATATTTGAAGAATCATGTCATAGAAGTCAGTAAAATACTATTGAGAACGCTCATTTCATATATTATTTTTCAACGTTGTTACGTTAAATAATTTTTATCAAGCAATTAAAATTGAACACAATATTTGGTACTTACCGGTAGCATATAAATTCAATTTCGACGTAGTGCTGTCGACGTTTTGTGGAATAAATTTTGTGCTAACCGTGCAATAGATATTTTATAAGAGCCGTGGGCGGTGACAGCGATGAGTCGCAGACCAATAGGTTTGCCATGATCGCATCTTCAAATATGCGAACGAGATAAAAGAAAAGTAATGCAATTATTTGAAGTAAAGGTAAAAAAATATAATAATCGAAAAAATATAATCAATATCCCATGTTAGTTCCAAAATCTGCCAGTATGTCGTTTTTCGCTGAAATTCTACGACGATACGATTGTATTAAGTGTTATAACGATGAAAAAAATATACACAACGTGTTAAATATTTCATCGTCTTTTGTGTATTTTAATATTAAATAATTAATTACATTATTCAAATATATTTGTTTAATCTAAAATTGTGTGATACTCTATACATATCTATTATATATAGTTTTAGTAACGTTTATGAAGAATAAACTATAAATTGGATGTTATAATATCATGTCATCTATGAGTTACCTCATGACAGATTATTATTCAATATATTTTTTTCCAATGACCATCACAACATTCAGAACGCGATATTTTGAATTTATATTTTATTTATCACTGACCAAAATACCTCGGTTATTTCTAACCATTAAGTCCGAAAAACAGAAAAATTAAAAAATGTGTGTGATGGTAGTTTGAACATTTTCATGACAACGTGTTGCAAAACTGCTGTAGTATATAATCTAATAATAATAAACACAGAGTAATTTGGAATGTTAAGGAAAACATGTTATAAGATAAGAGCGATACGATGCAGGTGGCTTGGTGGTGTTGATGATAGTTGAACGGGTCAAAATGTTCGTATCACCCGAGCTTAAACATTTCTTATAATCCTACTCTAAAACCCCAAACTATCCGAAAATGGATGGAATTTATATAACGACCAGGCAGGGTCGATTACGGATATACTATATTATACAATAAAGTATTATGGGAATAAATAATTATCGTATCGATTTTGTCAGTACCTACTTACATTTTAATTGAATATGTATTATAAATTCGAGAGTTTTTAACACGTTACACCTAATTTTTACAATATTCATAAACCATTTGTGCGTGAATCACCTAAAAAACTCCTTTGTGCACATTTTTTTATTTTTAAGGATTTGACGTTTTAATATAAAAAATAAATAAATAAATACAAATTAGCAAAAAAATAAAAAAAAATTGTGATATTGTCGCCTTCGTTGTCGAAGAAACATATGTTTAAAAATCAGGTCAAAGGGTTTCAAATACAGTACAAATAAAAATGCTTTATAGAATTCTATGTAATTTAATGTACTTGTTTAGAGAATACAATAATCGGATATTGGATTACGTGTGGCATACTTGTAACATATCGGCTTTACGAACTTAATGAGTAACGGTTCATGATGTGTTTTTGCTGTGGGGCGCACGTGTTATTCGTGTGTATTTTTGTATGTATGTAAAATAATATATAATAGCTGTAGTAAATGGGTATACCTATATATAATATAATATGTTATTATGATGACATAGGTATTTATTCAGTATAGTTTCAATTACAGAAAATTGATCGCGTATATATTCCCGAAAGCTAATCAATTTGAAATTCAATAACTTGTAAAGTTTTACAGATTTGTACTATTTTGGTCAATACTATAAATAAATATTATTATACTTACCGTAGTGAATTTTCTACAATAATATAGAGATCATAAAACTTAACTAGTTACGGAATCTGTCTGAAATGTGCCTCAAATCGGTTATACACATATATATTTATATATATATATAAATAGCCATCGAGCATACGCGAATTGCGCAAGAGTGGAATAAGTATGATCGATAGACCGGCACCCGACAGCCCAGGAAAAAGATATCGAAACAAAGAGTGAATAGTGTAATTTTTATTTTATTAAGTTTTAGTTTATATAAAAAAAAAGGAGTAAGTACCAAATAAATACATAATGTATAAAGGTATGTATAGTTTAATGAATTATATTTTTAAGATTACACGTTCAATTAATTAAGACATTAAATTACTGAAGCCGAGTCTCCGAGGACTCGTTAATAAACAGCTATTATGACTCAAGTGTTTCAAGCATCAGCGCAATTATGAGTGTTGAGAGGTTAAGGACGATGGTAATTGTACGGCTGTTTGTACGGTTAGATATAGGTTTACCGCAGAATAGTTTGTGCGCTTGTGATATTTATTAAAAAAAAAAAAATTATTTTTTCATAAGTCATTCACACTTGGTGTTGTATTATACTGTTCGACCACCATTATTAGTGTATACAAAAAAATTTAGAATGAAGAACGACGTGCTATTGGTTGACATTATCTGACTCAGATAGAGGCGGTATAATATAAATGTTTACGATGCGTCGTTTCGCGTTAAAATAAAATAATAACACGCGCACGACGTACCATAACGGCGAAATAATGTAATTTACTAATGATAAAATAAATGGCACTATTTACCGTATTCAGGCAAAGACATTCGAGTGGTTGTTTCACTTTTATTATTCGGATCTCGATGTCTAGTTTATACATGTATGTCAGTGTATTTGAAAGCCAATAAGTCCACGGTATATTACCCGGGGGAAAATCTCGGAACGATAATCTACCGACGATGAAAACGAAATGTGATATGCACAAAAAAATCTGATAGCGGAGGAGCGTTCCGTTCTAATGACTCCCCCGTACACATAAGCCCTTCAATCGAAATCTCGCGCAGACCGGTAAGCCCTCCCGTGTGTGCGCTACCCGCCGGGTAGTTCAATAAAATTTCTTTCGGATTTCCCCGCGTCCCGTTGATTTTGTTGCGTCCGTACGAGAAATATTGACGTAGACGTCTGCAGTCAATGCTCGAATTCGGTATATGACGATAAATGTATTTGAAGTTCGCGAATTATGTACGACTATTATACCTCGCGGGCAGAAGTACGCGATACGCGTTTGAAATGTATTTGGCCTCGATGTTTAAAGCTCTAAAAACGAGCGGACAACATGCATTTAACTGCACGCTTTAGTACACCAAATTTAATTAATATGGATTTATTTTTGATTTGCGTGTACTCTATTAAAACACGTAGTCAATTTATTGATAATATGACGTATTTAAAATCACATTCGTCATTAGTACGATTATCAACTCGTATTTACGTCGGATATATAATATCTATACAATAGATAGGTATAATAGTGTAATGATAAAAGTACTGAGTTTGAATCATAATTTCCGGTATTTATGGTTTTACAACCTTAAAATGAATACCTAAACACACAATTTTAATAAGCAAATATTATTAAATTACCAGTAAAATATGCGAGATTATTAAATATGCATTATGCCTTTACAAATCAAAAATATCAAGAAACACGTCCATAAAATATTAAGAAAGATATATCCAACTATGCAGTGAAATACATAAAGTTGTTATTACTTTCCTAGCAATAAATCTTATGAGAAAAAAAAACCACACAAATGCAATAAACTTTGAGCCCTAATATATTACATTATAGCTGTTGTCTGTACGTTAAATTATATATATTTTTATAATATATATATGATACGGTAAACATAATGCGTCGTGTTACTAAAAAATTGTGTTTTGATTTATACTTGAAAAATCTTAAAGAATTAATGAAATTTTCGTTTTAACACTCAATCCGATTTATATAATCTTCAGTTGTTATTTCGAAATAACTTTTGAAATAAAGTCGGACAAGGACAGCGTTTAGACTTTTAGAAGTTCCGTCTTATATTTTCTTGGACTTCTCAATACTGTTCATTGGATTCCAAGTTGAATGGTAAAAGTTAAAACCTCGAAAAAAATCACAGAAAAACATATGAAGCTGATGAACTTTAAACATTTTCTTATACCACATTTGAAAACTTTTTTAATATAACAAACTAAGTAACAATTTTTTGACATATCTTGTGATTTTCCTGTATTTATATTAATATTTAATAATATGGATTTATTTCCACCATAATTTATACTTTTGTGATATTTTATTAACTTTAATAATAATATTATGTTGACAACCGTTATTGTCAATGTTAATCTCATATTATTTTCATAAAATAACACGCGATTATAGCAAAATTGAATTTAATACACTTCCTCATGCACCTAATGGCGACCGCGTGGATCACTATTAAATTATAATATTATAATGCATGTATTATAATTATTTCACTAATAGACAAGTGCAGGTAAACTCAATTTGTACCTAAATTGTTTCCTTAATATATAATATTGTTATTAATGCTATTGAATTCCGAATAGTGTCAAACCAATAATAGAACAAAACTTACTCTCACATACAAACCATTATTGTTATAAATAATAACATATAATTTGAGATGATTTTAATAATATTATAACCTGTATCATGTATATGGTACAGAAAAAAATTATCTTCATTATATTCCGTATACTTATCATTTCGTTATTTCTATCTCAAATGTGTGTATAAATTAAAAGAAACTGTAGATAATGATTATTATACTAATATCACATTATTACGTATCATATATCACAAGAATATAAATGTGGCATCTAGTGAACATTTTAAGTATCAACGATTATACGTCTTTAATTATAAGAAAATAAGAAAACTAATTCTGTTGAAAACAGGTTAAGCATAAAAAAAATCAAGAAAAATACTAGTAATCCTTTAACTTTTTACTACCCAAAGTGTCATATCCATCTACTTTTGTACCACAAAATATAGATACTGAAGTTAAAAATCTATGCATTTTTTACTGCTCCAATAAATTTATCCACACACAAAATTAAAAAAACGCTCATCATAAAATCAATACATTTATCATTCCAATAAGAACCTAAAATAAATAAATCCTAGTAATTAAAAATATGGTTTTAAAGTATAATTTATACTTCAAAAACATAATTAGAATAAATTAATTATTAAAGGTTAAAATTATATGACCATTGAGCCACTAGTTTAGTAAACCGTTCTCTATAATAGTCTATATTTTACCTGCATACGTTGTTTTTCTTATGATCGCAGACGTTTCCGTTAACATTTTTTTATCGTCGAAATCAAAATCTAACACAATTTTCACGTACTTATTTACACACAAGAATAATGTGTATAATAATATGAGAAAATACGTGAAAATAAATATAAATATCGACAAACCAACTACTTAAGAATTGTTAAGTCGTTCATACTTTTGGAAAATTCAAATGATTTGTGATTCGGTAACTCGTGTTCATAATAATTGTTTTTAATATTTTAAATTGAAGATGTAAAATGTAAATGAAATCGATCGTGACGTCTTTAGATTGTATTTGTTTTTCTATTTGTTTATGTATATTATTTATGTAGTTTCCGCTAACTCCTCAAGTTCCGCGCGTATGTGGAACAAACGACCTGTCATTACTCAGTCGATTTTTTGATTGAAAAATAAAAACAAATGAACGGTAAATTGAAAATGATATAAAACGTCGGAAACGTCAACGTAATACGACGCCAACGTAAAGTTTTGTATGCGATAACGGCTCCATTGTTTGGACGTAAACGGACACAAACTGTTTTTCATGATCGGAAAACTGAATGGTAAAATAAAAAATAAAATGGAAATATTAGCAAATATAATGTAAAAGATTGAGCTGGATCACCTTTTAACATTTCTACCAGTGACTCAGATTCTTTCAAATGTGCGTCAATTTGTATATCACTGGAAGAATACCCTAAAACGCGATATTGTATTAATACATTATATCGACGACAGCAGTACGTTTTTGTTCCCACGGTATAAAATGTTGATGAACATAACTTACTGAGGTGTTTGGATTTATGAAATAAAAATACATGACAAATATTCAAAAAATTTATGTGCGCAATATACATTCGCCATACTGGTAATATTGAACCTTTATTAATTTACTGTTTAAATAAGATTAACAATTTTTTATCGAGTCTAAACTATATATAAATAAAATAATAACATAAATAACGAAATAGATAATTTTACTTTATTTTCATATTAAAAAGGATTAGATAGTATAATATTGTAATATTATGTGTTTTAATTAAGTACTGGACATTTATATTATTTTTATTTTTTATTTTTAAATTATTGTCAGGATATCAGTTGTACATTAACAACTAAAACACACGATAATCCCATACAGTACAGTACGTCAGAGTATTCTTAGGTATACATCCATAATTTTTCACGAAATTCCAATAGTAAATCAAACACAACATTCTAGATACATTTTTAATACGGTTTTTATAACATAATATTATTATGTTTATGGACGTAGACCACTACACAGTTTCCCTATCGCAGTATAAATACGAGTCACAAATAAATCTAAAATGCTTTACCAATAATAATGGCTATATAATAGATCATTACGCTATTGGGTGACAAGATAAACAAATGGACTGATAGAAGATAAATAGTGTGTGTGTGTGTTTACGAGTGAACGAGATAGGGGGGGGGGGGATAGAGAGATAAATAGGTTCAGCGATAACATTGTTAGAACAAAGATGGCGTACAACGTCATAATAATACAAAAAACGTTTATATTTTTTATATTGTTATATTCGTAAGAATTTTCTGACCCAAAACATGGTGGACGAGTTTCAGTTATTTAGTGTTTAATTATTATTCTGGTTTTCCTAATGTTGTATAGTTTAAAGATTATTTATAATTTATCCAATTTGTAAATAATATTATTACTCATTAACTAATGTAGCACAACTAATGTAACTTTTACTTCCTGCAAAGCCAATTATATATACACATTAATTATCAATATCACTGGACAAATAAATAAAGTTTATTATGTGTAGATAAATTATTACTATATTACTTTGAACACATGTCTAAGGTATGATTAATATTGACAGTCACTGGTAAATGTCTACATACATGAACTAAATTGGTAAAAACATTGAAATAAATTTTATAATAACACGCGGGATCTGTCGTAATAGTTAACTTGTCCAAATACGTCTTTCTAACGTTAAATGGATAAAACATATATAATTTTAAGTATCTAGAATATACATATAGTACCTATATATTCAAAATTCAACTTTAATAAAAACATGTATACATTTTTTTTTTACAAGTTTTATTTTTTTTTTATATTTTTTTTATTTTGTGATTTATTGTATACACATATTTGTCTTATCTAACAAACGTATTATCATTTATTGATCAATGATGTACAAATATGATTTTTCAACACAGGTTAATCAAATACATTTTAACTGGAGATAAGATTTTATTTATACTAACAAATAATAGTTTATCATATTCACAAAAGTTATTTCCAATGAACTATCAACATGTGTACTAAAACGTCAAAGTATGTAAGTCCTTAAAATCTAAAATATTCCGTAAATATTAAAAATATGCAAATGTACGTTCCAAATAAGTTTTAAGTGGAATTTTTTATTTACCTAGCATAGAATAGATCGAAAAAAAAATATGCAAATGTATGAAAGTCGTTGCTGTAAATTTATGGGTAGGCGTGTACAAGGATCAACACACTGTACATTACAACGACGCTACTTCGGGGCAGAGACCTATAATAGCGAACAATATACCGGCATGTTGTGTATGCGTTTGTATAGGTTAGCCGTCTGTAAAAGATTGTTCGCAGGAAGAAAAGGTTTTTATTTGCTTATTTGTTTTTGTTTTATTTTTATTTTTAGTTATTTGCCTTCTTCTCGAAATAGCTTAACCACGTTTTTAAACTCAAATACTGCAACAACGAGTGAACAATAAATTAAGTAAACTCGAACGAGTATTGGTTTTTTTTCAACTAACGTTTATGTGTACCGATCGACCATTTAAATATGAAATACGAAGTTAATGTTATGTACCGTATTCTTCAAACAAAGTTTAATAAACAATTGTTTCGCTAAGCGTAGCTGTTTTAAAATAGTTCTATTTCACGTTACAACGTATGCATAATATATTATATATAATACGCACACGTTGATTATAAGTTATAACTAATTCTTTTATCATAATGTACACTCATATTGAAACATTTTAGATCGCAATAATAATAATAATAATAATAATAACAAGATAACGGGAAGTCACTCTAGTGTATAGTAAATTTCAAATTTACCTCTTTCGACGAAAAATAGATTATTGAAAACAATAACAACAATTATACATTGACAGTATATTTTAATATCCCCTTGGTCGTTCCAATTTTCTTATCTTATGAGGATACTCATGATTAGTACGATTTAAGTTAACCTATATACATGGTATATTTTAAACTATGGTGCTGAGATAGTAGTATATATATTTGTATGTTCATAGCACTATTTATTTTTCCGTCTAACGCAAAATCATAATATTTTTAAAATAATATCCTCACACAAACCTTTTACCAAAATTATAACGATTTTGTGTTACACATGATAATATAAGTGTTGAACGGGATATACTCCTTTAAACGTTCACAATTTCCATGCTGAAAAGTGCTGTGAACATACAAATATATACTACTTGAAATCTTATGGTTTTTAATTGTAGCAATAAAAAATAATTTTATTCACACCTAGCTGATTAAACTTATAAGTATTTAAATAAATCATCTATATCTCAGTTTAGTTAGTTGATGAATTGCTATTATCAAAAATGTATGCTAAAATGAATGACCGAAATATTATTTATTATTTTGTTACAGGCTTGACTTGGGAAAAAGTAGTAGAGATACTCTAATTACTTTTAAAAAAGTAGTGTTCTTAACATTTTAATATAACTCACATAACAACGGGGGGAGGGGGTTAAATACAATTTTTGTATATGATTTGGGTAGACAAAAATATTTTTAAAATTATGTTCAAATGCTAAAAAATACAAATATTTGAATTAAATCTACTGAATTTTAAAAAGAAACTTTAAATAATATATGACGAAAAATAAAACTCAACCTTCGTTTACATGGTAAATGTTTTTTTTTTTACTTTATCATATTATATTTATTCAATAATATTATATTTAATGTTTTCATTCATTCCTCAAATAATATATTATAACAAATATTTACTTATTGCGTATTAGTTAATAGTTATTACATATTATAAATGCTGTTCATTTAGACCAGTGGTGGCCAAACTTTTTTTTACCGTAGGCCATAAAAAAATATTTAGTCATCAGAATCTTAGGTACAGGTATATAATTTCATATTTAACGAATTTTTTTTTTTTACGTAAATATAAAATATAGTTCTTCCGCGTGCCGTAGTTTGGCCACCGCAAATTTAAGCTATTATAAAAGATAAATATTATATTATTAAATATGTAAAAAAAACCAAAACGTATTTTTATATAGTATAACATCAATCGTCTCTACATATTATGAATCATATTTCCAGTAAAAGGGACCTCCGTTCTACACCTTTCAAAAGTAAATAATACAAAATAATAAATCAATAAATTATTTTAAAACTATATACTCATTGATTTCCTCATTAAAAATGTATATTCCTGAATATTAAATAAAATAATTACGTTTTGCTTTAAAACAGATATTTAAATAACTATCGTTTTCAAATTTATTATTAAGAATGTCAGAAAACAAATAGTTTTAAATATTGCAATGTTTCTGTAATAGATCCAGCAAACAATTACTAATATTCCAGTTTATAATATTAATAGATATCATAAAATACTAACTATCTGCAGTTGCCATATTCAATAAACGTTTGATTCTTGACATGATATTATTATTTATGTAAGTAAAAATTATAAATTAATTGAATATAAAAATATAACAACGTTAACTCATTATCTATACAAATGTAGTGTATATGTATTATACACTACAAAATCACTACTGTAAATAGTGACTAGTATGGTAAAACTTAACCTAATACTTTTCTCACAGCTAAAATGTCGTGTTTTATAGTTGACAGTTATAGCACATAAATGCAACTAACGGATCATCATTACCTCGTAAATAAAATACATTGGTACAATTCGATGTAGCGTGAAACTTCTTACAGTTTTAATGTATAAATATATAAAAATGATAAAAAAATTACTCGATACTAATCTCACAAAAACCAACTAATTACACCCTTGTAGGCCTTAAAAATAATGTAAAATGTAATGTATTTGTATATGTTAAAAATTATTTTAAGTGTTTTTATTTAATTTTAAATACATTTTTAATAATATAACATGTCATAAAAAAGTGTCTTTTTTACTATACCTTTGTTTAATTTATCTGTTAATATAATAAAATTAATTCTACCAATGTGATCATATTAAGCAAAACTCGACTAAAAACAGGCTAAAGCGAGAATTCGTATTTGTTCTCGTTGTATAATGTCTTGTTTTTCTTCGTTAAGAAATCACACTTTTAATCGATTTAATCGTCTAATAAAGTATGATCTCACCCAAAATAGTGTATTATGATACAGTTAAAAAAATTTAAATTTACTGTAATGGCTTACAGGTTCTTATATTTTTAATGAGATAATGTAGATTTAATTGAAACCAAAAATAATAAATAAACTTGGTATATCGTTTTACTCGTACTTTGAGCTCTCGTAGTTCGTCAAAGGTGCCTAAATCGTCGTATTAGTTTTAATGTAAAGGCTGATGGCACCTGTGTAATCTTTATATTTCAAGTGAAGACGTTCAAGTGAGATCGACACGATCGCAAACAAAACTCACCTTTAATGCCCTACGGGGCTTGTAAGTCAACGAGTATACATTTTAAACTCAAAAAAAAGCACACACTAACAACAAATAACAAAGTTACTTTACGACTATTTCCACCACTCAGTATATAATTTCAAACACCGCTAAAATCCATTTTCATTAATCACCGACCTCCTTTTAAAGTTTTAGTAAATTTGCCAAACTTAAATTAAACGTGAAATTGATGTTCACCAAAACTAAATTCAAAAAATATTTACTAATTATTAAATTTTGTTTAATTAAACGAACAAAAGAATTTCAAACAGTATATTTAAGAAATATATAGCAGACTACTGTTTATGCACGTGTGACTAATGCCATATTGTTTTTATGAAATTTTTATAAAATTTTAAAGATGAGGATTGGTAAAAATAAAATATTACTTATAGGTATAATTATATATATATATATAAAATAACAGCTTTAATAGAAAAAAAAATGTAACACTCAACAAAATCAATGCAAAATATCTGGTTGTGGTCAGCATATAAACTTTTTTCGTGGATTAATGACTGAAGTTATTACGTTGTAGATAGTAGATATGTTGTATAATTATATTAAAATAGTTATTGATGGAATTAAGGTAAGTATATTTCGTTGTTTGTAAGTCGTTATTAAGACTTTTAGGAAGAGGAGACGATTATTTAACAATAACAATGGGTAAGTTTACCTTAACGTTGCGGCTCTGGAGAATCGGATTAAATGTGTCGAGTTTCGAAGTATAAGACATTCGAGTTTAAGTGCATATATTATAATATTATATCAACCGTTATTTGAGAATCGTGATTTTGCATGTTTGGACATTTCTCGAATAGCAGTCTGCTTTCGAATGTTCGAGTAAACTAGACTCGATAATACAGATATATAATAAATTGCTTTTAGTGCGATGTCGTCTGTGGCCCGATTTGCTGTCTGAGCAGTTGCATTCGACTCGTGGGGACGGACGTTGCAACTTAAAAACGAGTGCACTGTATATGTCCGCAGATATACTATGCGTGCCTAACAACTGATTCATGTCGTGATAACTGTTGAAGAGTCCAAACTTGACACGCGTCTGCGGCCAAAGCGAACTGTGCATATACTACACTACGAGTATACGGATGATCGTAATCGCTATGCGAACGTTAATATAGTAGATGCGTATGTACCACACATATATAAGGCTGTACGTTGTGAAAAATTACAAACACCGGAATAGATATATGCTATATTGACGAAATATATAAATACAAATAAGTCCGAGAAAATCGGATCGAACAAACGGGGTGCTTTTATGAAAACCTTCGCCTTATTTTTTTGTTCTCAAATGATGCTGCAGTTGTTCAAATTATGATATTTAGAATTTTATTGAAATACCACATGTTTTCCAATACTTATGATTTTTATGGTGTTTGAGCATTGTTTTGTGGCAATACAGACTTTTATTTTTCGAATACATTTTATGGTAAATCG
Organism: Rhopalosiphum nymphaeae; assembly: GCA_036289425.1. Taxonomy (NCBI): domain Eukaryota; kingdom Metazoa; phylum Arthropoda; class Insecta; order Hemiptera; family Aphididae; genus Rhopalosiphum; species Rhopalosiphum nymphaeae. The sequence continues at coordinate 47,276,676 of JAZAQC010000006.1, read as the reverse complement.
TTAAGCAGAGGATTTTTTAGAAACCCTAATGTATTGAAATTGTTTTTTTTAGTTTCTATTAAAGTCATCAAGCTTTATGTACTAATTATAATATGGAGGATTGAATAAATCCAAAATTATGTGATATAAAATTATTTGTATTTTTAATGATTTAAAAGTGACAAGAATTTTATAAAATATAAAAATTTATGATTAATTAGGGCATAAAGAATTGACAAAGTATCATATAAATATTATGTATACTATTGTCTCCAGAGGGTACCATCGCTGGATGATTTCTCTCATCATGCGCATCATGTGTTGTTGTTTTTCTTTATTATTATATATGTGTTATGTCAGTCATCTTTTTTACATAATTGTGTTATCGAATACAGATTGTATATTTTTCAAATAGAAAAAAAAACTATTGTCAATTTAAGCGCTATGCATACTTATGCACGGATATTATAATAATATATACCTAAGACGTATTGTATTTAAAAATTCTTAGTAAATATTTTATTTCAAAAAACTCATCTGCTTATCAATTTTTTTGTTAAAAATTAAGGTCATAATTTTAAAAATAAACATTTCTATCGCCATACTATAACAGGCCTTATACGCGAAAATTCTAAGCATTTTGATACATCATCAGTAGGCATGCTAAGAATTCCTAAAATCATAATTTGAATAAATGTGTAATAGCGATATAGTTCAAAAAGGTTAACCTGACCCATCCAGATCGTTTACCACAGTGCTTCGCCTAAATTAATGTAAATTATGAACACACACACATATATAATATTTATTCACACGGGTGATTTAGGTAAAGTATAATATCATTCGATGAAGGCCAAGAAGTGCACCAGAAGAAAACTTTCCTGGACTGAAAACTATATTGCAAAACTAGCTTTTAATCATTTAAAAGCAGAAATACCTTTGCCTTTTTAAATTATCGAAATGGATAATACATTTCTGCAGTTGTTCACGGTAGTTAATTTTCTATTATATCACGAGTCGAGTACATGTATGCATACATTTTGATATAATTTTCCACTTTCAAATTATATGAATATACGGTGTTTCTTGGTATTTTTACCAATTACATTACCACAAAACTACGCTTTGTAATTTGCATTATAATTATACAATTAATTGCAGTATTGTTGGCTTTTAAATAAAATATTTGTATGCATTAAAGTTGCAAACATATACTATATTATTATGAGGTGTCATTTTGAACAAAACAGTAAACATATTCAAAGACAACAACAAATTAGCTTAATTATTGCGCATGTTACTCGTTTAAACATAAACAAACAGCATTTTTTTAAATAAAAATAAATGTATGGCATTACTGTGACGGGTCAGTTTTTATTAAATAAATATTATTCGATTTATGTAAACGCAAAAAAAACACATACCATACGTATAATCTATATAAATATTTTTAAGCCAATTAAACAATATGTTAGAACGTTACACACAAAACATTATATACAGCATGGACGTAAATATTCCAAAAACGTGTTGTAAAGCTGGTATAATAATATATGTTGGTAATTCATTTCAATTAATTTTCAAACAAATTTATTTAAAAAAAAATACTATCAACCTACTTTTATTTTAAACACTAATAATTTGTCATATGAGCATTTATAAATATAAACGCGGATTACTGACTGGTATCAATTCGTTATCAATGAATTTCGAATTTTTTCACCCCATTAGGTGAAACAAATACGGCTTAGGAAAATATACACGATTATCAATTTCATCTAATGATATTTTCTTTAAATAAAAATAAATTTAAACAGAATAATTGATGGATTTACTATTTATATGTCAAAACAATTTTGGAAATGTGATGTACAACCATTAGTTATGATTAAATTAATGACAAATTGCATATATTATTGACACAATTTGATGGCTGTATTAAAATATTATTAATTAATCTGTCGTGCCCGTTTATAGCTTTATATTTGAGTATTTATAATCACACGATGAACCTTTAGAGTAAGGTAGAAGGAGAAGAGATATTTACAAATAACTATCTCTTATCAGGTATCACTTATCACCTTGGTAATATAAATTAGCAATCATTAATAAGTATCTTAGGTGTATTATAATAGTTGGATATAACATGTAACAATGTACCATATTATAATGATAAATTCAATGATAATATGACAAGTATAACGTTAAATTTATAAAATCTATAACTCAACATATTTTTTGTAACATATGATTGTTACCTATATTATATCGATAACTTGTTCATTGTCCATTAGTATTATGTGTGATGCTTAGATTTTTTTTTTTATTAAATTATACAGTTCCGATAGTTTTAGAAATTAAACTACGTACCTTGTTTAACTTATGTTGGTAAAACTTAGTACCTAGTTTAATTTATCACTTATCACTATAACACTTGTATCGCCCTTGATTCATATGAGTTCGGTTGGTTAATTATGGTTTCTTTCATTCTATCGAGTTCACGATTTTTCCATAGGTTGATATTTGAGTTATATTTAATTTAGAAAATGTTAATAATAACTAATAACCATGATTGTGTTCACGCTAGGTTTAAAATTGGATTATTTTATATTAACAGTGTTAAAAATAGAAGAAATAATTATGAAGTTAAGTTAGATTAGTTCTTAGGGTTTTTAGAAATCAATATTTTTTCAATTTCAATTGAAATGGTCCAACATAATCTACAATTATTTATTGTTTCTAAATAATAACAACAAGAAATAGTACATGCATATTTTATACTTAAGTTTATGATGATTTTGTTTTTTGTATGACACCAATATCTAGTGTTCTTAATATAGTGACATTTTCTATAGTTAAATGTGTTATTTCTAATTAGTAATTTGAATTAAAAATAAAATATATTTTGTTATTTTAAAATCCTTTTTTAATTAAACTTTTTGAATAATTCACCAATCAAACCTTCATGAACTATTATAACATATGATTTTAAAATAATATAAAATAAAAATAAGAAATAAAACAATTTTATCGACATTTTAATTATTACTTTGACGATTATGGTGATATTATTATAAATATTATTATATTAATATACAAAGAACAGAAAATAACATATTCTTGTTATTTTGAAGGACTTCAATCAATAAGAAAATACTTATTTCTATTTATTTATTAAATTTTTTTTTAGAAAAACGATATATTAGCTTTAAACAATATAAAATATATACAGTTTGTCGACATATCTTGGGAACTTAATACTTACATGTTGTTTTAAGACTTGACACAGACCGGATGTGTTAATAAATAATTTTTTTATTGACTTTACGGCTTTTCACTGAAATTTAAACAATAGATACATTTCTAAATGTAGTAAGGATAAATAAAAAGTTGAAAACCACTCAATGGTTGAAGACTGATAAATGTTGCAATTATTGTCGTTATCTTCATAGACGGTAATGATCCGATTGTAAAAAAAATAATTTGTTAATTAAAATAAATTTATGCACGATCAATTCAAGTCAAGTATAAATTAAAATGTATTCTAAAACAGAATAATACATAATAATAATAATATTAATTGGACTGTATAAGGTTTAAAAAAATCAAAAATTTAAATTTAAGATTGTTTTTATAAGAACCCACACACCGAGTCGTTATTATTATTTTAATATTTTATTTACTTTTTACAAACATAAAACTTATTTTTTTTTATTTTTATTATAGTGTGATAAATTCAAAACTCTATATAGTTATTTTAAAAGTTAAATTTTTGAATATGAAATTCCTAACATTTACATACAAATTTGTAATCTTGTTAATATGTTTTATAACTTTTATATTTTAAACAATAATTTAATCTTAGTAAGGTTGTATATAAATATTTTCTTCACATTTGGATGATACCATAGTTTTAAATTTAAAATTAGGTTAATTTGGGCTACATTTCGTAAAAATCAATAACCGTCAAAATAAAACCACTGAAACACAGAACCATCTTCTCTCTTGGAAACTAATCATAGTAAAGAATGGCAAATATTAACATATTTTATTCCCGTATCGTGGTATGGGTTTTAAAACAAAAAACTCAAATTGCACACTACAAATATTCAGTCAACCGAATATTATCTCTTGCGGTGGAACGTCAAACTCGCTCAGGAAATATTGTAATATTATATTGTGTTCACAATAATTTCCAAACTTTCGTAGACTTACAGTAGAATTATCTTTGCATTTGTGATGATAAAAACAACGACTAAAAGTAAAAATCCTAATTAAAATAAACTATTATTACATTATTTTACATCTGTTCGTTAATAAAATCAATTAGTTAGATTTTCTGTTTAAAATAATTTTAATAAGAAAATGATTTTTTTTCTATTTGGGTACCTAACCATCGATATTAAAGTTATTAATTATTATTATTCGATATGAGACCGAGATAATTTAGTCACGAATCCATCATGACTTTATCATTTTTAAGCTTTGTAGCGAGGACAAAAATACCTATCAGTGATTTTTTTTTTTTTTGTTAGATAATTTGAATTAAGTTTGATAAGTATCTCTGATGACCAAATACCCGTGAATTCGAATAATAATTGTCATTGTTACAACAGACGGACGAGTTCTCACGATAGAATTCACTGTGTAAAAATATTAACCAGTTAATCCTTTTTAGCTTAAATATTTGAAATGCTTTTGGAGTTTACAGTTCTTAATATTAAAATTTGTTGTGTAAAACATTGTACTATATATTTTGAAATAGGATTCAATTGAATTCATGGTTTTTATAAGACTCTGTGAACAACAAATAATAGCATGAGTTGAGTTCAAACGAATTTAAATTATGTCAAATTACGTCAATTTCTAAAATAAGGTCAATGAAATAATACTAATTTACGAAAGTAGTAAATTCAAATTGTTCATTATTTTAGTTTTTAAACGAAACGTATAATAATATTATTATTTACTGCAATTATAACGGGTAAGGGTATATTGTTTCTCTTTAGTTTGGACTGATATTAATTATAACAGCTTGATATAATATTTCTATTTAGCTTAAGCGATATCGAGTTTCTAATATTTTTAAACGTTTGGCACATTTATTTTTCGACATTTTAAGTTGTTATACGAAAATGACTGATCAGCATTCAGACATTATCTGAGTGAGCCTTTTTATGGTAGCACATAAGACTTTTAAGTGAAAAAAAAAACACCTTTGATCCCTGCGCACGCAGTTATCAGTGATCAATATCGATTTTCTAACCAGACCAGCATACGTGCAGGTGTATATCGTTAGTGTCGTTAGCTTGTTTTTTTTTTTTTTTACCTATATTTCGGTTTGCTCGCGACGTCTCAGACAGCCGCCAACAACACCGTACTGTATATATATATATACATGTATATATGTGTGTGTAGTAAACTACGTATATTATAAGTTATTATACCGCTAAACTCCTCCAAAGGGCGAATAAACCTGAATCTGGAGGTACTGCAGCCTTCGCGTGTTTATTCGGATAGAATGACATTTTAACATAATATAGGCTATATTATTATTACGGGGGATTGTATCGGGCCTGTATATTATTATTACTGTATGACCGGTGCGCATTGCCGTTTTATTTGATAAAACAGTCAGATATCGTTCTGAGTGGGTTATCCGGTAGTGGATAACGAGCAATCGAGTTAAAAGGGATGTCGGGAATGCGTAAAAACAGACGGTTCTCGCGGCGTAATCTAGTTAAGTCTGCAGATAATGGTGCGGAGTGCGTCGGTACAACGCCGACGGTCCCGCCGCTGCAGCCGTTAAATCTACGCGCGGACGCTGGAACAAAAGGTCAGGAGATTCCGTGAATTGTGTTTGGTTAAAATATTACACGTTTTTAATCTTTATTAATTTCGGAATTCATTACACACCCGAAAACTTAACGGGTGACTTAAAAAATAAAATCTATTGTTGAAACAGCGCGTCGCGTGTTGTAACGTTTTAAAGACATGTACGTATTAAACGGTGCACATCATTATTGTTATTCGTGGGAGGTCGACTGCATCATTTTATTACACATATAATGCAATTTATTAAATGTATCACATGATTTATACATAATATCTTCACTTATCTATCAAAATATGTTTTATAGTAATAGTTACGCTAGATGTTATGCAAATTAAATGTTTCGTTATTGCCTGGGGATGAATATAATTAGTATCAGAAATTCAGAAATGATGATGGATAACATTATTTTTTTTTTTTTTAATACAAAGATTGATGTTCTCAAAAAAGGCGATCAATAAATGATTTAGTCTTATCCATTATTGCATTTTTTATATAATATATTGTAATGATAATAACGTTATAATATAGGTATACAAAAAAATAACAATTAAATATGTCGCAATTTTAAATTGCATTACATCTATCTACGAAACAATTATTATTTTATGAAATATTTTCAAATATCTGTTATTTAGCTAAATTAAATTTACAGTAATTTGTGACAATAAGATGCATTTATAAAATTATATATCAATATCAAAGTAAAATAGTTATAATAATAATATTTTTGTAATCTTTTTGCTTATTTGATTATCAAATTAAATTAAATTTAACGTACCTAATTAATACGTTACGTTAATATTATGATATAACTGTCCAATAAATTATAAAAAAATGTTCTTTGGGTATTGTGGAAAAATACAAAGAACCTATTTAAATTTGTTTGTATCTGTAGATTAAAGATTAATAACATTTTGAACATGAAATATTAAATATTAAGATTATTGTATTCTCTTAAATAATTGGTCGGAATGAGATAAAACAAACGCAAACACTTGTTATCCTAAAATTAATAACATACACGTTAAGTTAATATTTTAAATATTGTTATGAAGTTTTGGTGAGATTGCATGATTTGGTAAAATTATTTATTAAATAAAAGTATAAAACAAATTGATATACTTTTATTTTTTATTTAACCATAATCATATTATTTTGAACCCTATTAGATGCTTAGAAATAACTGATTTGCTGGTTAATTCTTTTTACTTTTGTAGAGTTGCCCACCTGTTTAGAAATTAATAACTTGTCAAGTTTAATACACACTAATGTCGTCATCATTTACGATGTTTAAGTATATAAAATATAATTTTCAATGTACTTAAAGCTTAATGCACAAACGAGAAATTATTATACGAGCAACGCCCGTTGATCTTGTCATAATTTAGTCAGTTAGTTTATTAAAATAGTAATTATGTACAGTTAACAAAAACCGTAGCTTTGACATGCCGAGAAAAAAATAAAACGAGAAAAGAATAATTTTCATAATTTTTCGAAACAGTTTGGTTGAAATGCTTTGACATTAGTCCCCTTATAAATAATCTTGTGTTTATGATGATATTTAATTTACATCAAAGTTTAACGTAATTGTATAATATTATTCACAAAAAGAAAAACCCCGAAATATGTATAATATATAATATTGTTATCCGTTTATGTATCTCGCGAACAATATACAAGGTGAAATGAGGTTTAAAAAAAATAAAAATAAATATTATTTTATAATATATTTTGGCAAACATGAAATAAAACAAAAATTAATATCTTTGCTTAATTCCATAAAATATGTAATCCTAATACGCAAATTTAACAGTTTTAAAAGTGTAATAACTATAATGTCTATTTAAACAATTATGAACGTTTTACATTTTTCTCAGGAGGTGAGTTATATTCCTGGACATATTTATGAGCAAACACTCAGGGATAATTTCCCTGTATAATCAGTGGTGATGAACGGATCCTATTTTATAATGATAACTGATAAGATAATACATCATAGACTAATAGATATATTTGTATATTTGATGTGTTAATATATATAATGACGGTGACTTAGTTTTTGTCTATGTTTATGATATTGGAAAAATTGTCAAATATTAACGGTTCATAATGTAATAGACTAATACTATTATTGTTGAAAAAACAATACCGGCCGTCTAAAAGAAGTCCTCATTATCGGCATTAATTAATATTATCAAAAAATATAATTTAATGGTTCGTTTAGAAGTACTTTAATAAAATATTAGTTCATGTGGTCACTATTATATCCCGGGATTATTTTAACAGGCCATAGTATAAATTAAATATATACATATACATATGATAAAATAACAATAATTTAAAATAAAAACTGCAAGACTGGAAAACTGCAAAACAGCGTTTATTAACATACCTGTAGTAATAATGCTACAGACAGTCTGTGTAAAAATGGAAATGAAAATAAAATTCTATTATAAGTAATAATAATACTTGTATTTATGATTTATATTTTTAGTTTGCATGCACTTTGCAGTTAGATTACTTTACCGAGAACCTTTAACTATGTCTTGTGAGAACTGTTTCATTGTGTATCTGGGACGTTGTATTCCTAAACACGCCACTTCACCTATTGCTGAGTCAAGAAATCATCTGAATATTGTGTGTTTTGGGCACCATGCTTATTATTTGTAACCCCCGTGTCACGCGTGTCTCTAGATCGGTAGGCCATCTATCGCAAGTGCGTCATTTCTGTTTCTTGCGTACCTAATGGTATTCGTGAATTAAATGAACGGCATAATCTTATGACTTGCCGATTTAAATTGTTATAAATGTTTTGGTTATAAAGAAAAATTAATGATATTATTATAATCTACTATTTTCTATTTCTTAGAAAACCGTGCCGGCACGAGATTAATCCTAAACCATTTACCTTGTTTCTATGCCTAATGCATTGATTAACAGCACAAATGGAGTTTTAATAAATATAATATCATTATGAAAGTACAAAACTTGACATTTAAATCGTTGTTTTTTGTTGAATACGTTATTTTAAGTATAGAAGTCGTGTTAGACTAAATTATATGAACGCTTATGTATTGATTTATGATTTAAGTCTCTAAAAAGTATTACTTTTTATTTTGTTGAAATACCATTTTATTATGTAAACAACAAGAATACATTTATAGAAAAACTTATTATCATAAATTGTTGCTGACACTTATAGACAAATCTACCGGTGCGTTTTAAATGCATGTAAACTATTGGTAAAGTATTAGGACAGAACATAAACTGTTTAACATTTAATATATCGTGGCATACGATTTATTTTTCAAAATAACAATTTAAGTAATGTTATAATATGTTTCTTAAAATATTTATATTGGTTGTCATCTTCGTAAAATTTTATTTCTTACATATAATGCGAACAGTATAATACTACCTATGCTATAATTTATCATTTAAAAAAAATATAGTGTATAGTGTATAATATGTATATATGTATAATATAATAGGTATGTCATATTGTACAAGTAGGTACTTAAATATATTTAAACATTTTATTGGAAAATTAAGTCAATTTTAATTATTATTTATCGCGGAAATGCACAAAACGTAGAAGTTGATATCGTAATTATTAATTGTACTGCGTTAATTAATAGGTTAATTAAATGAATGTGTTAAATTTGAATTAATATTATAAAATATAATTATACTCAAAATACAATTCTGATTGCGACGGGCGTACTATTAGGTCACATGCAAATATATCATTCTCTTGTATGGAGTCTTTTCACGTGTCCATGTCCATAAAATAAAATACGGAAATATCAGCTAAGTAATTAAAAAGACAAGTGTAGATGAAATAGCAAATTTAACGTAAAAATAAGTTCCTATATTTAATTGATTCGTATTCATACATATTGCTATTCATGATTTATAGTGATTACCAATGTACATGGAAAATTACATGACTGTCCGTGTTAGGTTAGGTTGGTTATACTATAACATAAATTTAATATTTAAAATGCATATCAATTTATATATATTTTTTTAACTTTAACACAATTATATGGTTTAATGCAACTAAATTTATCGTTTAAAAAAAAAATTATAATAAAATCTGAAATTAATTTGACAGAGATGTTTAAAAAAAAAAAAAAAACTAAGACAATTTCAAATGACTATAATTAGCCCAATGTGGACTAAAATAATTTAAAAATTATATAAGGTCTTTAAAATATCAATAATCAATATAATATAAAAGTTTAATAAATATTTCAATTTGTATAAATTTTGTGTAGAGCGATGAATGTATTGATTTTAAAAGTATGTGTGTTTTTGACAGGAATTTGTATATTGAATTTAAATTGTATACACACAGCATAATAATATAATCGACATCTAATATACCGCGGAGAAGTATTCACTAACCTACCTTTTTTTTTTTACTTTTTTAAATTGGAAAATTAAAAAAAAATTTAATATTTTTGTTTTTTTATTTTTCCTAATTATTTTTAAAACGACTGAACATTTACTTATTTGTTTTTAATACCCCACCTGCCTCATCACCACTGTTAACTATATTTATAAGATTCAATTTATTAATAGGAAAAGTACTAGAGTTTTTTAACGTTTGAATATCCAAAGTTCCAACTAGATTCACTATTCTACCCAAAAAAATATTGAAGTTGAAAAACAATTTAACTGCTTTAAAATGTGATGACAGATGCAAGAATATAAAAAGTACACATATCATTGTAAAATCAATTTATTCATCTCTATGCTGCTTTTCTCAAAATCTAAAATGTGTTTATGCCAATTGGTCAGTTTTTTTTAATATATTTTTTTGGGGGTATTTTGCCTTACAAGTACAACACTTGCATAATGTTTATCAGTATCATATACTGTAAATCGTAACATATTTAGATTATATTGAAAACTTAACAAATACGCCAATAAAAACAGTACAAAAAAGTTTATCATTGTAAAAATTATATTGTTTTGATTGGTTGAATATTCACATATTTAAAATATAAAAAATTACGTTAAAGCACTAATTAAATTTTTTTTATTTATAATTAACATGAGAAAAAAATGAATATCTTTGTAAAACCTATAAGTGCGTTATATATTATAATAGACCTACATAACTGATATTTGCACTATATTTTTACAGGTGTTTCACTATTTATACTTTAAATTTAAGAAAAATCTCAAAATTACAATAATAAAATTAGGTTATAAATGCATATACAATATGCATATCATTTTATATCTTATTGGTAACAGATGGGAAATATTATAAAATAAACGTTCTATATAAAATTTATAAAATTAGAGTTCAATAGTGTGGACATAATTACGTAGAGTTATTTGAAAATTAGATAACATTTTGTTTTCTACGGAAAGGTGTACGTTTATATTATGTAGCTTTTATGATCGGGAATGCAATTAAAATAATTTGAATCGATAAAATAATATTGTAACATTTTTTTTCAAATTTAATTGTTCCTTTGATCCACATAATGTTCTAAATGTTTAAAACCAAAATCTATCAAATATTTATTTATTAGTTATGTATATTATATTATACGCCGGTATAAATATTCGGTGTACAGAAAATATACAAAACATATTATTATGTATTTATTTATTTCTGATTTTAAACGAATATATGAAATATCCACCTAATTCTTCAGGTGTAAATATTTACAACAAAGAAAATCAAATAGCGATAAATAATTCTATATATATATATACAACGTAGGTATAGTCAAATGGATATGATATTTTACATAATTAAAACTAAACATAGTTTGTATAATTCATAAGAATATTCCTTTAAATTGAATTAATTTGTAGAAAATCTAAATCTTCTGAAACGCGAATTGTATACACGTACATACTATAGACTGTAGAATGGAATTATATAGGAAAACAACAATTAAAATTATTATTTTGCAAAGTATAATATAGACCTCGCTGACTAGATATTTTTTTATTTTTTTTAACTTAGTGACTGTCTCTGTTTGCCACTTGGTTATAAAAACGTAATTAACTTTCTATGAAGTGTTCTCACTTCACATTAGGTATACTCAAACATATGCGGCAGGTATGATTCAGTGAACATGGTTCCAGTTATTAAGCATCCGACGCTAGTCACAGCAATGTAATGATTATCATTAGTTTAATTATCGCCATACCAAAGTCACTTCAAACTTGACCGTTACACATATTATTAACTACATAATATATATTAGTGATTCATCAATAATTTTTACATCTTGCTTTTCTATATTTTATTAATGTATTTATATTTTATTCCAATTGTGATTTTTGACATTTTTAAAAATACTTAAATACCATGTTTTTAAATATTTATGTTATTTTAGACCGTTTAAATATTAATTTATGACGATACAAACTAATTGTATAGGTATAAAAGTCTCATGTGAAGTATAAACAATACAACTGAACTCGCAAGTCTTCAGTTTAGTGTAATACTGTTATAATTTATTTATTATTATTATTTACATATCAGTATTATGAAATCATTTATTCGAACCTAATAACTATTTTAAAGGTACCAATATACATTTTAATAATTATTGTTGCCTAGTATCAACGCCAATATTAGGGTTTTCCGTTCAGTACCAGTCTGTATTAATGAAACAATTTTATTGAATATAAACAGCGTTATCATATTGTGATTAATGTTTATACAAACCTTTAACTTATTACTGGAGAACTAATTTCTATCAACTATTGTGTTTCGTTTTCCTATTCAAGGTATATTTGTACAGTTTTCCTTGTCCGTATAGATTCAAGAAATTTTATCGTTAACTAAAAACTAATGGAAATTTTTCCAAAAGCAAAAAAAAATCATAAAAATATTAATTTATTGAAAAATGAATTACTTTTATAACGAGAAAATAACAAAAAAAATGTTAATCTTGGTGCCATAAATTATAAAGTTCCAAAAAATAAGCTTAAATAAGAAGAAAATAATGTACAATTATATTATAATTATAAGTATAATACGTTCAAACCCTTTAACATGCAAAGTAGAATTGTGTTTAAATTTTTTTTTTTAATACTCACGTCTCAGAAAAAATATATTTAAATAATATAGTTAAATTTAATATTAAAAATAAATAAAAATAAAGTCAATATCTAAATAAATAGCTTCAAAATATTAAATTTCCTTTTACTTACGTTTCAAAGAAAAACACTTCGTGAGGACAATTCCTCATTTATCAAAGCTACTAACTTACAACATAAACGGTTTATGTTCTGGCATAAAATTACCTTCCCCATACCACTTCGTCTAAAAATAATGGATAGCAAATACCTCTTATTACATAAATTAATTTCTGAAGTATTATCAATAAATGGTTTTCGATGCTTGTGTATAAGCATTTCTTAATTGATCAATCGCGTTAATCATAATTTCAAATTTGTCTAAATACTTTAAATAAAAAAAAATAATAACTTTTAAGTTTTCCTGACAAAATATCATCTAAACTTAGATGTATACAATTACAATTGTGTTTACTTTTTTTTTTTAAGACGGATAACATAATTTGATAATTTTTTTTACAGAGTACGATAACAAATTATAGTATTATAAAATTATGCTAAACATTTAACAATTATACAAAATATATTAGATTTACAATAGTAAGGTTAATGAACTAATCAAAAACATTGTGAGGACGATTACGTTGAAGTCTGCGTCTGTTAGGACGGACGTTTAGCCCGAAAATAAATATACAGAACCACACAGTATAAGATTCTTTTTTTCATAATCGTTAGTGATATTTTGAGTTACTCGAATATGTAATAGGCAGAAAAGTTGATGTTTCTTGATGAAATGGAAGTTTATAATGTATTATATGATAATAAATGTTCCCAGTATAAACCGATTTAAGAAATGCCTAATCTGGACGGACGATTTTAGTTGCGTTTCACAATAATAATATTGTTTACGACCAACGTAAAATATAACGACAACTTTGTGTTTTCTCAATCACCGACTTCAAGCCATGTATATAATATTGTATATCACTATCACAGTGGCGGTAAAAATCTAACTATTTAAGTCTTGGAAGGTAGAAGTGCAACTATTAATATTGAAGACCCCTTATAAGTGAAGATGGATTTAAAACAATTCAATAAATAATATCGTAATTAAATCTTCCTTTAAATCGAGTCACAAGTAGATAGAAATATAATTTTTTTTATACATTAAGGTTACTAAACTAAATTATAATTTTGCAAGATCTTGTGAAATACATAGTTTTAAATTATTATTTTGTGCTTATGTTTTATAAAAACAAATGTAAAAAACACAGACCTCACTGCAGTCAAAGTAAGTAAATCGTAGAATTAATTAGATCAACTAAAACTCTGTCTGGGTACCACATTACATTTCAAATTTGAAAACTGGTTTATATATTTTACAAACTTTTATGAGAAAAGTAGAATAAGTTTAAACATATTTAAGAAGTTTTGACTTAAATTGTATACAAAAAAAAAAAGACACGTTAACTTAAAATAAGTTATTTTAATTAAAAACAACGATAGAATGAAAGTGGGAATTGTACGTATATTTATGTAGAATATTAAATAAACAACTATACTTTTATTTTTATTTATGAAAAATACATAAATTAATAAAATTGCGTACTTTAATAATTCACAATTGATGAATAAAATGATAAAATTTACGAGCTATCGATAAAACAATTCCACTGATTAAGTGCTATTATTTTTATTAAAATTGCATTTAAAAACGACTCATATCAATTGCATATCAATTTATATAAAACTAATTAAATCAATTATGTGTAAACCTTATATTGTGCAATGCTTATATTTTTATTACGTAAAAATTTATTACAATATATGCATTTTCTCACGCATATAAAATCTTAAAACCAAATTATTCATTGTTGTTTTTCCACTTCGCAAATCAATATTTTCATGAAAACTTTTTTTTTATTTAATGTATTTAGTTATTTAAAATGTTAAAAATTTAAATACTTAACCTTCATTATCGAAACAAAATTGTGTCCCATAGTCAATAAATACTATGAAAGACAAAGAATGCATTATTTGTATCTGTCTGTTTAATATATATGAGGCTATACCAAAAATACCTACATACTTGTGGCAATCACATAAGCGTTCTAAATCCTGATCAATATAATAATTAAATAACTTGTATATCGAGTACCTACATCATTATACAGATGATTAATATTTTAGCTATAATATGATTTAAACAAATACATTTAGGTTAGTAAATAATACATTTTAATTTTAAGTAATTAAATTATTGATTGAAAGTTGAAATAAATTTAGTTTGCTAATACCGAAGGAATGTGTTTAATATACTGATGAAAATTTTATTTAAAATTAAAATTATTATTTATAGCATAAAAAAAATTATTTATTCAAAACAAATTAAAAGACTTAGTTCTTAATTGATCAGTAGTTGTAAATAATTTAATTTGAATTACACAATATAATAATAGAATGGTATTCCAAAATGTAATACCTAATATTATTAATCCCAAAATACTTAACATATAATATTAAATTGTATGTTATTTATTAGGTATATTTTATCGTAAAATAAATTATATTTATCTATACATTCATATATTATATTATTAAATACGAATACATTATTAAAACACTAGCCAATATGAATAAACAAATCAACGTCAATGCGAGTTCAAAATCAACGATGGATAGGATTTGTAGAATAAGTCATAGAATGTCTTTCTACTGATACAACGTGTTTAGTGCACGACATTTTGGAATTTTTTGCCTAAATATATTTCGTATTAAAAAATGAAACGGCCACACCGTTTGAATTTCACCTATATTATCCTTTATTATTTTTACCAGTGGCATAATTGTGTAAAATCTAAGGAAAAAAATAATAATTTATTCAGCAAAATCAAAACTTTATATTGCTTGTTCTTACACAGATCTTAACACTTATTTTATGTCTTAGAAAAAACAAATCTTAGGTAGCCAATGTTGTTAAATATTATTAAGTGTATAATAATTCATTAATAAAAAATACTGTTTATAATTTATAATTATAGAATAATTTGTCATATAAAATTAGATTGTTGTCATTAAGGTAATTCCATCAAACAGTAGGTCTAATCTTGTTTTGTAGTTATATAATTATATTTTCAGTCGTATTTTACAGAAGAATGATTTTTAGAACATTAAAAAATATGTATTTACTATACAGTAAAAAAAAAATTGTTTAATATTCATAAATTAGGTATAAGGTATAACCTTATTATTTATTAATACTAATATAATTAACAATGTTTTAAATTATTTTTTTATTCACATTCAATGCATTTTCTGCATATTTAAGCATACTTAAGCGAAATGTTATGAAATGTACAACACTTATGAATGTTTTTAAAATATGTATATTAAAAGGTTTATCGTGATTTTTTTAGATCTACAACTCACAAGACCTATTAATAATTCGTTCATTATATTTTATATTAAAAGATTTAGAAATTTCTATTTTTTTTTTTTATTTTTTTTTTTATTAAGGTAATTATGGGTTGTAAACATGTCCGGTTATAATTGAATACCAACATTTAATATTATAATATTGAAATAATTGTGTTTTTTAATTATTATTTAAGTAGTTATGTATTAATAAGTATATTATAATTTGAAAAAAATAATTAGCCATATTAGATACACATAATTTTCTCAATTTTAAAGTAATTATAATTTAAAACAGTGCAGTGTTTGATATTATATTTTATCATGACATGATATACATTATTATAATTGTGGTGGAGTATTCAACGACAATAATTAAATAAATATTTTACTTAATCATTTTTACCGACTATTATTAAAATTCTACAATATATAAGTTTATAAATCATTGATATTGAACGAAAAATCAGTCATAATTACAACCAAGAAAATTGTTAACGAATTCATAAATCATAATATTGAGTAGGTAGATTGGTGTTTTGAATTTTTACATATTTGAATTACAAAAACTATATACACCCTTTTTTCTTTTGTGTCTATAGTTCGAGTAGTTTTTACGATATAGCCCGTATTATTTTTTACTAACAATATATTTTACTTATATGACAACCCAGGACATATTAAATGACGCGAAGGGAATACAATCGTATCTGGATCATAAAGGCAATAACATTTTATCGACTTATTCTTTGTAACAATATAAGTGTCATGATCTATAGTTTTGTATATTATATGCTTTGGGGGGTAAACTTCACACAGATAGTTTGTATCCGCCATTAAAGGTCGTTTGGCCTAATGTATAGACGACGATAATTTATTGTCAATAAATTTAAGGTTTTCCTGAAAGCTCGTCGTACAATCACGAAATAAATTAAGTCGTAGTACGATTTAAATTGATTAAATTATCGTAACTATTCAAGTCAGAAATTATTGAAATAGTGAAAATGTCATCGATTAACGATGAAAAAAAAATAATTGAAGCATAAATAAGTACTTATGACGGGAAATAATTTTCGCCACCATACCAATGACAAAAAAAAAAAAAAAAGAACAAAACAAAAAAAAAATTAATCATAAAATATAATAACTTGTGCGTTCTCGCTCTGGTCACCGGGGCGGGCGAAGAAACTTTTAGGTGACGACGCCACCAGATAAAACAGATAAGCATACCGGAAACGATATCGGAACAGTTGTGATATATACGCCGACCTATCCCTTGACTTATAATATAACGATGACGCGGGGATGCGATATTATAAATTTAATCGCTCTAGCGAATATTTAAAAACCTCGTTTAATATTGGAGAAACTTCGGGGCGTCCGTAAAGTGTTATTAATATAATAATGTCGGCGTGGGCTAAGACTTGGCAGCGACGAAGGGAGGAAAATGGTTAAATAGAATGGAAAGGTAAGGTTCAAAAATAATAGAAAGAAAAGTGACAGTTCGGGTTTGTGCGAATGGGAAAAAAAGAACACGTCCGTATAGGACTATAGGAGGAGACCCATAGCAGAAAATGCTTTTAGACTCGATGACATGAATTTTTTTCCAACCACGTCCCTTAAGCTTGGGTTATAATTTCGGATGGCGTTTCGGGTTCCCAGATGGTAGAAAAAAATCCCTCCTTTCCCAGCTGTACAGCCATTGAGGGAGGCGCGACTAACTTTATTAAAAAAACAGACAGACGGCAGAACATTTTTTTTTTATCATGCTGTAGCGATAGGATCGCGACCGGACGAAGAGACTATATCTGAATATATAATATTACAATATATAGGTATTATTGTACAGGTGAAAAAAATCCGAAGAAAATTAAATAATTTGTCCGATATTCAATTTCGGTGGAGTAGGGGGTACGGTAAAAGTTTAAAAACTATTGTGGGACATGGGGAAAAAACAATAATATAATAAAGAGAAAATGACGAATAAATTTATTATTATCATTATTATTATTGCGACATCCCCACAGTGCGAGCGAATTATGATTGTGTTTGTATTAATTAAATATGACGTCACTAAAGCTGCCGCAGGAGTTTTTTACGGTAAAAATTTGAACAAAAAAAAAAATAAAAATAATATTTTTATCGAATTATGTACGGTGTGGTATTAGTGGTTGATCGATCGAACAGCGTTGAACTCGGATAACAATATATAAATATATAAAGATAAATTACTTTTTTTAGTAGAAATGTTCGTTCATTGTTTTAAAATTACAACAAAATATTATAAAATGTCGATGTTTTAAATAAATAATGACACATATATATAAATTTAGATAAACCTATCTATAAAGTGTAGCCCCTGGGTTACTCTTTTATCAAGAACCTCATATTTAGTATTACTTTAACACATATTCTTGTTAATAAAAAATAGTTTACCAATTGTATGCAAAAAACTAACGATAAAAATTAAAAAAAAATTTTAAATGAGGATAAACCTACCAATAAAATATTACGAGTTACAAGTATTGTTCCAAGAATATATTTTTTAAATTTCTTTGAAAGTAATAATTATTCAATGAATCGAGTATTTTGATAATTATATATATACACTATAAAAACAATAATGAATAACAGTTTTTATTGATGATTTAAATAATATCATCAATTGCTCAATGTTCATATAGTAGATCGTGAGCCAATAAAAAAAAATATATATAAACACCAATATTTATTTTTAGAATGGGTATAATAAGTAATAAAACTAATTACAATTTAATAATATTTTATTTGATGATACGTGTTCGAAATTAATCATAAAATGAAATGTAAAGCAATAATACAATAATTAAAATGGGAGATAATTATAAGTTAACTCAGGTATAGAATATACCTTATTTTATTGTTTAAATTTAATAATAAGTTGGTTCTACGTTGTACAGCAGTAATAATTCCAAATGATATTGTTGAAGAAAAAATATTTTAAAGGAGGCTGTGCATATGATAATGCAATAATGATGAAATATGCATCCACTTATATGCACTAAAAATATGGAAATATGCCAAATTTTTGAAAATAAACCAAATAATAAAATAAGTTTATAATTATTTATAAAACTTGAAAGATACCAACAAATATTTTAAGAAAATGATTAAAATTGTAGATAAAAAAACGTAAAATATGAAGAAAAAAAACACGTAAAATAAATTTACTTTATTATTAAAATATCATATTCAAATGTCAAATACCACGTGCATAAGAAACAAAAATGGCAAATATCCATACTTCCTCTCGAACATACAATAAACATATGAAAAAACAGTAAGTTATACTCGTATTATGCACTACAACAACTAAAATATGCAAAAATATGAAATATACAATTTTAAATTTAGAATGATTACAATATAATAAGCAAAACGGGGTATCTAATTTATTTTTGAATTTAAAACACAATTTATCAATGTTAAATTAACAGTGCTGATTATGTAAAAGCATATTTTTGGTGATACCAACGAACGATTTATTTAACGAGTGTCAAGTATTTCGGATTTGAACAAAATTTTATGAAAACCTGAGAGCGCAAAATACCTTGACGAGTTTGATTTGACTTATTCGTCATATCATTAAAACGTAACCGTTTGGGAGTCGGGGCGCGTGCGCTCAATAGGTATTTTTCAGAAACGTATATTTTATCAACGTATTTCCACAGTATTATTCGTTAATCAGTTTATGGACGCGCAAACCACGAATTTGTCATACTTAAACGCTTATGACGCAGCACCGCTGTATATGACAGTCGCCGTAACGTGGATTTTGATAGACAACCGCGATCGCGACCGGCGAATAAAAATAAAGCAAATGTTTATCGAACAAACCGCCCCGTCCCGCCGCGGAACGTCCGTTAATCTGGACCTGCTGCAACCTAACGCGAACTTGTCCGACCGGATACATGACGCGATGTCGGTCCGAAATCGGGACCCCCGACGCCCAGACTCGGGTTAAATAATGAACAAACCATTTAGCAGACCACTGACCCCGAAAATAAAGGTCCGCCGCCGCCGCCGCCGCACCGACGACGACAGCACCGACCGGAGCGAGCGAGACGGTTGTTTCGTCATGTGCGTACTTAATAATGCAATGGCGCGGAGACGGCCTTTGGACGAGCAGCCTGTTATATACATCGTTACAGCGAACACGCTCCAGCGGACAATGTCAGCGCGTCCATCACGGACGACGCGCATACATTTTCCATACAACTGCGACGGCGTTATGGAAGTATATTGTTTTTATCTCGGCGGAACGCCACGAAACTGCGATGCTGACAACGGCGATATATTATCATCATAAATAATAACAGCAATACGTTGATGCGTGAACGACACTTCAGTTTGAGCAATTTGTTATTTACCTGCCTGGTGCGCCCATGTCTACCGCGCGACTATGACTCGACGATTTCTTGGCGACTACACGGCGTAGGCTGTAACAGTAATTTTACACAATATCGTATCGTCATATATATATATATATTGTATTACGATACGATATACGCGTGTTATATATAACCGTATAGTGTTTAGAAGATAAGGCCAAAAATCCTAGAAAGGTACTTATTTGAAATTGTTTTTCAAAACATCCTAATCTTATGCTATTCATTCAGTTTAATTGATTATATTAAATGCTACTATAAATCAGGCTAAAGTCAGAAGAAATTCTAAAATTCTAATTTCATAGTTCAATGTTTTCATTCAGTCGTATTTATAATACTACTTTACAATAAATTATGACATAAAAATATACATTTTAGGCAGGTGTATCGTATATGTGTACGTGCGGGCCAATTCTTGAAATTATGCGATTAATTCTCGCATACGATAAAAGTCACAGATTATATCGAAGGCGACTAATTTTAATCGCGTGCGACATAAAATTGGTATTCTTGAACTAAATCGATAAGATTTTATCACTTTTCGAATGCGATTAAGTAAATCGAAGGAACCACTTTGGTAACAACACAAAATCTAGATTTTAACCTCAAAAAATGTCGAAAATTATAAAAATAATTATTTTATTCCTTTATCAATGAAAACGTATCTACGATAAATTTATTTAATTAAATCAATTTCTTACTTGCTATTTGCATATCACAAGCTATTAAACTTTTATGTAATGCATTGTCGTTAGTTTTTACTTCAACAAATGATGGTAACAATTCGATTAAATACCGAGTAAGATCCTTAGTTAGTCTACATTTTTTTACGAATAATCGATCGAATAATGTGAAAGGATCACATAATTTTCTTTTGTTAATAATCTTTCACATAACCGGTCTAGTGAAAAATACTTTTAAAATAATGTATTTTACGAATACTCATAAAGTATTTGAATATACATATAAGAAGATAGTGAATAATAACATATTATGATAAAAACAAATAGTTACTTATACAATCATTTCTAGTGTTTATTGGATATACAATTTTTTATCATATCTAATTTAAAAAAAATATTATTCAAATCAAATAATTAAACATGAAAGAAAAACATATTAATTATACCAGCTAATAATCAAAATTTAATATTGGTTATTCTACTCGGGAGTGAGTTAATCATTTCCCGAGAGGTGTTTCTACATAATAATGCATAATTTTGCTTTATACCAATTTATTATCATTAATTTATAACTATGATTAAAATTTATATCAATACCGATTAAAATTTTCACTTGATTTGAATACTTTAATATTCAGTTCATTAGATTGATGGAAGTTCGAACTTATAGAAGATCCAAATCAATTCCTCGATTGTACACCACTGGAACAGTTGTAGTTTTGTATTATACCGATTGAAAAAAAAAATAAATATTTTAAATATCTTAACACTTATTATCTTTTAAGCCTTTGATGACTTGCTAAAAAAATTATCCAAAATCGTTAAATATGGCTTGTATATTATTATATTATGTTTTAACATTTCACGAGTGCACAAAATGAACTAAATAATACACAAAAGTTTATAATCGAACACAAAAATAGTAACAAATAATATACGTGAGAAATATTAAGTAAAACAAATTTATTTATAACAAAACTTTGGAAATGGTTACTTTATATAGAAATAAAATAATTCAAAGCTTTGACATAATATTTAAAGTAGTAATAGTCGAGTTGAATAAAATGTGAAACCAATTAAATAAGGATTTTTAAACGAATTTATAAGTAACTTGTTTCCTGGGATTTTTTTTTTTTTTTATAATATGGTATGATGTTTATTTTAATTTAAAAACTTTTGTGATTTTCTTTTAAGTTTTCGATGATTTTCGAAATGCTCAAGTGGTTTTATAATGATTTATTTAATCTAAAATCGTAATAAATAAACGGAAAAAAAATGTAAATTATGACTGTATTCCACTTGATATAGGTATGGAATTCAGAATTATAAAATAATAAAATATACGCTTAAATTGTGTTATTAAAAGGCATTTACTTAAGGAAAATTGCATATAATATATGGCGATACTTCAATTTTAAATTATACATAATATGCAATAAAATACCGTATAAACTGAAGATTTAATTGTTAATACTCTCTAGAAATGAACAAATGAGAAATCTAATGTGATCGAGAACAGGAAAAAAGTCAATAATTTGAACATAATATATTTAACGAATTTGACGCATATTCTTTTGACAGTCGTAATAGTCATTCCAATAAGGTTTGTATACACTTACACAACAAGTAAGATATATAACACTAATCATCTCTTTTAGTTAAATTTTAAACGTATTAATATCTCTGAAATGCAAGCTAATTTAAAAAAATTAAAATAATTAAATTGTCTAACCATTAAAATGATAAATATGTGTGTGTGTGTGTGTGTGTGTGTGTGTGTGTGTGTGTGTGTGTGTATACATATAATAATATAAACAGCAATACAAATATCATATCCTGTACTAATATATTATGCATGTACCTACATCAACATTTTTTTATTTGTTTTTGTTCTAGACAATAATATATTAGCCTAACGACTTTCTAATAGGTAGTTAATAATATAAGCTCTATATCCCTTTGCGCGTTTAATGTGTGTACATGCTGTATATGCAGTAAAACACGGAGGTAAACTTAGGTAATAAATAAATGGAAATTCAAATTGCCTGACACATTTGTGTCCGAGTAAACTTTGTCGAGAGAATGAAAATAAAAGTTTGAGACAACGCGCTTTATTATTGGCTGTAGGTACCTACAGAGCGCACTAGCTCGGACCACAAATCTATAAGAACGAATGTGACTACTGCGATGTGATTACTTTGTTAAACTTAGGATTTCTTTTTTGAAATTCGAAAGAGTTTCGGCTCGAAACCGAGATAATATCGACGTGTGCGCGTGTTTGTAACCGGAAGTTATTTTTAGTCAATCGACGGTATATTATGGCATGTAATGATGACAAGTTCGAATCCTATCCAAGATACGTGTGATCAAATTTTTCTCCATATTTTTTACTTCGGTGTTATTAGACCATTACAGGGCGTATTATACGTATTATGTCGACCAATAGGACGGTGACCGACAATATTTTTATCGCATTACCATTGTTGTCCGGAGAACAATGCCCATTGTATCTTGGCCATGCGATCGATGCGTTTATTGGAGATTTACGAATAAAAAAAAAAACCGCGATTTCCCCTCTACCACCATATGCACTCAACACGCTCTTACACGTATATTATACTGACCAATAAAACAGTTCACGATAGATCATATTATATGTACATCGATCGATAACCATTTTATTTTATATTTAGTATTAAAACCGACCAGAGGAGCCGATGTTTAAAAAACCATCAGTGATGTATGTTATGTTTTAAAAGTTTATCATTATACCAGTCTACTCGCCGAGTACTTAATATTTTAAATTATACCAGATATTTTGTCTCATTTTTTATTTTTAATAGCTTATATTTTAGAAATATTCTGCAATTATAGCTCTCCCATTCTCAAGACCTAGAACACCCAAATCGACACCATTGTCTACCAAGTGGCGTATTTATCTGAAACTCGATTAAATTCTACATTTTTTTTAAATCTTGATTCACTATCTTACCTTTTACTGTTCTAAAATTCAAAAACAACTTTTGATTTTTAACTGTAACCTCAATTTTATGTCTCTACCTTTTCTACCATATTTAATATTTAACCGCATATAATATTACATATAATATGTTTGGCGAAATAGTGATAGTCAAATACTACATCACTCAGTGTATTTATATTTCTTACCATTTACATCAAATTATTACCAAACTACAAAATATATTATGCAATATTAAAATAATATATTCTCTTACAAAGCAAATATTAGTAAATTCGAAAAGAAAAACGTTCAATTATTTGCACTATACTCTATAAGCATGTCGTTCAGTAGCACTTTATTTATTGTCATTTTATTCTTAACACAGTTTTAAACATGCTACCATAACTAACTACTACCGCGAGGTAAAAACAATGTTTTGCGTTCAAACATAAACTACGTTGAATAGTGATTTACGAGAAAACTTGATGACAGTTCAAATATTTCTACTGTTCGACGATATGGATAACCGCGTTTAAGTTTCGGAAAACATCTACAGAAAATCGATTGGGTTGTATCAATACTAAATGACAATACTTATCATAATATTCCTTTTGATGAGGAACAATTAAAAACGAACAATTCATAATTTTTTGTTTGTGTCTATTTTGGAGTTTCTTATAAATGATGATCAATATGTTTTAATTAACATTTATTATAATGTTATAGCAATAATATTTATTTCAATTAATTAATTTTATTATTTTTTTATAATTTGGAAGAATAATTCAGTTTTAATACTATGGTTTTACTCATATAATAATTCTGACGAACATTAAACAAATTAAATCAACAATAATTTATATTTCAAGTATAGTTCCATCATTAATAACCTTGGTATTATCAGTACCTACAGTAAGAGTGATGAAAATATCATATAATATGATTTACACAGCACAGGGTATTATTCTTTCATAGAAAACTGATTAGTTTCTACCGTATTATTACTAGTCAGTTTTCATGGTTACAGTTTATCGATGAGATATTTTTTTTAAAAAAACGTATTAAAATTACTATCATTAAAAATGATTTACATTTCTACTCTTTTTTTTGTAGCGTATCAAATTAAATAGATCCAATATTAATTCAGTATAATTATTAGGCACGGAAGAGGGAATGTTTAAAGTAAAAACTTACTTTTTACCTACTGATAAAAAAAAACAATGCACACTGTACATGTTAAATTATTTAAAATATTATGATTCAAATTCGTATTGCTTTTATTTGCATTCTTATACGTTTATTGGACTCAAAAAATGTTAAATGTGTTATAAAATTATGGGCTAACTCAAAAACATAAAATTAGTGCAAATAATACTAATTTTAAACTTATTTATCAGAATACGGTACACATTAATTTAATTTGATTCTTTTCTTTTTGAACTTCATAAATATAAAGTTATTAATTAAATATCATAATGTATGTTTAAATAGAAGTTAAGGTATCGAGTTGCAGTGAAACGTATTTGCAAAGTAGAATTAGGACTTGGAAACATCAGAACCAGTTGTAATTTTATATTCTGTATTGTAAATTTATTTGAATAATAGTGTATAGAATTTGTTAATAATACTTCTGCAATCATCGATTATATACTAAAATATATAAGAATCTTAAATCATTCCATGACATTGATTCTAATTCAGAAAAGTTTTAAAAATATTTTACTGATTTTTTTGATTTATTATTACTATAGCCCTAAATTATACATAATCTAATAACTTTAAAATGTAAGCAAGTGAATTAGTCGATCTTGTTTTCATATATATTATAGATAGTAATCAGAGTAATTTATTTTATCGATATCGTATTAGGTAGATTGATTTATTTTTTTCCGAAAACATTGTATATATAATATTATCAAGACCCATTAAACTATTACTATAATATATATATACATATTTATACCATATTATAATATAATTGTAAATAACTTTTGAAACAATATACTATCTTACCATAAAACAGTGTATAAGTTCATGGTATATATCTTAAAATTAATTTACATAATATAATAATTATTAGTAATATGCATAAAAGTTTTAAAATAACCATAGTTTCAAAACAAATATTTTAATAATAACAGCAATTTGCATAAAAATTCCCATTTTTCATCATTTTTTATTTGTTTTTTCCAATTATAAAAAAGTACTAGACATTTTTAATTTTGACCTATCTAAAGTACAAACTAGATACAATTTGCTATCGAAAACCATCTGCAGAGTTTAAATTCAAAGCTTAACCTAACTTTTTTCCGACTACTTAAGCACAAAAACACACACACACACACACACACACACACACACACACACACACACACACACACACACACACACACACATATCTTTGAAGAATTTGAACAATCAATAAATTTATCGATCCACTCAGAATCTAAAATGTATAAACATTGAACATAGGTACCTAATGTATATTATTATAAAAGATAAAATAACGTTGTATTTTGAAACTAAATGTCTGCTTCTTTTATTTGGTTAAACAAGCGTCAAAATATAAAACCCAATCCAACAAAATAATTTGACACAATAAATTATATTGCTGTTATATTTTTGGAAATATTGTTCCTTGAAATCCCTAGGGCTTACTGGACATGATTGAAACTAATCAAGAACAAATGCAATACTTATATATTATCCAAAATTGAGTCTTACGACTCAATAAGGTCAATATTTGGTCTATATTGATTATTTTTTTTTTTGTTCAATCAAGTAATAATGTTGTCATTAATTAATATATATATGTTTATGCTACTAATTATACTATATGGTATAATTATTTTTATTATTACTATTATTTTTTTTTTTTTAATTATGGATTAAATCAACAATTCAAATATTTATAATTTTAATTTTGTGCTGGATAAATATTTATTTTTTTTGCAATAATAATATGAGTAAAAGAAAAAAACAATTTTAAATTTATATAATATAACTATATAATCATATTTAAAAAAAAAAAATCGTTATTATTGTTATGTAGTTGTTTCGATCAATATATAATATTATAACATAATTGATATTAAATTCTTTAACGATTAATAAAAAAAAAGTATTATAATATATAATAAATTATTTTAAATATATCTACGTACGCAGTTAAATAATATAATTAATAATTATCATATCTATAACGATGATTCTATTATATTATATGATGTATAGGAATATTGTTTAACAAACAAACAAAATAACAAAGTAACGTGCTTACTGTCTAGTATCCGAAAAAGAATTTAAGTATTAAAACCAATTTTGAAAAAAAATTGTCAATGTTGTTTTTTTTTATTTTTAAATACGTATTTTACTATTTTTTGACAAAAAATATAATATGTATGTTTAAAATCCCTAAACATTTTTTTTTATATTTGATAATTATTTTAAGGTGTAATTAATTGATATCAAACGAGTTTTTAAAGTTTTGATAAGTGGAGTGAAGTATTACAATAGGAATACACAGCACATGTAGTATACTAGTCATCTAACTCTATTTTTAACTTTATATAGGTACAATATTTAACAGTACTATTAGCGTGGATATTTATTTATGTATTTATTTTTCTTCATTAAAATCTCTCAATTCTAGAGATATACATAATATATTTATATGAAATTTGATGCAAGTAATTACATTACAACTCATTAATATGTTACAATATGGTAAAAATATATAACCAGTTTTTTTCAAAATAAAATACTTAAAAAAATTGTGATGGGTCACTATGCAGGGATATAATGTTGAACGATACGTTGAGAGAAAGTTTCAACCCATAACCAATTACTTTTTTTTTTTTGAACGATCAATCCCGAAACTTTTTATACCCTCTATGTAGATTAACACTTAGATTTTTTTTATACTCATGGGAAACACATATTACATAGGGGTTAAAGAAGAATTAACCTTGAAGGTAAAAAAAAAAAAATAATAAGAAAATACCATGAAAATGCTAAATATTGATTACAAAAGACATAAATATTCTTAAATCTAATATTACTTTATTTTGTAATCATTTCGAAGGATCTCAAATAAAATGAAACATTTTTCATTTTATAATTTATTCAGAACTTAGAGAAAAAATGATATTAATCGTTATAGTATTCGCTAGTATAAATCATTTTCAACAAACAAAGAAAAAAAATAGTATATATTATCACATTAAATTAATGTCCAGTTTCATAAGCAATTACTTATACATTTTAATGAATCAATAGTGAGGCATTGGTCTAATAATTGATCCATTACATTTTTGCAAACCTTAAAATAAATACATTTTTTATGTGGTAGGCAAGGCATAGGTCATTAGTTAGTTTCAAAAATAAAGAAGATTTGTTTGTAGATAATATTAATATATATATATTATATTTTACTTAGTTATTTTATTCGTCGTAATTTTATGACGACGGATTTGTAAAACTACAGATGGTTTTATATTTATATTATTAAACTTAAGTTACTTTAAAAGCTCTAAAGTAATAATTTTAATGCTAATATAATTTTATATCTAAGTTATGTTATACAATTTGAAATTACTCGTATGGCTTAGTTATTTGTAAATAATTAATGTATACAAACCACAATGAAATAACTTTATACTTTGTAGTCGTTTTATAACTTGCAAATAAATGTAATTATATGATGGTAATAATACTACTGTATTTGTAAATGTGTTATTAGTACCTTGCCATTTAAAATGTGTAAAATAATGAGATTGGATTAGTCTTAATCGATAAAATATGGAACTGGTAGAAAGTTTTCACACATCTGATAAAGTTGATAATATTTACTATATTTGTATATTGTATATATGCATAAACAATTCACAATTTATTTATATTATACATACACCTATGACATGGTGTAATACAATTTAATACAGGTTATTAACTCCAAATATTTTTTTATATGAACTTAATAAAGGTTGAAATATTTTAATTCAATTTAAATAATTGATTGATTGTTTTTTTTTTCAGGTAAGACATTTTAAAATATTCTTCAAAAGAAAACATCAAATAGGTAAATATTCAATTTTTGGGTAATGAAGCAAGGTTTTCTTTTTTTTGAAATCTCCTTGTACCGTATACTTACTAACCTATTAACTAGATATTATTATTATCGTAAAATAATGTACAAAAAAAAAAATATTGATTTCGAAATATTAATTTAAAAATATATTAAAATTATAAATTGTATTTATTACACATTGTTTCTTAGAAATTCAATAAAGGTTTCCTTTCTCGCCAGTTTTGATTAATATTCTAAGTATAAATTAAAAAAAAAGATACGTTTTACTTATATAATTAAAGTTTTGTCAAAATGGTTACGTAATTTATTTAAAATATAGAATGTAAAATAGATTGAAAATAGTATTTACGCAATAAATGCAATGATATATATTCGAGAATATGTATATATATTTAATGTATATAACAATCAAAAACAAAACTGTTAATTTAAAATAAACAAAACAAAATAAAGTATAATATTATACATAATTATTTGGTGTCACTATTGAGCACGATGTATAGTGCACACTATAAAAATTGAATTAAAATTCTACAAATAAATATATAATTAATACAATTTAAAGGGGTCCACTACTCAATATTTTCAATTATTATGATAAATCATTTATTAGAATTTATAATATAAAATAATTATACATACTACTTTTAGTTGTTTTATTAATATTATTTTTTTTTATTGAAAAAGCTTAATTTGTATAATATGTAATGTACACATAATATCATTTCAAAATATACAAACCATATAAAATAAAATACGTAAGTATCAATTTTTCCCACTCACTTATTTTACGAGATATACTATACGATATGAGAACACATAATATTATATATTAAATTAATGCATAAAATAATGATCTGGCAAGTTAGATATTTCTTTTGTGATCATTCATATATCATGATTTATGAAAAGAGAATAAAACAAATACTTTTTATTTCATAAGCGATTTTAAATTCAAGCACGTATCGTTTGACGAAGTAGGAAAAGTAAGACCATTTTAAGGGGAAAATCCAATTATTCAAGACAAGTTTCAAAAAAAAAAAAATCTAATTTAAAAATATCGTCACGAATTTGTTATTTTTTCGAGTGTTTAATGAAGTATCATACTCACGTTTGTTTCAAAACAAAACAAAACAAAAATTGTTTGTGAAATATGGTTATTTCTAAATAGTTGTGTACTGTATGTCTGTATTTTATTTTGTTGATTCGTTGAAACATTTAACGGGGAAAAAAATACGGAGTCACTGTACACATTAGTACATTTGCGAACATTAAGGTCCAAAACTATATTACATAAAATACCTCACTTAAACTCATTTGTTATAATAATTCATTTTTGCATTCAGAAACAAACAAAAGGCCTCGACAGATATTATATACATTATACATTATACATTATACATTATATAAATTTATAATATTACTCTACCCGTACAATTATTTCGTAGGACAATTGGTGAAATAAATACTTGACATTTGCCATTCTTTGCTACAGTTTAACGTGTTTTTTTTTTTTTTTTTGAAACATTTCACTAATCGTTAGAAAAGTCATGATTACAATAAATGTACGAATGTTTTTTTGCTGAAATTCGTGGACGTTTCGGCTTTTGAGTCAGTCAAACTTTATAATAAATAATTTGTTTTTACAGTATTTTTCACTGTCATTTCGAACAAATGTTATGTATGTTTGAACGTGTTACAAAGTGTTAAGTAAGACACCAACGATCGAAACAGAATTATTGTTATAGCCAATACAACCTTTAATTCGTTTTTTTCGTAAATTTATATTAATAATAGAAGACGAGTTTATTTTTGTTGACATACCTAGAATACTAGAAAATCAGATATTCTATCTCAACAAACAAAACTAAAAACATAGTTTAAAATAATATTATATCTCCACCGGGACCTACGAAAATAATAAATTGCAAACACAAACGTCCAATGGGACAAAAGTCAAAACTATTAATAATCAAATTTAAAATAATCCAAACGGCTGGTGTGCCATAATATACTGTGTAACGTCAATAAACTATACCTAATGAATGCCTAATAAATAATGCAGATACCTACTAATGTATTAATAAATTCATTTAATTTTTGAAATGCATTAGTATTACCATTGCGTAGTGCAATATATTACCCATTAATTTAAACATTTATAATATATATTTTAAATTTAAGACACATTGATACAATAATAGAAATATTACGATTTTGAATAAATATTAGATATTTTCTTACAAATATTTAAAACAAGCATTTGTTTGTTTTAGTTACTAAAAGTATGTTTAAAACAACAATCAACAATTATTTCGTTTTATTCACCAATCTGTATACGTAGGACAGCGTATTATAATATGTAGTATTTTGAAGCAAATCCTTCGGTTCATCGCGTGAATACGAAAAATGATAAATGTCTGCAATCTCACCTGCAACTGTAGTCATGGTTGTATAGTATGTCAAAAGTTTAAAAATAATATAATTTCTTTACAGCTCCAAACGTCGTGAGAATAAATTTGCAGCGTCGAAAATGGTGTTTTTTTTTTTCTAAAGGATTAACATCCGTTTTAGAGGAGTTATTATGTACGATCGCGGAGGCTCCGTCGCATTGTTGCAGTCTAGGAATTTCCTCGAAATTTTCGACTTGCCCGCGAGGAAGTGATTTTTCATCTAGCTATACCTAACCCGTCGTTCGTCCACCTCCCGTTCGGTATAATCGTAAATTTAAACTACCCGTCCTCGACAACGGTTCAACGATAATTAATGTGCACGGACATTGGACACGCATTAACAGATGGGTTTGCCCCGCTATGTCGATTATTATCGTCTTGGAGTTCGAAATTTTCTGTTGATGTCGATATAATACGTATTATCGTTAAAACTACACCTCGCGTCATGTGTTTTTTTTTTTAATTATACACTAATAGCAACACATCGCTGATCCAGAAACGCGCTTAAAAACCGCACTGATTACTTTCCTTGCCGGCGCTAAATTTCCGAAATTCTCGGTTCCGTATGTGGACTTTAAGTCGGCTTTTTTTTTCTCAACAAAACGTACCTAGTACTGTGATAAGAAATCTGAAAACATATCTTATCGACTGTGTACAAATTGCTGAAGGTGCGCGTGCGGGAATTCTCCGCTATCTCTTTTACATTATACGATCACAGTCACACGCACTAATATGTACTTGCTATACGCACACATTCACGTGAAACGTTCGTTCGCACTTAGTGAATTGCGAGTAGTTAATTCCTCGGAAACGGACGCTATTGCATCCCCTTAATATTGTTAAGCAGGTGATATAGGTATATATGCATATATATATTTATTTTTATTATTTTAATGTAATTCCGCTATTATACAATATTACGGAAAACGAAATTTATCGAATATCGATGATCTTTTACTATACACGATACCGTTATGATTAGTATAATAAATTAAAGGAAAAGTTAAATAAGTTTAATATTAAATTTAATGATTGAGTGAAATACCACTCTCCGTCTATGTTTTGTTTTCCCTTGTGCATATAGGTACATTTTTTTTTTTTTAATGGTTACTTAATTAATCATTTAGTAATGTTAATGTTAAAATTATATTCAATTTATGTTTCATTTTCATGTTGTTGTCGGTTTTTTTTTTAGTACCCATTTAATAATATTTTTTTATAATTCTATATTAAAATACTAAAAATTAATAAAAGTGAATTATTTAATTTTAAATAATAGTAAATTACATTGCACTGGAAATTTTTTAAAAATACAAAACTAATGTGAAGAATACAGGTGAATTATACCTTGAAACATATACCTAATGCATATTTATGGTTTATTTACCTAATCATAATAGGATATAATATACAATTTGTATCACTAAAAAGGTATAAAAAAGGTCGTTTCGCGTTTGACGTCGCTGCCGCGAAATGCTTATTATACTTACATAATATTAATACTCGTTCTTGGATACGACTTAATGTTAATAACTATTATTAATGTACCCAAAATGGCAATATTTAACAGATGGGTCCTTGACATAATTTCACACCAACTAGTGGAGGGTTAAAAGCTCTTGGTTGTACGTCTATAGGTATATATCACAAGTGACATAAGCTTAAACGTTGTCTTAAAACTAGTGTATGTTTTCTTACAAAACTGAAACTATTTACTCCATATCTCTGGTATAGTTTGTGAAAATTCTATTTTTGAAAATTAAATTTGTTTATTTGATAAAATAGCTAATGGATTCCGTCCTAGTAAAGCCTAAAAAGCCTTAGAAGGAAGTCGTTTATATAGGTAATCCCACTGAGTGAGTACCACCACTCAATTTATAATAAAATAAAAAGGTAAGCCATAAAAGTCAAATACGTTTTATAAAAATAACATTTAGCTAGATTTTATTTAAAAAACATTGTCCTACCAATGTTTTCCTTCTTAAACTCAATTTTTAAGGAGTTTTAATCCAATTTTAACGATAAGAAAAAAGTTAAGTAAACTTAAATAATGTACGAATAAAACTTTTTTCATAAAAACTGTTTTATACAAAACATCAAATCATCGAACATTATTCGAATTATTTAATATAGTATGTATAAGATACATTTGTATGAATAACCTAAATAATTTTATCGGAGAGTTTTATTTTTTCTAATTTACTTTTCTAATAACTTATATCTATTATTGTATACATTCAAACGAAAAGATAAAATATCAACATATTCGTTGTTTAAAATTTAAAGACATAATTATACATAATAGTATCATGGTAAAGGTATTTTCATCATAAAAACAATAGACAAACAATTAAAGTTTTCTTCTGTTCGTGATGTACATTCAGTCATTTCGTTATATATAATTTACTGCGCGATGTCGATTCGCACACATTGGATTCTTACAGTCAAATTACACTTAGGAATGTTCAACAGTATACAATATACAATACACGTCATCTTTCCTTTATACTTTCAGCTTGCATCAAAACCTATTTTGGAAAAATATTTAAGTACCTACGTAAACACTTATCCACATTATAACTTTTTACTCGTTTATATTATTTAACAGATTTAATTTTGATATTGCTTAATCATTTATTAAAGGAAATCAAACATATAATAATTACATTTTATTTAATTATAATTTTAAGTACTTAATAATTCATAGATGGTATATTTTATTGTTTTTTTTTTGTGTCAGTGAGACCTAAAATGGCACAGATACTGTATTTTAAATTATTGAAGATTTATTTCTTACAGTCGTCTTTGTATTTTTATGGTTAGTGAATTATTATCAATAAACCACATTCCTTAGTAGATATTGTTAAATGGATGTCATATTTGCATATATAGTATACCTCTTACTTACGTAGGTATAACATATTAAAATATATGACAGAAATTTCAATTAAGTGTTGTTAGTTTTAACATCAGAGTGCATTGACCTGTTATACAACTTTAAGGTAAGAACATTATCCGAGTTCTTCATAGAGTTTTACGATATCTTTTTTTTAAGCAAGTTATAATAAGTATGTATGTAAAATATTACAAGTTAAAAATCCTCATACTATAATTAAAAATTAAAATATTTTAAAAATGCTAACAAAGGAAGCATATACCTGATGTTCTTTCATACATTTTAATTTTAGGTTAATTCATTTTAATATTAAAGCTAACAACATAGTTATTATAATTATTATAAATGCTAAACGAAAATTTTCTATGTTGTTCATTTGTGAGAAAAAGACTAAATATTAAAGTATAAAGTCCTCTTAAATAGTCTTTTAAATATTACTCTAGTTAATAAATTAACAGAAAAATTTAGTACACTAAAACAGATTTATAGAAATTAGAATCACAAAAATCAACATACTTTTGAAGGAACTAATTGGTTTTATGTGTAGTTGTTTTTATGTATTTTGTTTAAAAATAATATGATTAATTGAGAGAACAGAAAAATTGGGTTATTTTAAGGATTTATGTATGTAATTATAATGTGTATGCTCGTTAATATGTGTTTCAGATAACCGACTAAAATACCGTAATAAAAATATTAAACATTTATTAAGTTTACCTACCTACATTGTTTAAGTATTGTTTTTATTTTATATTTTTTTAATAGTACGGTGGGGTAATTTCATAATACACTTATGGTATAAAAAATTATTTTAATCTATTTTATCCTTATGTAAAATTCACTTTGTATACCTACCATGTGTATTGTGTTTAAAATAATCTTCTATAATACAAAAACGTACTTAGGCCAGCAGACCGTCAGGTTTACTACAACATCATTGCATTTAGGTTTTTATTAATTTTAAATCAAATAAAATTGGAAGATTTTTAAATTATTAGAAATTATGCTAGTGGAAAAAAAAATATCAGTGCGATATTGTTTTTACCTAATAATTAATTTATTTTTAGATATTCTTTAGTGAAACTGAATTTCATGATTTTAAATTATAATTAATTTATCAATCATAAATAAATACAGGATTTTGATTTGTGCTCGTTTATTTTAGCTTTTGTTTATTATTCTGCATTATAATATTTAATTATATACACGTTAATAACATAAGTTTTTATTATAAACAAAAATGTTGATAAAATGTAATAATATTATTATCATATATATTCACACTTATAAATTACAATATACGAACCATTATTTAATCGTTAATACATAAATAAACTACAAATAAATAATATCAAATGGATTAAATTGTATCCGTTTTATAGTAGAACAATATTTTTTTTTATTTCTGTTAGATGAAAACTATACAATATAGTAGCTATACAGATACTGATTCAGCTCACTTTATAAAATACAAAGATAATAATATATATATTTTTTATTTTATTAGTTGTATTTGTGAATTGTAAAACAAAACATTTTTAAATTCTGAGAATCCATTTTTACTTTAAGTCGAAGTATATTTATACGATGGATACTATAATAATTTTAGAGAGTTATAACTTTGAAATATCTTTCACGCGATGTATAATATTATTATGTATTTTGTATTCTTGTTCAGAATTATTATTTGAAATATTATCGTATAAAAAGTATTTTCAATTTACTTAAATAGTTTAATCAATGTAATTGAATTAATTTACTTTGTCAGTAAAAATTCTATAAATTATTACAATTAAAAAGAAACGAAATAATAAATCAACTTACAAAAATAAAATTTACTGCAAGTTTTCAGCATAAAAAAAAATATTATTTTATTCTTAATCAAATCAGTGGCTCGATTCATATCATCAATACGCTCTGAGAAAATATGTTAAATCTGTAAAACTATACTTTAAGGAACGGAGTTTATATAATAAAATAAATATTTACTAAAAAGTATTTTTTCAAGTTCTCACCTCATGAAATATATCAATAAAAATACACTGCAAATATAGTTGGCTAATTTTTCTTTTTTTTTTGTTGTATCACTACATGGGATTGAACTGTTTGCACAATACTAAAAAATGTTGCATAAAAATATAATTTTCAAAAAGATAACCTAATTTTAATACAAATATACGGAGGCTTACTTAAATCATTAATATCAGTGTATTAAAAAAAAAAAATTAAATAAATATTTTTTTTCAATCATTATTATAATTTATTAGAATGTTTATAATGTTGTATTGATTCAAACTTTTGCTAAATTGGATAAATTTCATGTAAATTGTACAGAGTACATTTTTAACTCATAGTGTAGTATTATAATTTTAACGATATATAAAAATAAAATTTAATTGGCCAGTTTATTATAATAACTAATAATACATAAATAAAATAGTTTTCATATTCAATAAAATCATTTAAAATACCTAAAATCTTCTGCTTTTAATATTTTATGACTCTAAATACAATTGAAAAAAAAATAAAAAATAAATATTATTAAAAAAAAAAAACAATCATTACTGGTAAGTATGTATTTATTTGCAGAAAATAAATTATACTTTGCAGTATTGACTTAGGTATTATTATTTATTCGTCGTTACAATAATTAATTAAATCATCTTACATTTCATTTATAATGTAATTCAAATTCTTTGCACATTGATATGGCATGATATTTACTATACAGTTATTTTAAAATATTGATAATTATTTTAAATAAATTATAATTTATAATGCATACATACTATTACGATTATATTGTGCGTTACAATTTGAAAAATATATTAACATATCTATAATGTATAATTTGCTGATTGTCCACTATTTTAATTTTATTTATTCCTAAAATTTAACTTACTGGTTGTATAATATTATATTTGTAGATATATTAATTTAAAATATTTAATATAATATCACTATTGGTATTTTTTTAAATATTATTTGTAAAAAAATAAATAAAAACATGTATGCTATATAAATTATTATGAATATTTTAAATTTATGAAGCGTGAATATTTTACAATGCTAACGCTGAAATAGAAAATCATTAGAATAGCTTTTTGCTATTTAAATAAGATTAATGAAAATCTTGTATAACAGTATGTCCTATAGTATTTTGTATGAAATACATTTAATTATTATCTCTAATGGTACTGTTTAAGATCCTAATATTATAGCAAAAAATATACGAATAAAAATAATTTGCGAAATTTTAATTACCTATTTAGGTTTAAACCTAACAATATGAAAAAAGTAATTCCAGTTTTTAATCTAAATTCACTTACGCATATCATTAATATTATAATATTATTTTAATAAAGTATTACAATATTTTTCAATACGTTTCTTACTAAGTATCTGATTAAAAAAATAAGAAATTTAAATAAATTAGAACTATAAATTAAATTTTATCGATTGATTGATTGATACCTATCTTTGCAACTATTTGGATAATTTGTCTTATAAATCCTTCACAACTCGTAATAAAAATAGTATTTAAATCTCCTTTTTCATTAATACACCATTATTTTTTTTCTCGTGTATTAATTTGACACATCATTCTGCAACATAATTTATGACCGATAACTTTGTTAAGATATTAATTCTTTTGAAAATCTTTTCTTTTTTTCAAACTATTCTCCAAAAAATCAAAAAGTTAATTTAAATTCTGAATCACGAAAATAAATATTAAGTTTTGCAGAGCGACATAAAATATTTAATTTTATTTTTATAAATGACTTTATGTAGTTGTTGTAATTTATAATATATTTTTAACATTTATACCGTCAATATCCTACACTACTGGGATTTCGGTGTGATTTAATATCAGTTGTCACTCGAAAATGTATACAATAATACTACAGTATTTGAAAGTTAAACTATAAATAACGTTAATGTAGATAAACAATATTAAACAAAACTCAATCATCGAAATATAACATCATAAATATTTATATAAATAATGCATAACTTACGTGAAATTTTAAAAGAAAAATGTAGATAATAATATCCCAATTTGTGTATTCGTTTTAAAAAATATATACATATATTATATATTTATGTTTATACCTTATATTTTAAGATAAAATCAATTTTTTGGACATTGAAGAATTGAAATACACTAGAAAAACGAAAATATATATTGTAATTCATATTAGTAGGCATTTTTATGCATTGAATCATAAAATAGTGTGCAGACAGAAATTAGAGGTTATTCACAAAATATATAATACAGTATTAATCAATCACCCGTGTTCTGTATCGAATTTTTGTATGCTCAATTCTAATGTGTATAATTTTATTATAAATAAAGTTATGTGTTATTATATTTATACATATATGAATATCTTTAAAAATAATTATAGTATAGATTAAATTAAACAAAAAAGTATATTAAGTTAGGTTGTCGTATATTTTATCTAATGCTCTAATGCATCTGCAATATAGGAATTTATACGTGTTTTCATTCCAACTTTTGAATATATTGATGTAGTAGAGTAATACAAATTCTAAAATATGTATAATCAAAATTTTTTACAAATTATTTTTGGGATAAACCTCTTTAAGCTTATGATTTTTTCTTCTTCGAAAATTGAAATATGACACTTTTTAAAATGTTAAATAATTAATTTACTAATTTATATATTTTTAGTTTTTAGAAGAATAAAATCAAAAAAATAATGGGAGAAAGTCAATCTCAGTATACATTAGACATTTCAATTTTTTTATAGAATTCTTATCGATATACTGATTTAATCAGTACGTCTGAATAAAAATAAGTTCCTTTACTCCTGCATAAGTTAAATAACGATGGAAAATGAACAATATAAATTCGTCGTTTTATTTGAATTTCTAATTATTATTGTTTCTTGGACAGAATTCTGAGTTCTTAGTTGTTCATAGTCATTACTAATTTCGTATACGTCATTCTATCATCAGTTCAAGTTGTTTCGTATTCGTTCTTTATTTTTTAGTTAAATTTAATTTCGGCCGTACTATAACATTCAAAAGTGACGATGACAAATGGTTTAAGAACAACAAAATATTTTCCTATTTCGTGGATAAATTCATCACCTCCTGAGACCTTTTTTTCTTTCGTTGAATTTTAAAATAGAGTTTTTCATTTTTAAGAGATTATTTTTTTTTTTGTAATTTATAAAATTGTGAATATATTATATTGTTAGCTATAAGCAATAAACAAAAATATTTGAAATTTAAATAATTTAAAAATATTAAACAGATTATGCAACTTTGTAAATTGTATGAATTCATATTATATATTTTAGAAATGATAAGAAACAAATTAATACAAAATGTGATGAAAATACAAATTTACTGACTAATCGTTGGATGACTTTTTCGGCGACAATAATGGAAATAAATGATATTGGTAAGAAATTAGATTTTATAGTTTGAAAAATAATTGATTTATGTCAGTATTGGTTAAATTGACTAACAATAAACAATACATATATATATAAATTCAACAACCACTGTATTAATGATTTTAGAAAAACCTAATTTGCAGATAACACAGTTCACTCACAAACATGACCATCGTATTATATTTTAAGACTGGTTAATATAATTATAATATTACTAATATTAAAACCTAAGATTAATTAAATCACATCTGTAACGCATATTCCAATGGGTAAAATTCCAAGCAACTTAAGTTTGTTTCTATTAATTCACAACACTTGAATACATTGCCATAATTAAATACTTACTACTTATTTAAAAAAAACAATGATTAAATTATAAGTAGAATGCACGACGAAAATACGTATTAATTTTTTAATTAAATTTATTTTCTATAAAATAAAAAATATAAATGAAAACAATCTAAAACAACTAGAAGCTAAAGGAGTTATTACGAACTGAATATTTTCTATTAAACTACCTTTAAAACTTTCTAAAATATTTTTCGGTCTTTTTGAATGCAGTTTTTAAAGTATTTTAGTCCTAAGAGACCTTTGGAATTCTCTCAGTTGTGTACTTAGAAAAAAAAACATAGCGATGTGGTCAACTTTTTCTACTTCACCACTGACAAGTAAATCCTCGCCAAATGTTGCTTCATCTTGGGTAGACGATCGCATGGGATTTTTAGTAACCAGACTTACCTTCCTTTCCGTCAACGTAATCTTTGTTTAGTAGTGCTGCCATATCATAATAAAGTATACATACATACACATATATAATGTATGTGTGTGTATTAGTACATGAAGAACGTGAAATAAAAAATAAAGTCAGACAAGATAAAAAGGTTGTGAACAATGTCCCTTAAATTTCATCATTCAATAAAAAATGTCCATATTTAATTGACTGTTTGAATAATTGTTATTACCATCATTTGATGCACATACACTAATAGTAGAGTAACATTATATTTTATATAAAACATTAGCTAAAACGATATTGTTTGCTGTTTGGTGGATCTTTATAATATTTATAGTTTGGTAAATTTCATAACATACTGATTTTAATTATGCCTTGCTACGGTATATTATAAACATAATCTTTACAAAAATCAGATTGATATTTGTAATCTAATTGTTTTAATAAGTCTTTATGAGAAATATAAAATCCTTATTTGTAGAGTTTTGAATTTTACTTATTTTTTCATTATAATCACATACTTATATGTGGATATTCATTCCAATAATAATTATTGTTAATTATTATATTTTTTTCCATTAATTTAAACAAATATAAGCAAAATTTCCTTTAAATGTACTGTCTTTTTTAAATGATTAGTTAAAACTTTATCTGCCAAAAAATATATATCGTATAACTACAATCTTTTAATATTTAATATTATAATATTCTCATTAAATATTAAAGCACAAAATTAAAATACCCTTGAACTACATATATTTGGCACTTGTTTTGCTTCAACAACCTCGGTACAGGAAAAAAAATATCGGTATTTTGATTTATTTTGAATTTGAACGTGTTTCTAACGAAAAAAGCTTCGATGTCAACTTAAATGTTAGGTTATTATCGTTGTATATTATGCATTTCGTTAAATTTGAGAACAATTTATTCGTAATTTATTGTTCGTAGATAACTATTATGTAATTGGATTTAGAAATATCACGTTTTTATAATCGACGATCTTCCTGCTGATTCTCCGCCTTCGTTGCGATTTTTGTCACTACTTTGAATAATTTAATTTTGACTTTTGAGAAATATTACAAAGTATAAATTAGGAAAATCGTGTTTTATTTTCTGACAGATTACATTTTCTATTTGCACATTTCATTGGGACGAAATCCATTTAAATGGATCATATTTTTATAGTAATTTTAACGTCATTATCACATAATGTTAATATATTTTTATCGTATTTATATTTTAAATACTATATTATTGCGTTAATAGTAATATCAATGGCTCGTTATAATGAATTTCGTTTTTCTCACTCAAATAACAGTTATCGACCACCACCAGCTGAACTACATTATTGTGAGGACATGGGTAATGGATATATTCTATTATTGATTTAATTTACTTTCGTGGAAGTGAAATCGACCATTACGTATGTTTATGGTTCGTTTATGGCGAATAATTGTAATTGCATTACAACGTAATATTAATTTTCCGCAGTTATTTTATGCTTTTGTAAATTTCTATTTGAACCGTAATATGGGTACCTCCAATACGAAAATAATGACCCATTCCCCGTTATCGTTTCTAAACAACTGCTGAGGACTTTTTGATTGGTATATCGGCTTCCGATGAAAATTGAATTGTTTAATGATTGATTAAAGCAAAAGAGTATTCCAAATTGAGGAATTCCAATAATCAGACATAAATATTTGTTAATCAAAACGGTTGATGTATTTTAAACTATTTAGGGAAAACACGGTTTTATTCATTGCATATGTATAGAATCTAAAAAACAAGTGAACATATTGTATTTTATCACAAATTATAGTATATATATATATATATACTCGTATATTAAATATTATATAAAATGATATTTAGTAATTAATTCTTTAAATATTTAACTGTTATATTGAAACTAGGTAGAACAGAAAAATATGACACATACCTAATTGCTAATATGTGCTTAAATTATATACATTTTAAATTATGTAAAATAAAATATTTAGAAAACAATAACATTATCTATTATAGTATTATCTGGAAAACGTATGATTTATAATTGTAAAAATTATACAAAAAGATAACAATATATTACTTCCAAATTGATCAAACTTGGAATCAAATTTAGTAAAATTATGTTTATTTATATGGTTGTTTTGCGAAATATCAAAATAAATATTCTATTCTAAATTTCTAAAAATTTAAAAGTTATATCTATATTTTCAAGTTAAATTAATAATGGTATTAACACGTGATTCTTGTAATAAATTTTAAATAAACTACACTTTAGGCATAAA
This sequence comes from Rhopalosiphum nymphaeae, assembly GCA_036289425.1. NCBI lineage: Eukaryota > Metazoa > Arthropoda > Insecta > Hemiptera > Aphididae > Rhopalosiphum > Rhopalosiphum nymphaeae. The sequence continues at coordinate 47,233,422 of JAZAQC010000006.1, read as the reverse complement.
AATAGTTAAACATTCTGAGTACTTCATAAGTATTTTAAAATAAAAAAATAAACATTTTCTATAACCTTTCTTTTGAAGCACATCTTTTATAATGCTTACTCAATAATAAATATTAGAAAAAATCATAAATTTGATATGATAATATTATTATCATATAAATACATATTTATATAAATATCATAAGTTACAAAATTAATACGAAATTACTAAATTTAATTTCATCCAAAATTACATTATTATAATTTTTATTTATTTTTTAAATTCTTTTATGAACAAATTAACTATTCGTATTTTCACGATAGACTTACTCATAGTTAAAAAAAAATCCAAAAATTGTGATCCTCAGTAAAAATTTAACTCAAAGTGTATAATATTATTACAAAACAGTTGTTTTTTGGTTGTTATTTTTTTCCGTAATTTTCTAGAAAGCCACTGGGAAATTATAAATATAAACTTTATGTTCAATGGTATAACTTCCAATGCTCAAAAATTGTTTAAAAAAAGAAAAAAAGAAAAGAAAACACCATTAGTGTTTTGCTCAGAACCTTATATTACTGAGTTGAGATCAAAAAAAAAAAATAAATAAATAAAAGGCCAAGTTTTCGTACTTTAAAATCTTAGAAAATTACCTACAAAAGTTTCAAATTCATTAGCTAGCTAAAGCAAAGAATAATTGTTATTAAAATATTAAAACGCAAAGTACACATACGTATTTAAGGTGTACATATAAAAAAAATATATATTTTACAATTTATTTTTTCCGTCTATCATTGATGTTTTGGTACGTCATATATGTTTGATAATAATAATATAATTTTTATTTTGAGTCTTATAGTCACTGTTTTACTTGTTGAATAAAGAAGACCTTTATACATAGTTATTATGTGTAATCGTAGTGTGAAAGTCATTCGCATCATTAAAAATATAATAATTAAATGTCAACATAAAATTCTGATTTAGTGCGCAGGATGGCCTTTTCTTATATTTGTTCGGAAGAATGGTCCATTTACGAATTTCCCCGCACTCTGCATGTCATATTCGCGTAGTTGTCTATTGTATACGTTTCCCGACCGGAACCCCAGATCCCCTATTAAAAACGGTTCTTTGTTCCATCAGCAGAGCCCCTTTCGTTTGTTTTGCTAGTCCGGCAAAGGCCAAAAGCCTTATCAGATAAAACCATCCACTCCTGCAGATCGGCTTTACGCCGAACAATATATTATATATAATAAATAACATGCATTATATAGCTATAAATCATTCGTAAAGGAAACAGCCTCTATATTATGTCGGTATGTAGCACGAATTAAAAAAAAAATGCGTATACTTAACTTATATTATAAACGTTGAACTCAAATTTCCAAAAAAATTTTTAGAACTTTGCCCTCACTGTACACCATAATATTATGTTTGACTAATATATACACCTATACAGCAAATGTGTGCAATACGAAATTGTTTTAAAAAATAAAAGCTGGTTCTATATATTATGCACAACATAATTGACCCGATTGTTATGCATTGGTGACACGATAATATTATATTATCATAATTTATTATTCAAATGTACTTTCAAACCGAGTTTATATAATGGCGAGTCGAGACGAATATAAGATTATTATTATTATTATTATTATTACACATGAACGTAGTGCATTATTATTACACGTAAAATACTACCTATGTTGCTTTTCCGTAAAAAAAAAAAAAAAACCGGCGGCGTAGGTATATATTATATAAATATTACTTAATGTACATATGTATATCGTTCCATGCCCGTGTCAAGTAATAATCGAATAGAGCTCGAAACAGTTGTCGTCGGACGTCGTCAAGCGTGTACGGTGTGTAACACACATTTTTACTTTAAAAAGAAATACATATATTTTGAACGCACTACCGTGACTATAAAATATGTATTGTATATTATTCTCCTATAATGTATGCGTTAATACACCGAGCAACTTTTTTAAGCCTATTTTTGTAACTGGAGTCGCGTTTTTATCATTATTTCTGTATTTATTTTTATATAATTTTCTACGTTAATTTATTTATAATAATATTTTGATTGGATAGAGAAAAAATTTCAAGGACGATTAAAATAATAAGTTTATAAAAAAGTATTCGCGAGCACAACCGCTGGCGACTTAACACTCCCGGTGAGTTAATATATAATAATATTTAAGTACCAATATGATTCTAGATAATACTTACTCAAATTCAATAAATGTAAACATTTTTTAAAATAGGTTAAGTATAAATTATTACAGTGACAAATTTTTTGGAAAAATTTAGCGAACATAATATAATTATTGGCCAATCAAAAATTAACGTTTAGGACCTCCTGTGACGATATTTTTCCTTTGATAATAATGACGGCTTTGCATTCTGTATTGATGGTTGAACCAACAATCTATTACTGCAATTTCCTAACTGCCAACTATCGATTTAACAATAAATGGGAGAGTTATAAAAATTGCAAAATTGATGTTTAGTTGGAAAAATAAAATACGTATATAGATCTGGTACCATATAATGTGAAAACAAAATATAAGATAGTTTATTAATTGTCATACATTTTTTATCTTCCTACGTATTTAATATATTTTTTAAGGTTTTAATAAACTAATAAAACACGATTAAGACATTTGAAAACTAAATAAAAATAGTAAATTATTTAATTTATTAAAGTGATGTAAATCAATATTGATTTCATACAAGATTGCTGGTTAGTTTTTCTAACATAAATTAAAAATATAAAATATAGTCATCATTTTCTTTTCATAGGGATATGAAATTAGAATTCTGAAAAAAAGTCGTCAAAATGGCTTAATTTTATAGCTTAAAAATCATAGTATTTTTAATTCAAATATTTCAGACTCGAGGATTCCTCCTTATATTTGTATTTGTTTCTTACTACCATGTATAAAATATATCATCCTGCCACCGCAATATTATTTTTCGGCATTGACGCAAGGGAAATCAAAACAGAAACAAACGATCCTTAACGTTAGCCTACGTTCTATTTTCGTTAAGAATAATAATTTTAGAATTGTAGAGGTAAGCGAAGTGGCGAGTATCAATTCGATTATCGTATGACGGAATTTCAAACTATTTGGAATTTAAAAATGCCTTTATAACAATCATAATTTTGTATTGGTACATGTATTCATCGAACTAAAAATATTGGTCGTATTAATTGATACTCATCAATAATTTTTAAATGTATTAATTTATTATTGAAACCTTTTTTTCTTTATATTTTGTTTTAACTTAATTGTTATTTAGATCTTCATTATAAATTATTATATAATATACATGCCTTGTAGGAAAATTAAAAAAATATATTTATCATGTCCACTGTAGTTACACAGTGTAATAATAAAAAAAAAAATAAGCAATTAAGTATCACAATAATTCACTATAACGATAAAGTTGATAAATTTAAAATCTAAAATAATGCGTTTTATATAATATTATAAAGTCATACGGTCAGTGTTTATTATAACCGGATATCGTGGGCTTTTTTGATATTGGATCATAGTATTTACATTAATCTATCGGTATCAATTATCGGTTTATCGGCTATTTGGAAAATGTTACACCTGATCAGGTGGATCATAAATATTATACATTTGTAATATTATATTTTACTATAAAATACAGAACTGAAGTATACGCGAACTTTTTAGAGGCTATCGACATCAGTGTGTATATTATAATATAATGTAATTTGAGATAAACTTTTGTTAATCGCAGAAATATTTAAACAATATTATTCACATTGAGTCATTCTATATAAATAACACAAATTATACATTTTTTTTCTTGACAGAGTTTGTTCATTAAAAAGCGCGCCAATATCTTTTCGCGAGGTTCGTTTTTGAAAACTCATCTTATAGTTCTTTGGCTTACTCGTTGTATTTACCACTGTATAACATAAATCTCACAGTAAAACAAAATAACTACGTTCCCCGGGGCTCTGTAGTCGAATTTGCAGGAGTGGTGGATTTAATACGATTTTACAATCAGATATGACCGTGGCGAAGCGAATTACGGTTAGAGTGATTTAATTAGTTCGTGGTCAGAGTGGAAGCCGGCTCATTAGCACAGATCCATAGAATCAATGAAAAAACAAAAAGCAAAATATTTTTACTCACTCTACTTTCCTGGCGTATCATGTATTTTATTAAGACTGGGAACTTCCGTTTATTAAAATTCACAATTAAGTTAAAAGTTCAGAATTGATTACCTACATATTTTTTTTTTACACAAGTCGTTAAGATTTAACTTATAAGGTATTTGACGTTATTGTTAAATGCAACAATGAAGTAAAGTTTATAAAATCAAAGAAAAAAAAAATAACTTACTCGTTAAGGTAAAAAGTTAATGTTCAAGTTTTGTATTGTAATGGTTTTAACAACTGATTAACTTAATTTATTTTTTATTTTTATCTCTGTTTAATGGTAAAATTAAATTCACATAAGGTATTAAAGAAAATTAAATGGCTATAAAAAAGAAATCATAAATAATTCTGCCCATCATCCACTCGTAAATATTCAATTATTTCATGTGATTTTTATATTATGAAATTAAACCGACTGATAGTACTAAAAATCATTTGTATCGTTGTTATTTCAAATGTAAAATGTTTTTGTTTATTATTGCAATATATTTTATTTGATGTCATTTTAATACTTTAGTTTATTGTTATTCATTTTAACCTCTTCAATCGTCATACATGAGAATTTTATTTTTTTTGACGCATATTTTGTTCGTATTTACTATTTAAAAAATATCCTCAATAGGAGAGAACAAAGTTTTAATAATATAAAATCTGGAATTTCACAATAAATACACGTTTGTGTTAGTTTTAGAAAACTTTAACATTTTTTAAAACTATCGTAAGCGAATAAACTGTTGAAAAATATTTTAACCATATTTATTATTTATATCGAAACAAATTAAATAAATGTGTTTTTTAATATTATAATTAACATACATATTTTTTTGTTTATCTGAAACCACTATTGTGATGCGGTCACATGGTTAAAATGTCACAGTATTGTACGATCGAATGCGTTTATCCGGCATAAACGATAACCAAACATGAATATAATTGTAATAATAATAATAATAATAACAACAAAATAAGACGTGTACAACGAGGTTGTATAATATTCCGTTTGCGTGTCTCTACAAAAATTGTTAACCGCCAGCTGACAGAAGCGACGGGTCGTCGCGATGCATCAAAATTACATAGTTAATAATATTAAATATACTATTATCACGCGTCACGTCATCGCGCAACGTATCGCTGATTTTTCAATATTCTTGGCATTTTTATTCCGCTTCCGAGGAGTTAAGGAGCGGTGGAGTTTGTGATTTGGCGACAACCAAGACACCCTACGATATTATTCATATGACGGCATTATGATGCGTGGAAGTGGCGAAGTATCAACATTTCGATCTAGGTCACGAGCGACCGAATTCGAATAAATGTGGGAAACGTTACGCGTTCGTTGCTGTTGTTGTTTCCCTCCGACATAGGTAAGTGTGTGTACATGATATTATGCAAAAAGGAAAAATGGCAAACAAGAGCACAACGCCAACTATACAAATCATATAATATAGCAGTCGACACGGAACGGGGGTGTATATAATATTTTATCAGTATAACAAATTGTTGTCGGTCTCCCCTATGTTTTTATTTTGTTTTTCGACGTTGCGGCTTTTATATCTTTTTATATACGCGCGTACACACGCACACCTAAATATGGATGTATATATATATATATATATATATATATATATATATATCTACTGCTGCAGTACGCGGGGGTTATAGGGCACGAACGATATTTCGAGAGGACATGGCTAGAATATTAAAAAAAATAACAAGAGGACAGTCGACAGTCCCGTGTGTAGAGCGGCGGTAAGAAATTTAAACACAAGCTCCACCACTAGATAAAAAAAAAAAAAAAAAAAAATACAGTAAAGTATTCATGTGAGATATATTGTATACGGGGTGATTCACCAATCAGGTCACTCTTTTCTTTTCCTCGAATAGGTAATGTAGTAGATAAAAATCTGATTTTTGTAATTTTCAAACACGCTTAAAGACTATGTTTTCGAATAATTATCAAGATTTTTTAAACTATACAATAATAGTGTACTAGTAAGATACAGACTTATTTTTCTTATTTTCTTTTTAATGACAAGTATTTTTAAGTATTAATCGATTAATATTATATTAACTATAAATATAAACAGTAATTATTTATGTACAATATAACTTAAAGATATTGTCTCTGTAGATAAACGTATTATAACATTTCAAATATCAGATTTTTAGTGACTAAATGAAGAAAAGAGGAAATGAGCACTGGTTTGGCGAATCATCCTGTATACGAATACATATATTGTATATACACTATATTGTATCATTGCGTTAACTTATATTATATAGAACATTTGAAAATCCGCAAAAAAACGTACCGCGTTGCATCATCAGTGGCACGAGGTGGATTTTCGTAAACATTGTTTTCATCTTAGACGAAAAACTCACTTAATTCTGCGTTTATTGTGCGGAGGTTAAGTCCGGTAACGCTGGGCGATCCCATACCCATATAATATTATTATACATGTACAATACCTATATCGGATATCCGTATCCGGCCGGCATACAAATGTACTAGGATGATGCCCCGTGTACGTACGGCAACGCAGTTATATGTCCGGCCCACGTGTGTGTTTTAGTGAACTTCGCGCTGTTTCAGACAATAAATGACGCGATTTACGACGGTCGTAAAAACGACTGCTGCTTTATATTATTATTATTATTATTATTATTATTATTATTATTATTATTACACGTGCTCGCCGACCAGCAGAGCGGATTGAATTTCGGCCAAGGTATAACGCTGTGTGGCACGCTTTGCACATTCATCGTGGAGCGCGGGATGGGTTTAAAATCCAACGGCCGTGTACGGACGTAGACGATACGGACGCGCTGTGGCTCGCGAGTGCGCGAAACTTTTGGACTTCGAACGCGATGCACAGATACCGATAACCCGTCGTCCGTGACAAATTAAACATTATCTTTCTGATGATTTCCTGTGTATAGGTGCTATACGGTATTATAATGTATGCATTGTCTGCGTTGTATACCTTCATGGCTGTGTTTATGTTTTACGATTGTTATACAAACCGCGCTGTAGCGATATAGGAAAATCGTTTTTTTGCCATCTTAACGAAACACAATATTTTACGCAACAACGACAACAAAAACGAAATTAAACTTACAGTGAACATAATTTTAAGGTTTATCTTCATGGTACAATGGTACAGATTTTACTATTGCACGATACGGTTTTATATGACAGATAATGAAATCTGCGCGAGCTAAATTAATTATTAGTTTTAGGGTTTCTATAATATTGCGAATAAAAACCCTTTTACGCACGTATGACGTTTATCCTTGTAACTTATTGTAACGGCTACTCCTTACACATTATGCATTATGATGCTATGTTAAAGATAATAATATAACATATTATGGTTAGATGTTAAAAATTATTTATTATCTGATTGAAGTTAAAACAATTAAAACATTTTTTTTACATATATATATCATACATAGATATTTTTCAGTAGGTTATGGTTTTACAATATTTTTATATTTCTAACTAAAGATTTGATTAAAAATTGTTCAGATTGTACCTATTACGACGTTATTAACAATCAACCGAAAGTAAACAAAATAAAGACGTACGTATTATCATTAATATTTTTTAAATGCCAATATTCTAAAATGTTGTTTAATAAAAAATAACACTTTTTTTATTATTTAACATATTAAATAAATCATTATTTTAATTTATAACTGTTTTGTTATTACAATATATTATGCAATAATATATTTTACAATTAAAAAAAAAAAATGATTAATAACAATTTCTAAAATGTGATAAAAAGATTTTATTTAAATAAAGTAATCAAAGAGTAACTTAAATTCACATATGATATTCATTTAAAAATAATATTATTGAAGTAAATAAATGTATACAATGTGTATTGTCTACTAGAGTATAATATTTAGATATTGGTTTAGATGGCGCCAAAAAGATAAAAAATAGTACAATAATAATAATACATACATTTGTAACAGTAGACAATATTATGAAACACAATTTACAAATTATAATTATGATATGATCAAAAAATTATTGACTTTGACCATAATTACAACGATGTATCGTTTTCAGAGCGAAGGAAATACTTTGGAATATTATTTGGTATCGAATTCAAAGCTTCAGAGCAATCTATTAAAAGATTATAAATCCATAATACATCAAAAAAATTCTTTCCTAGCTATAGATTTAACAACTCTAAAATAAAATACTATTATTATAAATCATAATTATTAACAAAGCATTGTCATAGCGTACCTAAAGTTATTTTATTAGATTATGTTCTATAACACTTTAAAGTAAGAAAAACCGTATTATTTGTATACATACTCTTTAAATTATACTTATGGACGATTTTAAAATATAATGTTTTTTTTAACTTATTTGAGTATCTAGTTGTTGTAGCTGTTATTTACTTTTTTTAATGTGATCATTTTGTTGTGTTATAATTAAAATAATACGTATTTTTAATTAGGCCCATCTTGTTACTATTATTATTACCCATCTCAAAACAGCAAATGTTCCATACAATTGTGTTTAAGACTAATCAGACTGTACACTTTATTATTGAACATGTAATATGTAATATAACTGTGTACTACGGTATCACGCGTTTACATACATTTAATGATATCCGTTGATAGACATGATGATGCGACAGGCTGTCTTGAAGATACTATTAAACACCTGAGCACATTGTCTGAAAATGAACTATTTAAAAAATAAAATAACAATACCCTCAAAAATATGAATAACTTATAAATGTATATATATTAAATAAATAAATATTTTCCATAACATTGTTATGAGATTTTTCGAATGTAATAATAAAATATTATTTTAATATATTCTCATAAGCATAAAAAATGTGTTATTATTTAATTTCAATATTAAATAAATAGCTATTGGTACCAATATTTAATTGAGCGTGGCATTTCCAACTTAATAAACTATTATATAGCACATTATTAAAAATGTACGCTTTAGCGATAACAAAAATTCTTTGACTCGGGTAAAATGTCAAATGAAAAATATTATTTAACAGAAAATCCAGTGGGATCGTGATAAGAAAAATAAGGAAAAACATAATATAATGTTATGCTGTATATCATAACTTAGTATTAAAGCTGCTGGAAACATTGTGAATTGTTTCAGTAAAAATAAATTGAATACGATAAATCTCAAAGGACTTTTCATCAAACCTTTACGAGTTACATCAGTTGTTTCATGTGGTAGAAACTGTAATTTTAAACGTTTATCGTAGACTTGCTAAACACATTGTTTGTTAGTTAAGACTATCAATTGTCTTATTTTACTTGTTGTCGAATGTGGTTTACATAGTGATTATCGGGATTACCATTGCAACAAAGGTTATATGTGTAGGATGTTTGTGGGGATGTGGACTGTCCTCTGGTTTAAGGAGCTTATCCTATCCGAATTGTTGGGAGCGAGTGCTGCACTCTTAACGAGCATAATCCTCCCCTCCGTTTTACGTGACAAGGCGCTAAAGGGACTTGCCACGTTGTCATTAACCTCAATGTGTACAACATCCGCGTTCAGTCACTTTATCGGTTGATTATAGTGTTGTGATCGTCTGCTGGGTATCTTTCGAAAATACCGAACAATTGTATATACTTGTATAACTAATAGGGTACTATTATTATATATTTTATTTGTAGTGGTTTTAAATTTCGTATATTTCGTATAAAGTTTACGTTAAATTTGATATTTCACTATAAAAAGAGTTTAGAAAGGAGTTCCATAAGTCAAACACGTTTTTTTTTCACTTAGATAATTAAATTAATATTTTTTGTCAAAATATAAGTCGTATAAACATCGTATCACATTATATAATTATTTTTAAATGGGAATATTTTTAATTAAATATTTCATGTTTAAAATGGTATACATAATATACAGTAGTAAAAAAGTATCGTTTTGATTTATGACTACGGGATAAATTAAATAATAAAAATATTGGGGTCGTACATGTTATATAGCATGTATTGAGAACTTAGGATTTAATATAGAATTTTGATTGATACACACAGATATCAAAATAATGCATATCTAAACAGTATATATAAATTAAAATTATTAGTTGCTCTCGTTTATAAATGTGTTCTCAAAACAAGTTTTTATTGCAATAGAACACTATTTAAATATTATAAAAAAACTAAAAAGTTTTTAAAAATATGGTTTTACACTTTAAAGATACCAACGAATGTATGATTAGTCGCCCTTGATATTTCAAATATGTTTAACGATTTTTTGGTTGTTAGAGATCATATTATATGAGATTACTTAAGTTAATAATATATTATTGATCATTTGATTATCACGTAGACAACTAAGGGAAATGTAAACAAAATATCGAAAACGTCCGATGTTTACACACAAATCCTAAAATAAACTCCTAATTAAATAGATTTATCTGTGTAGATTGTATAATTTATTAGGTATTACCTATATATTAAATATAATGTCTAACGAATGTATGAAAAATAACACGAATTTTAGCTTAGAAAACCTGAACCCCTAAACACGCCAAACGAGTAAGACGTACTTTGTACGCTCAAATAGAGATGTAACCCCGTGGGAAATCTCCACAGAAATATCTGAAAAAAATTCAGCGAAATAAAACCAATGTAGCTAAAACGAGATCAAATATGACAAAGTGGGTAAATTGACAGAGGTCGGCGACCGGACGTCCACTAAACGACGACGTTGTACCGGCTCTATTTTGACTTCAAAATTGTTTACATATTTTAATGATTTTAAAGAATATTGTAAATATTTGAACTTTAAACGCATATAAAAAAAATTGTAACCAATGTTTTTCAGACTTTTTAATTGTTGTAAGACATTTGAAAACCATTCTCAAGATGAATGTTGATGTATTTTTAATACTCTAAAAGGCGATTAAAGTCACGAAAACATTACACGGCATTGTAAAATCAATACATTTAACGCTCCGTTGGAAATCTATAATATTAAATGTGTATATTGTAATAATGATTGAACGTTGGATGCTTTTGGTTCAAGTGTATGTAATGACATTCAACGTTAAACGATTAATCCCGGAATTATATAAAATATTTTTTTGTAAGTTTCCTACAAAAAATAAATATATTAGATATTGTGATGTACTTATTGTTGAAATATACAATTAATATCAATATGCATACATTGTAATCACGCGGTTGCACGTGTCAATATATTGTGTATAATAGTTTATTTCTACTGCAATGTGAATCATTTCTTATTAATATCACACACACATAGGTATGACGTCAACGACGCGTATGTATAGGCATAGGGCTCTCGTCGTGTATAAGACTCACTCTCGGACACGGTACGTCATACGACGCGTGTCTATATCAGTTGTATATAAACTTTTATATTATAATCAAAAATTCGTGTTACTATTTGTGTTAAATACCTCAATACTCAAATTCACTCAAGTTTAATTTCAACACCTATCATTCATCGCGAAACCCAAAAATGCAAATTTAACGGTTACTTATAACAAGTAAAATGTACAATTTCCATTTATATTAAAAATATTGTAAGTAAAACTAAAAATTAAACTAAATTGTTGTGTAGAACTTATTAATTCATCAAAATAAAAAATGTATTTTAAAAACAATGCTTGCTTTCCCCAAAACCATTACAATAATTTAAAGTCTATTATTTATATAAATATAATTAAAAAAATAAAATAAAATCTATTGATTAAATAATATTTATGAGTCTTGAAATTACTTCCAGAGTTATTTAAACTGAGCATCGCTTTTTTAAGATGCATCGTGAGTGTTAGTCTAGTAAGCTGTTGTACAACAGTAATTAAAAATGTTATACTTGACATAAAACATTTAATTTCATGCTATGCATAACTACATTTTGTAATCTGATAATTTATGTATACTTTTTTAAATTATTTATAAATGAGTAAATTTATTCGTGTATATAAATTATAAATGATATATTTCATTTTACTTGTAAGTTGGGAGACACCAAAGTGATAAGTTTGAATTCCGGGAGTGTACAATAATAAGCACTATTGTGATTTTTGAATTTGACAAGAATATTATTATTATTTTTGTTTATTCTTGATAATGTCTTAAGGACACAGACTGAAATAAAAAGTTTCAGTAATATCTTTAGGATAGCTTTGATAATAATTAATTTTAGCCATTCGATAATTGGACTATGACCACAGTGTTTCAAGCATTATAAGTTACGATTTCTTAGGGTCAGTAAATCATTCTTTTTCAGTGGCGTTCTACCAAGGGAATCTCTGAAAAACTGTGTATTACTTCCAGTAGAAAAAAATGATTAGGATAAAATAATTATATTATATTATATTATTTTAAAGCAAAACAAAGTTTTCTTATATTTTTAGGCATGTATTAATCTAATTTTTTCAAAATAACAAAATAATTATTTGTATCTGTTAATTTCTGACGGAAAATTAATGTGCATTTATAATTGTTTTAGTTTCCGAGAGTCGAGAAAAAGCTATTATATATTTCGTGTTTTTGCAACTTTTTGCCTAATAATATTATTTTTTGTTAATAAATGTCAGTGGGATTAATAAAAATTAACGTTATGCAAATACCAAAGGCCTAATTTTATAATGTTTTCACTTGGGTTTTGGTCGTGCACTATTATTACACAGTAAACATAAGACATACAATTCGTCAATGCGAAAAGAGTTATACCACCAAAATAGAACGATGTAAGAATGTGACGTACAAACAAAATGCATGCATAGATACGTTTTAAAACGTACAGCATATTATATTTTCATTTGAAAAAATGCGTTTGTATCTTCACGTCATGTCATTCTTCGAATTCCACGAAACGTCTGGGCATTTGAAAATAATAATATGATCTCGGTGTTGAGATCATAAAACGATCACTTAAGAATTCCTAAAAATCATCAGCATTTAAATAGAGTTATACTTAAAATAAGGCGTGATTAAGGTTTGTGAATCATCTTGTATATCGTGCACGCGATGACAGTGCAATATATTGCACGTGTATGTTTTGTAGTACGAATAATAATACGTCGGAGAACGGTTACCGGGACACTGCCGTCGGGCGAGTGCCTTTCCGATTTGGTAGTATTATATTTACACGTATGATATACGCTCTTATTTATTTCCATACCGACATCGTCATCACTTTATTGGACGTCTTGAAGTGTTCTATTCGTCAGCTGCCGTGGGACCCATAAAGAAGGGAAAAGAAAAACCCAACGACCCGTCTACGCGATCCGCGTCGACCCCGTCGTGATAATATACGTAAATAATATCACGCGGTTCTCGGAGATTTTTTACATCATTGAGGTGGTAGCGGTGGTAGTCTATAAACGCAATGATAAATTATATCTTAAATACGACCTACGACCTACACGTGTCACGGTATTTTCACAGTCGCGAGACGTGAGTTCGATCAAATACATAATACGCTGTGCAGTACGCGCCAAACTAGTATGACATCGATGGCCGATAATTGAATTTCTCTGTCCGCTTGACAGATGAGTGATTCACCGAGAACGTCCTACACACTTCTATTCGCTATTTAACCGAATTCGGATTTATTGAAATGTTTTATTAAGCTCAATGTGGATTTTATAATAAATAATGTTTCAAACCCATCAGGCTGATAGTATTGTAAAACAATAATGTGATCTTTATGCGCCGCATGCGTTCGCCAAGCGATCGGGGTATTATAACTATACGGATGTGGATATATTTTGAGTATTTTTTCGTGTTATATATTTTCATTGTTATTCTTCTTACAAATATATTATTATCACACGGCGCAAAAACACCTGAAGACGGGCGACATGTGATTTCATTATTCAGCGCACGTATTTTTCAAGTCGTCCGTCTAATTGAATTATGGTTCGTATAAAGTACTACGTATATGGTCGGGTTATAGGACGCAATCGGTCAAGACTTTTATTTTAGTGTTAAATTCCAATCGCACCTAGAAATGCGTATTTCATTATTATTTTTTTGAATTAAAGCCGACAAACAAATATTTACGGTCGCTCAAAAGAGCGTGTTCGATTATTATCGTCTACCGCAGCTGTAGGAAACCTTTTTTTTTTACTTAGATCACACATTAAAAGATGTCTTTGAAACTCGGGCTGTATAATATTTGACAATTATAATGCACAGGTTACGGAGAAGATGATACGGTTCCGGTTTGTTGTCATTCGTTATCAAACGCTTACCGCCGACCGATATATTATATATTTTCTCTACGACCGACAGTCTGTGGCGACCGATGTCGAATTGATACTTCCCGCGTCTATTCATATACATTTGTGGAACAGTCACGATAACATGGCATTCGCTGGACCACACCACAAGGGTTGTGTAAGTCGCTTGCAAATAATTGACTCTGTATATGACGCACACACTTGTCCATACTATGTTACGTAAAAAATACGTAATACAATTCAACGACCTGAAGATATTATTTATTAAATTAATATTTACTATTAAGATAGATTTTATAATTATTGTAAATTTAACTATAATAAAATATGTATAATTATAATAAGACATTTTACAACGTGTCGTATAATAGTTGAATGTAAATTTTATAATTGTGCGACTTTTTATACTGATTTTATTTTTTTAGATTCATAAAAAAGCTTTTTTGGCCGGAGAATAAGGCGTATAATCTACTATTAATAGACTGAGGCTAGTCTACGTTGGTCTGTGATTGACATATTCTAGTATTTTAGTTAACAGCAAGTGTAGGTATATAATATTGTATAAGTAAAATAAACCCGTATTATATGATTTATACGTATATTCTATGGTTTCGTGGTTTTATATAAATACCGCACAAACAGATTTTGAATTTTATCGAAATTGTGCTTTGAAGCATCAAGTTCAGTGAGCCATTCGTGTTGATAAAGTGACCGATTGAAGATTTTTTAAACCTATAGATAGATAATAATCGTTTCAAATTCATGGAAGCTATTGGACGTGTCTATGGTATAAATTAATCACTTTGTATTTTTAATCAGAAGTAGAATATAAACAAGTGGTAAAATAGTTTGTTTTTTTTAAATAAATAAATAAAGTAAATAAATAAATAAGTAAATAATATTATTTGTTTTATCATTTATTTATAAGTAAGCTTTTGCTGTTTTTTCACATCTATCCAAATGCAAATTTGTTCTGCAAATAATGATTAAATAAGTAATTTAAATTATTATATATGTAAAATTACCATTGCTGCAATATTTAATGTATATCGTTTATTAAATTTTTGGTTTTTGAAACGTATGTAATATCGACCGTTATTTCGACGAAATTACGTAGTTTTGAATCGAAGAGTAAATTGAAATTTTGATAATACATCTGAAATCAAGTGAACTTGAATTCACTTTTACTTAAAATTATATTCTTTATAAATTTACTTTGAACATTTTAAAATAAGGAATTCTCACACAGTGGTTTTACGAAAAAATCAATAAAGAACTTCATAAAATCATAAAAAAATGTTTTCGAATTTCTTACGACATTTTTAGCTTTGTTAGTGAATTGGACCAAACATATACGTTCCTTAAGACATATCGTTGTATTATTCGTTGACCACAGATTTGGTGACATATTGTGCGAATCACACACTAATGATCACACTTGCAACGGTTGGTATCAAATCCTCCGAGTCAATACAAATTGTGTTTTTTTTTTTGCGGCATAAATGAGTAGTCATCGCGGTCAATACCGTTTCCGACTTTCCAGTTCAACGAATCTTAGCAATGTCGATCATCGGCTGCATCAAATCAAGGCGCGCGTAGTCGAAGTGTCGACACGACTTTCGATCTTACCGGATGTGATTATCGATCAAAACAATCCGGAAACATGCACACATATGATATCAGGATATAAAATAAGAAGCTTGCTTTCAAACTTTTTACAAGCCGTTGTATAATATACGCGCACGCGATATCAATAGTATACGGTCGATCAAGTTACGATCTTCGTCCGTCCACATACACAATATGATAATCGGAATACCAGTTTATAATAATGTCCGAACTAAATAGCACTCGTGACGACCCACCGGCGAGTGACCGTGATGATAATACGTATTATTATTTACGACACGTGCGTGTTTTGTTATATTGTGTACCCGCTGTATGTTAATAGTTATATGTGTGTATGTGTGTGTGTGAAAGAGAGAGAGAGAGAGAGAGAGAGCTTTTTTTCGGTCGATGAAAGTTAAATGCTCGTCCTGCGTGTGTGAAATGTCCCAAGCCCCGAGGTCAGGATTTTCCGTTTCGTTGGATCGACGAACGGTTTGTGCCGAAATTGTCGTGTATAATAATATATCGTTTCCGCGCTAGTTTCGGTCAACGAACTTTGGTTGTTTTAGTTTATTTTCTCCACGACTAATATTTCATTCAGATTTTTAACCGGACACAGTGTATGCGGGACAACGATGTATATTGTACCTATGTCCATGCGTCTACTATCTGCGATCTACACGTCCGAGTAATTAGATATGTGAAACTTTCCATTAAATGCATTTGTCAAAATGTACTTTAAATTCAATGAGCCAGCAAATGTGTGCGTAACTATATCATTTAGTGTGTATGATAGTTGTACAGACTAAAATTGTATATGAATATCTTTATAAAAGTGATAAATTCGATAGTAGGATTAGATAAAATAAATCGATATAACAGTAAAAAAATTACCCGTTATAATGTACGTAAATTGTATTTTATCCGTAAAATTGGCTGAATAGCCTTATCAAGTTCATATATCTACGCGTTATATCATCGGAAAATGTGATTAATTTTAATCGATTACATCACCATCATTGAATATATCAATCTAAAAACGATTGTTCATAATGTAAATTTATTATCGTAAATTGTGTAATAGTTGTTCTTACGTAAATGTTGAACCTTTTTTTTATACTAAAAAGCTTAATTTGTATGTAATATATTGAATAATATTCAATCAATAATTAAAAAGTGTCATTTACGTAAACAAATTCAGTCTTAACCAGGGTCTCAATAGTATATTAACCTGGCATTTATATTTTTAAAAACCCCATAAAATGCAAATCACCTCCAATAATATTTTTATTTGTAATCGTTTTACCTGCCAGACCCGTATTCTTTTGTTGACATGATATTGTCGCTAGCGATATAACCGCGCTCTGTATCATCCCGACGCGGTTTGTGAAGAATTAGTTTATGGTGACATTCAAAATCATGTCGAAAAAGCTTACAAAGAAAAAAATCACCATTTTGAATTTGAGATACGTTCTTAGCTGACCTTTTTACTGACAATACAACGAATGGCAAGGCACACGATCATATGCTGTAAAAATCGAATATAATATTATCGCGGATCCAGGCATTTCCTTTTTGTAATTATAGTTGGTACCAGGGGTAGATACAATACCCCCATATTGTATAGCTCTCCCCAGCTATGGAACCTGAATCCCTCTTCTTAAATAACATTTTAAAGATTCTTTCTCGTTTATATTAATTTAATTTATAAAAATATGTAATACTTCATAGCAGGCGTTTAGAATTATTTACAAATTACGATGTATTTTAAGTTTATGGCTTATCACTTTTTAAAGCTACGAGTATTTAACTTATATTTATAATACTTTTTTAAGTGTATCATACTTTTTGTCCACCCGACCATTATTTTCATTACTAAATCCCTTCCTGGTTGGTGTGTAGAATATATTATTTCTAATACAACACTATTTCAACGCTGTTTATTATTTATTACTACACAATTTAAAATAAATTATAGTAATTTTTAAAGGGTTTGAAAGGGTAATTTGTAAAAAAGTTTGTCAAATTAATTTCGTTACTAAATCAATGATTTAATATAATGTATTTCATGCACTTCACACATCACACTTTTGACTAAACAGTAAGCCTAAAAAACTTGATATATTTATTAAAATATAAAATTATGATATTGTTATGAATATTCTGAGTTCATGTCTATTATATAATATATTGCATAATTTAAACTTTCCATACCTCAAGTAATATTAATTAATTAATTATATTCTATTAATTCATGATGAAAATGTATAAATTATATATAAACGAGATAATAATATATGTATACGATTTTCAACGAGGCCACATATTAAGGACGAAATTAAATTACCCACAGACTATTATATAATAAAGCTTAGGTTATAGACGCAAAGATAAAATATTGCAGCTAGACTTGTTTCATTAAAGATATGCAAACTTTTTAACGCTTCTCCAGTTAAAAATAAATACATTCCTTGTATTACCGTGCATTTTTTTGAAAAATATAACTTATTAGATCATTTTTCCATGGTGTTATATTCCCACAGTATAGTCTACGTAATTAATATACAAATTTGTATTATTTAAACAAATATAGTATATTATCACAAATATCTTCCACGCTATAATATAAAAATTACAACGGTTCACAGTAATGAATAAAAAAATCCTCTATTACAAACAATATTACTCAACTTGATTCGGTTAGGTACTGAATGTTTTTTTGGAAATTACCCATTCAGAAAGCTATTCAAATATTTATATTGACTTTTTGAGAGAAATTTCAAATTAAATAAATTAAATATCAAATTAATTATAATCAAATCTAAAATTAATAATAGTTATAATTACCATGAATTTAATATCATTAAAATTAAATCAAAAAATATAATAATAATATTTATTACGTATTTATATACTATGAAAACGGTGTCGTATAGGATCCCTAAAAATTATACGCAGTTAATAGCAATTACAGTTGTAAAATGATTTTTGAACAAATCACGTTCCAACAATAAACAAAATTATAACGTAATAAATTAAATTTCAAATCGTCTAAAATGTTTTTAATACTATTTAATGCGCGATTTTCGATTTTTTCTCTTCTCAGTTGGATTTTATATGCAAACGAAAATTAGATATGTTAACATAAAAACATATAACAATAAGTTAAAAATGGTACAATGTGATGATTATAATAATTAGTAAAAAAAACTATTACACGTTCGAATTCAATACGGTAATTTTCTTGTTTTCCAACGACCCTACAAGAAGATCCTGGACGGATATTAACTCACTATTGTAATATAAAATCGCTGTATTAACATTAGACATATTGAACGATTTAAATAGCCCATTATATTTTCGAAATGACAACAAAATTATGTCCAATGTCAATTTTGTTAACACCGCACTTATTCTTTACGTTTCATAAACATTGTTCCAAGTGTTTGGTAGTTTTTCTCACACTTACGAGCAAACTATAGGTATCGATGAGATCGAAAAATCATTTATTTAAAGTTATCGTACAAATAAGGCACCTCATTTATGAAGGCGCACTGTATATGAATATTTTATAGCTTATTTTCTAGCCAAAAATAATTCATAGAAAAATCCTTACATGCATTCCCATTGATTTTCTTTGCATATGAGAAGACTCTAAAATAGCATATAGTTACTCCGTGATCGTATTCAATATTTTCTAGACAACTGATCGAAATAATAAAGGTACCTACTATTGTCATTTCAAGTTATTATACTATAATCAATAATACTATTATAGTTTTAATTTCGAAATACTTGTTTATATATAAATACACATTCAATCTAATGAATCATTAAAGTTTTTAATAATTACTATAACATATAATTATATAACTATTTCGATTTAAAATAATATAATAAATAATTTTTGAAAATTGCATAGTATATTTCAATATTTTACTTTTTTACTTGTTTTTGAGAAACTATAATTTTATTTTTACGTACGTTTGTCATTTAGTGATTGTTTTATATAATATTATAAAATATGTAATTAAACTGCAAAACATTATGTAGTTTACTTACATAATAATAATATAATGTACTTGTATACTTTTATATAGTAAAATGTCGACTACAAAACTTAATGCATTAATTACATTAATACATCATCAATATTTTTAAAAAAAAAAATCAATACTTCACGTTTTTGTGAAATAGTTCAAAAATTATCAAAGTGTTTTCAAACACCCCTTATATTATAAGTCATATTTATTAAAAAAAATAATACATACAAATGATTTACTGGCTTGCATATTTAAGAAAATTATTCTCGATATTAATTAATAATTGTAAACTTAATTATTAAAATTAAAAATATTGTGTAAAAGTATTCATTATTATGATATTTCATAACATATAGTCTACGTATACCTATGTAAAGTTTTTTAAACAATAAAATGAAGTTAATTGTTATAAGATTAAAAAAAATGAACAATTAACAGACATCACAATACGATGAAACTTGTATAATTTTGTTAAACTGAAGATTTACTTAATTATTTTCATATTAACTGACTGAAAAATAGAATATTAAATAAGACAAAACTGTATTACCAGTTCTCTTTCACTTACAACTACATATAACATTTTTAAGCAAATTCTGTAACATGTGAATATTACATTACATAGAATAACAATCTTTAATCGTCATATTACCCGATAAGTAAGTAAATTTTAAATTTTAAAAAATATGACTGAAGAAAATTGGTAGTACTTCGATAGAGTTGAAGTGTAGCTTAAAATTTGAAATTAATTTTATTTAAAGAAAAACGAATAAACGAATAAATAAATTATTATGTTATAAAGGTAATTATAGTTTTCAAGTTTGGCTTTCAAATTCAATAGTTAGCATAAATAAATTGAATTCAATAACCAATAAAAATGATTGTAAGTATCAATTAAAAAAAAAAAAAACAAAATGAGCGGTGGAAAATAGGTATAACCGCTCTGCATTATTGTAGGTTTCAAGTGTACTTCGTCATTAAGTCACTGCAATATACGTGTTAAATTTGAATACAATTATATAATATCATTACATACGAAAAACGATTTTGCGCAAAAAAGGTCTGTCAACGTATAAGCACATCTGTTATTCATAAATAAAAACAAAATAATATTAACGAGAAAAATATGTAATATAAAATTACCTGCAGAACTTTTCATGAATGTAAATAATAATAAAAATAATATTTTTCACTTACATCATTTCAAGGTTTGGTGCGGTACGCGTACGTAGGTACATCAGCTTTTGATTTATAAAACATAATATTATATTGGAAATCGAGATAATATATTATGTACTTTGTCCGTATAATAATTTTATCATACATTTATTATAACATTTTTTTTGAGGTTTTTTCAAAGAGCATCTAGAATGTTCCGACTTTGATGAATCAGAAGTGCCATTCATATTACATATATATTATATGTTTAATACAGCACATCCAGTTTTCAGTCGATTGCATATCTATAACGTTTTATATGAAAAGTTTTAACCGCATTAACTTATAAAATTTGACATATAAATGTTAAAAAGATACACGTTAGCTAACCATTGTAAATCATATAGATTTCTAGTTTCAATCATTTATATAATATAATAGGTATTGATACGTGTTGGAATAATATCATCGTAAACCATTAAATTGAAACATATTTTTACACTACGGAAATAGTTTTTTTGTTTTGAACTATTGCAATCTTTGCCTACTAAAAAGAGATACTAAGCTAAAGTTTTAAGTATATAATTTTTAATTGACATACAATTGAATATAATTTTAAATTCTGAGTAGAACAACAAGTGTATTAATTTTAAAATTTAATTAGTTTTTTAAATTTAATTTGTTTGTTATTTGTGTCTGTCATTACATTTTTGAACAGTAAAACTACTTCATTATTCGTACAAAAACTATTTTTTCTTCTGTTGTTAAACAGAGGATTATTTATTTTTTAAATGTACAAAATAGTCTAATATCTAATTCTAAATAATGTTGATCATGTATAACGAATATTATAAAAACTAAATTGTGTTCCTACTTTATTATATTTAAATAACTTTCATTTTGACAACATGAATGATATATTACATATGTTTGTCAATATTTTGAATAAGTTTATTCATCCTTTAGTAATGCTGCAAATGAGTCATTTAATATCATTAGGTCAGCAAAAACTATAAAATTTTTGGTGGCCAATTGAAATTACGCGTAAATACTTCAACTGATCATGACATAGTTCGCAAGATTTTTTTTTTTAGAAATTATTTCCCCAAAGGAGCTTGAGTGCCAAATGAATTTTTTATTTTCGTTATCTTTATTATCAAGTATTTTCCTACTTTTTGGAAACTAGTTACATACATGCAGTTTATAAATCTCGGGGTATAGATGAAATATACGTAATTTATTATCAACCAATATCGAGATAAGCATATTACCTAAAATATTTGAAAAATTATTAGAGCTAAATATTGTATACTTATTGAGTCCAAGTTTTATAGAGAATAAACATAAGTTCAGATCTTTTAAATCTACAGGTAATATCTTATACCCATACTTATTACTTATTTATGTCGTTATTCTATTTAATATTATTTAATTTATATAATAATTTTACTATTAAGTTATTTTTACTAAATCTATGTATATTGTTATTCTGTTATAGGTACTGTTTTCTCTACGGACACATCATCATTTATGATGAAAATAAATATAAAATATTGTTCTGAGAATTATTATAATTTTATAACAAAGTGTTTTACATCAAAATAAAATATAATATGTAATATCGAGTTGAGGGTTATAGGTCAAAATATCTTCGAAAAAAATATATTTGGTTGAAATAACTCGGTAAAAATATCCTATGAAAACATAATTCTAGATAATAATATTATTTATCAAAAATACCTCCATTCATTCTTCTAGGGAAAAAAATGTAGAAACGCAATAGGTATATTTTATCAAAAATATTTTTATATTTTAGATAGATTAAAAGTACAATTAGATAAGAAATTATACACATTAGTCATTAAAATATTATAATAATATTACTTTAAAAAAAAACTGTACTAATAATGCATAAATTACGGAATTTATACAGGATACATTATCATGCAAATATTATTATTTGATAAGTATGACGTCAAAGATTCATAGTCATCAAGACTATAAATATTAAATTCCGAAGAGAACCCAGTTAATAAACAATCAATACGACGGTAAATTCATTTCATGGATTATTTTGGTTGACTGATTTAATGTATTTTATCTATGTAAATTTATGGAATATTTGTATGTTTATGTTTGTGTATATATAACAGTCTATGAAAATTCCAGTATTTTTTTTTTAGACATATTTTTAATGAGGATATTTTGTTTATAAATATTTTTAATTGAAGATAATTTGTCCAACCACTTAGTCAACTGTCAAGTATTTATTTTTCTTAGAAAACTATTATAAATTAAAAAAATGTTAATAGATTTATATCGATTTACAGTAGTTTTTAAATTATTATTGTTTCTATACGTTCCAAACCTATTATATTCTTAGTACATTAAACTAAAAAATTCACAAACTAATTAAAATAATTTAGGCGTAGATTTATATCAATTTAAAAATATAAATTACAAATTTATAGTAATACGACGATTTTCAATTGAAAAATAAGTTCTTATCACCAAAAGACACTCCTTGAATTGTATACAAGTCTACTTCCATTAAATTTTAAAATTCCAAAAATTAGAATTTGAATAAATGCATACTATTAAAAAAAAAATACGACAACGGACATACTTGGTGAATTTTCCTGGATATTATGACTATATAAGAGTACAGTTAAACAAAATTATGCCGCTGTTATTGTTTTCGCGCCTACGCAGCTGGCGATTTCGGATTATCTCTCACGTTTACGTGAAGTTCGTTTTTATATTGCACAATATTATTCTGTTGTGAGCGTGGGCCCAGGATACTTATTTTTAATTTAATAACTTATTAATATTTCGTCCGGATGATGATTATAGTAATAATAATAGAACAGCGTGTCCAAAAGTTTAATAACGGGCGTGCACGTATAAATTATTCGTTGACAATATTTTCAGCAAAGAGCGCGGTTGGACGTGTAAAAATGTTCTGCACGGTCCTGCGGCAGTGGTGGCGTTATTTTATTAATTACACTCGGGAGATGCATGATAAATCATTTTCGGCTCGAGTGTGAGACTCCGGACCCAGCCAGAGCCTTGGCTGGGGGTGCGCGGGGATCGATTAAAAAATAATTAATTAGCATTATTATTATGTGCTACACTCGTATAATACACGTACACCCACACACATATTATATTATATAAATTATATATGTTATTTATTTAAAAAAGTAATAGTACCGCACCTGTATTTTATAGTATTGCATGTTCTACTTCGGTAGCGACTATAACACACGTATGATGGAAAAAAATTGCAACTATTGTGATCATGAAAAAAAAAATTGCTCTTATCATTGCCCGCAAACGAATTCCGGTTATGACCAGGTGTGGACTGCTACCTTTTAGAACTCGAATTCAAAAGAAAGTTTTTAATATGTTGACTGTAAAGTGAAAAACAATGTAAATATATCAATGTTTTATATTCAAAGTCAATCTGACGCCTGTTATTATCTGATGATCAATATATTACACGTTTATATAATAATATTACATCGAATCGCGGCTTTTAGACGTTTTGATAGTACGCATCATCGCCGCGGTAATCAAGTGCTTATATTATAATATTTTTCCCGACAAACGAGTCATCTGCAGATCCATCAATACGGTGGACGGGTTGCTGTCTTTAAAGTTATGTGGCCTCGGTCGATTTCTTTTAAAAGGTACAACATCCCGCCCACTTGCATCTCGCACACGTATTTCCCACTATCTTATCGGTCGCGGTCGTCGTACCAGTACCTACTTACCTATTGTATCGCAAGCCACAGAATCGAAAAGTGCACTTCCGATAAAAGCTTACGTCTAATATGTGTAGTAATATAAAATAATAGATCACATCATATGAAAAACAAATGGACCGGAAACAATAATCGCACACGAATCGCGTTTAAGACACTGTTCACGATGCCGATCGGCAGACACGGTGGTACGCGCGTAATGGAGTCGAACCTAACAGCCGCCGCCGCCCCATCAGCCGCGTATATTATATATTATTATTACTATTATTTTACTATGCTCGACCCTTCAAATCTGTTCTCCGTAAAAGTGTGAGTGGAAATGCTTGTTACACAAGGCCGGCCGCGAACACCGCTCGCCGTAAAACCCGACCTCGTGTTATAGTACATTCTGCCGGGTTCGCGCGTGATGTGTGACAGCGCGAATTCAATCATTCATCATTCATCAAACGTATGCTGAAAACACTATAAACTATATTATTATAATGCACATATAATAATACGAGACTTTTCGGTGTATCGCCGATATACATTTTGTTGTAAAGCGCTCACGCTATTGCATCAAAAATGTGTGTGTGTGTGTGTGAGAGAATACGTTTTATTAACGAAACGAATATTATTTATCGCAAAAAATACTTCTGATGTGCTTTCCGCGATCGCGTTAATATTGTAATACTCGTTTTGGAAAACGTGCGGTTATTTTATGAAATCATAATGATACATTAATAGAGGAAATTATATACCTAGCGGATTCTATAAAATAAATTACTATCGAAATCATACCGACCTTTTGTCCAATACATGGATACAACTAGTCATGAGGTAACATATCTGAACTATTATTTGAATTCGTTATAATGTTTGCTCAATACCGATCATCTGAGTCGTTCCAAATGTTGACTCTCGTTTTACTCTTAAAGTTTATTTTGAAATGTAAACATTGAAAATTGTTTAAAGTGATCAAGTGACTCAAGTAATTGAAGACAATCTAAAAAAAAAAGTCGAGTGATTGAGTTTAAATTGACACCATAACGAATTTAAATATGTTTTTGAATTTTTATCACACCATTACTTTTGTTTATACGACGGACCAATGCATATGACAAAATATATGATTCATTTACCATAGATTTGCTAACGCATGCCTGCGATTTCGGAGCAATTCCTGTCTATTTTACACTATAGTTACACAGTTAGACAAACTAATAATGACTTACTACGCACACATTCGTATGCCACGCAAGTATGCATTTAGAAAATTGTCTGAACTGAACCTTTTAAAAACGAGTCGTTATCGAATTCCCTCGATACCTACTGCAACGCGTCGATTTAAACAAAACTTTCATTATTATTGAACGAAAATAAAAATTTACTCCTGATTGCCTAATAAAACAATATGTATTTTTTAGACATACTATTATACGTTTCACAATGAATTTTTATTCATTATTGTGTACATTAATATAGTATGTTTGAAGCGATTTTAATATTCCAAAAACTGTTTTTGGTGTCAATTATAATAAAATATTAAAACACAAATACTATGTTTACTTTTTTTGATATTCTAGTTAAAAAAAAAATAATAGTTTACTTCAGTAAAAACATAATATACTATTTCTATCAGTTATCAAAATAATCAAAATCCGTCAAGCACAAACCCACAGGTTAATCAGCTGACATAATACGTTTATATTGTTTAAGGGGCTTGATCAAATCTATCATCATCATAATAATATTATTATACTTAGACCGCCCGTCGGATGTGTATTATTATTTGCATCAATT
Organism: Rhopalosiphum nymphaeae; assembly: GCA_036289425.1. Classification (NCBI taxonomy): domain Eukaryota; kingdom Metazoa; phylum Arthropoda; class Insecta; order Hemiptera; family Aphididae; genus Rhopalosiphum; species Rhopalosiphum nymphaeae. The sequence continues at coordinate 47,206,640 of JAZAQC010000006.1, read as the reverse complement.
AAAAAAAAACTAATCATTCCAACAAATGTTGATAGACTGGTAACACTCACGGATACTTCGAATCACACACACTGTTATGTATGTTTTTACTTGTCAAATTGTATTGTTAAAAATTACTAAAATATCGTAATTTAAATTGTATCATATTGTTTTTTCATAAAATACAGCATTGGCCTATCACTGAACTTAATTCTCCTCGAAAATTATTCTGATCTCGATGACCCAGCTGTGACGCAAAAATATATACATATATGATAATATATACTATGACATATTTCAACCGCATACATGATTTGCACCGTTTCCATGTCTCTATGGCCACGATAAAGCAGTGTTGATATAATAATATTTGTGGTTTTGGTTATCTATATTTACTCACCCCGATGATGTGTTTCGAGTTAGTCACATCAGGTAGATTTTTTGTTAGACCTTCGGGGCAATATATATTGCTTCGTTCAAAGGGCATCCCAAGAGTTTAAGCTGCGAAAACCGTTAAAAAGCTTCTTGTGTCCCTTTTTCCATGTAGTCTCGGAGTACGGATCGGTCCAGTGGGACCGTTATACTTTGCCATCCGACGTAAAGGAGGTAACGTCTATTCTTGTATTACGCACAGACCAAGGATGTAACCGTCTTTCCGACTACTCTCGTCAGTCTATCAAATGGCAATTTTATTGTTATAACCATTCTGATCGCGGGAAATCCGGACTAGATGCATTGTTACGCCGTTCGTCATATATGAGTAAGTTCATCTTCTTTTTATCACCAATTTTGGAAAATAGCTATTCTTTTATACTCATTTAAATCCTCGGGCGTGTGAGTTACGGCTATATTTTATATTTATTGTTATTGAACATTTTATTTTTTATTTTTAAATTTATACCCTATAACTAAACCGATTAGCCGAATACGCATGTATGGTACATTGTTCGTATAATATAAACGAAATGTTGCCTCTCTTTGAGCTTCCATTTTGCTTCCTAGTTCCGGAGCATATAAATTATTATCAAATGAGTAAATCACTATTTTCGAAAAAAAAATATATTTACTATCCCCGTCATAAACATAGTCCGGAAATAAAATAGTAGCTCTCTTATCGGCACATATTTTTTCTCCGTGTATTCAGTTTAGTAAATAAACTACCGTAAATATTGTTGTCTTTTGGGGGAACGTCGTGATTTTAACATACAATATTATAAACAATTAATATTTTAACGAATCAAAAAATTATATTCATATTTTATTATTACTATTAAATTAAATAAACTTTAGCAACATATTAGATTGGATTTTGATTTATTTCAGAGAGGTCATAGATTAACATAAAATATTTTAACATATTCTTGAAAAATATTATTCAAAGATTTTGAACAAACTGTACAGGCTTAAAGAAAACAAAATATACTTTTATCTATTAGCTATATTGATAGTTGTTGCAAAAACAATTTTTTTTTATAAATACGATGAAATATTAAATATGAAATGAATCAGTTTAATCTAAAATATTAAAAATAATATATTGAATTGTAATTATTTAATTTATACATTTTAATATTATGTAGGTAGGTATATAGCATGTATTATATATTTAATTACCAAAACCGCTCTATTTATCTAATACATATATTAATAGAACATTATGTTGAAACTTTCTGATGACCTGCTTAGTTTAAAATATTTAGCAAAGAATTATTTATTAATATTTTATATTACAGACTGATACCTGAAACCAATACATAAATACACATAAGCTCAATTTTTCTCTTTTTACTGATGTCTGAAGTAGGTACTTTATTATTATAATATTTTTTATTTATGATATATTACCTCTCTATTTCTTACATGAAAATATTATATTGATTCAATCAAAATACACGAAGTAATCGAAGGAAAACTTAATTATTTACTCTAACTGGATTTATGCTCTTAAGCATTTTTACTTTCTTTTGAAAAAAACGATGCAATACTTTTTAGAAAAAAAATACTTTTGACAAAAAATAATACTATTGACGAACTAAACAAAAAAAATGGAAAAACGATTCTAGCAATACCCTCTAAATCCTACAATCAATTTCTTAATACTAAGCCACTCGTCTTGAAAAATAGAAAATACATTTTTTTATTTATCCTAAATATTACAGTGGTATCTTATTGCTTTTGTCTCAGTAAACTACTTTGTCTATTCTTCTAATCGCCTGATTTTAGTTAACAATTACATATATATCAATAGGTATAATGATATTATATTATTATAAATTATAATAATTCATTTAATAATAATTTATTATAATATATTATGAAGATCTTGCTCGTAAAATTTTATGAGTGATGTGGTCAACGATAATTTCAAAGGCAATCGCCTCTGAATTTTTTTTTAAATAGGAGGTGAGTGGTGGTCATTGGGTTTTCTAATTTTAAATATAATGATACTCAATAGGTAGTTAATACTGAAGGCATCTAACTGAAATATAATTAGTCGTATTATTTTATAATGTATTAGTTTTATCAATTTATGTTAATCATCTCTTCCGCCATTATTTCGCGTCAATAGTGTTAGGTATACATTTTTGCCTCTGAAAAAATTTTGGTTCACCATGTCACCAAATGTTATACATGAATTTATTTAGATTGGGACAATATTGTAATGGTCGTTGTTTTCTAACACGTTGTAACTAATTAGTTTTTAGTTTTCCGTAGAAAAACTAAAGATTTTATGCTAAATAAAATCCATAAAGGTATAATTAATAATATAGAAATATACTAGTAAAGTTAAATTAAATATAAATATAGCTTACTACCAACAACACATGATTTTCACAACACTCGACAATCTGAAGTTTTCAAATCATGTTTCATTTTGTCTATCTGTTTGACAGTAAAGTTTTACCCGAATTAACTTTATTTAGACAAAACAATAATATGAAATAGTGAAGTGGTATTTGTGTTATTGTTTTGCAGCATTTGCCACAATAAAATGGAATTCGCCCTAATCAACTATTGTAAGTTTTCACGTTTTTTTAAAACAATTTTTTTTTTTTTTTTTTGTAATATAACAAATCCAATACATTCTAAGCCAGATTACATAGTTTGGAATTGCGTGGATAAAATAGTATGCAAGATTTATAACTCGCTTTGCTGACGTGAATTATTCATTTGTATGAAATATCTGTCCAACTAAAGCAGTAGTTGTCCAGTGGGCTGTGGATGACGTTATTATTATTATTAGTATCCTTTTTTTTCATATATATATATTTTTTTTTTTTGAAATACTAAAATGTAACTATAATGTGATTATATTTCATCGTAAACCCGTTCACTAATCAATATAATTTTGAAAAATTGATTCTCTGTAAAATTAATTCTATTATTTTTTAATTAAAAAGTTATTAATTTTTTTTTTAATTATTCACTATAAAATATAATATAATCATATACTATAATAATATATAATAATTATGTTTTAAATATTCCCAATCTTATCGCCCGGATCGACGTGTTATTCTAAACCATATTATATATAATATATAGAGATGATATATATAGATTATATATAGATTGATATATATAGTATCAATGTTTTTTAATTAAATTAACCAAGTTGTATACAATTTTAAATATTTTTACCGAAGCGCATATACTTTATTAAAATTGAATAAACACGATTCAAAATAGTTACACATTCGAGTGATTTTGTTTCGAGGAAACGTATTTACGCATCTATTAACATAATAATAATATATCGACCATAAGTTACATTAATCCGATTATGAAATAACATATCAGACGATTGGGCGATGTATACATTTTAAATGGGACAACGGATGAAGGGGAGGGGGGCTGGCCACGAACAACCACGTACATCCCCGAGTACACGTCGAGATGCTGTACACAGCTTATTATTTTAACCAGCTACAACAATATTACTATATTATTACATTTGTCTAGTCTATGGGATTTAAAAGATAACTATTGTGTACTTTGTCTACCTGTTCGCCGTAGGTTTACTTAAAACGATCCACGCAGATGATTTAATAAGTCGATTAATGTTTACGCATTTTACCTTCGTTTAACACACATTTTCAATTTACCAATTTACGTGGTAGTTCTGTATTATATACGTAAATGAATAAGACTACATTGTCCGAGGCGAATATTGTACTGCCGAACAACATAATTAAACATGTTGAAAAGAATTCGACGAAAAAATAAAATCGAATCGCGTAGTTGTTTCCAGCGCGCGTAGAATAATATGTATTATATATAAATGTTCACATATGTATAAAATCAACCACGTAAAATCACTGTTGCGTGATCGGCGTGAGATTACCCATGTGACAGCAGGTGGTAAAATCCTGAACGCGTGTGATTTATCAAAACGTTTCGCGATGAATGTGCAAAATAACGATCGAGTAGCAGAATTGGTGTTCCGACTGATATTTTTGACGCCGTCTCAAGAGAGCCGCTGAAAAACGCGTTGATTCCCAAAATAATTTATGAGATTAAAATCGATATAAAAAGGAAAACCAACAATTCTTATTGAAGTGTATTTGCAATGTATAAGTAAATTTCAAATGCATTAATTGAATTGATTAAAAAACAAATTATAATAATAGTATACTTTAAATTTATAATTTCTAGTCGAAAAATATTTATATTTACCAGATTAATTTATTGGATCTATTTAGTATCTACTCTTATAGTATCTACGCTGTTTTTTAATTTATTGAGACTAATTTAATCATAAAAACAGTGAATTTTAATAATCAACTTAATATAGCGAGGTACTCTAGCTGAATCGTTACTTTATGTATAATACACACCAGTGAAACATCTAAAACGTTAATTCCAGGGTAAAGGCATTTTATAAAAATCAAAAATGTTATTAGTAAATAAAATTCTCTCGTCTATTTAATAAAGAAATAAAGATATTCTTACTATATATATTTGCTCAAAAATAGAGTAAAGATATTTGTATAATAATTTTTAATAAAAATATTGTAATTTATCTTAAGCACATTTTAAATTTCGAAATAATAACCAAGTAATGATGAAGTAAATAACATATTGTTTAATACAATAAAAATAAATCAAACTAAAACATATTTTTTAATGTAATTTTTGTAATAATATTAAAAAAAATAACGGTTGAGACAACGTAGTATATAATATGTATAGACGATAGTTTTATATTCCTGAAATGATGAACACGAACAGTGAAATATACTTTTTAAACTCACAGAACGTGAACGTGAACAAATGGATTTTTCAAAAGAAAGAACTTTCTGAGCAATGCGTAAAACAACGGTTGGTCGACTTGGCAATTCGACTGATATTTTCGTCGTTGTCTATGTCGTAGGAAGAATGTGTGTGTGAGAGAGAGAGAGAGTGAGAGAGGATGAGAGGAAGAGACAGAGCGAGATAATGTGTGTGTCCGTGTGTAAGAGAAAGAACATCACGGAAATGCTCCAAGTCCTAATGAATGCTCTCGGACCCAGCTGCAAATATTGTGGAGACAGAAACACTGCGGAGAGGGCGAAAGAGAGAGAGAACGAGAAAGTTATATAATATATATAAGTTTTGCAACGCAATGGTAACAAAAACAATTACACTCGGACCATAATACTTTAACCAGACAACAATACGCGCGTGCTGCACACATAATAGAAATAATAATAATGTATTTACATTAATAGAATAATAATTGTCGTCGCGGCGAGTGTGTAATTAATATCGGTGGAAGCCCGCGAACGCCGATCCTAAATTCATATATATATATCGGTATGCGTGTTGTATATGTGTTTATATATTATTATTATAAAGTATAAACGGCCTGGACTTGCGTCGCTACCGCCGCCGTATCCGGGTCTTTTGCAGAGGGGTAAAGTACCTACGTACAACATAATATAAAGGCTTATATTGTATTGTATGTGCGTTCGACCGGGACTGGGATTCCGTACGAGCATTTCGAAAAGGACGCCCCGCGGAATTACCCACACCTAAATACACATACATTTATAAATATACACGTATACATATATATATATATGTGATATATGTGACTGGGCCATTATGCACGGCAAATTACGACTCCTGCAACAACCCGCGCGATAACTGTAACCCCAGTGGTGGTGGTACAAAATAATAATGATGATAATAATAATAATAATAATATATACGCTGACCCATCAGTAACACTCCATTGGTGTACGAGTTCACGATATATATATATATTATATATACCTAGTGTTATGGTAATACGATTAATATACGCACGGCTTTATGCGTTATTATATTATGTATAATATGTGTTATTAGTATTATAATATATATATAATACCCGTGTATCGTTATATAATATTATATGCATACGTGTATTTTGCGAATCCTCTCAATTCCCCCCACCCCACCACAGTGGAGCTGGTTTACCCTGCACCTCCTCCAACACCACACTCTCGTCTATCCGGAACAGAAATCTCCAAAGTTTTGGGATTATAAACACTCTGCTATAGCGACCGATATTCGAACCCCGTTTCGCGGATGTATTCAACGAAAACCGAAAGTATATGTGATCCCCGTATCAATAAATACTTTCTTCACCCTCGCCAACTCTTTCGCGTTATACTCAACACTGCGCCGAAACGCAGCTGAATCCGCAATGAGCCGGTGCCGCGAACAGATAAAAACCAATTAAAACTATCATATCTGCCGCACCACTGTCTCTCTCTATATATATATTTGTTAGGATACCATACCATGCCCACCCGTCAGCGATGGCCGGTGGTTAAAACGTCCAGTTTGTTGGAGTTAATAATATATGCACCTGTGGAATCTGTCGTTTTTTTTTTTTTTTAATAAAATTAGCTGTATTACTGGGCATCCACTTACGGCGAATAATAATAACTAATGAGACAATTTTTTTTTCTGCTTGCATGTAATCTATCTGCAAACATAAATTAACGAATATATTTCATTTTAATATTATTCTAGTTATTTTAAAATAGCTCGTTTGATCTGTTTTATGAGTTAACCTACCTCGAATCATCAATATTTATCGAATATTTTTTGGTTCTATAATCCTCAACCGTACACTTTGCCTTTTAAACACAGTAGCTGTTGTCCGTGGCCTATATTCTACAACTCTTACGACCCTTTTGGGATCCCAAATAATACTTGTGCGAAACTCTGTGTCAATTGGTCAAACACTGTGGGTTTTTATATGCGTCGTTTAGGTATAACCCGATTATAGTATAACTATAACTTACAGACTGCTTATCATAGTCTGTCTATAACTCCTATTTTGTTTCAGTTGAAATATTTAAAATTTTTTTTTATCAAAATCGGTTTTTATTTTAGTATATAAACCTCAACCATAGATTTTGACTCTAATATATTTTAATAGTTGTTACTTTTTACAGAATTTTATTTTCATTAATCTTATACAAAATAACTATTAGTTTAAAATACTAAAAAGATAATAAAACATAGAAAATTGTATCAAATCATGATAACCATTATATTATCTGCAACTAGCTCTCTTATAGTATAAATGAACAAAAAAAAAAAATTCAATTTTTGTGAACTGAAAAACATTAATGTGTGAGCCATCTTATAGCCATTTATAGGTGTTGAAATATGAAGCTACAAACCTTTACTGAATCTTGAAGATTCTGTTTATAACATTTATATTATGGCTTTCATATTCAACATTAAATTAGAATTAATATTTAATAAAAAATTTTACTGCATTTATTAATATGTTGAATATCTAAAGAATATTATCGTTAGTATTTATTTTTTATGTACGAGTAGGTACTCGTATAAGCTCAAAACTTACTATTTTATGAATATATTTCCGCATTATATATTAAATTTTATTATACCATGTAACAATATGTTCTTATTTTATATTAATACTATAATACATGGTACATGGTTATTACTATTATATTATTACGAAGTTTTTCTAGAACTAATTTGAATAAATTCTTCGTAAAATTATATTTTCATAACGATCTATTATAATTATACCTAATCCTGGTTATTAGATACGACGAATGTTGTTGCATACGTGTATTACAATGTATGATTCTATTTCTGTTTTTAATACAAAACAGATCAAGATCCAAACAATGAAACATACTGTTACTCGTACATTTGAAAATGAAATAACAATTCAATACATATTATGAACTGCACGACGGCTTGCTTTAGAAATTATTTAATTTTCAACTATTTGCTGATATTTTTTTCTACATAAATGATGACAATATATAAATACATATATATATATTTAAATAAATAAATAAAATTCAGAAATCCTATATCAAACTTTAAATTTTTTTGTCAAATTGGTAATATATGTATAACATAAACTAATATTATAACTAGTAAAATACAATTTATAACAATAACAATTATATAATCATTCATCGAGTTTTCATCTGATACTTATTGAAATTTTTTTTTTTTGCCATTCACATAATAATTGAAAATTATTTTCATATTGTTTATTGTGCTAAAGTTAACATATTTTTTAGTGCAATACACGCTTGGTTCTAGTTCAATATAATTTTGTACGATAGGCGTATCGTAACAATAAGTTATAAGTTATAACGCATATTATGAAGTATATTTCAAAAAATATGCTGATGCGATTATTCTTAGAATTTGTTTTCATTGTACTTTTATGGATTTTAAAGGCTAGTGCAGTTATGATAATTATTTACAGTCGAAAACGTAATTTAATTTAATATACCTAAAAGTATAATATTTATTGATGATATATTGACTAATGTGTCAACCATTTGTGTTCATTTTCGATATTATCTTGCCAGAAATCAGAGACCTTTTACGCAAACATATTTTAAAAATGTCATTGCATAGTTGTACACATCTTAAAAAATTATTAAAAAAATATGGACCACTTGGAAAAAAATCATACTGCAAATTTGCAACAGGTTTGGACTAATTGTTTATACAAAAAAATTATTATTTCCATAAAACAGTTTTTTTATATGAGTATTTTATTATAGTCGATATAAAATGAAAAACGTCGAATATTGTTGCATCAAGTATGTTTAATATGAAAAATAACAATTATATATTTATATCGATCTGCATTTTTCCTCAAACAAAGTATATTTTATTATTACATATTGATGTACAATACGCATACGGCCCGTTATACCTAAAATTTAAAATATATACAATAATTCTTAATATTATGTAAACGGGCACTTTATTTGGATTTTTCTAACCTACCACATTATCAAAATATATAAGATGTAAATACAATGAATTCTAAGTTAGAATCGTATTATAGGTGTATAAAATCGTCGCCCGTCTTACCAGTAACTTATGAATAATAAAGGTTTATTATAAATTTATCTCGTGTTTACGTGCCACACAGTTTGACATTTTTGAAAAATGGACGTAGCATTTCATCTAGCTGCTTGTCATAATATGAAGACACGTTTATAATCGTTTTACTAAATTTTTTTTTTACATTACTTTTAACTGTGATGAACTCGAGGCATCGATGTAAAAATGTTTCGATCGAAAATCGCAGTAAATCAGAAGTTTATGATTGGAAGAATAAATACGCCGGCGGCGATCGTTGACTCTGGGTGTTGATCAACGGACCGTGGTCGTTAGTGTAAAAAGGTCCGAAAAATCTATCTTCGAATAGATCTTAAGGTCTATAGAACCTCATTATAAAAGTCACGGATAGACGTATTTTAAAAGTCAAGTGATCCTCGACCATATACGTTTCCCGTGCTCTCCGAGGATTGACGGGTGTCCAGCGGATTCACAAAGTCACCAGTCACCACATTATTCACAAGTTATTTGAATAAATAAAAAGTTTCATATGCCTTTACGACTGTTATTTAAAAATTATATCTTATTGTATTTTTATATTTTAATACAGGTATAAGTTTGGAATATTATGCCAGAAAAACCGTTGATAATAAATTCGATTAATGCGTGCTGTATAATGGTTTTAATTTTATATACTGGATATAACACAATATAAATAATAAATATTATCTTGTATTATCATCGGTTTACATAGGTTATGTTACTGTTTCGTATAATCACTGAAATACGCATAAATATATACTATATTATACTGCACCTAATCTAACTATTTGGGTCTCGTCACAGATGATCTGACTATTGTCATATTATCCTCAGAAACGATCAACAATTCAAAAAAATACATATATTATGTGTCTTGGCAATAATATATTATCCACTGATGTTTTGAAATATATTTTTTTTTATGTAAACATATTATAAAAGATTTGTTGTATTTAACCATATATCTGCGCGTACAAGTGGCATATCGTGCAGAATATTTATCAAATTTTAGGAAACATTTCTAAAATATAAACAAACGGTTGTTATCCTACCAGGAGTTCTTAGTCGTTTCTGAATCATGAGCATTTCAAGTTATAAAATATTTAAATGAATCCCTTATACATAAAATAAAAAATGATTTTAATTAGGAAATTTCAATATCATAATATATTTAGTAATAATTATCATAATCAATATGTAAAAAATCCAAAGTGACAGCGATATCTATGTAATACCACCCAATAATTGCATTGCAGATTTTGTCGATGTACATTAACATTTGATTATATTAATTGATTGAAAATCTTAGTGTATTATTTATTTTGATTTTAAATAAATTATATCATCTTTAATTAGATTTGAATCATTAATATTATTGAAGTCCACGGACAAAGAATATGTGTATCCATGTTTTTGCATTTCAACATGTACAATTTAAATAAAATATTTTTACTTGTCATAAATACATTGAAAAGTTAGATTTAAAAAACAAAAATCTATACTTTATCCAGCGTTTCTGATTGATCGAATAATTCTAATTATTTAAAAAATAAAAAAATGCTTTTAGGTTAATACATGAACGACAATACAGTCACTCATAATCGTGGACACCTGAGGGGCCTCCTCTAACTTTCCGAGAAACACTCTATAGATAATTAGAGGCCCATGGCCAACTAGTTATGAACCCATTACCTCTACCATAATATTTTATGTTCGTTAATCAAATTCAACACAATTCATCAAACTTTATTTTGAGAAAATAAAACCATTAGATCCATTTAAAGGAAAACTGGAAAATTCAACAAATCACCACCGTGTAATATTTCTGTACACGCGGCCAAATTTTAGCTAAATCATTAGCCGAGTGCAATTTTACTTCAAGTTTGTAATTATATATGTATATTATATTTGTTATACAAATTATTATTCATATAATACGTTTTTATAAAACAGTACTTTTTGAATGAGTTCAATAAAATGTATCAAATTGGTTGTGTTCTAGTAAAACCATAAGAGGCGTTTAAACACGTAAATTACTGTGATACCTACATAAATCAAAACGTTGTAATAGGAAATCAAATATCTAAATACATATCTGATTAGTGAATGTTCATTTTCCTGCAATTATTAATGCTGGTTGATTACACAAATTGTATTTGATTTATGTAACATGACTCAAACTTGATATATATTAAATTTACAATAGTGTAGCTAATTAATATTAATTGCATTTTCAAAATACCATCATATGTATAGAAAGTGTAATCAAGAATATAACACACTATAATATTGTATTAGTTATTTCTAATACTTTTTCGATTACTTAAGAATTTTTATTTCTGCTTAATTAGCCTACAATTTGATAGTTATATTCACCAATTTACTATTGAGAATTAAAATTGTTATTTTTGTGGATTAATTTTATTTATGTTTGAATATTATTCTTCGTATAAAAGATAGATTAACAACTATATATTAGCAAACGACACATTCAGTAAAATATAAAACTGAATAATTTAGAATTTAAAATTAATAACAAAAAAAGTAATATATATATATTATTATGAAATTTTATTTTTATTACTTAACAAACATTAATTTATTTAAATACTATTATAGTATATTTGAATAATTATTTTTAAGTATGTATTAGTAATATCTACATTGTACAATGTACATACTATTTGTATTCATAACAAATGTAATCGTTGAGTAACGTTTTGATTTAAGAGTTTGTGGTATTAAGTTATTAAGTTGTCAAAAAAAAAAAAAAATTAATTAATTAATAAGTATTAAAAGTGTTTTCTGGACTTTTATATTTAAATTTATTTATGTATATTGGTCAATATGATCAGTTTCTATTGGTTGTTTTTAGTACGATAGATAAAAAATGGCATCACTGTCTTACAGGTCACTTTTTTGAAGAATCAATATTTTTAAAAAGCTCAAACACTAGTACAAGCAACAACATCATACCAACTATTTGTAAAACATATCTTGCTTTAAAAAATACCACATTGATATACAAAATAAATTAACGGATGTCGTTTTTTTTTCTGATGCCCCTAGCGTCCTTAAAGCTTAACATGAGCCACTCGAGACTATAATATAAGGAATATATGAGTTGTAATAAAAATACAAAGATATTCTCTCTATAAACATCTACTGTTCGTATTTTTATTTGATTAGTAACTTTATATTTGTACAAAGTTATAATAAACTGGATCTATGAGTTTTCGATATAATATTAATCAACTATAATATTTTTAAGTTTAATTTTTGTAGCTTTAAAAACATATTATATGAATATCAACATATTAAATAATATTATTTTTTATTAAAAATTTTTACAGTATATATAATATTATGATATTATGTACTCACATAAAAAAAAACGAAAATATGAACAGTTTAGATGACTATACATAATAAATTTTAAATGGTTTTATTTTTAAGCTATGACTGAAAGATTATTATTGATCTCGAGCAATTTTGATTGTAAATGAAATTAATCGTTAATTTTATAAACAAATAGATGTAAAAATAAAATAATAGTTATAATAAGTATCTACGCATATATCTTTCTGTTAACAATATTGTCAAAGTATAAATAGTTTACAAAAAGTATCAACTGAATATATCGAAATAGTAGTGAGTTTATACATTTCGAGCAGTTTATATTCTTATTTTCTTTTTAAGCACAAGGAAACTCCACCGACATCCGTAGAAACATTTTTAAGTAACGTCGACAACTGTAGTTTCGACCAAGTAACGCAATGAATCAAATGCGTATTTCTAATACCATTTGATTTATCGTTGTATTCAAATATTCAATATCAAAACACAATAAATTTCAACAATATACGCATATGCGCAGACGCGTGTAAAGAGAGTCGAGAACCTAACACCTGATCTTTGTATAGTTTCCGTCATTTTTTTTTTCTATTGCAATTCTACACGAAATATATTAATACATAATAGTTCCATCGGTTTTTGTTGGGTTTAAAAGAACTATGCAAAAGGGTTTTCGCCGACATCCTACTTTATTGCAGCTGTTGTCTATATTTTCATGTCGAGAAAACAATGGATCGAAAAACTGGATTTTTTTTTTAACCAATTACAATTTTAAGCAACTACTCGTGTATGTCGTATCTAGGCATATTTTTTCCGATAATCGTACTGTCATAAAAACAATTAGATATATTAACATATTCTATCTTATATCGTATACATCATCACGTACGCGCGGGCGCTTAGTTTACGTACGGTGTAACGTCTTACATATGTATAGTAGATAATGGCACTGCGAAATAATATCTCGTATAGTAATTAACCTAAAAGCTTCAACAACGTGCATTGCGACATTTGGCCAGTTCACACGCAAATCCGCCGAGAAAATAATTTCCTCGCGAAAAAACGTTTGCCCGCCACCGCCCACAATCGGCGAACGGGTTACTCGCCTTTTTCTCCTCGCACAAATGCTCACATGCATAGCATTTACTCACGCATCAGTTTACTATACTATACGTGACGTGTGCGACGAGTCCGTTTGCCGCGAGTCATTATATTATTATCAGATGGCTGCGCGGAGGTCGTCGTCTCCGCCTTTGTCTTCGTCGTCGTCGTCGTCATCGTCAAAGGACCCGACACGTGGTAATTGTAAGACCGTGGTAAAAGCATAAACCAACGCAGACGGTTCGGGACGTGGAAGGTAGTCGACGGCAGGGCGGTGTCGGTGGCTCCTAGATGATTAATAACGTCCGACCGAAAACGTCATGTGATGTACTCCCGGAGGTGTTGGTGGCGGTGGAGTCGGCAGTGGCGTTAGTGGTAGTGTGGCGGGATCGACCGGCAGTGGCGGCGCGAGTTTGTTATCAATCAAACAGCGCTTTGCGTTGTTGTCCGGACCTGCAGTAGGAGCACGGCGAAGTGTTGTGGGGCAACGCGCGAGCGGGTTTTCCCGGAGCATTATTCACGTCGATTGAAATCACTGCGGTTCGCCTCTAATCTACATTTCACCCCTGCCCGAGGGGATGCTGCGGCGGGACCGTTTCGAGTATCGTTTTAAAACCAATTATAAATGAAATACGTTTAACGTACTATTACGATAGCGCGTTAGAAAAAAAAAAAAAACAATAACACTATAACAGTATAACAGCTAACGAACGGACGTTTCGACCGGCCAAACTCTTAATTTATGTTATGTTATTATTTTTTTTTTTTATAAATATTTTTACGATTGTGTCGTGTATAATAATATAATAATAATATGTATTATAAACTCTAACGGTCGTCGAGATAGATAAGATTGAATTATTATTATTTAATACTCATTGTCCAATATTTGTGTCACCGAATACGATACTGCATTGTGTGTGAACACGTGTAGATATTAAATATCGTGTTTTATTTTATTTTTTATATTTTTATTCTTGGAACTGCGGTCGGTTTAAAATATAATATTCTATATCATATATTATTACGTGACGCGCGCGTATAGTATAAAAGATATAAATTACGCGAAGTCTGACGCGCGCTTCATGACCTAATCTAACTCTGTAGAATATATTATTATACAATATAATATTATTTTCCACAATGTATGTACAACGTGTATTTTATTATGATAAACCTTTTATGGCCATATTAAGAAGGTTTTTCGTGGTGAAATTGATTTTTGTTATTAAATTTATTAAATTCAAAATTGCATAGTTGTTTTACAAATATTAACAACTATTACTCTAAACAAAACAAATTGTATTGTTTCAAAAATAATTAAGTTATGCGAAGTCTATGGTTTCTGTTAACGTAAAATATAAATGTAAAGCCGTTAAAAACCTACAAATTCCAATTTTACATAAATTTCATATTTTCGACGGTACCAACTAGGGAATTGTATGAAAAAATATGTGTCATCTCAGTTATCTCAGTACGATATTCCCCCCACCCCCATCATTTGTGAACCAGGTTCAATTTAAATTAATATCGAATTTAAAATATTTTTCCACCTATTATTGACCACCGTAATTATTGTAAGTCATATTGTTAATAAAAGGTCTATTATCGAACCAAAACAATTCCAGTTGATGTATCTTTTGTAATTTCCTACTGATACCATTGAGGATTATGTTTAAACAATAACTGAAAAATCTATTAATAAAAATAAACAATGATAATAACAACTTTCGGAAGGTATTTCCTACTACAATAAATCAAAATAACCACACAGTAATCTTACCGTAAATACTATATAATACATCAAAACATATATGTACTATAAATACTGATAGGTAAAGAGCATTTGATTGGGTTATTATTGAAGTACAAAATAATTAATATTATAACTAAGAGTTATCTCAATGAATATGTAAAAACTAGCATAACATTGCATGCCACAAATTTTCTAATTTAATTTATATTTTCGTCTGGTCGGACATATTGACATGGCTTATTAAATAACCATTCACTTACTTACGCGGTTGACGACATAATATTACTTTCATACATTCATTAAATTAAATATAAATATTTGTCATTTCTCCATCGGGGTGTATTGTATATATTTGCCTTTGAGCCTTTGACGATACTGCGGTTAAAGTAAGCTCTCATAATACTTTTAAAGATCTGCAGAAAATCTACTGAAATATTATACTAATCAATACCAAAACTATCTTTTATTCTTGATTTTTCTTGTTTGATAAGATTTAATTAGTATTCTTCTTAAACGTGTGGTGTAGTTTCAGGTACATATTGCATGCATTGCCTTTTGTTTTAACAAGACTACATTAAAGAAGTTTTGAATAATTATTACTATTACAGATGTATTAAAAAATTAAATAAATATTAAATGAATAAATAATAATAATAAAAAAAAAATCCTAAATTATATATATTTTTTAACATTAATAATTACTAATTACATATAACATAACTATCGTATAGAAAAAAAAATAACAATTAATATTTATTTTATCACGAACCCGTTTTTAATGTTCATCTATCTGCTAATGTTATACACTATTTATAATAATACCTTAAAAGAGGTACTAGGAAAAACGAAATCATATTATAATATTCTTATTCCGCTATCGTATAATTATTTTACAAGGATGCAATTTTCGTATAACAACTTACAAAAATGGAGAATTTTTATATGAACTATTTATAATGTCGGATAGGTTAAAAAATAATCTTAAAATAATTATAACAAAAACGTATATCAAACATAATTATGATAATATTTATAATATAAACTCGTTTCGCATTTATCCAGTACATTATAATGAAAACATTTCTTCTAGCCTTAAAATGTAGTTAATGCATTTATAATAAAACAATACGTTAGTTGTATATTATTTGGCGATGAGCAAAATATACCAATTTACTTTGTTTAAAAAAATAATAAAGATAATTGCTTGTAATTTAATAATATAAAACAAAAACAACAAAGTCTACTAAAGTAAACACAAACTTGTTATTTTTTATCTGTCTACAAATTATTGTTTTATATTACTTAAACAATTTATTTAAAAATGTCACGTTTTCTTTGCTAATGGTTATAGTTTTAGTTTTTACTAGTGGCTGTTCTTTACGCCCGAGAATAATTTCATAACACTAGTTTATGGTATTTAATGTTTTATGAACATAACAAATTATTTTTAAGCTCTATTATAGAAAATGTTTTCATTACTATAATGGTTATATTGACAGTAAATAAGTCGTTTTTAACGTTGTAATTAATAAACGTAAATTAATTAAATAATGATAAACACATATTTAGACAAAATATTATCGATGGTAAATTACAATACTTGAATAGTATAGTTGCAATATAAACTTATTCGTGAGTCTTCCTATTCGGTTGTCTATTACTTTGCTGTCGAGTAGCGTAAGTACAAAATATATTGATATGCAATTTGTTTGTCAATTGTGTAGTAGTACCACACTGATAAACCGATATAATAATATATAGGCCGATATATACAGGTATAATTCTTTTTTGTGGGCCATTAGCAGTTATTGGTTCAACTAACGCCTATGATGTACCAGCTAAGCAATCATCCGGTATCATGTGAATTTCTTTCGACAATAAAGTCTAAACATATTGAATAAAACATTAAAAATCCATTAGTCATTCATATGCATGCAAATTAAGACAAGAAACTATATTATCTACACGACAACTAAAAGATAACTTACTGTAATATATGTATATTATAGTTGAGTTGAATACATTTTGATGGACTCCAAAACGGCAAAACGTATTTTGAGATTACTAATATTGAAGTGTGAGATATTTATGTGCAGGCGTTTATGGTAGATATAATATGTTATCTGCATTTCAATGCTGCACAGAAGTGTTGCGATGATTCGTAATTATTCTGACTGCAGCCGAACTATAACAGAAAACAGAATTTCGATTTCGTTATATTGATGTTTCTGATTTTTAAATTTAACTATAAATTGGAAGGGTTTAACTGAAAATTCGTAATTAGAGCATGTAATTAATCTAATTTAATCTGATTTATTTATCTATCTAATATGTTCTAATGGAGCCTATAGTTTATACAATAGAGAAAAACAACGATTTTGATACATTGCAGGTCAGATGAAAAAAATTGTTTAATCAAGTAAAATAAAGTGGTTTGAAATTAGATTTCAGTAAGACTGAATAAAATCAATGAGTTCTCTACATATGAAAAATAAAACTTGTAGTCGTCGAAAGGTTTTTTAATGGATGAAAGTTATATGAAAAAAAAAAATTAAGCACTGCAGAATTTCAAGAAAACGAAAGTAAATGATTTTGAGATGTATTTCTGGTTTTATGATCGACCGACTGAACATAATAATTATATTTATTTATACTTGTCAATTATGAATATACGACGTATGTTCGTATATCGATATTGCTTTAACCCACGTTATATCGACATATTTATTATGTATGCTGTACATTGTTTTCGTGCTATTTAAAAAAAAAATTAATTTTAATGTTTTGTAGTTTTTAAAATCATTATCTACCATTATAAATGTAATAATTTTCAACTAAAAATACATGATTTCTAAATGTTTTTTACCTGAAGAATTTAATAAAACAATTTAATTAATTTAGATTTGACATTTTTTGTTCATAAAAATAATTAACTTTTAATATTTACGCTTAAAGCGGTTATATTTTTTATGCTTGTTTTTAAATAAAAATTCCCCAGTTTCATTTATGCATATTTTTATTTCATACTGCTTATATTTATGTTAATAACAACTTGAAGCAAAAATGTCTTATTATATTATATACATCAGTTTATTATTGTATTATAATTATTAGCCGCATATTTTATTAATTTTTTAAACTTTAAATTTTTTAGAAAAATCGATTTCGAGCATGATTCATGAATCATGATAAATTATCACTATCGCCATCACATAATAAATGCAAATTACATACAAACCATGGTTTTTTAAAAATATAATAAAACTTAATTCTGTAATAAGACTCTTTTTGAATCAACTAATTAGTTATTATTTAAAAAAAAAAAATTAACATCATACAAAAACACAAACAATATAATTGTAATGTTAAAATAAATTTATTATATGAACCAGACAACTTTGAACTTTCACATGCATAGAATAAACGATTTCTGGCTTGATGGCTTTGTTAACTTACTATAATATATACTATGTAATGTATATATAATTCGAATAATATTGTATATAAATTATAACAACCATCAGACAGAGAAAAAAAATAATTTTATAGTATTGTTGACCACAATAAAATATGTTTAACAGACCATAACGTAACGTTACTGTATAGATACAATAACATTATTATTACGTTGTTAAAAAAAGTCCACTGCGCAAGTAGATAACCACACAGGACACGCAATCGCTACCCTGCGGCATAAAGGTAAATAATTAAGGCTATTACTTATTACATTTTAAAGATTTTTGAGATCTTAGCTACTATTGCACTATTTAATTAATTTACGTTTATTAATTACAACGTTTTGCACTATGAATAAGACTATATTTTATAAGATATATTAATTTATATCGAGTGAAGGTAATCCTGAACGTTCTTCGAGGACTAAAAATTTTTATGATTATACTACGATAATAATTGAAAAAAAAACAATCATTCAATTCAAACAATAATTTATTACAAATTCACATTTGAAAAAAAAATTCATAATGCCTCTGCCGTATACTTTATTAAATACTTTTAAGTTATTTACATCTATCATATCAATTATTATAAATTGAAGAGATTCCACAAAACAAAACGTTATATTTTCTGTAACCATTAATTTTGTATTTTATTTGCTGTACACGTAAATATATTTTTTATAAAAATAAGTACAGATTAAAAAAAAAAAAATTTAACGTATCGATTAAATTATTTATTCGTGAGAAGTCAATAACTATGTTTCAAACGGCTATACATTGATGAACAACTGTATGTGGTTTAATGTATATCTTTATACTAAAAAAAAAAAACATTTTTAATTTTTATGTTTTGTTTATTATTTTATTTTAAGCATTTTTGAACGATCTCTTATTATCCGTAAAATTCACAAGCCAAATATTATATTAAGTCTATAACAAATATTACATTTCATACTTCATTTTACGTACGATATTTTCCGAGTGGGTGTATTTTCACTTTCCTCTTACTACTTTATATCTCAGATTATTATTCATATTATTTACAGTACTACTATAGTGTCATCATTTGGTTTGGTCTCGCAGCGACGGTCACGACGCTGTCTACGTAGACAGTGCGCGCGTCTCGCGTCGGCCCACGAACAACCACCGGCTCGCGCCTATTATTATAATAACAATAATAGTAAATATAATAAATATGATATATATTTTGTTATCCGTCGGGCGCGGAGGCCCCGGCGGTAGGGACGTTGAAGGCTCGTAATTCAAATCACAAAGACAAAGCGCCCGGCAGTCGCTTATAAATATTATCGCCGGTTCAAGATGTTTTCAGCAAAAACATAATGCGAGGGAAAACGATTTTCCGTCTTTTGTTTTTTCGGGGCCTGGTCGAAAAACGGTGGAGACGTGCAGGGTGCGTGTATAGTATAGTCATCGTCGCTAAAACCGCCCCGTGACTTAATGGTTCGGAAAATAAAATAAAGACCGCTGCACCGGAATTTGTTGAAAATATAAACATGCCTCACTCTCTTTCTCTCTCACTATCTGTGCATGTATATATATGCATAATATAATATGATGGTGTATACATAACGTACAGAAACGGAATACAAAAGTCCCAACACAAAAACAACTGATATGCTGTTCGCTATATTTATATATATATTTATAAGTACTATACATGACTAAAATATGCACTATATCGTCGTGCTCGTACTATACATTGCGGACGGGAGATTCGTTGTGGTGAGAAGGCGATGGGACGAGAAAGAGTGGGATAGAGACAGAGCAGAGTGCTCTAGACGAAGAGGGGTTTTGCCGTTGAATAGAGAAGTGCACGGTGGTAGCAGTAGAGAACCACAAGAACAGAAGAATTACTTTCCATAGCCTTAAATGTAACGCTGGCGACAAGTGTTTTATGGTGATTATTACGTTTTAAATAGTGATAATTATGATTTAGTGTTTGACTCGTATCAACAGTCGTTTGGATATTATGTATTTCCTTCAATTTATTTTAGCTAACTAGAATACACAATATAATATTATATAATAAGTTAGCGTGCAAAAGTGATTAATAGCACATTTTTTATGTGACGAGTTGAATAAAAAATGTTTACAGTTATTATATGAAGTGTTATAAACTATACGCCTATATTAATTAGTAATACATTTTTGAAAATGAGTCTCGAAGCTGATCTATATATTAGCTGACCTGTATAGTTTATATATTTAACAAGGCGCGATATTTAAAATAGATGTTATAATTTTCCAAAAAAATACAAGAATTCAAGATTTCGGTTTGTTATTTTCCTATCCATTTGTGCACACCATCACTATTCCTTCCTCGTTGTCTCTTTTGAATCTTAATATTATGTATTTAGTGTTCACATAAAAAAAATGTTATACAATACAACAATATAAAAATCTACCAAGTTAGGGGTCGTGAAAAAGTTTGTGAAAATAAAATATCTATTGTTATAACAGATCAAAAAATACCAAACAAACAATAAATTGTATAGTAATAGCTTAAGATTCAAATAAGTATGCGAGCCTGTTGGCATATAAAAAAAAAAGGTGCAATTCATTGATATTAACAAAAGTGCGTTTTTGTTTTATGTAGTTATTTTTTTCTTTCTACGTACATCATTTTGAATAGTAAAAACACTGAAAATTATTTTATATATAGCAATTTGGTACATATTAGAAATTGAATGGTTCTTTAAGCGGGTTATTTTGCTAAATTCCTTTTCATTTTTAAAGAAATTGTGATAACAGTGTAGTAAACTAGTTTTAAAAAAAGCTTTCGATGTTTATTATTATATTGTATTTATATATCTTACAATAAACCTATATTGATAGTTTACTTGGATTTCATTTTATACTTTCTGGCATCTGTATTGATCGCTATGGCTAAACGTCTTTATCATAAAGAAATTTTAAAATTGGATGCAAAATTGTTAGTTTAATCTTCCAAATTCCGATAAGAATGGTGTATTTTACAAAATACGTTACAAGAAGTGTATTATTGTTGAATATATTTTAATTTTCTCATCAAAATTAAAAATATTATAATCGTTATTTCATTATTTGATCATTTTATTCGTCAAAAGGTTTCAAAACAATTCCGTTATTCACCTGTTGTCTTAATGACGTAGTAATTTTTAAATTTAAAAATTCCAGAAATGGAAAGTTGCACCAGGTCATCCTGTATGATCCAAGTCATGTGAAATTATTTATAATATAATGTCATAATGATGACACGTCATATTATATTGTTAGGTGACTGATTTTAGTATAATATATTTATTTTTTATTTTTATGAATTATCATTCCGTTGAATCGGTTAAATGGGTAAACCATTTAATTAAACACTTGTAGATAATAAACGTATACAACTAATTTTGCAATCGCGGAGGCGTATTTATTTAATAAAATATAACAAAAATTATACTATAAATTGCTTACGTTTATTTAAATATGTATAGAAATATGAAGTATAAAACATAATATAATTCAAAAACCACTCAAAATGTATATAAATAAAGTAATGTTTAAAATTATTCGTAAATTTGAAAATTGTAATAGATATAGTAAAAAAAAACCAGAAAAACATTTTTTTTTCTAAATTTCGCACTTTTATCAATATATAACATCAATAATTTATTAAACTATTATGTAGATATCAAGTTATTTTTTTACTTTGTCCACATAAATTATAAAAATATATACAAAATAATAGTACATTTTAATATTAAAATATTATATGTATATCGAAAAACCTATTTCCTATTTAAATCTTTAACCTTTAGTATAGATAAATTTAATTTTATCTCAAAATATTGTTATTTATGATTAAATTTAGTAGTGAAATTTAAACTAATTTCATCAGTGACGACAATAATATTATAAGCATGGACCAATTATGCCTAATACAAAGATTTTGTTTACGGTCAGTGTACCAATTGCGCTTGTATTCAAATTTGCTACTTTCAGATATGAAAATATTTTTTTTCGAAATTTGTGAAATTTTAGATTGTGTGACATGTTATTTTAAAACAAGGTTCTTGTATACAAATCCACACTTTTCCTATAAATTATTAACTCAATAATGGCTATTTATTCACTTTTAAATTTGTTATTATAATTGTGTTCTTATCTTTGAGGTGTTGTAGTGTGTCTACCTCCCGACTCTTCGAATTGTGGATTCGAAATGATTGTTTTAGTCAATATTGTAATTGAAAATAGTTTGTTTATTTAATTAACAAAAGTTAGTTTTATAAAGTGTACGTACAAAAGTGTGAGACGTGAAGGTGCCGTAGATTTAACGGCTGTGGTCCATCTGAATATGCTGTGCTGAGTATTTTCTTATATGTGACTAACCGAACCTCTCGCCTATACCTGTGGTCCATAAATCAACAACGGTCTTGCTTTGCGTCCTTCGAAAGTTTTTATTACCGACCAGCGCAAATAGTCAAAGTCCGTGCACATGCCATTCGTTGAGGCTTGCTTTTATGTATGTATATTGATCGAAGGTTTACACTATTATCTGTTATATTTCATATTATTTGTGATATAATATTTGGCAAGACCTTGGTTATCTTATTTATAATAAAATATATTTAACAAATTCAGAAAACGGTGAGGTCGTTTATTGTGTACAAAAAATGTATAACCAACTTAGAATTGTTATTATTTGAAATCGTTAGAATTGGTGTGAATTTTAAATAAAATTAAGATTAGGTTAAATTATATTTCTTTGTGGCTAATAATAGAAAGTTGAACAATATTAATGAATAACAAAAAATAATAAATATATAATATAATATAATTAGGTTTTTAAACGAGTATAAACGACTTACACTTAAAATTATTTAAACATAAAATAAAAACTATTAATTTTCATCGAAATATTCGAAAATTATATTTATTTTTAATCACCTTTAATTTTCAAAAATTATTACTGAAAATATAACACAGACAGTTATATAACAGCAAACTTTAATTTCAATGGAAATTTGACATTATGCGCACTATCAATTGATAGATTTTATGATAAGAATTGTAAATTATTTCTTTATTTATAATATGTATTTTTAATTTTTATTATAATATTCTCAGAAATAATGCATTAACCACAAAATACAATTCATCATTTAAATATTTATTTAGTATAATTGTAATATTTTTTTATTAGGTAGTAATATTGTATTAATTATTAATGATAGACATGTTAAAATTATTAGATATTTCAATATCTTGTGCTTATTACTATGATAAAATACTAGTTTGTATATTATAACAATATAATGTAAAATAATAGGATGGATATATATTATACAATATGTACATTTTTTTAATTTATTTTGGAAACTAAAACTATGAATAGCATACTTAGATATAATCAAAAATGTAATAAAAATATTAAATAATTATTATGATAAACCTATATTATGTTAACATTATAAAACAATATATGTGTTTGTTATGAAATAATATATGAGTTCAGCATTTTTTGTAAATTTAGGAAGTGGTTTTTTAAAAACAAATAATGTAGATAATTAAAATATAACCATATTTATAACACAATATATACATCTTTGTTTTAATTGGTGAAAAAAAAAATTAAAAGCACATTGAGATATATGGTATATCCATAATAAGTTTTATTTTTAAAATATTAAGAATTATAAAATATATACTTTATCATTAAAAATATTAATTTTTATCCATTCATTCCTGTAAATAATATTAAAATGAAATATTAATTTAAAGCATTATTGCCTTTGCAAAATAATAATGCACGTATTATAATTTATAATTTATTAAACGTGTTATTAAAGTTTTATAATTAAAATTTGGTCATTATATTCTATAATAGTTATATGGATCATGACTACTAAAAATTATGCTACATTTAAGTCTTATTATTCTATATGAAGAGTATTTTATAAATATATAAGTTTAAAATTATATTATTCCAAATATATTAAAATTTAATAAATATCGTCGTAGTCGGAGATTTTAAACTTAAAACAATGAATGTAGATGAGAATATAAATTCAACTTACAAAGAAAAAAAAAAATCATTATAAAATTGTAATAATTATATGATATAATTAAAAATAATGTAATTGAATTGTTTTGTAATTGATTTTTCTATGCTTCAACTCAATTTGCGTATAAACACGACTGAACATATTTTATTTCCATAAAATGTTCAGCAAACATCTACAAAATAAGGTATTTAATTAACCAAAATCGTACGAAACACATTTAAAGCAACACGTCTAAATTTTGTTCAACCATGATAAAATGTTTGATTTACATTTAAAAACTATAAGACGTACTTACTCGTATATATACGTACTAGAATAAGAAAAACGTACCTATCGTGAATTTAAATAATTTTTCTTATCGTAGTCGGTATCCATATATTTGAATGAATTTAATTAAAATGCTCTATTTATCTATTTTATGAATAAAAAATACGAATAATAATTCAAATTTATTTTTACATAATAGTAATATTTACTTTACTAATTAAAAATCATTATGTAAGTATTTTAAATTTTGATGCTACCCCATAGTAATCGGCCTATTTAATGCTGGGCCATAAATGTTTATAAAATTCAGAATCCGAAAATATTTTAATTCCAAAACAACCAATGTTATTTTCACCAACCGCCGGGGAAATATGTTAAACCACCACACCGTAAAATGACAGTGAAAACGATGAGACGATAAAATACAATAATAATATATACGTACATTATATTACCACATATGCGTTTAGATATTTTTTGTTTTTATTTCCTACCTCGTCTCTAATAAATTGTATGAACTGTATGTGGCGATATTGTCGGAATAAAAGTTTTAATACATACATGGGCCGAAACCGTAATAATTGAAAAATACAATAATATAAGAGGAAACATTAATCAAACCGTGTGAGGTATTAAAAGTCATAATTCATTTTCATTTTAATATATTATCAACGTGCGAGTATCAAAACAAAACCTGTTAGGCACTCACGATTCTGTGTTGCATCTGCAATCGATCTGATATCTTACCGACCAATGCAAATACACCTGTTAACAATATATTATATATTTAATCTGTAAACATACGAATTCACGACATGATGCGTTTTAAAAAAAATTATCGAGCTCGACACATAGGTTTTGCGTATTATAATAATATAGCCATATAAACGGAAATTATAAATTCCATTATGTTTTTACGCTATATCTGCCTCAAATTCATACTTTAAATTCGTATCTTGATTTTATGTATTATCCCAGTGGAGCAATTCCCAGTGTAACGTTATCGTGATATATAAACCATAAAAGGACTTCAAAACTCCTTGTATCGTCCAAACTTCAATTTCAAAAGTATATTAACATATTTCTTTTTTTTTTTTAACGAACGCAATTTGATATTTATTTATGTTTTCCTTCAATTTCTGAAGGTATTGCGTAACCTACACGTGTTTCTACATTTTAAAAAAATATCAAATATTTAACGTATGTATTTTACTTAACGTGAGTACTGGGTATATTATCCAATAGTAAACACACGTCTTGTTATTAATTAAACACGGTGTAGGTACATAAATTAATACCATTACCAATTATTACGTCATTGCGTGATGCGTCAGACACTCCAAAAGTAAACATTAATAATAAGTACTAAAGTTGTTACTAGTTGTAATTCACTACTAATTTTGTTTTTTTTTCTTTTAATTTAACAGTACAATACTTATTTATTTTTAAACGTACACTATCGTGTACTTAATACACAAACTAAATATAAAAAAATTAAATGTAAATTTAATTTTCATTATCACTTTTAATCGCTATTCTAAAACGTTTCCTCGAGTATTTGTCACTGTAATGTCTATTGTTTACTTTGAAATTAAAAAAATACAAACGGTGTTTTTTTTTTATTTCTTTAAATAGATACTCATTATTACGAAATAACGATCTAACCTGTCGTCACACGAATTGATTGTTATGGCGTACAAATACAAGTAAACATGTTTTATTATTGTCTATTTATTTTTATAAATTGAAAATCCAAGAAATATATTACGCTTTATAAAGTGAAATAAAAAATGTACGTTGTCATTCAAAAACGTAAGCAACTTAAAAATTATAAAGATAAGAATATTAAAGTAACATATTTTTGTTTTACAAAAATGTTGTTTTTAGGAGTATTAAAAAAAAAAAAAAAAAAAAATATTGCCATCATCATAAAACAGTTTTGATAAAATTAGTTTTTACTATAAAATAATACGTTTAGAAATGCTTGTCATGCAAAGTTCTCGTCTTATGATACGTATCATGAGGTGTACGCGAACAGCCGGCGTCGGCGGCGGTGACGCGGTGACTCAACAGACGCGGATGATCGATGATTTCGTCCTGTGGTCTGTACTACGAACATAAAAACATAATATTATTATTACGGTTATCGGACGTGATCGAAAAACGTTCAACGACACGTCGCGCGTTCGTGTTCAGACAATAATACACAACGCGTCGCGCACTCCCGTACCTAGGCCAGTAGTTGCTTAATTAATACATCAACGACAGTGTCGATATGCGTCTGGTCGTGCGACCGCCCGCGGTCGAGGTACTAACTGCGAAATAATAGTAAATTTAAATATTATCGCAATATCGATTGTGTTTTAATCCCGAGCGATGGACACGCCGACGCAGCGAAATTGCCTACACGATGCACCGTCCAAACGCAAATATTAAAACGATCGTCATAATATTATACAATACTACAATATCACATAATAATATTATAACGCGCTGTAGCGGTTTACCGTTCGTGTTGGAAATTACAATAATACGATATACTATTACGTATTACTATTACTGTTATTGCCAGTGCTGTTCGACATTCGACAAATTATACGAGACCAAGTCTTCTTGTGCCTTCCGCCTATCGACGAGAATAATGTAAAATCACTCGTTAAACGTAATGTTAATTTCACGAGGTTTTAATATACCTACTGTACGTACGCGTTTATGTTTGTTTTACGACGCTAACGTCGATTGGCGGTTTTGCTCGCTGACGATGGTATTATACGTTAGTATACACTACATTACAACATTTCCCGAGCTAATATAATATTTTATTTATTTCGTTGTCGTGAAATACTATTTAATATACTTACGCATACGCTACGTTCGATATTTAGTACCAATACGTTTTACACGCGGCAGTTTTTTTTTCGCATTTCTTCACTCTCTTCGAGGCAATAACACGCGACAATTATGTTATTCATTTTATAATATAAATTATTGTGTGTGGAAAATATCAGATGGATTCTGTTCAAAAATATTATACTTCTAAATAGGTAGGTATACCTACTCATAAATGAGAAATTTGACGTCTTAAGTATATTGGATAAAATGAGCTTTACCAGTAACCACGGGTTTATGTAACACAATGCCAAATACGATTTATGTTCATACTTTTAGTTCTCAACTTGAATGGTAATGTAGTGTGCAAAGTTACTCACTCTTTTGAATTCAAAACGAAAATTGTTTGTGCTAGTATAATAATTATAACTAACAAAAAAAAATGTATAACTTGATTGCGAGAAATCGGAAATAATTTTTTATTTATTTTTTTTTTACTACCTATTACGATAAGGTTATTTATATTGTATTACAACAAGTCAATGTTTAATTGTAATTAATAATTAAATTATCCGATTACGGCATTGATGCACCAGACCGTGATTTATTTACAAATCGTGTTTTTATTTTGCTTATTTTATTTTATTCAAATTATTTATTTATGTCGACGATTTATATAATAACATTATGTCCGACATGATATAAAATATTCATAATAGTATGTTATATCTAACCGTTATCGAATTAGTATATATAAGTATATTAGTATAGTATATATTATCATATTGGTATATGTATAATTATTATACATATTTGTATTTTATTCACAACAACCACCTGATATACTCAAACAACAAATATTTAAATGAATTTTATGTTTAGAACATTTGATAATATAATATATACAATGATTTTCCGTTTTGCTGAAAATACAAAAATATTTTTATTTGTGATACATTTTTATTACTCGAAGTTGTACAAAAAATATATTTATATATAACTATTCTATATTATCAGTAAAGAGAGTATTGGATTTTCAATAATCTTTTTATTTCTATTATTATTATTATTATTATTATTATTATTATTATTATTATTATTATTATCTTTATCTGTGAAAACATTTTTGTATCTTTAATGAATTCTCAAAAACGTCATTATATGAGTGCTATAAATATATAATATGTTTATTGATTGAAAATTCAAGAAAATTCAAATCTGTATAATAAATTTGAATTATATTATTAATATATTACTATATATAGATATCGCCCTTAAACATTAAATATTTTAATTTATTTTTAAAAATCCATCGATTATTAATATAATATCTAATGACCTATCATTGAAATGTAATCTGTTAGTAAATGTGATTGATAAATATATTATTATATCATTAGCGTACTATTGTAATTCGTTCTAAATTAATGTCAGTTTATATACACAAGACCATAAAATATGCGTAAAATATGCAATAATAATTATTTCTAATGGTCAATATCAAACACACATTTAGCGTATGCAAAATAACACTCTTTACTGAAATTAAATGTCCCGAGAAAAATAAAATTTTCCCAACTCGTATACGCGTCTTTTTACTTAACTGTTGACGAAGTTGAGTTCATAATATACGCGCGTATTTAATGTGTGTGTGTTTTGTGCACGGCCATCAGGGGTAAACAAAAATAATAATAGAATATAATAAATAATTCTATAACGTTTTTTACGAACCTTTATTGTATGAAAGCTTGGACTGAACGTTCATATTGATTATACCCAGAATAATTATGTTTTAGACTCGTTTGAAAATTTGTTACTGGCGTGCATAAATTATAAACGTTATTGTATCTAATGTACAGGGTAATGGTGAAGCCATAATTTTTGTGAAACGTGATGCCTCTTGACCCGTTAACATCCGTTGTAAATCATTTTTTTTTTATATATAAACTCTATATACATTTGAGGTCTTTTTGGAGCATAAATGTCACAATATTTTAATTTAGACAAAATAATTTTAGTTTTAACACATACACCCACATAACATGCAGTGTACTTAAATTGACTCCATTTATTACTCACTTTTGAAATAATAAAAATAATTTATTTTGTACTTAAAAAATATACGAAAGCGTTTATTATTAATGGATATTATATAATATTAAACCAATAATTAGTTTTTATTACAATCGGTAATCTGCTAGAGATTCATAAATGTCCAATGTACTATTAAAACGAGTAAATAGATTATACAATAAATATTTAAATTATATACAACACAACATGAATTATTAATATTGAAATCCAAACATTTTAATTAAAATTTTATAACTACTCAGCAAAAAATGTAGATATTTAATTTCGGACGTGTCCGATACTACTCAAATAATTATTAAAGGTATATAATAATAATTAATAACGCATGTCTGATCAAAGGGTATTACTCTTTTTTTTATATAGAATTTTAATGATGGTTGTAATATAATTATTGTAAAATAATTAACATCGAGCAAACACTGCTTTAATATAATATAATATTAAAATATCAAAACGCATTTGAGTGTCGCTCAAACCGCACATAGTCGCGTGTTGTATTGTGGGGCGCGCGATTAAGTATAATATTATACACGTACACGATATATAGTGAGGTAATAATAATACTATGTAGTGTAACTATGTTCGGTACTAAAATTTAATCTTAACGAGTAAATAAATGCGCGCGCGCGCCGTCGTAGATATCCCGACCATGTGTAGTTCCGCAACGTCTGTGGCGCCAGATACCGAGAATTGGCGGCGCGGCGGCTGCCTGCCAGACACTAATGTTTACTGGGCGCGCAAACGGATTTATTTATTTTTCTATTAGGTTTGCGGGTAATGGAAAGCTTACAGAAATATCACATGAAAATTACATCATCGACGAGGAAACAATCGGTTCGAGGTACATACTATATGTATATATATATATATATATCAATATACGCAGGTACCGTGGGTATATAATGATACCGAAGTCGAAGCTCCTAATCGTAATGGCGTTTAAAAACTTATAAGACTTTAAAAGCAGAGCTGGCAGGTTGCGGAATACTGAATTGGGTATTATTTTAAACAGATTATCATAATACATTGTATGATGAACTAACCATCAACGTTTCAATAAAACGATTTGATAATTTGCACGTCCAGAAATCAAAACGAACCGCAACTAAGTATTCTGCAGTATTTCCGTCGAGATCCCAGTTGATATATTTATCATAATATCTATAAGGATTTGTGTGAGCTAAATTTCTTCCGAAAAACGACGAGTAGCAGTTATCCTACCGATCGATCAACGGTAATTGCGTTTGAATATTATCGCGACCGCGTCTTTCGAAAAACTAATTGAATTTTAATACTATTATTATTATACACAGCATATAATCGCGTTAAGCGACCGGTGGGAAATTTATTTTAAAATTGTCAACACATTGACATTTTTTTTGACAATACAACGGAATTTATGTTCGCAGTATAGTTGTTCGTAATCCTCGAACAGACCTTATATTAGTTTCTGTACTATCCCGTAACGTCTGTGCACAGATAAATACAATTTTCGTCGATGCACCGAACGCGGTAAAAATTTTTTCAATTTTCAACGACATTTTCGATGTTTACGGGAAGTGTGAATAACATACTAGCATATAAGAACAGTGAATACTGAACAATAACCGTATATTAAAATACTAATTTAGATGTACATACCTGCGCGGAACGTTTTGCAAAATTCTTCAGTTTGATGCGGCGATCGAGTGGCGATAGTTTAAGGATGGTGAGAGGAGGACGAGTGGACGCCAAAATCGAATAGTTTTTGGGACTTTATAAGAAATTAAAGGAAGATAGTCGTATGGTTGTACGATAGAGTGCGATGGAAGAGGACTACAAAAAATTAAGTAACTTGCAAACGGCAGTGCCACACGCAAACCCCATAATTTCTGACGATCCGAAAATCAGGACAGGAAACGTTGGCCTGCAATAAAACCAGCTTGGCCCACGCAGACCGTCTTTCGGTGAATATATATCTATATATATTTCACGTAAACTCAAACCGCCCCCGGAAACGAATTCCGAGACTGTAGAAACACGACGGTCGACGAGACAGTAAACCGTAGTTGTACAATTTGTTTTTAGAATGAAAATCGGCAGACTACCAAATAAATCCTTGCCGTGTAATCTAACATAATATAATATAAGGTTCATTTATAGATATTTAGTCATTTTCTTGAAAACCATTTATGTTTTTTGAGATATTTACTTAAATAATTTGATGTTATAACGAAAATAAATGTTTAAAAATAAGTGATATTTTTTAAAAGACAAAAAATAATTGAAAATAATTACATTTTGTAATCACTTTAAATTATCCAAAAATAAAAATATTTAGAAAATAATTTTTAGTTTTGGATAAAACCAAATGTGTTTACCTATTTAAATGAAACTCTGTGTACACTATACAGTAATAACTTATGATATAAATGTATTAAATTATATTTATTTACGTCACGTATCGAATGCAATTTATTTGAATGAATGAAAATTGTTCTGGGTGAAATAATGTACTAAGCATTATAATGATGTCAACGAGTAACATAATAATAGTAAAATACGTTAAAAATTATGTTTATTTTTTGGATAATCTTTAAATATTGATTTCTCTTACATTAAAACTATTGCGAATTTGGTGTACTTTTATTTGTTAAAACAGTTATAGTATTAATATTATTATAAATACACACTCTCGTACATATACGTTGATATTTTAATATGGTCACCGCTAACCATACTAAAAATAAATTAACACTTACATTTGAACCTCATTCAACATGTTATGAAAAAAAAAATGGTACTTAGTTGTAATATTAATTTTAAAGTGTATTTTACAACCAATATTCTTAAATATTTTAAATCAACAAACACTAATTAGATATTTTTTTTATTTTATTCTCAAAATTTAATAAAAACAATAAATTCACCTTTCATCTTTTGACCATTTATGTATAATGCATAGATTTAATATAAATTAAATGTTTATTGTTCTACATAAAAAAATACATACATATATAAAATAACGGTTCCGATCTGTTTTTTAATATATTTAATAATTATTATTCTTCAATTAGTTTTTAATCTTATCGAATTAAAATAATTGTAATAAATCAGTATTAATAGTCAAACACATTAAATGTATAACTAAAAAACTGCATCAACATTATAACTCAATAATTTACATCAACTACTTTTTACTTTATTATCGCTATTATATTTAACTTTTAGTGCAGAAAATCATATTACAAAATGTAAAAGCACTTATATTTTTGAAAATAATGCATCGGGCAATCATAATATTCTTTTATTAAAATCAGAACGAGATGGGGGAATCGATTTTAATTATAAAATCCCGTCAATATGTTGAAACTTTAACTACAAAATTAAACTTATTAAATTTAAAACAATATAATTAAAATAGACTTTATTGTAATAGAATAAACTTTTCTTCGTATACATGTTGACACGTCAAGTTGTCTGAATGTACAAAACATCAATGAACAAGTTATTTCAAAATATAATAAGTTTCTCCGTTATTGCTTATCAATAAATATTATTATATCTACATTCTTTTGATATATATTCCAAAATGTATTTCCACTCATGTTCGCCTAAATTGTATAGATATTGATTTTAGATTTTTAAAGAAAAAAAATAATATAATGTAGTAGATGCAACCACTGGTATATATTATATTCAAATTTAAAATACTTTATGATACATACACAAAATATAATATCATTCAAACGGAAACTTATTATTCATAACCATTTCAAAGTTTAAAGTTATAAACCAAAGTGAAAATGTTTATTCCACCTTAATTATATCCAGTGAACTTCAAATTGTCTGTGTTAAATAATAAAGTATTTGTTAAAAATTAAAAACTCGTTAGTTTAGATAGTTTATTTCTGTACAAATATAATATTATTGTGTCTATGATTTTAAAACATAAAATGTACTTAAATAAGTGTGTTGCAATGCCGTAATAACAAAAAATACATATGATTTTTAATATTTAAATAATATACTTAATATTCAACTAAAAAAAAACTAATAAGATTCATTTAATATTTTACTTTTCAGAAATTCTACAATATTTGTTTTTGTTTTTAAATTATCTGAATAAAGTAATAAATAAAATTACGAAATTAGTGATCCCAAATTAAGGTACAGAATATTATTAAGTTTTTAATTATTATTTTTGGTTTTTTTTCGAATGACAATCGTGGACAAAATGTGAGCATTTGAGCATTCGATAAAATGTTTAAAAACGTAACATAACTAGTAAAATTGTAATAGAAATTGATAAGTATTTTATTTATTTTTTCTAGTTGAGCTTAGTTTTGGTGCATAATAATATAAATGTCGGTGATCTGAAACAAAACAAACCTATATACAATGCAATGTAGTGTTGTAAGTTAGCATATTTTTGCTTTCACAATAAAGATAAATTATAGATTCTAGAATATGTTATACTATACGTCATAATCTTAATGATTTTTTTAGTTTAGAAATGTGTATCGTTATGCATTACATGTGTAAGACACATGTACATTTATATGTATTAATATTCAAGTATCTAAAATGTTGAACACGTATTGAGTTCATAAATATAGTAAGTACCATTAATAGTCAGTGTCGTATATAGGGAGGGGTTTTAGGGGTTCAACCCCCCCCCCCCTGAAATGTATGGTTGGTACGGGCATTGATTTTGATTGCATAATTAATTGAAATTTAATAATGGAAATTTTTTTTTAACCCCCCTGAAATTAATTTTTATATACGTCACTGTTAATAGTACTTGGATGGAAATCAGCGGGGGTCTTACAATGATAAAACTTGTTTCATTGTGTTGTATTGCACTCTTTTTAGATCATTTTTTACAACCTAATCATTGATTTGGAATCTATCACGGATGTTGTACATTTTATAATCGGAAAAGTTCAAACTTGTTTTACGTATATAAGTTGGGCTATAAAACGACTAAGATTAACAGGGTCTTATCTTTCTATCGTATACATTTGAGCTTGTGTAATCTTATTAGCCTATCCACTCTGTTCGTAACGAGACGTTCGTTTACTAGCGTAGCATTCGTTTACGATTAATAAACGGAAGAATTAATACCAAAATCTCTCGTCAAATTAGTATGGTTTCCGCTTCAACTCCGGAAACCGCGGAACTTCTAAAAAAGAGCAAAATACGATAAGTGATCTAATGTCAATGTTTACTCAAATAAAAATGTATAAAAATGATTGTTTATTTAATAACAACATATTATGTCATCTATACCAACTGATACCCGAAAATGTTGTCAAAAAAATACAATTCTTAAAAAAGTATATTGATAAAATCAGATGGGTTTAATCTATAGTTCGTAAAAAATACTGTTAGTAGAAAAATAATTCTCACTTTTCATTTGTTATAAAATTTCAAATTTAGTGTTCACATTGCATACTATATTGTTCGAACACGTTTTACGCCTTCCGAGCGGGCGACCGTCATCACTATAGCGAAACAGGTGTAGAATTCTTTTGGAGTATTTCAGCCCTGACCGTATGTATCGTTCTCGTACGTTAAGCTGTCGCCGCCAGTTACTTTTCCGAACTACGCTGTGCCGCTCTTGCAACAACTTTTGTACGGCTGTGATGTATAATTTTCGCCGCATTTTTGGTCTCCGTGCTCACTATATAAGCATATATCGCAAATATTTTAAATGCGAGTCCACGTGTCGATCATCTCGACGTGTGATGTGATTGTCACTCCGCGTTCACCGTTGTTCAGCGCTCTTGAAGCGTTTGTTGTGTGTGCCACTGTTCGTGAGTATGCCGTCGCCGGTGTCGTTACGATATATTTGTCACGTCCGACGTGTTATCTGATGTTCGAATTGATACATCTCATATTTTATTGGACTTCTGAGTAGGCAATATTTGTGATCGGTAAATAAAAAAAACATTTAAAAAAAAGTGTATATGTTCTAATATTTTTTATCATTATGTGTAATAGCAGGACCAACATTTTTCGGGGTATCCACGTACTTCACTCCGCTTACCTAAACTTAAAATAATTATAACTCATTAAATACTCGCCCAAATTTTATATTTTATGTATCACAATACTCCGAAATATATTTTACTTCAGAATATAAAATTAAAAATGTATGTAGTCAGTTAAAAAGATTAAAAAAAATTAAAAATCATAACGATAAAAAATATTAAAAAATTAAAAAAATGTTATTTTATTTTGATTGGGAATTATGTAAAAAAATATTTACAAAAACATTAATATATTTCAAAATAATAAGATTTTTTTGATAAAAAATCGCCTTGTCAATAATTATATACAAAAGCAGTTAACGTCTATGATTTTAAAATCAATTTTAATTAATACAGAATAAAAAAATATATATTTTATGACTAACATTAATGTAATTTAATTTTGGTGCAATTAACAAAAAAAAAAAAAATATTCGTAATTAAGTGCATAAAATATTTTTGTTAGTGATGAAAATTACTTTGACAAAAAATGTTATTGATGAACTATATTCTGATGAATGGCTACCGTTTGTGTTATTGATCCATTATTAGAAAATTATTAAACAAAAAAATAGTGTTTTTTGCTTACTACTTTCACGGGTCCACGCGATGTACACGTATACAATAGGCTTTCGGCAAAATGGGCACAATACATGTTAAAAGATAACTTCCTCTGTAAGGAATACGTATAACCGTAATATATTATACGTACACTTACTAACAGTGACCGAAAATCATACGGAGGTCACGGGATCAGACCCGTCAACAGTATCGTCGTCGATCACTGACGCAATGGCGGAACGTCGCTTTTGGGAAAAACGATCTAACATTATCGTAGCATTAGTTTAGGCAGTTGTATTAGGTATGCACTGCAATAATGTTATTACAATAATATTGTAAATGTCACGCATCGTTGTTGTGGTTTAGAAAAACTCCTAAGCCGTCGTTGCAAAGACAATAAATCGTTGTCGTGGTGTAGACCATGCCCTTTGCATATTTTCTGTCCCAACTGGATTATCTAAAAAAAAAAATCGATAAAACGTTGGAGCATACGAACATCATTAATAATACCCGTTAAAAACGCGAAAAACTCAATTTGTAGTGATAAAGCTAAAGAGCTCAGTAACACGGCTTCAAACCAAAACGTTTTGGAAAACAATTATAGCGTCGGCTATTCCAAAAATCATTATGTCGATACGAAGAACGTTCCGGTTTATAGGCATATTGTCACGATTCGGAGTACGGCACGCGATTAATCGGCAAAGCTATTAGGAAAAAAAATTAGATAAATCACGCCTCACCACATAGTCAACCGATAGTCCACTGCATTGTTGTCATACGCACATTCATGTATATTTCACGTAAATGTATCGAAACGTCGTCGCGATTTAATGTTTGCGGGGGCGTGTATGATTTTATTTTATTTTTCGATTTCCGTGTGGGTGGTTTACTGCAGTAGACACAAAGCGACTATATTATACTCAACCGTCTACAACTAACAACCACTTCCACACGACTCACGTCCAGCGGATGTCTCCCGTGATGTTTATCCTGTTGTTTAAATGTTAGTTTTCACATAAGAGGGTCATAAATATCTTTGTTTAACAGTATATATATATTATATTGGTTAAGTTATATTATTTAGCGTTCGCCCATGTGTATAATTAAATCTCGTTCGTACAAATTTCGAGTGACTTCTAAATCCCGTCTTTCAAAGGAATTGCGTTATAATTGACTTAAAAAAAGGTGTATTGGTCATGATGATTACGTGATTACGTGGTTACATTAAAATCCGATAGTAAACAGGTGGTAGTACGGATTGCAATACGGTCGTAGATCTTTATCAATTCAATTGAAGTGAAATTAGATTATTTGATTAAAATAATTATGCAAAATATTTACGTGTGAAAATAAAATGTATATAACTGCGTATTTCTTGATGTTTGAGACGAATCGCTTAATTATTCAACAAATAATAAATTCATAGGTTCATATATCTTAACGATTGTGGTACTAATAATCAGTCGATATATTTTTTAATTCAAAAATGTTTTGCGATAATACAGTCTCAGAAAAAAATAACGTATAACAATAGTAGCATTTGTGAGTTATCTTTTGTTTGACGTACAATTAAATTAATTTTGATTGTCGGTGCCTGCGTGCTCTAGAAATGTAATCTAATAACATTTATATGGGGTGATACATCTAAGGTAAAACACTGATTATTTCAAACAATTTATATTATTGAATATATTTTTTTTTGATAAAATATATATTTTATCTTTATGGTTTTTTAACTTTTTATTTTTTTCACTTTTGAATATAATTCGAAGTCTTTTGATCTAAAAAAAACTAGTTTATTATTATTTATAAGTACTTTAAGTCACAACGACTCCACTACACTTCTGTAATCTTTAAATACTTATAATTCATAATTTTAAGAATTATAACTTACAACTATTGACAACTTGTCCAAATTTCAATTTTATATATTTTCGAAGTAGGTACTCTAAATATTATTCTGCTTTTGAATAATAAATTAAAATGTTTTCGTTAAATTAAGTTTAAAAAATGTATATATGTATTTGTATAGACAGTTGCTTTTTAAATCATTTATAATTACACGACCAAATATTTTTAACAATTTCAAATTGTTTAAATTATGTGGGTGTTACGTTAAATAGATCACCCGGTATTTACTAAATAATTAAGTTCGTGTTGCGGTACATTAGCAATGTTTCATTTTGATGTAGGTGCCGATTGAAAGTCAATCAATACACACGACAACGAGATGATAATTGTCGTCTTACTTACAGACAAAATTTCTGACAAAAACTATTGTTTATCACAATGGTTCATTAACCAACACAAGGTTAACACGTATACACGGCGATTGTTTCATAAGAAGTGCGCACCATTGTTTATACTCACGGCTATTTATATTACGACTAGTGATGAATATGATAGACTGCCTCCGAGAAATTCTCGTAGAAGAAGTTTTGAATAATTAGGAATACGTGGAGTGGAAAATGATCTAGTGTATCTGACTTTGCAGGGGTGAGTGATTGGATTTATAATCTATTATGGACCTTTGATGACAATTTTGCATTTAAAGTACTGTTTTATAACCTTATATTCATGATGAACGAACAATATTAATATGATGGCCGAAATTGACCAAATACTATTCGATGATGCGAAATAATTCACTAATATTCGAATAATCCAATATACTCGAACTTACTGTATTTTCGACCATAAGCCATATTTGGCTTAAAACTTCCCGATATCTTTTCTAATACATTTCAAACTTGGTCTATAATTTAACAGAGCAGAATGTATTTGAGAATATTTAAAATGTGCATTTTAAATAGAAATTAATTACAATAAATTAAGGCGAACATACTAATAAATTATATATATTAAACAAATATATGTGCATTTTTACCTCCAATTGTCTTGTGATTAAATATAAATTAAAAACATAAGACTTTGAAGTTTTGAAGTACTTTTTAATGTTGATAATGATTTAGATCTTTTTATAACTAACTTATATTTACACAAGATTCTGTAAAAAAAATGTGTTAAAACGAGACTATATAAATATTTATTAATAAGAAATTGTATTTTATGTTGTAAAAAAAAAACATTTTTAGATTTTATACTGGGATTTACTTCAATTTATA
This sequence comes from Rhopalosiphum nymphaeae, assembly GCA_036289425.1. Classification (NCBI taxonomy): domain Eukaryota; kingdom Metazoa; phylum Arthropoda; class Insecta; order Hemiptera; family Aphididae; genus Rhopalosiphum; species Rhopalosiphum nymphaeae. The sequence continues at coordinate 47,166,671 of JAZAQC010000006.1, read as the reverse complement.
TTTTTGACAATATGAGATAAGTTTCTACGTCGATTCCATAAAGAACTGGTAATTTGTTTTATCGTGTTTTTTTCCCTAGAATTCGTATTATGAAACCTTATAATTCTTTGTCTGGTTCATATGAATTTTCGCTAATATTACCCAATAATTTACGAGTATTCGAAAACGGTACAAAGTCACCATATGTCAGAACTGAACCTTTATGATTGGTATGACACAACTGCAATCAAAAGACTGATAAATAATGGAGTGAACACGTAAGTTAGTGGAATGCGACGCCACGTATACCTACCAAACATCTGAAAATTAATTACACTGTCGTAATGATACGGATAATAATATATTTTCTTATATTTGTTGTACATATTATCGTAATACATTATTTGTTTAACAAACACAGAGGTAAGGTGGTATTATTTTAGTAAATCCCAAATCCAAAGTAGTATTTTTTAAACAAAAACTTTGTTTCTTAAACTTAAAAATAAATTTATGTTTCTAAGTTTAAAAACAATTTAAAACACTAACAGAATAACATAAGATAAGAAATGTAAAATTTTAAGCTTCACCAAATTGATAAGTTCACTCCTCTACCACCACCTTCATTTCTATACACAATAACATTACGTCACTTAACTTTATAGTGGATTATGTCATACCTATTGCAAATTAAAAAAAATATCTCTCAAACTATAATATTATTAGATTTTTGTATATTCTCCGTAAGGTATTCCAACATTATTTAGCAAATAATTGATTTGAACTATGATTAAACTAGAAAATCAGGTAAAAGATCTTACCAAATAAATTGTTCTTAAAATTTTAAGGTATGTGTAACAAAGTACATTTAGATTCAACTGTAAAAGGAAATCCTCCATTTTTTTTAAAATTATAATCACAATTTCCGGTATTCTTATAAAAATTTTATATTTTTTATATTGTACCATAAAATAGTTTTTTAATCTATGAAAATGTGTATGCCTAATTATAATTTGCATAAGTATTCCTTTAATTTAATTTGTTTAGATTTGTTTTTGATTTTTTTATAATAACTTAAACAAACCTTAAAATAACATTTTCAAACGATATTAGTATTAAAAATAGGTAACAAAATATCTTAAATTTTTATAAACAAAATGTATGCCAGTATAAATGACTTATAATTAATTCAAATGTATATTTCCATCAAATACTTCTTGTTTCAAAAAAAAAAAATAATAATATTAATTATAAATCACATTAAAAAACATTATTTATAATTTGTTTTAAAAGTTCCCTGATAATGAGGTCAAATACCAACTTTCAATTTTATCATAAACTAACGGAGGTAAAATTTTTAAGTACTTATACCTACCAGATTTAATCGGTTTACATTTCTCTAGTCGGAAGGTGGTCTTCAGTGCTCAACTTTTGGGTATAAACTTCTCGAAACATTTTACGTATGCGATTGTGATTATATTTAGAGATTCAACCCGTATTAGGTTACGATATTTAAATCTTGAAACAATAAATTACGGGTATCATTATAATATTAGTTTTATTCGGAGGTTTGAAATTGAACACAAATAATACGTATTAATAATATCATAAATATGCTTATTGCACATGGATCTAAGCCGTTTGTCGTAATAACACATAATATAAGACGTAGATCCTGTTATAATAATTGTATTAAAACAATATAAATACACAAAAACATTAAAATTGTAATATGTGTTAATAATACCTATTTAGATAATGTGACTACGATAAAAATGGAGGTTAATCCAATAAATGAATAACTTTATAGCATAATCACAAAGCATCGACGTGATTATTATACACGAGTATTAAAATATACTAATATAAATTATAAATTTACCATATTTTATGCCTATTTTAAGTCTTTCAAATATATTAAAAAAAATAATAATAATAAAATGTTACAATGACCGCCTTCGAGTATTCATGAATACATGTTTCAATAAGGTTGCGATCTACGATCTACAGGTTAATTAAACAAGCATGATCAACTCTATTTTTTTTTCTTTAAAATATAAATAATTCATTCAAATGTTGATTTTATGAAATTTTAATAAGTATATCTACATATTTTTCATATACATATTATTTAGAATTTTTATTAAATTGAACAGCTATAAATAGTACTTTAAGTGTAATGACACAGATCTATTTTTTTATTTTTATTTAGATTTAACTACGTTAATATTTTCAAAAATACAAATTAATGGTTTTCAATTGAAACAACCACAAAGTATAGTATTGTTTTATAATCGCCAATACGTGGTCAAACCGTGCGCCCTGAATTTCTCACGATTTTAAGTACTGGACTTCAAGATAAACCGTTTTCCAGGTGTTATCAATCTATCAATATAGTGAATATCGTGACTATCAGATACGCACCACTAGTACGTGATATTCCATGGTATATAATTTTAATTATATTAAAATTACCTAATTTGAATACGCGTGTTCTTCAATTATTACATTTTTAAAAATCAAATTAGTATACCACGATTACGTTTGAAACCAGAGAATCGTATTTATATAGCCACTGCTCTACAATAATAACTATTATAATTATAGAATGGACCATAAGTTTATAACAAAAAGTGTATACCTACTAGTTCTGCCAGTGAGTTTTTGATTACACAAGATTTTTTTCGTTTTAATGATCTTTTAGAGGCCGTTACAGTATCTAAAATTCAATCTGCTTCCATCTTCCAAAATTAGATACTCAAGTTACTTTGTTTGTATGAACGCCATATTTTTCACAAAATAATCTCGACATTTTCTACTAAAACAAGCCTTTTTTCGAAACGTTTATTTTTTAACGGATTATAATAAGAGTGATTGTAATTTATAAAATTTATAAAAAATAATAGATACATAAATTAATATGTAAAATAGTTAAGCAACTTTTTTTATAAGACCTACGAGTATATCTAATTTTTTATTGTAAACAATTATGTTTCCGAGATCAATGAATCTTGAGTTCTATTAATTTTAAGTATGAGGATATACTGTTTTCGTTACAAACAGTTATTATGATTTTACGGGTTTCACAATGTGACGTGTTACTTGAACTATATATGACTATCGTTTATTTTAGTTTGTGCAGTTTAGAAATAAATAACAGTTTATAATATTTTGTATTGCTTATTATTTTTATAAATTTTATTTTTTTCGTAAAAAGTGTCGATCTCATTGACTTTAAAAAAAAATCATCGGCGATATTTTTCAACTGTCTAAAACCATTTCTGACAACATGAAAAGCGTCGCATATCTCCTCTTCTATACTAAGTTTGAGTAGTTTTTCTGCAGATTCTCTTCGTCTCCCTTTTCATTCTCACCAGAATTGAATTTTTTATTTTGTAACCTCTTCCACATTACTATCGTCGATAGGTAATTCATAAACGGCAGTATTTTCATTAATTTTGGATTAATCTTATAAGGTAACAACATCATAACAATGAACTACGTAACTCGCATTCTTGTTGTACATCTGACATTTCTACATCAGTTTCAACAATTTCATTTTTAAATCTAGCTTTGGAGAAACATAAGTTCATGTCAATATTGGAACTGCAGTACTGTTGTAAAATTAACCTATAGCTTGTTTATCTTTATCGGATACAATAATATTTTAGCTAATTTAAAAACAATATTTTATATTTTATAGTGACAATATTTACAAACATAGGTTTGTTATAGAATAATTTATTCGTTATTTAGAGATAAATTTACATACTATTATAATTAACAATGAGTCATGGTTCTAAAAAAAAAAAAAAAAATTCGTTGAAGAAAAGTCCATTATGTGGAAATTTTATTATACATGTAATATTATCATGACCAAATAAATTCATCTAAGATGTATATCGTACGCTATGAATTAGATTGATGTCCTCTTGTTTTTCTTTAGTAACGAAGTTTTCGAACAAATAAAATAATATTACCATTATATTATTATCTAAACAATTTATGTATTAAATACTATGTGGCATACTCTGAAAACATACACTTTATCGATTTGCTGAAAATATAAAAACCCAGACAATCGTGCCCGTACATAAATTTCCAACAAAAATGAAAGTGCGATAATTTTCAACAAAAAATTATGATACAATAAAAATGACAACAGTCACTTACTTTGGAAAAAATGATAAACATAAAAATTGTTATTTCAAAATGTTGTTCATTTTTCCCTATTGCGTTTTAAAGCACTATTGTTTACGATCGAAATCCACTAAAATATTTACCACATAACAATTTCGTTTGGTTTTCGGGCAGACTTGACAGAAATTTAACAATCAAAAAGAGCTCAATACTAATATTTTCACATCATGGTAAACATTGTATCATTTTTACTGACACAATGCTCTACATAATATTAAATCTAATATTCTACCAGCATTATAGCAGTATGACGGTGATATGTTTTTTTCAATTTATTTAAAATTGTTTTATGAATCTAATTTGGAGCTACTATACTTATATTACGTTATTTTTTTTTTTTTGTAAAAAAAAATACTGTCATCATCAGAGTGTAATGGAATTGGTTTTTAATTATTTTAATTAATGTTTTAATATTATAATACTAATGTCGTGTCAACGATTGAATACATATGTAATTAATACTATGCGAGTCCTATAATTATAAAATACTATTTGTTTCTGAATTTTGGATCAAATTTCGATTAATACTATAAAAAATCTATTAAATTTATAAAAAAAAAACAAACCTCACTTGATGTTTTTCCGTAATTATAACTTAATATTTTTTATTATTATAATATGTATGCGTTTATACATTGATATATTAGCGTTGACATTTTTATAATAAAACGACAGTTAAGTATACACAACATGTCAATGCACGAATCGTAATATAACATTTTATCCACAACAATGATGTTGTTTTTCTCCGATCACCGCGGCGACGGCGCCCAACTATATAGCGAAATACAATGCAATCACTCTACGATTTGTTTGATAGGGTGAATTGTTTTGTTTCAGGACAATGACGGGGCCGAAACAAAACTGAAATTGAGGGATGGAAAAAGCGCACTGCACGGTGCACCGTCAGGCGCTATGGATCTTGTGTTTCCACGTCGTTTGCAGTTTGTCGTTCGTTGCAGGTACGTATTTAACATTTCTATTTTACATTCAACGCCGTAAATCAGGACTTGAAATCAGAATTAAATTATTCGATTTTAATTTTGATTTTGAGTATCGATATCAGTTTCGTTCTGATTTCAATTAAAAATGATTTATAAGTTTTTAAACGTTATGATAATTTTATTGTTCCACAGTTTCAGTTTTATCTTTTTTTTTATTTGCAATTAGATTTTTCTTTTTTTTCAATTTAAAATATTGATTTTACATTTTTGTAATATTGTACGTTTGAAATTACACGTGTACAAAGATCTTTTATCATTGGAATGTTCCATGTATACATATTGTTGTACTAGTCATTATATTATGTGGCTGTGAAATGGTGACCGTCTTAATAGAAAACGAAATTTCTTACTGATAAACAATAATGTTGAATTTAAAGTTTAAATTATTCAATAAATAAATATGATTGAAAAACCGGGCCTTAATCGGGTTTTAAATAAAAATAATAATACAATTATTGTTATTTTAATATAAATTATCGGTTTAAATTGTTTATGATTTTTTATTGTTATTTAAAACCGATTTCAAGTTATGTTATAAATGTAGTATCTATACTAAATTGTCATCTATGAAATAATAAATTATATTTTTTCTCTCGCGATTTGTGCCTATACTCGTATAATATAATGTACTTTGTACTTGCATATTTTTTATCAAGTAGGGTGCTGGAGTGAACCAAAGTCAAATTACATAATTATACATGGATATTCGTATTAAAACAAAAAATAAAGTTAACTCAAAATACGTTTAAGTGTACGGTGCAATACATCTCAGCATACAGTGTAAAATTATATAATAAGCCACGTATAGTGTCACAGACACTTCCACTATACATAATTATTTTAATACGATATTTGGATTTATATGAAATATAAAATGATGTTATTTAAATAATCGAATACACAATTTAGCATTTGATTATTATTTTAGTTTTATTTCATCGTACTCGTGAAATCCGTACCTTAGACTTTAATTTATCTTAGTATTGTTATTTCTAAATTCTGTGGGTGGTTATCTCATTTCTGTTACAGATTAAATTATAGTTTACTACGTCATATACATATATACATGTTAATTATATTTAATGAATATTTTTTTTTATATTTATTTTAGTAATTATTATTATTTAATTTAGCAATCCTAGACAAGTAACTATCAATAGGTATTTAAAATAATTTTACTTATATTTCATTCCCAGTTAAGTATATAAATAGCTATTTAAAATATATTTCATAAACATTTCTAACGAAACAAGTATGCACACGAATATTGATTTCATATTTACTGTTGATTGAGTTTTATTGTATACTGTATGATAACACTAACACAATCGTGTCAAAAGTGATACCAAGAATAGGAATATTGTCAATAGAATTCTGCATATAGTAACTAAAAAGAGATTTTTGTTTGGTTAATCTTTTTTCTTATATATATAATACTGTAAAAATTAATTGGTTTTTAGTGATAAGAAGGTATAAATAGTTTTAGGTCCCTATTTAGAAGTAATAGCATTTTTCTTGTTGAAAGAATTAAAAAATCACTCAAGACAGATAAAAACAAATATGTATCTGTTCCAAATTTACGAATAATATACTAACTACTAACTAATCGTCTGACTTTAAATACCACTATAGTCATACCATACAACTCAAATTTTATATAAATCTAATAATTATGTACGTTGTATTGAATTATTGGTTATTATTTATTGCAACATAAAAAGTAACCATAATCCTGACGAAGCAACCCGAAATGCAATAAACAACAAAAGTAGTGAAACATTATTTTTTTTATCACTTGTTGACATTGCAGAAACATAGAATTTGAATAAATATAACATGGAACATATATTACACAATGTTATAGACAACAAATAAAGATGAATAAAACACTTTTAAACTTTCACTAAACTGCATAAGTTTAAGCCGGTAATAAAAAAGTTACAATAAATAAGCTCAGAATTAGTAACACGAGAATCTCACGTTGCACATGAACACCTGATGGGCGATGGCTAAGACTTAGCCTCCATTGTGCTAACAGGCAATTTACGAATTATAATTAAACACATTGTCGTCCACTGTTTTAATTTCAAACACCCCAGAAACGAATTCCATATTACAGAAAATTTGTATGAAACCAATTGCATGTACCATTTTCATAAAACTTAGAATTTCCTACTAACTTTAATTTATAAATAATTCAAAAATACGGAAATTATTTGTTTCTATAGGTCAATTTTAATATATTAATATCTATTATTTTATTTATAATTTCATTAAAATTGTTTCATGATAATATAATTGTACTAAACAAACTTTATTTTTTACACACATTATATTTTCGTCAGCATATTATACTAAGCATGTATTCTTAATTTTTTTTTCTCAAACAAAGTTTAAGCAAACTTTTAATAATAAAGAATATCATTTATATTTAATCGTTGTATTTGAACACTTTTATTCAATTTTCGCGTAGTAAATATAGTCACAAAAATCACGTTTTACAAAAATAAAATATAAAAGCCTAAATCTAATTATTCATTCTAAAATTTAAAATGTTTTATAACCAAGACGAAGAAAAAATATTTTAATTGTATTTTTTTTTTCTTGTTTTATTTATTTATTTTTTTTTTATGGTTGTTATGGCGTTTATTTATTGTGTTTCTAAAAATAATATTAATTAGGTTTTTTAAAAGTTCCAAAATAACAAAAGCATTCATGTTTCGTGTTGATTTCATCACGTATCTAAATATATGATAAAGTGAATCAAATCGATCATAATAAAACTATATTGATTATTACTAAAAATTTGAATTTAAAAATATTTTTTTAGTATCTTGTACACTTAATTCTTAAATCTCAAGTACGAAATGTATATTTTATATTTATAAATATAAAAATAAAAAATCCGTTATCTCTAAAGTTACTATACTTGAAACAAAATTATTTCTTCATTGAAACTCAAAAATAAAAACTATTTATTTATATAATGTGTTAAATTATTATTTCCTGACGAAAAACATACAATTCGTCTTTATCAATAGTTTGAAAAATCAAACAAAATATTGTATGCTATCTAAAATAGTAACAAATAACATAACTTTTCCGTTCAATTACTCTGAAACCCGTTTTGATAATAATCGATCTTATTAACTTGACCGTGTAAAACAAAGCATCAGTTATCGTAACCACGTAGAGTTACAGCAAATATAAACAAATACAATTATGTTTTAGTGAGTAATATATAAGCAATCATTTATATAATAATACGTAATATATACATTAAGTAAGTCCATTTCACTGACCCTATCATATTGGAAATTTTAAATTTCTGGGGAAATTGACTTTTATTTAGTTACAGCTTTACATAGTAAACTTTCAATAACTAATTAATAAATTATATCGCCATGAAATGTTTACTTAAACTACAGTTTATTTATTGATTTATATAATATTGTTTAACAAAGCTAAAAAAATTTATTTTTCTGATATATATGTTTCTTGGACAATTGAATTATAATATATTATTTATATTTAAATTGCATTAGTTGAATTTATTGTGTAAGCTGCTAGGTATATAATATAAGCAATTGATATTCGGTTTTAAATTTAGCATTGAGATGGGAGCAGAAGTTGGTATATGATATTGGTGCTTTATTAAATTGTGTACTTTCAACTCGAAAATTCAAAAAATGATCTTATACCAAACTTGTTTTACATCATTTTTAAGAGTTTTTGATAAATTTCCGTAGCTTTTGTGTTATTATCATTGAAATATAATTGAAAATTTGAGATTAACTATTTCTCAGCACTGTATACAGAATGGACAATATTATTGATAATATATTTAAAATACATAATTTAAATACATTTGTTCCTAACATCTTGCATAGTTGTATATTACATTTTATTTGCGTTAAGAAATTATAGGTAATAAATATAAAAAACAAAATAATAATTTATTCAAATAAGTTTAAATTTATCTCATTAATTAATTATATTTATAAATATCAATAAGTTTAAAATCATCATAAATTCATAACTTTAGGGCATACTATAAATTATTTTTGAATTTTTAACAAAAACAAAATCTAACTATATTCACATTGAACGCATATAATGGTGTATGTATAAGTTTATCTAGATTTCTAATAAAGAATTATCATCGTCAATCATTACATTTGTAGTACTTATTAATTATATAACTACAATACCCAGTTAATGAAGTAATATTAAAGTACCTTATATTTTAATTATTTTACTTACTAAAATTATTATTCAAATAGATCTATTCTTAAGCTAATATACATAAGTCAAAAACAAAGTATTTAAAATCTTAATTTAAATCTCTTCAATAATTTTGAATATAACGTACTAAATTTAGAGATGATATTGATATATCATGTATTGTAACTACTATAAAGCATCTTGCTTGTTCTTAATTATGCACATTTTATATTTTCTGCCATCACCAAAATATATTTAACAAAAAACTAAAAAAAAACAACATTGAAATAACCAATAATGTTTGTAATCTAAAAATATTTAGAAGATATAATATTTATTATTTATGCTCTGTGAACATAATATTATTACCAATACACGTCTCAATAAATTATTAATAAAAGATAAATTTAACAGCTTGAAAATGTATATTGATTTCCCTTACAAACACATAATACAACAGTATAAAGACATCACGCACTCATCCTTACTAGATCTGAAAACCAAATATTTTTAGATAATATTTATGTTAATATGTTCATATTATATACATCACAAAAGATAAAGGCTAAACAAGCTAGTTATTTGTTATAACTTATAACGATTGTATAGTATTCTCTTTCTTTCTTCCTTTTTTTTGAATAAAAATAACATCAATATACTTACTACATTGTATCTGGAGAAGAGCATTATCTGAACAATATTTTATTTATATAATTGTTTAGATATACATTCCTATTTAAATAAGATTCTATTCGAATATTGTACAAGTACATATTCAAATACAATGTTGGGGAGTTTTATGAACATAAATATATATATATTATAGTATACAATAACTTTAATTATAATCCTAAAATAAACATGAAGACCACTTTAAATAAATAAATAATAATGATAGGTATACATATAACATGGTTTTTTGGAAATATGTATTTTGTTTTTTGTTGTAAATTTAAAATAAATAACGGTAAACACTTGACATTTTCACAGAAAATTCATATTAGTATTTTTTAGACATGAAATAATTATTAAAAATATGTATTTATTTATTTAATGCCTTAAGATACTTGAATGTACAAAGTATTACTTATAATTATATTAACTTAATATTATATAATATAACAAATACTAATAATGACAGGATGATACTTAGTCCATAATTTTAACTTTAAGTGTTCTATCTGTTAAAAAGGTGCTGAACTGTGATATTATTAGGCAACTAATTCCAAGAGCATTATATTTATTTATTAGTCATTTATGATCAAATGAATCAAATGCTTTTTACAGGTCAGTATATATAAAATCAACTTGTCTGCATTTTTTAACATAAAATAAATTAGGAATATACACTAACAAACTAGTACAAATTGATTTATGGATTCGGAAATAACGCTATTCAACAGTTATAACACTATTAAATGCATATATAAGATAGTTTTGGTGCAACTAATTTCTCAAAAAGTTTTGGTAATAAGCTTAATTTTGAGATAGGACGGTAATTTCTTATTGAATTTCGATTGTCAGTATTAGAGATTGGTATTAAAATTACAAAACTAGATTTCCACGGTTGAAGAAAAATTCCAAAAGTTAGGACGTATTAAATAAAGTATATATTTGGCGAATGAAGGCATAATGATATTTAGATAAAACGATTGGAAGAAGTTTATTTTTAAAATATTTTAACTCTATTAATTTTTAATATTCATTTACACTTTAAATATGTAATACAAGGTTCCTTATAAGTTTATTTATCTATGACATTTATATAGAAAACAATTAAATTTTCATTTGTTTGAATACAATGGTTGAAAATTTAATAAAGAAAAAAATGATATGATTATATAATGTATTACCGTAATATTTATTATTACTTTTAGAAATATAAAATTAAATATTTTATTTAAATATGTAAGTTATGTAAAAGTAATATATTTCGGAGAAAATAATTTAATATAGAATGTGTTAAAAATAAGGTTTAAATCATAAATCTATGTATTTGTAAAAAGTTAAACAGTGAATATTATAGTTTATATTATACAGTAATAATTCATGATATTTTGCACAAGGAATTATTTATGATAATACATTTTATAATAATAATTTGTTATTTTCTTGTGTCTTAAAATGAAATCCATGTTCTATCACAGTCTATTTCACGCACCGCAGAGTTTAAAATAATATGTTCTATACAACCGATAAAATATACTTATATTCGGTGTAGGAACAGTATACACCGATAATCAATACTTAAACACAACGCTTTAACACTTAATAGTTGCATTATTCGCAGCGATACTTATCATATTATTAACGTATACGAATCCATATTTTGTACATTGTACCCATAAAACAATATATACCTAATATCTATAAATAAATTAATGACAAATCTGAAAACACGTTTGGATTCATTCATTTCTTTAATTTACACTCGAAAAATTCATTCTACTATTTTAACTGAAGTAATCCTTTAAAAATTATATTTTAAATTTTAAAAACGGTGATTAAACATAGTTTTAAAATAAAAACCAACAAACATGATGGACTATTTCGAGTAAGATTAATATCAAATTTAAATATATTTTTAAATTGCTTATCGAATTACTAGTTTGGTCACTTATTGGTGACATAGTTATTGTACAAGATGTACATAGTTTTTAGTGAACAATATCACTCGTTGAACACAAATTGGTGATATATGCATGCAGTTGCATTCTATACAAACTCTTTTACATTATTAAAGAATAACACACACATTACTAAGGATAACTATTTATATTAAACTCCTTAAAAATGGTTGATACCGAATTCTTATTTATGATTAAAAAGTATATAGAATATATTCTTACATTATATATTATAAGAATTGTATTATATTATACAGTAATATTAGTATTCAATTTTACGCACTAAAATTGTAAATATATAATACATATTTTAAATTAATATTAAAACGTTTTCTGAATATTTTTACTAAAAACGTTAAGTATTTTGATTAACTCGTTTGCCACTTTTTTTTTTTTTGTTACCATTCAGTTTTCTATACCCTCGAGATATAAATAATTTATCAAATAGACTATCAACGTAAATCTTGACAGTGATGTTGTTAGCAGAAACCATACGATTTTACATTATGTTCTATACATAATATTATGATGCTGCGTGTAAGTAAAACGTATGAATATATTAAATTTGACTAAAAACACATGTACGCAATTAATCATAAATAACGCTGTAATGATTTATTGTCGAAATGTCGTATGTTATACGCAACTACTATTTATATGCATACAATTATTGCTATAGAAAATTTGGCGAGGTCTATTAACAAAGCATAAAGCTTCCTTAAATCGAAATAATTTATTCTTAATTATTGCAAAAAAATCAAAATAACATTAACCAAAACTACTGATTAGTGTAAATAAAATAAAATGTTGTCTCAAATCAGGAAATACGTCGGCGCATCACTTGTACTTAAAAAAAAATAATATTAGTTTCCATATTTTTAAATTTTAAATTTGAGTTCTGGTAATACCTAATTTCGTTTAAACCGTACTCGGCTAAGACATGTTCTGAATAAATATGACGTGTCTCAACAACAATCCACGCGATGCACAATCCGACAAACTTTCTAAAGAGTGGTCGTAACCAGAATACTATCATCGTCTTCACAAAACTTCAATGAGTTCGCTGAATAGTAAATATCTATTTTACATAAAACTGTAACTAAAACTAAATAACATCACGCGATGCTGCTTATTTAGAAGATTATTATATTAAAATGTTTTACCCACTTAGTTGAAACATTTTCAAAATAAAGATATGCCCCATAATATTTCACGCTCGATGTTTATAATATATTATTGGTGTTGTTCACTTGCAAAAGATAAATATATTTTTTTCCTATTGCACATCATAATTTCTTAAATGATTAATTGTATGAAAAAAGTATATTATATTTAAGTGTAAAATTTAATTCTATAGTTTATTATTATAATATGAGTATTTAATGGTTATAAGCTGTTAAAATTTAGCCGAATGTTGTAAATATATAAAAAATATTGCCTAATTAAACCATAACAATAAATTATCAAACACATTATATAGGTATACGTTCATTATTATTCTATTAGTAAAGCAAATTGAATGTTGTTTAAAACTAATTGAAGGTACTTTTTAAACATATATTTGTTTTTAATTATACTTTTTACTAACGAGATTTAATTTTTAACGTTTAATTGATATTTTTTTTTTTTTAGTAATTATGTCCAAGTTGTCACTAAAAACACTCATAATGACAAAGCTCTTTATTTTGTTTAATTTATTCATAAACATTTAATTTTATGTTGCATTTTTGTTGAAATGTTTATTTGAAACAAATACATTTAGGTTACTTTTGTTTAATTCTATGAATTTCGATCTCCATATTATTTTTAATGTATTGATATGTTAAATTATTATAAATTTACCAACAGAAAACCAATCAGATTTCATATTGAATCATGAATCATGAATAAAACATTCAACTTGTGGGTCTTAGAGATATTTTGAAATGTTTGTACAATAATTATACAATATACATGTTATAACTATCTCCAAACGAGAAAATATTTAATTTGACTAGTGAGTATATTACATATGTTATTTAAAAAACATTTTTATTTTAACTAAAAAAAAATTAAGTTACAAAATCAATAGGAATAGCTATTTAAAAATTTAAGTTTAAATAAAACATAAATACAACATTTTATAATTGTGATAATTCATAAAGAACCTATTTAAGATATTTAAAAATAGATACGTAAATAAATCGAGATTATAAATAATGCATGTCCTAACAAGATTTAAACTTATATATGAAAATAAAATCAAAAAAGATATAATCTTTATGTAACTTATTGTATCTATACATAAAAAATGTAGATGTATATTTGTTATGGACACTCGAATTATATTATTTATTTATAATGTACAAAATATATATCTAGTATTAATATAATGTTTTATATGATTATTAAGAAAATTATTAACTAAAATATTAATGAAACTTGTTATAATAGTAGAAAATAGGTTACAAATTTTTTATTACGTTGGATTCTAAAAATATAATTTTTTTTAAATAAAATAAGACCCACCAGAGACGAATTTAAATGGACAATAGCCCATTTTAAGTAGTATTAAAAACACATAATTTTGGACTTATAACTTCGAATTTTTGGTTTAAAACACATTATTACAATTTATGTATTATTAAATGTATTTTTATATTTTTGAAATTTTAAAAATAAATTTTATAATAAAATTTGATTTTTAATAATCCATTTTAATTTATTTAAAAATAGTTTATCGACGCATACAATCAAGAAATGATTAAATCTTTTCATTACACAAATGAAGAAAAATTATCGTATATATTTCAGATTTTATAAAAATTATTAATAATATTAGTTTTATAGAAATGACTTATCATGAAGATCTTATCATTTGCCACGATTGCATGCATTTAAAAATATATAAATCCAGGTCTGGTAGTTAATAATATCGCGTCTTTATCATTATTTGTCATAATTGTGTGTAAGCTCACTTAATTTCTATTTTATACGCGAAACCAACTTCATATCCATAGTATTTAGTATAATATTGTTTAATATAAAATTAAAATGGAATTACATTACGTCAAAACCAAATACCAACATAATAGTTTAAGAGAAACGATCTTTTTAAAAATTATTGAAAGTTCTGACATTCATACTGCACATCTAAGCATTTTTTTAATAATATTTTATTCTGAATATGACAACAATATTTTATTTAGTAGTATTTCAAAAATTGTTCATATGTTATTACTTATTATTAACTCGAATTGTCAACATATTATATGAAGCTATCAATTACGAATGTTTATTGCATGGTTGCAGCAATACAACATAAAAGTTATTAAACTGTTTTATTAAAATTTATTTTACTTTTTTTTTTTTTCATCGAAATAAATGTAGAACAATATAAATGTAATATACAATTTGAAAATTGCTGAAAAGTCAAAGTTTAAAAACAAAATAACTCACCTGAGCAATGTTATTATTTTATTTTTTAATAACAAGCACACACATATTATATCCATATACTGTAATTTAACTTTTTAATACAATTGATAATATCTAATTAGCTCTTTCAGCATCTTCTGCGCGTGTATAGAAAAATGTTTTAATAGTATTAAGATATATAACTATATAATACAATATATTAATGAAATAACAATAATAAATATATTACATTCATTGGCGATGATCGTTTAAAAAATGTTACCTTATCTAGGTGGTTTTATTTTTCTGCAATGAATGACACCGATTATTCATTATAGTAATTGGTATGATACTAGACGAATGAAAAAACCTAAAATAACGATTGACAACTGTAGGTGGACTGCGGAAGGCAGAAAACTGCATGGTCAAAATATCTAAATTATATTATGTAGCTAATTTATTATAAAAGTTAACAATTTTTTTTTTCTATGCCTCATGTATTTATTATTTTAATCTTTCAGACTCTTAAAGAAATAACTTACTAGAAATTAGTGATTATAAGATTAAGCTGAAACGTATATATGTCATCTGGAACATGTTTTCTAGCCGAACAGCATAAACATAATAAGATTCTGAACATGGTATAGTACAGTGCCAACCATTAAACAAAATGTGCGAAAAGATTAAACACTTCATTCCGATTAAAATCGAAAAATAATGAAAGAATTACCTAAAAAGCCAATGATTCATTTTACTCTCGTCCACAGTGCAATCCTTAAAGAATACGTTCCCAATGGAAATGATCTCAAGTTCTCTTGTCGACTAAACGAATCGTAATGATTAACATTCGAATACACGTGTACCTATGGACTATGGATAACATATCGTGTGTTATATTTAATAGTTTAAGTGTAATATTTTCAATCATTACTTTTATTTTAACTATACTAAATATATACATGCAATTTATATTCTATTATTTATATTCGAATTATGCAATACATAGTACTACGCTATATGTTAATTT
This sequence comes from Rhopalosiphum nymphaeae, assembly GCA_036289425.1. Classification (NCBI taxonomy): domain Eukaryota; kingdom Metazoa; phylum Arthropoda; class Insecta; order Hemiptera; family Aphididae; genus Rhopalosiphum; species Rhopalosiphum nymphaeae. The sequence continues at coordinate 47,150,217 of JAZAQC010000006.1, read as the reverse complement.
AAAAAAAAACTATAGTAATATACATACATACATACATATATATATATATATATTGCATTGTCTTCGAACTCCTTGTTTATTATACGAAAATTTCAATTTTAATTTCAACTTGTCTACTTTATATTCAAGGCATTTTTTTTCTGGATCTAATATTTAACGTCGGCTTAGATTTCAAAGTACTCTGGCTAAAGATTAAATTGTACACACACGAAATAACAAGTATTGTATAATAATAATATTATAAATATGTTTTTAAATCGATCAGACTCGAAACGTATAATGAAATGAGCCTGTCAAATTATTATAATATTTCGGTGCCGACAATCGAATTCGATCTACGTACACCTCCCGTGACGGTGATATTAATATCGGTCTGTCTCCAAACTAATACAAAGGTGACGTATAGAGGGTTAGCGTGTAGGTATACTATACACAATATAATGATAATCATATTATATGCCTACCTTTGGTGTACCTTTTCACGGGCGCGAAGATAAGAAGTGCCTTCTGGGTGTGTGCGGTTTGCCAAAAAAACCCATAGGTAAGGCCTCTACGGCAGTGTTCTATTACCCGGAATGATCTATTATATTCCCACGCAGACGTTCCGGGGACTAATTGTGGTAACGGACAAGAAAAGCTCCCGACGCATACACACAGAAGCTGCGGCCGGGAAGAAGCTATATGTATATAATATCTAAGCGCGTCCCGAGTTGACCGATAAAGGCAGCAGGGCCCGTCGTAATAAATTAATGACTATAGTGCTGCTGCGGCCCCATATAGCTAATGGAAAGAATAAGCGGCACTGCAAAGTCCGCCGTTGAAAAATCGTTTGTCCGACACTTATCTGAGTCCATGCCAAAGACGTGTTTGCCGGAGTGTTGTCATTATTCGCCCGACCGACGTGAGAATGATTTCCGGAAATCGGCAGATATAATATTATCGTTCCATCGATAGGTATTCTATATAGTCAGATACAAAATGAAAAACACACGTTTCGACGGTATATTCAAACGTTGTACACGTGATTAGTTACGATCACAATTATCATCGCCTCGATTTCAATTTTACGTACATATTATAATTATTATTTTGTTCGTACTATTTATGTTACTATAATTGGAAATTGAGTACTATTATTGATGAAAGAAGAAAATATGAAGCTAACTACTTAAATTACAAAATAAAATCATAACCAATGGCTTAACTAGAAAAACACTATTCCAATTTTATAATAGATAATAATATAACAAAATGCTTAATTAGTTTTTTTTTTTTTTTAATAAAGTACTATAGAAATCGGAAAATTATTTTGCAAATAAAAATCCGTAATATTTTTAATTTAAGCACCTCATGCTTAAAAATTATAAACAAAAAATACTCATAAGTTACTTCTATTGAAATTAAAAAAAAAATTAAATTATCAATAAGCTATATTAATTTTTTATAAGCGTTTAAAAATTAATTTTTAACAGATTTTGGCAATTACATAAAATTACAATTTTTATCAAATACATATTCGTTATTTATTATTATTTAAAGAATATTAAAATTAATATAGATGAATACAAAAACGATATCCACCATTATAATATTATATACTATCATTTTTTTTTCACCAATTTTATCGAGAAAATAATGTGTATAGTAATTTTCAATGGACGTTTTGGACTATATTTATTATGTAAAATATTATAATTAGACTGTTATTCACTTTTAGTAAGGGTAGACTTAATCCTTTGAAATGAAAATGCCCTCGAAATGTCCATTACTTATGATGTATGTCATGCGCGTGGTAACTTTTTGACATACACATTTTAAATCACTATAAATATTATATCCTCAAATGACGTTATCAAATTATTTTTTTAATCATTAATTAATTGCAATTTGTTGTTGTTTTTTTTATAAGAATAACAATTTTAGTTGTTAATCTAATATTATTAATAAAACACATTTTCGGATATATAAATTGTATTTATGTATAGCTACCTGTGGTTAAGTATTAAGTTTTTTTTAAGTTGATGAAGATTACCTCTTTATTAAAAAAAAAAAAAACTTTTTTAGTTAATTGGTGAAACGTGAAAAAATTAAATGAGTTTTGAAAGTTTTGCGTAAAGACAATTATGGACTACATAATAGGCACTATTAACGGCTTATTATAATACGCTATCGGTGTAGATAAAGTATATACAACAAGGGTAAACATATTTTCCACTCAAACGGATTACTATTATTGTATATAGACATGAAAATGACTCTCGTCGTAATAAGCGGGCCTGGTTCTATAAAATCGTATTCATTATACAGAGTGATTCTCCAACCAAAATTACCCTTTTATTTAGAATTTTTTTTTTTATATTTTAAAACCACATTTTCAAATACATAGTGTATGCAATTCAATTCGTTTTTCCTGTAATGATACAAACTACTTTTTTCCAAATGGTATACACCCTTATATATTGTAAACTATTCATTATATTATATTATGATTCTTTTGAAAATATTAATGTATTTAAATTAAATGTTTAACAATAATATTTTGAGTTATTAAACACAATGAACTAGAAATAATAGTACATATTAATACGTTTAGATGATACATTAGCTACGGTGCATAATAATTATCATATCAATATGAGGTCATAAAAAAATATTTAAAAAAAAAATACAATAGTAATGTATTAAAATTGGTTAGTAAGAAATAATAACTATAATATTCAAATGGCTATAGTCATTAATATTTTCTAAACTAACGTCTTCCAAAGTGTGTTCCACGGAACCTTAGTTTGGGAACTTTTCTTCTAAACCGTTTATCATTAAAAATGTTATTTAATTTATGTCTCTTTTGTTTAAATTTTAATTTTAAATGCGACATACTTCACATATCAAATAAAAATGATATGTTTAAATGTTCAAAAAACAATTTTGTATCGTACAAACGACACACTAAGTAGCTTAAACATTTTTAAAAATATGGTCTATAATTGTATAACTAATTTTTTTGAAAAACCGATATTAAATAATTGCATATAGGTAAAAGTAAAAAGTAATATTATGTAAATATGCTTAGTAAATCACCTTGTACAATATCAAGATATATTAAATACAACGACGTCAATGGATAACATTATAATAATATAGATCGCGTATAGTTGTTCCAGCATTAAATTAATTAATAACGAAATAATTTCATGCTGTGTAGTACCAATACCATGTAGATATTGGCTGAGTATTTGCACAAGAGTGTAGTTCCCGTCAAAGGGATCGGTTTGTTAGAAAATGTCACGAGTTTCGAATTAATTACGCAATACATTGTAATTGACGAGGTATAATATTATGCAAAACAATAAAATAAAATAAATATATCAACACATGTTCTATAGTATTGTTTATAATAATTAATTAGTTAATTAATAAAAGTAAACAGTGTACGGTTTAAAGATAAATAAAATAATACGACTGCATATTAAACTCTAAATAGTAATTTAATGCGCTTGAGAGTTTTGAGGTAATGATGAAGTAGATTGAATTGTTGTAAGAGTCTATAGAGTTATAAAGATGTTTGGCCCAGAAGATTGAATTTTATTTTGGAAGCCGTTATCATTTCATTGTAAAATATTGTTCGCAGTATAAAAATAAATAAATGAAAAACCAAATTAAAAAAATCATGTTATTTAATTTATTTACAATTACACCATCGACAGTGAACTGAAAAAGTGAAAATGAACTATGAATCCATATTGTCAATCCGTTACACAAGTTATTCAAACAAGAAATACAGCATAAGAAAAGCTGGCTCATATCAAATCATATACTTGGTTAAATCGTCACTTATACAAATAAATTGGCTAACGATTACTTATAATATCAGCTGTTTAGTAAACTATAATATTATAATATATATTGTTGTTAAAGCACTTCATGTAATTTAATATAAACTTTTTTCATTAATTTCGAGTCGTTTGTGATCTTCAACTACCTTTTTAATCCAAATCATATTCTACAATATTATTATAATAATTTCAAAACGCTTCGTTCTGGAACACGTTTTTAATCCTACATACTGCTTTGAACAGAATTTATTTTTTCGTCGATCATCTCATGCGGGGAGACTTTTGTAGTAGTCACGCATACATACATTATATATTTTCATAGTGGATTATGCACAATAATTTATTATAAATTCGTAATTTTTCATGTGCAAACAAAACGAGTTCAAAAGGATGGTTTAGGGGGAAATCATTTTCATAATAAACGTATAATTCAAAACTCATTAGACCCCCATTATGCGCGCAGTGTCCCAATTGCGAATAAAAAAAAAAGTTTTAGGACTTTTCAAAAGTTTGTACAAAAGTATACAGACTGTATAATACACTTCTCCGTCAAGTAGCAGTATGGAAACGTCCACAAGCGGTTTCTCGAAAATTTAAAATTAAAAAAAAAACCCCTATTTATATTGTTTAAGAATTTTGCGTCTGGCAGCTCTCACATGTTTCAATCAAAATTATTGCAATTTTTATACAAGCGGTGTTTTTTGCGCCTAAAATTCACTGGATTAAGTCGTAAAATACTTAACTTTACTAGTCGTAAGCGAACATACTATAATCCTTTAAACTATAAATGCCATTTCCCTGTGAAATTTATGTCATACTTAAATTTTTATTATGTCCAAAATATTCATAATATTTAAGTGTTTACGTAGCTGACGTGTGTGGACTTAACTAATAATATACCGACTCGATTATTAAAATATTATAGTATAATCAACGTAAGTTTCTATTTTTCGGAAACTATGCGCACGATTGTTATTATTTATGCGTAAAGTATTTACGATATGAAAAATAAATTAACTATTTAAGTGATTAAAAACGTGTGTTATACTTCTATCAGTAAATATACCTATCACATTATATACTTACGGCTCAACCATATACAATACCCAAGTGTCTTGGGACACTGGCGTTTGGTCAGTATAACGACCATACCCTAAAATGACAATATAAATAATTCTCTAATTTACTTATCGTGTTGTACGAATTTGTGGATTTAATCTCAATTATTGTTTTACGTAATATCTGGCTTACTTGACGCGTCTGTTCGTTCGCATTCGTCAGTTGACGGAAAGGAGAAAGTAGAATTTAAAAATGCAAATTATACAAAATTCCACAAATTTGGCAGACTTCATCCCACGACGTGAAAACAATAATGTTTATATGGTTTATAATAACTGTTTTAATAGTCTAAATTTCTCTGAAAATCGTGTTGAGATATTGACGTAACGTACATTAATCGCTTAGCGTGATCAATGAGATGGACGAAGAGGAATGATACTGCTCGGAAAAATCAACGTTTTGAATTTTTATTAATCAATTTTATCTTAAATGTATTTATACCACTAAAAAAATCATAGTTTAAACAGTCATATGCCACCATCACGTGACTCCATATTCAGTACGTCGTTCGAATCGATCGGAATTTTGTAAATCCAACATCGGTGATTTTCTAAAACATGGTCGGTGGTCAAGTAACGAAATGTATATTATTATTATTACGTGTCATGGTACAAACTATAAAATATTGTTTTATCGTACAAATATTATGATTATTATTGTTGTTATATTGAGAATAACATCTGCAGTGGTTTTCATATTGTCCGATAGTTTTTTTTCAGTGGATGTACTTTTACAAAGTATTTAAGCGCTTAATATTGCGATGGTTTTGTTCAAACTTTTATATTTTTAAAATGTATTTTAATTATTTGTTTTTATCGTCAGTTTAGTTATTTTTATCAATATTAGATTATTGCGTCTTTGTATTTAAATTATGTAAATTATGTCTCAATTACGATACTGCACTGCACATGCTACTATGCACATACACTGAACTTACAACTTTTTATTTTTTATTAACTTATTAACCATATTATAGTCATTGGACATTAATTATTTCCATATTTTGTTATTTTTTTGATAGTATAACTTGAGTTTTAAACATACCTAGCTGTAAACATAACATTTTGCCCGCAAATTATTTTAACATTATGTATATTTTATATTCAAATAAGTTTATTTAAATGAATATAAATAAAAAGTTAAAAGGATTACCCAACAGCAATAAGTAAAAATGAAAAAATTGATATAATGTTTTTTCCATGTTAAAGTCCTACAACGATTTATTTTTAGCTTCCTCGAAGTATTGCACCGGATATTTTCGAAGTTAAGATTGGAGAAAAATAATTTAATGGTAGATTTTGCTACTTTTGATACTGTTCAACTTGTAAGTTCTACTCTAGAGTCTAGATATATTATGATTCATTTGCGAACGCAATTATATTGGTTGATTGGATAAATAAAATAAATAACGTATTTCTACGAAATCATATTTAACGATATATTTAAATAATTATCGAGATGAATGTATCATCATATTAAATATCATTCAAAGTTCGTAACTATCTGATTAATCAAACCAATCAATTAGACTTGAGTGAAAACGGTTTCCAAACTTCTCGTTTAATAAATTACATACCGAAAATATTTCTCAGTGAACATAAATTTTAAGCATGAGTTTCAAAACTCATCAATCATTAGAGGTGAATAACGTCCCATATGATGTTTCTTTTAGTTGTATGTTTTATTTTTACTTTTAACCAAAAAAATGCATTAATAAAATACACTTTAATAGTACAATCAGATAAGGCTAGGTTATTTTGATAATTCCATTAATATTTTATAGGTAGTATAATAGATTGAAGATTACAGTTTTTTCTAAACTCCAATAGAACAGTAAATATTTAAATCTGCATACAAAGTGTAAATCCTAAATTTTTATGACTAAAAAACGGAATGGTAAAACCAAAACGGACATTATACTAGAACGCACGGTAAACAATACTACATATTTATAATATTTATCATTACAGTTCTTGTTTTGTTTAGTTTTTATAGAATATCTTAATAATTTAAAATGTTTATAAGTTTTTGAAATTATTTAATGACCTGATTGCAGCTTATCAATGACTTTGACGTTCTATAAAAATAAAATTCCAGACATGCCCTAGTACTCCGATCAGCTAATCAAAATTTGAACTAATAATTTAATGATAAATAATATCATTCCAATATTGTGCTCTTTGTTCATATTTTAAAAACAAAATATTATAATAATACGGTAAACACCTCATCAACTGTACACAGAATATCATTTTTCGAGATTTATTTTAAAACGTATAATTTCATTAAATTCGTACCCACTTGTATACAATAATTTTTAATAAATTTATTTTAGTGAGTATATCCTATTATAACTAATTGTGATTCATTACAAACTACAGTTGTTCTCTTGTTTTTCCATTTTTTATTTAACCCATAAGTTACTATTACTCAGTTTATTAGTCTAATATAATATTTTTAGCTTCCGTATAATTTTTAATTATACAAGAATTTTTTTTTTTTTTGTCATCAAACAATACTTGTACACCAATTAACGTTGTTTAGAACCATTAGAATAAAATGTATATATATATATATGTATATATCGAAATTATACATATTACGTACTATAAACGTTAATTAAACAATTTATTATCATGCTTTAAACAGATATTTTCAGATATTATTTTTGGGAGTGCGTCGTTAAATGAAATAATGTTATGTCGAATAATTGATGACAATAAATCAGATTTCGTTAATATTATTCGTGTTAAATTATTTTATAATTTTTCTCCTATATCTAGCCATCAAGTACCCACGTACACCCTTTTATTTCGATTCCCATCAACTATATATATAACATAATATTGTAGATCGGTCAAATGCAAATGCTTCATTTTGCCATTGCCTTTTTTTTACATTTGTTAATCGTTTTGCATTGCAGAGGCCCATCAATTTACCCCTTGCTATAGTGGTTTTTTACATTTTAGATTCTGAGTGTAGCGATAAATGTATTGATTTTACAATGATGTGTGTGTGTGTGTGTGTGTGTGTGTGTGTGTGTCTAGAGACATTTTTTTATAATAGAAAAAAAACTTAAATTTTAAGTTAAATAAATTTTCCGTAATTAAAATTAATCTAGATGGTGTTTAGGAGGATTAAAATAAAAAAAAATTAGGAAAAAACAGAAATTTTTACAAGATACAAGTTTTAAATAATATTTATTATCCTATTTTATTGTGATTCAAAAACGAATACAATATAATACAATGGCTTAATTTTTAAAATATTTTGACACTTTTTGAGCTATTTATACTTACAGCATTTTATTTTTCTATAAATGTTCATAAAATTATTTACACAAGGTCAAAATGCTTAAAAATAGAATACAAGATTCCTCATTAGTAGTTATTACTGTAATTTAAAAAAAAATAAAGTATTACTCCAAAATAATTGAATGTAAGCGTATAATTTTAACAAAATTGGATATTCATGCATAAAAATATTATTATTTTTTTAGATAATATAATAATATTCTCGTTGTAATTCAAAAAGTATAGATAATATAAACTTGAGGCATTCTATAATTCTTTAAATTATTATTGTTTATACTTAATAACATTATCAAAATATTTATTCTAAATTTAACCATATATTATATTATATCATATTATTATTTTGTATAAAATATTCAGTACTTACAGTCAATATAAATTCACCTATATATAACAAAATTGTACCCGAATTGTCACAGTAAATACATATTTTTCAAGCCACACATCGAAATATACTTATACGTAAATCCACCGACCGCGTTGACGCATTTTCGCGCGTGTGTTAACTGCTAAACTATTTTTGATTATTATGAGTACCTACACATTAACCACTGTGTTTATTTGTCCGATGAACCGAAAAGCGCATTATTATGACACTGAGTCCTATATTGTGTATCCTCACGCGTATTGCACATATATATATTTTGTATTGAATGCGACATCATCATCATCATCATGCTCGCCCGCAAATATTGTCAGAATCTTTACACTCTTAGCGCTGAGTTCAACGGTGGCTCGCCAGAGAAAGCGCTCGCTGGCTTAGAATGTTCGTAGGCTTTGAATGTTTTCCAAACGGGTTATTTTTCAAATTTAAGTGATTAGATCCCGATGTTCAGAAAATGCCGATCCGTTAACTAGATTTATATGTAGACAAGTAAAGTTCAGTTATCTTAATAATAATAAAATAATAGGCGTGCGAAATAAATTAAAATCATATTATTTGTAGAGTATATTATGGTTAACAAATTTAAAAAATATTATTTTAATTGAAATGTAATTATGCGGTCAAATTCCACCGTGCGTATCGTAGCTGATAATCGTACAACACGTTAGTCTATAGCGTTATTTCTTATTAGAGCAACGGCATATTGCACGAATTTACGTGGATAAGATATATTTTAAATTCAAATACTTTTTAATATCCATGAGTGAATCTATCTCCAAGTATTCATGTTGTTTGAGTATAAAAAAAAATAAATATAAATTTATTTCAATTTTTAATATATTCCAGTATCCAGAATCACTCTATATTATCATTTTTTTTATAATATTAATGAACAGCAGTGCAGCAGTGGAATAAACTGTGACGGATTCGTAATTGTAAGTGAGAGAAAGAGAGATGCAAGTGGGTATACTCAAATATTGTCGTTACCGGTGGTGGTGTAGGCGGTGGCTCTTCGAATAGTGCGGTCACGAGAACACGATTGCGTTTCTATCCGGACGTGCATTCCCCGCTGACCAAGTAATTTCACATCCTTCCGGTGCCCACTCTAAGATTTACGACAGAGATTACCACCTAAAAGTAGCATACGTATCAATGTTACCGTCTCCATTCGTCCAAGACAAACCACTGTATCTTTGTGTGTAAATAAGGCAAACGTTTCAATAACTAGCGTTCACATTATTCGAAATTTTTCTCGTCAAAACATTTCATATACGCGCAATTCTAAAATTTTAAATTGATCTCATTCTTTTTGTCTATCTAATTGTTAGTAAAAACCTGACAATTTTTTGTTTTTAAATAATATTAAGTATTATTAAATTTGCAACTTGAGACAAAATATTTTATCTATGGACGACATAAATTGTATTGTTGTTTCAATTAAAAATAGATAAATATGCTGAAACACGTATTATATAATATTACATACTTGAACCAAATATATTTATTTATTTTTTGGGAGACCATTCAGCTAATTATAAATTATGTCTGACCTATAACATCACATACAAACTACTCGGTTTCACAAGACGACCAAATGACTAACAGACCTACTGAAGAAAACACAATCTAATTAAACTAAAGTTTCCCTTGAAATTGGAAATCTAATCCTTCATTGTAGAAAAACTGCCCGTCAACTCTATGGATACTGAAATTGAATTGAAATTTTACCTAACTTAAACACTTTTGTTCTACATACAAAATGAAAAAATACATCCAAAATGTTTTTTTTATTTCCTAAATAACAAGAATTTTAATTATTTTCTCTTTTCTATTCTCATTAAAGTCCTTAATAATATATTTTTTAAATTAAATTTTATTCATACAGTTCATAAATTATGATATCGCACTATCAGAACATTAGTTAAGTAATTCAAACATTATCGATTTTGAGTTATACATATTTTCCAGTGGTAAAAATGTCGTTCTTTAATACGCACTACTGTATTATCTCGTATCTACAATTTAAAACAACTTAAATCAGAAAATACGGTAATGTATTTAGGAAAATAATTGGTGGATATAAATGGTTTAGTGGGTATCTCAAAATAATACATTATTGCTGTATTGCTACACAATATAAACTTAAATAGGTAGTTAGTGCAGTACTGTATTTTTTCGAAATAATACACTACTGAACTATGAATTGAAATTGCTTTTTTTTTTAGTTAAGGTTCATACCCTTTTTATTTCTTAGAATAGTAAGTATTAAATACCTATATAAAATCCAATATTAAAGTTATTAATTTCATTAAGAATGGAAATATTTCAGATTAAAAATTTAAGTTATTATAGTAGTAATTGGGAAATCTGTTGTGAAATATCTATAATATTACTGTATTAATTTAAAAATAAGTTAAATTCTATACGAGGAAAAATATTTTTTTTAAACTTGATATTATAAGTATATACATAAATGTCAAGACAATTTGAATCCAAAATTTGATGATGACACGTGGAATACATAATGTCTTATAGGTGTTTTACAATGCTATCAAATCAAAAAACTCATTTTTCTCAAAACATGGTTTTTTGAGTTGCAACACTAATATTCTGATAGTGCGATATACGAATACGTACACAAAATACATGTATATAAATTGTACATGTTCTAACTATATATCATACATATTATTAAGTACATGATAAATGTCGAAACGTTATTGTTTTCTATGGGAATATCGATAAAATAATTATTATTTCATAATATATGTTTTAAACTCTATAACTCTATAATACACATTTATTAGTTATTAATAAATAAAATGATTTAAATCAAGATAGTTAAGAATATCGATCAATCTCTAAAACACATTATTTAAATATTATAATGTTGTATTTTAACTCTGGCATTAAATATCTTAATCGACTATTAGAAAATTGTAATTATATATTTATCTTTATTACAATTAATATAGCTATAACATATTATGTTAACAAATCATCAATAGTAAAAATAACGATCCATCATTATTTTATTATTATATCGTCGAGTTTCTACTCGACTTTTCGAATCATTTGATGGGACAGTTATTAACTTTGAATTTATTATGTGAATAATGTTATAAAGATATAATGCTTAATGTTTAGTCACTTTCATAAGTTTAATCGATATTCTTGTCATTTTCGATTAACTCCAGTATTTGTTTGTTCTACACATGCAAAATAACTGAGTGTACAATATCGAAACAAAGGAAATATAAAGTGACTTAGCTAATATAATGAATGATAATAATTTATAGCCAGCTTTTATAATAAGTAAGGATACGATCATGGTAAGATTTATCTCAAGTAATGTCAAGAAAATAAAGTTTAAAAAGTGCATTACCATAGTATTAACTAAATAATTTACACGTCTAAATAAGTAATTTATTGTTTTAGTTGGCCTAAGTACTAAATAGATATCAGCTGACAGTTAAACGATACAATACATATATTTTATTGTGTATAATAACAATCATTTAATTTTAATTTGAACGAGATGAATAAAGTAATAATAAGAATATATATTTTCATTAATAATAATATATCATAACGTCATATTATTATATTATTAAGCTATAATTCAATAATATATGAAAAAAAGTATAAATAAAAAATAATACATACCTAATACAATAAGTACTACAATAATAAAATCTTTACGAAAATAAAAATAAAATCATTTATGGTTTTTACTATATTTGTCAATATATATTATATTATTAGGATTTTAGTATATATGTATTCTGATCCGTAAGTAGAACGCCGTTTTGCTTTTTATTCTTACTCAAAAATCAAATGTTTAAGACAAAATAATATATACTTGGAATCATAATCGTTTAATTGTCTTCCTTTCAATCGATTCGTGGTGTACGACAAAGTTAAAAATGTTCAATTTGGCCAACCACCAAAGAAGTTTTCACGTAGTACATCTTTACTTAAACGTTTCGAATAGGAATTCCAAAAACCAATCCAAATTCAAGTACTCGATACACCGATCACAATCAAAAGTTTTAGATATTTGGACTTGACCCAGTAGAATTATACAACAATAACAATTTTGAATTGAAGTATTTACAAATAATATACTCGAATACACGTAACTGAAAGCAATACTTGTACATTTTAACTAACGTTTAAAGTGAGAGATCGCATATTATTGTCGTATCAAATGTTAAAATTGTAAATGTGTTTTTATTTTTAAACCGATCATTTGCTATTGAAATGTTTGACATCGTCGGTTTCAAACGGAAACTATGAAATGCGTTTAGAGGTTTTCAATGTATTATCGTTAACTGTACCTACCTACACTAAAGCTGGATAAAAAAAAAATGCGTTGACACTGTACGGAATTTGAATCAGCAAATTGAATTGTGTATGACGTGTGTATATGTGTGTATACTGATTCCGTGAATAATACATCGAAATTTAATATCGGTTAATGTATCCTGAATTCCTAATCCTTTAAAACGGGTGGAGAATCCTCTGTTGGCCACAGTAATCGGTCAATAACCGTGAAAAAATACAATGACCAATGAACAATGAATTTGATATATTACTCACAATTCAATAACCCTCGCAAATATCTATAATATAAACACAATACGTATGTTATGCGTAAATAGGTATAATTAATGTCGTTAAATTTGTATAATTATTATCGAAATTATATAGTGGCTACTAATAGGTATTATGATTAAATTCGACTAATGTCCATACTATGTTCGATTTTTAAACAGTAAAGATATTCATATATCTGAGAATGTTTGGGGTATAATTACGAAACGCACATGAAAAGTGACTAAATTCAATGTCTAAACTTTATTTTTCTATTGGAATTTGAAATAAAAAGATACAACATTATGTTTACACAAACCTTTTTTTTACGATAAAAATCAGTAGGTTTTATCAAAAATTTGCATCTTTTCTATTGTTATAACTATTGCAAAAAATTAAATTATAAAACAATCACGACGCTGATGCAAATTAAGTTATTGATATTCATTAGTTTTATTTGAGTTAAAAAATGAAAACTGAAACAACCGATGCTTATAAAATAAAATATAACCATAATTACAACTATATATGTTTAAATAGAATTTTACAAAATACCTATAATATTAAAATTTTTATTTTTTAAGAACCTATTCTTAATTAATTTTTATCCTCTTTTAATAACTGTATATGATATCACTAACATTGACTGTATTTATTTTATTTTTTTATTTACTGATTCACATTTCTAATACTTCTAACACACCATACCTAAATATTTTTTTTTTTTTTGATCTTTTACACTTTTTTCATATGTTATATTTTTAACCAATTTTTAATGCAAATTTGTTTAGCTTGTTTTTGTGTTATAGGTAAAGGGGAAAGCGCTAAAATTAAACTTTTTAACTTTTGAGTCCTAGTCAAAATGTAATCACTTGAAACAAGTGCGTCAGTAGTAATATCTATTAACAGTGAATTCTGAAAACACTATCGAATTCGAAACATAAAACATGATATAAATGTATGCGCAACTCGGATTAACGTTTTCGCAGTCAACGAGTGCATTGAGTTCGATGTTCCAAGAGGCGGTGAGAGACTTGTTTGAATTGTCAAGTGCCTACGATTCAAACGTTTAAAAAAGTCAAAGGATTGGCAGAATATATTATTATTACGTACGCGCTCGCTTTCTAGTAAGTCTGCTTTAGAGTTGGTATTCCGTTCGTTTGATAACCGCACGCGTCGCTGCACGACAGATACAATAATAACGATAATAATTATGCTGATGACGATAATAATAATCTTTATCGTCATCGTTTCAGGTGGAAAATCATTTTATACGTGATGTGCGGTTCAACGTGTTATGTTAATTAAACGGTAAATAGATGGGTGGCTACGATTAAATATTTTAATCATAACAGACAGTGTTTGAAGAAAAGAATGAGTTCAAATAAGCACGCTCATGCGCTGTGTTTTGTTCGTGTTATGGTGACATATTTCAGGCAATAAAATGACCTTTTTACGTAAACAATAAGAACGTAGGTTCAACAAGCTTTATCTTTTTGATTGGAACCGCTTTTTGTTTTACTAGCTGTACATCCATTTTTGTTTATCACATTTAAAATTTAAGTTATGTTGAAAATTTTAGTGATGTTAAGGTCAACAAGACAAGGTCTTTATTTCTTATATTTAGGTGCTTGATGAGTTTTAAAATAGTTTTCGGTATGAAGAGTTTATTTTATCTTTTTCGAACATATTTTGACTTTTAAAACGATTACTACCACCACGTTGCTATTGTTTGATCTCTAAAGATTAAAAATAACAATAAGCAAACTTTGTTTTTTCTTTTGATCATCACGATATGAAGAGCACTCTTAAGTAGTCTTGCACGATGCAAATTTTCAGACGGCACTAAATTACTAAAATATTATCTAATACACTCGATCAAAAAATTACATCGTTATAATATAAGTGTATATGGGAGATGTAATTTATACCGAATAAAACGCATTAATAAGTTAAATTTAATTTTCTTCAAAATTGTATGATCTCTTTTCTATTGTATAACATCATCTTTATAACGGTGCAATTTCAGTGACTTCACGCCATCGATAAAATAAAAAAAAAACACATTCACCAGAAATATATCGAATAGTAATGTACATAGTAGTATATGGGAAACCACGTAAAATAAATTCTATTTTTACTCGGCTCCGAAATTTAGAAAATGTGATTCTGTGCCTTTTAAAAGAATTACGTCTTCGATGCATTGAAATATATTCATCATTACGCGAATGATCCGACGTCACCAAGTGAAAACTTTCCCGGATGACTGCGACCGAAGTGCGTGTACTGTGCGTGTACAAACGACTCGGACGTGATTCAAAAACGGCTTACGAACGCAATATGAATACTTTGACAAAAATTTTTATTATTCGGAGTAGACGTGAGAGCTAAAATCCTCTTGCGACGAAAAAAAGTGAAAAACATTCAGAAATTTCTTGTCAGATCTCGCGGGGAATATTTAACGTGTTTTATACAAATAGAACTCTTGGGAACAATAATAACGCGCGAGTTTAAAGTTTGATATATTTCGATGACTCGTGACATATTCAAAATCAAAAATCGTAAAATATCAAATGAGCATTACACGAAAATCATATAATATGTAATGCATGCTTTATAAATATTACACTTTAAATAAAAACAATACGTATTAAGATGTATTTTGTTAACATAAATTATGATAATTTGATTTGCATCATTTATATTAACATTTTTTGATTGACTTATCACGCTATCTCTGTCAGTTTAGAGAGAAAAAAATACGTTTTGACGCGCCAAGAAAACAAAAATAAATCATAAACATGGGTGAATGCAAAATCGAGATTTCGGTCAGTTTTCCTCGAAATCGCATCATGACGGACTCACAAAAATCGCCCACGTATATAATAATAATAGTAATAATAATGACTGCACTATATCATGTTTATAGTAAGCCACTAGAATCTCAAGACACTCTTTAGATTTATGAGATCTTGAGAGGTGTGAGACACTTTTCAACCCCCTCTCTTCTAAATTTTTCATCTACCAGTAGATAACATTGCGGTAAGTCAAACTTATCCTTTTGTTTTAAATAAACTCGATAATGATGTAAATCTGATAGTTAGAAGGACGGCCATTGAAATGGACAGAGCGTGATTTGATTTGTATGTAAAACGAGGGTTACCAGTATAAAGAGTACACGTTAATTAGAAATAATAATTTACCGTAACGTGTTTTTTCGAGTAGAAATAATCTACGTACAACAGACTAAGTCTCGAACCTTATTGACTTTTAATATGGATATTATATTAATATAATATTATTTATTCTGAAAACTATATTTCTAAATCGATCCTACTATTAATGTAACATTATCACGTTATCGCTGTGGCGTGGCCGTGGTGTTTCGGACTGATCAATCCCCACAAACTATGAAGATAATCCATAATATTAGATTCTGAACGAAGTGAGGAATGTAATGATTTTAAAATGGTGTATGTATTTTATTTTATTTATTTTTTGTTTGTGTCTATCTTCACGTTTTGGAGTAGAAACAATTCTTTGATTTTTGACTTCAGCCCTTCTTCGTAAAGGAAATTAAATCTAGTTCGTACTTTTGGGGGTCAAAAGTAAAAAAATTCCAGTAGTTTTCAAAAGCGTCAGGAAAAACCCTAAAATAGTAACGGAAAAACAGGAATTTTCACGCATAATCAGTTTTCGATAAAATCGATTTTTTTATTTTGCTGTAACTAAAAAACGAATCATTGTAAATACTTGAAATTTTCACCAAATGTTTATGTTAGCGTTATCTGTTTACGATTAAATTTTCAAAATATTTTGACTTTTTAAGCTTTTTATAGATAATATAAATCTTTGATTTTTCTAAATTTTTTTTCTTGAAATGCATATAAAAAAAATTTGGTATTCCAAAAAATCTTTAAAATTTAATACAATAAGGTTTATTATAAGTTTTACTTATCATGGTAAAAAAAAAAATCAAAAATCGTTAGTCGCAATTTTTGTTGATAAGCATTTAAAGTTTAAATGTTTACGAAATATGTCAAAATTTGCAAGGAACTTTGAAGTTAAAAATTCATAACATTTTTGTGATTTATACCTAAAGTTAAAAATCCCAATACAAGGTTCTCTATAACTTTTTTAAAAAAAAACTGTGAAAAAATAATTCTAGCGTCAATATAGAAAAAATTTTATGAGCGTATGAAATTTAAGTTTTTACAAAATCGCGTAAAATAACAATATATTACAACTTAAATATAAATAATAATATAATATACCCTATCAATTATCCTAGACTGACAAATCATCTCCGTTCAGAATCGTTTTTCGTATACAATGATGCCTGTCATTGCATTCAAATTTAACTCATCAATTATAGTGACTCCATCTCTACAATACATGAGAACTATACCCACTTGCCTACCATTTTTAAATATATAAATTTAAATTATCTTCTAAGGCTAGTAAATTAATTTCTATGGTATATTGGTAGGTGTATGTATAAAATAAACAATTGTCTTTTATTATTGTTTATTTAACAGTTCATTTCAGGTTTATCAGATAGTTTTCACTTCACAAGCATATGCAGATTTAGAGTGATAAACCAAACGCCATGTATTTTTCGTACATCATTATTATAATTTTACTTAGCGTTGTTTCATTATGCAGGATACTTGAAAGAATATATCTATAAATCATATTATCGTATCATATTTCACAAAAGTACTTATATGATACCAAACCCGGACATTTCACCGCGACCGATTCACCGCCAGACTATTCGCCGCAGACTCATATGATACATATACGACTAAAGAAGTCAATGTGAACAAGCCAGTGCAAAATACGGTATCCGATGTTGTTAAATTCAAAGTATCTGTCTTTGAACACCGTGACAAAGACGGTTGGCTGGACTTACCGGACGTGTGGCCAGAGGTAGAGACACCTAGCGCGCTGGTGGTGAAAAAGAGGACGGAGGTGGAGCGGAAGGGTAAGAAGAATAATGTGCTTGTAAGCCAACAATATCGGATAGCAAAGCACCCCAAGCCGACTTCAAACTTGAAAGCCTCCAGCACACCGGCCTAAAAGAGAAAACAACTCGCATTCCAATATCATGTACAAGAAAGAATTGTTATGGCTGACATGCTCAAATAAGATTTTCAGAAGTCACTACTATAATATACTAAACTTTATGTAGTAGTTTTATGTTCTACTCTGAAAATACTACATAGTGGTGCATATTATATAGATTAAGTGTCACGTTAAACAATTTTGTTTGTTTTCCCATCAATTATTTTAAATTGTGTACTTTACGTCGTTGTATAAAAGTATGTGTTTACAATGTATTATATATATATATATTGATATATGATATTTTTCCCTCCCCATTATTTTAAATATATTATATTATAAAATATTATGTCATGTAATAATCAAAAAACAATAATTTTTCAATTTTTGAAGCGTGCGCTGTGTATCATTGGCAAATCATATAATGTTTTTCAAGCACTGGTATTATACAACATTACACATTAATTGTATATAATAAATTATACTATATACTGAATCATCTATTTGACATAAGATACTCAATATTTAAAAAACTATTAATATTTTTGAAAATAATTTTTATATAGTTTGAACTTTGAAGTTATTAAAAAAATATATTTTTATTGTTATTTTTTTAATTACTACATGTAATTTATTGTCCCAAAACTGAATATTTTCTGGAGCACTTTATTTATTATATAAAAATTGAATATTGGACGAGTAGTTTATTTGTACAAATCAAAATATTCTTAATAATATTTTATATTAGAATATATAATTAAAATGTTTGTTGTATATAAATAGAGTAAAATATTTTATTTTTTTTTAATTGGAAGAAAAGAAATATTTATTATCATTACTGTTTATTGTGGGTATTCCAATATAAATTAAAACTTCATATTATTACTTTTTACTAAAATAGTATGAATCGTTTGATTGATCAATACAAGATAATTATTCTTTTGGAAGCAAACGTTCATTTAAATTTATTCTAAAAACTTTATCGTTTATTGAAATATTTTTTATTAGATAATTTGAAATTATTAAAAAAATAAAATTTTTGAAAAAATAATGTTTTATCATTATCATTAATTTTACTATTCTAAATTACATCGTACATTTTTAATATCATATTCCTAAGCAGATTATTTATAAGACAATTAAAACATAAAAATCTCATTTCTATCGAGTAGTTTAATTGTTATAAATAATTAGAATTTAGAATCGCTTATTATTTATTAACCACTAGTTCGAAAATCGATTTTTATTGTTTGTATATCAAAATTTCCAAATAGGTATATATTCTACTTAAAATTAAGAAATTAAAAATGTCTATATTATTCACAACAATAATAACATTAAATGTTAAAACATTTTGATAAAAAAAAAAAGTAATTGCTTAATATTTTATAAGTCAACATCAATGTGTATCTGTGTCTTTTATATAAATTTATCAACAACGATTTTTTGGCTCGTGGGAATACATCTATACTTACATGTCAAAACTAAGGAAGAAAAGTAAAAACTACTTCCAATTTTCCTTTAACTTGGGGTGACCATACGTCTCGTTTAAAACGAATTTGTCTCTTGTTCTCTCTTTTTGGTATATTTATAACGGAATGCTTTTTGTACGATTTTTAAACAATGATCTAGTATTATTACTATCATCGTATTATTATGTGTACGCAAAAGTAAAAAGAAAAAAAAAACAATACACATAACTAACAAAACAATACAGTTTTACAGTTTTATATTAAAACCATATTATATAAATATAAACAACAGTTTTCGTCGTACGATCGTTAAATGCTACCTACAATAATTTGTCAGCAGTTAACACAAGACGTACAATTTAATTATAAACCCGTATCAGCTATTTCCCATTCCGACAACACACCTCGTTTAGAGTATGCGTCATCGCCAAAATATTATTTAATTATAAAAATTATCAAACAATTTTTACGGGTTTTTTCATATTTTATATAGATATGGTAACCCTACTCAAACTGAGCCTTATATCAGTTGTTTAAATTCGTCGACAGTAGGTCACTATATTCATATCATAAATTTTTGATTAGTATAATACAGCGACATAGGTAGTATAGTCATAATATGTATATATGTATAATATATATTGGGTAGGCAGAGCCCATGACTCTCATTGCATGCGGAAATAACTGGCATAGACTTTATCGTAAACGGCCAAGGTTTAGTCGTTGTGTGCTCAACAAGTTCAGAACAATCAACACAAATTATAAATTAGCTCGTGTGCAAACTTTAGCGATGTTTGTCGTCGTCGTCGGTTTTGCCTCATACGCCACAATATGCGACCATATTAGTGATATCCAGTTAAGCTATCATCCGATACGTTTATATGTGCAATATGCATGTTTCACATGATATGTCGTGTAATATAGTATTATAATAGTATATTATTATTCTATTTTTAATTATCTATACGAATGAATACTAAAATACAAAACATATACAATTGCTTAAACCATTTAACGTCTAATTATTTATTATATCATATTATTATTGAATATGAACACGTTTTACGAATTACGACTAAAATATTAGGTAGTTGATGGTAAATTACTAAGTTACCAAATATTCAAATAATTCTTATCTCATCGATTTGTATAATACAATATGTATCATTCCCAAATCTCAATATAATTACAATTTGATTTAAATCACAAAGACTGCGATATTCAATCGTATGAATAATTATATTCTTTATAATCGTGTTTGTAATTAATAGCTTTGAGAACATCTAATTTTTTCCCAATAATTTTGAAAATATCTGCCTCACAAATTATTAATAAATAAACTTAAATTCATGAGTTAACTTACTAATGTATAATCAGGTTTATAAAACTGGCAGTGGTGTAACAAAAATATATAACACAATTAGTTTTGGTCCAATACATTAAGTATGCGTTTTATCGTTAATTGTATTTAAAACTTGTATAATAAAATAAATTTACTATTTTGGCTAGTATTTAATATATTTTTAAAACATTTCAAAATGCTATAAATTAAAAATAAATCTTTAATAATATTTTGTTCGCCACAAGAATTGTAGCACTATCGAATGCAATCAAAGATCGTTGGAAGTTTATGAGAAATAATAAATCGTTAAGATATTCAACATAAATCTCGATAAAAGTTAAATTCACGAGAATCTTAAATGGACTCATTTGGAGACTTTTCAAAAGTTAATTACCACAATAATTCTCCAAATAGCTACCATGCCGAAGTTGAGTACTTGTTTTAGAATATAAATTAAGGTCAATTATTTTGATTTAAAATGTGTATAGTTTATTATTGACAAACATTTCAGATATTATAACAATTTAATAACTTACTGTACCTAAACCAAAAGTTTCAGAATTATAATCGTGTACAAAATATCAACGAAAAATCCTATATAAAATATAATAAGAAAATCAATGCTGAAAAATATAGTTTTTTATCATGCTATCATAAGGACAGTGATATTATATAAATCTAAATCAATAACACACTTGTTAATAATAATTTATTCTGACTCAACTTTATTAAATATGTATTGTGTTTATTTTTTTACCTGAAAATAATTTAATTATGCGTAAAACTTAAAAAATGTATTAGCGGAAAATATAAGAAAAAGATCATTAAAGAACCAATACTTACTCCACGGGCTGTTGTATTAATTATACGTTCAATGGATAAAAAACAAAAAAAAAATATTTATCAACAAAAAAAAAAATATTAAAGTATAAAATGCATTTGTATAATCGATTTTAACAGGCACATAGATATTTATTATTAAACATCACACTATACGCAATGAACATACAATCTATGATATAATTTAAGATACTCACAGCTGGCCACAAATACGTGTCTATGAACTACCGTGAAGTATACTTGCAATGGGTTAATTACGTAAGAATAATCACAATTATAAGGAGAGTATTACATTCGCAATTCGATAAAATAAAAAAGTTGGAAAACACTACTCGTCACACACACACTGCTGACTGGCTCGTATTGTCAGAAGACGACGGCGGCAGTTTTTAATTCGATTGCCGACTTACTAAAGGTTCTTATTATCTCTGCGTTGATGACAAATGCACGTTTGTATGTGTATATGTGTGTGAAAGAGACAACGGAAATTTGTCGTATAATCTTGTTTTCACAGCCGAGTGGCGAAATAACAGTAGGGGCGGTAAATGAAGGTGTCTTCTGCACACGGGCCTTAAGGCAATTACTATACTATATAGTATTATAATTCCACAGCGTAACTTTACCGAAAAACGTTGATTTTTTTTATTCAAGTCGACTTTTACAACTAAATAAGCGATTATGTAATTTATGTAAATATTAAAAATACACTTATCGTATTTCTTGGATAATTTTAATAAGACAGCTACTATTAATTGAATTGGTTAAACTAGATTATTTTATAATACTTATAGTGAAGAGATAAGAGAAAACAAGAAAACAATACTGGTAATAATGGTAAGTCTTGTCAAAACGTATTGTACTGTCGTAATTACGGTTTTTTATGTCGGTTAAAAATGTCGATAAAGAATTATTTTTGTTCAAACTGTAATTTTCGAGATTAAGTTGTCAGAAAGCAAAAAATAAAGACGTTGATATTTTTCAAGCTTTTTTAACGTATGTACATTTAAAACATAATCCTTTTGAAAAGGACTTGGATTCAAGACGAGTAGTAATTGCAGTGCAGATAGACAATGGAAAATGTATTTTTTATATATAACCTAAATTTATGACACACGAAATGTCAATACAAATAATAGTAATAATTCAATAAAAATGTAAGATTAAAATAGATTTATTTTTTTGTTTAAAGTCAACGTTTTTTGTAACTATCAGAATGGCGGATTCCGATATAGCACAACAAATTAATCACTGGTGTATAATGAGATTTAGCACAGTTGAAAATGATGAAGAATTCAGTATAATATAGCGGATGCGACGTGAATGATGGCCACAATGGTCTTTTGATTGACAGTCGATGCGCATTAGAGTATGAAGAGATTATGTTATAAGTTTCTTAAACATTTGACTTTATATATATATATATATATATGCATAATAAAGAAAATTTTAAATTTATATCTAAGTCGTAAACTGGACATCTGATGTTCGATGCTAATTACGGTTTGCTTAGTCGTGTCGACAAGATATTACATTACTATATTATACATAATTTGGTGTGTGATCGTAGAAAGTTAGATTTCTGCCGGATGGGTGCGGATTTCATTTAGCCAATGTGATATAATAGTTTATAGTCGGATGATTTTCGGAAACCCGTAAGCTAATAAGCATCCATAGACTATTCGTGTCCTAGTTGTGGAAAATCGATCATTCTTTTTTCTTATTCGTAGATAATCAATTTATAATATCGGTAATGGTTAAAGAGATACTGAGCTTGGGTTAGCATATTATATTGAGCTATGACGCTCGTCGTCATCATCACGTCACATCGTCACTTTCATCACCGTCTTCGTAGTTGTGGAGCGATTTTAATTCAATATCCGACTAAACTACTACAAAGGATCTTATTATCTCGGCGTTGATGACAGATGCGCGTGTTTGTGTGTGAAAACTAAACTTTATCGTGTAATTTAGTTTTCTCGCTGGCACCACCGGATTCACCGGGAAATATCGGTTCCGTGCGTTGGGGTTTTAATGCAATTACTAGCTATAGTATAATTTTAGCGACAAATTATCCGATTCCAAACACCTTTTCCACCTGCCAAATGATTGATTGTAACTGGGTGGACATCCGCAGACAAAAGAACACGGAATACACCGAACGATATATTTGCCCGTCACAGAGTTGTCGGTACGCTAACCAGTGTTACCCAAATTGTACAACGAGTCATAATTGTTTTGCATGGCCATATAATTAAAAAGAACTATATCACTCATCTGAACTTGACATCATTAAAATTGAACATTATATAGCAATAATATTAAGATATATTTTTGATTAGAAAAATAATATAAAAACTCGAGAATTGAAAGTCAATAAAATATAAACATCATTTAATCATTCTTACCTAATAAATCGTCCTTAATCAATCTAATGCAATATCTATGTTCTGTACTCAGATTATATAAATAAAATCTAAGGCGTATGCGATCACAACGAATACATATAATTTTCATTAAACTACATATAATAAAACCTCACGTCAAACCTTTTACACATTTGATATTTCATTAAAATAATATTGGTCATCAACAAAAATGAGGAAAACATAGTGAGTCAATGACACAGTTTGGAAAACACTGTAGGTTGGTAACAAAGGTCGTCAAAATAGGTTATATTGTGCGCCTGGCAGTTGAAAATAATTTACTAATAGCGAATGTGTATAGTTTTTCGTCGATTCTAAAACCACAACGCGTATCTGTACAATCGAATTTTATTCAAAAACTACCTGCCATTCATTGAGCAATAAATGTCATGTAAATAAAGTTACAGTTCCAAGTATAATATAATAACATTATGATACTATTGTATAATTTTAAAATTTAATTTTCCTAATGGTCTTATTGGGTGTTGTCAATCTAAGCAGAACGATAAATGTACTAGTTTTACAATGATGTATTTATTTTTGTGTAAGTGGACATTTTTTATGGTACAAAAAATGAATTGATTCTTAACTTCGAAGGTGATTTTTGGTAGCAAATTGAATCCAATTGGCACTATACATTAAAAATGTATTAAAATAATCGGATGAAAAAGAACACAGAAAATGGGAAATTTTCAAAAATAATCAGTTGTACATAAAAATGTAATTTTTGTTGTGAGTCAAATCGTATTAACTACAGATGTAGAGACTTAAAAGTTAATAACAATAATATGATATGATATAATGAATATATAGTATTATAATGATAATAATAATATGATAAATATATTATAACTGATATTTATTGTAACAGTATATAATAAATAACTACTAATGGCAATAATGTATAAATGACTATATCATAATATAATATCCTTTGTAATAATATAGCTTGGAATCGTTTTTCAAATGCTAAAATTTATCGTTAAATTCAAATTTAACTCATCCATTACAGTGAACTACTCAACGACGATGTTGACTTGACACCTATACCAATGATACTGTAAACTGACTTACTTGGTATTTGAACGCCCGCTGTATACTGTGAAACTCGTATTACCTATTCATTCCCATACCACCGTACCCACTCGCCACTACGCCGCCCACCAAGCAACAAGTCTAAAAAAATATAATTTCTCTCGTGCTTTGTTCAAACCTAACAAATATACTGCAATATGTTTACTGCGATAAAATAACGCCGCCAACGTTTACTTTTCGCAAAAATTATATTGTGTTATTTGCACGATTTCGATCGAATACGAAAACACATCTGACTCGTATATTTTAACATTTACATGTGATCAATTACATTCCATCTATTTGATATCTATTATTACTGATTCAAGTCGATCTTAATTATTTAACGAGAAAGACTATCCAGCAAACAATGTGCGTGTGAAGCTGCGTAATATTTGTTTAAAATTGTATTTCTATTGTTAATTTCAATAAACGTAACTAAATAAATCAATATTAATAATATTAATAATATTACTCTAAATGAAAGTTATTGCATATTAGGTACATGATGATTTATGACGGTGAGGGCCGGATCTAGCGTATATTTTACCATGAGCAAAGTATAAAATTAATGCCCTCTCATAATTCAGCCCCCCTCTATTACGCCACTGTTATTTGGTACTTTGGCGCCCCACGACCAAGAATTCCGGGACAAGTACCTCAGTTTGCCACTCTCCCCTAGATTCAGACATGGTGGCTCCTATACATTTTTATTCGTGTAAATCACTAAATTTTATACCTAATTTCTACGATCAGTCCGTTTTATTTCAGACTATATTTTAATACATTAATATAAAAAATAAAAACTGTAATTTTTTCCTTTCATTAAACAATAAACATAAAAACAAAGCGTCATATCTCATTATTTTTCACGTATAATATAATATAATTGAGTATTATTTAATATTTTAATATCTATAATATTTTCAATTTCAATCCAGAATTTTTATACTACATCTTACCTTTATTTCTTGTACTGTAACTCTAATTTTTTATTTGCAATATATTATCCAGTTCATGCTATTTTATTTCTTCTAATCTATAGTCTCTAATATTTTACGATAGTATTTAGTATATGGTCTTCGAGAAGTTCATGTTATTGAGTTATGTAGCTATAATACATATATATATATATATATATATTTAATAATATAAGAAATTCTCCTTAAACTATGAAATCAATTTTTTTGCTAATACTATTATTTTCTAACTTAAAATTATATAAAAGAAATATTTTTAAAAACATTATTCTTAAAAACATTAAACAATTTTTTTTAAATAACGAGCGTGTTACATTAAATGGATCATTCCGTATAGTGTTATTTAACTAAAATACTAGCCTGGTGGGGGCAAGTAAATATTAATATTCCCAGGTGGATCCAAAATTCCAATCTACCCCCAACCAAAATTTTTAGCCCATGAAACTGCAAATAATATACGTTAAAGCTAAAATAAAGTAATATTCATATTATAATTTAAAATAACAGGAATAGCCGAAGTTTTAAGATATTTCTTGGAAAAATGTACAAATATGCTATAGTAAAAATGGTAGTAACAAACACAAAAATGTCTTTTAGGTATTTATTTTACATACTACAAGTCACCTTTAACACAATTTGTATCCATTATATATATATATATATATATAAAATTAAATTAAATAAAACTGTACATATTACAAACCCGTTGTGTTCGTGAGAATTCCAAATGTCGTAATGTCCTTAAATTATCTAGTTAAAACAATTTAATATTGTAATATTACATAATTACTATTGTAATACATTTATATTTTATAACGAACAAAAAAACACTTTATAAATCCATAAACTATTATATTACAACGATTTATGGCGTTTATGACATAGAGCTACTCTACTGTTTTTATTCCAGTATTTTCTTACGTTCATCTTGTTTAAAAAGTTTTACTTAAAATAGCTACACGGAAACACGTTTTCGTGGAACAAAATAACAACAAATTTATCCGCAACATTTATAATACATAAAATTTGTGTAATAGATTTTACATAGATGCGAATAGCCGATACCAATTACAGGTAGGGGCTAGGTCGTTTTAATGAAATCTATATTGTTGTATACATGTTTACGTCATTTTTCTGATCAAGATGATTATTTTATCGTAGTGTAGATAAGGGCGGTAGATAATCAATAATTATTTATATTAAACACCTCTATAATTCTATCTATGTCTATACCACTCTATCTATGGCGATTGGTTTTTAATTTTCGTTATTCCGCTATGAGTTATTGGGATTTTTTTTTTCATTTTGATTTTTTAGTATGTTGTTTATCACTGTGCACCGTTGTAGAAACGCATGCATAAACACTCAAAATGCACCCATGCGAACGGTGAGCAGAACCACAGCAGACACTTATAAATGTAATATAAATATAACATGCATAATATACACAGCATGTTACGATATTATTACATGTATCATCGTAGTGAACGCGTTATAATAAATGTTTACTGATACGATTTTTACTAAACGAATATCCTGACCTAAATCATAATATTATAAGTTATAACATTATGAATACGATAAAATTGCTAATAGGTATTAAAGATTTTTATAATGCTAGCTAATGTTGTACTCGCGTTAATAATATATAAAACTGTAAAATAAAGTTTATTATTTGACAAATTAACATTTTTATTCTCCGTATTTTTGCAGAAAATATTTCGACGACAGAAACTACGATAGACGTAAATATGATCGATGAAAATCATCATCAACACGAAGTTGGATCTAAATGGTCGCCGTTGTTTGAGGATGGTCCTGGACCCGTCAACGTTACCGCCCGTATCGGGTCTACAGTGGAATTGAACTGTAAAATCCAACTACTTTACGATAAAACGGTATGTAAATCCCACGCATAAATCACTTAACACTCGTAGTAAAGCCGTGCGTAAGCTCTAAAAGTATTAAATCATTTTGAGTCGTATATCATAACTGGATGGTATGAATAAAACATAATTGTTATTTTAACATTTCAATTATCACTATATTACACAGGTATATTTACCACAATTTAAATTCAAATAGAAATTTTTAATTGAATTGAATTTTTTTTTTTTGCAATTCAACAAGTAGCTAAAAATCAATATCTAAAATACTATAAACAATATTATTTAGATTATATTAAATAATTGGATAAATATAACTGTTTAAGGAAATACTTTACATGCTTTATTTATTTATTGTAGATTTCACTTTTCAGTATGAGCAAACAACTTAAATTCTAACCTTACTAAAATGTATATTCACTGAATTCACTTTTAAATGCTGTGCTCGTGATTAAGTGTTATGAATTATATAATTAAACTGTCCTTCTAACTTTTTATAAGAATCATAAGAACGATCATTTATTTGGTTTATATCTAATATTTTATAAACATTCACCTCTTAGATAAGATAATTTTAGTCATTTTTTCGGCTTCATAATTGTTGTACATAGTTGGAATAATAAGATAGCTATTTAGTATTTTTAAATATCTATTATTATAATTTAAATTTTGATCGAGGAGTTATATTTTATAAGTGTACTAACCCATAAAACTAAGATAAAATAATAAGATAAGCAAAATTCAAATAAATTGAACATAAATAAGAAGCATACTAAGAATAAATTTAACTAAAAATGTGTAATATCATCAACGATAATTGACCATCATTGAATATATTATTAAATTATATTTTATTTTATCAGATTTAAATGTATTTGTGATTTTGAGTAAATTAATCATAAAATACATAATATACAGCAAAGCAGGTACCCTATTTGTCACACATTCTACTTTATGAAAAAACAATTGAAACACAATCAAAATAAAAATAAATTTGAAATTACATTCTGAATTGAATTAATTATTATATATGAAAATTAAAATAACATATATGAATAAATATATAACGCTTAATACATAGCAATGTCAGTATCTACCTAGATACCACATTTATATTTTTTTTCTCTGCATAAAATACAATAAAATATAATTCTGCACAAATAGAACTTGACAGCATTAAATTCTATAACCAGATAGTAATTTATAAGTGGTAAGTTAAATTAGTGAAATTAAACAAAGTAGCGTCACGGGAATGTATAAAAAAGCTTATAAGCGTATATTTTACAATAATAAACGTTTATTCTACTGTTGAAATTACGGTGTAACCACTTTAATATTTTTTTCCCAGTAACATTAAATATTTCGCTATTCTATTGCAAAACTACTTGACGTTTGATTTGGACATATATAGCGAGCTGTTGCTATAGGGTTTTTCCACAGCACTATGGAAGTTAAATAACAACAGTAAAGTTTTCTAAAGACCTAAACTTTATCAATCACAATGTTGGCGGCTAGAACTTTAAGGCTATCGTTTCATTATTCGTTAACTACATATACCTATACTTGGCAAACGCTCATTGTACTGTATATTTTCTATATGACTTTATTACATTGCCTCATTTAGCGCTTTAAGTGATGGTCGCAATAATAACAGTAAACAATTTTTTTTTCATTTGTTTAATCCGTATATATTTATATATACACATCACACGCATAATATACACTATTATGTGAATGACGTTGTTTTTAGTTTTTATTTTATTTGTTTAAACCTACCTGCACTGTTTCACGTAGATTACTTCCATTTGGCCACCGTTACGTACGTTTTGTTCTTCTTACGAAATCAATTTGGTTTTATTAGTTCTACCGTTTTACTATTCGGCTGCATGCGTGCCTCTTTCTGTTTCAAACAACCAAGCAGATGTCTCTGGGTCATTATCAAAAATGTTCCTTTAACAGTTCCGTGTAATCCGTGTACAAAATAGAAAATATACATATACACATACACACTCGCGCACACAGATAAAATACCATATAAGTTATCAATATAATGAACAGCATTCGACAAATTGGATATCGTCAGTGAAATTCTAACAAAACGTTTGGAGTTTTTTTTTTCAATCAGTATGTACACACTATACATACTAAAAGTACTGCTTTATGACTCTTGCAATATTTACTAAAATAGCTAGTATACAAACATTTAACGAACAGTGTTTTAAAGTAACGTTCACAAAATGTTGTTTATGTATTTCAAGCAAACGTTTAGAATTTTACATCACGTATTTAAGACAAATACCGTTATATAAATATAATAATGAAAATAAATAAGTTTAATAATATCTATGATGAATGATGATATACTCGTATTTTATGTTTAATTTAATTTAAGTTCTGATACGGATAAACTCTCTGTCCACAAATAGCGGTTTTTATCGAAGTTTTTGCTAGTTTTTTTTTTTTTACCAATTTTATTAGTTGTGAATTTGAGGGTCAATAGCTCGTGAAGATAATAGTATGTAATAGTATAGCTCAGCATTCAATAAAAAGGTGCCTAATTAAGGTATTTTTATATAGAAAAGTAGATGATTGAATAAAACAATATTTAAACATGTCGAGTGATAACAAAACAATGATTAATAACAAAAAAATCACAATTTTAAAATGCGGTGACCAGTTTCGATTAAATTAATATATCAAAATATGTCAAATTCCAATATCCATACGAGACCATTTATTTGATTGTTTTTTTTTTTTTTAATTACAATTACGTTTTAGTCTACCGAAATCTCAAAATACGTTAGTATAATATATATATTATATTATTCACAACTGTTTTCAGTCAAAATTGTTACGACCGTGGTACGGCCATTGGACGGTATTAATATTATAAATAATATAAGAGATTGGTAAACAGGCCATATCAAAAAGAGGGACGAATGAAAGTTCCTAACGATTCCGTCGAGGTGACACAAATCCGGTTGTGATAACGACCGCGACGAAATTAAAAAAAAAGAACTTTCGCACACCCAAACATTCCCACTTCTATTCTTAGCCGTTGGTACGCGTATTATACAATAGAAAGTGTGCTCGCAACTTAGTGCTAGAACTTTTAACTTTTATTTCCTTTATTGTTTCCGTACAAAGCATCCCGGACGAATAATTGTTGTTTTTTTTCATTCCGCACTCTATCCTTAATTTTTTTTTTATATTTTTTTTATTATCATTATTTTTTTATTTTAACGTCGCGCCTCAACCATTTTAGTTGGTGAAACAATTTTTTTCTCCCGACCCTCGTACTCCAAACGATAAAAGCTCGTATCAAATTACGCGTGACCCGATAATCACCTTTGGAATATTAGACGAGAATAATTTTTTATAGTTCACGCAGTGTTATTCTATCGTGGTTTTCGTATTGCTTTAAGCGTGGTTGTAAATATTTTTTTTGGTTTTTCATTTGTCTTGGTTATTTATAAGCTAATCAGCTAATCTTAGTTGAATAAAAAGTTTAGATGTTAATTAGTGATTGAATATTCAAATCAAATTATATTATTAAAGAAATCGTCAACGTGAAATTGTACTACGCTTGATATTAGATGATATTTCAATATATGTTTCGCTGTAATGCATATTATTAGACATAACTGTTATACGATACAATCAATTATAATCTATAATATATTCTTGTTTACCGATAATAATATGAAAATATAAGTATGTGAGTATATTAATTCAAATAGACCTCAAAAAATATATTAATATTAAATTTAAAATGTGCAATAACTATTTATAGTATACCATATCACTATATCAGTTAAGTTCCGATAATAAAACTCATAAAATATTCTTATATTATACTAGTGATTAATTTATCAAACAATATTCATTATTTCAAAATCTGATTTGATTCATAAATTTCAGTAAAAAAAAAAAATAATAATAATAAATAAAAAATTTATAAATATATTTAAAATTATGGTGAGCGTAAAGGAGAAGTCCGGAGATACTTTGTAAAATGTTGATCTATTACTCCGTTTATCAAACTTTAAATATTTAAAACTTGTAAACTACTAGTTTGAATTTTGATTTGTATGTATCGAAATACTCTGAAAGATATTCTGCTGTAGAATATAAAATCTAAAATAAATGTTTCATTTGAAAAAAAATAAAAAACTTAAAATATTATATTTATAAAAATATTAAAAATTATAAATTTAAAAAAAAATGTCATTTGATTTTATTTCGAATGGAAATTATGTAAAATAGTATATTCAAAAACATTTATAAATTTCAAAATAACTAATGTGTATTATTCAATTAAAGAATTTATCGCCCTGTATATGTATAAAAATATTAGTGGGTTATAATTTTTTCAATGTGATAAACAATAGGTATACATAAATAATGGTATGTATACGAATAGAAAAATTTATTTCAAATTATGGAGAATTCTAAGGTAAATACCCATTTGAATCAAAATTACTGTTTTACATTATATTGTACTAATCTAATGTATGCATATTGTAAATAAAATATGTACTGAAATACAGAATGTAATAGAAATTCTTGACAAATGTATTTAACTAATAAATTAATAGTAAAAATATAATAAATATTAATATATCAATAATATATATATATATATATTTAAATATTTTTTGATTAACTATTATCATAATATAAAATTTAAATTTAAAAAAATGTTTAAGCACTTAAGTTATAGATAATTAGTATACATCTTAGTTATAATTAAATATCATCAGTCTATTTTTTGTACTCAGTACTATAGATTTCTATAACAGCACTATTACATAGGTTTTAGGGATTTATAAATAACAGTTGTTACATGATCATATAAATTCTGTAATTATATTTTTATTTTAATAAATTTAAAATGTATAAAAATATTTATGCTATATTATATGTATATTGAATATATCCAATTAAGCGTTATAATTATATAATCATCAAATTCAATTATTAGTTTATTTGATTTTTAAATCAAATGGTATGAATAATAAAACTTTTTAGTTGATTGTTTTTTAAATCGAATGCTGAAAGTGGCTGAATTATTGACTTTACGTTATATTGAATAAGCTAGTTTTTAATATAATTACATCATCTTATATCTATAGTAATAAATGCTCTAGTAAATATAAGTAAATATAGATACTAATTATTTGATTTAATTTCGAATTTTAAATAATATTTCTCAAAACATTTAAAAAGAAATCTAATCTCGTGAAATTGTGAATTACTCAAATGAGCAATATAAATCGACTAAGTAATTTAAATCAGTGTAATTAATTTTAATACGCAAAATATATATCTACCTATTTTTGAATAAAAAAAATTGTAGTCTTAGTTTTACAATCAGTTTTAAGACTGACAAAATCTGTTATTCGAATTGATTTTGTAATTCGCTGGTATCAATTTTTCTATTATCTTACTGGCTATTACACAGCAGCAATCATAATCGTTATTGATTTCTCGGACGTCTGAACTATTGCTAATATTAGAATATATTATTATTTTGTTAAATTGTTTTTAACGATTTATTCTATGAATTTTAATCGAATTCCCTTGCTACTAGTCAAATGCGAAAAAAGTTACAGCAATAAAAATATCATACTATACTCAAACCATTGAAAACGGTAACAATACTCGCTTTATTATTAAACACATCAATAGTTGTTGTTGTTATTTGTTTTATTTTTTTTTATTGTTATTCAATCATGCCAACATTGTCACTTTATTAACTGAACAACTGAGTCAATATCAAAGAGACTTTAAATCATAATTCATAATAATAAAAATGCATGACCCGGATTTGGAACTCAACAATAAATCGTGAGTCTGGTTTTTTGCTTGTGTGATGTGCAAGTGTGTGATCTATTAACTATAAGAATTTGCTTGGATATGTGAACAATGAACATGTGTAAATACAATGAGTTTCCGTTCGACCTTCCATTTTGCTGTTCACAATTTCAAAAGAGTGATAATAAAACACGTCCGGTAAGCTAAAAACCTAGTCAGCGATTCGCGACGAATAAATAATCGTTTCAAAATAAATGCCTATCTAGTTGTAGTAATGATACGTGAGATGTTCATAAATGCGCGGCAAAAGAAAGGACGGTCATGTCTACTGAATCATATCTAAATTACATATAACCAAAACTAGATTATGAATTATTGTGTCTCGTAACAATTATTGATATTGGAGAATTGAATAAAAAATGAAAAAATATATATTAAAATGAATAGTTAAATGTTTTTAATAATTTATTATTTCTTTCTTTTCCTCTATTTTTTATAAAATATGTGAAGTAATATGTCTCCCTTGTCTCATTTGGGAACCTACTATAGTGAATTATGCAAAAGAAAAAACCATAGATTTACTAGGAAACATGCTGATTAGTAGTTAGTGGAAAAAAGGATTATCCCTTAGACATCACACGTGCCGTTCGTTTTCTTAGAAGTCCTGAGTATTCCTCGAAATTCACCGAATCCACGTGCACTTCTGTCACTGGTGCAATTTAATCGGTTAGAAATTCCACCCAGCCTAACCGAGCCCATTTGAAGGACAAAGGCACATAGGTACTTTTGAAGTTTGGCTGAAACTTTCTTTGCCTTCTTTGTATGCTCCGAGCGAGAGCAGTTTAATCTCCGCACACGATGATATTATAATCGAATCGACGGCACACGTAAACGTTTTTCGTTTTAGTTTACATTTTTTATTTTTATCTTTCAAACTGACTATACAATAACACAATACGCAATACTATATTATACAAAACAACATCGAACCTTTCGCGTATTGTCGTACCACTGAGTCATACACGTCAGATACACGTGTCGTTCGTGGTTTTCAGCGTGAAATTACAAACTGTATAAACTTTTTAATTCGCAAAATTTGTCAGGCGGTTGCGATAACGGTGCCGCGGCAGTCGTGACTTTCGCCGCTTCCGACGGGGACGTTCACGCCCGATAACAATACAAACTAATCGAATTCACATTAGGTATTTGATACAAACTGCAGCATTTTTCCATCCTTGGTAATATTAAATTGTCTCGAGTGAAATAAAACATCGTTGATATCGTTAAAACGACACGTATTTTTATGGAGTAATCTCCTGGCAGGATATGATGACTGATGCGAACACCCATGTATAATACAAACATAGTAGTGAGTTTAATATTATTAGGTTAAGTTTAATAAAACGTTGGCTGGTAAAACAAATGCAGATAATACCTTAGGATAAGCGACTTGGTAGTTTGGTAAAAATCATAAAAATAAATCTACTGTTTCTACGTGTAAAATGTTATTTTTACGATTTAAAAATATTATTAATACCTATTATGTTATAGCTTTGTACAATAACTGTTATCGGTTAAACTTTAAATTAATTCTGCAAGGGCTGAGAAATTCATATCACAAAAAAAAGTCATAAAGCAACGTGACAAGTAAATCTTATTAAAATTTCACAAATATATATATCTAAATGATTTTATTTTCCCAGTATTGCTCTAACACCAACTCATATAATTTACATTGTCTGAATAAAAACTATAACTATAATGTTTTGTCCTAAGTATATAAAAATGTTTAAATAAATTTCGAATGAAATAATATTTCGTAGTAATATAATATTACATACGTATATTTTTAGATACACAACTTATTAAATTATACTCAGAACCCGTTTGAGTATCAGGTTTTAATTTATCAGTATCCGACTTTCAACTAATTAATAACAGGAAATTAAACTTAAAAGTACTTTTGATTTTATATCTGTACATTTAATTCATATTTTATATTTTCATTCAATAATAATTATAAAATAATTAGTTAATAACTCAATGAAATAATTATGAAAATTTAATAAACGTGTTTGCTTGATATACTTTCGAAGAAAATTTATTTAAACTTAGAAATAATTTTACAATTATTTGTATTATTAAAAATTTTAATAAAGATAATTATCAAGGTTTGCATTACATTTTTGGTTATGGACGCTCATACTAATAATATTAACCTTATTTCTTGTATTAAGCAGTAATTATTTTTTCTTATTCTATAACAGAATATTTTCTTCAACCTTTTAAAATAAACACCAATCATAAAAAGCTAAAAAATATTTCCTAACTAGGAATATTTTATTTGTAAAAAATTAAAGATTGAAAGTAAATGGACTGCAAATTATCGAAATTGTGAAAAAATTTACATTTTTTCTTAGTAATTTCTGATACTTGTTGAACATTAAACATATAGTTAGTTTGATATTTCACGAAATTACATATAAACTAGCTGTTCCTTATCGTATTTTATTTATTTAATAAAATACAGTTTAACCCAAAAATGATAATGACATGCATAGTATAGAGTTAATATAATTCTTAATAGTATCTATAGTTAACATAAAACAATTCGAATAAAAGTAAAAACTAACACAAATAATAATATGATAATACTAAAAACGTGGGTTTCTTAAAGGCAAAAACCATAATTCTGACAGTGGTGGGGTGTTACAATCGTTGTTAATGGTGAATTTTGGGATGTAGAAAGGAACATTATGACTTGTGAAGCGTGATGAGACATCAATATTTATTTCAGAATATATGTCTAGTGAATCAATAGAATCACCGAATAAGTTATTTAGGACATGCAGATTTCTCTGTTTCTTGCGATTGATCAACAACCAGGGAACAAAATGATCAAAGACTAGGAAAAGCTAAGAATAAATTAATCAAACTAAGAAACACTGTACTCTTTACAGGTTAAGCTTTAGTTCTTTAGGTCCCAGTCGATGGATCGCATACAATCGAACCGTATTATAGAAAAAATGAATAAGAGAGTAATATACTTCAATATATATACATAACAGCTTGAAAGAAAAAGACACATGAAATTCAATGGCCACCTTTTGATAAAACACAACATTTCTAGTAATTTAATACATATTGTATTTATATGCAAATGAGTAGTTACTCAAGTTGCTACTAAATGTAAGGCCTAAAACAACAATAGATATATAAGAATTATCCGAAGAAAGAACATAATATATACATTTCATTATTTTATAAAGATAAGTTTAACTTATCAAGTTATAACTTGATCTAGAAAAGATCATTGTGCAACATGCACCTATTGTATTTTCATTGGATATTTGATTAATTAATTAATTTACAACTCATCAATATAATGATTTCTAATAAGTTACCAATTTAAAAATAAAAATCGTTTGAATATCGTTACTCGATACACGTAGAACATATTTTGCTGTAAATAGAGAATTAATTTCCTCGGGAAGTTTAATACCGTCATTTTTTTTTTTTTATCAATGCTGATATTATATATCGAATATAAATTATTAACTTGAAAGTAAAATAAATTAACAAATGAGACGCTTAACAGAGTTAAGTCTCAATAATACATATTTGCTTTTACTTTATTATTTAATACCTTAAGATGAGTTAATATCATTGATTAATAAACAAATTTTGTATCTATATTAAAAACAATATTAAACGTATCTTTTAAATAATTAAATTAGCCGTAGTACTTATAAAAGTCTCAAATGTATATAATCGCACACAGCATGAGAATTTGTTTCTATATTTATTTTAAATGATTAATTTATAAATTAATAAATTCCGTAAAATTAATAAACATAATATTTTCAGTATGAAAAAATAAAAAATGATAAAAATGACGATTGAAAATTTAAATATTTTGTTGAAAATTATTTTTCTCGTTTTAACTAAATAATTATTTATTCGTTTTTGCAAATATTTTTTTTTATTTTATTTTGTATACAGACGAGATTATTAATGATGGATATTTTTTTTAACAATACGGTTGTAAATAATTCATCTTTCGTTATTAGACAAACATCATTTCGGAAGTTTAACAGTATAATTATATTATAACGGTTTAGATTTGAATACACCTGACGCGCAAATGGTGTTCGGACGGCCGGAGGAGGAGGTTAGTTCGCCAAACGAAATAAATGACACTCTTGTGCGGTGTTTGAACGTCAAAATTGGTTACCGAACCCGATTCAGTGGTTCTCTCATTAGTGACCTTTAATGAACGCCGACCCACCATTCATTGTAACGTAAACCACTTTGCTGGTATTCTCTCAGATGTCAATTATACTCGTTCGGCGGTTTGCTCATACCAACTATTGGTTAGTCAAACCTTCCGGTAATTCTGTCTAACAATCCAAGCACCGATAGTTATTCAATTGCTATTGTGAATGTATGTAATTCATTTACGGTTTCTCATGTTATAATAATATTATACCAATAAACGTATTATTATTTTTTCAAATCATATCAAACTGCAAATAATAATAAAAAAAAAATTGCAATATTTTTATAAGATTTCCATTAAAGCATTTTTAAATTTTTATAATATATATTAATTATACGATCACTTTATTTATACTAAAATACTATGTATAAAAACTTATTGAAAAATATATGCTATACTTTTAATAAAGTATTCGCTATTCTTAAATATTGCTGAGAATAGTGTTTTTATGTTTTCCATAAAATCTAAAAATAAGTGCACCCTTATTGCATATATCATCGATTTTATTCGATAAAACTAAAATAGTAATATTATACTGATTTTAAAAATTTCACTATTTATATTTTATAAGATGGAAATTTTTTTTTTTAACGAATAATATTTTGCAAAAATCTATATTCCAATTTATAGAGATAATGTTCTCGTCTACTCATTAATACGTAGTACTATAGTTCAATTAGCCTAATAACTGATATGAAAAGGCGTTATAAAATAATCATTATTTCTAATACCACAAAAAACGTAGGAGATCTTAAAAATTAATAAAAATAAAATAAAACGAAATCAAAGATACCAAAACATTCATATTCAAAATATTAGATTCACAGCAACTTATTATTGGCGATGTATCGTATAATATATTATATATAATTATATAAACGCATTGAAGCTTAAGAAAAACTAAAAACAAAAAAAAAATCCATTAGATAAAATAAACTTTTAAAAACATTATTATTAATACTATTCTTACCATCGTGCGTTTACAATTCGGTATTATACTACAGACAGTGGATACGTTTTATTATATTTATATTGTTGTAAGACATAAACGTCATTGTTTTACAAACTTGTTTCGATTTTTATATGTATGGATTATTAGAATTAAAACAGAAACGATAGTAATATATACTTGTTCTTCTTTCGGTTTCTATACTATAGGCAAACAAATATAGCAATACACTATTATGTATCAGACCATCATTTTAATAGATGTATAAAAACATAAATACTTCAACTAATGACGACTATTTCGTTTTTGTGTTTTAAAAATCTTTCTACTTAATAAACTTTTTTAGTTTTATTATTTATATATTCTCCTAATATTTAAAACCGATAATTTTAACTTTTGAGTATTTTTTTCATAAATAAACCTTTGAAAATATTTGTTTCAAAATTACTTTTAATTTTCTTATTAACCTTTTATGCATTTTTATAAAAAAATTTAAAAAATATGTACAAATGAGTTTTCCACGGTGATTAAAAAAAAAAATCATTAGTTTTTAAATTTTCCTCAAACTCCATTTAATAACTTCCTAATATTTTTAAATATAATGATATTTAAAAATAGTCAATAATAAACTATGATACATTAAATACTCGAGTTGTAATTTTTAAATTAAAAACCTAACATAACATTTTAAATAAATGATATTCAAGTAACTATTCAAGTAATTATCGATTTTGTCGTTGAAATTTGAATTTTTATAATAATTATCATCAATGCATAAAGCCGACGAAGAAACATTAATAACTCAAGCAAATTAGGTGCTAAATACACTACATTATCTCTACATTCTTGAATTAACAAAAATAATGAATGTTCGTTCAACAATATTCTATTATTCACAATAATAAATATAATAGAGACGGTGTGCCAAGTTATCATTAGGCTTTCCTGAAAACAAATTAGCTTTTGCATCGTTCAAAATCAGAGTACCCACTTCTCCATATATTCAGAGTTAATTTCATCTTTGAATGGAAAAAAACCTACATTTATATCCTATTCCGAGAAATATACTCGAATCAAATAGTATATCTATTGAAATCTCAGTAATTGTAAAAAAATTCCATATTTTTATACATGCTTGATACTTAAAAATAATAATATTTGAAGTATGTTTACTGTACAGTGTGTATATAGTTACTTACATGAGTATTTGAAATATTATAAAATTAAAAATTACATAATGTTTACTGCACAATACATAATATTATCTAGAGAAAAGTTTTATCAGGTTAAATATGAAACTTCAATATTAATTAATTAAATTCGACCTACCCGAACATATAATTATTTTCAATTTCCAAGAATTCTGATTTATTTTTCTAGAAGATTATTTACTATGCTGAATGTTTCTCCACAGTTAATGTTCTAATATGTATGTTCAGGGTTCACGTCATTCAACTTAAATTGACGCCTAGATACTTTCTAGTCTGCAGTCCAATTGATGGTCCACGACCACAGGTCGAACATAATTTCCCATGCTATTCATCACACTAGACTGACCAAAATTGACGTATTTCGATGCACTTCATCGTGAACGATTATTAATATATATATAATTTCACATTCCCTGTATTTTCATAGTTTAAGATTAGTTTTCGCGCATAGACATCATAAACCACGATGGTTCGTTTAAAATCCATTGAAGTATTGCAACGATTAGCCATTTTACTTATTACAATAAGGGTGTAAATGTCACAATATATCTCCGTTTTTTATTTGCTATAATGATTTATCTGCAGTTTGAGCATTTTTAAATATGTATTTTAAATTACATTTGAGTTTGTTCAACAAATTTTATTCAAAGCGATAAGTTTTTTTTGAAATTTTATTTTTGCCAATTTTTATTAAACGCCTAGTCTATTGTAAATATTAAAAATAAGGTTAGATTTGTCCGTTTTATTGTATGAAATCTTTTTCTTTACATAAAATGATATAGTTTTTAATTCAAATAGTTCAAATTCAATACATTCATTCACACACAGTAATAATGTAGGTAAACTCAAAACGTAACATAATATACAGTAGAAACGAGTTCTCAAATTATGCGGCTTATGTTTTTATTATTAATAATACACATTAATATCTTTTAAATTATTTCTATATAAAATAATAAAGTTGATATATTTTTCGAAATTATGAGTATTCAGTATTAAATAATCAATTGATATAAAATTGTGTTGTTTTCAAATGCATTAATACTATTTGTTATAAACATGTCAATTATGTTATTGTACTTAAACATACTATTTTATATACCCAAATATTTTATATTTGTTTATATAAGTTAAGTTTAAAATTCATGTAAGTACCTATGTTCTATAATTAATTTTATTTAAATATTATACCGACTCATATTATATTACTATTGTGTTATTACTGTTCTTATCTTTGTTTATTGACAACAAGAAAAGAACATATTCCATGAAAATTATTTCTTTATTTACCCAAAAACCCCATGTGATTTTACTATTTATATTCAAAAAAGTTTTATAAAATGACATTCTGAGCACTACTAAATTATTTTAAAACGATATTGAAAATAGCTATTCCATTGAATCATAACGCGCGAATTACATAAAAACCAAAAAATTATCTATACCCCGTGGATTGAAAAATTTGAATCTTTAAATATTATTTTTCATTATTCTTTCGTACAGCAAACTAAAATATATGATCTCATGATGAAATATTCGATCTAAGTTTCATTAATTTGAAAACTTTTGCGGTTTGTTTTCGAAGTTCAGTTTAACTTACATGTGATATATTGTTACTGAAACATTTTAAATGTGTCACTAAAAATTTTATTAATAATATAAATTTAACATTTAATATAGTACTTTATTTAACGAAATTTTATTTTTTACTGTACAAAATAATTTACATCTTATTGTAAAAATGGGTGGAGCAGAAAAAATATTAAATTCTAAATAACTGAATGGACGTGATTGGGGAAAACCCTAACTAAAATTGTTCCTCTTTTATGTTAATTGTCTAATAAACCATTTTCACTGTTCTCTTGAAAAAAAATCTATTCAACAAATTATATAAAGAAGGAAAATATAACCGTAATATGAAGTCAACGTATCAGGTCAATGAAATCCTATAAAATTCTCAGTTAATTAATTTAACAATGTTATTTAAAACTTTATTATTTTACTCAGTACCATTAAACTATTATAAGTTACGTGTTAAGAGGTTATGCTATTTTCTATTAAAATACTACCTACGATAATAAAATATACTTTACAAATTAATATTGCAATCCAAATACTTGAATATTGTTTCTGATCGATCAGTGTAAATTTAATAAACTGTTTATCGTGAAAAATATGCATGAATAACTGTATATTTGAGAAAAATTCACAAATCCTTACGATTCTTAGCATGATAAACGTCAAGAAAAAAAACTCGAAAACAACGATTAAACTACTAAGTATTAATTATGTTCCTATTCATCGAATTCACGTTTTCATTAACGAAAGGGCGTGCAACATCACATTAACATGTATGACATTTGCGATTAAATGTTCTAAAATTATCGGAAAACGTTCCACTGATATTATGTAGATATTTTAATTCGATAACTCAAATGCAATACGGTTTATGGACATGTATATGAGAAAATAAGCGCACGTATTTTACACAGTAGACGTAATGAGTTTTGTGTATCTATATTCTATATATGTGTATATGCTTATGAATATGAAGTAGTGTACCATGAATGTATTTTTTTTTTCAAAAAATCTCGGTTATTTGTTTTATGAAATCATTGGTCCTGGGAATTCAATGTATATATTATATTCATTATAATTATTATGGGTACCTTTTTAGTTTTTCACCATAATTGATTAAATACATCGATAATTCCATTGAAGACTGACTACTCTATGCGTGACAGATTACGAGATTAGAAATTGTATCATTAAATTGATTGTGTTAACTATCCAGAAATGTATAAATAAATAGAATTCGTAAATTTACATAAAATTAACTGCAAATACTAAGTATTGCAAATAAATTATTGTTTTATTTTCACATTCAAAAAGTTATATGAATAACTAAAATATACAATAGTTACAAACAACAATAAAAAATTAGTTGATATAAGACTTCAATAAATTGATGGTCCGTTAAAAATTCGAAATAATTTATTACCTAATTTATTATTTTATAGAGATAGAGACTGATATATTTTTTTAAAACAATTTAATCTAAACTCATGCTTATTAAAATTCAGTGTTAGTACAAAATAATGTTCAACATTTTGTTAGTTTCTTTTATTTTTATTTATTATAATTTTCGTCATTAGTGGATGAGTTATCTTATCATTAACATAAATTGACCAATACTCGAAGTTAGTTATTGCCTCTCATTAGATTTAATCAAAGTATAGTTTAAATATACTTGTTTATTTAATCGATGAACTTTATAACAACTTCAAAAGAATATCAGTTATATTAAATAATATTAGATTGACTTTGATAGGGAAACCTATTCGAGGAAATTGAATAGTTTGAATTGTGATCTGCTTAAAGAAGAACCATGTCATTAATAGAATAAGAAAGAAAAAAAAATGTAACCTCCATAGTAAATGACATTGAGTGACATTTAGATATATTAAATGCAACTATAACGAGTTTTTGACCCCTATTGACAAATCTGTTCAATCGTTTTGGAAATGACCGCAATCACTAAATGATTTGATCCTGTCAAATAGTTTCACTTCATCTGAAAAACAAAGTAAGCATATAAAAATGTGCTGAAATAAACCATATTGGTAATGTCAACAGAATATTGATAAAAATAATATAATTGGTAATTGATTCATAATATAATATATCTTTTCGTTCTGTATAAAGTTGTAAAAATAATGTATTTTTTGTATTTGGATCAGTTTATATTATACATACTTCTTTATTCTAAACAACAAAATTATTTTAATCAATCTTAAGTGTCCTACACATGGGCTTGTCTAACTGGAATCGGAAACATTAAACAAAATGAATCCTGTTAAACTCCAGAAGTAAGTCCTTATACCGACTTTTTTTAAAGTACTCTAAACTTAGTCTTCAAAACAAACTGATACTATACATAACTCTTCTTATAAAAAAACAATATGAAGTTAAAATTATTTTACATATTCGATTATAAATGTTGCGAAGAAATTTAATATTGTATACAAAATATAAATTTTCCAATAGATATGATTTCAAATGAGCCATATAATATTTTAAATCATATACTTTACTCGGATTTAAAATTTATAACACTTTTAAAAGTAGTAACATACACAAATTTTATCTCTCACTCCCTCGTTTGCAAACTAATTATATTTACCAATATATTATTAAGGATTATATATTTCTGATAAATAAAAAAAAAGTATAATTATATTAATTAAAATGTAATACTTAACTATGAGGCAGTATGTATAATTAGAATTATTTTATCAGTCAGTGGAATTAATATAGGCCACTCACATATTATATTATATCAGTCTTAAAAATGTTACAACATTACAAATTTAAATT
The DNA here is from genome assembly GCA_036289425.1 of Rhopalosiphum nymphaeae. Classification (NCBI taxonomy): domain Eukaryota; kingdom Metazoa; phylum Arthropoda; class Insecta; order Hemiptera; family Aphididae; genus Rhopalosiphum; species Rhopalosiphum nymphaeae. The sequence goes on along the minus strand of JAZAQC010000006.1, from coordinate 47,105,253 downwards.
TATCAGAACCAATTTTGTGTTTTTAGCATTAATATTAGAGTGAATCAATATAATATAGTCGAATATAAGTAAAGTTAAGGACATTTCATTTGTATTTTTTAGTTACGAGTTTTTAATTTTTAATCGAGTTAAGAGTGTCTATGTAAATTATTATAGTATAAAAGTGATCATAACTCAATCAAAATTTTAAGTACCGTTAAAACCAGTTTACTTACAGATAATGCCTTTACTTTTGACTTCAATAATTGTTAATTTACTTAAATGTTTAAGCTAAAATTTACAATTGGTTATTCCGAATGCTACTTTATTATGTTATAAGTTTAAAAGACAGTATTAACACACGTGAGAAAGAGGATGTTGTGCCTATTTAATTAATTCTAGTACCTAATGATTATGTGTTCATGGTAGAATTAGGCATTCGCTTATAATAAAAAATGGGCTAATAAGTATAGGGTTATTTTTAACCATTGTATAATCATATATTCACATGTATAAACTAATTTACTATAACTCTAATAAACTAATTTACTTTTATTCTAAATTGTAAACTAATAAACAGTTATTGGTTTAAATGCCAAATGACTACAAAAAATGCGCTTTTTTTTACAAACAATTTTTCAGATAAAACTATTACAATAAGTGTTATACAGCATTTAAGTGGAAAGTAAGTGTAACAAAATTTTACACAAAGATGATTGAAGAATATTGCAAAAAATATAATCATAAAAATTGTACAAATAAAATTTAGAGAAAGTACCTAATTTTGGAAATATCTTGACTATAATTTCCAAATATTGTCAAATTTAAATTTAAAATAATAAAATACACAATATACATACCGGTATAAGTGAAGCAAGATGAGTTACCATAGGTAGGAAATTAAATTTTCTTATTATTGTTTGAATAATTTAATATATTAATTTTTTTGTATTCCTATGTTTTATAAAAGTAATAAAACTGTATATTCTATAAGAACATTAATGACAGGTGCGTTTATATAGTATTGCGATCTTCGTTTTTCTATCTTTAAAATCACATCACACACGGTTTATAATTATTTACCGTGAAATATTTTGGTTTAATAATTGATAAATTAATATATTAATGAGAATTTATTGTATATTGTAACTATTGTTTCATTTTTCAGTATTCCGTCTTTACTTTCATTGTTCAACTTTTTTTCGTCATTAAATTTAATCAATTATTGACATCAACGTCCATTTAACATTTTTTTGTCATTTCCACTAAGCTGAAATAATTTTTTTTATTTTTGTCATCATGTTATTAGCACACACAATGTTATCACATGTTAAACGGTTAGGTTAGTTAAATCTACTTATATCATTTAACGTGTGTATAAAGATACATTTTTCAATTCATAAGTCGATAGTTTCGATATATTTTTATTTAAAAATATTGCATAGAATTTCAAATAAAAAAAAAAAGTATGTACAACTGAATTATCTTATTATAACTATAAAAAACATTTTACCGAGGAGTATTGAGTTAATAAAAACGATTTTATATAATTAAACTGTACGTTTTAATGATGTTTACAATAATTAAAAATTAATATAAACGTGTAAACTCGAAGTCCAATAGTAGCATTGATAATTTTATTATTCTAAAATAATAATAATTATTTTCGTATAGTATCAACTCCATTAATAAATATTATTTATATCTATATCATGTTAAAACGGTCAAAACTTAAATCGGTATATAACTTTAAATGTAGATAGCCTATAGGCTAGGAACATCTTATTTTTGAATTAAAAAAAATATATTCTAAAGTGACACATTACTTTTGCTATAATTAATGTTCGTCAATTTCGTTGTAAGACATATTTTATTCAAAAATTTTCCTAAACTAAAATATAAAATGTTCAGCAATTTCAGTAGAATCTGTGTTTTTTATTAATTTTTTTCATCGATTAAAGAAATTTTTTAAATTTTTATTTAGTTTTTTAATCATTTTCAATCAGATTAATAAGCTATTTGCTGAACAATGAACATAATACAATTTAAATTTTAAATCATTATTTTCCACTTCATAAAATGTTCTCATATAAATTCGTCATTTCGCTCAGAGAACGTATCATTGATTAACATATTTTAACTGTTGAAATTCAAGTTTACAGACAGTTATTTTTTTTTCTAAATTAAATTAGTAATAACTAATAACAGTTATACTGAGTAGTATACTAGTATAGGATAGTGTATATTATCACATACAATACATGAGTATTATAAATGCAGTAATATATTATTTTTTCAATTCATAATATTGGTTTTAATTATTTTATTTTGCACGAAAACAGTATTTTTATATTTTTAGTAAAGGAATACTTCATGATTTAACTTTTTTTTTCTTCGGCTAAAATGATATATTTTTTTTTTTTGAAACAGACGCGTTCTCGTTAAATGTTAATTAATAGAATGTGCGCTGTAGGTGTATTTAACAAACATTATGACTAGCCTTGATATAAGGTACGGTATTAATAATATTACGATCAAAGAGCGGTGTTAGTGTTTGACGACCCGAGGGGGACACTTTCCATCTTGAGGAGGAAGAGTGACAAACAATGTTTTTGATTCGAAATTACTTGAAAAACACGCCCATGGGGTTTTTTGGTTTCCTGATGGCACTATTGTTTACTTTCGTGTCCCAAAACTGCATTTCGATAGAAGCATTTCATTGTATTCAGTTGAGCTGAGCGACAAGTAGCTATATCAACGTTTTATTGCTCGTAATAATAATTGTAAACTCATTAATAACACATAACCTGTATAACTATCTACACGTCTGTCAATAATATTGTAAAATGAGGCGGCGGCTTGGCAATACTAGTATACAATCGACGACGATGATCCTAATGTACATAGTTAGCACGAGTGTTTGTTAAAATCGGAAATAAATAGCAATGAGTTTGACGAACGTACTATTCGCATAACGTTACAACGGCTTTCTCGATTTTGTAAGTGCTGAATGATAGCTCCCAATAAAATAAAAAAAATAATTTTAAAGATAAAACTTAACGATACAAGACTAATACGTCGTTTAGAAGGAAAACGACTAATACTCCACTTCTATACAACTATAAACTCACTGGAGACAGATGCAGAATACTGACGACTGAATGTAATAGGTACTCCGAGTCAAATAAATCACGTTGAAACCTTCATGATACTACCACTGTGGTAACCATTTCTTACCGAGAAAGCAGAACCATACAGATATCACTCTTAACTATTGAACAACACTGGTGGATGAGACCAGGAACAGCCGGGTGCCTATCGGGTATACGTGAAAGCGATGTTATAAACATCGACGACGCTGACTTGGTAACCCGGCATACGCGTCACTAAAATTAAAACAGAATTTTCTAAGACTCGAACATCACGGTCAGTTTCTCATGCCTCTTATAAACATTTCTGAATCTATAGAAATGTTAGTCCGTCTTAGTGTGTTGTAACTGCACAATGTGCAATATGATAATATTAATGGTAATTGCCAGCATAAGACATTATCGAATTTTCAACGTATCAAAGTGCAAAGCGTGTGAATAATAACTGTTTATTATATTTTTCACAAACTATTTATCCACTTGTAAACATTTAGTGAAAAACTAAGTGTTCATAAGTTACACAAATTTAATATTTATAGATACATGTGTATATTATATACATAAAAGATGAGAAAATGCATAAACAATAAATACGTTCTAATTAATTTGAAAAAAATGAAATACATCATACAATGATTTACTTATAGTATAATTATGATGTAAAACCATTATATTTTAATATTTGAGTCTATATTTAAAAATTTTTTTTAAGTTTTGTATTAAATATCCAAGTAGTTCTACGAATTGCTTAGTTTTTAATTTTAAAGTTAATAATACCCAAGAGCTAAATTATAATTATAAAAAATAATTCTTACTTTTTTATGACACACTAAAACTAATAATGAAAATAAAATTATTTTGTTTCTGAACAATCGTATTAAGAATATTATGGAATCTTATAACTCAAGTAAAACTTTTCTTTTTTTTTAGAAAAATAAGAAGCAATTAATTACTATTCTCGGCATTTTGAATCATAAATCAACCAATAAAAATAATATCAATCGAACAACTTCAGTACGAGTACGATAATATTTTAATATTGTTTTGTATTTATAGTAGGTATACATTTTTATAAAAAAATCGCTTTAAAAATTCTTTGATGAAATTCTATACTGTCGTTGTATTTCTATTTCTTTTTTTATATTCAAACATCGCAGTAAGATATTTAAAAAAAATGATATTGCTTTTGCGATTATGAAAATTCCTTATATAGCTGTAGAAATATAATATAAGTACCTCATAGTACAGGAAACAGTGTTTTGGTTATTCGTTATATAAAGTGTATAATGACTTATTTATAACAGCATTTACATTATTTTAATTTATACGTAGCAAATCATGTTTGGTGAAAAAAATTTCTTAATTCCATAACATAAATAATATTTAATAAGTTTTTATTATATTTTTTCCTATGGCTGCAGCATTAATCTGTCAGTTACCATGAATTTTGGTTAACAGTTCAGTTCTTGAAAATTTTTAATTAATTTATCATATGATATAAAATTATTTTTAAATTATTTAAAAATGTAAATAAAAAATTTTATTAGGTGTGGTTGTTTAAAATAAAGTGACATAGCTGCTCTCAATAACACGTGCGCTGAATTAATATTTGTGGTGTAACTATAATATTGAAATAACTCAGTTCTCGGAATACGTCTATAGGTATTATTATTAAATCTATGACAATTTAGGAACGTTATGATTTGGTTTTCCGAGAACAATCCGACACTCGGCGGACTTATTATACGCAATTGTATAATATATACATTAGATATATACATTAGTATATGAAATTATATTATTATGACCACCGCGATATTCGCTCGTTTGACACAAGTATTTTCTACATAATATAAACGAAACAATGACATGCGTTAATACATATGCGAATATTAAACGAAAAAAACACTATTAAAAACCTCTCGCAGTCACATCCGCCCGTTTTGTGTTCAATGTATAGTGGTTTTTTGGTGATATTATTTATTTTTTACTATTTTAATTATACGAGTTGTTCTTTTCTCTTTTGCGCGACACGCGTGCATGCCACATTATTTTTAGTACACGATTTTTTTTTTTTTTACTTTCACTGTCCGAAAAGCATCCTCACCCGCGCAGTCACAGTCAACGTGCGGCAGTGTAACGGAACTTTATAGGGGGGCGTTACCCGTAAAAACAGCCGAAATCTGGAAAATTGGTGAGCCGGGTCGGTCGGTCGGTCTGTTGGCCGCCGCGATTTATGGCCGATTCGCGCGTACATCACTCGCTCGCTGCATGGTCGCGGGGCGTGCACATGTGTATATACTATATACGTATCATGTATATTATATGTGTGTGCGTCACGTGGATTATTTTCCGAAAACGCCATCAATTCATCGGCAAACGGTGCCACCACCACCACTCTCACCACGTCTAGAGACAGTGTGCGTGTGCTACCCCTCCGGCGCGGCGGCGCGTTTTGACGAGCCAGTGCAATTCATCAATCCGACAGCTCAACGAGTGCCGCCGTTGCAACAGCGTTGTATTTTATTTATGTATATATTATATATTATTATAATATATAGTAAGGATGACACTCGTTTACAGAGTCAAATTTTGCGGTTTCGAAAACAAATACGTATGTAATATTATGTCATTATGACGTATCGGAGTACTCACACGAAAAAAATATTATTTTTACTAACTTTTCGTAAACGTCAAAAACCGATAACCTAACCGCGTTGCGCGTCGGTATAGAAATCTCTCTGTATAGAGACATGTTATTATTATTTTAACGTGCATTTGTTGTGGTCAGTTCTGCCGCAATCACACGAAGTACGCGTACACATGCCGCACAAAAGTCATTGCCGAATCTGTGGGCGGCGGCTCTGAGTGCGTTTGTATGTGTGTGTGTGTGTGTGTGTGTGTGTGTGTGTGTGTGTGTGTGTGTACGAAGGTCATTGGTGGGGTTGTGTTGTCGAAAACCGTCACGACGACGCCAAAATCAATCTTTCCCCACAGTCTCCGCTCATCATTGATTCTGGTATGCCACCACCGACCACGGTCGACAAGATGATTTCGCCGCCGTGACCTCCAACCACCGCCAATAATGCATCCTACCTTCGTCAGGTTATTTTAGTATTGTATTAGACTCTTATAATAATACTATTATAATATTACAACAGCCTTAACGGGGTGGATTTGAGAAATTCATCTGCAAACGTGGAATCACACCTTATTCAATTTCGCTTATACACTTTTCACCATCACACCCTTCACTTTCCCTAAAATAATAAAACGCCAATGAAAATATGGTCAAATCCGTCGTGTGCTTATTGAGTTATCCATCATAAGTCAACCCCATAAGCTATTGATAATCATCACTCAATCTAACATACTGTAATAGATAGTGTTATATTAAAATGTCCACAAACTCTTTGACTGACCACCCATGAATAAATGTCATCAGACCACCTTTCCATGGACAAGTCCATTGTGAATTCATTGAACACTGTTTCACTAAAATGTTAACAAAATATACCGACAAATTGTACGGAAAGGGTTAATCAAATATGCATAGTATATTTTACGTGTAAATATTATTATATATTTTACTCGGTAAGGATCATAATAGTTTCCAAAATATGTACCTTATAATATAATATACTATGTACTATGTATCACTTCAACTTTTTTTGTAGCTTATTTTATGTTGATTATTCTATAACTTTAAGTCTAATATATTATAACAGTATACTCAAACTCTTAACAAAAACAAAATTTAATTATTTTTCACAAATTCAAATTTTTATTTTACGTCTGATGACCCAAAATTTTCGAAACCATTAATACTAGTATTATAGTATTATATCATTATTCTCACAAAATATAGTACCATCTGTGTACATTTTTACTAAAATATGTTCGAAACTATTTCGACATCTGTTAGCTGTGTGATTTATATCATCCCATATTTAAAACGTCAACAGCATTACATAGATTTTGGGGCTACAAAAATACAAACCGACCTTATAGACGAGCAGCTTTTATTTACGACCTTTGTAATTATGCTCCTCTACATTATTAAAGGTTATTGATTTTACACTATGTAAAACCCAAAATTATATACATTTATATTTCAAGCGATAACACAACCGAAGTTTATTGATAAATTTAAATTGTCTCAAAATTTCTTGATACTGTTGAAATAATATAATAAAGACCATAAAACAACCATTTATGATCAATATACATTAAACGCGATTACAAATTATTATTGAAATATAATAAATTGGTCTATGATTTGTTATTACAATGAATTTTTTTTTTATGATAATATGATCATATTATAAATAAAAATGTTATTATTTTTAATAAAATATTTTATCAAGGGTACAGAGAGTTCTTAATCATTTAAACACACGATTTTTTATTATAATTTAAAAATTTTAGAAACTCTTCCATTTTATGAACAGATTAAAATTCAAAAAATATTATAGTTAATACTTTAGCTTCGTTTTTTGTCATATTTTTTTTAGTGTGAAAATGCATTACTGCTATTAAATGTACAACAAACTATACACTAATACACATTAAAATGCACCAGCGAAAGTTTTTTTCTGTATTCTGAGTACAGTTTTTTTAATAATTAAATATTTTGCAAATACTATTATAAAGTATTACAATTTTATGCCACGCTTTAAAAAAAATAATAACTATGGCTTAACCAGACTATATTCCGGCTTAGTCAGATTTAACCTGTATACTAAAAATATTAATGTTCAATAAATAAAGTCTAAGGAAACGTTGCAAATGTTAAAATGACCAGTGGTAATGAGCTTTCTGTAGACTTATACTTATGAAAGATTTTATTGATTTTCGTTAAAATGTTCATTAAAAATTAAATCAAAGTCGGTATTAACAACACAAACAAAAAATATCAACTAGGCGAATCTTTGTATTCTATTGATTACTTTATTGGTAGTAGTAAGAATTCAAAGATTAGTTCAAACGTTGTTCATATTTATACTAGATTATTATTTATTATACTGTAAAAATAAGTGATAGTAGGTATGTCGAATCAGCTAGTCAGCGCAAAATATAAGCAATTTCGGTACATTTGCGTGTAGGTGGCTTTTAGATAGTATACCGCGTTATTTTGGAATTTTGTAGAATGAATTAATAATAAAAACAAATGAAATATAATATGATATAAACTACAAAGAATTATAAACATAGGTAATTGAATATTTTGAAAATTATTTATTATTTATTATATGTATATTTAAGAAATCTTATGATTTTAATAATAATATTTCTCATCAATAAAAAATAAACATATATATACCACTAATAATACGTATAGAACATGATAGGTACTTTAAAAATAAAATTATTCATATACCCACCTTAATAGATTTTCTGTGAATAAAAAATGTACATCCTGCAATTTTTTTCTTATAATTTATTACATGTTTATACAGGTTACATGGATTCATCGAAAATCAGACAATATACAGCTGCTCACAGTGGGCCGTCAGGTGCATAGCTCAGACCAGAGGATATCGTTGAGCTTCAGATATCCTAATAACTGGAGACTTAAAATCATCTACATAACCGACAGGGACGATGGGGTGTATGAGTGTCAAGTAGCAACACACCCGCCGACCACTAAGAAAACGTACCTTAGAGTCGATGGTATGTACATTATAATAAAATAAAATGTATTAATTGTTAGATCTTTTTAAGTCACTAAAAAGCACAAAATTTAAATAATTTAAAAAACATACAACAATTAAGCGGGAAAAAAACCAAGAACTCTTAGATATTATATAATTATTCAATATCAATGTCTTTCAAAATTATTTATCATATTATTTTCCCTAACCAACTTACTCTTTTATTCATCGTATTCCTTAAAAACGTTATTAATACTATTAGAAATAATATCATTTCACGAGAATGCAAAAAAGTTATCAATATATCTACCATTAGAAAACTTATGTAATTTTTAAATTTTAACATATAAATGTAGGTTTTTAAAAATAAAATACATACATTTATTTGTACCAACATGTTGGTTTATAATATTATACAGCATCTAATATACTATGCAACACTTTGGTTGAGTAAAACACCCTTACTAAGTTATCTGCAATAGAGCTTGTAACCTGATCAAACTATTTATTTTTATATATTTATTATCATAAAGGTTTAAAAATAATTTTGGAATAATTAATACGTCTTAATTTCTATAATTAATTTAAATTCATCATACTGGTGAAATAATATAAAATACTATATTTTTCACTCAACATCTTTAATTTTAGTATGACTATTTGTGTACTATGCTACAAAAATAAAATTTTAAATTTAAAAATGATAATTAATTTTAAGAAAAAATATCAGATAATTTATTTTATATTCCATAAACATAAACTATTTATAATAAACATAATATTAGCAGTATGAAAATACAAATTAACTTAATTTCATAAAATTATTATAATTCTAAACTAGGACTTTAAAAAAATAAGGTATATTTTAAATTAATAATGTTGTTATTTAATCAAATTTTTATTTTGTTATACATAACTATTAAAACTATATATTATTTTGATTAAATTGAAAAAAAATATTTATTTTTCTTTCAATTGTTATATTTTTTTCTAATATAAAAGAAAATAAATATCTTTCTATAGAATATTTAACGAGTTTAAATTAAATCACCTTTCATAAATAATATTATCAAAACAAATTCGTTTTTTGAAATCATGATTTAAGTATAATTTATTTCTAAAAACTAAAACTAAATATGTTTTGAACTTAAGAAAAAAAATTAGTTTGATTCTTCTACATGTAATATAATTATTTTAACAGTATAATAAAAACCAATATTTAATTTAGTAGATTATTAAAATGTATTAAGTACCAACTTTCTAAAATATTTGTTAAATACACTTAATTACATCTTGAAGGTCCAAATTAAGTATTTTTCAAACATTTGTTACATTTTTTATGTAATGTTTAAAATATATTAAAAATTTAAAAATTATATTTATGTTATGTTTCATTTTATTAAAAAACAAAATATATTCCATACTATTTTTTTTTTTTCAATAAAAAAATTAAAATATTGACTATTTAAACCTAAATACCTACTACTATAAGACACATAATATACTAATATATGAACATAAATAAAAATATTATAACAATTATTGTAGTTTCGAACAATTTCAGAATAAAAAATCGTTAATATAATTTTATTATACGGGTAATAATTAATAAATAAGCGGTTTCTTATAAAATAAATTTCTTATTAAAAGACCAAAAAAAAAAACAATTCAAAAATATTGTGAAAAATAAAAATAAATAAATTGCATAATATGTAAATACATAAAGTATATCATTATAAATGAAATATAGCAAATCCATATCGACGAGCATGACATATTATATTGACAGTTATTATTATATCAAACGTGATGCGCATTTCATAAAAAAATAACGTTCAAGTGTACCAACAAGAAATTATATAAACATCTGTTTTTATATAATATATATACATCTCTTTATTTGAAATTAAATTATGCTGCGGGTACTGTTCTTTTGTTTAAACAACATTTCTTTGTCATTTACATTCTCGCGTTGAAAGAAAAAATGTTTATTTTATTTTCCATACATATTATCGAAGTAAAAAGTTATATTATGAATTTGAATTCAGGGTCTTAGAATTTTTTCACTTCAATTTCATATTTTAAAACTTTGGATTTACTACTTAAGGATTATTTTAAATCTTCCGTATTTAATGAACGCTAAACTTTATTTCACGAAGTCCGCAATCATTATTATCACGGTCTACCGCAAGTTCCAAATAATATATTATACTATCAATTTCAATTACAAAAACCTCGACACCTATTAGGCAATAACAATAATAATTCATTGAAATCCGATATATATCTATAGTAAATTATCTTTCCCTGTTTTTACATCAATACAAGTAGTACATCATTATTTTGAAATTACATCGAAAAGCAAAGCTTTTTTCCTTTTTTTACACTAAAAATAGCTGTCTGTTTAGGTAGTATAATATGCTTGTTTTTTAATTAGTTATCTACATTTTATTTTATGAAAAAAAAATTTGTCTTCGGGAATTTTCCATAACTTATTAATTTTGTGTTGGTACTGCAAGTTTACAATACGTTTGTAGATTAAATAAATATATTTTTATATTATAATTTATAAGTTCACAAATAATTATTAATTTACTTATCATTTTATAGTATTCAAAAACGTTAGAGATAGTTTTTTATAGTATACAAACTATAAGCTAATACGCTGATAGTTATTATAATATTTATTTTATTGTAATGAAAGTATAATTATTAAATGGTGTTTATAAACTTTAACCACGCAACCGGGTTAAATAATTACATCGGAACGATTTTTTATAGCAGCACCAACGTTGTCGTAAAAAATATTACCGTCGTGTGCCTAACATACAGTACCTTTAGTTTATCGACAGCAATCAAATATTTCCAATATTATTTTTCCATTAGTGTGTCCGTGCAAAGCGATCAATCGTTTCAGGTCAAAGTCTGTGTTCCGCAATTATTTATCCCAATCCCACGCGCGTAGTCGTGTACAGGTTTGATAAAATTTCATCCTGAATGCAGTCCAAGGAATAGCCACCATCTATTATGTTACTTTATTAATTTTGGTATTGAATAGAATGTCAATTATAATTTATCATACACGAATTTTACCTTATAGGTATTAAATATTTATTTTTACGTAGAAAATATTAACAAATATAACACTTGTTTTCTAAGATTATCGTTCAAACAAAAATCTTTAAAAAAAAAAAAAAAAAATTGAAAACAAAAAAAGGAATAATTAAAAATAAAAATTATCGGTGAAAATATTGTATACTATTTTATTACCGAGTCGCAGACTGGTTTGTATAACTTATGGAAGCTTATTATCTGTCTAAAACAACGGATATTTTCAAAAATCTATTTATTTTACGCTGTAAAGTATAGTTATATTTCTTTATGTGTTGATAAAATAACGATATACCTGTATTAACTAATATAATATATTTTTTCTTAATTTGAACGCTTAGTTGTTGTTATTTATAATGGAATTATGGTTTGTATTTGAAAATAGTTCTTAAGATTTTATAACGTTTTCCGATTCGTCCATATACATAGATATAATATACAGGAGTAGGAAGCAAGTTGATCGTAAATTCGTAAACTAATACTCGATCTGTTCATTAATATTAAAAATACCAACGGTAGCAAATCGAAATGTATTTTATTATCAGACCGTTCCGTTATTAAATGTATCTAAAAACTAGAACAATAAACCATAAAAACGTATTAATATTTATTATAACGCCGTGCGGTTATCAGCTATAAAATATTTATATTTATAGCGTTTCGAGATGGTTTGAATAGAACTCGATATAGTTGTGATGCGAGTCAACCCGTCTCGTCGATGATAATATTATATTAAATGATATGATAAGTACCTACGTTTCAATATTATTAGCGGTCACGCGTCCATTTCCGAGTTCAGTTAGTGCGATTAAACATTAAAATATATATTATGATATAAAACCGACCGTCGGTCGTTCACGATCAAAATATAAAATGTATATTTGGTCGTCTCGTAAGCGTACAACATCGTGTTTTTCAATATTATTTCGGTGACGACGCAATAGCTGATATAATACTATATATGCTGCAAAGTACGAGGGGACCGAAGCCTCAATAAAACAATTATTGTGTGGTCTCGGACGTACCAGACCACTGCTAACGGCCATAAACAAAACGTCCCTCACTACATCGGAAAAACGGCTTTTAATCTTACTAATGCCATCGTTTTCTTTGTAAGACACAGATTCAACGACACTTTAGAAATCACGATGCATTAGATACGCGTTCAGATAATTAATGTGGCGGTCAAGCCATTCCATGAGCGCCGGCTAAATGTTCTACACACATGTCACTATAATAATGTATTATTATTATTATAATACAAGCACAATAATTTGTAATTGTTGATATTTTTACGCGTGTAAAATCGCATACAAATCACTGTGAGCTAAACATGTCTTTCCATCTCTCTGCCACTGTATATATCTCTCTTTTTACTGGTATACGACCTCCAACCGAACGTCCCCCTCTCCAAAAGGGGATATTTGTATAGAAGGAACCCATTAATAATTATTATTGCAATAGCACACAATATACATTACAGTGATTCGGTTCTTAAATTATTATAATTTATATATATATATATATATATAAAAATCGAGACCATAATAACGGCGATTAAGAATATAAATGTTTTCAAAAGCATTTAAAAAAAAAAAAATGTGATTTTCTAATTATTTTAAAAGACAAAAATTAGAGAACTAAAAACATATCATCACCGTAGTGTGGTTTTTCATTTGTAGTATTAATGCATGTCTCTGTATTGATGAATTCCTAAATATTTTATAGCTTAAAAATTAACTAAATCTATACATATATATAAATATTATATTTCCATTAATTTCTCAGAAAAAAATGTATTTGTCTATATTATACAGCTCCTCCAGTTTGTATACAAAAGGAGTCTAGACTAGATAATATATTACAGTATATCTGGTACCCAGCTGTACCGATCACTGCCACTATGAGCACTTTTCTTTGCAGGACGTTTATTTACAAAGCTAATGAATGCAAAGGCAAGGGCAGTGTACAGAAAAACACAAAGCCCATAATATACCCATTGTTTTTTTGACGTCAGCAATTGCGCATTTATTATTATTATGATTATTAGTATTATCTACTATTGTCATGCTGATGTATTATTTCGTGTTTTCGTTTTTACTTGTTTTGACAATGTGGATCGTTTACAATAATAATGTATATATATACATATATAAAAATCCAATGCAAACTTTTTATACAAATATCGTGTTATAATTACAAATTTATTAATTATTGTATACATTATGTTTTTTGTTTAATATGATCCATACCTAATATTATTTTAAATTTAGACGTCTAACTGTTTAATATAAATTCAACCTTTCCAACTATATCAGCAATTCTCAACCTAGGGAGTTAACAACTAGTTGTTTAAGGTCCCAAAACATATAATATTACCTTTGTGTGTAAACATGAAAAACATTTTTAAGTGTTATAACAAAACTGAGTAGATATCTAATTTAAAAGGTCGTCACTTAATAAAGGTTTAGAATCATTAATCTCTACAAACAGTACAAACAAATTCTGGTACATGCAATTTAAATATAGAAATTAATATTTTAATAAACGGTCACGTTTGTATATTTTGTGTTGAGATTTAATTCATGCAAATAAAATGTTGTTTTTATATCTCCTGCAGTGGTCTATTCTATTCGTGTTTGTACAATTTATGTTAGATTCTTATAAGGCCGGTTTCAACAATATAGCTGATAGTCTTTTTAAACATAATTTTAAAGTTAAATATTTATTTTAACTGACCCGTAATATATATTTGACCTGTTGTTTATACGCCAATTTGTATGGGTTATGTTCACAAAATATTATCAATTTAAATTATACAATATTAAATGAATACGTTTTTCACACTTCTTAAAAAAATGTATTGAATATTCGCATTTAATGATGACGTTTTGAGTTACACAATTCGATATAAATCTTTTGATAACTGTAACAGTTTAATGTTTCAGTTTATTTCGTCAATGTTAAATACTAGTAAGTCATTAAAAATATGGAATTAATAATCTTTACGTCCAAGAAGATAAAAAATTTAAATAGGTATATTTATGCTTATAAACAAAATTCTTCTACAATAATATATTTCCTGATAAAAGAAAGAAATCAACTTACTGTAAATAAATTGCATGGAATGTTTCTTATCAAGTATTATTTAACTTCTATAATTTTGTTCAAAATGTTCAATGATGAATTATTCATATTGTACCACTCCTTATACACACTTTAGCCTTTACTCACTGATTGACTAAATTGCATTATTATACCAAACTTCATGATTTCGTTCTCCTTTAAGTCTATCAAATATGGCACTGTGTTTTAGTGTCGTTTTTATAACGAATAAAAACTTTATAAACTTAACAATAAAAAATTTCAAAAAAACAAAAAAAACAAATTAAAACCATTTTCCGCACATAAAAGTAAAACCAATTAAAAACACATAAATATTAGGATATTATGACGAAGGCTTTGATTATAAACGACAACGTGGTTAGTATTTTAACCATATTTAATTTCCTGTTTACATTCATATAATAAAGTGATGCGTAAAAAGAAGTCAAGCACTTTATATTAAATGCAATATATTATATAACACGAAATTATTTATAAATTAAATTAACATATTTAATTTTCTTTTAAAGTTATGATAATAAAAAAGAAAATATTGTTACGAAAAAGAATTTTTTTTTAAATTAATTATTTTATTTATTGATAAAAAATAACCATTATATATTTTTATACAAAACTTTTTGAATATCAAATTGTATTATTAAATCAGTGGTTTGCGAGCTGCTACCGTTTAAATTTTAATACAAGAGGTGTAGATGCCGAGTTTATCTGACGAAGAAAATTATTATTATTTTTATTGTTTGCTAAATCTTGAAAACTTTAGGTATATATATATAATATATTGTTGGTTACTTAATATAACACGAATTATTCATAAAACTAAATATAAACTATGATCAAAAATAAAATTGTCTTTTTAAAAATTTAAATCTTACACATCAAATTGTCTGAGAAAATATTTCAACGTGAATATATTTGATCATTTAATACTCTTTACTCACAAGTATTCTAAAATATATATTTAATTTTTTGTTTACTTTAAATAAAAAAATAATGGACTGAACTATTTTAAATTTTGATATGCCAATAAAATGTTTTAACTTTCCTAAATAGATTTTTTTTTTTACTTTGTATCATACAAATAGAATTTTTCTAATTTAAACATATTTTCCCTACTTAACTAAGTTTTAATAAAAACAATTGTTTATTTACAAAATACTTAAAGTAATTGAGATTCCCTAATTAATAAATAACATAAGGAATAAACTTGAAATAATATTTTTTAGTGATAATATGAGAACGTTCAATTGAATGGTATTTTTCTACGGTATATCAAATTACAATTTTGAAAATACCCTATAGGTCCAATCTGTAACTGTCTAGAAGAAAAACTATAAAATTATCAAGCAAAATTTATTTCACTTGGAAGTTTAAAATAATTGAAAAAGAGATATAAAATTTATGTTATATATTTCAAAATATATTATTACATAATTTCGATTATAGGAATAAAAGTTTCTAAAACTGAAAAAAAATTGTTTAAACTTAATAATATGTTTGGGTCATAAATATTTACTTCGTTCATGAAAAAACTAACAGTAACGCTGGGACTATATTATATAAAATATATTTTTATAAGCAGGTGTACTGTACTTTGTTTACCAGCTAATAACCTCATAAAGACGTACGATTTATTTTGTCTTGTTTTAATTAAAACGTATTTCTTTATGTTCGAAATGGCTACAACGATGGTTACACATTTCAAGGTTATGACAAAAGGTTATGGTGCCACCAATTGAAACAATATATATATATATATACACGTATATGTACATAATATGTATACACATAATTCCAGAGGCGCGTATTAAATTTGGTCCTTTCGTTTCCCCCAGGGTCTCGTTTGTGCGGGAAACGAGTGACCTCCTAGGATATTCCCAAACCAGTCGTTTGGAAACGGCATCAGCCACCGCCTCCGCCGAAATCCAATAAAGGCTTATTCTCTATACGCATACGTATATACATATGCATACTGTTCGACCGGTATGTACCCTTTTCCGTTAACATATGCTGTACGCGCTTAAAAGTGTTTCGACAAACGTGGTTATCCAGTTACCAGGGCCAGGGTACGTAATACTATAGAGTTTACCTCGATTACTTGCAGTGGCTTGACGCCTCGATTGAGTCCTATATTAAATGTTATATTAATAGCTTAAAAAAAACAACAACATTGATTTTGGGAATTGCATACGGATAATCCTTTAGCGAATCGCGTTGAATCTTTCGTCTGCGCAGAACTAACTTCCGCGTTTCTTCCACATTGTTCCACCGACAACAATATTAAAACTCATCGTGATCGACTATATCTAGCTGTATCATTTATATTATTATGTTTATCCGCAGTGCCCACGGTACGTATGTCAGTGACCGGTACCGGTGATGTGACAAGAGGCAGTAGTGACGTTTTCTACAAGACCGGCAGCACTCTAGAGATCGTGTGCAAAGTCGTTCACGCTGGTAGCAACAACGGGTCCAAAGTGTCGTGGTACAGGGGACCGCAAACGATTTCAAGTGGAATCACTGAAAGGTAAATCCATTTCTTATTCGTTATTCAATATTTTTAAACAAAATTTGAAAAATGACATAAACTATAAGTATATATAATATAAATAAATTTATTTTATCGCTTCCGAAAAAAAAATGATAAAAAAAATAGGTCTGTACAACGTCAATTTAACCAATCGGATAATGAGTAAATACAGTAATATTTATATCTTACAGACTATTTGTTTTAGATTATCTAGTTAAGTTTAATGAAAACGTTTTTATTACTATATGTAATACGTTGTATTATACTTATTATGTATACATGTTTATAAATTTATAATTTAAATTAAGTATTCCTGATTTTGATTAGAAGTTTTTTTTTATTATTATTAAAGTAAAAATCTACAATCTATACAACATTTTTGTACAATAAGCAAGTTTGATAAACGACAAATACAATATGAACAGTGAATAATATAAATTAAAAAATTACCCAGTGGTAACACTAATAACACCCAGCATGTATGTTAATTATTGAGAGATGCTAAAGCAGAAAGTTTCTACATCATTTTCTTATTAGTTTTCATCGTGGGTTATCGTGTAATTTGTTCGTTGATAGTTAGTGATTAGGGTACTAGTATGTGATTGAAGTTTACTCGTTAGAACTTAAGCAATACCTAAATAAAAAATATATTTTGACTATAATACTATTTTATACAACCAACATTATAGATTTTAGTACTTTATATTTTTTTATATTTTTATGCGTAATTACATTATATATAATCGATTTATGAAGTTTATATGAATATATTTATTTTATTTTTAAATTTATCTTTTTGCTATTTACATAAAATATGCATACATTTTAAAGTTTAAAGTATTGTTTATTTAAAAAAAATTAATATTTATATTTAAATTATTACTGTATACATAAATACAAGAAAAATTGAAACATTAAAAAGCAGTCAATATTAATCATTATGAAATTTAATTTGAATTCGTTTCTTGTGTTTTCTTAACTATTTTGGCATAAAATACATTTAATCATAATAAACGTAGACATTTATCAGAGTTACAAAATTTTCACATAATAAATAACTGCACGTTTAACGATTCACTCAAATTGTGATCAAAGTTATTTATAAGGTTAAATGCACATTATAAAACTTTATTAAGCGCGCTATACAATCTTAAATACACTTTCTTTACATTTTAATAATTTACGTAACAATTATAATAAAGATTGCCTTGAAATCAATTAATTATACTGAATAAAATTGTTTGTTTATATGAAACAAGAGCAAAATAAACATAAATAAGACAAAAATGTGTTTAGCAAGAACAAATAATTATTACGTTATAAATAATATATAAATGATTTACTTATAAATTTATAAACTGTTATGCAAAGCAGATGTTGGGAATATTATATAATATGTGTTTATTCCTTGTGACAAGTTTTGGCAACACTTACAAATGATTCAAAATAAAACTTTAAAAATTGATCGTTATAATATATAATTCCTTCTTTTAAAACAATTATTTGTATTTATAAATAATTGGCCATCTTATTTGTGAAGAAATAGATTCCTTTAATTAAGTGGTAGTTCTAAACTATTGAATTTAAATTGGCATTCTCGGTGGTCGTAAAAACAAAGCTCAAACTCGTTGACTGTTAAAACGGCGTTAATCAAATACTTTAAGAACGCTTACTACAGATGACAAGAGTCCGTGCAAACGGCTGACTTCCGGTAAAATACCCGTGTGAGATCTCACGGTTATTTCCGGTTTTTCTTTAATACATACATACGCTTTATCTTTCTCTGCGTGCAATGTAAATGAAAAAAAAATAATACAGCTAAGATAATACAAGAAAACCATCCACTTCCGGCAAATCCAATTTTCTAAATGGACTATTTCTTCTTTGGTACCACCTCTTTATATTCTTATGTTCTATATCGAGTACTAGAAGCTGTTGACTTTTGTTTTAACCTTTAATATATCTGAATACATAATACATCGTAGATAAGCTAACTAAAATTCATATATGTATTATTATCGCATGCCATATGGATTTCAGCGTTACTTGCATAATAAATTAACATTATGATAAAAATTGAAAACTGTTTTATAATAACATCAAATACATCTTAAAGAATAATTATTTTAATTTAAAAAAATTATTAATAATTTTGAGGATAGTGATTAAGAAATTTCTAAATATAACCCAATTTAAGAGCATCTCATTCTTAAATAATAACTATAGATTATAAAGACAATGACGATAACTTAAAAAATAAAACATATTATACTATTCTATTTGTAATTTGTAATTTAAATAATACACAGAAACTGCTACCACTCAGAATAAAAATATAATTTATAAAAAAATCTCACTCATAAAACACATTCCTATGTATGTCAATGTAATCATCCGGTCACGATACTAATATTATGCTCACGTATTGAACAGTTTAAAATATTCTCTTACGCACAGATGAGTTTTGTGAATTTATTTTCTATTGCCTTTTTACTGCGCACCTGCATAATGTTGTGTTTGTTTCATGTATCACGTAGAACCAGCAATGATTCTAGTTATACGACAATCGTGTCCGTTCTGAAAATCAAACATGTACAGAAAACACATTCGGGCAACTACACGTGCTTGGTTGGATCGCCATCAGCATCGGCAGCCGTGACTATTCATATACTTAACGGTAAGCCATTTTATGAATATTTAATCAATATTTTTTTACCGTCAGTCGTTCATTAGTCATATTATTATACATTGTATCAAATTGTTTTAAAAATTCGGTTCATATTAATATGAACTAATATTTAACTACATATTATTACATATTATTAAATAAGATTTGTCAGAAAGATATGACAATTTGATTGCATTTATAATATATATATATATATATATTAAACCAATTAGATTATAATATGTATTATATAATTCTGTTTTTTAATATAATGAATACAAATTATACTTAAATTATGAAGAAAATAAACAATTTATTTATAATACGCATTTTAATCATTATTTTCTATTAGGTACTTATTACAGATATTAATACTCGTATATTAGATATATGTCAAATTTTCAATTAAATATGTTTTATAATATAATACTTTACATTGTGTAATCTATGGTTACTAACAACTTCAAGTGCTTGAAAGAAATATATTAATATTTAATAACCTGTTATTAATATGTAGTATACTAAAACAAAATAAGCAAAAATGTTTTTTTAACATATTTATTTTGAAAAACATGCATACAATAACGATTATAAAGGTGAATATTATACTTTTATAAATCTTACCATTGTAAACTCCAAAACTAAGTTTTTCTATAGTTTATAAAATGCTTTATATAAAGTCGTCCTCAGTTTTAATACTTTAGATATGTATAAATTGTAGATCACAAAATAAACTATATTTGTACTCATAGTTCAAGCATAGAAAAAAGTATACAATGATTCTAAACTTTATATTACTTTAAAATTAAATTAAAACTTCCTAACCTTTAAAGTTGATTATATTTTTATTGTTATTTATTTATTTTTATTTTTTTTGTATGAAATATATGTATATATATGTTTATAGTTTAATCTTAAAATAATTAAAGAATACGAGTATATCAAAAATTATTGGGTCATATCTTATATTTTAATTTTTAACAAAGTCAATGATTAACGAAAATAAATTAAATTTTTGAACATTTAGTGAAAAACGACAAATTAAAAAATGTTATTAAATCTTAAAATATGTTGTTTTATTATTTCAAGAAAATTAACATTTTTTAATCATTACCTTAAAATTATGTTAATATTCAATAAAATATCTTAAGGTTATTTCATTAATATTTTATACATTTAAATTTAAATACCAAGTGTCATTTTTATCTAAGAACATTTTTGCATTCTGCTACAATCGTTTAGATATACATGATATTCTGATGTTAACACATAGAATATAAAAATTGTACTATAAACATTTTTAATTTCAACCACAATATGGTATATTTTATATTAATTTGTATGATACTAATTATAATTATAAATAACTTTATAAGGTTTTGTAAATAGAATTATTGACTTATCAATTAGTGCAATATAATGACGAGTACAAAGAAAGTACCAATTAAAATTTAAAACTTGAAACTTTGAATTAAAAAAAATAATTAATATTTAACTATAATTATATATATATATATGAAAACTCAAAATAATACGAGTACATACAAAAAAGTTTGAAACTAATCTAAAGTATGTGGGTTGATCATTTTAATAGTACGAATAAGCTTTCATCATTTCATAAAATATTAATGTTATTGAAAGTATGTACTTCACATAGTTTTAATCCATTACAAAACAATACTTTTGGAAAAATAATTATTCATTTTACTATTTTTAGATTTTGTATTTCATATTTTTAAGCTGAACTATTGATATATATACATACATTCATATATATAGTATATCTAAATGTATATATATTCAATAATTGTACTTAAATTTTTCTGAGTATTTTATATATTATAAATAAATCAGATTTTAAACAAATAATTAATTGGTATAATTATTTAACGGGTATCCCACAAATTGTTAGTTTACTATAATTCCACAATATTTAATTTTAAAAACTTATAACTACCTACTGATTCAAAATTTGATTTTTATGATATCAAAATTGTAAAAGAAATTTAAACCATTTTAGAATATATAAATAAAAATGTATATTTTCATTCAAAATAGTACTAATAACTTAAAAAATAATAACGATAAAAAAAGTAAAAAATATAATTTTGTTTATCAAAAATCTTATTTACAAAAAATTTATAACGTATAAAAAAATACTTATACATATTTTGAAAATAATTATGAGTGTCAACTATTAAAATATTCAAAAATTGTATTGTAAATGCTATTTGTGATGCAGCTAAAATTGTAACAACAATTTTCATGAATTAAACTATTATAACAATATTATATACTCGTATATAAAAATATTTATTTTTAATATACACATTTACAAATCGCTACATACCATTTATTTACAGATCATTAAAGATATGTTATACTGCTGAATGACTTAAAAAATAACTATTTTTCAACAACAGGCGCTCAATATATGGAACTAGGATATAAAATTATAAGAATACCTTTGCTAAACCATAACTTGTTTGCCAGAATTTTTAAACTATTTTCAAAAATAATCTATAACAACACGGGACGTTAACTTATTGAAATATTAATTATTATGAATGTATAACAACATTTTTGTCCTGCAACTATATACCCATATACATCATAACTCAAAAATCATAATGTCTTGTCTGCAAACGCCATAATAATAGCAATAACTACTATGATATAATAATAATAATATACATTATAATGATAATACCGTGCATAACGTGACATGCCGTAAGAGAGTGGTAGCGGTGATATGTTTTAAAGAGTGTGTAGATGAAGAATACAACGTAAAGTGATGTATTTTATTTTTGGGATCATAGCCAAATGTTATAAGAAAAATGCGGGATAAAGAGTGGTGGTAAAAAAAAAGTGTGCCCTTCTATACACCACTAGCGGATACGCGTTTAAATATAAAACTTATCTGGTCTACATATAGTCGAACGAGCGAGAGACCCAACTTTGCCACCAAAATTTATGTGCGGTGTGGGACCTGAGAGAAGAAAATGAAAAAAAACTTCTTCGAACAGGAAGTATAACAATAATAAAATGAGAATAAAGATAAGCGAGTTATTGTCAGATAAGAAAAGTGTATATTACAGTAAACTTTCAAAAAAGACGTAGTATAAGCTAACGTCTCCAAATATTACTTCGATTGATTCAATAAACTCGTACGCTTATAATTATTATTTATTGATGTATAGTATAATAATGCCAGTGGTGGGTTTTTAGTCGATATTTATAAGATCATAACTATTACACTAAAAATGAAAGTTTCATGATAAATTTATACCCTTATAATTATGCCAAATCGGAGTCAAACATATTTAACATTTTAATATCGTATTCATACATATATTTTTCAAAATTCAAATACTTGACAACGTTTTATTTCCTTATATACCTATAAGCGTAATTTAGTTTATTTTGTTTTTTAATATTTTAAACATAATGGTTAATACTATAAATACAGCATAAGATACCGGTTAATGTGCAGTACAGCGAAATAAGCAGTTTAATCATTTCAATCCCGAGTACTTATCCTTACACTAGGCTAAGATAAATCCCTCAGCAATAATCCCATAAATATCAAAACGTCAAATTCATTGTGAAATACAAAGAACATCGACCGTAAAATTTAAAATCATACCTACGGTTTAATAAAATCTTCTATTGGTGTCGTCTACATTACGATTTATACATTTTATCATACTCCGATTATTTAATGAATAAACGTTGATGAAAACAAATAATATGAGTTTCAAAATTATTCTTACAACTTATTTATGCTAAGCTAAAATTATTTGGTGAACAAAGTTTTAGAAAAACGTCAATTGGCAATAAATAATTCACGAGACCTAGTGACGACACCTATCCCGTAATTTTTCATTCGTATCACGTGCAATGTTTCAAATAAATTTGTACATTTCATCATTTGATATGTTTTACGTGGTCTGTCCCAAATATGAGGCCTGTTGAACGACTTTTTTGATAGAACCCAAAATTACAAATAAAAAAAAATTGGGCGTATATCATTACGCGGGACATGGTGGATCAATCACAGCGAATACACTGTCTTTGAAATGTATAAAAACAAATCAATATAATAATATAAAAACGGTAATCGATACACGTTTATACGTCTATATAGATGTACCTCGAGTGAATATTTTGTATTATTATTATTGTATTAAACATAACGCCAGGTACAACCGTTAGATAACAAGTCTTCATGGTTGTTGGTTGATAAATAATAATATTAATGCCAAACGATATAATATTTTCATAGTTTTCCGACTAACGCGTAGGCAATTTCACTACTCAAATCGATTTGTTGTCAGCCATCTACCGAACACCAAAACACACTGCCACCGAAGCGATAACAATGTCGCCGAGTACTATAAAGTATGAAATAATAATAATACTGTTATAGCTTTACAATATTATTACTGCACTATAATATGGTCTATTGTTTTTCGTAATAACTCACGCACAGTGCAGTTGCTGGTTAGGGGCTGCTGATCCACACCAAAAACATAAAAAAAAACTTTTTTTTTAATACTATAAACAAAAGTTTATACCAATTTATACTTTGGTTCATACCAAGCCGAATCAGATGACCAGAAAATATTGTATATAAAAATGCACTTAAGTGGACTGCAGTTGACAGTGTCTTAAGGAGAAAAATATAAGCGAATATTAACATGATCCTGTTTTGATGACTTGTTACAATGTGATTCTAATCCATAGAAATATTATCACTACCCAGTCGAATAATTTATTAATTATATTATTTTCACACAGCAATACGCGTAGATATTTGAAGTATTAATCTAAAAAAAAAATTATAATATTATAATATTTATACGTACAAAGTATGACCGATATTGTGTTCCAATTTGATGGACTATATACAAATCATGTACGTCTTGGTTATAGGTTATTGTGTTTACGTGAAAAATCATTGCTACGAGCGAAAAACAGGTAAAATACGTATAGTAGTAGATGCTTTACTGAGATAAATAACCTATAGCAGCTGGGAGCTTAGGCAGATTGCCCTGTATAGTATATACTATATATTATACTATCATGTTATCGGCGTAGATTACAGCCTAGTCGTGATAACGTCGTCACTGGCTCGTTGCAGCGCTGATGATATGGCGGTATTTGCTGTAGTATACGACGACGTGTGCGCTATTTTCTTTCATATCCGGTCGAGCTTGGTGCGGATTTAACTCCGGGCCATTTCCCGTGAATTAAACTTCCGCCTCACATAACGTACTCATAACTGAAACGCGCTACTTAACCAATAACGCTGTTAGGATAACCATTTATTTAATATATATACATACATATATGTTGTGTTAACTACGTTCAATTAATTTATATGTACTATCAAGTTAAATATGTCATGGTTGACATAAGTGTTAAGTAAATTATACTCGTATGTTCGACGTACGGAGTCAACGTTATCTGTCTTTGTGGTGTTTTTACATTATATTTATTTTTATTTTTTTAATTTTATTCGGTTATATATTAACTGTTTATTCAATTAATTTATAAGAAATAAATAACTTCAAAGATTAAATTAAATAAATAATTTAGGACATCATTTTTCTCACTAATAAACTTACGACAATTAAGAAAAAATACAAAAAAAAAACTCATTTCTCTCCACCACAGCGGAAGTTGTCATTACAAGAACTAGACTAGGACACTCCTTTGGCACTCACTTTTTTCTTATTCGCAAAAATCTTCCATCCGTATGTGATAAATACCAAACTGACCTTTCCGTTCAATACATAATTTTAAATTGCACGAAGTACCGAAACATACAAATATCTTTATACCACTAAACATGGAAGTAGCTTTCAACGAAAACAATGCTACAAAAATCATCAAATTCTTAACTAAAACCCATCTTATAAATAATTTCAAATCTTATTCGTATAAATCTAATACCCTAATCTTTAAGAACCGCCATAAACTGTATTATTTTTTTTTTTTTTTTACTTGTTTATATCTTAAATACTTTATAGGTAACTAACCTGTGATGTTGATGTTTTTATTTAATAAAAGTAAATATTATGATCCATGTACATATACCCATCGATCGTTCGTTTGACGTCTCAAAATCAAATTACATATTATTTGATATAGACAAGTGATATTATAAATTTTTAATGCGAAATTCAACTGACATAATGTATAACAATTTGTCTAAAATTACAATTAATAGAAAGTAATTTTATTTTTCAAAATTTAGAATTTCTCTGTTTTTATTGACGTTTCATGGTTACGTTGACTGACTAAAAGTTAATAAAAAATAATTATTAGTTATTAGTTATTTATTTCTAACTATTTAATAAATTGATAATTTTGATTTACAGTTCATTATTATTGTGCACCAATATATTCAATGAGTTCCGTGAAATTATTTTTAAAAAATAAAACCATTTACTCACGTTAATATAGGTATACGAAAATTAAATTAAAATCGAATCAATTCTATTTTCATCTCTGTTTTTTGTTTACTCCATAAAACCCCTTATCGTTATTAACTTATAAATATTATGATCATATATTTTAAATTATAACGGATAAATTAATTAACTGAATTACTATTTAATAACTTAATATTTCTCTAAGTTAAAGAAGTCAAACACTTACATAATATATCTATAGTAATCGATCATATTATTATGTCAAATAGAAAGTATACATACACGTACATATAATACATTATAAAAAAAACATAAATACACTCCTATTTCAACACCCATAAATTTGGCACCCTCAATTTGAAGTATATATAGAATTTACATTACTTCCAATGTCTTTCAACTGAAACGATTTGCAAGTTTGCAATGTCAATTTGAAATGCTCAACACCATTTTCTCTCTGTAAGAAAAATCCAATTTTAAATGGAAGGTATTACATTTTTATTGCATTTTGACTCAAAATATTATAATGCGTTTGTAAAATGTGCATAACGATTTTTAAATTTTAATCTCAACCCCCAACACGAAAAAACCAATTTTCTTCTTAGACGAAAAATTTACGGTGCATTCCCACTTTAAGCTATCAACGTCAAACCATCGCCAATATACTCGTACTGCAACAATTTTGGAATTTAAAACTCAACAACCCTTCTACGAAAAAAACAATATCCCTTTGAGATTCCAATATTCTATCTGAACCGTCCCTTCTAACCAACACTAATGTTTTTCAATTAATTTTCAACTCAAACTCTTCCTCGCATAAATTAGTTTACATCTGCAGTACAACAGCAAATAACTGATTGTACATTGGATATTCCAAGGTTAAAAATTATTTCAAAAATTATAAAACATTAATCGTAATTAATTTATTCAGCGCGTTTAGTATTCCTATTTATAGAGCTGCACCTCTGCGCGCGCATGCTGTATACGTATATTAGCGCTCGTTTATACTGTATATATATATATATATATATATATATCAGTTATTATTATATCGTATTATATAGCCGGTTTAGCGTAATAATTTCTTGATCCCACTTACAACAATAACCATTATTGTTGCCTTCGTGTAAATGGATTTACGCGAAATGTATCGTCAGCGCGGAACACGACGCGGGATCTGTTGTACGGCTATGGTTTATGGTCGCCAATATATGTATAGTGTATACGTAATAATACATACAAACGAAAGAAGAAAACTTTATATACTGTGTGTCTCCCTCAGCCTGATCTCGACGCCCACCCCTGCAACCCCCGCCTGTGTTCGTGCGCTACTCCACCTATTTCGTTCACTACCCGCACTTACGCGTTTCATATTCTACCTTTAACATAATCCAACGTATACATTTCAATCGCATTTTAAATATATACATATTAATTTATTTTTTTCAAATGAAACTATTGTGCGTTATTAAAATACTACCTACATACTTGTACATGCAATTGTAACTTACAATACAGCAGGCGCAGATCACTTCCGATAGAACAATATATAATATTATTTTAGTACACTTCAATTACAAAGAATACAATTCCACTTTTATCATATAATTAATTGTATTATCGCAAACGTAAGTGCGTGCTAAATTAAATTAAATCATTATATTACTTTATATAAAATAATGGTTTTAGTGAAAAATATACATTACCTTGCAAACTAAAAATTCGTGGAAATAAAAATAAACCAATTAATCGAAATCCATCGTGTACTCTTATAATACGTAACGTTATAAATAAAATAATATGTAAAGTGCATATACCTGCATACACAAAATTAATATTTAATTATGCGTACGTTTGATCATCGATTTGAAAATTTAACGCAATTACACGTCGTGCGAAAAAAAATCATTTAGATGAAACGAAAAACCACTTAACCAGTTTTAATAATACAATGACATGAGTTATTATTAATAAAAATTTATTATATACGCAAAACGAGTGAAAATTGAATTATTTAATTTCGCATATTTTTTTTTATTTTATTTTTTTAATTATAAGGACGTGTTTTATTCGGTTTTAATTACCTCGTTCACTGAAGTGTTTTTCTTCTTTTCATATTATCGTTGTTGCGCACCGAGATTCAAAGATCGGGTGGACAGCAATATCTGAAAACACACTCGAAAGTTTACAGCGTATATTTTTTTATTTAATTACGAAAATAATAATAACAATATTAATTGGACAGTCTTATGTATACCGTCGCAGTCGTCGTCGAGAAACTGTGGAGACAGCGTGATGACAATTTAATCCGATAATTGTATCGTAATAAATAACAATATTGTAACCAGGCGCTGTAGTTGAGGACGCGTGGATTATGTATGCGTAAATATTTTAACAATACTTTGTAAGCGCACTCTTTTTGTCCTCCGTATTATGCGAGGAAATTGCTACCGCTCAATCGTATCCGAACGGGAGATAATAATAATTATATTCATTTTCTGATCAGAAATAAATCTGCCTGTAGTGTATAATATCATCATAATTATATAGTAGGTTTCCCTGAAACAGAAATGTTGACTAGACCCAAAATGACGGTTGCCACGTCGTAGAGATTTACAAACGTAAATTTTTAACTGGTTATAGAAAGTCTACATTTTTTATTTGGACGTGTTTATGGAATACTAAATGTTATATTATCACCTGATGATAATTCATCATCAAAAAGTACATAAGAAGCTAACAGTTCACAAAATCTTAAACGCGTCTGTTCAAACTCAACAGAATTGTTAGTGATTGTGATCTCTCATCGCATTGTATAGACTATAATTTAATGTATGTAGTATATTATTGTCAATTTAACATGTATTTTCTTAAGAGATTTGTACTTTGAAAAATCGAAACGACAGATTGCACTAAATTGACCTTTATAGAATTTTTTTCAGATAAAATAGTAATACAGACAAAAAAAATAGAAAAAATCGTTGTTTGTTTGAACTCAGATGTCTTAAAAAATGTAGGATATCTGCATTGCATTTCGCGATGTGATTAAGTATTTATAGGATAGACTTGCTGATCAATAAGATTCTGAAAATCATGGCTTTGGTAAAATACGCTCGGTGAAATAAAAATCGAAGGATTTTAGTTCGATGTATACATACGCTATGCATAAGGAAAAAATCATAAACAATAGCATTAAATAAACATATTTGTTTACTTGAGTGGGTGTATATACTTGCACATATAAATATATATATATATATATATATATATGTATATAGTATACTTTCAGAGAATTGTTTATTGAGTCTGAAATAACCTTAAAATTACTTCAGAGAACGGTATAAAACGAGTATGCGTGTAACACGGAACCGGCATGGATCTCGATGACACGAGTAGGACTAAATCCAATATTAATAATAATATCAAACACATTGTACTATATTATGGTATTAATTTATTTAGGCAACTGTACACAGTTACGTTATGTTATGCCCGATTATATTATGCGTTTGACGTACATCATTACGATATCATATCATATTGGCGTGGATTCGGTTTTTTTAAAACTCGGGACACGTTTAGTCGACAACGTACTCGTACGTAGCAGTCGTCATCGGGAAGGATGGAGGAGAGATAGCGTACGGGCGCGAGGACGAAAAGTACGTATATAAACTGGTACGTACACACATCCACGCACCACGCAATGTATATATACGAATAAACGCCAATATATATAGTATAGAGAACTGTCATTATATCATTCGATTCACCCCGGCGGCGGCCGTATATAATGCGATATAAACGGCGAAACAACGACTTTCGGACTTCCGGCCTTCCATTTCCACGCTCCATATCTGCACGGTCGATTTGACCGCTCATATAGTCGGCTGATAAATCGGTACGATTTTTCATCCCCCTCGCCAGTTTGCCGCTGCCTCCGCTGCCACCATCGCCATACGTAACGATTTTGCCACACACACGCGCGACGCACACGACGTTTATCTCAAACCACCCCCCCTGAGACGAAGGCGAAAAACGCAATTTCTAGCGAAATTACCGAGCGGTAATAGCAAATTAACGACAACGAGTGTGACGACTGTGTGCGCGGCAAATGGTAGCGCGTGTGCCTTTTGGATATTGTTGGAGTTTATTTAACGCGCCCTAATACACTATAAATAAAATGGACTATTTAGACACGCGTAATCGGTGCTTACAGTGTAAATCAAATTATTTGATATGACGATCTAAATGATATTATACATACGCAAGTGACATTTAGTGTCCGTTTTCCGGTGTAGACCCAAATAATTGCTACAGGGCATGCCACTCCAAAGTCGATTTTGTACTACAAACACACCCTTATTATTTTGGTAGTCCTAAGCTCCAACACATATGTCATTTCTGAAAAGTGTGGTCACGACAAAAACAGTAATTCCCATAAAGAATGATATGGTCAATTCGTAATCGTTACAATATTACCTATTATACCTAAACTTTACCGGATCTTCTTATAACTGGCCAGTCAATATTGCGCAATTTTTATTCGTAGACCATCACAAAACCAACCACCTCCGTCACCGCCGTCATCTGTTCAAGTATAAAAAAATTATATTTTTGTATACAGTTGATTTCATTCCAATTCGTTTAAAAATGAAGATGAACAAAACTATTTACCCATACTAATAGAGATACTGGTGATATATTTTAGATGAGGCGATCTATATTTATACAAATTCTAGTATTCTACTACACTACAATTCGTTTTTTTTTTTTTATAATAATAACTGCACTTTCATAAATATATATTCCTATTTAGTGTAATGGAAATGAGCAGTATATGTTAAGCTATAAAATTGTAGGAATGATAATAGCCAGAAGCGTTGTCACGGGCCTTAGGTTAAGCACTGCAGCTGGAGACCGAGATTAAGTCAAGTCGCTAATTTTACATAATTCATCGACCATACCATACAAC
Source organism: Rhopalosiphum nymphaeae (assembly GCA_036289425.1). Taxonomy (NCBI): domain Eukaryota; kingdom Metazoa; phylum Arthropoda; class Insecta; order Hemiptera; family Aphididae; genus Rhopalosiphum; species Rhopalosiphum nymphaeae. The sequence goes on along the minus strand of JAZAQC010000006.1, from coordinate 47,073,627 downwards.
ATAATATTTTAATTTTTTATTATTCGTCTTCTTTAATTAAGTAAATCGTTTTTATGTTTTACAAGTTTGATATTAACCTTATATAATATTAGATAGGTATCCGTATAAATGCTATTTAAACACCAAACACGACAGACTGCATGATATTTTGAAAATATCACTGTATTATGAATATATTATTTTTATATACTGCAGGTGAAAATTGTGGCAACACAAATATAAACTAATAAATAAAAATATTTTTTTTGTACACAGTTTTAGAAATATTGTTCACCTAATAATATCTATGTACAAACTGTATTATTGTAAATATTTATAGTAACACGAACCTTAATTATTTAAACAAACATGTTTCAGTATGTTAACAAGTTATAAAATTATATTAATTAACACAATTATTGCTTTTGCTTAATATAGAACATACCAAATACCTGCCTATTATATTTTAAGCTTGTACGCATATTGCATATATGCCATACATATGTTAATTATGAGAAAATAATGTATTGTTGTTCAACTACAGGTTAAATTATTTACAAACACAAAACGGATAGGTACTATTGTTTTTAAATATATTTTTTATACTTATTTGCCTATTACATTGTTAAACAGAACGCCGACTTTACGACTTGTATTATTCGTCTATTTATTTTTATCAATTTACGTTGGAAATATAGATCACGCATATTTTTCAGTTGTTAATATTATAATAAAATCAAAACAAAATTAGACTTATCAATGATAAAATATCATTTATATAATGTTATGATAGATAGGTACCTATAATAGAATACTTAGAGTAAGTTACAGCTATGAATCTTTGTTTACGACAAAAATTAGCAAAATGGATAATACTAATTATAATATTATTATACTGCGGTACCAAGGCGTCAATTCAAATTTAAACTATCGATAGATTATAAATCATATCATGTTATATAATATTGTAAGCACTCCGGTACTCGCCTCTGCGGGAGTTGAACAAATCGTAGTATTAATATTGTAATTTACAGATAAACTTGTTGATACAAATAGAAACCTTTGAATGCGCACTAGTAGGTTTCTACGATGACAGTATTGAAATCAAATTATATTAACCAAATTTCCGAAAACCAATCAAACCATAATAATTGGATAGATATTATTATACCTCCACTAGGTAATCAAATAACATTATCATTATTTCAAAACGTCTGATAAATTGAGGTAAACCGTAATGTCTGATAAATTTAGGTACCTAACCCTAATGCCTGCTGACAGTTATGTGCTTCAAATGATGTGTCCTCTTAACGGCATACAAAATACCGATATCTGGTGTGCATGATTTATTAGGTACAAATTAATAACATATCTATGAAAACAGTTGCGTAGCAAGAGTATAGCCAAGTGTACCACGTCGGATTAGCAAATTATGAAAGGGCGGAAAATTCTGCTTTGAAAGTAACATTTTTATTCTACCTTCAAAACGACGTTTGTACATTTTGAAATGTGTATGATTTTGCTTATCTATACACACTGCGTGTAAATTTAATGATACAATTATGAAAATAACATAAAGAAAATTCCAATTGGTTCCATTAGTCTTCCATTAATTATTCTTATTAACAACACATTGTATACATTTGTCATTTTTTTTAAATTGGTAACAGATGCTTTTTTCTAAGATTTCCGGGGATACTAATGAATCTTCCCACGATACTGTATGAAAAGCTATATTCTTAGACGCGCATATGACATATAAGTAAACAAACAAGTACCTGAGTACCTGATTAAGTTTCAAGTTAACGTCTACCCAGAAACACTATCAGCCGTTAATAATTCATGACTGTGCAATGGCAGATCTAGGGTTGAATTCTAGGACGTCTTAACAAAAAAAATACCTTTAATTGAAAATGTAGACAAACATTTTTAATTTTAAACATCGTATACATATAGTGTAATATTATCTATATGAAATATAGATAAATATTTTCAACATAATATTAATAATTAAAACCACATATATAGGTTGCAAGGTATATGCTACGATAAATACAAAAACAAATACTAATAAATAACCACTACTACTATAGCTTTGCGTGTTCTGTATTATAAAAATGTTTTATTTATATTTTATCATAACTAATATTCATCATGTTTAATGCTATTATATTTTGGAATTTTCAATAATAAATTTATTTAATATGAATTTAACGATCTGAGAGTGGGACGAGGACACTATCCCTCAAAATCAACCACTATATCTATGTTACATTTTTCTTAACGAAGTAATCAATAACAAAAAATTACTCATAACTCTCTTACACGATACGAGAGAAAAATAATGGAAATAGGACTATATTATGGAAATCGATCGATACATAGATATCCAACAAATAATACTGATATACGAAAACCAGAAAATATATAGCTCGCCATTGTTTAACGTGGTGGCGATTTATATTTCACTGGTAAATCGTCGAACATAATATAATATTATATATACGTAAACAAACAATATATATATATATATACATGAACAGTCGTAAAAAATATTTTACAAAATAAATTTGGGTTTTTGGCTCAAATGCGTATGATAAAGTCACCCCACATATAATAATATGTGTGTGTGTGTATCATATATACAGATAGCTCATCAGTCATCATGCACTGTCGCTCGGTAGAGCCATCGATAATAAAATTTGGTTACATTCTATGCAATGATATTATATTATACGAGTAAATCTAAAAACAAATAATAGAGAGTAGAAACTATGACATATTCTTTGTATAGTAGCAACAAAAACATTAATATATATGTATATTGTATAATGTATATGCATATATAGTGTAAGTATATAATATATGTTACGGCTCGTAAGTAATATCAGTCATTATGTACATTTACCAGGAAATTTGAATCACAAATACAAATGATTTTTTTCTTGTGCAATATTTTGTATTAGGTTTATCATTACTTATAAGTAATAACTATATAATATTTATGAAAGTAAAAACAAGAAAAAACTAATATATTGTTAATTATAATTTTATTATATTCTGAATATTTTAAAATAGTTACTAGTTGCTAATGATAATAATTATATATCATACATAATATTTATGTATAATCGATACACTAATTATTATAGTATTGATTTTTTAAAACAAATAAAATCAACTATAGAAAAGCAAACAGACTTTCTAATTAGCAATGGAACTTGATGAAATAATAATATATAGTTTATATGTCTAGTGTCTACATTTTTCAAATAGCAACCTACCCCTTATTCTCTTTTATACATTAAATTATTTAGCGAATAATTCTGAAAAAATCTGAACATTTTGATATATTATTATCAAAACTAAAATTCAATCAAGTATAGTTTTTGAGTTATTTAACTTCGTGTATTAAAGATAATAATTTCATTGAAATTGGTTTGAAAAATTAGTTTAAAATGTTAGTCTTTTATATTAATCTATCAATAATCAATATTTATAGTTTATAAAAATGAACCTGCAAGTATAATATATACTATACCCGATATTACATCTATATTATATATATTTTAAATCTATTATTAAAGACTAAATTATCATTGATGTAAACATTCTAATGACTGAAAAACTACTCTTTTGAATTTTGAATTTAATAGTTAAAATTAAAAAAATAATAAATGCACTAAATAATCTACAGTAGAAAAGGGGAGATCATCATTTAAATAACATACATTTTTTGCTAGAAACGCCTTAAGTAGTACAAAACATCTTAAAAATTTGATAATATGGTCTTTAAATATATTTAAAAATTTTAAAAATCTTTATAATTAGAAAAAATTCATTATTAAATTAATATCAGGGGTGAGCATATTTGTTGAACCACATAAATAGTGTTTAATATTTGAAATATTTCACCTAACATTCACTCTTTACGTTAAAATTGTGATGTATTGGGTTTTTCATTTTACTGTACTGGCGAAAACCCATGTATCTCATGTTTATATCGTTTGGATATAAGTGAAAACAGCCCAGAACACTTTGACCATATTGCTATACTATATGAAAGTACGAAAATCGCAAAAGCAAAACCTCTTGGAATGGTTTACTAGATTAATCTTGTTTATTTTCCACTCAAGAGAAATCAAAACCTAGTGAAAAAAAATGTATATATAAATAAAAATCTTTAAACAACACAATATTGTTTCAAATTACTACACCGTATAATATATTAATTTCCACGGCTGTTGTTTTGCGACGAATCACTCTCGCGACTAAATCGTAGTAATTATTCCAACGATTCCGTTGGAATTGTTGCCTATTACAATTTACAACATTATTATTATTATTCACTTGGCAGTGTTGTTGTCGTCATCTCCATTCAACAATTGCCCTGATAAAATAATGCACACATACGCAATACACAGAACTTCATATAGAACTGAAATCGACGGAATTTCAACAACAATTTATAAATGCATATTATTGTACAGAAAAATATTACACACATAAAAATGATTCTTAACCCGTAGAGGGTAGACAATGACGCATTATTTGAGACGCATGTTTAACAGTTTGTATAATGAACATCTTGATTATTTTCAATAATTCTATCCCTAAAAAACACAAAAATTATCAATTTTATAAAGCGATACTGCGGATTGGCTAACTGAAAATAATATAAGCCCAAAACCAAAATTTAAAAGTAATAGTAAAGCAGGATAATATTTAATTGTTATTATTATTATTATTATTATTATTATTATTATATTAAACTAAAAATTTTAAAATCAAAGTAATGAAATCTAAATACTAACTCAATTTATTAAAAATCAATAAGAAATTATTTTGTTATTGTTATTATTTTAATTACTCAATGCAGTCAAATCTAATAATTTTACCATTCTATAACGATATTCGTACATAATAATTAGATAAACACATTTAATAATAATATTTGTATTATAGAATAATTGTGTCTAATTTTAGTTATAAACGTTTATAACTAATAAACAACGCGAAGATTGTTTTGTTAACTGTGTCATCGACCGCAAATGTGACTTACGTGTTTTTAATATAACAATATATGAAATCACTTCTAACCGACCTCTGAAAAAATTAAAAACACCCGCTCCCCCGGCCACACTACCATCATCAAAAATCAGAATTTATCGATCATGGAAAAGATATATTATAATACCCATGGAAAGTAGGCCTTCTCAAAACTGGACTTAGTCTGAAATAGTTCAAAACTTATTTGTTGGAAGAGTGCTGCAGGTGGTTTATTGATAGATGAAAAAGAAGAGTGGACTTACTGGTAGAATTATAGATATTGATGTATCTATCGTTCTATTTATTTTAAGCTATTCTGAACACTTTAGCAATATGAGTATTTTTCACGTGTACAGAGTGATATTTTTACAGCACAACATTCGTAAATCATAATATAGTACTACCAATTAAGTTTGATTTGTATACAATTTTAAATCAGTAGGTATTAGTAAATAAATAATATAAAACAACTTTTTTAAAAATTCGTCTTCATTTTTTAAGTGCTTTTGATTTTTTATTTACTTCAAGCTTTTGTAAAAGAGATGGAATATTTTTCTGACCATTGTCGTTCATAAATTAATATCAAATATTGTACACATTTTTTTTATATTTAATAAGAATTGAAATAAATACTTTTAAAGTTAAGATAAAATAGTAAATATACTCCAGGGAAATAAATAACCCCTGTCTTAGTTTAAATTTTATTTTTTTTTTTTAAATATGTGTTACTTGTAATTTAGTTTAAAAAATATTATAATTGTTAAAATTAAGGAAAACAATTGATTTTTTTCTAAAGCATAGTATAATATTATAGTGTAATATTTTGAGTTCCATAAAAAGACAATATTTGATTAGATTAAACAAATAATGGTGAATATGTTAAATTACCATCTTGTATAGAATACAATATGCATGCGGTTGATTAATAATGCATTATTAATCAACCGCTGTTGCCACTTCTTTTACGCAGAGATGGAGAAGACAAAAAAAAGTATATAGATATAAACGCCTCGCCGGGGGGTAAAAAATTCTTAATTAAATGTTCTCGGTACGATTAACACCGGAAGCGGTCTTTCCGTCTGGCTAATTATTATATACACATGTACAAAATGCGATACGGCAAAATACATTATATTGTCGGACGTTTTTACAAAAAGTTTCTAGTGCTATTTTCTTTGTAGTGCATTAAAAGCGTTTTTCGGTTCGTTTCAATTAGTTTACAGGTTTGGTACTGTCTACGTTGTTGTCGAGACCACGTTATTTTTCCAATCCAGTACGCTCAGATCAAAGTTTTATTTTTGAACAACAATCTAATTTATAGACTTCAAACATATTGCGTGTGCGTTACACGTATTTCTTAAAGGTACACATAAACTTGGTTGTTTTCGTTTTTTAAATCTACTGTGGTAAAATCTTAATACAACTATAAGATAATGTTTTGAAAAATTATGAAAATAAGCACAATATAATAATATATAATCTAATCAATCAGTAAAAATAAAAATAAATCATCTACATTTCCACTTTTACGAAAATATTTTTATATATTAGGAATTTATACAAAACAAAAAAAAAATGCAAATAAAAGCCAATTATATTTTGTATTAAAATATGAATGTTTAAATGTTTTGTTAAATTATAAAAAATTTCATATTGGATGATTGTATATAAAAATTCATAAACATACAATATAATATATTTTTAGCTAAATCCGTAAATAATAAAAATAATTTAAAAATAAAAAAATATTAAATATTTCCATCCAGTTATTTTAATACAACAAAATGTTGATAATTTGAAATGATGTGTATAAATTATCTAGGTATGTATTAAATTACTTAAATTATTAGATAATTTTTTCTATTATTATTAATTTTCCGTTCCCGTACTGTCAGACACATAACATTACATATCATATAAGTTCTATTTTTCTACTTAACACATAACTATACGGTGTTCTACTATAGCTAATTTGATATTTACCTTTATCTTTGGAAGCGTCATTTGGTGTCCTTCTCACGTGGTGACGTCCAGTCGTTAATACCGGCAATTGAATTATTCAAGATACATTTTATCCCTAAGCTTACTATTACATTATTCACTATTTAGTTTCCCCCGAGCTCGAGAAATTCAGTTCAAATTATTATTTTCACAAGCCAATGAAAAACCCATTAAATTTTAATTTTATAATAGGTATTTTAAGACTTTTTAACATTATAATCCAATATAATATACAGTAAATACATTCGAGTTAATTATAGAAAGCCATAATATATTTTATATTCGTTTTCTATTGACAAAATAATAATTTTTATGTTTACTGTAAGTACCAAACTATATTCTACAATATGCTGTAATTATTACTGCAGTTATACACATCATTTTTAAAGATTTACTTATTGATTGACACATGTAAAAATAACAAAAATTAATCATCGAAAAGTGTTCCAAAATGTGTTTATTTTTATTTATTTAATAGTGTAATAACTTTCTGCTATTAAAAATGGCAATGGTAATGGTATTATCAACGATCATTATTACTTTATTTAAAACGAATAAATAATATTTATAGAGCACAGTTATTAGGTGATCGTTAAAAAAATAATTATAAAGTACCTATAAATGTAAGAGATGAAAATTATTTTATCACGTTTCATTTCACTCGTATTAAAATTATACGTACTTACTTAAATTGCCCACGTTCAAATAGCATTTCAACCTTAGCGCTCAATTAATACGGTAAAGTGTTTGCACTCAAATTTTGTACACCCATCCACATTGTTTAAGTTCAAAAACGTTTATTTTATTTTATGTTAATGTTTTGGTAGACATTATATTATTATACCCTTCTAATTTTAAACCGTTTCCGTTACACTATATAATTGCATTATTATTTTTTACTTACCATATTTTAATTAAATAAAAAAAATATTGCTTTAAACTTCGAGAGGGAATAATATTTTGACTTTAAAGACTACAAAAAACACTAAATATAAAAGTATCGTTTATTGTAAGTTCACGTCTAAATTTAGTAGATTTAAGAACAAATAGCTCTACCGGTCTAACCAATAGTACTTATAAATTATTATATTGTATGTGTGTTGAATATATTGTCGAAAAAATTTAATTTAATTTAAAAAAAATAATTATTGTTTTTAAATTTTTAAATTTGTTATTCAAACCGTCTTGACTACATATCATACATACGTTTATATAACTACACATTAGTTATGTTTATATGTATAATAGTATAGTCATAGAAAAGAGATTAAAGTATAGTAGGTAGGTATGTCTGGCAAATTTTTGATGTAGATATATTACACTTTAATATTTTAGACTCAGTGAAGTACACATGTTCTGTATAATATCTCTATCATGAAATAATAATGATCATTTGCGGTTTTTTATGAAGTTAAATATCTACGAGATTTCACTTTAGCTTCTAATCTATTTTTCGATGATTACCTGAACTAGTGTATTGCAATGAAAAAATGTATTATTATTAACATGCATATAAAATGAAATGCGTATAACACAAGTCCATCTATACGTCATACGTAAATGTTGTATATATAGTACACCGGTACGGTCCGATTTAGAATTCGGATCAGTTGCTATAACGCATTACCAAAACAGTTTGATTCAATCGAATATATTGGGAAACTTCAAAGGCGATTCTTCCGTACGATTGCTTACAAACTCAATATAGAAAATTTCCCAATTATGTTGAACGTTGTTGCAGTATATGTTTTCATCGCCGTGGGATCTAAACAAGGGTATTTCTTGATCTCTATTTTGTGTATATTAATAGCTTAGAATCTTTCCCTACTAGTACGGTTAAATTAGGTTAAGTTTCTGTAAATATTATATAAAAACGGTCCACGAGTACAGTACACACAATTGTATATTAGTAGTAGCGTTGACTTTGTTTCCCCATTATTTGAATAATAAGTTTTTGTAATAACAATAGAATCAACAATATTTTTTTTCAATGTTTATTTTCCGTTTCTCTTTAACACTGTTGATTGTATGCTCTGACATCCCATACACAATTTTAACATATTTCATCCATAATATTAAAGTTTTATCTAATATGTATGAGGATAATATTATCGTATTATTTTATCAATTAATTATCACTAATGCTAATGGTATTCGCATGGTTTAGTTATTTTGAATTATAATATGGCTTATTACTTTTATTTATAACGAATTCTGACTCTTTAAAGAACTTTTTATTACAAAAAAAAATATTATTAAATATATTTAATATTAAAAAAAATCAGAAGTGCTGTATAATCGACATTTTTCAATATATTTCGTATTCTTTTTATTTTAGAATTTATAACAATTATAAAAATAAATAAATAATAATAAAATTGGCAACATTAATATTATATCATAAGTTATATTGTGCATTTTCAATAACATAAACTACTTATATTTACTATGAAATTTCATATAAAACTAAATTCATAAATGGTAAAAAAAAACAAAATTAATTTTCTAAATAATTTAAACAATATTACTTATTCCGACGACCTTAATATGTTTTCCATTGTATAAATTGTTTTAATAGTTATTTAATTGGTTGAACGGTTTTTAAAAACTTTATTATAAATATGGTTTTTTTTTTATTTTTCAAGTGAATAATAGTTCAAAATTATGACCCCAACTCGTAGGAAATGTATTTATAAATGCTAATAATATTCCAAACATTGAAGTCAGGCAACATTTGCATAATATATTTTAGGATGTATAAATATAAAAAAAAAATGGAAATTTAAAAGGTTAAATATAATGTGATTTTGATCAGTTTATATAATAACACTTATTTATAAACATTTAATTATGTTTAAAAATAAGCATTTTGGTTGTTATTAAGGAGTTCAATAAAATATAAAGATGTCTATTTTTCAATACCTACCGACTTACTATAAACTCATGCAAAACACCAATAAACTAGTAGTGCAGCATATTATCTTTAGATGGTGGTTAGAAACAATATTTTTTGAATTCTTGAATCGTCGATGAACTGCGAATTCGTTATTATAAACAGGGTGAAGACTACATGCGAACTCATATTATTATATACAGTATTACAGTGGATACCGGAGAGAACTGCTTCGGTTGCTATAAATCAACGAAATCCGACAGGACGAGAGAAGGAAATCGACAAAACTCTGAGAAAAAAACTCAAATTAATAATATCCGTGTAAAACACGCATATACGACTCACGAACGCATATACAATATACGTAGGTACATATATTATATAGCGTACATGGTATATGTGCCCGTGAATAATGTCCTAATAAGCCCTATTTATGACTTTGAAATTCCGAATCGCGACCTGGTCACGAGAAACAGTTATTTCACCGTTGAAATGGAATATAAATTAATTGCAGACTATACTATCTGCACAATAGTAACTGCAAAATATATACACATTGCTACAACATAAATTATTATCTATTTAGGTACGTCTAACGCCGGCTAAAATCGTACAAAAATAATGACCGACGGTCATATAATGGCGACGATTTCAATAATCCGAAAACGATAGGCAAAAAGTTAACCGTTTCTTAATAACAGCTGTTATTAAATGCGACATGTTTCATTTCGTCCGATATATTAATAATATAGATGTGTAATAGCAATATGTAGGTAGTAGATATAACATATAATCGCGAACTCGAGGTAATTGGACACGTAATTATGATTGGATACCGTTGCGGCTAAGGGATATAATTGTACATTGGCAAACATAATATGACTCTAATAAATTAGTCATTTATGTATTCATTCAGATTCTTCTGATTTTTAAAATCAATGAGTATATGCTATGCTTTCATAGTATCATATACTATGATTTGTTATATACTTGTATATGACATTTAATGAATCTCCTGTGGCGTTCCTTTTTACTCTAACTTATTCAACATATGGGACTTCTATTATTGGAGCTATGTTAACACATAAAATATATATACATTATACAATATAGTATAGCACACATTTTCTTAGGCAACTTTTACGAATTATTGATAGAAAAATAGATTAATAATGATCAAATCATCATAGCTGCTATATAGTTATCTTTTAAATATATAATAATGGACTATTACCCTTAGTATTCATATATTTTAATAACACAGAAATTCAAAGTTCAAAAATTTGTTTTTTTTTTTAAATTTAAATCGGCTGCTCATCAATTTACAATCAAACATTATGATACTCGTTTGAAAAAAAAATATAAGGCTACAACAGATCATTTATTATGTTGCAAAGTACTTGAAAATATGGTTTTTAAGTATAGATAGACAGTAGGTAGGTATACTTTAAAATTCAGAATATCAAAATTTAAACAAATTTATAATTAAAAGATAAAATTGGAGTAAGCATTCTAAGTAAATCATACTGTGTATTTTGTATAATATTATTTAAATACTCCAGGATTATCTACCAATCCGACCATTACGCACGGATTATTGAACGTAAAGCTTATGTTTTTCACTAATTTAACATAATGCTCATAAAAACAACTCTCTCATTTCTTCGCCAGTCCAACATGAGTAGGTATATACATATATGTATATAAATGCGACCACTAAACGCTAAAATCGGTTAAAAGTAAAATATTGTATTGTTACGTGACTATAAACATCCGTTTTAATCGCATACTTATAGTTATAAATATAACTATTAATGCTCATTAATTTATATACGTATATACACACACACACACAGATGACAGATATATTCTCCATTGTAAACTTATCATTATTATTTTTTTTTATACATAAACATGTATAATATGGCTACGCGTGCGTTATGTTTTAAACAATAGTCAGAGAATTACTTTTACTGCGCAAATGCTGAGGATTAATTATTGTGCGTACACAATGTAACTGTCAACCGCACCGGTTGAACAATTTGAAAATACGGTTTGTAAAGGGTTGTACGCGCGGCACGCAAATTGAGTACTTCAGTTTCCACCGCGTGTGCCCCCAAGTACTTAATAAGTAGGATTATTTAAATCGGTAACCAAGAATATAAATAATAATAATGTAGTTTACGAACTATGTCTTGCGCCACCGAGGAGTGTTGGGTGTATTAGTCGTTAACGGACCGTGTATGGCCACATAGGTATGGATAAATATTCATCTGTATGTTATAATATTACAGAGCGTAGGTGAATGTACGCACAAAAGGATTATCAAACTAGGTAGGTGCGTTATATATTATTTAAGCGTTATTTGTACAGTGTTATAATATCAAGATGCGATATCGTCTAAAGCCATGCAAAAATCTGATTTGATATGTACAAGTAGTTTTAGATTCAGATCTGGTCGAGAGATATCAGTTCGGCTTTATACACAACGTAATGTATATGTATAATATATACGAATTTATTATTTTCTGCAGTTTTTTAAAACCCTTTCTAGACGTAGGTTATAAAATTATGCCAAGGATTTGAGTATAAAATAATAGTATGCAATCGAATGGAAATATTGTAAGTATATAGAATATACCGTGTTGAAATTGTAAAAATTCGATTATCGTGCAAATAAATCTTCCAGTGTTGGAAGGAAAAAAAACACAAAACCGATTACGCAACAGGACAAAAACGCAACACACTGAATTTTCGGTCCTTAGATTTTTTTATTCAAACAAAACGAGTAATATCCTTTACAAAAAGTAAATCAACCGTTATTCCAACGACAACGATCCTCCGTCTGTCTACGGGATGTCATAGGAAACAACTAAACTGCAGCGTCTACTCACATTTAAATGTGAAAAAATAAACAGTAAAATTGTATAAATGGGAATTTTATTAAAAATACCGATTTTATTTTTAAAGCTGTACATAAATATATGTATACATAAATGTTTCTATATATATATATATATATTGTACCGTATATAGTTGATAGTTATATCTGCTATTACGTAATACGTTTCGATTCGTTCAAAAAAAAATTTTTATTTTAAAATTAAAAAAATAATATAACACACAGCGACTCTCACGTATCAGTTACCCGTGATTCGATATAATTAAATGGCACTAACTTTCACATCGCTTACTGTAGAATGCAACAGTACTTTGTTTGAATATCAAAACAATTTGATGTTTTTTTTTTTATATATTTTTAATGGAAATATAAAATGTTGAAAAATGACATAAATTTCATATTTGTGTATTAAATAGACGCTATCAATAGACAATTAGATATTTTATACTGAGGTATTAACAACAAATAGTTGTTATACGTTTTTGATTTAAAACTCGTTTACTCATCTGGTCTATCCATGCTTCGTTATAAGCTTTGATACTATAACTAGTGTAGTAATTATCGTTGAAAGAGAAACGGTTAACTATATAATATAGTCTGGTGTTCTTATTTATTTTTTCGGCTCAAAAATTACGATTATTATATTAGCTTTGTTAATTAATTAATTATTATTAATTTATTATCCTTCTGCTTAGTGTTATATATTCTATTGACACGCGCGGTTTGCTTTATTGTGCACTCGTTCCGAAATTGTCGAGAAAACGTAGTCTCCGACTATTTTAAACAATCTGACATAATAATATAAGTATGGCAACGTAGCGTGTAAACATCATATTGTTTACTGAACAAACGAAAAAAACGAAATCGCTGTATTTTCATAAGCCTGCAAGTATATAGCATGTTGAACGGCGTTTGATAGTAATTCGGAAAAGCCGAGGCTCCGATGGCGGTAAACTTTGCAAGCGTGTACGATATATAATAGAAATAATAATATAATAACATAATATTATATTTCCACGGAACGTCTCCGAGACGTCTGGTCGTCTTCAATCCCCCTCCGCACTGGGGTCCTCAACTCCGACCGGACGTGTAAAATCTGACGAACGTATAATGACTCCGGTATTACCCAAGGGGGGAGAGGGTGTGTTGTTTGAAGTCCGGGCGTCCTATAGGACACCGCCAACGACCTGCAGCGGTCGGAAACTTTCGAGGGTGGATCATACGCACGCCCGCCGACAATAGGTATTATATAATTATTATTATTATTATTGTTATCGCGAATAAAACACGATCTGCGCCTCTGCTGCCGACAAATTATTCATCGCCGCATCCACGTGCATGATTTATTATATATATTATATATATATATATACGTTTATATAGGTGAAACGGTGGTCCGATTTGATTTGTTTTAGCGTGTTAGGTTAGGTCACATAGATGATATCTTCTGCTGTTGCACCGCACTATAACGCCGCCGCTGTTAAATTCATGGGCGTGTACAAACGGTATATATATTATACTGCCGTATACCTATGTATACGATATATATATATATATATATATACAAATAGGGGCGTACCTTAGGTTACCTAACCTAACCGAGACACTTGTGCCCCCCCACCCCCGTACGGGGGGTTGTTCGTAATGTATATGCACAATCATTTTATATATCCAAACTCGTCGACACTCGCAGAGCACCGATAGTCATATATTATATTATAATATGGATGATAATCAGTGGTGTTTGCGGCGACGACTTTGCGAAACTCTAATATTTGTATTGGACCACTGCAGCCGCGGGATAATGTGCGAATGAGACTTAAACTACGCGTGTATATAAGTACTCGTATATAGGTATAGTATATACATAATGTATACGATTTTATTTTTTTATTATTATTATCGTAATACATGTGTGTGTGTGTGTGTGTGTGTGTGTGTGTGTGTGTGTGTGTGTGTGTGTGTGTGTGTGTGTGTGTGTGTGTGTGTGTGTGTGTATAAATAAACATAACGATATATATTCACCGCACAGTGCACAATGAAACGAAAAGGAAAGCTGCAGACATAATAATATATAATATGATAATATATTATATACCTATTATACACATATCGCGACCGCCGCCGTTCGCGGCTGGCGTACATTGTTGTTTTGATGGAAATTCACGCGAGACGAACGAGAAGAGCGGGCGCGATTAAATGAGACGGATCGGAGACAAAAGGGATCGCGAAGCCTATTATTTTAATTTATACATAATAAATTATATTATAATATGGACCCCGGTGGCTGGTATAGGTAAAAATACGAATAATGAATTCGCGGCTGCAGCCTGATGATGACGATGTCTTATATCGTATAATAATATAATAATATGATATCCAACTATTATTGCCATCGGCGAACTGCGTAGTAAGTGGATTTCGGAGCTGCCGATTTCGTAAAATTCTGTAAGATTTTTTGACAAACAGTTAGTTAGTGCAAATAATAATAATAGGATAGCGATGGCTGATATGAGAGAAATCGTGATAATAGGCTATGTAGTCGTGGGAACGTCGAGAAAAATATTTGACTACTACAGTGGCTACGTGCACCATGTACACGATATTATAATGTTGTTTAGTTACGTATTTGCGTGATATGATTATTATTTATGTACGATGTTTAGCTGCAGTGTATATACTATTCCGCACAGTAGGTATGTTTGTGTTATTCTAAAAGAGTGAAAAATAGTCATGTCGTCGTACGCTTAAGTGTGAACGGGCGCGAGTCGAATTATGTTAGTAAAACATAATAATATAATATCGTATTATATATCACAACGATGTATATTATTTATATTATTATTTATCGTGTAGATATAGAGAGTGAGAGTAAGTACGGCAGTTGTTAAACTGCGCTTCCAGTTATTTCTGAATTTTCATTATACATATGTACCGCGTAGATCACATATAATATTATATAATATTATATGTAATCTACATATTATGTTGATATGTCTAAATATTTGCAGTTCGACGACGACGTTTTCGTTTCATGGCAAACTCATCTGCGTATTATTGTGTTTTGTCCCGGGGAGGGGGACGCAGAGGTAAAAACGAAATTAATTACGAAACAGCGTAAGCCGTTTTCGCGACCACACCCGTTGACAAAACTGTCGCATTATTATTGTAGACCACCTTTTGGATTACAAGGTACCGGTTTGTATGCAAATATTATATTATACTATATATATATGACATATTATATATAGTGGCATCGTAGGTACATATTTTATTCTATAAAACCTAAGCTATGCGACGATCAATATTGTTATTAATAGAAGAATCGTGCGTATGACGTGTATGGTGTATTATTACACCATATGCAATATTATGCATAATATATTTTCTATTATAGTACAGGATCTACTATAGTACTATAGCGCGTCAAGGATTTCGTGATAAATTCGTACACTGTCAATGCATTTCCGATTATTAATTCTGTCGCAACTGCAGCGTCACTCCGCGTCAAACGCATCAACAGATAAAATTGCTATGCTACGGTTATTGCAAATATTATTACTATTGCACGCGTCAGCCATTAATCGGACACGCGAACCCAAAAAATACGTTATTATATTATTATAATACGATGCGGAAGGGACACCGATGACGACCTGTCTCAAATAATAGCATCAACCGATCGGCCGACGAACATCCAAAGGCCATATAATATACGTCATATAGCGTATAATATTATTGTTGTAATCGGTAAACATCACGCAGCGCAGATGGGACCACCGCATGCAGTCGTAAGCAGAAAAAATGACACTACTGCGATCGATTTTGAACCTATACTTAAAGACTTTTAATGTTAAAACCGTGTCAGAAACAGTGCAGTTGAAAAACCGATAATAAAAACTTGAAAAACATTGAAACCGATTTCAAACTTGAAAATTATAATTTGTTTATTCCGTACACACCGACAAGTAAAAATCGACAGTTAAACGCACACGCATGATTTTTTTTTTTCAGAAACCACGCTGGTAGATAGTTACACTAGAAGATAATATTAAATATTAAAAACGATAATGCACTTAAGATATTTCAAAAATAGTTTTGTTAACTAAATGCAATAAAATTACATATTATTATAACACGTGTTTGCGCTTAACTACTATCAGTACGGTGTAACAATATACAATAATATATATGGATATAACTAACACGGTGCATTATAAACGGCAATGGGTTTTCAGTAACGATGTACACGATTAGCGCCCAAAATTAGTGTGTGAAGTATGAATAATATAATGTTACAACAAAAATTAGTATTCGGCAAAATGCCCGTAAGTTTATTAATACCACTAAAATAATCGGTCGGTACAATTATACGAGTAAATCGTATTATGAGCAATATCATTGTTATGCGTTGTAGTCAATATGTGTACGAACAACACAATAACAAACTTTTAATTATACAGAAAGCATTAATTCTATTAATGATAAAACTCGCTTAACATCATACATGATGATCATACTTTTGGGAACCATATTCGTTACGCATTTGGATTTTTAACTGTTCAAACGATGTACAGTATGAAATTCAGATGAAAATTAAGTTCCTCGGATCTAATTACGAGTTGTTTCGGTAGAATACAATACATATTATCGATTTTATATTCATAGCCAGAAAATACTTTGTGTTTCTAATTAAAAAATGTACACTTCAAAACGAATTTGATACAAAAACAACATCGTATCGTAGTTGTTATTTTAGATAATATAGTTTGTACTACAGTTTTTTAAAACGAATTACGGGGTCGTTATAAAACATTATTATAGTTAAATTTAAAATATTGAAATAAAACGATACGATATGTTCAGTTTAGAATTAAATTATTGACAGCTTTAAATAGATCAAAATACACAGATAGTATAATTAATAGAAATTGGTAATTGATATTTATCTACATCACGATTTTCAGTTACTAATAAATAATGTTATTATGACCTAAATAATATATTATCTATCATCTCCTGCCCCGTCATCATCCCGGGCGCAAAGGCTCGTGGTAAATTATTATTTCTGGAAGTTTTCCAAGTATCTACAAAATTCCTCGCGAAGTCGCCAGTAGGTTTTCGCATGGAACATTTTCTGATGACAATTTAAAAGAAAAAAATATTTTCGATCAACGAATATTACACTCATTTGGAACGAAATCCGTGATTACCCTTATCGATTCTAAAAGACACAACAGTAAGAGCAACGATGATATTGTATAATAACATTCTAATTTTCAAAAGGTACCGATCACGGTAACAGCCGCTCACGACCCAATGAAAACGGAACATTCCCTCGTTCGAATAGTATATAAGCTTTTTACTAATAATTACTAATTAGTATACCAAGTGGATGCCATTGAGAATAAAGTATTCAACATAGATACATATAACTCATATAAAAACACAGTACATGGTGGTCCACTGCAGTTCATCTGCGTAAACCTGATATGACGGCTCTCTCTGTATAAGGATCTGCATGGTATTTGATCTAGGATATTTTGGCATGAAGCCATTTTGACATAGGTATACAAACAATAAAATATAAGATAATTTTCGTTGAAACAACTATACCAACTTAAACACGGTCGTATCATTTTATTCGGTTTTGTTTTTTATCGTATATAGTTATCGAGAAATTCAAAAAATTAATTGATGACACACCCTACATACACTCTCAGATAGTATGTATAAGTAGGTAGATAGTAAATAAATAAATATCGTTAATTTTTACAAATGCCAAGAAGCTAAATTTATATATACACTAATATATAAAATTCTGTTGAATTTGTATGTTTCAAAAATTACATTTCGTATTCCTCACAGGAGGGTCACTACTGCCATCGTACCACTTTTCCGTTACATATACTGGTTGCTACGACCGACTAAACAATTAACTGTTATAGTTGATTATTTACTTACTACTTAACATTAAATCCGTTATTTACAAATCTTTTAAGCTTTAATTTTTTGAACAACCACGTTAATTTGTAGTATCATTTTCTTGAACACAGTATTTTCTGAGAATATTGTCGTATAAAAATCAAATTTCAAACAAATACCTAATTAATTATTTACAAGTATTTAAAATTTAGATTAACAGATGAGTATAGTAGTCAAAAAATTTAACAGGATATAACCTAACCGAACCTGTGAGTTGCTATGATACACCATTTCGCATAATAATTTTAAATTCAATTTAAAAGTGTTTATGATACAAAATAATAAAACTTAAATTGATTTTTTTTTTTATATATATATTGTTTTGTATTGAATTCGAATTATACAAGACAAATATTTTTAAAAACATGAATACTTATCGAAATAATGAGAAGTGTTTACTGTTAAAAGAATAATACCGAATTATTGTGTTGACAGTGGAACCGATGGTTGCCGCGAGGCGTCTAGACTCTAGATACAACGATATAGCTCTTATATGTGATTATATATTTATATGGACTACTCCGTTGAAACACAATGAAATTTATTACACAAAACGTGGCAAGTCGTTGGAATGTTAAGCTATATTATTATTATTATTATACCATTTTTGCAGACCAGTCGAAAATAAAATATAATATAAAACGCAACGTCAAACGTCGCAAAATCGCAACAGTACAATATAATATCTTACGAATCACAGTGTTCTGATCATGAATTTTTTTCAAATAATAATATTCACACAAACGTCAACTGTTTTCACATTTTTTGCATTTGCTCCTCGCCCTTAGACTGACAATAATACAATGTAATACGTATTATACAATAGCTACAGAGGTTTGCGTGTCATATTTTAACAACGAAGCTCATCTCCGCACTGTTATAGTATAATATTATTTGTCAGCGTTCCCATCGGCCGGTCCCGGCTAAACCAATAATATACGAAATGTCAATATATAATAATAATAAATTGTTTACACTACAGTTTATTTACCATGTCTTCGGACAGCGACAATAATATAACTGGATGGGATTTTTATCTCTATGAAAACAAAAACTGACAACAAATTAAAACAAAACCTCTTTAGTGATTGATTTTCTTTTTATAATATATTTTAAATGTTATACACGAACAACACAATGCCTAACGGATCGATGTAGTAATTATTATTTTCAAACCAAGTCAAAGTGAAAAACGAAACCTTTAGTTCCATCAAAATTTCTCTCAAATTGATACTTCTATATAATAATAATAATAATAGGTATATCTGTTCGTTCTTTTCAAGTTCTTATTAATAAAATGTGTTTCGTTTTCAATCGAATCCTATGACGGAACTATAATACGCAAATAGTTTCGAAATAAAAACAACAATAAAAGTATATTATAATTTATAATAATGATTTTTTTTCAACTGATTCACAAAAATCGTGATTTTTTTCCAATTAACAATATATAACTTAAATATTATTTTCCCCCAATTATACACGTATAATATTTTTCCATTTTTTCATAAAATTAATATAAGATGTTAAATTTTATTTTTCTTGACAATGTAATATTGTAAAAAACCCAATATTTTCTTGGAATTCATTTTATATCAGTATTTTTATTTTTTGTACGCAAAATGTCATCCGAATTAATGTAAATACCTTTGAATAGTCTAAAGTAATTTCAGTTAAAAAATGTCGTTTAAATGGTTTTTTCTAAGTTAAGAAAAAAATTATTACAGAAAATAGGAATAAATAAGAATAATTTCACTGTTATTGACAATAAAAAACCATTAAGTGTTCAGAACTATTGAGTATTCTACGCGTAGGTACCTCCTACCGTAAAACTTTAACTGCACTACTCAGTATTTAGTAGTTTAGTACCTATTTAAATATTTTTTCATCTTAAAATAAAAATACTTAACTAATTTTTTATAGTTTTATTTGTGTGTTTATTAGTTACACGGCTACGCTAACTACTGACAGTTATTGTCACAAAATAATGAGGTATATTTTTTTTAAAATGTGAAATTATGTTTGTATACTTTACTGGTCACGGGAAACTTTAGCTTACGTCTTAGATGTATTTTAGTACAAAAATTAAAAACATCGTCCATTAAATTAAAGTCCCGACAATTCAAAATAATCATTTAAATTTAGGTAAATTGATAGTTATATTTTAACAATTTGATTACATCTGAAATTGTGACATTTTCAATTTTCGATCAACAATGTATGACGCTATTTTTAACATTCTCGTACACTTATTTCTTTCAAGCTAAGTACATTCATACTTTTATAATTAATAAGAAAGGCATAACTCCTAATTAGATATTCAAATGCATTATGACTATTAATAATCGGTAGTTGTTATATATTATATTATTATGTGTATGTAAGATTGTCCGCTTATTAAGATTAGTGACAAGAGGGAATATTTTAAAAATAGTTTTTCATTACTATACATTATTACAATTATACGTGCATATGAAAGTCCGAGTGAATTACATGGAATAAACAAATCTTATTCTGCATAACTATTATATAATAATATCGTGTTAATCATTTAAATTAGTTCATTATTCGAAGTTATAAGCATCAGGACCGGATTTAGGACTAAGGCGCCACGACTTGGGGGGGGGGGGGCGCTAAGCCGTGGATGGTAAAATTTTTTTTTTGTAGATACTAGATAATATAATTACCATCTACAAATTTAATTTACCATCTACGAGAATTTATATAGTTTAACTTAAATATTAATAATGAATAATGTTCATTATTATAAATTAGTTCGTTGTTTGTAAATATATATATTAAAAATTATCTAAGTAATTCCATTTCAGATACAAAGGTATCTAGTTTTACGTCATTTAGTGTGAATTCAGAATTACTAAAATCTATGAACTTCAATGACTTAATAAATACGTTTGTAGCAACTAAGTCAAGAAAGCGTCAAATATAAATACTATTAATTAATAAGTATTATGAATGAAAAAAAATGCATTAATTATTTGTTTATTAATTATTTTGTACATTTTTTTATTTAATAAAATATATCAAGAATAATTTTTTTTCTGTCATCATAATAAAATGTATTTTTTTGCCCTTCTGGTCTAGTACAACAAAAATGTAAGACTTAATTTTTTAGGTTAACTTAAAAAAAAATTTAATTTAATCCATTATACATTTTTGTATAACCATAAAATTGGTAAATTAATAAGGAGGAGGGGGACTCTTAGCTTTTAATGAATAAATTATGTTCCAAGGAGTAAGGGCGTTTGTTTTTTATTAATCTAGGGGCGCTTTTAAGTAAATCCGGCCCTGATAAGCATATACATTTATTTACATACCTATAAACTATAGTTATAGGTAAGGTATTTTTAACTTGATATTCTAGTGTTTCGCACGTTCGTTCTTGAAACATCTCGTGTAACGACTGGTACGCTACATTGCTACCTATAATTTAGGTACCACTTTATGATTTCTACAAGCGAACTAACAGCTATAAGGTTCTTGAAAAAACTTCCGGCACTTAATATATGTACCTACCTAAGTTATCATCCTATCGTCACATCGACCGTCCAACTCACGCCTTTCATTCTTCACGCTATATTTTCTTGAAAGATCTGAGAATAATCACGGAAGTCGGAAGTTAATATATCTATCACCTAAATATTTTTAAGTGAATTTATTATCAGAATGGTTTTATGCGACCGATTTTCAAATATTCAATTTAAATTAATACATTGGGATCATAAAAATATAATATACCTATATCAGTTATATCTAATTATGTACTGCATTTTATAATATTATAATATTTTAATTTTCAACATCATTACGTCAGTACTTAATAACGTTTACTTTAAAGAAACACATGAAATAAAAATGTAATAATAATTATGTTATTTATGTTCGCATAGATTGTACATAATTTTAAATAAGTTATAAGTACCTAACCTATAAAAAGTTATAAAAGTTTAAAATAATAAAAGAAATCACAATAAACTAAATAGAAACATATTCCTGCGAGTGGAATTTTATTTAATTACACAATTAAATATGTAAATTATTTTAATTAATTATTTATTTTAAAAGCTAATATTTTTTAAATTGTTTTTTTTTATGTTATTATTTATATGTTGTTTTTATGGTTATTACCACAACAGAGTTATTTATTTCCAACTCAGTGATTCATTTTGTAATCAAATAAACTCCTTAAATGTATGAAACATGATTAAAAGTTAAAACAGTACGTATCTATGTATTAATTCTGAATCTGTTTTATTTCATAAAATTATTTTAATATATACATTCCTAGAATTTTCAACATAATTATATATTTATATGCCATTCGTTGAATTCAGATAATTAATGTTTAAATATCTTGAAGATTGAACATTCTACCAATTCTTGATGATCAAATTTGTTAAATTTAAACCATTTCCTTTAACATTATATGCTTATCCCATAATATGATTTCTTTAGACAAAAAAAAAATATGCACCCACGCAGACAATTTCAATTCCATGTCATCCAGTATTAGGCAATAACAAAATCGATTATTTTATTATCTACTATTGGCGTAACATATTTATTTATTTTTAGAGTAATATATTACGTAAGTATATCATCTAAATATTATTATATTTATGTGCTCAATGCTATTCACAGTATATTATCCATATTTAAATCTATAACTAATAATCGTATAAAATCATACGACTTAAATCCAATTTCCAATAAATAAGACTTTTATTTCTTCAAAAATGCTCTTTTTTTATCTCACATTATAATTTATAATAAAACCAAAAGCTTCAATGTATCGCTTAGAATATAAAATTTAACTTACTACATTTAGTTTAATTGTATAGTATAATTATACTACAGATATCTTTGAGTATAATGGCAGATACATAAATTATTTAAATAAAAGTGATTATGACACAGCAATAGGTAGACTCAAAGTAAATTAATGAATGATGAATAAATAATTAAAATTTCATTTAAAAATCCCAAATACCAAATATATACTTTTAATATTATCTAATAAAAATGATGTAATTGTAAATTAATATTCAATAATAATTAGATAGATGTATATTTTATATCGTACAATTTTTATTTAAAACTTTGACATATATAGGTACATATACAAAAACTTTCATCGTAATTCATTATTATTTTTTACATTAAATAACCGAAAAAAGTTTAATCGTTTGAACCATGCAAAATTAATATAATATAAGCTGATGGTTTTT
Organism: Rhopalosiphum nymphaeae; assembly: GCA_036289425.1. Taxonomy (NCBI): domain Eukaryota; kingdom Metazoa; phylum Arthropoda; class Insecta; order Hemiptera; family Aphididae; genus Rhopalosiphum; species Rhopalosiphum nymphaeae. The sequence goes on along the minus strand of JAZAQC010000006.1, from coordinate 47,049,572 downwards.
TTTTACAGGTTTTTAAAATTAATCATACGAGCGTGTAAAACCTTTTTTTCTCTAAAATTAATTGGAAAACAAAATTAAATTTTTTTAATCCGTCTGATTAAGGTGAAACCAATTTTTAGCAATACATTAATTTCGAATTAAAAACCACACACAGTAATATATGAATATCATATAATGACACGTTTAATATTTTCCTAATTGCGATAAATTTAGATGTTTATAGGTATATTTAATATAATAATCTATGAAATTATACGAGAAGGTGTACAATTATAAGCCTGAATATTTTTATAAGCTTATCTATTTGTAAACCTGAATACCTGTATAATATTTTCTACCTGTTTAGATAGTTCAGATATCTACTAAAAATTCAAATGTCAGGACATATATTTATTACTTATTATAATTTTAATCAAAAAACGATGACGAAACTTATATTGGCATAGACGTGTTACTATTGTTGACACCGGACGATATGCAACCGTTTATTTTATTATAACAACAGTTACGTCTGTGCGGACTTCAGCCCAAAACTTTTTCGATATATAGGTATGACAATATAAATACCATTCAAAAAACCATGCACGTAGCCACCGATAACGTATATGATTTATAGAATAAACATTTTTTTACTGTGTCGACTCGAATGTGGTCAATTGTTATGTATTCATGTATATCTTCTATCTGACCTATTTGCGTTTACAATATTATTATAATTTTATTTCGAGAGAATGTAATATATAGTGTGTTTATATGGTCCATCATGTTTGTCTATCAAAATATATCTAATAAACGGTTTAGCGAAATAAAACCATCCAAAAATCGTAATTATAGCGTTTAATGTTTAATATAGAATAACATAGAATTTAACACCAATTTCCAAAATTTAAGAGAAAAATATTTTAAATATTTTCAAAATAATGTAGTATTATTACATCTTGTAAAGAATATGTGACTTGATCTCAAAAATATTCTTTTCTTCAAATTTTAGTGTTTAAACTCAAATTTAAGTATAATATTATAAAATAGATGCCACGGTTACTCGCAGAATCAGTGATGTATAATATACGTCAAGTCATCGTTAACATAAATATATCATATCTGTGTAAGTGTATCATGTAGGTATACGATAGTCGTGGGTCATGGCCAATATATTATTATAATAACTTCAATACCAACCAAGTCGTTGTCTCCTCACCCGGATCTATTTAATCTCGACACCGAGATGTAACAATTATATATTATTATCAATGATATATGATATTATTATTAAAATGTATTATCGTGCGTATATATTGTATAGTAATATTATGATCACTCGTATTGACTCACGGTTTTTTGTGTGTTTACAGGAGAGCAACCGGCGGCGGTACACGATGGCAACTCGGGCCCTCTGGTGTGCTGCGTGGCTGGCTGGTGGCTGTTAACTCTGTGCTGCCTGGTACTGTCCAGTTGATTCTCCGGGCCCGTGCAGTAGACAGTGATGACAGGTCGTCGTCCAAAACACCTGCACAGCGATCACTTCATTATACATATATATAGATGTGCTCGTCAATCGCCGAATCATTACATACATAATATATAGATGACTTTGTGGCGAATCCTTTGGGATGCTGATCCTGTACGGCTGACAACTTGTACCACCACCTGTTTTTCAACGCGCCGAAAGTCGAAATTTCAAAACACTTTAATATTGTCGTGTATGTTTGTGTGTACATAGGTATATGTTAAGAGTGTCCCAATATGTACATTGTAAGTACTACATGTACCTATATTATGCGTGTTTATGCATAATGATGTAGCGATAAGACGACAATATATACTTTGAGACGGGGAATTGGGGTAAATTTATTTTATTTTACGCCGTTACACACGTCGGTAACTATTATTAAATTTATTTTTACTTGTTTGTATATGATATAATATTATATATTGTATAATACCAACCCCGCAGTCATTGTATACATTTTATAATATAATATTATAGCAATATAATGACACCCCTAAACGCCGTCTTAGAGTGTTCGTAGGTATTGTAACCTATACGTTGAAAAAATAAAGAAATTAAAATGCGTGTTACCTTCATACAATATTATATTCAATGGTCGAATAAAACTTTCGAACAATGTACGTTTCGACACCTACAAATTTGAATTGAAGGATATTTGTCGTAGTATCGTATTTATCAAAATCGTTTTCGTTACCGAAAATATTTCACGCGTGAAATTTTTGACGACATAGTTAAACTTTTTGATGTATCTATCTATATAGGTAGTACACGTTAAAACGCAACAATGACGATGTATTTTATCTCGATTCGCGATAATAATTGACGATTTGTCTAGACTTTACAACTTACAACTATACTTATGCGCACTGCGCAGTTTATCGCATATGTCAAAGGCTCAGTTTCGCGTATATAGTACATACACGCGATATTATATGTACCTAACTGATAATATAGAATATAGGTAGGGTGTCTAGACATTCCGGTTTTCCAGGATTGTCCCGGTTTTTAAGTTTCTTTTGTCATCCCGAAAATCTTTATCGGGATTTCAATATGCCTCAGATTAATGCGTTAATATAAATTCGTATAACACTTTGTTAAAATTTATATAATTTTTATATTAACTTATAAAATCAAATTCCAAATACGATTAATAATAAATTTAAAAATATTATATATCCTAAAATTACATTTTTCATATTGTAAATTAAAATACCTATCTAAATTATACATTTGTTTTATTCGAAATAATTTTTCTTTATGAAACATACTTTATTTGTCCCCATTTTTCTTTTTAATAATCTGGTCATCCTAAATATAGGTAGTACTCCCAGAAGAATCCCGAATACATAATATTCAAGTCTGTTTCGCAACTGATGATTATATAATGAATATATATTCATGTAAGAAATTGTATTATTGCGAGTTGCAAATGTTGACTCTAGAACTATAGGATGTTTCTACCGTGAATGTTATCATCAGGCTTTCATAAGGATAAAGTATACTCTGCAGTTATATGAGTCAAAAACTAAAATTTAAGATTGAATAATACTCAACGGTATTTCCTATAAAGATATCGTGTGAAATAATATTTAGGTATCTCTCCGTTTTTGTACCATTTGGTGCCAAAATCGAAATACCATGACACCCCCATCTTTTTATTGTTGAGTACCTGCATCATAAATACCAACATAATAAGCAACTAATAGTTAGAATGTACGGACATGAATTTGACATGTTTGTTATTGGTCAACTCCATTGTTTTAATATCCTAATGGTGAAGTACTAAAGTTCGTTGTAGAAACACTCAGTACCTAACGCTTTTTTAATAATATCAGCTTAAATACCTACCTACTATAGATATATTTCAAGGTTTTAAAGTATCCTCTATAGAATTTATCAATTTCTAACAAGTATAGATGTTTTCCCCAAGAAGTAGGTACCTAATAAAAATCCCAAAAAAAATCCATCACTATCACTTCAATAATTTGATGTTATAATAGATATTCTACTAAAATTCTTGTATTTTTACAATTGTAATGCATTACCTAATAATAAGCGTAAATTATAATATTCAACTAGGTATAATAATATTATTGTACGCTAAGAAAAATAAAATATTATAAGCTAAATGAGTATGACACAAATCGTATTAACGATTCATCATAATTATTATGAATTATGTATCTACTTAACAATAATCGTGTTGCAAATTTTCATAAGGACTTTTTTAATTCTATTAATATATTGAATATTTCGAAGACAATTGTTTGTAAAAAGTGTAAATATTATTTTCATTCAATTAAATGTGTATAAATCTTACCCTATGTATTTATGTATATCGCTACTTATAATATTCGAAATTCGTTTTAATTCACAACAATACATTTTAAACATTATTTTATTCCAGTTTGTGAATAAACTAATATGTTCGAATAAACTAAAATTATTAACATCTATACAGTTCATTTAATATTATTTAGGTATAGGTACTTAAGTTAATACCTATTTATTTATAAATGTATATTTTTTTTTTACATTAGTTTTACCAAATTATTCGATATGAAGATAAATACAATTAAAGATGCCCTTTATAGGAGACATTTATCTTAAATGTTTATTTTTCTTCTTACATTAAGGACCGTCTACTTAAATGTTAAGAATCTCAATTGTATCTTTTGTGAATAAAATATTTAAATAGTTGAGGTTGAAACTAAATAAAATAATGATTAAATAGTACATACACTCATAAACGATATAGAGAGAAGATGGACGGGCAAACGTCATGTATCCGTCAACAAATTCAAGGAGAAAGTATATACAGTTTATACAAAAATTTTATAAATAATTATATATTATGTAATATTAATTTAATACCTATACGACATTTCTAAATATTATTTGTGTAAATAAACCAACTGTATTTGGTTATAAAATTGTTATCATCCTATAATTTTTTTTTTTTATCTAAAATTTAATTATATACTTTCTAAAATGGTAAGAAAGTGGCAAGTTGTTATAAATTTACTTATTACTTTGGAAAAAAGAGTTGATTAAAATATTATTGTTATTTAAGTTAAAAAAAATATATATGTATGATTATGATATAATTTATTGTGTTGAAAAATATATATCTATTTATGCCTTATGGTATACCTATATAATATACACCCTTGTATATAATTCATATTCTGGTTTTTGGCATTTTTAAGTACCTAGGACTAGGTACTAGATATATTTACCCACAAAAAGAGGACATTTATACTACCTATTTGCTTCCTCTCTCTGACCTGTGCGTAACACATAATAAATTAGCATTCAGCAGAACCAACGTCCACCATTGTGCGAAAATTATAGAGTGAATTGACTTATTATAAAACTTAAAAGCTAAAAACATTGTCTGTGTTCTTAGTTTCTTACGATTTTACGTTGGCTTTTTTGTGATACTTCAATTTTAAGCAAATATTAACATTTTTAAATAATAATGTTTTACATACTCGTACCTAACTGACATAGGTATATTTCAATTGTACCATATTTCAAGAATTCTCCAATGCCGGTTTTGTGGGTTACAAAACTCCTTTTTTTCAAACTGGAATTTTCTTTTTCAATCATTAAATTGAAATTAAAAAAAGTATAATAGTATATTAAAGAATTAATACTAAATATTTTTTAAAGCTACATTTGCATTTCCTAAGAAAATAAAAATTTTGTCTTTAATGGTGATATTACCAAATACCAGTGACAAATGACAACTGTCAACTGTTAATCAAATAAACGCTTCTTTTCTTCACTGAAAAAGATAATTAATTTCTTAAAAACATATAATATTGATGGTGAAAAATTAAATGATTTAATTGTTCTTGGAGTTAAAATTGAAGCAAATCAATTCAATTTGAATGATGCAGTTGATGATTCTATATCACTATATCAATAGTAAATATAAATTATTTTTGTTCAAATGTACTATTAGTGTATTATTTGAATGGAATAAATTAATTTTTATTGCTTAGTTTATAATTTATGTGCAATGGTTTAAAGTACAATATCTATAAATTTAATAATAAAATTAAAATAATTTAAATCTTACCTAACTTATAATATCGTTAAGTAGGTAGGTACACATTATTTATACCATATTTATTTTAAACATTTTGCATAAGATAAAATATATAAAGATTTTAATTTTCATACGTAGCAAGAAAATTTTTTTACAACTAGATATAGTACATAGTACAATATATTATTATTACAATTACCTGCCTAAGTTGTTAGCATACCTACCTTTCAACGAGTTGAAATGACGCCCATGGAGCAGAGATGTATACCTATAGATTTTAGTGATATTTTTCTTTATATAGGTACCTAGTAGGCAATAGTAAGCAAAACAGACAAAATGTATAAGACCTATACTATAAAGTATAAGTACACCCAGTGGCGGTTTTAAGCAGGGGCCAGTAACCCTGCAACAGGCCTCACGCTTTGGTTTGACATTTTGGGCCTCACATCATTCATGAAATCAAACATTATTGTAGACCTACTACAATTTTTCAGGGAAGAAAAAAATACGATTTACTCCAGGGCTCACTCCACCCTAAAGCCGGCTCTGAATATACCTAGTACCAATGAACCTATTGTCATTATTGAGTACTTTAACCACTTACTTTAATGATATTTTATTGAAAATTCTTTTAAAGAATTTGGTGACCTTCATAAACACATGTTTGAAATAAAAAATTGGGGCTATCGAGGTACAAAGGATTTAAATAATTGATAGAAAAAAAAAAATTGCGATACCAAAAATATGAATTAAATCACAACGCTGTCACACTGGTTAAATATTATTATCTAGACCGTACGCTGGAATAGACTAACTCCTAGAGAGGGCGACTATTTTCAACCTAACCTAACCTTGGGCAATCTCACATTACCCCTCCTCAAATCGTTATAGCAAAATATTCCGAAACGTAAGAAATTATAATATAATTGAACAATATAATATCTACTTCATATCATATCAAGTACTCTTAACTCTTGAGTCTTATTATTTTATTCTTAACCTAATTTAGGTGTAACTATACAAATTAATCATAACTAAGACTCCGGTTACAATATTTTATTTTCAGATATAAGAGACAATATGTGCTACGTTAACTGTACAGTACACAAAAGCTGTATATTATTCCTTTAATAAACAAAATAATAATTATTGATTTATATTATACATTATGACAGTAGATTAGTAGATTAGACACCTTACACACATTATTTTTACAAATGAATATGTTTAATTCAACTTTCAGTACTTAAATTACCAATATTGGGAAGTGAAATATTTAAAACAGCTGAATAAATTGTACTTGCTTAAAAACACCACATGTTTCACTGAATAGTAGGAGAAAATCAAAAACATAAATGTTTTAATCATTCATTTTTTACATCATTTTAAAATTGTAAAGTGCATTTTTATTTAAACGCAGATAGTATATAATAACTTGGCATGTATACAAATATAATTAAAAAATGTAGTAATGATATAGATTTTTCCTTATTGTCAGTATTATTAAATTACAATTCTTATAGCATTTTGTTATTTTCGGAAAAAAAAAATAAACCACTAAGCGTTTATAAATAATTAGAATAAATAATGTATGACATATTGTATTAAATTGTAACACATAAAAACAGGAAAATAAATAAATGCACTATTATCAGCTATTATAATTAATAGGTGGAAATAAACAAACTACTTTAGTTATAAAGTTCTTATTTTTTTACTTTACCTTATCTATAAAATTAAAACACATTACATGAAAATATCAAGTTATTGTTTTATAGTAAACCATTTAACGTTGAGAAAAAATTATTTGCTGCAGTAAAAACATAATTATTATTATAATTAATATCTACGGTCTCTACGTCCTCCTCCTCCACCACCACCACCACCACCTCCACCACCACGATGATGACCATGTCTAGGAGAGGGTGATCTGGTTCTACGAGTTCCAACATGATCACGTGAACGACTACGTGAACGATGTCTGCGTGATCGACGACTATAAAGATATTTACGTAATTCTCGTGATATTGGCTTCAAGTGCATGAAATTGCAAAATCCACTACGTGTACACTCTCTAGAAATCAAAAATTATCAATATTTTATGGCTAAAGTTGTGTCTACACAATCTTTATTAAATTCCAAATAGTTTTTTATGAATATCAAAATATTGTTTGTAAGTTATATTTGAATGGCATTTATCATTATGAACCAATTTAACTATTTTATTTATGGTATCTATCCTTACCCCATTTCATACTGACGACAACAAGCCTCTCGGAAATCTGTTACAGGGCTCAATTCAGCATAAACTGGACGTCCACCAAACCATCGGTTATTTAAATCGTTAACAGCTGCTTCCGCATGTTCTTCTCGACGAAACTAATATTTTTTAAAAAATATATAAATATAAAATATACTGAATTTCATAAATACTTAACTATGTGTATATTTTGTAGTTTAATTTTGTTATTTAAAAAAAAAAATTTTCATAAAAATTTATCAGGCTCAAGAAAAATAATTAATATACTAATAAATAATGAATATATTTTACCTTAATATAGACATTTCCAACTAGATGATCTCCTAAGTTGTCACAAACATTCATTTCTTCAATTTCACCATACTAAGTATACAAATAAATAAATTTAATATGACATGTAAAAATAAATATAACAATACATACATATTCATAAAATAGGTACAAAATTCAAGCTCATTATCTGAGAATACATAATTATTTTAAGTAAAAACTAAAAACATAACTGAACATTAACAAGTTTATTAATTTTAACTTGAACTTGAATCCATTATATAGTTATTCTTATTTTGAGTTCAAGTCTAAAAAGTTTAAAACTGAAATTTATACCTTGTCTTCACATTCTACGAAAACATCTTCAAAGAAATTATCATAATGTTCTTGCATTTCTTCATCAGTTACATTTGAAACCACTAAAATACAAAAAATAAAAATGTTTATTGCATCTAAAAAATTGTATACAATTTTCTGTATTTTAAAATGTTTTATACATAATTTATTGGTTTATAATATTAAAACAAATATTTGATTAACAAATAGTAGCTTATAAGTAACAACAGATATTTGTTTAAAAAGCCTACTAAATTACTTATATAAAACCCTCATAACATGATATTGAAAATTATTTTAATAATAGAATTAGTATATTACTAATTAAATGAATAGTAATATTTTTACAATAGATAGATATTATTAATATAGTATAAACTATTTACAATAACTATAAATTAATATATGTTTTGAAACAAAATTTCCATGATAAAATCATATTTAAAAAGGGCAAGTGAAAAAAAATATGGTATAAAAACATGCTTTAGTATTTTCAATATGACTTACTGGAGGGGTTTAAAGTAAAAAAAAAAACTTATTTTAAAATTATAAAGGAAAATTATCTAAAATTACAAGAAACCTGATTTTTGATATTTTTATAAATTAGTTTTTTATCAAAATAATTAATTAATAGGAGACAAATATTATTTTATGTCTTTCTATAATTTAATTATTGAAAACATGTTTCCAGCTAGTGACTAACCTATTTTAGACAACATTTATATTTTAGACTTATATTATAAAATTATTTTAACTCAGCTGAAAAACATACATTTGAACATTATTTTTTTAATTGTAAGCAATTTTCTTTTAATTTAAATTTATTTCTTAAAAAGTATACATACATGATATATTAGAATGAATAGAGATGTAGTTCAACTGAACAAATCTATCATTGATATTATGTATAACATGACAATTGATTCAATTTTATAAAAATTTAATGACAAACATATCTTTTTATTATTATTATTATAGTATCTAAGTTATAACTATAGTGTATTTCATTCACTAATAAAACCAATATTGTGTAATCTAATAATTACACTATAAGTATTATACTCAATCTTCATCTAAAATATTTAAGTACATTATAGAATATTTGGCTGCCATAAAGGTATGAAATTTATCACAATTATTATGATAATGAAATTCACTTTTACAAAATAATTATGTAAAAAGAAAATTGAGGGAGTCACCCTGATATCGCTCTAGGTTTAATCTTCCCACATATTAATCAACATGTTGATGGGTAAAATTCAAAATGTAATCATTTTGAATTTTCTAAACATTTTAATTTTGGTAGTGTAGTAAACTTACCAGCTATAATTTAGTGTCCAGAAAGCTGATGATTATATTATTACAACTCTTTTATTAAACAGTAACTATAACCATAAGAGTAAAATTATCAGTGGTGAATAATCACAATCTAAAATTGAACATGGGTAATTCAAATGACATATTAAAACAAATGCAAACAAACACCAAAAACTGATAATTTTTATTATAAACTAAGAAGATTGAAAAATTATGAATTTTTTTATATATATAATAAAGTATGTTAATGGTGATCAAATTTTGGGAAAGATTCTAAATTGAAACAAAAAAATTTACCATAGTATAACTCCATAGGTATTTAAAAAATAAAGATAACATCTATCAAATATCTTGAAGGAGTAGTAAAACAACATATTTTGTTTATACTGGTCAAAATCCCATATTGATGCAAACATCCATATTCATTCCTATAACAGACAACCTGAATTGATTTAGTAAAATTGATTAATTTTTCTATTGTTATTTTAAATAAATAAAGAACGAAAATGTCTATTAAAAAAATTAATTTAAATTTTAAAAACACTGACGAGTCGTAGTCTTCAAGCTAGAGCAGAGTCTTCAAGCTACAAAGAGTACACTCTTTCAAGATATTTGACAACGACTGTAAACATAAAAGTAAAAAATTAAACCTAATAGTTACGTAGTATAGCTATACAATTTAATTAATATTAATTGAAAATTCATTATTTATTTATAATAGTACATTATAAATTATGATTAAAATAATAATAAAATCATGTTTCACCAGTTGATTTTTTATTTAAAAATCAATAAATTTCAATTATGTTACTATTAATTGTTAAGCATGTATTTGTACTATTTGTTTATGAGAAAAGGCTTTGATTTAGTACATTTTTTTTTTAATATTTCTACCCAAATAAAAATATTTTTTTAAATTAAAAATTATTTTGGAACACAACTAATCAATAATAAAATAATATATTATTATTCAAAGACATATACTATAGCTAAATTATATTACCAATTTAATAAATTTGAATTTATAAAAACATAATGTTTTAAAATTATACTATTTACTAATGTACTTAACATTAAAAAAGTATTATATTTATTTTTTCACTTATACGTCAGGAACCTATGGAATTTAAATTAATTATTATTACTTACAATGTGATCCATCAGCAGACTTGGCAGAATTTTGTGGATTTACATAAAGATTTTGCAATAGTACAGTCTAAAAAACAAAGATTCGTTTTAAAAGTTGTAACAGTAAAATTATAAATTATATGAACTATGATTAAAGATATTTGTGACCAAATAACTAAAAAATTAAATTTTTTTAAGAAGTCCCTTTATTGTATTGCATGAATGAAATAACTCAGGGGTTGAGAACATTTTTGGAAAGAGCCATTTTTTCAAAAAATTACAAAACCATGATGTTCAGCAGAACCACACAAGTTTGCACAACCTTTTTTTTTTTTAGTTGTAGTTGTTAGTATAGATTATAGAATATTAGAATAAAGATAGTATTATTATTTCTTTGGGAAATTGGTAGACATTAAAAATATAATAATACATCTTAACTATTATTACTATAATAACGCAGGTATAATATAGTTTATACTTTATAAGTCTCAATATATTGATGAATTTTCCTAAGAGCCACAGGTTCTCGATCCCTGACCTAACCAATGCATCTTCAAGTACTTTGAATTTAAGTTTGCATCAAATTTACAAAACTATAGATCTAATCTACTACAAAATTAATGAATTAACATAGCACCTAGCAAAAAGGTTAACATAAATTTTTATAAATAAAAAAAAAACTTAGGTAGCTATAAGGTGAATTACAATGAAACTTCATTGAATATTATGAGTTTTCAAATGTGTCTGAAATTTTATAACAATTAACTTTAATTACTCATAATATGCCAATATTATTGCAATTCTCACAAGAGGTTGTCCTCTGGGAATTTAATTCTATATTTTATAGATACCAATAGTATACAATACACTTGTTTATTCAAAAGAGTTAAATTTATAAAATAATATAATAAAACCATGTATCATAGTATTTCTAGATTACATAATACCCATTTTTTTAAGAAAAATAATACACTATATTTTTTAATAGATAAATATATTAATGGAAAATCTAGAAGCATGCTTAACAACGAAACTCTTTTTTATTTTATTTAATAGTTTACTATTTTAATTTGGATTCTTAATATGATAGCAATTAACATCATTCAAAAAAAAAATATTAAAATTAAAATTTTTTTTATAAAAATAACCTCAGAAATTTAGTCCCCGAAAAAATAATCCCACCAGTACATATGATATTTTGCAAATTAATTTAATTATTAGTATTATGTTATTGCATATAATAAAATTTATAACATACATACATACAATTTTTATGTCCCAACAAATAATGTTAAATTTAGATTCAATGATAAATTATTGTATACCTAAGATAAAACTGATTCGTAGTAATGTGCCAGATCTGTCTGTCATATTATATTAAAGTTACCGAAATAAAAAATTAATTGCGGCAGATCATGCAAAACTTGCTTTGCAAAATACAGGAGAATCCAAAACGAAATGCTCAAAATCAAAAACTGTTTGAAAAATATTAATAATATTATATGAACGGTTAAATACTAATCAAATTGAAGTGCATATTTTAAAAAAAAATTTACTTCAATTTGATAATATGACTATAAAATAGGTTTATTAGGTATTAAATACAATTTTTTTATATTTATATATTATTCAACATTATTGAAAATATATACTATTTGTTTAAAATTATTATATTATTAACATTTCAAACAAATTTAGTGTGATTGAAAAAATTGACTAATTGTTTGATATTTATATATTATTGACACTGTATTACACATTTATAATTAAGTAGGTACATAATCATTTTTATTATAGGGTTATTTAATAGGCAAATCATATAAAGTTATATTTATATTTTTAAATGAAAACTTAATAATTATAATACTTTAGTATTTAAATTTTAATATGAAACAATTAAATTGTTTATCTAATAGACTTAAGAGAATATTTAAATGAAAACTCACCTGACTGAAAGTGGGCTTATTATGTATTCTTGAACAGCGATCACCATGACGGCAAGCGCCGATTTTAAAATAAAATGAACAGTTGACCCTAGATGGAAAAAAAGGTGACAATTATAACATTGCATTAATCAATGATTAAATTTTACAATAACCGCATTCAAAAACAAACCACTTCACTTTTTAAAATTAATTTTAAAATCGTATTAAAAACAAATATAACGACAACTGTACGAGCCAGTTGATATTGTTTTGCTTACTTATCCTTCTCGGTACCGAATATAGATGCCAGATACTCGGCCATGTCGACGGTTCGATGTCCAAACTAAGAATATGTTAAAAAAAAATCATAAATCATGAATAGTGGAATACAGTTCAAAACGCACGCCTGATGCCGGATAGTGGATAGCCGAAGCCGATGCCGAATTACAGTATTGGAAAAAAAAGTTGAATTCGTAAGAGATTTTAGCAAGTTTGTTGGTAGAGAAGTTAGAACCGAAAAACTTACCGTTCATAAGAGAAAAAAGCCGTCGGTACTCGGAACGTCATGGAACAGTAAAAAAAAAACTGTATCTCCGAAGAAGTAAACAAAATATGTCGTCGACCAGCGTTATCAATTTATCATCGTTGATACTTGATACAGGTAACGACTAAAGAGAAAAGAGTCAATGAAAAAACAACTACTTACTATTCAGTATTTTCAACGTTTTTGTTATGAATTTTCTTTGACGTATTTTACAGTTAAATGTGAAGATAATTTTGTGTTTTTATGATTACGAATTACTATTTACTGTAATAATGCTATTCTATTATTATTATGCTCAATGACCAGAATACGAATTCGTGCATTATTTATCAATTTAAATAAAACCAAATACTATGATTCACGTCGACGAATCACATTTAATTTACTTTAAGCTAACCTCTTAGAATTTGTGAAAAAAAAATTAATAATTATGTCGGGTAAATCAAAATACATATGAAAATATTACATTAGTAGAATAACTTTGAATATCTAATACCAAAATATTATTGTTTGTTAACTAAATATATTGTAAACAAACAATTTGCAGGTTCAAAGCGTTATGGATCTAGCTCTTCATATTCATCACACAGTCCCCCTGTTCCTGAACGTTGGCTTAAATGTCCTCGTAAATCTTACACAACTATAACCGAAAAGTTTGTTGCATTCAAAACACCATTGGATAGTAAATATGATGATCAAATACCTATTCAGAATAGGTTCAATACAGAAATGTTGTTTTCATCAATGTCTAATATGAAGGTATTGCATAATATTGTTTAATCTTAATAAGAAAGTTAATAAGAATCTCTAATCGGCTCTGAAATTATAAAGTGCCATGCCATTGATACTTATAAGAAATATTTCACTAATTTGGATATTATATTATAATTACGTATTTTTTAATGAATAATAAAATAAATATTAATTCAACTATATACAAACAGTTGATTCGATTAATTTTTTTTTAAATAATATTATATATACTCAGTACTATATCATAATTATAATTAGAAAGCAATAATTAATCATAAAATTCAAGAAAACACTATGATCAAATCCTAACTTGATCCTATTTTTTTCAAAATATAAAAAATTTGAAAAATTTATGTTTAATTTTAAATATTTTAACATATCTTTACTGATCCTTCTAATGTTTTTTTGTTAAAATACATTAGTCGCCGATGGTCATATTGATATGTTCAAATTTTGTACTTTTATATCCGTTGGCACCCATAGTTGATCCTTATTACCGTATCACATGACTGCCGGTGACCATAAATTAATTTGGTTTTATATTATTAATTGTTCAATGGCGCTACAATAATGCACTAAAATAAAGACTGTGGTATAGCCGGAATCATTACAATTTTTTTGAATATAATACATTTTTTTTTTCAAATATATAGTATATACAAATTTGAAAGACATTGAAAAATATGCTTGATGTATAATTAAAACCTATTGTATGAACACCAGCGATCATATGGTGGTTAACATGTTAAAATGTATATCTATTAAATCAATAGTCATTATATTTTCTTAGAATTTAAAATTTAAAATTTAAGAATGAATACATTTTTTTAAGTTACAAAATTTGAATAACTATTAGTGCTCATTTTATTTATAAATACAATAAATAAATATTATATTTAGTATATTAAATTGTTTTAGGTTACTATAGGTTTATGGATTGATCTAACAAAAACTAGTCGTTTTTATGATAAATCTGAAATTGAAGATTCAGATTGTACATATGTAAAAATTCCATGTGCTGGTCATGAACAACCACCTACAAGAGAGCAAGCACAATTATTTGTAGATATTTGTTCAAAATTTATTGCAAAAAATCCTTTACTATCCATTGGTTAGTTGTAATTTATTTATTTATTTTACTTTTACCTATAATTATCATTATTATTTTTTTTTTTTTTTTTTTTTTTTTTTTAGGTGTTCATTGCACTCATGGTTTTAACCGAACAGGATTTATGATAGCTACTTATTTAATAGAAACATTAGATTTTGATGTAACTAGTGCTTTAGCTCAATTTGCAGCAGCTAGGTAAATCATAATTTATACTACTTTTCCTGAAATTGCTTAATTAATTTATAGTACACAGTGAAATTCCTTAAACTAATAACTGGACATAGGAAAACATTACCTTAATGTATAAACCTACATATATATTTTGTAAGTGTAACATAAATTTAACAATAATTTTTAATAACCTTTATTGAACTCTATAATTTCTATTAGGTGTGTTAATTAATTACTATAAAAAATAAATAAATTATAAACTACTAATGTATATTGTAAGCTGAAATGTATAAAAAATACCAATCAATTATATTGCTTATACAAGGTGATTTAGCAAGCATGCTCAAACAAATTTTTTTAAATCTAATATTGCATTTTTTCAAATTCTAATATTTTGAATTTTAAAATATGCTTAATAAACCATATTTTTTAAATTGTTAAGATATTTAGTGCTACTTATGAAGTGTCTTGTGGCATTACCAACTTCTGTTTTGATAAGAACTTCCCTTTTTACTATAAATTATTTAGTGGATAATTTGTATATATTTCTAATTAAAAACTTGAAAGAGTAGTTTTTCAGTTATTAAAATATTTATACTTAGAATAATAATCCTTATAATTGGAACATTTTTACAAATTATAAATTTATATAGTTTAGTAATTACTAAAATGTCTTATTCAATATAGACTTATATCTTTCAAATCTATTATCATAGATATATTTTCTTGAGTATACAAAGTTATATAACATGAAAACTAAACAATCAAATTTTCATTTTGGTATGTTAACATTTTTAAAAAAATTTCCTATTAAATAATTTATAGTAGAAAAGGGTTGGTTATAATTTAAAAACATAAGTTTATATCTCAACAAGACACTCTTTAAATAATTCAAAACATCTTTATAATATGAAGAAAAAAAGGCAGTGAGCATATTTAGCCAACCACTCTATGTATTGTCATTTTTAGGTTTTCGTTTAGTTGTAATTAAACATTTTTATATTTTGGTTATACAATGTTTACATTAAGTACTTTATTTAAATAAATATATATATATATTAGTTATATCTTATATAACATTTATTTTTAGGTACAAACAATACTAAATAGACTTATTAACAATATGATATAATTAAAGAACAAAATTACTCAACCACAAAATAAAAATATCATATTTTAGACTTAAGAATGTAATAATCCACTTTCTAATGAAAAATCATTATTAATAAGTAATTTGTATTAAGTAAAGTTTATTTTATTCCCACATAATATAATTCCTAATTATAGATAGACAATTATAAATGTTTTTTCTACTATTTTAAATTATGTGTATTTCAGACCTCCTGGAATTTACAAACAAGATTATATAGTTGAATTATTTCAACGGTATTCAG
Organism: Rhopalosiphum nymphaeae; assembly: GCA_036289425.1. Lineage (NCBI taxonomy): Eukaryota > Metazoa > Arthropoda > Insecta > Hemiptera > Aphididae > Rhopalosiphum > Rhopalosiphum nymphaeae. The sequence goes on along the minus strand of JAZAQC010000006.1, from coordinate 47,032,796 downwards.
ATGAAGAACCTATACTAGCTCCAGAACTTCCAGATTGGTGTTTAGGTACATATATCTAATATTACATAGAATATTTTGATTTTATTTATTCAAGTTGTAAATTATTAAAAATAAATTACTATTTCAGAATCAGAAGAAGATAATTATAATTCCAATAAACATGAATCTTCTTCTCGAAATAAACGTGATTTCAGGGATCAAGACTCTAAAGATAGAAGAGAACATGAACCGTAATAATCTTTTAAAAAATTAATAGTTATACAGAAAAATTCACCAAGCATACTCCAGTTTTTCTCTTAATTATATGCATTCATTCAAATTCTAATTCTTAAAAATTTAAACATATTTAAAGATCATATTATTAAATACTTTTAATACCTCAAATAATTTGTATGAGCTTATACTTTATGCCATTTAAGAAATGTCTTATAACTATATAGACATTTTTGTATCTAATACAATACAAATTAGAATTAGTTGTTTGTAAGTTATTAAACACGCTGTAATAAAATTACTTAAAAATTAAAAAATTATTAATTTGGATTCTTACATACAATATAAAATAAAACTTTATCATCGCCAGTTATCATTTTTGTAAATCTTCTGTTGAATTTTATTGGATTATGACCACCTTCTATTCACATAACTTAAAAACTTTTTGACCTAACCATATTTTAAAATATATTAACCAGTTGTTACTTTTTGATTTTGTTTTTACTAATTCTATTTTAAAATATTTATGATGGCATTTTTTAATTTTAAATCTTATATTTTATTTTGTATTATTTGAATTAAATAATAAAAACTTTTAATCTATCAATTTGTAAAACTAATGTCTATCTATATGATCCATTGTTTATGTTAACTTCAAAAAAAATATGATATGCATGTTAACACAGTAGAAAGAAAAATACATGAATAATTTGCACAATGACAAATAACTAATGTAATAAGTTATTTAATTGCATAATTTATCTGGATAGATATATAAACTAATTGTATTTACTATTTATCATTAATGTGGAGACTATTTTAAATCAACTTTTTTTTATTATTTATCATACTTATATAAGTTATCCTATCTCTGTGTAAACTATCAAAATATTATATTGTTATGATTTTAAATTTAGATTTTGGCAAATTAATTAAAGTTTCATGCCATTATGATGTCGGTGAATATGCTTGGGGAATCAATCTATGTAACAGTTATATTCATTTATTTATTTTTTTTTTTTTTGTAGTTCTAGTAAACGGTCAAGAAATGAAATGAATAATCGTAATCCTGTATTTATGCAAGGTGTATCTGGTGTTACTGCTATTATTGATCAACCCAGATTGAGCAACATTCAAAGAAGAACTCAAGACTTATGTAATTGGAAAAGGTAAGAATGTGTGAAAATAATCATATTAAATATTAATAAAACTAATAAAAGATAGAATTACTAAGTATAAATAAAATATTTTTCTATTATATTTGATTATAAATAATAAAATAAATATATAACACTGGATAATCCAAGTATAATAATTAATAAGTTAAAATTTATGAAAAATGTAATTAAAATAATTCATGTATTAATTTACATTATAGGCTTTCATTCAGTAATGAGTATTCGACAAATTGAAAACTATGTCAAATATTTTTGTTATTTACAAATCTTAGTACAATACTTACATAATTATATGTTGAAAAATATATGTAAATTTGTAATATATTTTTCTTTGTATTATACTCAGTTTTTTATTTTGAAAATTGTTTAGATCTGGATTTCCTGGATCGCAGCCAGTGTCCATGGATATTCAGAATATGAAATTATTACATACAAAGCCTTACCGTGTTACGTGGAAAGCTGACGGTACTAGGTAATATAATATCTTAATTTTTTTTTAATTTATACTTTATTAAATAAAAATATAATATTATAATTTATAATTATTTGAAATATGTTTTACTTCATAGGTACTTAATGTTTATCCAAGGTGAACATGAGATATATTTTATTGATAGAGACAACAGTGTATTTGAAGTAGAGGGCTTGAAATTTTTACATAGAAAAAATCTCGATCATCACTTAAAAGATACTTTATTAGATGGGGTAAATAAACCTTAATCAGTATATTTTGTATAATTTAAATTTATATTCCATAAATCTTTATGTTTTAGGAAATGATTATTGATAAAGTTGACGGCCAAAATATACCTCGCTATTTAGTATATGATGTAGTTGCATTTGAAGGTTTTGATGTTGGTAAACAACCATTTTATCCTAATAGATGTATGCTAATTGAAGTAAGTATTAATTATACAATATGATATAACAAAATATTAGTTGACTTTCATTTTTAAATTTCGATTAAAATTAAAGAAACATGCATTTTTAAAATAACTTTAAATAGTTATTAGTGAATTAAATATTTTGTGAAGAGACATTTTTTTATTATTTTTATGAGATAATTATTAATAATTTCAAATTTTGAGTTGCCATGGTTCAAATCATTGAGAATCATAAACTGTATTAAGATATAATGTATTAATTCATGAGGAATAGTTAATAAAATTATAATTTATTTTTAGGTTGATATAATTAAACCCAGACATCAGGCTATCATGTGTGGTCGTTTAGACAAATCTCAAGAACCATTTAGTATTCGTTTGAAACAATTCTATGACATTAATGCCTCTGATAAATTGCTGGGAAATTTTAGCAAAAATTTATCTCATGAACCTGATGGTCTCATATTCCAACCATCAACTGACGTACTATTATATTTATCACATTTGGTAGCAATACATAGATTGCCAATAACTTATATTTAATTTTACACAGCCTTATGTAGCTGGTACGTGCCCTGAAGTTTTGAAATGGAAGCCATTGGAACTGAATTCTGTTGATTTTAAACTTAAAATTGTTACAGAAGGTGGAACTGGGTATTAATATATTGTGTAATCTATTTAAACATAAATTGAAAATAAATTAACAAATTTTGTACGTTTTAGAATATTAGAATCGAAAGTTGGATATTTGTATGTAGGTGGTAAATCAGATCCCTTTGCCAGAATAAAATATAATAAAGAACTTAAAAACATGGATGGAAAAATAATTGAATGCAAATTTGAAAATGGAAATTGGAAATTTATGCGAGAACGAACTGACAAATCGTTTCCAAATGCTCTCAAAACTGCAATAGGTATGTAATTATCAACATATTAATAAATTTCTTTCAAACAATTATTAACCAATTTTGTTTACAGCTATTTGCCACAGTATTGAAACACCTGTTACAAAAGATATTCTTTTAAAGTATATACAACAAGCTCCGCGTAGATGATGATATACTATACATAATAGGAAACGTAATTGCTTAATATGTTTCATGATTACTTAATTATGTATTTTATTCTGTATAGAATACAATTAATAAGTTAATATTATATTGATTAATATAAAACTGACAAATTTAAGTATATGTTAAAAATCATGTCCTTACAATGAATAAATATCAAATGCATAATTAACTGAATAATTTTTCTTAAATCATATACATCAAATGACACAACTAGAGGTATTACCATAATGTACCACCTCTCCTTAAATAAGGCAAGTTATTTTCTTTAATTATTTGCAATTTTTAAGGTAGTTGGTATATAAGAACACCAACAAAATTTACAAGAAAAAAATCTAGAAAAGACCCAACAAATGGCATAGAAATATACAATTGTACTATAATATTATAATATTCTATAAATACTAAATTTAAATAAGTTTAAACATGAATAAACATATAACATAATTCATTATCAACTTTATCAGTATATTATATAATATATAGTTGAAGTTATAATCTCTTTTTTTATTACTACTAATTATTTAAAAAATAAAAAAAGCACAATTTCTTACAATTTCTACTAGTTTTGATAATAGTATGACGGTATGTATTTGTGTTTATTCTACAGAGTAATAATAATAATGGTAATTCTCCCATCTTTAAAATATAGACCCTCTAGGCTTTAATTTTTATTCTGTAGAGTGTTGATATCCAGTAACGCCAAAATATATATTTACCTATGACAATTATCATAGGTGAATTTAACAGATAGAGGATTACCTTTGTCATTGAATGTACAAATTTACATTGACCTAATCTAAGTGAATGTCAAAATTGTATGTAAAGGTATCTAATGTCATAGGTAAAATTTTGGACTTTGGCGCCACTGTGGATATCCCATACATTTATTACCAAATAGCAGTCTTGTTCAGTATTAGAGTACTTGTATTTAAATAATTTATATCAATGTATTTTTGAAATACTTAAAAATACTTTTTATTTGTATTTTTATTCTAAAATACTAAATATTTTTTTCATTTTATTGTTTTACTCCAAGTTCCAAATACCAATATTTAAAAAATGTTAAACCATTCTAAAATTTGGTGTATTTATATCAAAAACATCTCGAAAACCTAAATATTTAATACCTACGTACACCAAAAACCGTTTTATTGAAAAAAAACTCGTATTCATACCGTTTTCGGTATGAGGGATTTGTTTTTGGACATCGAAACTTTATACGCATTATTGTCAGTAGTGTTGCCGAAATAGTTTACGAGCAAAAAACGCGAAATATTCGATTTTTTTTTGTTGATTTTATCGGCTTTCGTTACTCACTTTTTGACGATTTTGCCGTAAAAAACCAATTTTATGTTTTTTTAAGTGTGTAGATTGTACAAGAAGCTTCCTAAAATGTTCCAGCGTGCCAAGTAGTATATATATATAAAAAAAAAAATAAAAAATAATTATAACAAATACTCATAATAATTATAGTCGACGCACGGCTGGTGTACAAGACTGCAACTGCAGCTACTTAGCTATACAGAATGTAACAGATAGACTTGACCAGAAAAAAAAATATGCTACTTAAACGCACCTATGACAAAAATTATCAATATTATATGATGAGTAAATAATTTAAGAAATATACTCATGTTAACAAATGTTCAAAAATCACATTTTTAAAAAGTTATTACGTTCCAAATTAATTTAATCAAAAAATATTGAAATTTTAAAAAAATTCTAAAAAATAAGCTACTTAACTTCGATAAATCTTTTTACCATCATAATTGTTCTTATAATCAGATTCACAAGTTGGCTATTTTAAATTTATTTAAAAAAAATTTAAATTGATTTAAATTTTTTTATTTTCAGTACTAAAAAATAAATATAAAAAAATAATTTAGTTATACATGTAGCGCTAGGGTCTCTTAATGATAAATAAAAAAAAGATTAAAAATATTAATTAGAACAAAAGCTATTTCAAAGGTCAGTTCTATCTGTTAGTTAATAGTTAATAGTAAATAATTTGCATACGCATACACAGAAATACAGAATATGAAAATGATGATATAAAAATAATAGGTGGTAAAAATAAAATATAATCTTCCGCCGATTCATGTAATTTACAAGTATTTACGACCTGCAAAAGTACGTTAACACTAAAGATAATATAAAATCTAAAGCGTCAAAATGTATTTCTATTGCTGATAATATGTTATAATGTTTGTTTTTAACTAAATTTATTTAATTGTTTTAAGTATAATATTGTGTTATATGTTATTCCTAATGTTCCTATTAAAGAAACTATTTGTTTTTATATAATAATATAATAAGTATATCAACTCAAGCTATTTCGTTTTTAATTTTAAAATTTTTAGTCATATAGGGTATCAAGGACTTTTATAGAAAATTGTCTTGGATTGTATTTATTATAACTAATTATTAATAAATACCAAAAATAATTATGCAACAAAGTTATATGCGGCATGTGCACTACTAAGTTTATGTTTATTATTTTAAAATATTTTAGTGTGTGGAATTAGATGTGAAGTAGCAAAATCCCCTAATCTTAAGTCCTAAATTGACATAATTCCAAAATTGATACAATTAATGTTGTAATAATAATAAAACGTTATATACGTATATACGTTTTCAAATAGATCCGGTAGAGGTGATATCGAATACTGAATAGTATACGTATACCTATGTATTTTTATTGAAATTTAAGAAAACTGATATTTTTTTTTACTTATAGTATTATTTACTTATAGTATTTTGAAAACTATAATTATTTTTGAAAATAGATAATTCAAAGTTTTTTCAAAAAAAATGTCTTTATTATTTTTTTTCGCATATTTGAATGATAAAATATAAATTACTTATTATTCTGATACGAAATGTTTTTTGGTGATTTTTAATGATACAAGTGTGTGTGAAAATAATATATTTTTTTAAATGCTTAGTATTTAAAATAATTAGTTTCTTAAAAATTGATCGAATACCTATTATGCTATACTTTTATATAGGCGCATTTATTTCGTTTTGTCGAATCGTACTGTTATATAAATGTTAATACAATTTCTCTGTTTATACAAAAAATTACTGTTTTTTGTAAACACAACACCGACGGATACAATAAAATATAAACTAGGTATGAAGGTTGTAAATATCCGTGTTATATGGAACATGAATGTCATTAGTCAGATCTTACATAATATAATTAATAATACAAATTCAAAATTATATTTTACATAGCTATGTCGAAAAATAAATATTTTTTGAAAGCATTTCAGAAGAGGTTTGAACCCTCAAACCGTTCTGTATACGTGCCTGTACTGGTACCATATTTTCTAAAATTGTCTTCAAAGAACACTATTATAATTATAATATTATAGTAGGATTACTTTTAAATTATAAATATTGAAAAATATTAGTAAAATAAGGCTTTGGCTCTCTGGGGAGGATCTATCCTCTCGTTTTCCTCTTAATTACACTCTCGCTATGAAATCTAATTAAATATCACCGTGTGTTATCGTATTACGACTATTACATACCTTACCTACAATATTAAGTGAATAATAAGTCCGTAATAATTTTAATTTTCGCTCCAAATATAGGGCTGGGATTCGATCGTGTGTTTTATTTCATGTATGTATAGAGTTATTATATTATGTCCTTGCAAATCAATGAAGATAAGCCGGTACTTGATAATGTTTACTAAATACTGATAAGTGATAACAACAAAGTAACTACTAAATAATGTGTTAATTTTCAATATACTCAATTAGTTTATGTTTTTACTGTTGTAAGTACAAAAAAATAGATATATACTTGTTTATGACTGTTGTCTTAGAGGTTTAACTATCTTGCATTGAACATATAACTTCATTTTTCAGAAATATTTTCCAAAATGTCTTTCCCAGCAAAAACCTTTTTTAGATCATTTTCCACAAGCACTATACATTACGGAAAAAGGAATTTCAAAAACTTCATACTGTACAATCGAGGAACAAATCAGTTCAGAAAACAACAAGAAGAAAACCCTAATAAAGATTTTCAAGTTACAAGTATTTAAACAAATCAAATAAATTGTTTTACTTATGTTTGAATTATATTTAATATAATGTATAAATAATTGATATTACTGTCTAAAAATTAGATTATGGAATACGAGACACCACTGTCAGAGTTGGCCGAAAATTTATAACTGTCCAAGAAAAAATTCCAGATATTATTGTTCCGAATTTGGATAATTTCAATGTAAGTATTTGAATGTGGTCATGGATTAGTGTTGATGAAGAATAACTGTATATTACATATTATGAATTTCCTTTCAGTTAAAGCCATACGTGTCATACAGAGCTCCTGAAATTACTCAATCTGAATTTACAGCAAAAGATTTATTCAACGCTGTTTATCGCAAAAAGATTGTTGACGATTTTAAGAACAACAAGCTGAAAGAAAATTTTGAACCAATAGAACCTAGTGAAGAAGAATCATTAACACCTGAAAAAGCTAAGTTAAAAGCGAGGCAAACAGGCAGCGATATGTTCTCCCAAGGCAGATAAATGAAAACACTTTGTTTATTGGTAGATTTTTGTATACATGTTGTTTTATTTTTATTAAAAATTTAGTTGTAATATGGTTTTTACTATATATATGATGATTGATTGTTAAACTAAATTTTTTTTATACATCTTGATTGATGAATTGATTCTCAATTTTTGAATTTGCTTTTTTCTAATACACAGGGGTTGAAAAATACTTATCAAAAGACAACTTTATTTTATTTATTACATAAAAAATCAAATAGTTTAAAAATTTGTTTAGTTTTAAACGATTTTATTAAAATTTGTTCAAAGATTATACTTGGTCTTAAAGTAAAATTTAAAGGAACTTAATAATCTGACATAGGAAGTACTTAATTTCGTTTAAAAATTGGTTAATATTTTTAATTTTTTATACTTATAATAAAATTTTTGTTTTAAAAAATGAAAATGACGACCATTTTGATCAAACATAAAATCATAGTTTATTACTAATTATTAAAATGATTTTTTTTTTTAATGTAAAATCTATTTTAGACTTACCAACCTAGTTCTAGCTCTGACTATGTCTATGTATTGATTAAATAATTTTATATTTAATCAATGGTTGATGTTTCCCTATATTTACATTACCCATTGCCCTACACATGAAGTTTGTATTCGTTTATAGTAGCTATTAATCATTTTTAGTAATTTCTCTCACTTATACAAGTGTGATATGGCTACTAGCTAGTTTTAAATGTATTCTGTTTATCTACATTTCTAGTAAATCATATACAACTTTTAACGAACGTTTTGTTTTTAATGGTTTATGTACAATAAATGGCTCAATCAAGTAATATTGACAGTTCATCATTAATTGAAAATCTTTAGGTATTTTTTTTTTTTACTGCATAGCATAACAATTAAATCTGGTTGAGCTTTTGAGCTATATATTTAATATAAAATAAGTTTTGATACCTTTTTTTGAGTTAAATGATTTAAGTTTTAAATAAACCATTATTGTTTACTTTATCACATTAATGTATCATGATTTTAAGTTTAGCCACAAAATAAATGAAATCTAATGGGCTTAATCTATTCTGTGGTTCAGCTCTTGTTATAAGGTTTGGGTTCCATGTATAGATCTATTTATACGTATCAATACTTATATCCACTTATCCCATAAAAGATTAAAAGACTATTTTTAGTATTTTGTATCACAACTCACAGTTGCGTTTTGCATGTCATTTAATTTTATTTAAAACAACAATCGAAAAAAAAACATGCTGTATTTTGTACATTCATAAGTGTTTTCTTTAAATATATTAACATGATATAGAAATTAAGATTAATAATGTGATGATTTAATGATAGTGGGGCAGTTAAAAAAATTAAAATGCAGAGTTCGCCCAGGTAGATATTAGTTCACGGTCTAATGATGAGTACTTAGGGTAATGATTATAAAAGACTAATTGAAAAACTAGGTTGCTTCAGCAGTCAGCACCCTTAGGATTTCCATTGAAATTAGAATCAAAGTAGGTGTGTCAAAAAAAAATTCAAATTTATTTACTTTCATTTGGTACTATATCAAAACACTAACAAATAAGATTCATATTTTAAGCTATCACCATTGATTATAAATACTAGTATTTATAATCAATGCTATCACTCATTATTCTTTGTTAAATATTTAAGAGGCTACGAGCTTTAGAAGTTGAAAATTGTTTTTATTCACTCCATCTTACTACAGAAAATGCACTAGTCGGCTAACCTTATAATTCATCAAAACAAGTCTATAACACAGTACCGTGTCTATAGAAACTACAATATTCTAATCATACTATATGTATAGCCGTATATAGTAAGTATACGATTCACACCCGAGTGACCAATACGACGTACAAGGAGGTACCTTAAGACATCTTGGAATAATACGATTAAAAACCATTTATTTCACAAATTAGATTGTTTCGATTACAAATATACTCGTCGGTGAATTCTAATATGTACTTAAAACAAAAAACATAGTTATATAAAAAAAAAAAAATAAATAACCAACACAAATATGTCTAATATAGTAGTAAAAACATGATGTCTCGTCTAATGAATGTTGAGTACTTGAGTGTGTGTTGTATAAAATATACTTAATATCTGTGTGATAATAATTTTGTTCGCGTGGTCTTGGATCTAAAACAAAATATAATTTTCACATCAATGTCCTGATATCCAGTGTATCTAAAACACAACAATAACAAGAGAACCGCAATGTACAGATGTCAGATGTACATAAAGTCATAACTCATAATTAAGCAAGACCGTATACAGGAGGGAGTTACGGATTTACCCCCCCCTCCCCTTCAAAAGAATAAAATTTTTAAAATAAAAACTATTATTACAAACTTTATATATAAAATTGTACAACTACAGCTTATGTATAAGAAATATTTTAATAATTTATTGGTTTATTATATTATTGATTATTTGGTACCTAAAAGTAATGGTACGTATTTTCTTTCAAATTATAAACATTATAAACAATTTTATAAATTTTTTAATTTATCATTGTTTTAAAAATATTATTATTCTATTTTTCAATTTTAATTTTTTTAATATTTTAACAATATATGTATCATCGAATTATTAGATTAATATCAATAAATAAACTCATTATTTTATATTTATATGGATGTATTTATTGTTATATGGATGACGGGGCTATAACAAACCAGTACCTAACTTACTCTTAAATTAATGTTAATGAGTCAAAGTTGTTTAAAAATATTATCTAATTTAAATTTTAACCCAAAAATAGAGAATGCAATAAAAAAAAATTGTCACACATTCGTTGAAATTATTTTAAAAATTAAATTATTTTATGATTAATTATATGTAATATTAAATGTTTTATGCGGTGAAAAACCACAAATAAAATTCAGGTTTAATCATTCTACATATTTTGTGTTACCTATCTTTATCATTTAACACACTATACATAAATCGTAAATACAAATCCAGAAAAGAGACTAAAATAAAAAATCATTACATTAAAATACTAGTTTAATATTAATAATTATTAAGACTCAAAAATCATTTATTTAATTTTTGATTTAAAACCGTATTGGATACTGTCTACAATTCGATGTAAAATAATAGAAACAGCAAATAGCATATACCTATCAATATAATATATTATACACACCAACCAAACTTGACAGAACGTGAACTTAACCGGATTCCATTTGTTCTCCGAGTTCCGAAATAGTGTTTTCCGAGAGAGATTGTAGTCTTGGCGATGTCCACATTACGTCGTTGGCCGCCAACAAAGAACTACCCATAGGCACGTTTACCGTACTGCTGAGCTGTAAAACATATAAGAAATTACAAATTTAAACTTATAATAGAAATACTGTAATATATATATTAGTATTATATTATTAAATATAGTATAAACCTATACTAATATTGAATAATTCACAAGAATCAAAAATAAAAGTATGATTAGTTTGAAAGTTTTATGATAGGTTCCTATATATTATATATATTATTTAATTTTGATACAGGCGAATAATTAAAACAATATTTTTTGTAACTTAATAATATTACCTATTAACTATATATAGTATATCTATATAATTTTTTTTCATAATTTTTAATTCAATTTAAAACTGATCTCGCTGATCAAAATTGAACCAAGTTTGGCGTAAGTAATATATGTTGCATGTTTTGATACAAATATAACGAAGTGTACTGATTTAAAATAAATACCAGAAAATAAACAATAATAATTATATTGTATATAAATGTATAATTTGAAACCTATATCATTGTTATGATGGCATCGCTACCGAATGGCGTGGCATAAGAACGTACTCCGCCGAAAAAACATCGTAGGTATTACTGCTGTCAAAAGTTTATTCGTAATATAATACCATATAGTTGGAATAAAATCGACTCAAGTGATAATATATATATGTTATAGGTACTATTGCCTTTATCGTGTATTTGTCATTTGTGTATCCGTCTCAATTATTAGGTATTGTTTATCTTTATTATTATTATTATTATTATTATTATTATTATTATGGTTTCGCGTGTGACATTTAGTATCCTAAATATTATCTTATTTGTGTGTGAATACAGAACCAAATTTAAAGAGGGATGGAGGGAAGTTCACAAAATAGGATTTTTTAAGTTTAGTTTATATATATACCTATTGACTATTACCTACTATATTGTTAATTTAGTCTGTGAGTAATACATAACTGCATTTTGTAATTTAAAAGTAATCTATTGTTTTAATACAGAATATTAATTATTTTAATTATTTATTATATAAATCATATTTGTACCATATACACTCTTATATCTGACAACTACACTAAGGATGAGCCCAAGGCCTCCACATTCCTAAATCCGAAATTGCATCAAGTATTCAAGTGCATTATACCATTCATTAAATATATAATAAATATATGTATTTAATCAATGATCATACGTCTCCGTCCGATTAATACAAAATCAATTAAAGGCTATAACAATGTTATCCTTCGGTTGCTACGGTTATTTGTATTAGTGTTATTCCTATTTACTAAATATTATAATAGGTTATAGATACGTAGACTATAGTGAACTTATTAGTGCTAGTATAATGTGTTAAAGTTTATTTGAAATTATAAAAAAATATTATAATACATAATTTAAGAGTATAGATATAGGCACCGTATGCAAGGTGTAGTCGGTAATCGGTATTGTTAGCGCACATATATCATAATAATATGTAGAGCTATTGTAGGTTTGATCCACATACATAATAATTATTATGTCCATAGTTTTATTTTACAATAAAATATAGTAGGTACCTTAAATATTATTAAAAAAAAAAAAACTAAATTTTAAATCATCATTAATCTATTAACAGTAATATCTAGGTATATGAAAATGAAACTAATAAATTATCTCACATTTTCACAATATTACCAACCATACTAAATGTCATATCAGTAACTAATTTTATTTTATTTTATAAAATAGTTGAAATAAGTTTTTAACGTTATATGTTCCGTTATTATAAACATAACATAGTTGTTATTTTTATTTGTTTTGTAATATTTGAAAATAGTCTTTTGGTTTTGGTTACGATTTTCATTACCTATCTATAATAAGTTAACTCAATTGCACCAGTTATTATATAGGTACTACAGTCCAAACTGCAGTTTAATGTGTTTGTCGTACTAATATAATAAACTAAAAAGTGAATTTAGCATAAAAAGCGCTAACAAAATATATTTGTGAATTTTAAATATTTATAGTAATACATATTAAATAATCTGCTGAAAAAATACCTACTTATACATTAATATTATTATATACTGCATAAAATCAGTTAAAACTTTCATGATTAGGTATAAGATTGGACATTATTTCTGCAGAAATTATGTAATACAATAACTAATTGGATAAAAACAACTATTATTAAATATACATAAATACAAAAAAAGTTATTCAAGGGCATAAAATTAATTAACTTTATTCATATTTTCATTTTTATGACGAATAATAGTAATTAAGATGTGTACTTTATTTTTAACTTTTTCTATTCATCAAAAAATGAACCTTATAAGTTTTCAAATATCACCCAAATAACCATATTACTGCAGGTTTCTATAATATTGAACGACCTTGCTCAATGCCCACGCACTTACACTTCATCAAATACTTTGACCCTAAATATCGAAGAAACAGTTATGACAAAATATTTTCATACAAATCATGATATATGCAGTTTGTCTATTATTATTTTAACTAATATGATTATACAAATACCTATTCAATTAGTCGTCTCTCTCTCTTTTTTTTTTTTTTGTATACACAATTTACCTAGTAGAAAGTAATTACCAATATAGGAATAACTACAATACGTATTAACTTGTAAATAATATCTAATACAACTTTACAAGCATTGAAGCATAATAACTATAAGTAAATTATAAAAATAGGGTTTCCTTGTAATAAATTATTTTGTTTCTTATAAAACTTAATTCACTTTCATTTTTTTAACAAAAAAAATAAACAAATAATAAAATGATGATTTATTACATGGAATCCCTATTTTTATAATTTAATCTAAACCATTTAATCTCACTGTAACGACGTTATTTATTTTTCAAAATTATATCTACTATTTGTGATAAATTATTGGATTAGATATTAGTCATAAACTCATATTGATGAATTAGATTAATTTTTCAATTTCAATATTAAAATGTTAACCATAATTTTTTGCATGAATTCAACTATTTAAAAATAAAACATTTATAGTAGTTTTCTTGATTCGCTAACCTTGAATATGATATGGATAGATAATGATATTCACCTATCAATGTCCAATGTATATATTTAGTGAAAATTACACGTGTATACAATTTTTAAGCATTGCATAAGTAAAAAAAAAATGTTTGAAATAAAGATTTATTTTAATGAACTTGTTTGTTAAAAAACTACTATTCCACTATTTCAATATAAATGTCTAGACATTTATCTAGAAATTGAAATATTTATATTTGTTAACGTAAACAATCAATAGTTTTTGTATTAATATCATTGTATTTTAATAATGAAACTGTACAATTAAATGATTAATTAGTTATACATATAAGCTTTTTAAACGCCATTAATAATAATATTTAAAGATAGATTCAACACATATATTGGAGTAAGATGTAATTATGGCACAGACAGAACAACATTTCGGTCAAGGTTTTTCATTCTCGTCTAATTAAATGTGTATACATCTATTATATATTCCACAATTAATAAAAGTTTGTAAAAAGTACTTATAGGAATTATTTACATAAAAACTTATACAGATAATATAAAATATAAAATTATAAAAAATATTACTCAATTTTTATAAAACTGTTAATAATAAAATCTAAGAATGTTAATAATAGATGAAAATATAATTATTGCCGGTCAATCATTATACTTCTCACAAACTTTAATTTTCAAATGTCTATAAACGAATCAATGTGTTATAACTTATAACCACGTGAACAAAAATATGGTATTCATTATCTGAGTTCACATGACTAGTCCGTTAACCTCTTTCCTCTAATAAGTAAGTTTGTTTACTACTTTGATCTATGTAGGAATGCAATTTACTATTAAGACAATTAGAAGGTTAATAAAAACTAACTAAATACTTAGCTTTATTTATGTTACTATAAATATATTTTAATATTTTTCAAGAGTAATTAAATTTTGTTTAGGTACATAATTCATATGATAACTATATCTTTTATAAAATATAGGATGCTATAGCAATAAAATATTATAAAAGTATGTATAGAACACGGAAGTATTATATTTTATTATATCGTAATTTTATATAATCATTTCAAATTTTTATATATTAAACATTTATATATCAAGAACTGTAAAATAAATTATCCATTTCCGCGTCTACTTTAATGATTTTGAAAATAAATGTCAGGTGCACAGCTTCATAAGCTATTGTATAAGAAATTAATGTTTTCTGAATCAAATTCGGAGTATAAGATGAGTGAATAATATATAATACCCATTACCTGAAATTGTCGACAATATACAATCCTACTGCACACGCGTCATGACCTCAGGAGCGTCAATGTATAATATTTATCATATTGTTTAATGTAGAATGACCTGATTTTATTTCAGATAACTTTTTAAAACTATTATATTTATAAAATGAATGTTTAAAATATTTAAAGCCTAATTAATCCATTCAAATGTTATCATGTAGAACGACTAAACAAACGGTTTGTCAGATCACATTATTACAGTATTATTATACTCATTAGTCAGTGGCAGCAAAACTGCAGTTCAAGTTCGCTCTTTAAGCTACAGAAAATAAACAATACAAATTAGTGGTCGGCACTTAAATTTAATGATCACAGCGATTTTTTAAGAACAAAAAAAAAATCAGAAATATGTGGTCGAGTTTTTTGTTTTATATTAATATACAAGTACATATATTATTTAATATAGATTATCTATATAGATATAAGTCGGAGGCGTATAAGTAAATTCTGAGTAGCAAAATACATCTAATAGGATATAATATTACCGTCACGGTCATAAGTTAGATAACTATGTATCTTACTGATCGGTCGAAAAATAATCAGGTATGACAATAATAAATTATAATAGTCAATAAGTATTCCTACAAAAATCGTTATCCGCCAACTTCTGGGTCACTTAAAACGCAATTAGTGTGGTTATTACCTAGGTTTAGATGATATTGTGTGCCTTTGGATATATTATATTGTATTGATACGATAAAAAAAACTATATATATATATATATATATTATATTATGAGCGGTCACCTGTGAATAATTCTTGGAGAAGTTGTACTGCTGCCCGGATGTGCAGTACCAGTGGTGTTGCGGATCGGGCACCGACAGCCAATTGGCCTGGCCATCGAAGTCGTTGATTTGGCACGTGGCCATGGTGTGCGGCAACGATTGCCAGCTACCGTCCGATTGGAATTGCATCGCGCCGTGGCCGTGGCCATCACCACCGCCGCCGCCACCACCGTGTTGGGGCGAAGACAATTGTACAGTTTTGTTGTTGTACTGCAAAGACGGTTGACGGTGCGAGTGGTGCTGCCGCTTGTTGGCCGGTAAGTCGGCAACCGTCACGCCGCACTGACCGAACGCCGCTGCCGACGCCGCGGCGCCCTGCTTGTGCAACGCGGTCCGCTTGTGCTGAAGCAACCGCTGCTGCAACAGCTGCTGCTGGAGCCCGGACTTGTCCAGCGCATAACTGTCCGTGTAGTTGAACCGCTTAGCTATGGCTGCCGACGGCGACCTGGGCGGCACGTCCTTGCCGCACCGGTACTCGGCACCGGCCGCCTGTTTCCGGTTCGACGCCACCTGTTCGTCGTTGGGCAGACAGCTCTGGTACAGCATCTTGAGCGTCTCGTGTTCTTTTTGCACGCCACCGCATTCTTGCAACTGAAACAGTTTTCCGTTGCCGCCGACTGGCATGCGACCACCGTTGTATTGCTGCTGCAACTGAGGCGACCGGGGCGACGACGACTGCACGGCGTTGGCCACCGCCACGACAGCCGCGGCCATGACCGCCGAGTCGATCTGGTTCATCAGCCCATCGGACGCCCGTCTGCCCTCCCGGAAGCTGACCGGCGACATGCTGTCGGTGCGCGGCCGGACGCCGTCGCCCGCGGAGCTATGGTTGTGCGCCAAGAACGAGGCACGCCTGTCCCACGACGGTGGCGGACAGCTGTTGGCCGCTGCTGCCGCCGCCGCCGCCGCCGCCGCCGCCGTACAAATTGATGTGCAGTCCGCCGCATACTTCATTTCGTTGGCGCACGACGGTAGGCTGGACACCTGTAGGTCCGACTCGTACTGCTGCAGGTTGGCCGCGCACTGCAGGTGATCCGCAAGGTTCTGGCTGTGGCTCTTGATCACCGGGCCGCCGCCGGTCACGGGCGGGTAAGCCGCCGTCCGGTGCGACTGTTGCGTGGGGCTGGACGACGCGGCTGCGTCCTCCAGGTCTGTCTCGATGCCCTCGTCCGTCGACGTGGAGTACTGGGGCGCCATCATAGTCATGTGATCCAACCGGCTGTGGTAGCACATTTTCGAGCCGTCGTCGTGCGGTGCCATGTCGATTTTGTCCGGTTTGCAGCCCTTGAACTTAGGCAGCTGGGGCAGCTCTCTGAACGGCGGGTGTTGTTGTTGCGGCGACTTACACAGGTCGGCCAGATTGACGGAATGCTGCACTGCCCGGCCCTGGCTGTACGACCGCGGCCGATTGGACGGCGTGTGCCCGCTGTTCAGGTGTACGGCCGCGCTGGTTTTGGGCTGTTTCCACAGGTCGGGTTGCATGTACTGGTGCCCAGCCGGGCAGTCGATCGACGCCCGCTTGTTGGGGCTCGAGTGTCCGGTGAACAGTTGTGGCTGTTCGTACGAAAACAGTTTCTCCGACAGCCGCCGGTCCTGCAGATAGTGGCTGCTGTTCTCTTGCGACTGTTGTTGCTTGAGTTTCTCCAGCAGTAGGTAGTAAATGGCCGCGTAATGGTCGTATGTCCGATTCCTTAGCGACTGAAATGTTTTATGCACATATATAGTATTGTGTAGTATTATAATGATAGATCGTTGATGTCATTATAATTTACATATGCCGAGTTACATGAATGTTCACTAAGCGTTTAACGAGCCGTTAGCGCCCAAACGAATGATTAAAATTGTATTCATTCGTTAAACAACCTTTAAACGTTCAATAGTTTTATTGGGCCGTTAAAATATAGGTTACCAGCGCATTAAACTAATAGGCCGATTTCGGCTCTTTAATCATTAGATAATCCTACAGTTATCATGTGTACGTATCAGTAATAGATACATCGTCACCATAAACCTTATAGACGTATAGTACTTTTTTTGAGATAAACTTAAACTTCTACACAAATCTTGGTATCATGTTTAATACCAATATATTTTCATTGTTCGATTTATGCAACCCGAACGCGTTTGTAAAAATATTTAATGGTTCGATAAAACTATTCGTTAAATAAATTTAAAGTTCGGTTTCATGCAACCCGGCAATACTATTTTAAAAACGGTTTTCAACCACTTGACCAGAATACCAGATAGAAAAGATAATATCAAATTGTATATAAATCAGCTGAAATGATTATCAATTAATAATAATTAATATATTGGTAATCATTCGAATAGTTACAGAAATATTTTTAAAAAATACGTATATTTAGGCATTTGTGTATTGTATATAGATGAGGAAGTGGAACAAGTAAGTATACTTTTATTTTGCTATAAATTATACCACAGTGATATAAAAAAAAACTATTATTATTTTATTTGTCGAAAATATAAGTGTAACTAGTGTTAGTATATATTATGTAGTTTAAATCGGGGTGTGTCAATATCGATTACCGTTACTACCAAACCCATTGATCTTGAAATCGCTATAATGTTGGTTAGTGATGTCATCAATGTTTAATTCATGAACAAATTTATTATTCATATAGCTGAATGCTTCCATTAACGCTTGACTTGTTAACAGAGAAAATTAATGCCAAATACTATAGAAAACCCTTTAATACAACAAAGTTGTTGTTTTATTTCTTGTCCTTTGCTATTCCAAAATTGTTTTTGTGTATTAGATTTTTAACATATATAATACGTAAATAAATATTATATTTTAATAGATGAAAAGAAATGTCCTTTTAATAGGTATAGTTATAAACTTATAACTAATAAATCTAACCTGTCTAGTTCTTGTCGTATTTATATCTAAACTGCTCATGAACCGCAACACTTGATCATTAGGTTCAGCGGGCATTTCTGCAATTGTGCCCGGTAGAAGTCTCGGCGCTTCTTCTAACATCCAAGGATGCCTTTTTATCTGTTCGACTGTATACCTTTTATTTGGGTCTAATATGAGCATTTTACGTATCAATGATTCACAACCTGTAAAATTCATTAATATTTAATTGTATTATTACATATTCACATTTCACGTGTTGATATATTTAGTGTTCGTTTTTATTCCGACCAAGCGGTTCAGCAGTAGTGTAAAATTGATCGCTTTGCCGCTGATGGCAGTGACGTCATTGCATGTGCGTCATACCACGCGGGCAGACCGGGCACGGAGTGAAAATAAAACCTGGCGAAACTACTAGATTCTTGTATTTGAAAATTTATGACAAACCAACGCACAGTTACGTCATTACAATCGTTAAATTTGACGCACAGTTCATTTTTATGTATTCCTCTGAGACCACTGCCTTCAATTTATCACGTCGCATACATTATTATTTAATTATTTAAATCTTTAAGAAAAAAAACTACACACTTTTACTACTTATAAAAATGTTCAACAGATGAGGATTTTGATTCGGATAAATTTCGTGAATAGAAAATACTTTCAAGAACTGTAAACAAAAATGTGGGTTTAACCAACGATCCTCCGTAAACACTATACAGCATTTATGATACATCATCTCTGTTATTATATACATATACGTACAATACTAATATATAAGAGCAAATAAACAAATATTTATAGGGAGCTTAGTGTGATTTTTGTTGACTATATAGTCGTATGTATATATTATATATATAAGTATATTGGTCGTTTTCATACACACTTGAATGTATTATTATAATAGTTTTCATACTGTCTTATCAATTTATATGTGAAACAAAATTATCAATTAAATTTAGTATTAACCATTGCTAAAAAAATTTATTATTTATAAATGTATACATAAGGCTATAAATGTAGGTAATAGAAAAATAAAAACAAATTACTATCAAATATCAATGAAAATTGTAAAATTAGTAGTGTGAATGAGAAATGACTCTTATTTAATGTTCCGAATGCATATGGAATAAGGTATCAACTAAGTAAATCCTAAAACAAAATCATATATTTCACATAGCCCAAGTGCATCCCAGGTAATTTATAGTTACCAAGAGCCATAGTGCAATTATTTTGACTTGAACTTATTCTTAAAATGCTAGGTGTGTGCACTAATTGTTTTTGTTTTTTTCTAATTAGAAAAATATTTTATTTATTTTAGTATCTTGCTTATCATATATGTTATATACATATACCAATCATATTATTTTTGGAAATTAAAAATACGATTTCCCATAATGAAACTATAATTTACTCCTAAATGAGTGGAATTCATCCTTAGTTATTAGTTATTACCTACCGTTGAATAATAAAATGTAGTTTCCGTACAATGCTACAGTCGTTATTGTAAAAGTTATTTTTAAAATATTATAGTTTTAAAATTGAAGTATCAGAAAAATTTTCGGATTTGTACCTTAAAAGTTTTTAGCTGATTAATTTATCTTAATATTCGTATAGTTACTAACAGCTGCAGACCATGTATGTACTCAGTCTATTCAATGTAATTTGTCAATAACATTACGGACGCACTTGAATATAATTTGTCAATAAGACTGTAGACGCGCTCAGGCTATGAAAATTGTAAAAATTAAAAACGGAATGCACTCGGGATTTTCTTAAAATTATGGTAAAGTGTAGTGATATTTTAACTTAAATGGCGAGTACAGTGTACGCATTTACCTAGGATTATGACTTAGGTATAGGTTATTCTACGTCTAAATATTATTTATTATATAAAGTTAAGTTCAATAATTTTATATTAAAGTAAAACTATGAAAAACATCTCAGCTAGATACTTTATACTATTTGCTCCTGTATGATTATAGGAATCAAATTATATATGAATTAATAGATACATACATTTTAATGTAGGTACTATACAATGTAAATAATTTAATGTATATAATTTAATGTAGGTACCTACAATGACTATTAGGTATTACCTTATGAGAATTAATAACTAACAAGTAACGATAAGAAATATGTGTAGTCAATTTAAATGTCTACAATTTGTAACTAATGGATAAATACAAAAAAATATATTTCAAACGGTAAAACTGAAAATAAGCAACGTTATACAGCCATTTGAAAAATAACTGTAGGAAATTATATAAATGCTATGTACAGTGTTTTTTGGGTCAATTCGATAATATTTATTACATATTTGCTCCATTGATTTCTTACTCGTGAATTTTTTAAATCAAGCTCAACTCAACAGTGCCAGTTCAAATTTTCGTCACGCACTTACTCCACGATTGTAGTTTGTAATCATAAACAAATCTGAACGAATCAAAATAAAAAAAAAAAAAAAGAGATTTTCCCGAAAAAAAATTACAAGATGTTAAGTATAACGTATTATTAGATAAATTGTATATAATCGTTATTTACCAGTGCTCATAAAGTATGGTATACGAAATCGTCCAGATAAAACTCTATCTCTGAGCGAATGCAGCGTGCTTCCGTCGAATGGCAGTGCTCCACAAACCAATACGTACAAAACTACTCCCATACTCTGAAAAATAATTTTTAACAAAAATAAAATTATAAATATAACAAAAACAATAGCTTTAAAATAAATGGATAACAATAATTAATCTGATATAAATAAAATTAATTGTACATATAATTATTATTACTGCAGTATTAACAATAATACAAGTGTTATAATCCATTTTTGATTAAAATCTACACCATGAATATTTTACTATCTATGTCTAAATGTCTAATGTATAAAAATAATAATTCGAAACATTTACCCAAACATCAATCTCGGGACCATAATATTTTTTGCCTTCGAAAACTTCAGGAGCAGCGTAAGGGGGTGATCCACACCAAGTAGCCAACTGTTCGCCAGGTGTAAAATAATTACTAAATCCAAAGTCAGCGATTTTTATATTCATATTAGCATCAAGTAGTAAATTTTCCGCCTATACAAAAATGTATTCATCAATTTTATCCTAAAAATGGGTTGTGTTTTTTTTTTATCAAACAATTTCTTACTTTTAAGTCTCTGTGTACAACGTGCCTGTTGTGACAATACTCAACCGCCGATAGTATTTGCCAAAACTTTTTTCTTGCAGCTGCTTCAGTCATTCGACCGTACTTGGCAATGTAATCTATACAAATATAAATATATTATGTACTACAGAATGAATTTAATTAATTTCAAATTGAGATAAAATAAAACTATGAAAATATTATATTTCTATTAACTATTTGAATACGTATAAAAATTACCTAATATTAAATATCCATAATAATTTAATCGTAATATAATTAAATGACTAAAAATAGTATAGAACCCATACTGTCTAGTACCTATACTTTAGGTCATAACTTATTTTAAAAGTTTACAAGTACAAATCTATGGTAATCGAATATAAAGATAACAAAATATGTTCAGTTGTTTTTTAACTAAATATTACGAAAAAATTACATTAAAGTAGTTAGAAAATGTTGTTTTTAAATCAAACTAAGTAGGTATTTATACATCGTATACCATAAAAAAGATATTTATGTAATAACAAAACCATATTTAATTCATAATATTTAAGTTAATATGTTTGTAATGATTTACCCAGACAGGGTAAGTAATCTTATGCGAATAAAACAGCATAGCTTTGTAGAATACTATTGCTATATTTATCCGAAATTATTTTATTTATATTATCAATAAAATAAATTAACATAAAATATTATATATGAGTAAATTTTATCTATACGATCATGATGGTATCTATACATCAACCACGTATTCAGGATCAATTTTCGGGGGGGGGGGGGGGGGTAAAATATTTATAATACATAAATTAAAAATAAATTATAAAGTTTATAGTTAGTTAGTTTCTACTTTAGAAATTTTTAGGGGGGTTGATCTAACCCTCCCTGTATACGGGCTTACTATATATTATTAAGATAGCTACCGGTTCCAATATCATGCTTATACACGTAATATAAGGTTATGCTGGTATATTTAAATTACAGATCACTTATTAATCCAGCTGATATATTTCACTTAAAAACTTCTTTATTATTTACATTTTATGATGAAAAAATCAATATTATAACAGTTATGTCATAGTAAATACATTATAGAGACTAAGCGTCGAGTATATTTTCGTATAAAAAAAATACAATTATAATATTATGTTTTATAGTACTTTTATTACCAGATGAAGTAACTATTGTTTTACAAACAATACATTTATCTATTGTGATTGTATCATACCTAGTATTGTATATATATTTATGTACATAAATACATAAATATGAATATTACATTTGATTATCAAAGTGAATGTACTATTATAGTTGATAGTTTTGTATAGCGTGAGACCACGAGCGACCACAGGAAGTTGACAGTTAAAGTATAAAAAAGTTCTATGGTGTACTTGTCATTAATATTAAGCTTAGAACTTAGCTAGACTATTCCCGATCAATAGAAATAAATACTAAATAGATAACGAATTTACTTATTCCCTTTATATTTAATTTCAATTTTTTTTTTTTTTAAACGTTGTTTGTGTTCTGAGGTAATAAATTAGAAAACAATAATACATTATTGCGACAAATATGTCTTCTGAACCTAACTCGTCTTACTACAATATTTAATTTTATACCAAAGTTAAATATCTATAGAGCTTTTAAAATATAGTTGTATGTAAAAATACGTAATTGATATTATGTGTTAAGATTTTCCAAAATTATTAAATAGTTTATATAGTCTATATTTCTATACCCTATAATATAGTTATAAAGAATAATATATGACTATATAGCATTACATTAAAACGAATTACATAAATAGTCAAAATTATTAACTATAAAAATATTTCTACTACATTTTTTTAAGACGTACTTTCTTAGTATTGGAATGAAATTTATTGAAAAGTAAAATAAAGTTATAATTTTCAATTTTAGTTAAATCAACATGGTTTTTTTTTTATTAAAACTACCAACAACACGTATATAAATTTTGAGTACAAATTATAAGAACAAACAAATATTAAAACAATACTGACATGAAATTATTGCTCATGACTACGACCTAATTAACAAATAAATATTTTTGACCTAATATTTTTTTTTTTTAAATAACATATGTTTATATTAAACAAGATGATCTCTCGTTCCAGTCGTTTCACTTATAGATTCTATATATTACAAAATGAAATGTTATGGTTTTTGCATTCTATAAAATAGTTATAGAATCATTATTATTTTTTTATTCACGATTACTCTCATACAAAAGAAGTATGAATGTACAAATAGAAAAGTGCAGTTTTAAACATAATTGACTATTGTAGTATTGATGGTTATTTAAAATAATTTGAATATTATTTCATTTCTATAGTTCAAAAATGTATAACGTATTATATTTTTATTTTTTCTTCCAACTATAATGATAAAAACGGCTTAAAGTAGGTAACAAACAATATGAAAACATAGTATGTTGCGCAGCATAAATATATTTTTTTTTTACTAAAGTATCGGAGAAAAACTTATTTTAACGAGTTTGTCATTCAGTTAAAAATGTATAACTTAATACACAGTATAATATATCTACTGTTAATAATACACATTTTAAAAAGAATTAACGAAAAGCATGAAAATAATAAATACCTATATATAATGTACGAATTTTAACAGTGAAGCTATTGATAATTATATATATACTTAGACGTTTTTTTGTTCATTGACGACTATTATCATTTTTTTTCGTTCAATTAATATTCCAAAAATGTTTAAAGAAGGTGTTCAAAATTTTAAGTAAAATGCATGAAATTAACCTATGAACTAGGAAGTATATAATACTGCAAGTTGTCTCGTGTGTTTGTTAAACTTTATTGGTATTCTCATCTATTCGCCTTTGTCTCTTGTAACTATTTGAATACTTAATGAAAATGAGTAATTTTTTAAAATATTTACATAAATTAGCTCTATAAATTGTCTATTTATCAGGTTTTGAAGAAAACAAATATTTTTAATTTATTGTTTTGTGTCTAAGTAAACCAAAACTACTGTATATAAAGTATAATAGAAAGTTATGTTTTTCTAACTAAAGAGTAATAATCAAAAATATAAAAAAATTTTAAAAAAGTATGATCCAAAGTCGCATTTTAAATGTTAGTACCTATTAAAAAAATAAATATTGATGGACATAAACGTTATAAAATAATCTGTATAGGTATATTTAGAAGTTCGCATGTATATATACTATCAAACAGCATGGCCATTTAATTGGTGCGGTGTGTCGCCATTTTCATCACCTACTTACTACATTATAGTGCCAAAAACATTCCTGTATTGACCTGCTGAACTTATGTTAAAAAAATCGATAAACCGTGCACAAATAAAAAAAATAATTTCTCATTCTTTCGAAGTTAAGAAAGGATATACAATTTTTCTAATACTGTTATTTATAGATTATATACGTGATATCTTCACATGAAACATTAATACCATCATTCGATTGGGCTGTGTTCAACAGCTTATTATAAGCGAAGTTAATAAATGTTTCTATATATTATAATATTTCCTGGCTGTCGTTAGGAAAATTTTAGAAGGGTACGTAATTCGAAAAATGTATGTACATAATATATATTATATATTATTTTTTTTTCTTCTCCCTTCTTTATTTACAAGTGATATATTATGTAATTAGGTTCATATAAAGCAAACCATAATGAGTATATAACTCATACCGTATAGGTATTAATTTTTATATATTATATAGGTTTAATATAATTATTGATTAGTTTTTCTGTTTAGTAGTTGTATAAGGTTTAATGCATCGAATAACTCGTAGTGTATAGTGATTAATATTAGTTTGGACAAAAATCAAAAAGTAATTAAATTATGCTATCGCGTTACTTAAAAACTCGTACGTCTTCGGAGGTATCGAATATAGTATATAATGTATATATTATTATGTATACATACAAACGCTATTTATAATAATAGGTAATATCAATGGTTATATAGCAAAAGAGTCTTAGTGATATTTTTCAATCGGTTAAAAAATATTTTGTTGTGATTTTAATATTTTTCTATTTTGGTGATGAACAATAACTGTTTTTACGCAAAATATACTTTTTTTATTTGTATGTTCTCTATATAAGTATTTATTTAGTATATATACTCATATAATATTTATTTAGGACAGGTGGTATAATCTGTATCCGGTATTTTCGATATTTGAGAACATCGCTATACCGTGAATTGGTAATTGTCGTTGTTACCGACTATTGTATGGTATTTCATGCTAAAGTAATTGGAAAAATAACGAATTCATGGAGTCTATCATCGATATAAAGTAGCGTACAAATCTATATTATACTCGGAAAATCTATTTTTTATGTATAGTTTATATATACCATTTACAGACATAAATTTTCTGTATAACTATACTTTGTAAAATACAATATGGTTGACCGCCACGACTGCAGAAGGGTTATGAAACTCTGATCGAGAACAGTAAGATTATAGAACCTTTTTTATACAAAACCCTTTCTATTTTTATAAGAGTTCTGACCCCCTCCTCCAGCGGACAACGGTATTAAAAAACATTTTAACACTACATTTTTTTTTTCAAAACAATAACATTACAAACACAATTATTAAAATAAACACCAAGCATTTTTCTAGGTTCGAATAACTGTTATATAGGTTCACCGAAAACACTATATTATATTTATTATATTATACCATCTATATGACCAGCAATGCCGCAGTTGATACAGATAGTAAACAAATTCCGGATATCAGGTATTGAAATTTAAAATACCGACAGCCCTACTTTATAAATACATGTATACGTATATATATATATATATATACATGTACATCGTAATCGCGGCAGTGCATTTCGTATCGCATCGGCCGTCATCGACAACGCTGTGTGTGCGCGGGACGGGAAAAACGCAACACACCGACGGCTGTTGTACGTTACACTTTCGGGGTCGACGCATTATTGTGTGCCGCGGTGGCGTGGGCGTGCAGAGCAACCGGCGGCGGCGGTGCGTTGAAGCCGGTCGCCACCGCTCGCACGCGATCAATATAAGCTCTCTATAGTACGCGTCGCTATCCGCGTAGTACGCGCTCTCTTTAGTTGCCGTTTCATATTATTATACAAATAAGCGGGCTGGCGGGCGAGCGGGCGCTTGCGCGCGTAAGTTGTATGTGTGTATGTGTGTACGATTGTCGCTAGATCGCTCGATCGCTCGCTCGCTCACTGGCTGGCTTGCTGCCCAACCCTCCCGCACCGCCTTCCTTGTTCGACGACGACGATGCGCGACCACCACTGTGGCCCCCGCGTTATCCGTACCAAAAGCTCCCGTCTTACACCTCGCCACTGCCACCGCCGACTGCGCATTTTACACTTTCACCGTGATATGCAATTTATAATATATATATATATATATATATCAATAAGTAATAACATTATATTATACAGAGCGATTATTTTAATTTTAATATTTGTTTGAACAGTAGATTTTTATTTAATCGTTGAACAGGTCCATAATATGTAAAAAAAAAAAAAAAGTAGGGTGGTACGAAACGCGATTTTACGCTCCGAAATCTGTGTAGCACTACTGTGATATCATCAATTGCCTTTTAATTATCATATTATATAAATTCAATAATTGTTATCTATACATAAGTATCACGAACACGTCATTTAATACACGGTAATTGTTTACCATCATTACAATAAATATAAATAATTATTATCTAAAAAAAAGCCGCTGTAATTAAAAATTATAATTTAAAAATTCATCTTAAGCGTGGATAAAAAAATTTGTTTTAAAAAAAATTAGATTTGAGACTTTGTGATTACACTAAACCGTGTGAAAATATTTGTTTAAAAACATAATATTTAGAGAAAAAGGATGTAGTTCACTTTTAAAAGATCACCCTGTGTATGCGTTAAACCATGCAACACACGCACAATACGCATATTAGAGATGCGGTGAATACATAAATATACATATTTTTTTTATCCGTTATGCAAAATGAGTTAGTTTCTTTCCCGACGTCAAAATTATTATTATTATTTAGTTTACGCTATATCTCTACACGATAAACCGTTGACTTTTATGTTTTTCGATATTTTCCAATATTATGTAATATATAGAACAAATAATACCATATTTTTAAGCGTATGTGATATAGTTTTTCCATTATAGAATCCACGGGAAACCAAAATAAACGAATTTCTTAGCAATAACTTTAACAATTTATTTTTAAATAATGTTGATGTGATTGAAACTACAAAATCATTGATTCTAATCGTTTTTAGGTATACTTAACATTTTATAATTTTTTTACCAAGTACCATTTTACATACTTGAAATATTTTTCTATTTATTTTAAATGCATAAAATACCTTTAAAAAGTACTATCAATCT
Organism: Rhopalosiphum nymphaeae; assembly: GCA_036289425.1. Lineage (NCBI taxonomy): Eukaryota > Metazoa > Arthropoda > Insecta > Hemiptera > Aphididae > Rhopalosiphum > Rhopalosiphum nymphaeae. The sequence goes on along the minus strand of JAZAQC010000006.1, from coordinate 47,004,083 downwards.
TTTTATCTTTTATTAATACTTGTTCAGACGATGAAAAAACTCCATAACTTGTATAATATAGGTATATTAATTAAATTTAGTAGAGTTATCTAATTTTTTATTTAATGGTTTAGAATTTAAAAACTATGTATAATATATATATATTATGTAAAATAGATAGTTTTGAGAATTAATATTAAAATTTTATTCAACCTTATTTAAAACCTAAACATAATTATGTACAATGTTGTTAAGTATTTAATTAATACGTACTGTCTTAATATTTGAGTAGAATAATATTACAAATGTGTACTATACTATCCTATAGATACATTGCTTAACTTAAAATTTAAAAGTTTCAAACAGTTAAGACACAAAGTGCATATTAATGTTAAAGGTAGTAATTTAAAAAATTATATTATATATTGTACATGAATTACACTTGAAATAAATTCTTAAACTCAAGAAACTATTAATGCCACCGGGAATATCATATATTTTCAACCTCGTAGGATTATTTATTATAGGTACAAGAAAATTTGAAAGTACATTTTAATATTTTCATAATATAAAATTAACATTTTAAACAGGATTTACATTTCAACTAAAATAATAAAACAATAATTAAATCATAGCATAATTATAATATCAAACAATCGTTTTAAATCTCATGATAGAGTAGATACAGTAAATAATAAGAAATAAATCCTTTTAATATTCAAGGTTTTGTTAAATAACAACTTATAGTTTTTATTTAAGCTTTCGCAATTCACGGTTGTTTTCCAAATACCCATTAACAATAAAGACTTGGTTTTTTTCTTGTAAATTTGAATTAGTGTTATTTGAAAACTGTATGCTAATTATAGATCACTATAATGAATATTTGAGTCATAGCATAATGAAAACACAATACTCATATTTGTTCAGGGTGGTTATCTAACCACCAGGTTATTTAACCAGTTGTTTATTAATATATAAAATGCCTTCCTTTTTATTATTACCATTAACATAGAAAGTATATGACCTAGTTAATTAAAATAGTATTAAAAAGTAAAAATCTCTATACTTTTATCAAATTAATAATAAATTATTTATGAGTTAAATGATATTAGTAAAATAATTTATTGTTTATTATAATATGTTATAAAATACTTAGATAAATATTAAATAATTAATTTAAAATAAGAAATTTAAATCCTTATATTCCAGAAAATCTTTAAAAAAATATATATAAATATTCATCCCTATAATTCTTAAAATTTTAAAACTAATAAATAGTAATAAATAATTCATTAAAAAAATTTATAAAATATTTGTGTGCATTGTCTAATGTCAAAATTATAGTTACTTACCAAATATTTCTCCTTGACTGGCATATTCTGAAATAATATATATCATATCTTTCGATTCCATAACCTATTTATAACAAAAATTATATCAATTTAAATTTATATTTCTTTTAATAATAATAAGAATATATAATTTACAATTCTAACTATCTTAATTATTTAACTACACCGATAACTTCGTTTTACGTAAATGTATAATCATCTATAAATAGGTACTATACTACTATAGGTTACTAACATTTAAATAATTACATAGATGATTATACTTAGTTATAAAAATTATAATTTCATAGAAAATTAGGTAGTATTTTTTAGTTTATAATTTGTGAATAACGTGTATGATACGAGTACCTATATAATACACAATAATAATTTTAATTTGTACCTATTATGCATTTTAAATACCTACTTAACTAAATTATGATCTCATAGCTTATTAGCAGAGTTACAAAAATTTTTAAATAATTTAAACATTAAATATTTTATATTTAAATGAAATTTTAACAGAGTTATAACAATCCATTCTACTTATATTAAAAAATTGGTTATTGTGATTTTCTCTGAAGACCTTTTTTCAGTCGTAATAAGTTTAATCAACCTACTTGTATATAATACAGTGCTTTTTCTGTGTTCTAAGAAATACAATTATAATCTGTCTTAGTCATTTTAGTAATAAATTAAATTTGAAATAATATATAATATTGACTTTCATAAGTACCTTTAAGATATATTACCTAAAGAATGTAAATTAAAATGTTAATCACTACACAAAGTTTTATTAAAATGTATTATTACTATACTTCAATGACTACAGTTTAGTATATTTTAAATATTAAAATCATACTTGTACAGTTGTACATGAAGACATGCAGTAAAGAATGAAAGCATACATCTTAATACGATAAGTGTTTATACAATAATAAATAAATAATTTTTCTTGTAAAAGAAAAATTAAAAAGGAAGACAATTGTGTATTTCTATGACATACATTAAGTATCAAGTGAGTCACTGTTATGGGCAAGGGTGTCTGCGCAGAGGAAAATAGGAGCAATTGCCCCCTACTCCCTTGATTTTTTTAAGTTAATTTTAAAATGCAAAATGATAAATTTAAAAATATGATAGAAGAAATAAATATTTTTTATATTAATTTAGTTGAGGAGTGTATGTTATGGTATAATGTGTGGAAATAGAAAAACACAAGTCAAAGTAACATTAAGAATATAAATTGTAGGTATATGTCTTTTATATAAAGCAAATGTATATCCAACTGTCCATACTACTTTAACTATTGCATTAACTTAACCAGTTACTTCTTATTCAGTAGAAAGAAAATTTAGTACACTGCATAGAATAAAAACTTGGACAAGAAATACTATTGGTGATAATCGCCTTCATGGTTTTATGCATGATAGTTGTACATAAAAAGTTTGTAATAAATCATACATTTGACACATTTGATACAAAATTTTTTATTATTTTTTTTATACAGTATAATATCAATATGTGAATACAGGTATACACAATATATTTATATTTTGATAATATGTTTTAAACAAGATTATTTACTATAATTATATTAAAGTTATATTTGATTTTAAGTAAAAATAAATAAATTTTCTAAATGGTTTGGTAGTATAGAAGCTAGGAACATTTAACATAACTTAAAATTATCAAATCAATGGTGACATTTTATTTATTAAATAAAAATGAATTTGTTAATTTAAAATTGCCTAGTATTAATTTTAATTAACTAGACTAAGTTCTAACTATATCTACACATAATTAATAATTAATAATTAAATAATTACGATCCCTACCTATATGAGAGAACACATGTCACAAACAATATTTATCAGTTTATCACTAATCAGATAATTAAAAAAAAATTTTAAAAATTTAAATATTTTCCCTTTTCTTAAAAATTTTTAAGGGGTGCCCTTGGTTATAAGAGTGTTAAATTTGAATTCGATGATATATCAATGTGTATCCAAAAATGATTCTGAGCTAAAATAGTCTGTCAACCTATATTATTAAGTATATTTTATGATAAATATATTTTTTGTATAGATATTAATGTAATTTATTTTACTTATAATATTATGGTAAGTTGTTATAATTTTTTCCAAAATTAATGCGTTTATTAAATAATCGTAGGTATAGTAATTTATATTTATACAATATGGTATATTATATTACCATATCAACTTATATAAGTCAAAATTTAAGAAAATATCTTTCTAAAAATACTGTAGAATACCTAAAATAGGTATCTTAAAATTTAAAATAAATATTATTACTATTATTATTATTACTTTAACGAAAATATTTTATAAAAATTTTATTTTTTGAATATTACTACTTTTTAATTACCTATTGTATAATATAATATGGTTTTTTAAAAAATCAGATACCAAAAAACAATAAATTAAAAAAGGTAGGCAAGTGGGTACTGCTCTGATGTGCATTAGGTGTCGAATGGTTCATTATCGTCTATAGGTGTGTTAAATTTGAATTCAATGATATATTAATATATACGAAAAATGATTTCGTGAACGGAAACGGTCCGCCTATATTATAACTAAATGTCTAACTGTCCAAGTATATTTCGTAATATGTTATTTTGTAAATAGTTATTGCCTATGGTAGATTGATATACATTTTTCTCGTATAATAAAGTATTTAACTATTATACATTTACAACATATTATAAAAATGTACACTTGAAATTTAATTTTATCTTTCTGTAATTACGAAATACCGTAAAACAACAAAAATAGATTCATAGTATAAATAGATAATAATATCTTAAAATGAATCAAAAATGTAATTTTGTATAATAAAATTCATAATGATATAATATACGTAAACATTTTATGTTCCCACGAATAATGTTTTTAAATTATAACAAAATAATTTACAATGTTATTTAAGCAATTAATTTAGTCAAAATTTGAACATAAAATGTGTACATGAAATAGCTTTTGCATATTAGATTTAGATTGTATAGTGTATCAGTATAAAATATTAATAAGGAATCTTGTATTAAATTTTCAAAACTTAAATGTAAAAAGAAAGGTTTTTATGAATTTCTAACTACAAAATAGTTGTTACTTTTTTACGATTTTGACAAATTTCATCAAAATTCTTATTTTTAATATTTTTATACAAGTATAAGAAAAAATTACATTGAATCTTGTATTACATTTTTAAGAATTTTGACCTATTAAATAATATTTTATCAACATTTAAAAAAAAAACTAAAAAAAATTTAAAATTTGGCATGCCTATAAATAGTTAGCTCAAAATGAGTTGAAAGATTCTGAAAATATTATCATATAAACATTTTGATATAATTTCAAGTATCTACAATTATTCGTTTTTTAATTACAACAAAAAAAACTGTTTAGAAAAAAATAATTATTATATGGATTAGATTAGCTTAGGTTGATTTAATGTTGTAAAAATTTGATCTTCAAAATGCTCATGAAAAATTAATTTCCTGTAGAATTTTTTTTTATACATAGATTGAAAAACTTATAAACAAAAATATTTCATGTATCTATTTCTAACTACAAAATACCTAACTTCTATTTTTCGATATTTTCACGAATTTTGTTGAAAATCTAAATTTAAATTCTTATAAAATAATATCGAGACTATAAGTTTTCGATATTTTTTAATTTGGAAATGAACCACTTATTAGGAACTTTGTATTACTTTTTCAAGCATTTTACATATCCATAATTTTTTTATTAACATTTATAAAAAGAAAAAATAAAGAAAATTTTATTACAAATACTTGGTGAAAATTCAAGGTTTTGTGACTATTCGTTTTTAAATTATAACAAAATAAAGAAATCAATTTATTCAAAATCTAATTTAGTATAAAAATTGCCGGTTTTCCTTTAATTTTTCTTTACATAAAATATAAACCTTATGTTTGACCTCTATAAAGTACAAACTATATTCAATTTGCTATCTAAAATCACCCTCAAGTTTAATTGAAGCATTTTATTGACAACTTATGGTGCACTTAAACACAAAAAACATCATTGTAAAATCCATACATACATTGCACAGAATCTTAAACAATAAGAACATTTATTTGAGAACCTCACATTATTTTAAGAAATAGATTTCCATTTTATTTTACTCACTTGATATAGTTTAATGATGTGAGGATGGTCCAGCTGTTTCATAATATCTACTTCACGATGAACCTTTTCCAGATTAACTGCATCCAATTTCCTTTTATCGATCATTTTTATAGCAACCTGAAAAAAAACCAAATAAAATAAGTCATCAATATATATATATATATATATACTCAAACATTTTTCAAACGAATAATAACTATCATGTACATAGTGTCATAGCTTATAAAATTCTTAATTTTAATTTTAAATATGTGAATTTTTTCAATACCTAATTTAAATAAAATAAAATATAAATGTCAGTACCGCGGTTATCTATTAGATAACCGTGATCAGTACTGTGTATTCAAAATTAAGCAATGAATACACCTAATATTATTTTTATTACTCAATATTTTTTTATTTTACTTTTCCACTTCCAATAAATTTAACTAAATGATGTTACATAATTTGATATACAATATCTTGTGTATTATTATATATTATATAATTATATAACTGACAAAATGCATATTACAGTTTATCATTATTAAGATGTAACAATACATTTAAATCAATTTATAATGTACTTATTATTTAATCATAAACCTTAATTAACTTTAATTTTAAATTTTATTTATTTACAATAGGTATATTCAATTTTGGTTTGTAGTACGTACTTACTACTTTATATTAGTTTATACCATTGTAGATATACCTGTAGATATTCGCTTCTATCATTAAAACTATTTATAACTGATCATAATACTAAATACAAATTAAATGATAGGTATTCAATTTCATTTGGATATTTTATACATTTTAAATAATAATACACGTACAGCAAGAATACCACTCACGGAAAATAGAATACATTTTAATATTTATTTTAACCTTATATTATCTTACTTTTGACTCTTTTGAGCCTTATGTTTTTTATCATTAAATTATATATGTGTCATTATTAATCTAAAATATATAACAAGTATATGTATACATATTTAATTTATTTAATGAACAAATTAAAAAAATCTTATTCGGTTGTAACTGAATATTTTGTTAAGATTTTTAATAGGTTATAGGTATACTATCTTGTGGTTAGACTGTATACAAAAGATATGAACAATATAATAATAGATAATTTTAGATTCAATGTAGTTCAAACCTCATAAATAAATACCTAGTGTGGGTTGAAATAATATCCCCACATACCTATACAGTATACATATAATGCACTCTGGTCCCGGTTAGTGTACGTCAACATTCCAAATAAGTATGCTACGTTAAGAAAACTCTGGCATCATTACCAAAATAAAATACTTACAAAAAAAATGTATATGTATATTTTTAACTTTGAAAAATAAAAATGTTACTGTACAAATCACGAGGTTTAAATGACATGTAATTTAAGTAATATCCAATACATTTATAAACGAATCAAAATCTAAAAATAAAATTATTAATTTATCTCCAAAATTTAGAATTGGCAACATTCTATTTTACATTTTTATAATTGAAAAACAAATTCAATTTATTCATACACTAAGCACTACTACGGTACTACAGTTAAAATTACAATTATACAACGGTTATTACGGTTATGATTGTAAACTTTTATTTAATACTTACGTTTACATTTGTAATAGTTATTACTTTAGTTAAAATTACATTTAAAATACCATATACTTGTAGTATACATTTTTTTGCTTTTATATCATAAATAAAACATCCGAAATAAAATGTAATTAGCTTATGATCTAATTTAAACAACGTGTTAAACAAACTAAAAGATATATTAGGATTTACCTATATTATATTATTATTTATTATTATCTAATCTTCTTCGCGAATAATTTCAATAACTATGACAGTGATTTTTAACTTTATAGGTATCTCCAGATATGCTACAAGATTTGATCAAAAATTAAATAATAATAGTAAAAAAAAAGTTGTAAAGAGTTATTAGTGCTCTGTCGTGAAAATTTTTATAAAGAAGACAATGTGAATTGCTTAAAAAAAATTTCGAAAGTCACTGATAATCTAAATGATACCAAACTTTCTCAAGTATGGTAAAATCAAATTATTTTACTTTTATTTTATTTTTATTTTAAATTATATAGACATAATATGATATCAGAAAAAATGTTACGTATTTCTAAATTATAAATTATAATTTCTATATATTTTTTGATTGAAATCACTTAATATTGTAAAGTAATTATAGTTAAGTACTAAAAAAACTATTTAAAATTTAAATACGTTTTATTATAATATGGTGTTTAGGTATTTACAAACCAAAAGCTTGAAAAATTCAATGAAATTCTTCGTTCATACAACCCTTAACAAAAAACTTTCATATTTTGTAGAATGTGGAAGGCTTAAACGATACACATACATAAGTTCTATATTCATAAACAAATAGTGGCGATTTGGCGATTTACATAGTGTTATTATATATTTAGAAATGTTTTTTATGCCACGCGTATACCACGAGCATATATACGCTCGTATGTATAAAATCGTAACTTTTACGTCACTCGATCAAATGTCTCACATTCTAAACGACCAATGTCATGGATTCGATTTATTGATTACGTGATTTTTAGCATACCAAAAAAATAAATATAAAAATTCATAAATTATAAAAAATAATATGTCATTATATTTACTATTTCACCAAATTAAATTGAATTAAATTAATGAACCTAATGTCTAAATAAAAACTATGTTTATCAATAAAATATTATTATTTACAGAAAAAATAGGTACTCCCAATTTACGGGCTCTTATTTCATCTGACTCCCTAATACACTATTTTTGCTACTGCCGTAACCAGCTTATGTGCTAGTATCTAAACTACAAGTTTTATGACCATTATTGTTTATATGTATTCCTAATAATCAACACATTTTGAACGTTGTACTATTATTATAGTTTTTCTTCAAATATCGAGAATAATCATTCATTATTAATTTCAATTATATGATGTGAAATTAAAATTTAATATCAAATTTCTTACTTATTATTGAATGAAATTTGTAAATAATTGACATTTTATTTTATTTTTTCATCTATTGTCCACATTATACATAAAAATATCTATAGGTATTATATAATAATATATATATATAAATAACAAAGCACTTAATACTAAAAAATAGGTACATAATATACCTATAATAAAACAATAAATTGTATTAAAACCGATTATATAGATTTTACATAACATACCTATCATAATCTTTACTTAATGTAATATTACCTATATTATGATCTATGTCATATGTGTTTAAATATTACATAAAAAAATAGTTTTTACTATAAACCCAAATAATTTTTAATAACCTATTATTAGTACGATAAACGATAATAATAATTTTTTTTTTATATTTTTTTTTATCCATAATCAAATATTTTGATTTATAAAAGTTCTAAATCTTAGTAAATAGAAATAAGTTCCATAAAAATATTTTCTAAAAATGTTTAAGAAAAATTATTTGGTCCAAAAAGATGAAAAAACTCGTTATGAACTTCGTGCTTTATCTCTTTTTAATATTGTTGTTGATTAGACTAGTAATATTGACCGTATGCTTTTATGCTTATAGTTATAAGTATTATACCGGGAACTCATGTTTACATATTACTGAAAACTACATAAATATAGCTAAGAGGCAACACAAATCCATGCCCCCTTACTTAATACTTTTATCATAATTTTGTAAATCTCCGAAACAAAATATAAGTTTAAGATTAAAATAAAAGATTTTTGACGAAACTATAAAATATAAAAACAATTGCCGTATGTTTAAAACAAAATAATGCTTTGATATTTTCCCTTATCTTAAATAATTTAGTCAAACCTGTGTGGCTATGTAAATATTAATTTTATAATGTAAGCAAAAATATTAATTCCACATTTAAACAAAAAAAATAACAATATAAAACGCAATAAAACGTATAAGACTAAAGTCTAAAATACGTTGGGAAAAAAAATATTTACTGCAGTTTTATTATAGACTGAAATATTGTACTATACATACAGATTGATTTTTTTTTTATCATAAACCAGACGTTAAGTATCTTAGGAAAAACATGATTTAAAAAAAAATATACTATTAGTATTTAATTTTTTTCTTGTTAAAATAATGTTGAATAATCGTCGAGACTTAAGTTTAATGATTTTACTAAGTAAGCTAAAACAGTTTTTGTTTTATCAGAATTTATTATTATCATTTTTAATGTTTACATTTTCTATGATATTGCATTATTGCCTGATTCATGATAAACAATTATACCTTTTATATATTATATTTGTTTTAAATGTTTTTAAGGTAAGTATATTTAATTATAAAGAAAATTAAATTCAACAATAATTAAAAGTAAATAGTTATATTTTACGTTTAATATATTTTAGGTGTAATAAAAAAATACACTAAGTACCTACCTAGTTTATTACTCTCTAAATTTTTTTTTTAATATATATTTAAGTATTTATTGTAATATACCATGATATTAAATATAATTTTCACCATTTAAAAAACAACAAAATTTTGCGTACCTACAGCATTCTTTTTATTTTTTACTAGTGGCTGTCTCTATACAGCTTCTCTTATATCTTAATTAATTTAATTTATACTACTTTAGTATTATAGTATTACCTATACAAGTGTGTATTAACGATGATGAATAATATTTTCCTCTAGGGACAATTTTGTAGTATGGCCGTAAAAATATGTTACAGATACCTACTCCTATAATAAATTATTTTTTTAATATCGGTAAATACTAAATGCTTGTGAGAATAGAATAGCACCATCATTAAAATTCAACCAATGTTATTTTATGAAATTTAGTAGGTACTAAAAATTCCAATCCGTATTTCCCTATTTATACTTATATATAAAATTAGTTGAGTAAATTAAAAATTCATATTAACCATACAAAAAAAAGAAAATATAAGCTCTTGTTATATTTAAAAAAAGAAAAGAGAAGGAATTCATTTTATAATTGACTTTTTAAATTTTGTTTTAAATAATAAAACTGTTTATAAATAGTGCTTTAAGCACAAACGTCTATTTATTTTAGTATACTTATATGTTAGGCTACCTACCTGCGTATTTTTTAAATGAACAAGTTCCACAATAATGCACTAGGCACTTTATAATAATTAATTTTTACAATTATTAAAGTCATGTATTATTATATTATTATAAAATGCATAGATATTATATAAATTCATATACTACAGACTTAAGTTAATTAAAATATGTTTTGATTAATTGATGCATATTTAAATTATAATTTCTCAAGTAGATGTTAATATATAAGCATATAGCCAATACAGGTAACCTTTAAAAACGTAATAATATCAACAAAGTTTAAAAAATAAGTTGTGCGTTAATTCACTAAATATTATTTTTTAAATGTGAATTATACTGGATTGTGTACCTAATTCATATATTTACCTATTATAAATGGGTTTATATTATCCACCTTTATTTTCTTCTATAGTAACAAATTAAATTTTAGATTACCTATATGCGATAGCGAATATAATTATTGATTGTACAATGAAATATGGTGTTTTTAGAACACACTTTTTATATTAATATCATTATTGGAAATTAGCAACAAAACATATTGCAAAATTCGAAAATATTTAAATTTTAGTTATGAATAATTTGTAACTTTGTGAGCTTCCGGTATTATTTTAAATAATTTATTAGTATTCTTTGAGAAAAGGTAGGAAATCAAATAAAAAGAATTGTTCATTTTTTGTTTCATTATGTATAATATAATAGGTATACACTTTTTAATATGTTACACTTAAAATCCGATAAATAGACTTTATAGTTTGTAGCTAATATTATGCATGAAAATAATAATTAATAATAAGATATTTATTTATTTTTAATACCAGCACATTAAAAAAAATTAATTGATTTGTTTAGCCAAATAAAATATATTTATTTGACAACTTTATTATTGATATTATTTATTATATTTTATTTCTACTATTATAGTATTATTCGTTCATTAGTATTACTAAAGTATATCAAATGCAACATGTATGCATGTCATTATATTATGCATATAAGTGCATAATAAAAGGTATAAGATTGAACTGTAAATATACATTATATATACATAACTAGCACTGAGTGTCTACGACATAACGCTCTGATTTTATTTTAAAGCACCTTTAAAAACCACCCACGCATTTAAATCACTACCTACAATAGGAACAATAAACGTAAGCATTGAGTATAATATACTCTATACTATATTCTATGGACTAAATAAGTAGGTACACATGACGTACCTACCTACCTATATGCGTGTCATGCGATTATAATGACGGAAATGAACCATTTAATAATGGTAAAAAATACTTTGTAGAGCGAATAAAACAATAATAGGATCACCATCGTCCACTCGCGCGTGCGGTATGTGTAACATAACATATTAGGTTATATACGTAATATAATATAACTATAGAAGCGCAATTTAAATTTCACTGGTGGACTTCTCCTCAATTCCTACATCATCCTGACTATTATATATTCTAATAAGTATATAACTACAAAAACTCTTATATTATACAGAGTGATCACCCCCATTTATTCATTTAATAATACATTTATTCAAATTCTGATATTTGAATTTTTAAGTGTACTTAAAAATCTTATTTTAAAATTCTTGAGATTTTTTGTACTGTAAGTACTTAGGAGTTCTATAATGACGATACAGACTTCTTTTTTAGAACCCTATTTTATTTTCTAGATAATTTTTTGAAAATGTTGGTAGATTCATAGGTACAAATAGTGTTTGAAATTTTGGAGAGCTGTAGCTCAGTTCTATACTGAATTTCAAATGTATATGTAGTTAAATCATTAGTTTTTGGGGTGGCTAGCCCCTCTCCTAAGCCCCGCCCTATTTACGTCTATGTGTATCTAATTAAAAATGGTTTTATACAAATAAATTTTATTATACTTTAACCATTTTTTGTAAATAACAACAATATTTCAAAAATTAGAAAATACAATCTTAAAAATTATACTTAAAAATTTCAAAGATTAAATTTATGAATAAAACTACATTATTTAAGAAAAAGGAGTTGAGTATGAGTGATAAATCATTCTATATTAATTATACATTATACATAGGAAGTAGGTACCTTATATCTATATGCGTTTAATAACATTTTTCCTAGCTCCAGCACTTTTTTTAATTATTATTATGTTATTGATGTTATTGTTAACGACCGGAGAACATAATTGATAAATGTAAATGCACAATACCCCTCAAGGTTGTAGTGTGTATAAGTAATTTTTTCGTCTTTTAGATTTTGTATTATATACAAATTCATGTTTTCATTCTCATAGATGTTAAGTATTGTAAACACATGTTCTGAAAAATATCAGATACATAGTGCATAGAATTGTATTGTGCCATTATGCGGTATATATTTTTGAATTATCTAAAAATATATAAATAGACATAAAGATCCTCAGTCTCCCACAACCTCCCCCCTCCCCCCCCCCAAAAAAAAATAAATAACTTAAAAATATTAAAAATGTGTCCAAATTTGTGGCGGTATAAACGGATTATCGTTTAAACCTAATGGCTAGTACCTCCCAATCGTGATATATTATTATTATTATTATTATTATCATATTAACGAATATAGAGCAAACGCGTGTAAAGTGATGTGCTTATATTGTCCACTTGCCTCGCTTCTGACCAGTCGGTGCGTGGCCAACCGGACCTCGGCAAAGTTGCCTTTGCCAATGCGCCGGTCGATGGTATAGAACCCGATAGTGTCCGGTTTGCAGTCCATCGTCGCGTGTCGCCGGTGGCCGGTGGTGTGGATCCGCAGTGCAGCAGTTATGCAGCCCTGTTGCGGGGGACGGCGATTGAACGTCCGGTGGTCGCGGGAAAACGCGACGCGGACGGCACGGCGCTACTGCTACCGCCGATGCTACGGCGATAGCCCGACGCGGTCCGCATGACGGCCAGTTGCTATTATACACAATATCGTGACAATATATTATCCTATGATGGTTGTGACAATGTTGCCCGGCATGCGATACGGCATGAGCGGCCGATATAGCGTCGGCGGCAGCGGCGGCGGGACCGGGACGGGACCGTAATAATATTATGAATGCGCTGAGGCGCGGATCACCGGCAGTGCTCTGCGGTGGCCGGCTGACGCGCGCGCCAGTACCGCTTTCGCGTATGCCCGTCGTCGTCCCCGCCGGCGCGCCTCCGTGACGTCAAAGCGCGATGGCCTGGCGCTGTGCGGCGGAAAGTGCAACTATAATACGCGTTTGCGGCGGCGGTGGCAGCGGTCAGGTAATCGGTGTGCGTCTTCTCGGATACCCAGAAAATTGAATTATAGACACCACTTAACCGCTCTATAGGTAGATATTTATGCAATTTATATAACCATACCACAGAAAAGTCTGAAACACTAGACTTATTGCAGCTGTATAGCGGAAAAAGTACTAACGGAGAAATATCTCACAAAAAAATTCACTTTAGAAAAAAATTTACAAATCATAACAAAGTATTGTAATAATAGTAATAAAATTCTCCGTTTCATTTTCCACATTTTAGGCTTCAAAAATTTAATTATACAACCTTTTTGTTTCTTTATTGTTGTTCAAGTTTAATTTGTACAATGTAATTTAAATGATACAAAGAGGTAGGTATCCAGCAATATAAATTATATAGGTAAACTTCAAATCTATCAGCGTTTTTGAATTTGTATCAATAGCTGTGTTATAAGAATGATTGTCATTCGGATGAACTTCTTTCCATAGTCAAATTTTCGAATAACATCTGCGGTACATCCCGCGGTTTATAATTATAGATACCTAGTATTATAAATTTAATATTACAGTATTTGAGCGGTTATTATAGACACTATAGAGTAGTAGGATCAACAGATTTAATACCGTTTACTCCGAATATATTTATTTTCTTTACATTGAATACTATACCTACCAATATAATAACCACGCGTTTGAACTGTTTAGAGTGTTTACCTACCTTGAGTTGAGTTAAGGTTTTTTTAACGGTTTTCTCTGTGTCATATACATATAGAGGGTCGGCTTTAGGTTTTTTGCCACTCTAGGAAAATCTAATTTACGCAGCACCTATTTAATAGTTCATTTTTTGGAGAGTATAAGGGGTATATAAAATAAAGACTTTCGTTTTAAACAATAAATCCTTATTGTTTTTATTAAAAAAAAAAGTTTTAAACGACCTCAGTGTTTTTTATAAAATACCTACAGGGTTAAAAAATAATAATAATTAAAATAAATATTATGAAAATAGAACAAATCATTATACAATACTTTACAGTATCATACGCATTAACAATACGTTTTAATTATTAATTGAAAAAATATAAATACAAAATTAAAAATATAATAAATCAAACTAATTTTGCGAGCCTTTTTGTGTACAAAATCAATCAATAAATTTTTAAACTCAGGATTTTTCATCACTTTTTCTTCAACAGAAATATTACAGTAAAATTACTTAACCTTTTTTAATTGACAGAAGACTTTTTAATTTGGAAAAACTCCGTTCGCTTGTATCATCCGATACAGGCATTGTTAAAATAATACGAAGTGCTACAGCTGCGTTTGGTACAAAATTGTCATTATTTATAATACGCTGTATTTCCAATGAGGTATTATTGGGTTTTAATAATTCGGATATTATATTGTTACTAACTCTTACTAACTAAGATATTACGATTATTATGGTGCATCATTAATAAACGAGATAGTATTATTATATATTTTTTTGTATTTTATATTTCATGTTTTTCATTCGAAATTAGTCGCTTTAGGCGGCTGCCTATTTATGCGCTGGTCCTGTATATGTATAGATATAATATAGACTTATAAACTACTGAACCATTTTCAATAAAAGTTATGTCAGTAGATTCTTTAAGACTTTGTAGCTCGTTCCTCGTATTTCAACCTCTATAATGAATAGCTTATACAAAAATTCTATTCCAGCTCAAAGGTCGAACCTTTTTTTATTTATATAATTTATAGGATTGTCGTTAGTTACAAATAATAAAATAATTAGGTAGATATTATGATTGAATATAATTTTCTATGCGACTGTGCTGTATTATATTTTGTTATCTAAGCTAATAGTCATTCTATATAATTGTAAAATTGTGTAACAGTTGCTAAACATAAAAGACAAAGTTAAGCCCGGATTAATATAATTTTGGGTCCGGGGCCAAACAATTTTAGTGGCCCATAATCATAATCAAAATATAGGTGACCCACAAATAAAAATATTTCAGACAAAAAAAAAATTATATGTATAAATTTATTTCTTACTTTTTTAAATACAAAAGTAAAAATTTTATTTGTATAAGTAATTGTAAATATTTCATTTGATATACGAAATATACTACTATTATTATATTCGAATATTTTTGATTTAATAAAAAAAAAACGTATTATTTGCCAAGGGCTCACTATTGTTTGACATCCGTTGTGGGCCCGA
Source organism: Rhopalosiphum nymphaeae (assembly GCA_036289425.1). NCBI lineage: Eukaryota > Metazoa > Arthropoda > Insecta > Hemiptera > Aphididae > Rhopalosiphum > Rhopalosiphum nymphaeae. Next base: position 46,988,080 of record JAZAQC010000006.1, on the reverse strand, counting down.
GGCCATGGCCGCTCCTGCCCCCTCCCTTAATCTGGGCTTGGACAAAATGTATGGTTAAGTTTTAAATCCTTAAGAAAATAAAAATACTCTACTGATCTTCACAAAAAAACCTAAGAATATTTCAACTGAAGCAAAACTTAATGAATGATCAATAAACGATCGGCTAATACCTAAGTAGCCATCTATAATAGGTTATAGGTAATAATTAAAGATATTATGTATTATTCGGGTTATATTCAAAATCTAAATGACGCATACCTATATAGTATGTAAATTCATAAATATTGATCAATTAACATTAAATGTTGCACACTTACGAAATTTTAATAACGAAATGTCAAATACTCAAAAAAACTGTATTTATATTATTATATTTTAAGTTTCCACTTCTCCCTTACAAATAGAAACTAGGGACAACCCTACTGTAAAGGATTATAGATATATTAAATTTGAGTTCAATGATTTATCATTGCATATACAAAATATAAAGTAGGTACAGTGTGCTTAATACATTTTTTTCTTAACATCGTATATATGTCAAAGTATTATTATTATAGCTGAATCCGGTTTAGCTTGTGAAACAAAAAATAAAAAAAATTAGATAACCACCCTGATATAGGTACAGTATATAGGTATGTGTTAAGCCTCAAAATGTGCTTCGTACTTGTATTAAATTTTAGTTAGTGCCTACCTTATATGATACAAGTTATATTAAATGTTCAAGCTTTTAAACCGTGTACATTTTTAATCTAATTTTTTAAAAAAATAATGTAAAATATTATTTTTACCTCTCAAAACTCAAAAGTAACATAACTAGATTCAATTTTCTAGTTTTGATCAGAAATGATCATCTTTCTTCTCTTTTATCGAATTTATTTATATATGATATTATTTATTTAATTAACTATTCTAAAATATCTTATTTTTTGTTGACGATGCGAAAATGTTTGATGTCATAAATTCACACTCTTTGATGTCGAAGATCTGCAGAATGATTTAATAAACTTTAATATCTGGTGCATACATAATGGTCTTCCCTTTAATATTAATAAATGTCGAACAATTATTTTTTCTAAAAAACACGCTAACGTCGCTAACTTGATTTTTAACTATTTATCTAAATATTCTAAATATTATTCTCAATCGTACAAATCTTGTAAAAGACCTTAGTATTAATATAGTACCTTTAGAATCTCGACGACGCCGAGAGAACAAACTGCTCTCCCATGATTTTGTTGTGTTATAACTATATAGGTTATATAGGTATATCATAGTGAAGATTTTTTCGAGAAAAAAAAATGACTGGTAATTGTTTATGTGTATGCAAGTAAACCAATTTGTAAGACCTCCCCCGACAAAATCCAAAGTGCGGCTTGGTACACCAACACAAATACCAGTACCATACTTGTGTAATCTAAATGTAACCGCGTAAACTCATGTTAATAGAAGTGGACACAGATGTAGTATAAAAATAAATTTGTTATCAATAGCTAAACGTTTTAATAATTACCATGATAAAATATATATGTATTTTGTCATGAATTCAACTATATAAAATAGTGTAAATAGCTGATATATATTGGATACTACTAGGTATTGTTTTAATTTTACTATTTTTAGAGCAGAATTGTTTTTAACAACTGTTTGATCACCAGTAAAATATATCTATTAGTAGATACTAAGTAGGTACCTGATCTTTCACTGAGTACCTACACAGCTTCCTACAAGGCGCGAGGTCGGTCATGAAAATTGAAAATTGCGAGTACCTACTGAAAATTTACAATATTAAAATACCATAATTGACAATAATATGCAAAATTTCAATTAAATCATTGGAGACCAACTATGCGTTTAATATGGTCTCATATTTTTTTTATAAGCATCAAATATATTATTTCCCGGTCAAATTGTAATTTTTTGATGATTGCAAATATATGTCAAAAAATAAGAAAAAGATCGATGTGACATACACAGTCGACCAATAAAGAAACTAAGTATACTAAGACTGAGTAAAACTTATCAGTTATCACCAAACATGTTATAAGGGTTGAATTTAATATCTTTATGAAGAATCTTTTATGATATACAATGCATTTTATAGTCTATATACTACAATTTAAATACTCAGAAATATGAAGCATTTATTTTAGATACAATTTACTTTTTTTCAAATTTTAGTCAATTTTTTTATTTTTTAATAATAGAGGTAAAATATATCTCATCTTCAATTTCTTATAACCAGTTTAGCAAAATAATACAAAATATTATTTTTGTTTAAACTATTTTGTTATAACTTATAAGTTAATATAATAAAAAACAATTTAGGTTATATAATTTCCTAAAATTATCTGTTATCAAATCAGTTTATTACAGACGAGTTACACATAAATATAACTGAAACAAAAACCTAACACATGATGTACAAAATATTTTGTAAGGTAAACAAATACAATTTTTAAGTTTTGAAACAAATAAGTATTGTAAGTACATCAAAAAAAAAAAATGTTAATATTGACGCGTTAACCACCAACTTGAATAACTCACAAATTTAACTTTGTGGCCAGGTTTTTAGTTGCCCTCAAAATATAATTATCATTTTTAAATAAGCGAAACAAACTTGAACGTACAAACTTAACAAAAGAAAAAAATGTAATGACCTTTTTAAATTAACAATCATTTACACAATATTTGCCGAAAAAGAAATATTTCAAGTGACATAGTCACCATTTTAAATTAAAGTTTTTTGTTTTGTTTTTTCAAGAAGAAAGAGTAATTTTAACATTGTTTCTTAATATATATATATATATATATATATACACAAATTACATACATAAATAATTACTATGATATATAAAAATTTATCGAAGAATATTAACGAATTCTGTAGAATTTTTTTCTGTGGAATGAAAAAAATTCATAATTTATTACAAAATATGATAAGTTGTCAAACACAAATTATGCTTATTCATAATAATATTTGGCAAAAATTTCATATGTCCCCAACAACACCACTGTTATCTCGTTTGTATTCCAAAATGTTTGATCTACCATTGATTTTCTCTTTTTCGACATCTTGCCAAGCTGAAAAAAATAAAAAAATAAAATAAATATTATATCATATTTTAACAGTTTATAGTACTGTATATTGTTGTTTGGTATAAAAAAACATAAACATTCAAAAATTTAGAAAACGCCATACAGTATAACCTGAGGGAAAATTTTTTTTACTTATTGATAAACCATACATGGTCGTCCAAAAAGAATTACTATTAAATGTAACTGTTCAACTTTAGATTTAATACTAATAATGGAAATAATACATACAAATCAAAATCAAAAATCCTTTAATTATAATATTTATGGGTCTTATTTTATTTAAAAAAACGCAGTTAATAATATATTGTACCATATGAATTTTTTTTAAATTATAAAATTATATAATTATTATAAATTAAAAATGCTATTCAATTGAATTACCTTGTTTGATGAACAATATCACTTCTTTATAGTTGTACTCTATAGGCATAGGAATTGGTACTGGGGGTGAATAATCATTACCGCTATCACACAGTAAATTTTGGTCAATTTCAAATCCAAAAGACAGGCTTGTATCCACCTCATACTTATTATACATAATTGGGCTTTGTTTTTTCTTTGACGGTACACGCACAGTAAGCGAGGCACTCTGTGGGGGGATCGCTGCAGGAACTTTGTTTAAAACGGCAGTCTTTTTAGCGGTCTCAATATCCGCTTTCTGGGGTTCATGCACTATATATGTGACATGCACATCCCCATTGATACATTCATTATCGTAATTTGCATTACTCACTATACTATCAGCATTTCGTTGTGGTAATGCAACAGTAACTGTTGGTATTGACTCTTCAGAAGTGCTAACTACACAAGCTGGTTTAGTCAAATCAGTTTTAGGAGCATCTTTGTATGATGGCTGTTTAGAAGGTGTAGACGAGGCAGGTAAAGAGTGTACAGAATCTAAATCTGAGTTATCTTCAGATTTATCAGAATGATGCATTGAAGATGTAGATTTCCTTCTTTTTTTGTTTTTTACACTTTTAGGTTGTGTGTACTGTGACAATAAATATGAGTCATGAGGAGGAAAATTACTAGTGGTTGCATTTAATTTATTTTGTGATTTCTGTTTTTTTCTCCTTTGTTTATTGGTAACCAACAAAAAATCAGCAGAATCAGTATCTTGTGATTCTGATGATAATACATCAAGTCTCTGTTCAGTAGAAGCAAACTTTTTAGAAGATTGGTTTTGTTTAGGTACTTTTTTTTTACTTTTTTTACTACTTTTAATTGATTTAGACTCATCGTCTGAACTATCCATATGTTGAAAGACTGTTGTAGATACTTCTTCAACACTATTATACTTGGTTATTTTCATTTTACCATTTTTTGGTCTACCACAATCATCATCAGAACCTTTCCCATTTCGACTTTTTATTTTATTTTTAGTCTTGCTACCTTTATTTTTTTTATTATCACTACTTTTATCTCCAATGAACTTTAAGATTTCATCAATATTTTTGTCTCCTCGATATCCTTGAATATCTTCTGAACGAACAACTTCATCTTTCTAAAATTTATAAAAATTAAATATTTTAATAACATTTTAATATAAAATTAGTTATTAGACAAACCTTCTTTAATTCCTTTTTTTGTTTATTTCTTTTTAGTGCAGTATTACTAGTATCTTCAGTATTGTTTCTCTAGAAAAATAAATTTGATTTTAACAGATATATTGGTTTATCTATTAGTAATTATTCATTACTATAACTTTGTAATTAAATTATATAGTTTCTTGAAATTATATTTTTATCAAGATTAAATCAAAACATTATCTTTTCTAAATGTAAGAAAATTAATTTACATACAGTTTACTTGGATGTTAAAGCAAAATATTTATTCAAAATATATGTAAAAAAAAAATTATATACTTTAAAATTAAACATACCCTATTATTATTATATGCAGTCTGTAATCCTAGGTTATCTGAAACATTGTAAAAAATTTAAAATATAAAATGAAACAAGTAAAGAAAAATCATATTACAATAAAATAATCCTAACTGTACAAAATCTAAATAATTTTTTATTATTAATTGCTCAATTTTTATAAAAACAATAACCATTTATTGTATAATAAAATAAAATAATTATTAAAATTTCAAAAAAAAAATTTAATAGTCTGTAAAATTGAATAATAATAATAAAAAAAAAGATGTAAAAAAAATATTACCTATTTTTAATAAATTCATAGGAAATCTAAATATTGTATTAGAAACATTTTCATATATACCACTTTAAAAGAATACAAAATAGTTTTTAATAAACTTTCTTTTTAAATAAATTGAAGTTATTTAATTTTAATCCTTACCATACACCACCAGCATAAGACAATTTATTAATAAAATTATAAATAATTTTAATTGATTGCAATTATAAAAAAAAACAAAAACCACTTTAAGCAATTATAATTAAAGCAAAAATTAAATAGTTTTAATTCTTGAATAAGTGATTTGTTAATCCTACAAATATGTGCACAGCAATGTTGACATCAAGTCAGCTAAAATGTCTATTTTATCATGAAAAAATGATATGATTTATTAATACTTATTAACCACAAAATTGACTAAATCAATTTAATAAGTTATAACTTATAAGTGTTACTTTTTACTTGAATTTTTATAAACCAAATGATAGCTTTTTTTTTTAAATAGTATAATAGAATTAAAGCAAAAATAATATACACTAAATACTGTTTAATGTAAGTAAGAATTTGTCAAAAGTCATGTCAGTAGATTTTAAAGTGTGCTCCATGATAGTGTTGGTTCAAGTAAAAGTGAACTTAAATTTCAACTAAAGAAAATATATTTATATTGTTTTTTTCTAAATATCATATTGTCTCATTTTAATTTTGATCTTACGTCCATGGAAACAAGAATACTGTAACTCAGTACATAATTCATATTTTTTAATGTCATCCATTTTTCTGATTTAAAGATTTTTTTAGTTCGTGCATACAACACAAGTTACATTTTTTTTTTATAAATACCTCTATGACATCAAATTTAGAATAATTAAAATTTTTTGTTATTTTAGGATATTAACTTCTAAATCTGAAATTTACAAGATGAGAGCTATTTAAAATTGATTTTTAATTTGTATAAAAGCAGAATTTTCAAAAAGCATACTTATTACTTTAATAAGATTCAATCTAATTGAATATTTGAATTTTTACTAGATCATGGTTTAAAACTATAAAGAATGCCATAGGTACCCAAAAACATATACTTTTCTTATTTAAAATAGCTTTCATTCAGTAGATTTGGATTAAGAATACAAGTTGATACATTAAAATGACTTGAAAAAGTTTGAACACTTAGAATGTGATATTAAAAATACAGATCCTTACATAAAAAAATTAAGTTTTACTGTGCATGTACTAAATATACAGCATTTCATCATAATAGGTTGAATAAATACGCATAATATGTTGTCATGGCAGCGGGGGTGAGCTTTAGAGTTAAAAAAATCTGTTTTTGTTATTTTATAAAAGGAGAATAATAAGTCTAAAATATTGGTTAAAAATATAAAAGAACCTCATAGAAAATAAAACAGATAGTTATAAAATCTGATTTCCATTTTAATATTGAATAAATGAAACAAATAATAATTAAATCTATTATTCTAAAATTTTAATTGAAAAAAAAAAAATTAATTCAGAAAATAAAATAATAAACATTGAATTTTAATGTTAGTAAAGTTTTGTCTATAATATTGTATAACTATGATTTAAAAATAAATTAATATATTTTTTAATAATATATCTTATGAACAATAGTTTTGATTCTAATTAACTTTTTTAAAGTATGCCTATCAACTACCTACAACAAATTTTACAGAAAAATAAATGAGTTTAGCAATATTAGTATACTTAGAATGAATGTAATTATAGTAAATAACAAGTTACCATTTGGTGTTAAAAAATGCAAACTCATTGGTTGTGAAAATCCGTTATAAGGATTTTGATAGCAATTAATTTGGCCTCCAAATAGGTGTAACAAACGATGGTCTATCATTTGTGCATCTTTATTAAAATCCGTTACCACTGTAGCTGGCTGATGTAAACAGTTTTTCACGTCTTGATCGCCCTCACCTGAAGTCCGTGGCAGTACTTCCAAATAGAATATAAAAAGCATGCCAATTAAAAATGAAAAACAAAAACAAAACAAGAAATATTCTGCATTTTTGAAAAAAGTTAGATAATTAAACAAAGAAAAACACCACACACTTCAATATAAATTTTAAAACAATTAATTTTTTTAAATGGAATCAATTGTTAGCAATATTTTTTATAATAATAAGTGTAATAAATAATCACTCTTAATATATGATTCATTAGTTCTAGATTAATTTAATTATAATTAATTGTGCCTCTGCCTTTGAAGTTAATTGAATATATTTTAGTTATTAAATTAAGGTTATGGTTAAGTTCTGTTATGTTTTTAAAATATACTATCAATTGTAAGTTTTAATAACTATGTATTTACTAAAAGTAAAATTTAAATCATTTGTTAATATTGAAATATATAACCTAAAATATTATTATGAAACATATTTTCTTCAACTTTAAGCAATCAAAGTTAATCAAAAGGTAGTAATATTAGCAAGCCTAAAAATTAAAAATACTGTAAAAAAATATCTTATGCTTTTAAGTAGGTATTCTAGATTTTTATATTAAAATATACTATTTTATAATAATACTGCTGAAGTAATACTTCTTTATTCAATTAAGAGAATAAACAAGGCTTGTCAATATTAATGTGTTGCAGAAAAAAAAGCAAGTAACTAATTGAATAGGCAATCACTTACCCAAACAGATGAAAACAAATCTAAATAATTAATTTAAATACATATTTCATGCAGTTTATATGAATATAATTAATATTCAATACAAATTTATTATAAAAAGCATTGCACCTATGATTCATGTAATAAAATAAGTTGAATAAAAACAGTATAAAATAAATATGTAAGATAAAAGTGTCTTTAAAATGTATTAACTACTGAATATTAATTATTAAACCAATATATTACAAAACCAATTACAAATGTGTATTATTTTTCTAGTCACAGATCACAAAAGAAAAGCACAATTAATTACATATTGAACAAAAAAAGTGTATTTTTTTTATAATTGCTGTGGAAAATCTATTAAAACTTTTAAAAAGCTACTTAAGCATAAATGCAGGAACTATCATTTCCAGCTTGAACTTTTTAAAGCAAAATAAATTTAGGTATATATTTTATTCTTTCAAACAATTAAAAATATATTACCTTTAGTCATTCCGTCTTTAGAATCTTTAGTGTATGGTGAAGCATCTATTTCCATGTAGGAATCATGGTCTTCATAATTTTGACTCGATTGCTTCAAAAGAAATAATTATAATTACAACTACTATTGAATATTCAAAACAAAAAACTTAAATAAAGAATTGTTTATAATAGTATCTTAGTGTCTATAGAAATTAGTTTTTAAAAAACCAACAAATTAAAAATCTATTTTGCAGCTAATTAATGTAGTATATTATTTTCTATCCTATTATGATTCATAAAAGAAAGAAATTATAGTAATATTATTCATTTGAATGATTATTTATTAATAAATAATTGAAAACTCGAAATAGGTATAAAATTTAATGAAAAATCAAATCTAAGTTAAGTTGGTAGGAATATTAGTTGTTTAATATTTAATTATAACAACTTGAAGATAGTATTGGGATATATCAAAGACACTTGACAGACAAATAATACTTTAAGAAAAACAATGTGCCGCACACTTGTCTTGCTTTGCTTATCTTAGAGTAGTATAATAGTAGATTATTATTATAAATATGAATACAATGATAACATATTCTAAGCCTAACTTAGTTTACTATAATAAAATATTTTTAAATGTTAAATTCTGGATTGTAAAAATAAAAGCCATCAATTTTAATGAAATAGTAGGTTACTATTACTTACATTTCATGAATTTTTACTGATAACTTTCTATGTTTAATGAAAAATCAGAAATTTGTTCCTACTAAACATAATCTAATGAGCTTATATAAATTTGTAAAAGATATGTGAAACTTTTGTTAGAGGAAACCATCTAAACGAAAAGCAATTATTAAGTTATATTCAAAGCTTGGAAGTTCTAGCAAATGCATATTTTATTTGGTAAGTCATAAAACATTAAAAGTTAAATACAAATTTGTTTTACACTTTTCTGATGTCGAGTAAGAAATTTTATTTTATTAATTTATGTATATTTACAGTTTCTAGTCCAATTTTGATAATTTAGAGTTTTAAATGCTATTTACAGGAATATTTTTATATTTTAAAGAAAATAAACAAATATGAAAATAAAAACATGTATTTTGATTTTCAAATAGCAGGTATGTTATTCCAATAATTTGATTATTTTTAAAATAATATCAAACACATTGTACTGCTATTATCGGACTCGTTATATTTATTATTTACATTACACAATTGGATCAAATACCTACTACCATATTCTAAAACAATTTTTTTTTAAATTTGGTTGACAATTTTATTTTGCATATTTATTAATTTTGAATGCTATAACTTCCAAGTCTTGATTATATCTTATAAAGTTATAATTTATAAATGACAATAATTTAATTTAAACACATTTTGTTACATATCATACAAATTTATGAAACAATGAATAAGTGTTTATGAAAAGTAATGGTATTTGATCAATTTTTTTTTGTTAATTTCTTTAAATTATGATTTGACAATATTAGGCATTTAGTTTTTCCAATTTATCATATTATTAATTAATACAGTGAAACTTTTCCCACATATTTTATTATTTAAAACTAAAATTTTTATTTTTTTGGCATATAACATAATTAATATACATTAATTATTAACTAATCTTAAATCATAAAAAAAATATTCTTTACTAGAAATAAATATGTGATTAAAATAAAAAAAAAATGTTAAGTTTTAGTTTTTAAGAAATGAAAAATATGTATCAATTTATTTTTGTATCAATGTATATTATATATACATCTGTTCGCTGATATTGTATGAGTATTATCACAGTATTAATAAATAAAATAATACTAAAAGATTTTCATTAAAAAGTAACTTAAAAATAAAATTGTTCTGATATTATTAAATATAAATTACCATACTAAACTTGTTAATAATAAAACAACTACTAAGTTACGACAATATTATTATATATTAGAACAAATAATTAGAATCAATAATCTGGAATTTTATGAGGGTTGTATATATATATATATATATATATTAAGATATTTAAAATTGGAATATCAAACGTATTATGGTATGTAACAAATTGTGGTATACGATAATAAAGATAAATTATGTAGAAGTGTTCTATTCATTAATTTTAGTATAGTAATAATAATCTTATATGTTTGTCATAATATAAATTTCTTAAACCTACTTTAGATGTAATATTAAGTTTTTAGAATTTATTTATTTATTTATATATATAGTAACAACATCAGCTAGAGCAAGGAGTACAGAAGATACTTATAACATAGTATAAAACTAATGAACAAATAACATTTTTTTTAATTTACAACTATCATTAAGGAAAAAATCAAAGTTTAATAATTGTTACTGTAATATAAATTTATATTGATGGGACTATGAATAATAAAAATACATTTATTTGATGCAATATGAAATAAGGTGTTATACTGTTATGTATAGTATTAACCAGAGTGGCTCTAATTCCAATAAGATTCAAAAGCTAAAGGCACTTAATGGTTTCTATAAAAATAAACAATCATTATAATTACATCTATTAACTAGAGATAATACATTATATACTATTTCTCAATTTCAGCATTAGGTAGTTTTTTTCAATTTTAATTAAGAGCAATCATCTTAATGAAAATTTTTTTGATTTTATCAATTATATCGTTTAATCCTGTTTTTTGAGAATTAAATGATTGCCAAATTGTTATCTTTTAATTAGTGACCACTAAAACTCATTTTAAGTTATGGTAATCAATGCTTAAAAATAATAACTCAATTGATTAAGTAATAACAATATTTTGTATACTTCATTTCATCAAAATATTATAATTTTTTTTAAATCTATTTACTTCAACACTATATGGCTGAGATAGGAAACTAAAGTTTGGTCGTTTTTTAATGAGTTAATTAATTATTATATAGTATATACATAACATATTAACCTTGCATTTATATTGTATAGTTAATAATTTTGAATTATTTGTACCTATATTAATGATTAAATAGTATATTGAAATGTTAACTTTTGTAATGTGTAAGCTAGAAAAAATTGTGCATGTTATTCTGAATAATAAAGTTTTAAAAAGATATTTCTAAAATTCATTAAACATTTTTATTATTAACACATATTTACCTTGCACAGTAATGGTGTAGTGAATCGATCATCTATTTTAGTCTCATCTTTAGCAGGACAGATTTCCAAACTTGCATGACTAGTATAATTTGACATATCTTTTATCTGAATTTCTTCATACCCAAAATCTCCAAGATCAACCACTTTATCTACATTTTTCGCCATTTTTGATGACTCTGCAATTCTCTTACGAGTGTTTTGGGTATTTTTTTTATTTATCAATACAGATATAGCTTGTGCATGGTTAACATGACTTGGCAAAGAACCTCCTTCTAGTTGACGGGCGCTAACTTTGGTAGTGACACCAGAGAGCCGTTTTTTGAAGTCAGGTGCTAAATCGAAAGCTTCAAGAGAAGAATTTTCCTTAATGTGTTGTTCTTTAGATGATAACTTATCAAGATCAGTCTGGCTATCAACTAATCGTTGATTATGCAATGGTCGCTTTACATCATCTTCTCCATTTTGAGTCACATCTTCTAGCAGATTCTGAAACATAAATTATGCAATATTTAATCTAATTTAAAAATTGTTTTATAGTTATACTAAGATAATGTACATATAATTATAAATAACATATGAAAATTGATAAAACAATAAATATAAATTTACTATTTTTAAACATATAATATGAAAGTGTTATCTCAATGTCTTACAAATATTTACTAATTTTAACTTCACTTAATATTCAACTTATTTTTTAATAATTAAACTTAAAATTTAATTATTATTCATAATTTTTTAAACAAATGATTTACTTTTATTATAAATCAAATAAATGTATTACAGGTATACTTATCATGATTTATGATAATATTATATTAAAATTAAAATAATTGGTATTCCGTCAAATAATTACTTTATTTTATCAATTTAAGTAGCATTATTTATTATGAATTATGTTAAATATTAACATGATTAAAATAATGGTTCATATTAGGTAATTTTATTACTTTATTTTTTAAAGAAGTTAAAATTAATAAACATAAAATACAATATAGAACCTTTAAAATTATTAGGTACTTGGTATTTATAAGATATTAATCAAAATCAAGTTAATATAATATTATTGCAGTTTTAAATAAACTCTTATAATATAAATACTTATTAGCTATTTATTTCATACATTTTACCTACATTTAATTTATATAATATGTAAGAAGATTATTAGTAATCAATTAAACTTAACCAGATGGTATAATTTAAAAAAATATATTTACATTATAAAGAGATAATATAAACTACATATAGAAATACCTATGTAATTTAAAAACAAAATATCTAATAATAGAAACGCACTTATTAAGTACCTAATAGCAAATAATAATTTGAATAAAAAAACATACTTTTTATAAACAGTGTCCCGCCGCATAAATACCCGTAAATCCATAACTATTTTTATAACTCATTTATTTGAACTAGGTATATAAATGATTGATTGGCAGTTTTTATTTAAATATAATTTAAACTTATTTTTCATGTTTTTTTTAAAAAAAAATATTATGATATATAGCCGATTTGTGGGCTTGTTTATTCTAAAAAAAATTCAAAGTTTTATTATTAATTCCTGTTTATTCTAGTTCAATTCCAAGTATTCATAAAATTAACATTTTTAAATTATAACAAAATTAAAGCAAACTACCTATTTTGTGTAATGATTACACTTGCAAAAACTATCCATAAATACTTATACATACTTTCATTTAATATTCTTAAATATAAAAATATGATTTGAAGTGTCAAATAAAAATATTTAGGAAGGTATTTTTATTTATGAAAGCAATCAGTTATCACCTTGACTTATAAAACAAAATGGTAGGTTACTAGATACTGTTAGAAAATAGTAGAAATGATTTTTGGAAAATATTTATTATAGGTTACTAATGTGCTAATTTAAAAATATTCTACTAATTATTTGTAAATATTTAATAAAACTTTTTTAACCAATTTATCATGATATTAACATACAATTTAATAAGAAATAACAATAAAAATTTCATATTATATCCCAAATATATTATTAAAAACAAATTTGATTTAAATCACATACATCAAGAGTACTAACAAAAACATAATAATATTGAAACAATAGGTTACCAAAATGTATATCTGAAATAATACATACATTATATAATTCGCTTTTAGTCTGTTTAGCCGTATCATATGCGACCACTTCTTCTAATAAGGACTTAAAACTAGCAGTGTTCAAATTCGATAAATCCAGCGATAAAGATTTGGACTTGTTGTTCTATAAAAAAAAAAATTAAATATATAACACATAAACAAATAAATTGGATATAAGTCACAAATATAGGTTCTTATTATTAATACAGTATTAATAAGGAATTATTATTATTATACGTAGACCGATAGATGCATAGATAAGAAATGCATGACCTTATGATTTTAAAAAAGGGCATTAAACAAGTATAATATTGTATATGCACCTATATATATATATATATATATATTATATATATTAATATAATAAACTAATGAGTATATTACTGTAAAGTAACATAATTAGTATGTATGTCCACACAAAGGTACTATTTCTGAGGTATTAATTTCGATTTAAAGGGCAATTAAGAAATAGAAAAAAAAATCAAAGGCAATGCAAAAACGTACCGGAGAACACACGATGGACATACCTCGCCAATCGCCACTGTACATTGGCGCACTAACACGCATAAACGCACCGACGCACACACTGCAGTGCTTTTGATACAGAAAATTGATTACTCATTATTTCGTATATATAAATACATACATACACACATATATATATATTTATAAACATAAAGCAAAAGTATAGCAGTCGGGTGGTGTTGAGGCTTTGCAATAATATGCGTTATTATTATCATTATCATTATTATTATTATTATTATCATTATTATTATCATTATCATTATCATCGCTGTCGTCGTCGTCATTATCATGGTCGTCGTCGTCGTCGGACTCAAATATCCGGAATAGGTTAGGTAGGAAATTCTGGAAATGTTCAAATGTTATGGGTAGGTACCTATTTTTGAACATTCACAAAATAACACGACACAGAGAAAAAATGCCACAAATAAAAACGCTCAAGCAAACCGAACCGTACACGCGATTACAGCGGACAATAACAATATAAAATAATAATAATAATAATAATAATAATGTTATACGCTTAACACTTATACCAAAAAAAAAAGATTAAAACGATATCGCTCGGATTGTACGGAAATACACTTATCTGAGTGGAAAAAGAGGTGCGCGCGAGATATTATTAATTTAGGACTTCGGAGGCACGACGATATTATGAGTGTATTACGATCAGCGGGCACGAGTGTGCGAAAAACCGCTGGTCCGAGGACTGTCTGTATTATAATATGTGCACACCAGTGGTGACACGGTACGACAAAAAAGGTGTTGTTGCTACTCACGTTCGAACAGTCGGCGGATTCTAGGATTTTCTTGTGAACGTCGCACGCGGCCGCCGACGAGCTTTTGTCGGGGGCTTTGGGTTCAAACTTGGGTTGCGGCAACGATGCCATTTATGAATTGCGGCGACAACGACGACGACGGATGTCGGGCGACCGGCGAGGCGGCGGCTTTTACGCTACGGTGCGCGTCATCTCCACGGCGGCAAAGAACGGCGGACACGGCGACAGCGAACGGCGGCGGGACGGCGACGTTACTACGGCGGTTGCGGTGGTGGCGGGTGGTGACGAACCGGTCATTCTAATGTCACACACGATGGCCCGTCCGCGACCGGCAAAACTTTACTCGGTGCGACGGCGATCGCGTAAAGTCGACCCGTCTGCGCGCGGCGGGTAATACGCGATAACCGGTGGGCAGACCGATATAAGTATATACAATAACACTCGGTTGGCGGCGAGCACTGTGTACGTAGTAATCGTAGTGCGGACGGACGGACACACCGCGCGCGCACCTCATACACGGACACACATACGCACACGCACACACTCGCGCCGGCGCGCGCCGCGCACTCGCGTCGTCTCACGCACGCACAATCAGCGGTTCCGACGCGGCCGCGCACACGGCACACACGGCAGTACGGCAGAAGCGACTGTCGGGCACTCGAGTGTCCGCAGTTAATACTGTGTACCGATTATAGAGTATTATCATTTATTCATTTATCAGGTAGTCGGCGGCACACCGCACTCGCTTGCACGACAGAACGGTCACGGTGTGCAGTTGCAGCGGCATTTTATTGCACTCAAAACTGCAGTCGCATTTTTCTCGAGATCCTTAACGCGGTTTTGTTACGACGGGCGGTAGGGTTCGCTCCGCTGGTCAAAAGTAAAAATGGTTCCATCGCGATTAGTGGTGGTGTTAGGGTGAAACCGATCGATCACATCGTCGACGGCTGCTTAGGATTCCGTTACGTTTTGATTTATCGTTTAACCGGGTTTCCACTGTCTACGGCGAACCGAGATAATAACACAAGTGGTTCGCTTCGTACTAAACCGTGTCGTGTTTCGTATGTTTATTACATAGATTACAAAACTTTTGTAGCCTGTTGTTATCTACAAGTTGAACAATAAAATTTATGTGACTACACAACGCGGTGCAGAGTAAATGTGAAACTAGACCTAGATAATATTTTCAAAAAATGTTCGCTTGTCGGGACTGGTATCGAAATGCGTAAAGAAACTTCTAAAAGTCTAAAAGTTAAAAGCGGATGCCGAGTCCCGTAGCTAATGCAATATAACTTGACAAATAACAAAGTCAATAATGAATACAATATGTAACAACATGCTTTATGTACATTGATCACAGACCACAGTGACTGAGACTGAATGACAGTAATACGGTAATACGGTATTGTGACAATGTGACAGAGTCTAGCAGTTATGCGGTTAATGGTTATGCTTATGCCGCTAATCAGTAATCACTAATCACAAATAGTAATTCACAACGTCATCACGTCTGACAGCTACATAATGCATGGGCAGGCGCCAGGCAGCCTTGCGGCTTGCAGTAACACGAACGATTATTATAAACGATTTCGAGTGTCCATGGAATACAATCAAATTCGTCATTTATGCCAAGAAATATTGACGTCACTTTAGGCACAGAACAATCTATAGAGGATCCTAGTCAAAATATCGTCAATAGTATAATTATACTATTATTTATTTATTTATTTTTATGTATCTACTATCTATTTAATTTTAATATGTATGTTATGTTTTTTAGTATTCACTAATTTATTTTGATTCCATTACCAATAATTGAATATAAATTAATGATATTTAGATGTTCAAATATGAATAAATTATGTCAGTGTTATTGTATTTATTTCATCGGTAATTGTTATTATGGTTTTCAAAAGTATGTATTTTCGTGTTGTATAATGTATTGTCAAATAAAATTGTATGCCAAAGTGAGAAATGTACACTATATTAAATTTAATAATTTATAATATTAAAGCCAAATTCGAAACAGTACCTAATATTTAAAAATAAAACATTTAGTTTCCAGCTTTTTCTATTTATTGTTAAACATTAAGGTACTTCAAACTGAAAAAAATATTAAGCGATAACTTAGTGTTTTCACGCTCATTAAAAAATTAGTCACTTAATTTCATTATTATATTATATGTGTAGGAACATCTAACTTATAAATGGTACGTACTAGCTAATAAGATGGTAAAATCAGTATTCTGTCTATTCACCGAAAAGTCAAATTACCTAGGATACTTTATTGAAAATCATTTGATCAATACATAACTGCATCAGATATAATCCAGAGTAAAATATCGAAGAACCCTCAAATTCATTCTTTTGATGTGATACATTACTTAAATGAATGTTTTTGAATATTTTGAAGCTAAATTATAAATAGAATCCTTAACCTCATTATTTACTGAAATTTACAAATGTTAGTTAATAAGTACATAATATAAATACAATAGATAGACTTTATATTTTACCTATAATTTTTCATATATTACTATAACATAGAAATACATAATTTCGATATTAGAAAAAAGTCTGAATAAAGAGAAAGAAAATTCAAGAATTAACTATAATTATTAATTATGCTTTTATCAATATTTTATTTTATTACAAAATAATATTATTTAAATTTATGCGGGAAATGTTGGTATAATAATATTATAATAATATCACAAAAATATTAGAGCACTTATCAATTATCACCTTAGATCTATAAACAAATATTATCACCTCACCACTTTACTTATCAATATTATAATAGAAATGTTCATAAATAATATATTATAATTTTTTAGTATTTAATATTACGAATTTACGATCAAATAGTGGCAAGATATTAAAATATAATAGATTTATAATGTAATAATGTATTAATAGTCACTGCGAATTAACAATCACTGTAGCTATATATCCGACAGTCGGGTCTTTATGAAAGACCCTTTGGCGGGACACACTAAAAAATTTGCCGGCGTCCGTGAGGACATTGATCTGGTGTTCGTGGCTGGTATATAAATGTTCGAAGTCTGTCATAGTCGCGAGTCGCGCGTGGGTAGAGGATGATGAAGTTATGCGGAATCGTTACTAGTGTTATTACCCGAGTCAGTTGAGTCGAACAACCAGATAACACCCTGCGCCCGTGTACAGAGTCTAATGACTCTAATGTGGTCCACCCACAGATATAGATAATTATTATCTATGTCTATGGGCTCACCACAAATCGACAACTATGATAATAAATGCGTTTGATAACAACATAATGATAATGCGATAATGATTTAGCGATTACTTATTAGCAGCTTTGAGCTTTTACACTTTTACACTTTTATTGCAACATTATTAATATTATATTATCATATCATAATTATATAATATAAAGGTAAACATATTACATTTTTAATAAGATTATTTGTGTATAAGGTGAATTATTGTTAATATTGCAATGGTAAATGGGAAAATTAATTATTTGACTATATTATGATTTATTTCATTATTAATGAAATTAAAAATGTATCAAGATCGGATATTTGACATTATTATTAATATTATTAGCATATTCATTGATTCTATTAATAGTATATTCAATCGATTATATAGTATAGTATCGTATGGTTTAGTATAGTAATTGTTTAATTATATATAGAGAGAAAAGAAAAAAATGGTGATGGCAGATGGATAGGAATATGTGAAGGCAAAAAGAGACAAAGATTTAAATTACAGCCGTTTGTATGTTTTCATTAAAAAATTAAATTTACAATAATAATTTATCACATTAGTTACTCGCATACATTTTTACAATTTTGAATTATTGTGATCATTACTCAATGTAAAAAATATAATATGTGATTTTCTGTAATAATTTCTTGTCCACCTATTATCTCAAATTGTAGGATAAGTTTTCATGTTCTCTTTTTATGAAAATGTGTTTACATGAGAGTTTCATAATCCTAAAAAGGGCACAGCTACATGATTGGTTTGTTATACCTTCAACAATGGTAAAGAAGAAAAGAAGATCAAATTAGAATCATCCACTGATGACCTATTTAAATATGTTTTATGTTCAATTTTATGTCTCTGCGTTTAATAATATACATTTTTATTTTTGTGCGAATTATTGAATATGAACTTGCAAATGAAATGAGTCTGTATAGATGTTGGTACTAAGGTAATTTTGTATTAAATTCAAACGTATTGAAAATTTACCTTGGTTTCATTTATTTTAGATAGGAGATGAATTTAACTGTTTTGGTTAATTTGAACAAGCATTAATTGCTAACAAAAAGTCAAAATTTATAGATTTTGCCATTAGTAATTGCAGAACTCTGATTGCAGCGAAAAAATCGTGTCCATAAAAACTGGAAAAAATTCCAGGAAATTTAAAATATTATTTTGTAAAGTATACATGCGTTCATGGGAGATTTCATTAAAAAAGAAAAACATGTTTAGAGAAAAGAGTTACATCGAAAGTATAATATATTATTATTCTAAATAATATATATATTGGTTTATAAAATATTATTAAATAACATTATTTAGGACAAACAAGAGTGTCCATCATTAATTAACTCTCTGTCTTTTTTCTCTTTAAACTATACCAACTATACAATTGAATTGATTAAATATGCAATTATGAATTAACATAAATAATTATCGCATTATCATTATTATATTGTTACCACGCGCATTACTCGCGCATGCGCATCTCTTATCATAGTTGTTGGGTCTTTAATAAGATATCTTAGTCCGTGTCTTTAATAAACACCCGATTTTCGGGTATATACTATATAGACACAGCGATTAACAATGGGTAAAGGTCGAGCAGAGCCAGGAACTCCAAAATATATAGCTAACAAGATCAAGTCCAAAGGATTACAAAAATTAAGATGGTTTTGTCAGATGTGCAACAAACAGTGTCGGGACGAAAATGGCTTCAAATGTCACACAATGTCAGAATCACATCAACGGCAACTGTTATTATTTGCAGACAACGCGGGACGTTACCTGAGTGATTTCAGTTATGAATTCTCCAAGGGATTTTTATTCTTATTGAAACGACAGTTTGGTACTAAAAGAGTAAAAGCAAACAAAGTTTACCAGGAATATATTTCAGATCGAAACCATCTACATATGAACGCCACTCAATGGACAACTCTAACTGGATTTGTCAAATGGCTTGGTAAAACAGGTACTTAATAATCTGATATGTTAACAAATTAAATAGTATTTAGATGCCTACAAATCTTGTATAGATTTTAAATTATTTAAATTATTTTGATAAACTCTATCATTGTTTTTGTTTATATGAATTTGAGTTATTATTATTGAATTTATAGTTCATTATAGTACCTACCTATGTAATAAGCTAATGAGTAATGACTATTTTAGTTTAATTTATCATTCTAAAAGCTTACATAAATCATGTTTTAATGTTAAATATTTTAGAGTGAATAAGTGAATCTAATGAAGATAAAAATTAAGTTTAAGTTTCATTAAAATAAATATTAAATTAGCTACCTTCCACTATTGTCTGTTAATTTTTTATATTTAAGACTTATGTTTGACATGTTCAAAAGCAAAATTTAAATTTTATAGTAATAATAATTACATTATTGATCCAATTTTTCCAATGTATATTTTATAATCAATACCTACATTTGAATTTTTTTATTCAAAATATATAAGAAAGAATCAAAGAAATACATTATTTACTTACATTGTGTTCTATATTTATTTTTAGGTAAATGTGTAGTTGATGAGACAGATGAAGGATGGTTTATAACATACATTGACCGTGATCCAGCAACAATCGAACTTGAAGAAAAAATGAGAAGAAAAGAAAAAGCAGAAAAGGATGATAAAGAACGCGAAATGGACTTTTTACAACGTCAAATTCGAGAAGGTCAAAAAAAAGAATCTACTGAAAAACAAACCGAAGATAGTAATACAAAAGAACTTATCAGAGAAGAAGACGAAAAATTGTCTTTGAATTTAAAAATTGATACTTTTAAAAAACCAACTGTCGCCCCAATTAAAAATGTTTTAAGTACAGCCGGCTCTGACCGCATGTCTATGATATCTAAATCAAGTAGTCGTAAATCTGAGAAACGAAAAATATCTGCTCTTGAAGAAATAATTCAACAAGAGACCAAAAAAAAGAATTATATGAGAAAAGATTATTGGTTATTAGAAAATATTGTTGTAAAAGTGACCACTAAAACTTTAGGCCTAGAATATTTAGGAAAAAAAGGTGTTGTTCTTAAAGTAATAGACAAATACGGTTGTATGGTAAAATTATTTGATCCAAAAGTGAAATTAAAATTGGATCAAAGTCATGTTGAAACTGTTATACCAAATGTTGGTGGCAGAGTAATAGTAGTAAATGGTATGCATGTTGGACGAGAAGCAGAAATAATAAAAATAGATTCAGATAATTTTTGTGTTGATATTAAGCTCAAAAGTGGACCAGCTATTGGTAAAGTCATAACACGTTTGCCATTCGAAGATCTATGTAAACAGCATATAGCAGAATCGTAGTTTCTTAAGTGTAATAATAAAAAAAATTGTAAATAATGTGTACATTTAAAAAAAATAATAAATATAATAATATAGCCTTGATATTTATTTATAAATGTATTTTAATTTGAAGAAAAAAATTATAAAGAACTTACTAAATAAGTTAAATTACAAAGTACCTACTTCTTAAAAATAAGATTAAAATTAATCTTACAATTGGAGGAATATTATACCTGATGTGGCTGCATCTACTGTTTTCTCCAATTTAAATTTTTTATGTACCTACCAAATGGACAATGTGAATGACTGTTTGATTATTGATAATGCTTCACCATTTATTGTAGCTATGTTAACATATTTTTTTTTTCAATCTAGAACCTATGGCATTAGGGGAATAACTTTTGCAATATTTCCGCGACGCAGTTAACAACATATATTCTAACCTACAATGCACTTAAGACTTACCGACCATTTACATTTTTTAATAAATATAATGGTTTTTTAGTAGTTAAAAAATATTAGATTTAACTTTAACAATTTCTTTTTAGATCATGTCACTGTTATTGTTCATGTTTTTCAAGGTTTTATTTTTTTATTCAAAACAATTGCAGCTTCAGTTAACAGTTAAGTTGATTGCTCATCACTTTCACTCAACTCCTGTGCCTAACTGGAGTCTCAGTAATGATAAAATTGTCCTTTAATAATAATAACATTCAAAAATGTAACTTATTAAATATTTTTACTATTTTATCATTTTTAAGGAAGTCCCATGAATAGTTGTTTTAAATTTTTCATCTTCAATACTTACTTTTTTATATTTCAATAGTTCATTAGTATTACAGCTAGTATGAGTTTTGAATCTTCAGTGGGTATTAAACCATAGCAAAAATTAATTTACTGCTATAATTAATGTTGTAATTTAAGCTAATATAACTTATAAGTTACTTAGATATTACCTACCCAAATAACTGATGTTCAACATAATTTCTTAAAATTTTACGTTGAAATAATATGTAGTAACAAAAAAAAAAAATCCAGACCTGTAAAACGATTTTATTTTTCTTAAGTTTGCCCCTAGTAACCGACGATTCAATTTGATTTTCTTCTTTTACAGTTGATTGTGATTGTCTTTCTTATTCTTTACTTAGTCGATAACATTAGGTATAAAATCTTCGTATTCTTTTCTTTGCTAATCATATCATTTGAATCCATTACTTCGCTTTCAGTCACTCGGTAATTTGATTTTTTCTCTACTTTTTCTCTTAGTATTTTCATTTAACTCAAAAAAGTACAATCATTATAATAAGCCACTGTACACTTTTCATCTAATTCATTATAATAAATGGTTCTAAATGGATGTAAGCTTCACTTAAAACATCAACTACTTGAACATTTTTAATTATTAAATTATCTTTAGCATAAGTTGAATATTGTTTAGTTTTTTTTTGTTTGCATCTGAGTGGAGAGGAATTGTCAGCCTATATTAATAAATATATTTTATATGTTTTTTTTTATGTATCTATTGAAATAGACCTAATTTATTTTACTTTTAGACGTTAGGTAGTATTACAACAAAAGCTTATTATTGTTTGAGTTTTGCTAAAAACGACAATAATATTTTATGTTATTGTTAATGTTTAATTATTATTAAAATGTTTTGAGTTAATACACCTTGGCATAGGCTTGTATGAAATTGAAGGTTCAACCCTCTTCCCATCATCTTTAACAATATATTGTTTTATTGAATTAAAAGAAAGTTAACTTTTAAAAGACTCTTGAAGTGTGTATGATCAAAAAACAATAATTAATTTTTTATGTATACTAGTTAAATATTATAAATGATTCTCACTCACCAATTGTCACTGCTGGCCTAATATGATAGATCATCCCATGTTCCATTTATATGTTAACATGAAAAATGGAGGAACTTTACACACTCACTATTATCTTCATAAATTTTCATAATAATATCAGTTATGCAATAAAATAATTTTTATTATATAAATACTGAATTTTAAATCCTATTATTCTCTAGTAAAATGTTAAAATTTGATTTTTATTTATAAAAGTACTCCAAAAAATTTATTGTGTATTAAATTAAGTAAATATGTAATTGAGGTATGTAGTTTCAAAACCAGCCAAAAGCACATTTTTTGAAAACTGGTATTTTTGCAAATAAGGATACAACTGGTCTAAACTGACCATGGAACATTGTGATTAGTATCAAAATCACCCAACTGGTGGTATTTATTTCAAATCCAGCTACAATCAAACTTAAATTTCAAAAAATAGTTATAGTTTGTTTTGAAACTACACACCTCAATTGTATATTGACTTTAAATTATGTAAAAGTATATTTAATTCAGAACTCCCCACAATAATGTGTACACTTGAATCAATAACCTTATAGATTATACAGTAAGCCATACACAAATACTGCAGTACTAAGCAGTAATAATGTTAAAATAATTTTCATTTGTAAATTGCACACTAACATAAAATTAGATCTCATTAAATGGAGTACAAGATATAGGTTTCATTTAAAAAATAAGTACACATATTTAAATTGTGTATCAATTTTGTTAAGTATATATTTGTCACAATATATTTTAAAAATTGTACATTGTAAATCATTGTTGAAAGCGATAAAATAATATTTAACAGTAAAAAATTAAATAGATTATTGATCTTTCTTCTTCTTCTTCTTCTTTTTACCCGAATCAGCTATAAAAAATTGTTAAATTAAAAAAATGAAATTAGACAATTTTTCATAATGGATTTACTTACTAACTACTTCGTCTACTGAAATATCAGCAACAATGGATTTCTTCTTTTTTTTGGGAGAATTTTCTAGAGTAAAAGAAAAAAAAATAACAATATTATTCAACAGATAACAAGTAGGTAAGTTAGTTAAATAATAAATTAATTCATCATACCAATAGTCTCAGTTTCTTCTATTAGACTCTTATTTTTCTTTTTCTTTTTTCCTGATTCAGCTAAAAATATAATAATAATTAATGATGAATAAGAGTTTAAATCACCAAATAAACAATGTTAACTTACTAACTACTTCAGTAACTGAAGTATCAGCAACAACTGACTTCTTCTTCTTTTTAGTTACACTTTCTGAAAAAAAGACATAGATTAAAATCTAATATTAGTATAATGAAAATGTACTCTATTCATTTTTTCACTCTTTTATTCACATACTCAAAAGGTTTATCAGAACCAACCTTATGATGTTAACTTCAATATTAGAATCAAAAAACTATCTAACATTCAGTTAAAAACATCATTTGTGATAATTCATAATTTTTTAAAAAATATTACGTCAATCTCTATAAATTATAAGTTATGAATAGGGCTGTGAATTTAATGCACTGAAAAATCTTAATAAATGCATTTAAAATGTTAAAAAATGTATTAATTTTATTTGAATTATATTAATCCTTTAATTATGCCATTTGCCTGAAATATTTTTAAAAAAATTTTAAAAGGTTTTCAAACATGTTAATAGAATTTAATTAAAAATACCAACAAATGAACTAAAAAAGAAAAATGACAAAAAATTCAAAATAAAAGTTATATAAATTCATTTTTATTATATAAGTTAAATTATATACTTACAAAGCTATTTTTCACAATCACAAAAAAAATGCACTTTCCTACAAATTTATAGCTCTAGCTATGAATATGTAAAATATTATATTTTAAAATTGCCCACATATTGCAGAATACTTTAAAAACATTTGAAAGCTAACATACAAAAATATAAAGTTATTAATCTTAAATGAACTTGGATAATAAGAAATTTCACTATAATATTTAATCTAGCTACACAAGAATAATCAGGTTGAATGCAAAATATTGCTATATTTACCATATACACATTTGTTACTTTTTATATACACCATGTCATGGAATAGTTATAATATTTAATTTGTTTTTTGTGTCTATATAAATGACCAACTCAAATAAATTTTGTGCTTATTGCCTAATAAATTAACAAATCGTATGTTTAAAATTTAAACCGGAAAGAATCATAAAAAATACAACAAATTTGAAATTAATTAAAATAATTAGTAAATGATACATACCAACTACATGCTCTTCTACTTCTGGCTCTTCTTGAAGTTCTCTCTTCTTCTTCTTTTTTTTAGATTTTGGCGTTTGATCTTTAACAATATAGTTATAACGTTATAAGAAATTGATTTTACATTTAGTAAACATATGTATTCATTGAGTTTTTTTAATATGACATAGGTGATTTAATTATTTATGAATAATTGTAACATTTCAAATAATTTCAATAATATTAAATTGTTGTATTTACCCTCAGTCAATATTGATTCTTGTTCACTTTTTATTGAAATATCAGCACCATTATTAATGGATTTATCTTCACCATTAGTTTGTTCCTTATTTTTCTTCTTTTTCTTCTTTGGAGGTTGTTGACCTATAATTATAAAAATATTAAAAGGAAAAAAGCTAAATAAAAAATTTACCTTCTGGTTCTTGTTTGATTTCTTTTGCAACCTCTGAATATTCTTCTTTAATATCTGCATCTTCTATTTTACGTTTATTGCTAGGAATAGTAGAATCAGCTGCAGCCGAATACTGTACTATTTCTCTAGAAATACAATAATAATATAAATACATTTTTTATAAAGTTTTAAAAAAAAAGAGTTTACCTTTTAACTTGATATTTTTCAAATTTAGCTTTAGCTTTAGCAGTTCCGCTTATTCTTGTCATAGAACCTTCTTCCATAAGACGAAGTTTATATTCTAAATTAGCCAAATGATTAGTACCCAAATCTAAATTAATTGTTTCAGATTCCCCAAATGCATCAAAACGTGCAGCAAGAGCAACTTTTGCTGCTAACATACGAGACATCTAGAAATATATTATTGTCAAAAAAAATTAGTGGTAATATTTAAGTTGTATCTTCTATTTTTTTTAATCTTTATATTTACCCTTCCTTTAACTTTAGCAGTTGCTCGACCAACCAAGCTGGAATGATAAATAAGACCATATTTAGGTGTATCATGTTTTTTTTTCAAAGCTCTAAATAATGCCTTTTCAGCTCCACAAAGTTGAATTGTAGATGCAGGCATTTTAGCAACATTTACTAAAGATCCTATAAATCAAAACAATGAATTACAAATACAGTTATTATAAAATTAGAGAAATAAATTACCTCCTTGAGCCAACATTCTAGCTCCAACTAAATCGCCAAGAAGTACTGTTACATTGGGTGCTACAGCCATCATTCGAGACTTTAAATAATCAGATAGCGAAGCTCGGTAAGTTGAAATATCTAATATCTATAAATAAACAATTAATAATATTTTATTAAACATTTTTATTTTTAATAAGTAAATTGCAATGTATTATATGATAATAAAAACTACCTCATCACACATTTGTACTATATGTTGTATATCATCTTCAGCAATCTCAGTTCCCATAGAGATTTCTGCAGCAGTCTTAACTTGATCCTCTAAACCGGGACTTAAAATAGAAGATAAATCTATTGATTTGGCATTTTCTCTCATACCTAATCAAAGTAAAATATATTTATAATACTTAATTAAACAATTAATACTTAAGTAAAAACAAATTAAAAGAAAAACTCATTTTTATTTTCTAAGTTAACATCATGACTGCTAAGCTTATATTGTTAATTTATCCTCCTGTGATTTTTTTTTTAAATTTCACTTAATATATTATATCAATTATAAGTTACTTATTACCTTAGCAGAGTAATTACAATTCAGATTTTTCACAAGTAATAATAATAATAATAAAAAAAAATAAATAAATAAATCCATATTTAAATTTTTTATTTTATAATACACTGTGATAAGCACTTGGAAACACGGACAGTCTTTAATGTTTGAAAAAGGTCGAACTTTTCTAATTTTTTTTTTTTTATCGAGTTAGATAGTTAATTCCTAGAAGAAAGTGAATATATTTAATTTTATAGATAATAGTAAACAAATTTTAAAGACTAAAACAAATACAGAATATAAGTTGCTAAACAATTAAAAAATTGTAGTATACCAGTTGGCATTTTATTATTGCTTACCAAGTGTTTTGATGGTCTTAACATATTCTAAATTGTCTGTAAGAATCTTTCCAAGCTCTGGGAAATGCCAACCATACCATTCTCTACATCTCATTATGTAATTATTTACTTCTTTATCAAGTTCATCCAATAGTCCAATTGCTTGAACTATCATTGTATCAATTTTATCTGGGCTAAATTTTAGCTTATATCGTGACAAACTATGAAAAATAAATTATTTTTAAAACTGAATAGTACATAAATAAAATATATATATTACCTATGAGCAAGACCCAAAGACATAGCAGTTAAGTCTTTCTTAGGAAGGCCAACCAATAAATTTTCAAACTGAGACCGAATGCATCGTAACAAATCTGCTGCTGAAGAACTTGAAACGCAGCTGATATTGAATTTTTCTTTTATAGCTGCGCCTAATTTTGGGTCAGCAACCATTAATGAATCACTACTATTGACATGTGATTTAATTACCTAAAAATTGAAACAAGATTAAAAAGAATATTAATAAATAGTATCTAAAAATTTTATAATTTGTTTTAATAACATACTTTCTTCAAAGATTTGCATAATTTTCCTTCAATTAAGGAAGCAGCTGATGCTAAAGCTTCTGTGGTGTCATCAAATTTTTGAAAATGTTTTAATTTAATGCTGTAATCAAATATTTTTTCATTATTTAATTCTATAAATTATCAATTTTTTAAATGTATATTAATAAAAATGTTTGTATACATTTTCTTGATAAAAGGATTCAATATACCTAAACATGAACACATCATAAAAATTGAATATTTGTCAACTATGATGGAATATCATTAACATTAATTTTTCATCACATTTGTTATAGAATTAAAAACTATTTTAATTTATAATTTTATATCCCATCTCCTCTCATAAAAAAAATTAAAATTAAGACACTGCTCTCAGTAATAACAGTTTTTAAGTTTTACTTATTATATACTATATGATATACAAAATTGGTTAAATGAAATACAAGACAGAGACTTGTGCATTTTATTTAGTTTTGAAGATCTGAAATGTTGATAGATCTAACTTCAAATAGAGTTTATCAAATTGACTAACATATTAGATTGGAGACTGAACCTGGTAAATAAGATAGATAGTTGATCAAGAACCAGAGTTAACAAATATATAAATTAATCATCAAAGAACAACTAAAATTAGCAAACTTCTTTTTAAAAAAAATTTTTAGTTTTAAATTATCTGCTTAAAAATTAAAACTTGACAGTTTAACAACATTTATTCTAGTATCAATATTAATATTTCAACTTTTTATCATATCTAATAAGAAAAATTAAATAAAATGTAATAAAACAAAAAATAAATATAAGCCCATAGTTACATTTTGGTCGTTGCTTCTGGTGATTCGAAGTGGCTGTACAAATCGCTGACATTTTTTAATTTGTTTTCGTCCAGTAACTGAAACACAAAACGTTACACGTATTATTATCGACATCTTAGACAAACATAAACGTGGTGATGAATAATATTGTTTATAAAAACGTCAATATACCTTAAATATAGCGTATCCGGCAGAAGTTTCGAATAAAACCAACATATTGGATGTTGTTTATGATCGTCAACTGTTGAAAACCATACAAAACAAATAAGTTGTATTAAAATAAGAAAATTTGAATCAACAACACACAAGTAGTAAAATAGACATGATACACGCACGTGTTAGGTATGGGTTTTCAAACAACATTGAGTATAATAACTGGGAAATGTATTCAACACCCGTCATTTTTTAAGGTTAGGTTACCGCAAGTCATGGAGTAAAAAGATATATAGTGGTCATTTATACAAACTAAAAATGTTTAAATCCTGATCATGGTCGAATCCGTGGTTCTACTATCACAAGATAATTTTTTTAATTTTTCTGTAGTTTCTTCCCAAGATCCATATCTTTCTATTTACAAACAAAGCTTCAATGGCGCAATGTTATAACATGTAAAAGAACTTAAATTTAAAATTATATACTAATTCTTGTGTATTTTATCAGATTAGACTGACTTGGTTAATTAAGTATGTACCATTCGTACGTATAGTTTATACACCTATATATTTAATCGAGTTGGCTACTTAAATAAAAAGACAAATTACAATCAGTATTTTCTTCATCGTGAAAATACCAAAGTCTGTAATATAATTGTATAAATATTATGTAAAATAGAAAACATTAAAGCAAATAATAATAATTAATAATTATGATAATAATAATTGATATGTTGGTGGGAAATTCAAATGAGCCGATGAAATAGTGAATTGGCGGTTCGTGTTATGCAGTAGTTGCACTTGCACGTATTATACAATAACTATTCAGGCAAAGCCAAAAATACTGGTACTTGAGAGAACCTATTTATGTTATCACAGTTATGATATACATTTTTTAACTATACAATGTGTATCATGAAGTTCTGACAAATTAATAGATGTTTTTGTATTACACGTATAATATAAATACATTTTTATTGTTTGTAAAAAATTTTATTTTTATATAGGTAATGGAAATTATGATTTATATAGAATAAAATTATGATAATAATATTTAGTATTAATATTGAAATTAATTGAATATAATGAAAGAATTATTGTACATTTAATTATATTTAATGATAATATATAGTAGGTATTAAATTTATAGTTATTACATTACAAATTGTTAAATTAATTTTTTCAACTAGGTAGTTAAAGTTAAGTTACTTTAATATAATATCTAACCTACAAATGTTAGCAATGTAATTTAATATAATAAATCACAGAAAAAAAACCAAGGTAAAAAAAAACAATTTTATATTATTTGAATATGAAAATTAAAAAATGATCACTTAGTAGTAGTAGTAGTAGTAGTAGTAACACTTACACATTTACAATTTACATAACTTGTATGCACACACAGAAATTGTCTACATTGAACTCCTTAAAATGATTGGTATCTAATCTCCTCAAGAAAAATGTATAAAATTTAATATAGGTAATTTTTTAAAAAACATGTTTTTGTTTTTCATTCATCTTAATATAAGTAGAAGGTACCTAATATATTTTTATACATTTGATAGGTAGTACAATATATTAACTTCGTTTAATATAGATTATAGACTATAGAGTAAAATACATTTTTATGACAACAATGTATATTATAACATTATTATTTTAGAGTTTTTTTACAACCAATTGAAGAAATGTTACCAGCACAACATGTTAAATATTTTTATATTATATATTTATTACATTTGTAAAATTATAATATGATAATAATTAATAATAATAATTTGATATTTACAAATTATTTTAGGGGATAGATATTATTCGTATACAATTTCTATGTATTACACATGCTGGTTGTATAAGTTATCATTTTTTAATTTTCATAATCAATTAATATATTTAAAATTTTTAAAAACTGTTCTTATTTTCTTTGGTATTTTTACCTGGTGCTATTAAGTAGATATAGCCATTTTCCATTTTCTACTTCTTTTAATTTTTTTTGTTTTTTGATTTAAAATATACAATTTTGACGAGAAAAAAGTTTAACAATTTAATTCCTTTAAGCTGTTATACTTTCCATTTTAAATTCTGGACTTAGTGATGAATGTACTGATTTATTGATTCTTGTCTGTCATAATTTATTGTCTATTATACAAGTGTTGTACATGCAAAATGATAGTAATTTTCTTTTTTAGTGATAAGTGAATATGTTTCACAATGTACAGAATGGACCTAACTTAAGTAAATTTTTTAAATTTGTTATTTCAATTGAGTAGCAAATTATAATGTTAGAATATAGCTGATCATATTGTTGTTTACTGTATTTATTAAAATAAATTTATTGTGAAATTACTGTGGAAGTACACAAATTTACTATAAAGAAAGCTATTCCTTTAGAAAAATAACTAAGTGAATGATGTATTTGATAATGAGTTTAGATCTTAAAGAAGGTAGAACTAATATTTTTTAATTATTTTAATACATTGTATTAATTCACATCATACCATATTAAATATGAAATACATTCTAGTTTATTACCTCAAAAACTTTGTTGACACTAACTATTACTTAATATTTTAAATTTATAACTGAATAAAAAAAGAAATATTAATTTGTTGTTTTATTTATTATACTGTTTTATATATATATAAAAAATTGCAATTAATATTTAATAATTATAATAAAAAGGAACCTGTCCCTGATAAATTAAATATTTTTTTCTAAAGAATTATTACAATTATTAAATAAATTCTATTTGTATCAAATTTTGAAGAAATAATATTATAAGAACATACGACATACAGAGTATAGACACACACAAATTAATAATCATGTAAGTATATATTTATTTAAATTTGTTGTTGATTATAATCTGATTCTTAGACAAATGACATCACCGTACAGCTAACATACTATTTGAAATAAATTTAAATCTGAAAATTAAAAAAAAAAAAATTATTATTTATTAATCAGAATAATTAATCATGTTAATATAATCATATTGATCTTACATTATCAACAGCATTGTCTGCTTCTTCATCATCGCTAATATCATCTCCGAATTCAATATCTTCATCCAATCCATCATCAACAAACGTGACTGTATCATTGATGCGAACTAAAGATAATACATTTATAAGTCAATTATATTTTAAACATCTATATAAATTAATTAATGAAATAATTTTTACCAGTTTCTGGAAATTCTCCGTATGTTTTCAAGTTACGAGCTTCATCTGGTGTATACTTCAAAATTACATCAGCTTTTGTGTCTTGATATTCACGTAAACCTATTAATACTATATCAGCTTGATTAATCCACACCTAAAATCAAAAATCTATTACACAAAATAACCATTTCAAATCAGTCATGGATTAATATTTATTTGAACAAAATAAAAACAATATTAGTAAAAAGCTTTATTTCAAAATAATAATATTATATAAATTAAGTAAATTTTTTTTTATAATTTTGTTATTGAACTATAAATAACTAAATTTAAAATGTTGCATTCAGTAAATAAATTGTATGTTGTTAGTATTAATATTAGAGATAATTAATCTATTATAAATCTTAAAGGTAGAAATATTATGTGTGTTTTAATGTTAGTTATTTCTTAAATTAAATTCTGTGAGTTGTAGGAACTTAAATTATAATATTTTACATACTCGTACTTTAATTTAACATTTGAATACTGTCAACTTTTAATTTTAACATAATATTCAAAATTAAATAAGGTTGAGGATAGTGTTTCATTATTTAATTAGAATAGCATAAGATAACTTTGAATAAAATGTGAGATATTTAAATACTTAAATACAAATAATATAAACATTTAGAATATTAATCAAATTGAGTACCTTTTTCCTAAGTTTTCCACGTATGTGACAAAGTCGTTTAACACCATCGAAGCACATAGCTTCTAAACGACCGTTTCCCAACATTTTGGTAACTTGAGCATATTCTGTAATAAAATGTAAAGCTATATGTTATCATCAATAATAGAATAAACAATTATGTTATTAATTTAGAATTAAATAAAATGAAATTAATAGAATAAATTATTTTTGCTTAATAAGAACATACAATTATAAAATTAATACTATAATAATTACTATAAATTTTATTTGCAGAAGAGTGAGTGCAAAACTGTTAATTGTACTTTAAATTATGTTTACATTAACTGTTTTAAATTCATAAAGTGAAAACCAATGAATATATTTAGTTTTAAAAATTATTTGATATTACTCTGATATGTTACTCTATATATTATATTTGAGATGCACATTGCACATACATATTTTTACTTAGATATCACCCCCAAAAAATGTTTTTCTAACCCTTAACTTTTTCAATGGAATCTAATAAGCTGTGTTACTTCAAAAATATAATTTCAATATTTTCACTCATAGCTATAGTTTTAAAGAAATTATTTAAAATCATATTAGACACACATATCAACAGCACAACCGACAAATAAATTTACGTACTGGAACCGATTATATTATTTGACCAAACACTCATATTAATTGGTTGTAAAAGTAATATTTAATAATTTACTATTTAAACCAGTCATTTAATATTAAATTAATTTTAGTCATTTTATTAATTTTTTAAATTAGTATAAGTATTGAATAGTTATTTTAAATAAAACAATTTTATTTTAAAGATTTTATAATTGATTTTTATATTTACTTAAATAATGCATTTAGATTAATTTTTACGAAAAATAAGTGAAAGTTGAAATTGGATATTTGTTGTAGTTATAAAGTTACAAGTGTCTAAATTGAAAACTACTATTTAAATCTGGATTGATAAATATAAATATTTATATATTAAAACTCTTAAAATGTTTCAATAATTCAGTAAAATTATATTTTAATTTTAATTAATATTTAATAAATTTTATAAATCTGAGTTATTTATATTATTGTTCAATGTGTATGTTTATACAATTCCAAGGTTATAATATTTATAAAATTGTTTTTATATTTTTATATATTTTCTTTAAATACATATAAAAACAATGTCTTAACGCTTTATCCAAAACTTTTATTACGCACTATTTATCTTAAATTATTCATAATGATAAATGATTTTCAAAGCAGTACATGCAGCATATATTACCTTGGCCATCTTCTTTGAACACCAATTCACGCTTCTCGGTTTCATTTTCGTTTTTACCACGCCTGCGATTTTTTCCTCCCTTTCCTAAGCAAAAAAAAAACAATTTTAAAAAGTAAGATAAAATAAGATGGGTAAGTAATTACAGATATCAAAAACATTGAATTGAGTAATTGAACGCTTAAAACCTTAACGTATGACTTACCTTTATTTTTAGGCATTATGTATTAATGACTGACGTGACTTCAGGTTATAAGTTTATTGGTCAATGAATGAGTTGATGTTTTGATGATAAATAATCTTTTAATTAAAAGATTAACAACTCTTTTCTTAAATGCCAATTAGAAAATAGAAATATGAAAAAGAACGCGTAACGCGTTATCAAAATCATCAGTCCACTTTGATTTAAAGAACATGATTACTGATTACATAGTAATGGTCGTTAGGGACCACTTACCTTTTGTTCCACAATTCAGTTGTTCCATAATCAATTTGTTCTAAATTAATTAATATCCAAAACCAATATTCGTGCAATATGTTTATTTCATAATAAGCGCTATTGGCTATTGCGAGAGTACATGAATTAAGAACTCTAGTCTTTTCAAATATCGTATTTTAGTTTATGAATCATAAATTATGATATATTATAGTATAGTTTTTATACAATATAAATAAATATCATAATCAAAAGTTTGTGTTTCATAAAAAGTTCATTACATGTATTGATAAATAATAATCGTTGGTCTCAATTTTTGTTTATAAGTATTTAAAGTTCAAATGTTTACGAAGTATGTCAAAATCGTGAAAATTTTTAAGGAATTTTGAAGTTGAAAATTCATAACATTTTGATAATTTATACCTATGGTTGTAAAACCCAATATTAGGTTCTCCATAACTTTTTCTTCAAATAACTGTAAAAAAAAAATTCAAGAGTCAATAAGGAAAAAATTTTATGAGCGAATGAAATTTAAGTTTTTACGAAATCGCGTAAAATAAAGATATACCTATTACAATTTAAATATAGATAACAATATAATATATCATAGGCTGACAAATCATCTCCGTTTAGAATCGTTTTTCGTATACAATGATACCTGTCATTACACTCAAATTTAACACATCCATTATAGTGACCTACTCTCCATCCCCACTATACAGCAGAGCGATATCCACTTGCCCAACCTTTTTTTTTTTTAGAATTAGATTGTATATATAATATTTTTAATTTTAACACTCATCAAAATTTGATGGTAGTGTGGGAACATAATTTTTTCGTCCATAATATATTGAACGACGGATCAGTTTCTAGTCACCATGTTCCATGTTCTCAGCAACATCAGTATTTTTTAACTCTTGGCGTATTGATTTGTTTAATTGATGGATAGTGTGTGTATGTGTGTATATTTGTGCTTGTGTAGACTTAAAACTAGTGGACAATTAGATAACTCTGTGAAAAATGGTAACTCAGATAAAATGGTAGTAATTAATATGGTATAATAAAATAATAAATAATTTACAGCTCTTTTGGCTCAACTAAAATTCCGATTTGGCACAAACAGTAGAACAATAATAATATAGAATAATTAATAACAAATGCAAATCACATAAACAAAAAAGTATAAATAATAAATATGAAAACTGCACGGCCCTTATGGCCGTACAGAATAAAATGTAAATATAAAGTAAATAACAGGCACAGAAAAATAACTCGTGGCTTTGTCGGTGAACTGCTGGGCAGCTGCTACCTATGCCTGTAATATACACTAAATAAAATCCACACAAAATAAAATAGTTTACAATTACAAGGATATAAATGAATAAAAATACGGCGACTCCCTTTCTTTTCAATGCACTTCTTACAATTTCTTTCGACATATTTATGGGTTAGGTTATGTTTCACCAGTATTCGTACTTTTGTCGTAACACACACACACATATATATATATGTATACAATTTACTGTACTTTTGGTTTTATTTCAATAGTTTTAATACTAATAATTATTTAAAATTATATTATTAGTATTATTATTATTTTTTTAAATACAACATAAACCTGATTAATAATATCATTAATAGAAACACACACTCTTTACTTAACATATTAAGAGTTAATTAACTATGTATACTTGAAAATATTACTAGTATTCTATTAATACTGAATACTAAGTAGTATATGCTGGTAACATTGCACTTATTTTCATACGCAATCGTTAATATTTTTGGGTCAGGTATAGAAATCGAACGCAATGTTCAAACATACAACATCATAATAATTATTAATCACCGTTTAGAACAGTAATTTTATTTATTATTTTTGTACTATCTTGTGTAATGATATGCGCTCATATCATAATTATTGTAATAATTCCATAGAAGTTTATATATAATAAATTAGTAACGGTCGAGTTGCCGCGCACGAATAACGGTTAATTTCAATAAAAATCTTTTGTGACTGTTGAAAGGGACGATTTACATTACGAGTTCGCACAGAAGCTCCATAAGTGTCTGTGATAATGAAGCGCAGGGCGTGTGACTTTTCTCGTGTGCCGACAGAGACAAGGGATGGCATGAGCGACAACTAGGCCTGTTTTCATTACGTGAATAAGTCAGTGTTATTTATTTATTTCGTTGTACGTATTTAGTGATTTTATTTAATTTCTGTCACCTCATTACAATATACATATACATATATATGTATTTCAGTGGACCAGGTAAGGTGCATGATCACAATATATTTTATCACATTATAACTATAAACTAGACGTATAGTCTGCATACGGTGTACTTGATTAGATTCTCGAGTACATAATCTAAAGAGCTCTCCGATTATTAGGATGAAGGTAATTGCGTAAGAATTAATATTAATATATTGTGGGTAATATATCTCCAGCACTTCTAAGTGTAGGGAAAGATTCCCACAGATTTGGTGACATTATCACACTCAAGACCTGTGATCAGTTAACTTATATAATATCTCCTTTATTTTGTTTAGTTTTTAAGTTATTACACTTGTATCTACTATTTAAATGTGTACTTAGTTATTAATAAATAAAAAAAAAACTAAAGTTATGTGTAATACATGTACAGAAAATAATCATAATATTTCTTTATATAACAAATTATAATATGCTCATCGTTCATTATTATCAGAACACAATCAATGATTTCTTATAAAGTTTTTATAGTTTCAATATTCACTGTGATGTCTATGATACGATGTGCTGAATATATTTATTTAAATAAAAATGGTAATGACCACCATTCATTTTATATATTATATTATTATTAAATTTCTGCTAAATTTATTCCATGTGATATATTGGTTTCGTGATATTTTATCAGTAATTCATAATTTTTATGCTCGCATTAAGTTCTATAATATTGCGGTTTGTTGATATAATTGTCAATAGCATAATGTAGCATTTAATTATTACAATAATATACGTTTATACCCAGAACCGGACTTAGGTTGGAGCGAGGCCTGGAGCAAATCGTATTTTTTTTATTTTCGCTGAAATATTATAGTATACAATAATGTATAATTTCATGAATGCGAGGCCCAAAATGTTATATCAAAGCGCGTGGCCTGGGGTAGGGGCCCCGCTGTCCACTGTTTAGAACGACAATGTTTATACCGTATTGTATTAAATAATATAATTCAAAATGAAATAATATCTTTCTGTAAGTATTGTAAATATTGTAGATATTTTAAGTTCAAATTTTGACTAAATTCGATATTAAACAAAAAATAATGATTTTTAGTTATTTTGACGTCTTTTAAAAGTATTATATTTGAGAATATGAAACTATTACGCACATACAAACTAATACTAGGCGATTATTCGTTTTAAAATTATACTAAAAAAAATATATCAATATTTGTTTATACATAACCATATGTGTATGTACCTTATTTATTAACATAGGTCTTGAAACAGACATATTTTTAGTACTTACAATATTTTATAGAATAATGGTCGAAATGTTTACTTAGATGTTAATAAATAAAAAAATAATTTATATTGTACCTATTCAAAGAATATTCATATTTTATTCATTGCAAAACAAGGTTTATGTTCGTTCGTTGTAATTATTTTAACAATAACTATGATTTCTTATAAAATGTTAACAGTTTTGGCATTAACTATGATGTTTATAATACGATATAGCATTGCCAACAATACCGGTAATAACTACCAATATTTTAAGATTGTAATAATATTATGAAATTTATGTTATGTATAAAAAAAAATATATTGATATTATATTAAATAATACTGATAGTTTAAATTATTTTTTAAGATATATTTTATGTATGTAAATTCATAATATTTTATGATTTATTTTATTAGCAATTCAACTTTACCTATATATCCTGTAATAGAAGTGATTAATACACAGATTTATATATATATATATATATATTATACATACCTAATTTCATTAATGGCAATAGTTACATTCATTTTATACGTGTGAAATATAATAATATGATTTTTGATAATTATGTCCAATAAGCAATAATTTAAAAAGCCTAAAAAGATAGTAGAATGAAAATAAAATAAAAATAAAATTATAATATTTGGTAAGTATTGATTATAATAACAAAAGTATTTTCATAAATAAATAAGATAATCATCTGTAATATATAAATCTATCTGATCTCATAATAAAGTAGATACAAAAATATTTTGAAATACAATGATTATCATTACCATACTTACTATAACATTGTTAAATACATAAATATATTTAATTACATAAATTAATTTTCAATGTCACACTTTTATTAAATACAGCTATTATTATTGTTATTTTTTATTTAGAATGCATAAGTAAGAGAGTTTGTATTAGTTTAAAATTTATTTTACGAATAATTTGAACAATATTACCAAGAAATATCGGATGCATTTTAAGTACTAGACATTCCTTTGATTTTATTAAAACATAAAAGATAAAACAATAAACGTAATATTCTAGATTTATCATAAAATAATATTTTATTCTATTTTTAATATCTCACTTCTTTTATTATCTTTTTCCCTTTAAAACACACCTTGGTATTAAATATATATCACCAGAGTTGAAATTTACTAAATTTATTGAGTTAATAACAGTTTTCATAAATCACTTCTTTCAATTAATTTTATGTTTAACAATATTGTATTTCTTATGTTAATGTATAACTAACAGCACAATTAATAAAATGTGGGCTTACTGGTAAGTAGATATAGGTTTATGATACAAAGAATAAATTTTGATTCACTTACTTATTAAATTGAAGTTTTGTTCTGTTGTGTTCGTAATTTTGAATATGATAAATGTGTGATATATTAATATTTGTATAGAGGCTAATGGGCTATTTAACTACTTTTATTTGATGCGATTCGGTAAGTAATTTAGAACAGGATTTAAAAATGTATTGTATAATATTAAAATGTTATAAAATATATAAAATAAATTTAAACAAATTAATTGATATATAATATGTTAATGAACATAATTTAAAATTAATAACAAATAATAAACGTGTACATATAATGTAAAAAAAATTACACATATGCATTTTGGTTGCATGCTTTAATCTATTTCGGTAATTTAATTGATTTTATTGATTATGTTCAATCTCATGTGATTCAATGGTGATTATAATTTCATTTTTATTTTTAGTATTCAAATTAAAACGTAAAAATAAATAACGTTTGAAAGTAAAAAATGTTAAACATTAACATTTGATAGCGTTTATATATTTGCAAACATAATTATTATGATATATATTTTTATAAATTGACTGTTAGAGTGATAACAATGTATAAATATTAAATACATTGTAAATTATTACATTTTATATCGTTGAAAACTAAAGTACTAAACTACATCAAATGTTCTTAAAACCTTTATAAGTAAATATTCAAATGAGGAATGTATATTAAAAAAAAAATTTCGACTGTAGTTTATACTAATAAAAAACAGTTTCCAATTCATTTTAGATTATTTGATGATATAATCTGATATTTAATCATATAATCAACGTCTATATATTATAAATAATAAAACGTTATAAAAAATATTCATAATTTATGAATGATGCGGTACTTAATATGTATGAAATTGATTATAATTAATTATCGCAGACACTTTTGAAGAACTTCAAAGGCATGTAAACAATTTAAATAAAGATCAATTAAAATCAATCAAAGGTAAGATCTACAATTTATTATCGTCAAATATATTTTATGCCAAACTATTAAACTATTATAGGTGGTTGAATAAACTATTAAGTATTTCACTATGACTTATAGTTTAAATGCATGCTAATGTATACATATAAATATGTTAGCGATTGATTTTTAAAAAAAATTAATTATTGCAGAAAATAAAGATGATGAATCTAATAATTCAAAAGATTTAAATACAAATCGAGTTGATGAATTAAGTAAGTTTTTAGATTTATTATCAAGAAATACATTATATGTTTAACTATTAAATTATTATGTATTATTGATTTAACGTTTTTTAGTTTTTCACTATGACTTATAGATTAAATGCATGCTAATGTATACATCTAAATATGTAAGCAATTATTTTTGAAAAATAATTAATTATTGCAGAAAATAAAGATGAGGTATCTAATAATTCAAAAGCTTTAAATACAGATCTAAATGATGAATTAGGTAAGTTCTTGGATTAATTATCACGAAATACATTATATGTTTAACTATTAAACAATGTGTTATTATTTAAACTTTATAGTATTTACACTGTAGTATATACATTAAATGTATGCTATATTATAATAATTATAAATGGAAACATTTATATTTATATAAAATATATGCTATTTTATTATTTATACATTAATTAATAATATTTTTCTCATCATACCAAACGAAATTTTATGATATGTACAGTTTATAACTAATGGTATTAATATTTAGTATAAGACAGTGTATAAGAGGTAATTAAAAGTATCCAATCACCAAGACATAATTCAGGAAACATACTTGAAATTATATGTTAGATTAAAATATTAAGGTGTTTGAAATACTAAAATTATTATGACGCTAGTTTCGATGTATCTGGAGTTTGACATTCTGAGGATGAATAGTATATAAATTAATAGTTACTTGTGGAGGTAAGCAAAAACATACAGTGTTGAGAATGATAGTTTAAGGTAAAAACGATCAACTTCGTAACTTAAAAGGGAATAAATATCAGAAATATTTAAATTACCACGGTTAGAAGCAGATATAGGATTGCCTAGAGACTAAAGAGGTTTGAATAGTACAATAATTATAAGTTGGGGAGGAGATATATGCGTACTGATACGTGGTTGATCATGATGTACGAGTCAAATGTGGGGAGAATATATACCAATAAATTATTGAATTATCTAAAAGAAATAAGAAGTGTCGGGTTTAGTAGTGTAGGGTTGCCTTTAAGGTAAATATCTCTTCGTGATGGTATCACTTTCTCAACTGATCACTTAACTTATAGGAAGGACAGAAAATACATAAATCGTCATGTTTTTAAATGAACACTGTAAAGTTTACTCAAACGGATAATAATTATTATTTAGAAAAATAATTTTTTTCATCAACTTTATAATTATGATGTTTTGTTTGTGTTATAACGAAAATCACATATATATTTATATATATTTATCAAAATGATGATTATTTATCTGATAAAACGTAAAATATTGTTATTTTTAGTTAATTAAAAAGAAGGTAGAGAAAGACAGAACTAACAGATAACGAGTTGAGTGTGTCTGCTGCTGATCCCAACTTGGAGGGATAGGTGAAATGTAGCCCCGTGCCCCCGTTGATATTTAATTATTTAAGTTGCATTGTGAAATTTTATGATCTTATTGTTTACGTAGTTTCGTTAGTCTCGTATCGTAATGGATTTTATGATTATCCTCTAATCAATAAAATAACCTATTAAGTTTTAAGATAAAGTTGGTGAAAAGCATTTTATCATTATGATTAAGTTAGCATTACCTAGAAATATCACGGGTTTACCGTTTTTGCAAGCGCTTAGCTCTTGTCTAAATGCGGTTATAAAATTAATGGTAAATAATAAATACGTTTCAGTCTACAATTTATCTTTACATATATTTTGTTGTTCAGTTTCGCATTATTAGTACGATCGGTACACATATAGTTGTTAGTATTCCGCCAACCGTATAGATATGTGAAATATTACAACTTTAAAATGATAATATCAATAAAATAAAATTTTTAAATAATATTCTTACCTTTAAATTTGATAATAGGTAAATGTACTCTTATATGAAAATTAACACTACAAAATGTGTTCTGCTGAACGAAAATTTGCAATGATCTATATTAGTAAGGTAGAGATAACACATACAGGTATAACGTTTTCTTAAGAGAGAAGTTTATACATTTTGAAAACAAATCAAAGGAATTATCAACAAATATTTTGCCCCGTGGAGAAGAAATTGTTGGTAAAAAAAAATTCTCGGATG
Organism: Rhopalosiphum nymphaeae; assembly: GCA_036289425.1. Lineage (NCBI taxonomy): Eukaryota > Metazoa > Arthropoda > Insecta > Hemiptera > Aphididae > Rhopalosiphum > Rhopalosiphum nymphaeae. The sequence continues at coordinate 46,945,422 of JAZAQC010000006.1, read as the reverse complement.
GTACAATAGAAGGAAATCCAAGCTTTTGTGTAAAAATAAATTTGGAGGTTGATACATTTTATGTTATTATTGATTGTTTAGTTACTGAACTTGATAAAAGACTAAACACATATGATAATCTATGTAGTATTTTTAGGTTTATTACAAAATTCAGTTCACAATTATTATCAGAGATTCTTGCCGAAGTATTCATTAGTACATTTAAAGATGGTATTGATGCAACAAATATAAAACAATAGATTGTGCAATTTTCAATTAGAATTTAGAATTTAGATAATAATTAATTTTGGGGCACCATTAAAAATTAGACCTGGGACCCAAAATTTCTAAGTTGGGCTCTGATTCGAATGCTGTAGTATTTGAAAAAAATATATAATATATTAGTCGTTATTACAATTCTAAAAATATTAAACCTGCTTAGGAGTCATATAATAATCTAAGATTCTTAATTCTAATACGGTTAACTAAGAAAGTTAAATTATATGGCTGATAATTCTTAATCATTATATTTAATAGGTTTGAAAACTACAATTTAAAAATATATATTATTAATTGTATAAGTTTAATCATATATAAGTCAAATTTGTTAGTTATAATTTATAATAGATCTATAAAATTTTGAGCAACAAATACATTAAACAACTTTAAACATATATATGATGTATAGATGTTATAAATATTATATATATTTTAATCAAATCTAATACTTTTAGAATATTTATCTAATTTTTATAAAGATGCGAAGAAACACGTTTCTTATTTTGAAAGTAAGTATTCAGTAATTATTTATAAATTGTTATTATAACTATTTTAAATAAATCAAAGTAGTTACCCAAGTTATTTTATAATACAGTCGTGTTAGTATGATTATATGTTTTGCTTCAATATTTAACTAGTGAAAAATACAGCATAACATAAAATACTTTGTCATTTATGTACAGAAATTCCAATGTCTCCAAATCAATTTTGTGAAAAACGTGGTGAGTGATTGTAGAAACATAATAATATATTATAATATCCAATAAAAATTTAAAATTTCTTAAATAATTTATAAATAAAATATACAATTTACAAGTATAGCAACAAAACTTATAAAAATAAAAAGGATATAATTTTTGTGAAATTGAATCTATTGATTATTTTTTTTTTATTACTTTGATAAATTTTATTAAAATTTGAACCAACTGGAAATTATTAAAATAAATAAACAATTTGATATTTTATATTATTTTTTAAAAATACAATAGATCTCAGTAACTATCAAGCTATTACTCTTTATTGATTAGTTGCTGTTTACTTCAATAATTTATTTTTTAAACAATAATTTTATATTCATTATTTTCAATTTTTTAAGCTAATTGATAAATAAAATCTTTTTGTTAAGTATTTCGTATTTTAATCTTTATTAATTAATAAAAATTCCTGAATTATTATTCATCAGAGCAACCTCATGTTAAATTGTTTTTTTATTAAAAATCATCTTCTCAATATTGAGCATTGGAGCTATCCTCTGTTCCAAAACTACGTAATTTACATGACAAACATAAACATATATTTATATACAAAAATAAAATACTAAAAAACGTTATTTAAAAATCAATATAATCCTTCAAAGATTAAATTAATGCATACCAGTTTTAATATTATAATTACATTAATCAAATTGTAAATTAATATATTATTTCAGCAAAAAAATGTAAGTAAAAAACATGTATTTTAATTTATATTTTATAAATATTAGTATAATAAAAAAATTTTAAATCGACCTTCTTTCTGGTCTTTAAAGAAGTTCGGTTAAATCATATTAAAAATATGTAGACCGTAAAAGTAAATTGATACGTTGTGCACAAAAACTCATTCAATTAATCACAATACACTTTAAACGATAATAATATACTGAACAGGAAATGACCTGAGCGTTCCCAGATATTTTTCTAAAGAGAGTGAATTTAAAAAATAAATAAAGATTTGTTTATACATTTTATTTTATAGTACATTATTATGTTTTTTCATTACCTGTTAGAATTAGGTATTATTATTATACAGAACACTCAAACTACCATGAAATTAAATTTTCCAGTAATTATAATTTAGAGTTTTTTACTATTTATAAAAATTATAGTATTCCGGGAGTGTATATTTTTGGAAATGTATAGTTGTATGCCCAATAATAATTATTGAGTTATGTGAGTTTATATTATTTGTTTAAATCAATAACCAGATTTAATTTAAAAGAATATTTTTATTATTATTTACCAGAAACTATAAACATTTCATTCACTAGTTAAATTTTTATATGCTTTCAGTTATAAATAGATTATTTTTTCTCGGTATGTTTAAAAGTAATTAATTGTAAATTACCATGTATTTTTGACACAAACTATAGGATATCATCAAAAATTTTATTACTTTAGTCTCTGAAAAAATAAATTTCACAACAGTTTTAAACCTAAATATGTATATTTAAATAATACCATAATGCACATGCTATAGAATATAAATGTTTGTTATGATTCAGGTGGATAAATGATCATTGTAAACTCCAATCAGGATTTATATACATTTGTCCAAAAAATTAATAACAACTAAACTATAAGGTTAAAATGTAATATTTATTTTGTTAGTTTTGGGCAATTTTTATTTATTTATGAATATTAATATTTTGATATATAAATTTCGATACATATTACTATTCTGGCATTTGGAGATGCATTAAGTTCTAGCGGCTTTTAACATGTATATCCTTGTTTCGTATTTTTGTCCACAAGTGCAGTGGTTATCACCTCGACCTACTATGTTGGAAATCAGCCATCTACTTCCTTGGGACAACTGAATGTTAAGTACATCACTGTTCCTTCCAAATTGTAAGCTGATTTCTATTGTAATAATTTTGTAGTTTTCTTTACGTATAATATACAATCATCAGTCTATATGAAGAATCAATATTTATGACTTATATTGCCAAATATTACGTGCATTGTGTACAACGTCCTGTTAGTGTTTATATAATGTCCAGTTTTTCTACTTGGACTGTAATATATATAAATCTATAACATTTTGTATTCATTTAGTGGGTTTTATTTATTGTATTATGTTATGTCATATAATATTATTTTTATAATCTTTAACAAACTATTAAAATTATTAAACTATACATTTTATAATTAAAATTATTTATTTAATATATGATTTATATGTATCACTAATTCTAACTTAATACATTTTTAATTTTTATATATTTGATTAAATGTATATAGTATGCCTTCCGTATTGTAAGTCACTCTACAAGTTTGTCTATTATTATTTTTTTTTATAATATACACATTTCAATAACGAATACAATTTTTCATAAAAAAAAACATGAATATCGTTGTAAAATCTATATAGTAAACGCTCTGCTAAGAATCAAAAATCTAATATATTTAATGTACAGGCATACAAATTTCTTATGAAATAATTCCCGATTGACTATATTCTAAATTATAGTATTTTAATAACTAAATAAAAGATAATATAAAACATATATATATTATGATAGTAATATAACATATTATATTAACTAATTATTAAATATATTTACCAAGTATTATGTTTATAAATTTACAGTTCAGTTTGGTAAGTCATATTATATATTATATTTTATATTTTTTTAAATGCATACTATTGGAATTCATATCTTTATATTACAAAGTGTGTGTTATCTATAGTTGCATAAAAGATTATTTTGGTCAAAAACCAAGGACTTTTAATGCTTTTATAATAAGTTTATGCGTTTGTGTTCAGTGTTTACTTATAAACAATAATGGTTTACGATTCATAATACTAATAAATCAAATACGTTTATATATTCACAGATATTGCAGGTAAGCTTTTAATAGTGTATTATAATATTTTAACTAACTTCTAACAAATATTTCTATCAGATTAATATTTAATAATGTGTTTCTTGGTCAATTGTAAAAGAACAAATTAAAAGTCTGTGCATATAAAATAACTCCAGTCAGATTTGACTTACATCGGTGACGTTTGACGATCGATAACTAGAAATTCAAACACCTATTATGGTTACGATGAATATCAGGATTGCTCTTAAATCGAGTAATAAAACACAATCAGAATCACCAAGTGACACAATAAATTTACCACAAACAAATTCTAAATCAAATCCAAGTCGCTTATTAACCGACTTTCCAATTCAATCTCACTATACACAGACTCTAGGATTATTTATAAATAAATACATTTTTATTGTTACTGCAAATATGAGTAAAATAAATTACAATTCTGAAATTAATAGTTTAATCCACAATTGTTTGATATCTTTAGATTGTACAAGTAAGATAACTGAAGTTACATTAAATATTTTTTAATTAATTCAGCAGTTATATTAAACTTAATTTTAATAAAAGAACCGTTTTATTTCTTTCGAAAATAAATACGATATTTACGACTCAAGACTATAAGACGTCACACAAACTATAGGATAAATGTTAAAAATTATTACTCTTATCGTTAAACTATACATATTTTAAATTAAATATGTATTAATAAGATTACATTCAAACGTTGATATTACATAGGAGTAACATGAACAATATGAAATCACAAATTTGTCCAATTCATTTAGTGATACTAATTTGACACATACTATTTGTAAACATACCTGCCAGCACACATAACATAATGTCCGATATGGTGATATAAGTGAGATCGGATCATAGCTTGGTATTGGACACTCCCGACCATACATCATCATATGTATAAACACACATAGAGCTTAAATAATCATGAATAAATGATATTATTAATGTATTCCTAGTTACATTTTTATGAACCTAAATTAATAATAACGGTTAATTATTCATTTGTGTCAACATTAAAATTGTTAAAAATTATTTTTCTAAACAGACACAATTACTAAAAAATTTCATGGCAAGTATATTATTATTTAAAATACGATGTTCAGTTTTATACAAACAAAGTATAAATAAATAGATTAATTGGCACCTAGGTAGAAAGTACTACTTGCATAACTCGGTATCGGGATTGTTGACATTATTTTTCAAATGTTATAACAGTTTAGTTCAAGAGCTATATGTTATTGTTTCTTTTTTCTGTATGTTACAATAACACAAAAGTTAAGATTATTGATGCTATCTAAAATATAAATAAAATATTGTTTATTTTTTTTTAAATCAATTTTAATATTTTTTATCAAAATAAACATGTTAGTTAAAGAAATATGTGCATTAAAGATACAACGAAAATTTTTCCCGAATAATACAGTTTCAACCTTCATACAAAGTGTTCACAGTTAAATTTTATTTGTATATATTTAAAAATGATTATATAAATTATAAACAAACTTATAAAATAAAATATAATTAATTATAGGAGAATAATTCGATTAATATTTATTTATTAGCGACAAACCATTACGTCAATATCTTTAAATCGCTTACTATTTGTAAGTAAATCATTTAGTAATTATTATAACACCGATATTGATTAATGGATATTAATTAGATTTTACTAGTTAATTAAACTTAGATTTTGAAGATAATACATATTAAATATTATTTTAAACGCGGAAAACGCCAATGAAAACATTTTTTTTATTATATTATAATTCCTAAACATTAAGTAACTACAGATACTTACACAGATTAATAAACAGAAAAATAATTGTTTTAAATATCAACAATTTTACTCACTGGGTAAAGTGATCAAATTTAAATGCATTTCTATTTAGTTGATAAAACGTAATGAAATACTAAGATTTTAAATATTGTTCTCGTTCTATTGAGCCGAGCTTGTGAAGGACTTACAAATATCTAAAACCAAGAGCGTATACATTATACATTAACAAAAATAAAAAATAATTTAAGTATGGTAAATATATCTGATTTTTTTTTTTTTGTAGGTCCAAACGACGGTAATAATCATTAAAATACTAATACGCTTATGTATAACATTTTTTCTTCAATAATATAATATTTATAAAAATATTATTAAAAAAAATATATATAATTCTTAAAGCAGTGTCGTTTTAATAACGTAATTTTTATGATGTTATAGAATACATGATTAGTTCCAAAACTTTCCCAGGTAATTTATGTTCATTTACAATTTTTCTGAAGTCGAAGTTTAAAATATAATCCATATTATATATAAAATAGCTTCTTATAGTCCATAAAATTTTAATATGAGTTATATAATATTTTTAAAGTTATTAATTCGGCATTATTCAATGAAACATTTAAAAAATTGTCTACTTGAGAAAAAATATATTCCCTTCTTCCATTTCAACCACGAATTGCACTGACTTGACACAAAAATTATATATTTAATAATTTTCTTAAGATTATTTGGATAATTTATCAAATTGTATGAATAAGACTAGGACATTTATTAAATAAATAAACTATGCACACGTTTTTATACTTTTCAAAAATTACATTTTTCTTTTTCTACTTTGATAAAAATTAGCCTATATTAATGTTTAATATTAAACCGTCGGTTTTAAATATTTATCTTTGTATTGCATGTTTCGAAAATAACACTATTTTTGAGCATAATGTGTTATTTTTTATCCATAAACCACGAATATTTTACAAACTATGTAAGGTCCTTATTTCAAGATTCAATATTTTAATTTAAAATTAAAAATATAAAAAAACAATTTGTTTTAGCAATAACAGAACGATACTGGAATTATCTACGAAGAATTGTAACTTACATAAATAGAAGTATGTATTATATTATTATGAATAATAACTAAAAATAATAATATTTATTTGTTTTTAGTATAGTAATAAAATTAATCCAGGTATTCTCCCTGAGACACGCACCAATAATTACGCCCCTGCTGTTTATACTAATGTATAATAAAATATTATCAAAATTGCATTGTTTATGTACTTAATTATAAACACAATATTATTATTACAATAGAATTATTTATTGTTATGTTTTCAAAATATTTTTATAAATTCATTCCTATATCTCTTTCAGATTACACGGGTAAGCTAATTTCACTTGAGAATGTATATTGATTACCTACCTAACCTAATCTAATGAGGTTATTTTGATATATTATGTATAAATATCACATTTATCATTTATAGTTAATTTAGCGATCTTCCCATTACTTATTTAATTTATTTATATAAATATCATTATTTTATCAAATTAATATATGATTTAAATTATACAACCCAAAGAAAATTATACATTTTGTAAAATTCAATACATTTCTAACGAAATGAAATAACTATATTATTAAATTATTATTGTATTGGTATAATATGCAATCAAAATATTCTTCACTTATTGTGAGTGTGGAGAATCGTGTAAATTCATCATCCTGTTTTAATCCGTTGTCAATGGTTATTTTTTATATTTCTTCTGAATTTTAAAGACATCTATTGCTTTAATTCAAACTATTATTTTTGTTACTTATTAGATTCATTACTAATCATTTTAATTTGTAGTAATTTATTATTGTATATTTTTAATTTCCTAACACAAAAACCTGACTACTAATGGCTGTATAATTAAAAGCTGTTTGATGATTTTTATTTTACTTGACATAACAAAAAGAAAAAAACAGAGCTATAAATAAAAATAATTTTGTTTGTTATTATTCTTTTTAGATCTTAAAGATTTTAATGTAGTGAATTGGTGCCAATTATACAATTTTCTAAAAAATTAGCAATAACAAATAAAAGTCTGTGTTCGATCTTTTACAATCGTTATGAACATTTATATTTCCTTGGGTTATTTTCACAGCAATCACTTATACAATGCAAAGACGTACGTTATAGTCTTAAAGACACTTATTACATAGTTATAATCATGTTAACGTCATGTTATAATCTTTATTTTTAAATAATATTACTGTTACTAATAAAAAAAAAAAAATAATTGATAAATATATTTTTGTTTGTGTACCTATACATATTATTCTTATAATAATTTATTAATAATAAATTTATTAACAATAAATTATAAATTAACATTACTTTGTTGACTTGTGTTTTGTTACAAATAGGTTCAGTTATACACTATATATGTGAAAATAAATAAATAATAAGCGAGTGGTACATCAATAATATAAGTTAATATTTTATTGAGCTGCAGATTTTATATAATATTTAATAATAAAATGTAATTTTTATTATAAACAGATGAAAATATTACTTATTGAATTCATAATTTAGAAATATAAATTGTATTAATTGATTATTATTGCTACATATTTTTGTATACGTGTAAGACTTATCCCTAAAAATTAAAAATATCAGTAGGTATCTAGCTATATAATTGATAAAAGTATAAATGTTCAATACACAATAATTACCTATCTTAACAAACGCCACAATTTATATAATCAATGTACAGAAAGAATATGTATCAATTAAATTTTTTAATTTATTTTCGTGAAATACGTTTTCTGTTTTATTACATATTGACAATTAATCTTTTTAGAGTTTTATATTGACCTTTAATATTATTATATATTAATTTACATGGTTAAACATGGAAATATTACAAATTTACATTAAAATTATATTTAAATGTATCATATAATTGTGATACACTCGGTGTACACATATAAGCTAAACATCAGTTAAATATTTTATATATATTCATTTGTTGTTAGTCATTATTTTATGATGTGTAAAATGTATGACAAATGGTAGTTATAATCATATTGTAACATTATCATCTTGTATTTATTTATGATTCGATTATATTATATTATATATTGTTAACTGTTTTCCAAAAGACAGAATGACCTATTTTTTATTAACAATAAGTTTAGACGACAAAAATTTATAAATATAAACTTTTATATAAAAAAAAAATACTAATCATTTGAATAATAAGACATACTCGTAATATTACATCGTTACGAAGTTTTAAATTCTAAGATTCAAATTTTATAAATATGTAAGGTCTCATGTATATAATAATGTATACCGACCTTCTACATAAAAGAATTTGATAAATTTAGGTATAGGTATTAAAATAGTTTGATTTATTATAAATATTGTAAATACTTAATTATTTATAAAAAACATCAATAGATTTATATGTAAATACATAATTTTAATAATGTATATAGATATCTGATTAAAAATGAACATGTTTTACATAAAACGATAAAACTATTAATAAAATAAATTATTCATCATTACATATTTTCTTATAATTTATAACACACGATTTTTACTTTGCGGAAAACTTTAAGCAACTATGCGTGCAACTTTTTCAAAATCTTTATGAAATATTTTTGCACTTAATATTTTATTTCTAATAACTGCAATTGATTATTGTTTCCACATGCAAACATACGTCTATACTTATTTATTTTTTCAAAAAACACTAAATAAAATAATAGAATTATCGGGCGTTACTTGAAAAACAAAAATGATTATCTTTATGCAACAACGTTTGTTTCATTTCTAAAGGTTGCTTTTAACACTCGTCAAAATTTGATGGTAGTTTGGAAACATACTTTTTTCGTCCATAATATATTGAACGACGGATCAGTTTCAAGTCACCATGTTCCATGTTCTCAGCAACATCAGTATTTTTTAACTCTTGGCGTATTGATTTGTTTAATTGATGGATAGTGTGTGTATGTGTGTATATTTGTGCTTGTGTAGACTTAAAACTAGTGGACAATTAGATAACTCTGTGAAAAATGGTAACTCAGATAAAATGGTAGTAATTAATATGGTATAATAAAATAATAAATAATTTACAGCTCTTTTGGCTCAACTAAAATTCCGATTTGGCACAAACAGTAGAACAATAATAATATAGAATAATTAATAACAAATGCAAATCACATAAACAAAAAAGTATAAATAATAAATATGAAAACTGCACGGCCCTTATGGCCGTACAGAATAAAATGTAAATATAAAGTAAATAACAGGCACAGAAAAATAACTCGTGGCTTTGTCGGTGAACTGCTGGGCAGCTGCTACCTATGCCTGTAATATACACTAAATAAAATCCACACAAAATAAAATAATTTACATTTACAAGGATATAAATAAATAAAAATACGGCGACATATTGTGATACTAAATATAATATAAATACATAATATTAATAAAATATAGGTACGTCGTGATTCGCGAACACGTATATACAATTAGAGTTACTACAATATTTAAACAACGTCAACAGATCAATACATGCAAATAATACATAAATGCGTTTTATTAATATTTTTCTTACTCATTCTACAAATACAAATCATTTTAATATTTAATAATACCATAATTTCTCAATATCAGGATATAGTTTTTTGTTATATTGGAAACTTGTGTATTAAGTATGAATAAAAATATAAATAGATAGTTTTCAATACGAAATATTATTTAAATTAAAAACTTAGTTAAGAAAACATTGTTGTAATAATAAACATTGAAACGCAACCAAATTTTTCTTGCAGAAGTATAAAACCTAAACCGGAAACGTATTTTTAATTTTTAAGAATCAAAATGAAATCGAAACAGAAATTTTAATTTTTTGAGGAACCTAACCAGAACAGTACAAATCATCAATATCTTAATTCCTTATTTATTGTGTCGTAGGTGGCATTCAAATCTATAATAACAACTCTTATGATTTTTTTCGACTCAAAATTGTCTTTTATATATTATGCCAGGTGTAGTACCTACCTACATAACTTGTACAACTCTTTTTTGAGGTCGGAAACCTGCTTATTCGCGGTTTTGTGTATTATCGGAATAGTTCTGTTTAGTATCGTCCTTTCAGGAATTTGTATGTATAATATAGAACAGAGACGTGTCTGAAATTGTTAAAAGTTTTCTGGTTTTAGAAATGTAATGATGTGATTTTTGTGAGATTAAATTTTAGGGTTTTGCATTTGATTTATATAATTATTATAAATGTTTGGGTTATTTAGTAGCCACTCTCGAGTTCTCGTCGCCATGTATTTATTTGTTCCGTTTGGATATTGTCTACACTTACTGATTTTTTCCTTTTTGTGATTTTTGGTATGTCGACAAAATATTGCGTGACTAAAATATGTTAACTAAAATATCGCAGAGGATAAACATCGTCAGTATAAAATATAGTAGCAATTTAATTTTTATTATAATATAATATATAAAACTTAAAATATAGACAATATTACATACTTCAATGCATATAATATTGTTATATTAATATATAGTAGTATTCATAAAAATGATAAAAATATGTATAATATAATGAAATTGTTGTTGTAAATACTAAAAATAAAATATTTATACTAATTAATGTAAGTAGATATTAAATACAACACCTTGATGATAATCTTTAAAATCTCGATTTCAATAATCTCCAACTACTTGTTTAATATTTCAACTTAAATGACTGTCCTGTTCATTTATTTCTTGGCCTGTTTGAATTTCCTGCTATAGTTTGACTTATTTTTATTTCAGTTATGTTTTTTTGACGTAATGACGTCTATATCCCAGTCACATTATATTGACCAAATAAATTTCAACATGGTATTGCTTTTAATATCTAATTACATTAATTAGAATACATAAGATTGCTTCCGTTAATAATTTCATTATATTATACACATTTTTATCAATACTATTATACATTGATATAATTATAATATATAATCTGAAATGTATAAAACTGTCTATTTAACTTTTATATATTATATTATTATTAAATTTCTGATAAATTGAATATTGATGAAATTTATTCCATGTGATATATTGGTTTCGTGATATTTAATCAGTAATTCATAATTTTTATGCTCGCATTAAGTTCTATGATATTGCGGTTTGTTGATATAATTGTCATTAACATAATGTATTATTTAATTATTACAATAATATACGTTTATACCCAGAGCCGGACTTAGGTTGGAGCGAGGACTGGAACCAATCGTATATTTTTATTTTCACTGAAATATTATAGTATACAATAATGTATAATTTCATGAATGCGAGGCCCAAAATTTTATATCACAGCGTGAGGCCTGGGGTAGGGGCCCCGCTGTCCCCTGTCTAGAACGGCAATGTTTATACCGTATTATATTAAATTATATAATTCAAAATGTAATAATATCTTTCTGTAAGCATTGTAAATATTGTAGATATAATAGTATTATATTTGAGAATATGATACTATTACGCACATACAAACTAATACTAGGTGATTATTCGTTTTAAAATTATACTAAAAAAAAAATATATCAATATTTGTTTATACATAACCATATGTGTATGTACCTTATTTATTAACATAGGTCTTGAAACAGACATATTTTTAGTACTTACAATATTTTATAGAATAATGGTCGAAATGTTTACTTAGATGTTAATAAATAAAAAAATAATTTATATTGTACCTATTCAAAGAATATTCATATTTTATTCATTGCAAAACAAGGTGTATGTTCGTTCGTTGTAATTATTTTAACAATAACTATGATTTCTTATAAAATGTTAACAGTTTTGGCATCAACTATGATGTTTATAATACGATATAGCATTGCCTTCAATACCGGTAATAACTACCAATATTTTAAGATTGTAATAATATTATGAAATTTATGTTACGTATAAAAAAAATATATTGATATTATATTAAATAATACTGATGGTTTAAATTATTTTTTAAGATATATTTTATGTATGTAAATTCATAATATTTTATGATTTATTTTATTAGTAATTCATCTTTACCTATATATCCTGTAATAGAAGTGATTAAAATACAGATATACATATATTATACATACCTAATTTCATTAATGGTAATAGTTACATTCATTTTATACGTGTGAAATATAATAATATGATTTTTGATAATTATGTCCAATAAGCAATCATATAAAAAGACTAAAAAGATAGTAGAAAGAAAATAAAATAAAAAAATAATTATAATATTTGGTAAGTATTGATTACAATAACAAAAGTATTTTCATTAAGTATTATTAAAGTCAAATAATATAACTTATGACTCATAAAAAATGTGTGTATTTTGTAAAATCTATTTAGCTAATAGACATAAAAGGAGTGGACGTAATTCTATAAACATATTATTATATATTTATTTATTATAACTAAGGTTGCTAGATTTTGAAATTACCAAACTCGGACATCATATTGAATTATATTTTTTTTAGATAATATAATACAAGATAACCATTTACCATACAATGTACAATATAATTATATTTTTAAATAATACAAAATTAAATTTATTTTCTCTCAGTTTCTATTACCGCGAAATTCTTAATGACCGGCTGGAACATTTCATCATAACTGACCTAATCAAAATTTTATGTTTTATTAAAATTATAAATAAATAAGATAATCAACTGTAATATATAAATCTATCTGATCTCATGAAAAAGTAGATACATAAATATTTTGAAATAAAATGATTATCATCATTATAGTTACTACAACATTGTTATATACATAAATATATTTAATTACATAAATTAATTTTCAATGTCACACTTTTATTAAATACAGCTATTATTCTTGTTATTTTATTTTAGAATGCACAGGTAAGAGAGTTTGTATTAGTTTAAAATTTATTTTACGAATAATTTGAACAATATAACCAATTTATGTCGGATACATTTTAAGTACTAGACATTCTTTAGATTTTATTAAAACATTTTATTAATATCTCACTTCTTTTATTATCTTTTTCCCTTTAAAACATACCTTGGAATTAAATATATCACCAGAGTTGGAATTTACTTTATTTATTGAGTTAATAACAGTTTTCATAAATAACTACTTTCAATTAATTTTATATTCAACAATATTGTATTTCTTTTGTTAATGTTTAACTAACAGAACAATTAAGGAAAATTGGGCTTACTAGTAAGTAGATATAGGTTTATGATACAAAGAATAAATTTTGATTCACTTATTAAATTGAAATGTTGTTCTGTTGTGTTCGTAATTTTGAATATTATAAATGTGTGATATATTATTATTTGTATAGATGATAATGGGCTATTTAACTACTTTTATTTGATGCGATTCGGTAAGTAATTTAGAACAGGATTTAAAAATGTATTGTATAATGCTAAAATGTTATAAAATATATAAAATAAATTTAAACAAATTAATTGATATATAATATGTTAATGAACATAATTTAAAATTAATAACAAATAATAAACGTGTACATATAATGTAAAAAAAATTACACATATGCATTTTGGTTGCATGCTTTAATCTATTTCGGTAATTTAATTGATTTTATTGATTATGTTCAATCTCATGTGATTCAATGGTGATTATAATTTCATTTTTATTTTTAGTATTCAAATTAAAACGTAAAAATAAATAACGTTTGAAAGTAAAAAATGTTAAACATTAACATTTGATAGCGTTTATATATTTGCAAACATAATTATTATGATATATATTTTTATAAATTGACTGTTAGAGTGATAACAATGTATAAATATTAAATACATTGTAAATTATTACATTTTATATCGTTGAAAACTAAAGTACTAAACTACATCAAATGTTCTTAAAACCTTTATAAGTAAATATTCAAATGAGGAATGTATATTAAAAAAAAAATTTCGACTGTAGTTTATACTAATAAAAAACAGTTTCCAATTCATTTTAGATTATTTGATGATATAATCTGATATTTAATCATATAATCAACGTCTATATATTATAAATAATAAAACGTTATAAAAAATATTCATAATTTATGAATGATGCGGTACTTAATATGTATGAAATTGATTATAATTAATTATCGCAGACAATTTTGAAGAACTTCAAAGGCATGTAAACAATTTAAATAAAGATCAATTAAAATCAATCAAAGGTAAGATCTACAATTTATTATCGTCAAATATGTTTTATGCCAAACTATTAAACTATTATGGGTGGTTGAATAAACTATTAAGTATTTCACTATGACTTATAGTTTAAATGCATGCTAATGTATACATCTAAATATGTAAGCAATTATTTTTGAAAAATAATTAATTATTGCAGAAAATAAAGATGAGGTATCTAATAATTCAAAAGCTTTAAATACAGATCTAAATGATGAATTAGGTAAGTTCTTGGATTAATTATCACGAAATACATTATATGTTTAACTATTAAACAATGTGTTATTATTTAAACTTTATAGTATTTACACTGTAGTATATAGATTAAATGTATGCTATAATATAATAATTATACATGTAAACATTTATATTTATATAAAATATATGCTATTTTATTATTTATACATTTATTAATAATATTTTTCTCACCATACCAAACGAAATTTTATGATATGTACAGTTTATAACTAATGGTATTAATATTTAGTATAAGACAGTGTATAAAAGGAAATTAAAAGTATCCAATCACCAAGACATAATTCAGGAAACATACTTGAAATTATATGTTAGATTAAAATATTAAGGTGTTTGAAATACTAAAATTATTATGACGCTAGTTTCGATGTATCTGGAGTTTGACATTCTGAAGATGAATAGTATATAAATGAATAGTTATTTGTGGGGATAAGAAAAAACATACAGTGTTGAGACTGATAGTTTAAGGTAAAAACGATCAACTTCGTAACTTAAAAGGGAATAAATATCAGAAATATTTAAATTACCACGGTTAGAAGCAGATATAGGATTGCCTAGAGACTAAGGAGGTTTGAGTAGTACAATATTTATAAGTTGGAGAGAAGATATATTATTGAGCAAATTAAGAGAATAACCTAACGGGTTCGCAGTGACTGGTATGTAGTAGAACATGACATACGAGTCAAATGTGGGGAGAATATATATCAATAAATTATTTAACTTTATAAAAATTATGTATTGTTTGTGTTATAAGCTAAAAAATTAGACCCGGGCCCCTAAATTTCTAAGTCGGACTCTGATTTAGCTGCTGTAATATTTAAAAAAAATTTATAATATATTAGTCGTTATTACAATTCTAAAAATATTACAGCTTGCTTAGGAGTCATATAATAATCTAAGATTCTAAATTCTAAAGAGGTTAACTAAGGAAGTTAAATTATATGGCTGATAGTGCATAATATTTTGTAATAGGTTTGAAACCTACAATTTAAAAATATATATTATTAATTGTATAAATTTAATTATTTATAATTCTAATTTGTTAGTTATAATTGATAAAAGATTTATCAAATTTTGAGCAACACATATATTATGCATCTATAAAAATATATATGATGTATAAATGTTATAAATATTATATACATTTTAATCAAATCTAATACTTTTAGAATATTTACCTCTTTTTTATGAGTTTGCAAAGAATCACGTTTCTTATTTTGAAAGTAAGTATTCAGTAATAAATTATAAATTGTTATAATAACTATTTTAAATAAATCAAAGTAGTTACCCAAGTTATTTTATAATACAGTCGTGTTAGTATAATTATATGTTTTACTTCAATATTTAACTAGTAAAAATACAGCCTAACATAAAATACTTTGTCATTTATGTACAGAAATTCCAATGTCTCCAAATCAATTTTGTGAAAAACGTGGTGAGTGATTGTAGAAACATAATAATATATTATAATATCCAATAAAAATTTAAACTTAAAATTTCTTATATAATTTATATATAAAATAAACAATTTACAAGTATAACAACATAACTTATAAAAATAAAAAGGATCTATTGATTATTTTTTTTTTTAATACTTTGATAAATTTTATTAAAATTTGAACCAACTGGAAATTATTAAAATAAATAAACAATTTGATATTTTATATTATTTTTTAAAAATACAATAGATCTCAGTAACTATCAAGCTATTACTCTTTATTGATTATTTGCTGTTTACTGCAATAATTTATTTTTTAAACAATAATTTTATATTCATTATTTTCAATTTTTTAAGCTAATTGATAAATAAAATCTTTGTGTTCAGTATTTCGTATTTTCGTATCTTCTCAATATTGAGCATTGGAGCTATCCTCTGTTCCAAAACTACGTAATTTACATGACAAACATAAACATATATTTATATACAAAAATAAAATACTAAAAAACGTTATTTAAAAATCAATATAATCCTTCAAAGATTAAATTAATGCATACCAGTTTTAATATTATAATTACATTAATCAAATTGTAAATTAATATATTATTTCAGCAAAAAAATGTAAGTAAAAAACATGTATTTTAATTTATATTTTATAAATATTAGTATAATAAAAAAATTTTAAATCGACCTTCTTTCTGGTCTTTAAAGAAGTTCGGTTAAATCATATTAAAAATATGTAGACCGTAAAAGTAAATTGATACGTTGTGCACAAAAACTCATTCAATTAATCACAATACACTTTAAACGATAATAATATACTGAACAGGAAATGACCTGAGCGTTCCCAGATATTTTTCTAAAGAGAGTGAATTTAAAAAATAAATAAAGATTTGTTTATACATTTTATTTTATAGTACATTATTATGTTTTTTCATTACCTGTTAGAATTAGGTATTATTATTATACAGAACACTCAAACTACCATGAAATTAAATTTTCCAGTAATTATAATTTAGAGTTTTTTACTATTTATAAAAATTATAGTATTCCGGGAGTGTATATTTTTGGAAATGTATAGTTGTATGCCCAATAATAATTATTGAGTTATGTGAGTTTATATTATTTGTTTAAATCAATAACCAGATTTAATTTAAAAGAATATTTTTATTATTATTTACCAGAAACTATAAACATTTCATTCACTAGTTAAATTTTTATATGCTTTCAGTTATAAATAGATTATTTTTTCTCGGTATGTTTAAAAGTAATTAATTGTAAATTACCATGTATTTTTGACACAAACTATAGGATATCATCAAAAATTTTATTACTTTAGTCTCTGAAAAAATAAATTTCACAACAGTTTTAAACCTAAATATGTATATTTAAATAATACCATAATGCACATGCTATAGAATATAAATGTTTGTTATGATTCAGGTGGATAAATGATCATTGTAAACTCCAATCAGGATTTATATACATTTGTCCAAAAAATTAATAACAACTAAACTATAAGGTTAAAATGTAATATTTATTTTGTTAGTTTTGGGCAATTTTTATTTATTTATGAATATTAATATTTTGATATATAAATTTCGATACATATTACTATTCTGGCATTTGGAGATGCATTAAGTTCTAGCGGCTTTTAACATGTATATCCTTGTTTCGTATTTTTGTCCACAAGTGCAGTGGTTATCACCTCGACCTACTATGTTGGAAATCAGCCATCTACTTCCTTGGGACAACTGAATGTTAAGTACATCACTGTTCCTTCCAAATTGTAAGCTGATTTCTATTGTAATAATTTTGTAGTTTTCTTTACGTATAATATACAATCATCAGTCTATATGAAGAATCAATATTTATGACTTATATTGCCAAATATTACGTGCATTGTGTACAACGTCCTGTTAGTGTTTATATAATGTCCAGTTTTTCTACTTGGACTGTAATATATATAAATCTATAACATTTTGTATTCATTTAGTGGGTTTTATTTATTGTATTATGTTATGTCATATAATATTATTTTTATAATCTTTAACAAACTATTAAAATTATTAAACTATACATTTTATAATTAAAATTATTTATTTAATATATGATTTATATGTATCACTAATTCTAACTTAATACATTTTTAATTTTTATATATTTGATTAAATGTATATAGTATGCCTTCCGTATTGTAAGTCACTCTACAAGTTTGTCTATTATTATTTTTTTTTATAATATACACATTTCAATAACGAATACAATTTTTCATAAAAAAAAACATGAATATCGTTGTAAAATCTATATAGTAAACGCTCTGCTAAGAATCAAAAATCTAATATATTTAATGTACAGGCATACAAATTTCTTATGAAATAATTCCCGATTGACTATATTCTAAATTATAGTATTTTAATAACTAAATAAAAGATAATATAAAACATATATATATTATGATAGTAATATAACATATTATATTAACTAATTATTAAATATATTTACCAAGTATTATGTTTATAAATTTACAGTTCAGTTTGGTAAGTCATATTATATATTATATTTTATATTTTTTTAAATGCATACTATTGGAATTCATATCTTTATATTACAAAGTGTGTGTTATCTATAGTTGCATAAAAGATTATTTTGGTCAAAAACCAAGGACTTTTAATGCTTTTATAATAAGTTTATGCGTTTGTGTTCAGTGTTTACTTATAAACAATAATGGTTTACGATTCATAATACTAATAAATCAAATACGTTTATATATTCACAGATATTGCAGGTAAGCTTTTAATAGTGTATTATAATATTTTAACTAACTTCTAACAAATATTTCTATCAGATTAATATTTAATAATGTGTTTCTTGGTCAATTGTAAAAGAACAAATTAAAAGTCTGTGCATATAAAATAACTCCAGTCAGATTTGACTTACATCGGTGACGTTTGACGATCGATAACTAGAAATTCAAACACCTATTATGGTTACGATGAATATCAGGATTGCTCTTAAATCGAGTAATAAAACACAATCAGAATCACCAAGTGACACAATAAATTTACCACAAACAAATTCTAAATCAAATCCAAGTCGCTTATTAACCGACTTTCCAATTCAATCTCACTATACACAGACTCTAGGATTATTTATAAATAAATACATTTTTATTGTTACTGCAAATATGAGTAAAATAAATTACAATTCTGAAATTAATAGTTTAATCCACAATTGTTTGATATCTTTAGATTGTACAAGTAAGATAACTGAAGTTACATTAAATATTTTTTAATTAATTCAGCAGTTATATTAAACTTAATTTTAATAAAAGAACCGTTTTATTTCTTTCGAAAATAAATACGATATTTACGACTCAAGACTATAAGACGTCACACAAACTATAGGATAAATGTTAAAAATTATTACTCTTATCGTTAAACTATACATATTTTAAATTAAATATGTATTAATAAGATTACATTCAAACGTTGATATTACATAGGAGTAACATGAACAATATGAAATCACAAATTTGTCCAATTCATTTAGTGATACTAATTTGACACATACTATTTGTAAACATACCTGCCAGCACACATAACATAATGTCCGATATGGTGATATAAGTGAGATCGGATCATAGCTTGGTATTGGACACTCCCGACCATACATCATCATATGTATAAACACACATAGAGCTTAAATAATCATGAATAAATGATATTATTAATGTATTCCTAGTTACATTTTTATGAACCTAAATTAATAATAACGGTTAATTATTCATTTGTGTCAACATTAAAATTGTTAAAAATTATTTTTCTAAACAGACACAATTACTAAAAAATTTCATGGCAAGTATATTATTATTTAAAATACGATGTTCAGTTTTATACAAACAAAGTATAAATAAATAGATTAATTGGCACCTAGGTAGAAAGTACTACTTGCATAACTCGGTATCGGGATTGTTGACATTATTTTTCAAATGTTATAACAGTTTAGTTCAAGAGCTATATGTTATTGTTTCTTTTTTCTGTATGTTACAATAACACAAAAGTTAAGATTATTGATGCTATCTAAAATATAAATAAAATATTGTTTATTTTTTTTTAAATCAATTTTAATATTTTTTATCAAAATAAACATGTTAGTTAAAGAAATATGTGCATTAAAGATACAACGAAAATTTTTCCCGAATAATACAGTTTCAACCTTCATACAAAGTGTTCACAGTTAAATTTTATTTGTATATATTTAAAAATGATTATATAAATTATAAACAAACTTATAAAATAAAATATAATTAATTATAGGAGAATAATTCGATTAATATTTATTTATTAGCGACAAACCATTACGTCAATATCTTTAAATCGCTTACTATTTGTAAGTAAATCATTTAGTAATTATTATAACACCGATATTGATTAATGGATATTAATTAGATTTTACTAGTTAATTAAACTTAGATTTTGAAGATAATACATATTAAATATTATTTTAAACGCGGAAAACGCCAATGAAAACATTTTTTTTATTATATTATAATTCCTAAACATTAAGTAACTACAGATACTTACACAGATTAATAAACAGAAAAATAATTGTTTTAAATATCAACAATTTTACTCACTGGGTAAAGTGATCAAATTTAAATGCATTTCTATTTAGTTGATAAAACGTAATGAAATACTAAGATTTTAAATATTGTTCTCGTTCTATTGAGCCGAGCTTGTGAAGGACTTACAAATATCTAAAACCAAGAGCGTATACATTATACATTAACAAAAATAAAAAATAATTTAAGTATGGTAAATATATCTGATTTTTTTTTTTTTGTAGGTCCAAACGACGGTAATAATCATTAAAATACTAATACGCTTATGTATAACATTTTTTCTTCAATAATATAATATTTATAAAAATATTATTAAAAAAAATATATATAATTCTTAAAGCAGTGTCGTTTTAATAACGTAATTTTTATGATGTTATAGAATACATGATTAGTTCCAAAACTTTCCCAGGTAATTTATGTTCATTTACAATTTTTCTGAAGTCGAAGTTTAAAATATAATCCATATTATATATAAAATAGCTTCTTATAGTCCATAAAATTTTAATATGAGTTATATAATATTTTTAAAGTTATTAATTCGGCATTATTCAATGAAACATTTAAAAAATTGTCTACTTGAGAAAAAATATATTCCCTTCTTCCATTTCAACCACGAATTGCACTGACTTGACACAAAAATTATATATTTAATAATTTTCTTAAGATTATTTGGATAATTTATCAAATTGTATGAATAAGACTAGGACATTTATTAAATAAATAAACTATGCACACGTTTTTATACTTTTCAAAAATTACATTTTTCTTTTTCTACTTTGATAAAAATTAGCCTATATTAATGTTTAATATTAAACCGTCGGTTTTAAATATTTATCTTTGTATTGCATGTTTCGAAAATAACACTATTTTTGAGCATAATGTGTTATTTTTTATCCATAAACCACGAATATTTTACAAACTATGTAAGGTCCTTATTTCAAGATTCAATATTTTAATTTAAAATTAAAAATATAAAAAAACAATTTGTTTTAGCAATAACAGAACGATACTGGAATTATCTACGAAGAATTGTAACTTACATAAATAGAAGTATGTATTATATTATTATGAATAATAACTAAAAATAATAATATTTATTTGTTTTTAGTATAGTAATAAAATTAATCCAGGTATTCTCCCTGAGACACGCACCAATAATTACGCCCCTGCTGTTTATACTAATGTATAATAAAATATTATCAAAATTGCATTGTTTATGTACTTAATTATAAACACAATATTATTATTACAATAGAATTATTTATTGTTATGTTTTCAAAATATTTTTATAAATTCATTCCTATATCTCTTTCAGATTACACGGGTAAGCTAATTTCACTTGAGAATGTATATTGATTACCTACCTAACCTAATCTAATGAGGTTATTTTGATATATTATGTATAAATATCACATTTATCATTTATAGTTAATTTAGCGATCTTCCCATTACTTATTTAATTTATTTATATAAATATCATTATTTTATCAAATTAATATATGATTTAAATTATACAACCCAAAGAAAATTATACATTTTGTAAAATTCAATACATTTCTAACGAAATGAAATAACTATATTATTAAATTATTATTGTATTGGTATAATATGCAATCAAAATATTCTTCACTTATTGTGAGTGTGGAGAATCGTGTAAATTCATCATCCTGTTTTAATCCGTTGTCAATGGTTATTTTTTATATTTCTTCTGAATTTTAAAGACATCTATTGCTTTAATTCAAACTATTATTTTTGTTACTTATTAGATTCATTACTAATCATTTTAATTTGTAGTAATTTATTATTGTATATTTTTAATTTCCTAACACAAAAACCTGACTACTAATGGCTGTATAATTAAAAGCTGTTTGATGATTTTTATTTTACTTGACATAACAAAAAGAAAAAAACAGAGCTATAAATAAAAATAATTTTGTTTGTTATTATTCTTTTTAGATCTTAAAGATTTTAATGTATTGAATTGGTGCCAGGTATTCACTTTTCTAGAAAAAAAGCAATAACGAATAAAATTTTGTGTTCGATCTTTTACAATCGTTATGAACATTTATATTTCCTTGGGTTATTTTCACAGCAATCACTTATACAACGCAAGGGCGTACGTTATAGTCTTAAAGACACTTATTACATAGTTATAATCATATTATCGCCATGTTATAATCTGTATTTTTAAATAATATTACTGTTACTAATAATAAAAAAAAAAAAAATTATAATTATATTTTTGTTTGTGTACCTATACATATTATTCTTATAATAATTTATTAATAATAAATTTAATTACAATAAATTATAAATTAACATTATTTTGTTGACTTGTGTTTTGTTACAAATAGGTTCAGTTATACACTATATATGTGAAAATAAATAAATAATAAGCGGGTGGTACATCAATAATATAAGTTAATATTTTATTGAGCTGCAGATTTTATATAATATTTAATAATAAAATGTAATTTTTATTATAAACAGATGAAAATATTACTTATTGAATTCATAATTTAGAAATATAAATTGTATTAATTGATTATTATTGCTACATATTTTTGTATACGTGTAAGACTTATCCCTAAAAATTAAAAATATCAGTAGGTACTCTAGCTATATGATTGATAAAAGTATAAATGTTCAATACACAATAATTACCTATCTTAACAAACGCCACAATTTATATAATCAATGTACAGAAAGAAGATGTATCAAGTAAGTTTTTTAATTTATTTTCGTGAAATACGTTTTCTGTTTTATTACATATTGACAATTAATCTTTTTAGAGTTTTATATTGACCTTTAATATCATTACATATTAATTTACACGGTTAAGCATGGAAATATTACAAATTTACATTAAAATTATATTTAAATGTATCATATAATTATGATACACTCGGTGTACACATATAAGCTAAACATCAGTTAAATATTTTATATATATTCATTTGTTGTTAGTCATTATTTTATGATGTGTAAAATGTATGACAAATGGTAGTACTAATCCTATTGTAACATTATCATCTTATATTTATTTATGATTCGATTATATTATATTATATATTGTTAACTGTTTTCCAAAAGATAGAAATACCTATTTTTTATTAACAATAAGTTTAGACGACTATGTAACAAAAATGTATAAATATAAACTTTTATCCCAGCCCCCACCTTCCCAGCCTATGTACGTCACGCGGATAGCCCCGGCCGCTGACCGCTAGTGGCCATCCAATGCGGATGGCCCTTGCCGCCCACGGCTGGTGTCCCCCTAAGTTCTCCCTCGCCGCAACTTCCCAGCCGGCGTATGTCACGTGGCTCTCCAGCCACCCACCCACCCACGCCAATATATACGTCATCAGGGCGGATCAGCCGTTTACATAGTATACAGCATAGTTTATACTTTTTATATACTATGTGTATACCTATATAATCTGTATATATAAAAATTTCGTGTCACGATGTATGTCCGCGATAATCTCCGAAACTACTGGACTGATTTTGATGAAATTTTTTACACCGTGTGTAATTTTGTCCAACTTAAAATATAGGATAGTTTTTTTTTTCAAATTTTTTAATATTTTAAATATTTTAATTAACTTTTTAATAAATGTGTATAATTGCATGGTGTATTTCGGGTTTTCCCGTGACCGACCGCGACAGTATCTATATCTACCTATAATCTGACCTTTTTTCTAATGTGTGTGTTTTATCGTCGGCGGCGTGTAGATATGAATTGTTCCGAGAATTATCTCCATAATATATAGGATGGTTTTTAGCACAACAGATTTTGCCTGGTGATTTCATGTCTTTTAAATCAATCGACAATTGATGAAAACGAAATCGTAAACTTTCCAACAGAATTTTTGAATTCTCTGGATTTGCCAGGAATGCCACCACACAACCTTCAATTGAAAATTGGTTCACCAATTATTCTTCTACGTAATTTAAACCCACCTCAATTATGTAACGTTACACGTTTAGGGCTCTTTCACACGAAGCCACCAGAGCAGCGCCACCATGGTCGCGCTGCTCTGGTGGCTTCGTGTGAAAGAGCCCTTAGTCATAAAAAAAATGACCGAAAATATTCTTGAAGCAACAATTTTGTCGGGAAAATTTAAAGGAGATATCGTCCACGTATTCCACTGATAGCGTCGGAATCTCCAATACCGTTTAAAAGGCTCCAATTTCCGATTTGTTTAGCTTTTGCGATGACTATAAATAAATCTCAAGGTCAAACAATGTCTATTTGCGGTTTGGATTTGGAAAACACATGTTTCTCACATGGACAGCTATATGTTGCCTGCTCACGTGTAGGAAAACCATCAAATTTCTTTGTGTTAGCGAAAGACAGGTTAACCAGGAATGTTGTACACAAAGTAGTACTTAGATAATTTTTAGTTTTAATAATTTAATTTATTTTTGTATGTTTTTAATGTATATAGTATATTTTGTAAGTAGGTCACTGATTACAAACAATAATTTAATATAAGATGAATAAAATGTAAATTCAGAAAATATATATGTTGGTTTGTGCTTAATTTCAACATTTAGATACTTTACCTATTACTTTTAAATTTTCTCATACATAATAACACTAATACATGGCCTACGAAAATGCCAAAAAACCAACTAATACGCGGGCAACGCCGTGTCGGGACAGCTAGTATATATATATATTTGTGCGCTGCGTAACATAATTTATCATATTATACGCCACGTTGGTTTTATTTGCGTGCGTATAATCACCACGATATATTTATTAATTACATCATTGGAATGCGTGAATAATCCCGAATCTTCATGCATGCATCCCCACACGATTAACAGGAATATGTTCATATTATGTCGTATGACACAGTGAAATCAGCTTTATACACGTGTTATTGGTAATATTAATAATAATGATATAATATACAGAAATCAGTTATCCGCTGCATGCGTACGTTTTTCCGAATTAGACGGTTTTCAGAGCTCGATAGTGTACAACGTCCGTGTCGTATTTCCTAACGTTTATTTTTTAAAATCCGTGTTCGTTAAATTTCAAAAAATGTTCAGCTGCATTGCATGTGGTAAAGTGTACTTTCGTAAGCACGAACTGAACAGACACGCTAAAACCCACGGCGGACTGTTGAAGTCGTGCGGGATATGCCGCAAGGTATTAAGTCGGAGGGACAAACTCATAAGTCACGTACAAAATTGCCATAGTAAGTACATTGAATGTTATTTGGTTTAACTTTATTAATCATATTAATTTTAAAATAGAGATTTCTAAAAAATAGTCCTGAATTCCATAATGCTGTGCGGATAGGTGCGGCACAATCGGTAAATAATAAATTCTATTCTATTATAAATAATAATAATAACGACAATATTAATTAATATATCTTAATCTTAATAATTCGTGATAGGTCGCGTTTTGGTTATAAGATAGGCGTCCCTAACTACAACATCGTACGTTCAGCCAGCTGTTCCGACGACTATCTCAGTCACATCTATCCCGCTTCATGCTTCGCCATCCTCTCGCCCACCGGTTATCTCTTACCAACCCGTCGAAACACCTCCCACTACCACCGTGGTCCCACATCAAGACCAACTTCGCCGCCGGTGCAGCACTGTGCTTCTTATACGGAAAATAGCTGAAAAAATATCAAAAGAAAAAAGGCGCGTATGCAATCGGCGAATAAGCCGGCTTTATTGAAATCAAGTCATCGCTTAACCGCACGACCGTGTGGTACTTCAGAAAAAACGTCGATAACATCGCCAGTTATGGCGTTTTTTTCCACCCTCTGAAGACAGAATTGATCGACAAATTACGTGAATGCGTGCGTATTCACCCAATTAAATACAACCTCAAATTGGAGGCCACTTATGTTGTATCTAGCCAAGACTAATCTGCCCAGAATCGCGCGTTTAAAACGTGCGCGAGGGAATTGTTCGCGTACAGCGAAGTTGCGGGTTCGGTTGATCGCGATTTAACCGCTCTTCTCGCCGAAAAAGACGCTTACGTGGGTAAGGGTAGCGGGTTCCCCTTTATCGCGTATCGACGGGCTGCTCTTGGGCGTGTACGAGTTCACACCGCTGGATGGTTCGTCGTACTTGCCGTTTCCGGAAAGTATTTTAAATCGGAAGGCCATCGTAAACCATCAAAACGTTGATCGAAACAGTGTTTCAAGTGGGCGATTTTGGCGAAACATGTAGCACACGACAATCGTACACAAGAAGGCACGAAATATTCGAACGAGGAATACCGTTACGACTTTTCCGCGCTATCAGTTCCAACGCCCGTGTCGGAGATACAATTATTTGAGCGAGCTAATCGTAGTACGTCAATTAACGTATACGGTGTAAAAGATTGTAAAAAAAATAAATCATCGACGACGAGCTGCCGAATCATTTCGACTTGTTGTTGATCGAAGAAAAATGACCATTACACGTATATCTTGAAATTTTCGCGCCTGGTTAGTTTGCAAAAAAATAATCCCGAGCACCGTTTATTTTTTTTGTAATTTTTTCATCATTTTCGACGATCAGCCTTTGAAGTATAAATTACACGGCGAGGAAGCGCTCGCGCAGCATCGTTTTGTATGCGGTATACGCACAAACCAATCTTACTCGTAATGCCGGTGGAGGGCACAACGCTCGAATTCAACGCGCTACGCAAAACGCAACGCCTACCGTTCGTTTTGTACGCCGACTTCGAGGCCTTTCTCCAAAAAACGACGCAGCGCTACGGGGTGAGTACCACCGCGCTGCACTCGCATCACCCGATGAGTTATGGATTTTTGGTGGTAGCTGCAGACGGTGTACCGGCGGAGCTGCTCGAGATGTTTGGTATCCCGCGGACTCCGACCGTTTTTCGCGGCTCCGAGTCCGCCGACGATGTGGCCAAACAACTTGTCCTGGCCGTCACCGATGTGTCCGGCAGAATATGTAAATTGCTCAAAACGATCAACGTACCGATGGCGATGTCTGTTGAGGATGTGTGCGCGCATGGCGTCAAGACCGCGTGCGATTTGTGTGCGAAAACGTTTACCGTGAGTAACCACAAAGTCGCTCATCACGACCGCCTGTCTGGTCGTTTTCTTAAAACTCTGTGTAACGTGTGCAATCTCAAATTACGAACGCCGAAATTCGTCCTTGCTTTTTACATAATCTAATGAATTACGATGCGTATTTCATTGTCACCGAGCAAGCTGAGAGCGTCGTATTGCACGCAACATGTCATCGCGCGCATGCACGCAGCAGCAGTATCGACGACAACGCCGTCAACATCTTCCCCGCTGTGTGGTGGACACCAACAACACAACGGTCTTATGAACCGCATACCGCGTATAGAGAGAACGCGTAGATCCGATCATTGAAGCATCAAATTAAAACAATCAAAACAATTAAATTAACGTTAAACAGATCGGATGATAAACGACACGTTCTACCCGATCGTGTGCATACACTAGCACACGGTCGTTATAAAATTGTATAAATTGTTATTGTTATTGTTATTATCATTATTGTTTTTGTGCATGTCCATTTGTGCACGGTTTATTCAAATATATTTAATACTTGTATGATAATATTATTTTCTATTTTTTTTTATAATTGCAGATAAGATTTATTATAGATTTAACAAAATACTATCATTATTCTATATTTTTTTATAGTGGTGGCACGTTAACTGATAGTATTTACTAAAATTCTCCCACTCTTCATAATGAGCTATTAAAAATCGATTCGTAAGCGAGTGTATACCGTCATCACTTTCACAGTCTCTTTGCCACCCGTAACCAATATTTACATCCACGGACGTTCAACGCATATCTGTAAATAAATATGTCAGATTTATCAGTGTGTTCATTTTTCGATAGTCTTGCTAGATTACACTCGCTTTCAGTAAGTTTAAAATATTTTTTCCTTATTATAAATTAAGATTAATTGTATATTAGATTTCATCACCATTATTTGCCGATTCATACGACTGCGAATACTAGGTGTAAACTTAATATTAATATTGTTACCGATGACGGAGACAGAACATTAGATTTCGATTCAAATCAGCTTTTTCCATGGCACTCACCTCATTCAGATACAATACATGTTCTCGATTATGAGATACTAAGTTCTTACTCGAGTAAGCCCCTTTATATATACCTTTGTATATGCATATAAAAATTAAAAATACTCAGGTTTTAAATTTGAAAATTATTATTTTTTTGTATTTTCTAGATGATACGCAGTCTAAAGTCTTTTACAGAGATTTCTGTAAAACTACTGTACTCTTTAAAAAATATTCAATGTTATAATAATAATAATATATCATACTCTGCATAAATATTAAATAAAATGTTTTTTTTATTTCAAACAGTATTAAATATAATATAATAATATTAGATAGCACTCTATAATATTATTATTATTATCAAATTTGTTGAAACAATAATAATATATTGATATTATTTTTTAAAAATAAAAATATATTTGTTACCAATTTCTGAAATTAATTTCATTATTATTATTATTTGTTATTGAGATGCAAGTAAAACAATTTTACTAAAACTTTTATAAAATATACCATCCTGCTTTTTTATCTAATATATCAGTATATCCGTTAATAAATATTAAATAGAATGTTTCTATATCAAATTAACTTATACTAAGATTATTATTATTATTATAGATTACACCTTATAATATTATTATACAATTCGTTAAATGTGTATGATATATTTAATATTAATATTTTTAGATAAATTTCTAAAATTATTATAATAATTATACTAATATAGTATTAGGTATCTACACTAATATTATAAAGAGGAAAGATTTGATTGTTTGTTTGTGTTGAATAGGCTCCAAAATTACTGAACAGATTTAAATGAAATTTGGTACATAAAGAGTTTAGAAACTGATAAAGGAAATAGGCTACTTTTTAATACTAAAAAAGGGCTGTAAGGGGTTGAAATAGGGAATGGTATATACCGTATCCGCACGGCGTTGCCCTCAACGTCGGTGTCGGCGGTTACACGGAAGGGGGAAGTTTGGGCGGCCAGATATGGGCCGCTGCCGTGCCACGAAAATATAGATTTATATATATACAATCGATTGTACGACTGTTATCGGCGTTGTGGTTATTAATAAAATGTAAAAAAAAACTCGTTTTTCACCTGAGGTGACTTTTGCTCAGGCAACGCCGTTAATAAGTTAACGTTGACTTTGAAAAAAATAAAGGCACGAATTGGGTGTGTTATAAAAAAATCGGAAAATCAGTTTTTATTAGATACTTGACATTTTTACAAAATATTTATGTTTTATGTTAGCTTTTCCTATGAATATTATAATTCATAGTATTCCTCATAAGTAGGTATAATAGATACCTAAAACTAAAAATTTAAAAATATTCAAACATTTGGTAAAAATATGTATTATTATACTAATTATTAAATATATATTATATATTTTTTTAACTTTTTATAAAAATAAATAAATCTGTAAATGAGTATTACATTATGCACGCGTGTAAATAATAAATATATAACATAAAAATACATTAAAAAGCAGCTATTCAATGGTGACACTTAATAATTAAATATAAAATATACAGTGAAACCTCTGAATAGCGGACACTCTATAAGTAATACTATGTAAATTGGAGTATTCAATAAACAAACTTAACCTATATTATCATGTTAAACATTTAAGTTTCTGAAATAAACCATATTTTATGATATAATTTTTGTTTTTATTATAAATTTGTAGTATTGATAATAATAATTATAAAAATATGTATAATATAATGAAATTTGTTATTGGTGTAAATAATAAAAATAAAACAGTTATACTTATTAATGTAAGTAAGTACCTAGATATTAAACACAATACCTTGATGATAGTTTTTGAAATCTCGATTTCAATAATCTCCAACTACTTTTTTTACTCTTTTAATCCAACTGACCGCCTTATTCTTTTTATTTCTTGGCTTATTTTAATTTCGGTTAGGTTTTGTTGACGGTATGACGTCTCAAATCATTTATAAACTTATAGATTGAAGGATGTTGAACAGAAAGTAAATGGACAAATCCATTGTTAAATCCTTCGTAAATGCAGTTTGTTTTATCCCAATCACTTTTTATAGCATCGTATATATTCCATCAATATATTGCTTTTAATATCTACTTAAATTAATTTTATTAAATTATACACATTTTTATCAATACTATCATACATTGATACAACAATATTTTAGGTATGCTTTTGAAATACTTATATCAAATTGTCTATTTGTATTTTATATATTATATAATAATTAAATTTCTGCTATATTATTTTATGTTGGCGATATTTATTTCATGTGATATATTGGTAGTTCATAATTTTCATGCTCGAATTAAGTTCTTAGATTTTACGGTAGTTTGATAATATTTTTTTTTGGATAATGTAGTATTTAATTATTATAATAATAATTATACATTAATACCATATTATATTAAATTATATAACTCAAAATCTAATAATATTTTTCTGTAAGTATCGTAAAATTGAAAAAGCATATTCATAATATAAATGGATAATATCTTAAAATAAATCAAAAAAGTCATTGCGAATAGTAAAATTCATAAATATTTAATATTCGTATTTCCTTTATATAATATATATTTAGATTTTATAGTTTCTGTTTGAACTATTATATAGGAATTATGTTTAAAGTTTTCAAGTTAGCTAATAGAAAATAAATAAAAACATTTAAGGTGCAAAAATGCTTTCAAATTATAATGTTAGAAATTGTGACAAGAATAATAATTGTATTAAATAATGTAATATTCTAGACTTTTAAAGTTAACACAGTGAGTATACACTATACATAAATTACAAAATATATTAGTAAATAATATATTAATAGTAAAAAAATGTATGATATCAATGCACAACTTACAACAATTTTATTATCAAGAAATATAAAAAGCAAAAACCAAATACAGTTTAATATTGAATAAAAAACATAACATTTGTAATTAACTGTAACATATAATCCTATTGTACACGTTACTCAAATAAATTTATACCAAGTGGCAAGTTGATGTCAGTATATATGGTACCCTATATACTATGTTATGATTAGGATTAATAATTTTAACTAATTAATTTTGAATTTAAGTCAATGGAAAGGAATAATAAATAGTGTAATTATAAAACTAAAAAATGTCAACTAATAAGCATTAACTGTGTGTCGACATCATCTGGCAAAAAAAAAAAAAGGAAAAGGAAAAGGAAAAAAAATTTACAGCATAATATTGTAAAAAAAAAATCAAATACCTACTTAACTAGTAAATCATATTAATTTATTATTAGTAAAATGAATATTAAATAAATTAATATACTATATTTATTATTACATAATACTATATCATAAATTATATCTCAATAAGTTATTTATTAATAAATTGGAATGGGAACATAATATATTCTATTGAAATTGTGTAAAATAATTAAATAACCAAGTGCAGCTAAAGTGTAATACTATTATGCTACATAATATAATATGTATAATATGCAATGTACAGTAAAATATTAAGGGGCCTCGCTATAGCATGTATTTAAGGAGCAACGTTTAGGCAATTTTCAATCTCTGCTTCGCCGCCCGGGATCTATGTGTTAGTCGTAAATGAATATTAGTGTGCGTGTGGTTCAATGCGGGTACCGCTTCCTTCCGCACCATCAAGTAGATAGACGTAATCATTATCGTAAATCGTAATCGTTATCGCAATATTGCACATCAAATAGTTATCGGAAATTATGTTTTCTTGTACGACAATAATAAATAGCTGCAAATTGTCTGCGGTTTAACGTAATTAGTATTATTTATTAGGTAGTACATTAGTAGGAAAAAAATAATTTTGCCCTTTTTTAGTATAAAGTATATAACTCCGTGAGTCTCGCCCAAGTCTCGGTTACCTTTAAACTTACAATCAAAATATATAGAACATACAGGCTTTAAAATAAAGGTTTAAAATTAAAAAAAAAAAAAGTATAAATCTAGTATAAACTTCATTGACAACTTTGATTGGTGATAAACTAGTTACTAATGATGAGCTTGACGGTGTTTGGCCAATATTAGGGGATGACGTAACTAACATTTTTTTATTACTGCCTATGTATGAATTGTCATCGATTACGCAAGTTAGTGGTAAAGCTAAATCCATATCACTCGAGGAAATAGGATAAGAAATGTTCTCATGTGACCTACTGTCTTCGGTACTTGGAGTAATCAATGACTCAGAATGGATTCTATTTTTGTAAATAATAATAAAAAATAATAATAATAATAATAATTTAAATATTTATTTTTATATTTTAAAAACTTACTGTATTGCATCATTTGCATCTCTATTATTTTGTTGGTTCGTGTTAGTATAGCCTCTTACAGCGTTAATGAAACCTTTATGTTTTTTTTCTTTTAGATAAAGGAATTTTAGTTTTTACTTTATACTTGTAATTCATTTTTCTAATTACAATAAATATTTAAGCCTAAATATTTAGTCTTTACAGAAAGAAAGCTGAATAGTGACTAAATAATAAATTCAAAGCGATCCTAAATTATCAATTTATAAAATAAGTATTATTAAAATTCAAGAAAATATAATAATAACATCTAATGTATAAATATATTATTATCAGGGCACTGATTATATAGTTTTTGCTAATATTGTTATAGGATACTACGAATTATACGTATCTAATTATTATATTACATTGTATATTATTATCATTATTAGATGTATGCGCGACACGGCGGTAGTGGTACGGAGGGTTACGTCGCACGCACTCGCACGCGCATGTCAATACGTAATATTGTCATCGCAAAATTTTTTTTTATTTTTCATTCTAACATACGATTCTAATTCTAACAACACGTCGCAACGATTACCTCGATTTGTATTCTGACAAAATATTCTTTTTTTTCACAATATGTACAAGGGATCGATCGAGGCACATTTTTAAAATTGTACTTGGTTAATCAAATATTTAAGTTTGAAGATTTGCAATTTTTTTAAATTTTTACAATATTTATTGTAATTTAGATTAAAAAACTTAAAAATATGGCTCGATCATTCCCTTGTACATATTGCGGAGAATTTGAATATTTTTTCAGAATGAAAATCGTGATAATTGTCGACACATATTGTTGGAATTAGAAACAGTAGTTTTTGACAAAAAATCATGTGGTGACGAGGCCCCTTAAAAAAAAAAACCGTAACATTACAACTTATTTCTATATTCATTATTATGTCAGTAAGTATAAATATGGAAAGGACTAATAAATAGTTTAATTATTAAACTAAATAATGCCATCTAATAAACATAGAGATTATTATACAAATAAGACAATCAAAAATATTTTAATTATTTAAATCCTATATTTATTACTAAATCTGTATTATAATAATATCAAATATTAAAATAATAATGATACGATAAGATATCAAAATACAGAAAAGTGCAATGAAATATGCCATTTTAAATAGGCCAATGAAATTGGGTTATTTCATGTGTAGTGCTGAGACCGTGTACACTTTGTTAATATGCTAAACAGATTAACTCGTAAACAAGTCGGCTTCTCCGATTTATTGCTAATTTCATCATTAATATATTATAACGTATTATATCGTATACTATTTCTGGAATTCTCAATAAATTTTAATTTTCGTTTTATATTTCCAAGAATCAAGTATATAGCAACGAGACGTGTTTTTATATTTTCAAATTTAGAACATCCTTTACATTGATGGAGGGGGGGGGTTGCACTGAGAAAAATATTTTCGTATTTTTCCACCGGGATCGTACCATCTGCTATTAACACTGGTTCGGTTCGCTCCGCGGTAGACATGATCTTAGCGCTTACGCCGCTTACGGTCACGCTTTTTCGTTACAAAAATTTTTTTTTCATTTACCATCGACAAGCCCGCGATAAAAGCTATGCAATAGCTTAAAAAATTAATTATGTGATCGCTGACATTTTGAATGATGATCAAATTATTTTTAATGTCACCGCCGTTGACTAAGAAGTTGATAACGACTTTATAGATTTAGTGCTTGACTTAAAACACCAACTAGCCACGCAGAAGCAGAAGCAAATAAGCAATGTTATCAAAATACATTGGTGGGTCTGAAGTACAAAAGAAGGCGAATGCAACACATGTCTTACTTCTTCGTAAAAATGTAAAATACGAAACATGGCCACTCAAAAAGCTCTTGCCTCAAAAAAAAAAAAAAAACAGAAGAAGATAACAGATTATTTTGTTTAGCATTTTTTAGTATGGTATTATTAATTTAATTATATAATATATATTATTAGTATTTATTATTATTGTCTGCAAATGACGTTGTAAAATATTTATGTTTATTTAAAAACTATGTTTTGTATTATTGTATTTCTGTTAACCGTCTATTCGATTAACCATCATTGTGCCGGTCCCGACAGTGACGGTTAAAAGAGTTTTTACTGTAATAATAAACAGAATTAAACAAAAAAATTTAAATTTTATTATACTAGGTAATTAACATTATTAATTTATTTTTTTCAATATTTATATTCAGATGACAATATTATTTTATTATTAATATTAGTAAAATTAAAACAAGCATTTAAAATGATGAATAATAATAATTAAAAAGAGTGGTATGCTTAGCGATGTCCAATGCTATTTTCGCTTCGGCGGAAGTTCTACCATGGGCAGCAGACAAACCAGTAGAAGAAAATCAACAAGATATAATTGAAAACGATGATCTACCATCTGTGTAATAGACTAATAAAATACATTAACTATTGTAAACAATATACATTACACTTAAATAAGTCATTTAGGTAGTACAGAAAATACAATAATTTATAATTAGTATTGTTATTGTTAATTTTTGTTGATTATCATCTATACGTATGATCAACAATGTTCACGGAATTTTTATATGAAAATAATATTATAAAAAAATTATGATTTAAAATGCAAAAAAGTCGTTAAAAATATATTTTAAGGTAAGATTAATTAAGAATAATATGTATTTGAAAATTATACTTATTAACTAGACGATGTGTACGATCGGAAAAAATTAATAAATTAAAAAAAAACCGAAACAATTAATTTTAGTGTTATTCATAAATTGAATAAACCAATTTTCAATTATTTTAGACGTTTTGATAGATTTTTGTATAAATTACGATCATTTAAAAAAAAAAAAAAAGACGATTTCAACTGCTCAGTATTGAACACTGGTACTTAGTTCGTGGTATGCGAAGTCGTCGAGCGGCTCCACAAACGCTAATCGTTATGATTGATGAGTTCTGCACAACTAGCAGTGTACTCATTGATTACTATGACCAAATCATTATTAATAATGTCGCGAAACAACCACTGTGGTGTGAAATTTCTGTAGTATTGGAAAAAATAATTAATATTTAATGTTAAAAGAAAATGTTTACATGTATAATGTACTTACCTTCGATAACAAGGGGTTTTAATTCTTTTTCGATGTGGTTTTCATTATCATTATCATCATCAGTTACCGTGTATTTACTTAATTATAATAACTTACATATACTTTTAATTAAAAACTGATATTATATAAAAGTTGCGTTAATATGGAATAATATAGACTTGTTGTGTTATTATTATTTTACTGAAAACAAATGAATATTATTATTCATAAGTACATAATACATCTGTATGGTATACACAATTAAGTCTATGCTATCCATAGGCGTAGGATTTTTCTCTAATATACGAATGTTAATCAAATTATTCTCTTTTAAAACGAATTTCATTATATTTTGTGAATTTGTTTATAATTTATATAATCTCTTTTAAATTATACAAATAAAATTTAACTGTGAGCACTTTGTATGTTGGTATATATAGTATGTGTTAAATTAATATCACCAAAACTTAGATTATGTATAATATAAATATTATGCACAGGTATTAAAAGACAACGAAATCGTGTTTATGAATAAATTTTTTTGTTTCCAAGAAGGCAACTTACATTTGCAAACTCCTAAGGCCGTATTCCGCCTGTCGTGTATAGCTACTCCGATATAAGACAATGCATTTTGAATTCGACGGAAAACGCGGCGGAATACGCCGTGTACCTATAGCCCCGGTCTA
This sequence comes from Rhopalosiphum nymphaeae, assembly GCA_036289425.1. NCBI lineage: Eukaryota > Metazoa > Arthropoda > Insecta > Hemiptera > Aphididae > Rhopalosiphum > Rhopalosiphum nymphaeae. The sequence goes on along the minus strand of JAZAQC010000006.1, from coordinate 46,908,064 downwards.
AATGCAATAGAATAATTATTAATCAAGTATAAATAATAACAAACGTATGAATCAAGTCAAGTCATGTTTCAGAGAACTAATTCTGATTCTATTCAAATTTTGAATTTACGAAAAATGGTCGTGATGACATTGCAAGAATTCGGTTTATTGCCATGAATTATATTTAACTATTTTTCATTAATTACACCAATTACAGTTTTTACTCAGTATTTTGTATTTCAAATACGCGCATCTCTTCTTATGAAATAAATTGCAGTTTGGTTTCTACGATATTCGTTTCAGTCGAACGATTTGCTACATTAAATAAATAGCAACCCTCAATGATATCACAAGGGAAGTGATATACGCAATGACATTAACTTTACTTTGGAACAATGTACTCTAATTATTAGAGTTATATCATATTGCATTTACTATTTAATTTTATAATTACTATATTGCTTTGTATGTACACTAGTTTTAAGTAGGTAACTAACTAAAAAGCAAAAATTATCCCAGTTAAAAGTACCAGAAAAATAACTACATTGTAATGCCTATTGAAAAATAACATTATATTATTTTATATTAAAAATTAAAACGAAGCATTGCAAGTTTCCTCACCACCTTAACACATCATGAAAGTCGATATTATATCAACCTTAATGTCGTATGAGGTATTGCACGTGGCGCGTTTTTTTTATTGTGGTTTCCCCGAGTATATAAACTTTAGGCCTAATCCACACAGAGAATAATGGGTTAACTACCGGACAGCTATAATAAGTGAAACTGTCACGATATATCGTGTTATGTATATTTTAAGTTAATACTAAAATGGTTATAGTACATTTATGATTTAATAAAATTTTAATTTAATCTCTTATGTGCCCAAAAATCTACCATTATTCCCATTGACAGTGCTGAATTCAAGATGTAATATGATATTAATGATGATCCGTAAAACGGTAATCATTGTTGCCCGATCTGATTCTATAATTGAAAATTTATAAAAAAAAAAAACCTCCTCCACAATTAAAATGTTATATATTTCGTTCATATTGATATATTTTTGTCTATTGAATTCAACACTGTACATATTCATAAAAATATAAAACAAAAAACCTACCTGAAAATAAATATAATTAATTCGTACATATAAATATAATAATACAAGCTATACTATAAAAGCGGTTAATTTAAACTAAAATTATTAAAATTATTTCTAAAATGACACTGATAAATTAAACTTACCCGTATTACATTACCATTTTATTTTTTATGACTGTGTAATGGAAAAGAAACATATTTTTCGCGTATCAATATTCATTCGTTGTATATCTAAAGTCTTGTTTGTCTTTTTTAAATACCAATGATGGCTGACTTGGATAATATTAGAAAACGCTAACACACAAAAACACTTAATGTCACAAAGTAAGTATTCTTAGAAAAAATATTCGCTAAAAATTAATTTTTAAAATTAAAATTAATTTGCATGGAACAGAACTATTAAAAAAACTGTACGAAGACTAAAAACGATTAACAGATATTAATGTTTTATAACTGAAGTATACAAAAAATATAAATCGCGAGTACAGTAAACATCATACTAGTAAAATAAACATAATGTTTAAATATTATTATAATATGTGACACTCTAATCAGCCAGCACAGTATTAATGATTTAACTGATCATTTCTATTTAACCATCATACTACTAATATTAAAATATGACTAATATCCGAAAAATTATAAAAATACAAATTATTAATACTGTATTATTATAAGTACAGAAAGTACACTACTGCAGTTATTATGTTTATTGAATTTATTTATTTATAATATAAGTATTTTGTTAAAGAGATATCATTACCTACGAAAACGCAGTTCGAGCAGATTATTATAAACTGCATAACATACAATAAATTCAAAAATTAAGTATATTAGCTAAAGCTCCAATTATCCCAATAATATATTTTATATTATAATTTAAAAATATTGGAGTAATTTTAATAAGAAATATTAAAAAAAAAAAAATGTGAATTACAACTTATTAGTAATAAAATGAATAAAGTTAATTAGGCATATGAATATATTTATATCTTACATGGATTTATATTCGGAAGAACAAATATACGGTTAGTATCAGAATCATCATCCATATATTGTTTAAAATAAAAATACGATATTATATTATAATAATTATTATGTTCAATTTTACTTTTATTGTATATCTACATCAGCATTTAATTTGGGAGAACAAGATATTTTTGGTGTTTTTATATTATGTACGAAAAGATTTTTTCTTTAAAGGAAATCATTATTATCAGAACCGTTTAGTATTTAGCATCAAAGTTTTCTGGTTTTTTTTATAATGAGTCATAATTGGTGGTCCTGAAAAGGACCATTTTATGGGGGGGGGGGGCGGAGAAGTAAAAGATCACAATTTACTTTTTCTTGGGAGCTGCAGTTTTCTTGATAGGAGTCTTTTTCGCTTTGGGTTTGACAACGCCGGCAGGTTTTTTCGGTTTGGTCAAGGATTTCTTCGGTTTGGCAGCCGCCTTAGGTTTAGACGCAATCGTCTTTTTGGCTTTTTTAGCTGCCGGTTCGTCGGACGATGGCTTCACTTTCTTAGCAGACGTCGACTTCCTCTTTACGGCACCTGGGGCTTTTACTTTTTTAACGACTGGCTTCTTCTTGGCAACAGCTACCTTTTTCGGTTTAGCCTCGGCAATCGGCAGTTTGAAATGTCCAGAAGCGCCGGTGCCCTTGGTCTGAACAACAGTACCGTTGGCGACGGCGGCTTTCAAAAACTTCCGGATGAACGGCGCCAGCTTAGCGGAATCGACTTTGTAGTTGGCAGCCAAGTATTTCTTGATAGCCGGCAAAGACGAACCTTTTTTCTCCTTGAGCTCTTTGATGGCAGACGTAACCATCACGGAAGTGGCCGGACGAGACGCAGCGGGCTTCTTTGCCTTAGCAGCAGTCTTCTTTTTGGCAGGAGACTTTTTCGCGGTTGGCGATGCGGCGACTGGTGCCGGAGCGGATGGAACGACGGTTTCTGTCATGGTAGAGATATAGAACGAATTGTATTCTAACTCGAAATTTCACTATTGAACTTGTCGAAGTACAATGAAACGGTTTGTAAATATATACATTGCACCGTACCGACTAGTAAACCGTCGTGATTCGCGTCATCAACGCGGCTGCGGTTGTACAAACAATTTCCGCAATTTCTCGGCAACAGATAGTTGTAAAACTCTAATTTTGAACTTAACAGAAAGCCAACTAAATTTCAAAAGATCCCATATGGATATCCCGACGTTATCAGTTAACGGAAAACCACCACGGATCGTTATTTCCGCGCTTCCAACCCGGTTTTCGTAGTCCATGTTTAATGGTATACCGTATGACCGAAACCAATTTAAGATTTACAAAAACTTCTTAGACACATTCTATACGAGTGTCCCAAGCCCTGCGTGTTTGCAGATTTCAAATCGACCGATATGTTGATGAACAGCGGATTTACAAAATTGACGGTTTTAGGTTACTGTTACGGCACGGCGTCATTAACGTTTAGACCACTGAATTGTTTACACGACGGACTTTACCTATAAATCTAATCCTTATCATATTCACATGAAATATTTTTAAAAAATAATCGTAGTATTACACACCATTAAGGGATTTTAGTCGAAACTCGATTTTAAATAAACAAAGTTTAATTTATTTTTACATCGTCGGTGGTCTCGTATCCGATACATTATAAAATTTGTACGCGTACCTATAGTAAACCGACGCCGCAGCTTACACTATACACTATTAAATTTTTATGTGATTTTTTAGCATTTAACGTGTTGTTGCCGAACCTTGTGTATTATTTATTATCTAATAAGGCGAGAATTGATAGTACAGGACGTAACCGAAACCACCGGAGAACCTAAGACACCATCTAAAGCGGGCAAAAAATATCAAATACCGTAACATTTCAATAGTTGTATACTATTGATATAGTATAAGAACTGAAGAATTTCCTACAACGACAGATTCTGGTCTTCTGTTTATCGACCGCGTAAAATCTCTGCCGTGTATCCGTCCAGCCGAGACTCGGTATAATATTGGTAATAGGTATATGGGTCTGAATATGTTGTACGAACAGAATTTGGTTTATCTCCCAAATTACATGATCGATCGTCTTATAGCTAATACATTATGATGGTTTGAAACACGTTTTGTAAATGTTCATATTTCCTTGTTGTGGGATTGGACACGGATAATGATTATTAGGTATAGGGTTAGTGGCCTGGTGCGCCTTGCTTTCTGGACTGTTTTGATGACTTGTTGGTTGAAGGGTGACCATATTCTTGTAAAATCAGCGTTGATAATGTTTAAAATAAACGTAATTATAATACAAATCCAAAAGACAATTCAACTCATTAAATTGAATTCTAATATTATAAAACGCAATTAAATAGATAAATATACAAATCTTTTTTGATACACTGCAGAAATGCCACAAAGGGTTTTTATTGAAACGGCATATTTTTGCGGAGTATACCTAACTTGGGCATACAAAACATTGTAAACGGAATAAAAAAAAAAATCAATCAGCGAAGTAAAATATTACGCGTCCTTAATAATTTAAGAACGACAAATGTTATTGATGTGAACGGTTTGAAATTTTATATCGAACAATCGAAATAATTTATGCATTTTATCTATCATAAAGTATTATGATAATTATATTGTTTACAGTCGATAAATAATAACAAAAGCACTACCTGTGAGCAAGTGTAATATTGTATTATGTGGGTTTTTTCCACGATTCACTAAAAATTACATACATTAATGTTTATTATTATTATCATCGACTGGAGTAATTAACACTTATTAAAAAATATTATTTAAACGAATCTTGACGGCTGATCACGTTAAAAAATAATAAGTTGTGCAATTTTGTTTATCGAATTCAATTTAAAATTGGCTAAGCAATACACTACACCACTATAGAGGCTAGGTATGAATATAATATGTGATGTGTAGAGGAAGAAAAGGGTCAACAACAACTTATTTATAATGTCACGAGACTATTTTGAAATGTAAAAACAGAATAAGTCACCGCGTCAAGACGAGTGTCGTCGTAGATTTTTTATCGTTGCGTGTGGTGGCCCTGAAAAGGGCCGTTTTAAAGGGAGTGGTGATTTTTTTTATTTAACCAAAACACGATTAAGCACGTTCTCCGCGGATACGACGAGCCAATTGGATGTCCTTTGGCATGATCGTGACACGTTTGGCGTGGATGGCGCACAAGTTGGTGTCTTCGAACAGACCGACCAAATAGGCTTCGCTGGCTTCCTGCAACGCCATGACGGCGGAGCTCTGGAAACGCAAGTCGGTCTTGAAGTCCTGAGCGATTTCACGGACCAGACGTTGGAACGGTAACTTGCGGATCAACAGCTCTGTGCTCTTCTGGTACCGACGGATTTCACGGAGAGCGACGGTTCCCGGACGGTAACGATGGGGTTTCTTCACTCCACCGGTGGCGGGTGCGCTCTTACGGGCGGCTTTGGTGGCCAACTGTTTCCTGGGAGCCTTTCCCCCGGTAGACTTGCGGGCTGTCTGTTTGGTACGGGCCATTTTAGAATTTCGTTCAGTAGGCTACGTCGAACAACGATAAACAATGAATGTGTGGATCTCGTAACGAAACTCACCGGTATTTATATACAAAACGGTTTCGTATCTGTCGTTCTCATTGGTCGACGCGATGTCGATAATCGGAGAGTGGGAGAAATCAAATGGAGCATTGCGATTGGCCGTGCGTGCTCCGTGAAACGCATAAATACATTGATATTTGTAATCTAAGCATCAATCGACGTACAGCGTTCGAAGCAGCAGCACCTTATTATTACTAAAGCAATCAGTCCATAGCTTACCTGAAATCAACATGACCGGACGCGGCAAAGGAGGAAAAGGTCTTGGAAAAGGTGGAGCCAAACGTCATCGCAAAGTGTTGCGTGATAACATCCAGGGAATCACCAAGCCCGCCATTCGTCGATTAGCTCGTCGTGGTGGAGTGAAACGTATCTCCGGTTTGATCTACGAAGAAACCCGCGGCGTCTTGAAAGTGTTCCTGGAGAATGTAATCCGTGATGCGGTCACCTATACCGAGCACGCTAAGAGGAAAACCGTTACAGCCATGGACGTCGTCTATGCCTTGAAACGTCAAGGACGTACCTTGTATGGTTTCGGAGGTTGATGTGTGTTACTTGCGCGCATAATCTTCAATATATAAAACCGCTATTAAAAAGGCCCTTTTCAGGGCCACTAATTTTAATTTATAGAAATCGCTGAATATACAAAAATTTACGCGTTATAATAATATTGATTGGAGGATGTTCTGAATACTTTATTCTATTCATTTTATTAGATATCAAACTGGCTTACACGAGTAACAGTGTTTTGACTCAGAAAATAACAATTTTATTATTATGTTGGAATCTCCTACGACTTTGTTTTACAATTAATAGTACATAGTTTTATTGTGTTATGCACAAGACTTTTACTAAGCTCTTATCATTTTCCCGATGCAGAAAATAAACCCTGTGTGCACCTGCCTGTGCCCGAGAGATATTTCGTATAATATATATTTGATATCATTGTAATACATCTAATTTAAAAGGATTAATGAACATCCTTATATTATTTACATGTGTATCGGTTCATTCTGGATGACTATAAACATTACTCATCAGTCTTCTTTATCAATGTATTTTTTTTTTTTTGTTTGTTACGTTATACTTTTATTGAATTCTATAATTCTAAATTATTTAATACCTTTTTATGACACAAAGATATTTACGTTTTACTGTATTAATTATCCCTGAACACACATATCGTAATATTTATTTATTTTTGTATATTGTTATGATCAATTTATGGATACGCAACGCACAGATGTGTGAGTCATGTATCACCATTTATTATGAGATAGTATTTATACAACTTGTTACGATGATGAACGTTCGAAACCTTATTCTGTACCAAATTTCGAAAATTATATGACAGTCATCTAAAGGCAAGCTACGAATTTAAAGTATTGATTCGACTTAGACTTTTTTTCTATATTGAATTTTGTACTAACTCACTTTTTAATCGACTCTAAACCACGTTCGTTTAAAGCAGTTAATGCGCATTGAGTTAGTTCGTGAGTTGGGTGCATATAAACGCATTTATTATTTAATTAGAATCGTCAAATCGAAATTAACTCTTATTCTGGTATTAAGAAATGCATGTAAATGTTTTAATGCGAATTAATATTTTAACGGGGAGTTTAAAATAAAATTATTATTTTGGTCATAGCGTCCAAGGTATTTAGCACGGATAACGCATTAACTTTTAATTTTATTCAACATTTATCTTGATTAACCTAGGTGCATATAAACCCGATCTAGAATGCGCATACAAGCGTGATGGTTAATGATGGGCATAATCGAGATATCTCGATTATGAAAAAAATTAATCGAGTAAAATAATCGAACAATCTTTATCTGTAAATATTTAATACATTTGAAACTTCAAATTAATATTAATAATTATACGTTTTAACTATTATTGATATAATACGGTCATTAATATTCCTAAAGTTAATTAAATAAATTAATAATTTAATAATATTGCGAGACACCGATAAATAATAAAAAAAAATTAAATTATTTAATATTTCGAGTAATTTTTTCTCAATCACTTATAATTAGTAAAACATATTCAAGTATTTTTATCAAATGATTGTAATTTCTATAAATGCTTTCGACTATAGAACCACAATAAAAGGTGTTTTAAAGGAACAAAGAGAGTACTAGTAATAAGAAATATTAAAATTGGTGGCCCTGAAAAGGGCCGTTTTATAATAAGAATACAGGGTTGGTATAGGTGGGGAGGGGGAACGTTAGGGGTTTTAGACTTTTTTCTCGGTCTTTTTGGGTAAAAGAACAGCTTGGATATTAGGTAACACGCCGCCTTGAGCGATCGTAACACCGGACAACAATTTGTTCAACTCTTCGTCGTTTCTGATTGCCAATTGTAAATGTCTAGGAATGATACGAGACTTCTTGTTGTCACGGGCGGCGTTACCTGCCAACTCCAAAACTTCAGCCGCCAAATATTCCATGACGGCGGCCAAGTACACCGGTGCTCCGGCTCCGACACGTTCGGCGTAATTTCCTTTTCTCAACAAACGATGGATACGACCGACCGGGAACTGGAGTCCGGCCCGGGACGACCTGGTCTTGGATTTGCCTCCCTTCGATTTTCCTGCTTTGCCTCTTCCGCTCATGTTTACGTTCACGTTTGACTGTTTGGAAATTTATTCGAGCACTGAATGCCTATAATACAATCGGTACGGTTATTATATAGCTGAGATATAGAGGACAGTACTACGATTGGGCAGTTTCAAAAAGTATGACGATATTACATAACATCGTTTGCTATGTAACTACTACTAGAATGTGTTATTTTTAACTAACATTCTGAGCATGTTTGTTCGTGAAGAAACTACTATTTTAATCAAACACATAACCGCTGTTAAATCGTGTTTGTTCCGTCATACCTATTAGAAATTGGCCAATGACCGTTTGACGTGTCCCCTTGGGTTAGTAATATATACGGTCGTTTTGAGCGACTCTACATCATTCGTATTTAAAGTGTTTTGTTGTTAACAATTGTCGTTTTAACAATATCAATCATGGCTCCAGGAGGTAAATCCGCAGGTAAAGCAATGAAGAAATCGTCTGGCAAGGCTCAAAAGAATATCGCCAAGTCTGACAAAAAACGCAAGCCCAAGAGGAAAGAATCGTACGCCATCTACATCTATAAAGTGTTGAAGCAAGTTCACCCCGACACCGGTGTTTCCTCAAAGGCAATGAGTATTATGAACAGTTTTGTCAACGATTTATTCGAGCGTATCGCCGCGGAGTCTAGTCGCTTGGCCCACTACAACAAACGGTCGACCATCACCAGTCGGGAAATCCAAACCGCCGTCCGACTTTTGTTGCCCGGTGAATTGGCTAAGCACGCTGTCAGTGAAGGAACAAAAGCCGTGACCAAGTACACCAGTTCAAAATAATTGAAAATCGTGTATTTTAGATTTGAACGCTCTTTAAAAAGGCCCTTTTCAGGGCCATCAATTTATTAATTATAACTAATATTTTTATCCAAACTCAAATTATTATTTTTTAATAATAAAAATATATATAATCTCAAGTGTGTTAATAACTTAGAACCAATTTCTTTTTAATAATCAGCTGTTAATTAAATTTACCTATTTGAGAATTGCAAATTTGTTCGTTTTTATCACCAATAATTTCTTCTAATATGTATACTACCGTCAGTGAAGATACCAAAGCCGTCACCAGTTCCAAATAATCATAATTTCACTTGGAATTCTGACAATAAAACGAAGCCATGCATGCACTGATCCTCAACAGATATCGCCATCGGTACATTGATCGTTTTGAGTAATTTACATATTTTGCCGGACACATCGGTGACGGCAAGGACAAATTGTTTGGCCATATCATCGGCGGACTCGGAGCCGTGAAAAACGGTCGGAGTCCACGGGATACCAAACTTCTGGAGCAGCTACCTTCTCTCTTAAACATGGTTTTTGCCCGCCTGTCACAGTTGACAATATACCAATTCCTATGTCCAACTCAATAAAATATCTTGGCATCATACTAGATAAAAGACTAACTTGGAACCAACATATCAAATCAAAAAGATTAATTTTAAACTCTCGCTCCCGATCACTTAAAAATTTAATTACAAATAATAAATGCTCAAGTTTAAAAACTAAATTATTAATATACAAATCATTGATAAAGCCTATTTGGACATATGGAATACAGTTTTAGGGTACAGCCAAAAAAACGAACCTAAACAAAATTCAAGCCTATCAAAATATAACACTAAGAAAAATCACAAATGGCCAACCCTACATATCTAATATTACCCTTCATAACGACCTACGTTTGAAAACTATAGAAGAAAAATCTGTAATCTTTTATAAATGATTTATCTCGCGCCTAAACAACCACGAAAATCCACTGATTCAAAGCTTAAATTCCTTAACGCTTCCGGAAAACTCTCGTAGTAGGCTAAACAGAAGATGGTGCAGAGACCTCTAAAAAAAAAAAAAACCATAATAAAAAAATGTGTACCTTACCTACTGCTGAATAAATTTCCTGCCTTCTTACTCCCACCATCCAATCTTTTCAATTTATAGGGTTACCAAAGGGTGATTTCTTAATCAAGTTTATTCATGTATAACTACCCTTTTCACATATACTTATTGTGCTATACGGTATAGATTGTATATTATCTCATAAAAAATAAAAAAAAAAACAATCTTTTCATTGTATACGTTAATTGACGTACTACGATTAGCTCACTCGAATAATTGTATAACCGGCACGGGCGTTGGAACTGATAGCCAGGAATTGCCGTAACGAATTGGTATATTGTCAACTGTGACAGGCGGGCAAAAACCATGTTTAAGAGAGAAGGTAGCTGCTCCAGAAGTTTGGTATCCCGTGGACTCCGACCGTTTTTCACGGCTCCGAGTCCGCCGATGATATGGCCAAACAATTTGTCCTTGCCGTCACCGATGTGTCCGGCAAAATATGTAAATTACTCAAAACGATCAATGTACCGATGGCGATATCTGTTGAGGATCAGTGCATGCATGGCTTCGTTTTATTGTCAGAATTCCAAGTGAAATTATGATTATTTGGAACTGGTGACGGCTTTGGTATCTTCACTGACGGTAGTATACATATTAGAAGAAATTATTGGTGATAAAAACGAACAAATTTGCAATTCTCAAATAGGTAAATTTAATTAACAGCTGATTATTAAAAAGAAATTGGTTCTAAGTTATTAACACACTTGAGATTATATATATTTTTATTATTAAAAAATAATAATTTGAGTTTGGATAAAAATATTAGTTATAATTAATAAATTGATGGCCCTGAAAAGGGCCTTTTTAAAGAGCGTTCAAATCTAAAATACACGATTTTCAATTATTTTGAACTGGTGTACTTGGTCACGGCTTTTGTTCCTTCACTGACAGCGTGCTTAGCCAATTCACCGGGCAACAAAAGTCGGACGGCGGTTTGGATTTCCCGACTGGTGATGGTCGACCGTTTGTTGTAGTGGGCCAAGCGACTAGACTCCGCGGCGATACGCTCGAATAAATCGTTGACAAAACTGTTCATAATACTCATTGCCTTTGAGGAAACACCGGTGTCGGGGTGAACTTGCTTCAACACTTTATAGATGTAGATGGCGTACGATTCTTTCCTCTTGGGCTTGCGTTTTTTGTCAGACTTGGCGATATTCTTTTGAGCCTTGCCAGACGATTTCTTCATTGCTTTACCTGCGGATTTACCTCCTGGAGCCATGATTGATATTGTTAAAACGACAATTGTTAACAACGAAACACTTTAAATACGAATGATGTAGAGTCGCTCAAAACGACCGTATATATTACTAACCCAAGGGGACACGTCAAACGGTCATTGGCCAATTTCTAATAGGTATGACGGAACAAACACGATTTAACAGCGGTTATGTGTTTGATTAAAATAGTAGTTTCTTCACGAACAAACATGCTCAGAATGTTAGTTAAAAATAACACATTCTAGTAGTAGTTACATAGCAAACGATGTTATGTAATATCGTCATACTTTTTGAAACTGCCCAATCGTAGTACTGTCCTCTATATCTCAGCTATATAATAACCGTACCGATTGTATTATAGGCATTCAGTGCTCGAATAAATTTCCAAACAGTCAAACGTGAACGTAAACATGAGCGGAAGAGGCAAAGCAGGAAAATCGAAGGGAGGCAAATCCAAGACCAGGTCGTCCCGGGCCGGACTCCAGTTCCCGGTCGGTCGTATCCATCGTTTGTTGAGAAAAGGAAATTACGCCGAACGTGTCGGAGCCGGAGCACCGGTGTACTTGGCCGCCGTCATGGAATATTTGGCGGCTGAAGTTTTGGAGTTGGCAGGTAACGCCGCCCGTGACAACAAGAAGTCTCGTATCATTCCTAGACATTTACAATTGGCAATCAGAAACGACGAAGAGTTGAACAAATTGTTGTCCGGTGTTACGATCGCTCAAGGCGGCGTGTTACCTAATATCCAAGCTGTTCTTTTACCCAAAAAGACCGAGAAAAAAGTCTAAAACCCCTAACGTTCCCCCTCCCCACCTATACCAACCCTGTATTCTTATTATAAAACGGCCCTTTTCAGGGCCACCAATTTTAATATTTCTTATTACTAGTACTCTCTTTGTTCCTTTAAAACACCTTTTATTGTGGTTCTATAGTCGAAAGCATTTATAGAAATTACAATCATTTGATAAAAATACTTGAATATGTTTTACTAATTATAAGTGATTGAGAAAAAATTACTCGAAATATTAAATAATTTAATTTTTTTTTATTATTTATCGGTGTCTCGCAATATTATTAAATTATTAATTTATTTAATTAACTTTAGGAATATTAATGACCGTATTATATCAATAATAGTTAAAACGTATAATTATTAATATTAATTTGAAGTTTCAAATGTATTAAATATTTACAGATAAAGATTGTTCGATTATTTTACTCGATTAATTTTTTTCATAATCGAGATATCTCGATTATGCCCATCATTAACCATCACGCTTGTATGCGCATTCTAGATCGGGTTTATATGCACCTAGGTTAATCAAGATAAATGTTGAATAAAATTAAAAGTTAATGCGTTATCCGTGCTAAATACCTTGGACGCTATGACCAAAATAATAATTTTATTTTAAACTCCCCGTTAAAATATTAATTCGCATTAAAACATTTACATGCATTTCTTAATACCAGAATAAGAGTTAATTTCGATTTGACGATTCTAATTAAATAATAAATGCGTTTATATGCACCCAACTCACGAACTAACTCAATGCGCATTAACTGCTTTAAACGAACGTGGTTTAGAGTCGATTAAAAAGTGAGTTAGTACAAAATTCAATATAGAAAAAAAGTCTAAGTCGAATCAATACTTTAAATTCGTAGCTTGCCTTTAGATGACTGTCATATAATTTTCGAAATTTGGTACAGAATAAGGTTTCGAACGTTCATCATCGTAACAAGTTGTATAAATACTATCTCATAATAAATGGTGATACATGACTCACACATCTGTGCGTTGCGTATCCATAAATTGATCATAACAATATACAAAAATAAATAAATATTACGATATGTGTGTTCAGGGATAATTAATACAGTAAAACGTAAATATCTTTGTGTCATAAAAAGGTATTAAATAATTTAGAATTATAGAATTCAATAAAAGTATAACGTAACAAACAAAAAAAAAAAAAATACATTGATAAAGAAGACTGATGAGTAATGTTTATAGTCATCCAGAATGAACCGATACACATGTAAATAATATAAGGATGTTCATTAATCCTTTTAAATTAGATGTATTACAATGATATCAAATATATATTATACGAAATATCTCTCGGGCACAGGCAGGTGCACACAGGGTTTATTTTCTGCATCGGGAAAATGATAAGAGCTTAGTAAAAGTCTTGTGCATAACACAATAAAACTATGTACTATTAATTGTAAAACAAAGTCGTAGGAGATTCCAACATAATAATAAAATTGTTATTTTCTGAGTCAAAACACTGTTACTCGTGTAAGCCAGTTTGATATCTAATAAAATGAATAGAATAAAGTATTCAGAACATCCTCCAATCAATATTATTATAACGCGTAAATTTTTGTATATTCAGCGATTTCTATAAATTAAAATTAGTGGCCCTGAAAAGGGCCTTTTTAATAGCGGTTTTATATATTGAATGATTATGCGCGCAAGTAACACACATCAACCTCCGAAACCATACAAGGTACGTCCTTGACGTTTCAAGGCATAGACGACGTCCATGGCTGTAACGGTTTTCCTCTTAGCGTGCTCGGTATAGGTGACCGCATCACGGATTACATTCTCCAGGAACACTTTCAAGACGCCGCGGGTTTCTTCGTAGATCAAACCGGAGATACGTTTCACTCCACCACGACGAGCTAATCGACGAATGGCGGGCTTGGTGATTCCCTGGATGTTATCACGCAACACTTTGCGATGACGTTTGGCTCCACCTTTTCCAAGACCTTTTCCTCCTTTGCCGCGTCCGGTCATGTTGATTTCAGGTAAGCTATGGACTGATTGCTTTAGTAATAATAAGGTGCTGCTGCTTCGAACGCTGTACGTCGATTGATGCTTAGATTACAAATATCAATGTATTTATGCGTTTCACGGAGCACGCACGGCCAATCGCAATGCTCCATTTGATTTCTCCCACTCTCCGATTATCGACATCGCGTCGACCAATGAGAACGACAGATACGAAACCGTTTTGTATATAAATACCGGTGAGTTTCGTTACGAGATCCACACATTCATTGTTTATCGTTGTTCGACGTAGCCTACTGAACGAAATTCTAAAATGGCCCGTACCAAACAGACAGCCCGCAAGTCTACCGGGGGAAAGGCTCCCAGGAAACAGTTGGCCACCAAAGCCGCCCGTAAGAGCGCACCCGCCACCGGTGGAGTGAAGAAACCCCATCGTTACCGTCCGGGAACCGTCGCTCTCCGTGAAATCCGTCGGTACCAGAAGAGCACAGAGCTGTTGATCCGCAAGTTACCGTTCCAACGTCTGGTCCGTGAAATCGCTCAGGACTTCAAGACCGACTTGCGTTTCCAGAGCTCCGCCGTCATGGCGTTGCAGGAAGCCAGCGAAGCCTATTTGGTCGGTCTGTTCGAAGACACCAACTTGTGCGCCATCCACGCCAAACGTGTCACGATCATGCCAAAGGACATCCAATTGGCTCGTCGTATCCGCGGAGAACGTGCTTAATCGTGTTTTGGTTAAATAAAAAAAATCACCACTCCCTTTAAAACGGCCCTTTTCAGGGCCACCACACGCAACGATAAAAAATCTACGACGACACTCGTCTTGACGCGGTGACTTATTCTGTTTTTACATTTCAAAATAGTCTCGTGACATTATAAATAAGTTGTTGTTGACCCTTTTCTTCCTCTACACATCACATATTATATTCATACCTAGCCTCTATAGTGGTGTAGTGTATTGCTTAGCCAATTTTAAATTGAATTCGATAAACAAAATTGCACAACTTATTATTTTTTAACGTGATCAGCCGTCAAGATTCGTTTAAATAATATTTTTTAATAAGTGTTAATTACTCCAGTCGATGATAATAATAATAAACATTAATGTATGTAATTTTTAGTGAATCGTGGAAAAAACCCACATAATACAATATTACACTTGCTCACAGGTAGTGCTTTTGTTATTATTTATCGACTGTAAACAATATAATTATCATAATACTTTATGATAGATAAAATGCATAAATTATTTCGATTGTTCGATATAAAATTTCAAACCGTTCACATCAATAACATTTGTCGTTCTTAAATTATTAAGGACGCGTAATATTTTACTTCGCTGATTGATTTTTTTTTTTATTCCGTTTACAATGTTTTGTATGCCCAAGTTAGGTATACTCCGCAAAAATATGCCGTTTCAATAAAAACCCTTTGTGGCATTTCTGCAGTGTATCAAAAAAGATTTGTATATTTATCTATTTAATTGCGTTTTATAATATTAGAATTCAATTTAATGAGTTGAATTGTCTTTTGGATTTGTATTATAATTACGTTTATTTTAAACATTATCAACGCTGATTTTACAAGAATATGGTCACCCTTCAACCAACAAGTCATCAAAACAGTCCAGAAAGCAAGGCGCACCAGGCCACTAACCCTATACCTAATAATCATTATCCGTGTCCAATCCCACAACAAGGAAATATGAACATTTACAAAACGTGTTTCAAACCATCATAATGTATTAGCTATAAGACGATCGATCATGTAATTTGGGAGATAAACCAAATTCTGTTCGTACAACATATTCAGACCCATATACCTATTACCAATATTATACCGAGTCTCGGCTGGACGGATACACGGCAGAGATTTTACGCGGTCGATAAACAGAAGACCAGAATCTGTCGTTGTAGGAAATTCTTCAGTTCTTATACTATATCAATAGTATACAACTATTGAAATGTTACGGTATTTGATATTTTTTGCCCGCTTTAGATGGTGTCTTAGGTTCTCCGGTGGTTTCGGTTACGTCCTGTACTATCAATTCTCGCCTTATTAGATAATAAATAATACACAAGGTTCGGCAACAACACGTTAAATGCTAAAAAATCACATAAAAATTTAATAGTGTATAGTGTAAGCTGCGGCGTCGGTTTACTATAGGTACGCGTACAAATTTTATAATGTATCGGATACGAGACCACCGACGATGTAAAAATAAATTAAACTTTGTTTATTTAAAATCGAGTTTCGACTAAAATCCCTTAATGGTGTGTAATACTACGATTATTTTTTAAAAATATTTCATGTGAATATGATAAGGATTAGATTTATAGGTAAAGTCCGTCGTGTAAACAATTCAGTGGTCTAAACGTTAATGACGCCGTGCCGTAACAGTAACCTAAAACCGTCAATTTTGTAAATCCGCTGTTCATCAACATATCGGTCGATTTGAAATCTGCAAACACGCAGGGCTTGGGACACTCGTATAGAATGTGTCTAAGAAGTTTTTGTAAATCTTAAATTGGTTTCGGTCATACGGTATACCATTAAACATGGACTACGAAAACCGGGTTGGAAGCGCGGAAATAACGATCCGTGGTGGTTTTCCGTTAACTGATAACGTCGGGATATCCATATGGGATCTTTTGAAATTTAGTTGGCTTTCTGTTAAGTTCAAAATTAGAGTTTTACAACTATCTGTTGCCGAGAAATTGCGGAAATTGTTTGTACAACCGCAGCCGCGTTGATGACGCGAATCACGACGGTTTACTAGTCGGTACGGTGCAATGTATATATTTACAAACCGTTTCATTGTACTTCGACAAGTTCAATAGTGAAATTTCGAGTTAGAATACAATTCGTTCTATATCTCTACCATGACAGAAACCGTCGTTCCATCCGCTCCGGCACCAGTCGCCGCATCGCCAACCGCGAAAAAGTCTCCTGCCAAAAAGAAGACTGCTGCTAAGGCAAAGAAGCCCGCTGCGTCTCGTCCGGCCACTTCCGTGATGGTTACGTCTGCCATCAAAGAGCTCAAGGAGAAAAAAGGTTCGTCTTTGCCGGCTATCAAGAAATACTTGGCTGCCAACTACAAAGTCGATTCCGCTAAGCTGGCGCCGTTCATCCGGAAGTTTTTGAAAGCCGCCGTCGCCAACGGTACTGTTGTTCAGACCAAGGGCACCGGCGCTTCTGGACATTTCAAACTGCCGATTGCCGAGGCTAAACCGAAAAAGGTAGCTGTTGCCAAGAAGAAGCCAGTCGTTAAAAAAGTAAAAGCCCCAGGTGCCGTAAAGAGGAAGTCGACGTCTGCTAAGAAAGTGAAGCCATCGTCCGACGAACCGGCAGCTAAAAAAGCCAAAAAGACGATTGCGTCTAAACCTAAGGCGGCTGCCAAACCGAAGAAATCCTTGACCAAACCGAAAAAACCTGCCGGCGTTGTCAAACCCAAAGCGAAAAAGACTCCTATCAAGAAAACTGCAGCTCCCAAGAAAAAGTAAATTGTGATCTTTTACTTCTCCGCCCCCCCCCCCCCCCATAAAATGGTCCTTTTCAGGACCACCAATTATGACTCATTATAAAAAAAACCAGAAAACTTTGATGCTAAATACTAAACGGTTCTGATAATAATGATTTCCTTTAAAGAAAAAATCTTTTCGTACATAATATAAAAACACCAAAAATATCTTGTTCTCCCAAATTAAATGCTGATGTAGATATACAATAAAAGTAAAATTGAACATAATAATTATTATAATATAATATCGTATTTTTATTTTAAACAATATATGGATGATGATTCTGATACTAACCGTATATTTGTTCTTCCGAATATAAATCCATGTAAGATATAAATATATTCATATGCCTAATTAACTTTATTCATTTTATTACTAATAAGTTGTAATTCACATTTTTTTTTTTTTAATATTTCTTATTAAAATTACTCCAATATTTTTAAATTATAATATAAAATATATTATTGGGATAATTGGAGCTTTAGCTAATATACTTAATTTTTGAATTTATTGTATGTTATGCAGTTTATAATAATCTGCTCGAACTGCGTTTTCGTAGGTAATGATATCTCTTTAACAAAATACTTATATTATAAATAAATAAATTCAATAAACATAATAACTGCAGTAGTGTACTTTCTGTACTTATAATAATACAGTATTAATAATTTGTATTTTTATAATTTTTCGGATATTAGTCATATTTTAATATTAGTAGTATGATGGTTAAATAGAAATGATCAGTTAAATCATTAATACTGTGCTGGCTGATTAGAGTGTCACATATTATAATAATATTTAAACATTATGTTTATTTTACTAGTATGATGTTTACTGTACTCGCGATTTATATTTTTTGTATACTTCAGTTATAAAACATTAATATCTGTTAATCGTTTTTAGTCTTCGTACAGTTTTTTTAATAGTTCTGTTCCATGCAAATTAATTTTAATTTTAAAAATTAATTTTTAGCGAATATTTTTTCTAAGAATACTTACTTTGTGACATTAAGTGTTTTTGTGTGTTAGCGTTTTCTAATATTATCCAAGTCAGCCATCATTGGTATTTAAAAAAGACAAACAAGACTTTAGATATACAACGAATGAATATTGATACGCGAAAAATATGTTTCTTTTCCATTACACAGTCATAAAAAATAAAATGGTAATGTAATACGGGTAAGTTTAATTTATCAGTGTCATTTTAGAAATAATTTTAATAATTTTAGTTTAAATTAACCGCTTTTATAGTATAGCTTGTATTATTATATTTATATGTACGAATTAATTATATTTATTTTCAGGTAGGTTTTTTGTTTTATATTTTTATGAATATGTACAGTGTTGAATTCAATAGACAAAAATATATCAATATGAACGAAATATATAACATTTTAATTGTGGAGGAGGTTTTTTTTTTTTATAAATTTTCAATTATAGAATCAGATCGGGCAACAATGATTACCGTTTTACGGATCATCATTAATATCATATTACATCTTGAATTCAGCACTGTCAATGGGAATAATGGTAGATTTTTGGGCACATAAGAGATTAAATTAAAATTTTATTAAATCATAAATGTACTATAACCATTTTAGTATTAACTTAAAATATACATAACACGATATATCGTGACAGTTTCACTTATTATAGCTGTCCGGTAGTTAACCCATTATTCTCTGTGTGGATTAGGCCTAAAGTTTATATACTCGGGGAAACCACAATAAAAAAAACGCGCCACGTGCAATACCTCATACGACATTAAGGTTGATATAATATCGACTTTCATGATGTGTTAAGGTGGTGAGGAAACTTGCAATGCTTCGTTTTAATTTTTAATATAAAATAATATAATGTTATTTTTCAATAGGCATTACAATGTAGTTATTTTTCTGGTACTTTTAACTGGGATAATTTTTGCTTTTTAGTTAGTTACCTACTTAAAACTAGTGTACATACAAAGCAATATAGTAATTATAAAATTAAATAGTAAATGCAATATGATATAACTCTAATAATTAGAGTACATTGTTCCAAAGTAAAGTTAATGTCATTGCGTATATCACTTCCCTTGTGATATCATTGAGGGTTGCTATTTATTTAATGTAGCAAATCGTTCGACTGAAACGAATATCGTAGAAACCAAACTGCAATTTATTTCATAAGAAGAGATGCGCGTATTTGAAATACAAAATACTGAGTAAAAACTGTAATTGGTGTAATTAATGAAAAATAGTTAAATATAATTCATGGCAATAAACCGAATTCTTGCAATGTCATCACGACCATTTTTCGTAAATTCAAAATTTGAATAGAATCAGAATTAGTTCTCTGAAACATGACTTGACTTGATTCATACGTTTGTTATTATTTATACTTGATTAATAATTATTCTATTGCATTTAGACCGGGGCTATAGGTACATGGCGTATTCCGCCGCGTTTTCCGTCGAATTCAAAATGCATTGTCTTATATCGGAGTAGCTATACACGACAGGCGGAATACGGCCTTAGGAGTTTGCAAATGTAAGTTGCCTTCTTGGAAACAAAAAAATTTATTCATAAACACGATTTCGTTGTCTTTTAATACCTGTGCATAATATTTATATTATACATAATCTAAGTTTTGGTGATATTAATTTAACACATACTATATATACCAACATACAAAGTGCTCACAGTTAAATTTTATTTGTATAATTTAAAAAAGATTATATAAATTATAAACAAATTCACAAAATATAATGAAATTCGTTTTAAAAGAGAATAATTTGATTAACATTCGTATATTAGAGAAAAATCCTACGCCTATGGATAGCATAGACTTAATTGTGTATACCATACAGATGTATTATGTACTTATGAATAATAATATTCATTTGTTTTCAGTAAAATAATAATAACACAACAAGTCTATATTATTCCATATTAACGCAACTTTTATATAATATCAGTTTTTAATTAAAAGTATATGTAAGTTATTATAATTAAGTAAATACACGGTAACTGATGATGATAATGATAATGAAAACCACATCGAAAAAGAATTAAAACCCCTTGTTATCGAAGGTAAGTACATTATACATGTAAACATTTTCTTTTAACATTAAATATTAATTATTTTTTCCAATACTACAGAAATTTCACACCCAAGTGGTTGTTTCGCGACATCATGAATAATGATTTGGTCATAGTAATCAATGAGTACACTGCTAGTTGTGCAGAACTCATCAATCATAACGAAGAGCGTTTGTGGCGCCGCTCGACGACTTCGCATACCACGAACTAAGTACCAGTGTTCAATACTGAGCAGTTGAAATCGTCTTTTTTTTTTTTTTTAAATGATCGTAATTTATACAAAAATCTATCAAAACGTCTAAAATAATTGAAAATTGGTTTATTCAATTTATGAATAACACTAAAATTAATTGTTTCGGTTTTTTTTTAATTTATTAATTTTTTCCGATCGTACACATCGTCTAGTTAATAAGTATAATTTTCAAATACATATTATTCTTAATTAATCTTACCTTAAAATATATTTTTAACGACTTTTTTGCATTTTAAATCATAATTTTTTTATAATATTATTTTCATATAAAAATTCCGTGAACATTGTTGATCATACGTATAGATGATAATCAACAAAAATTAACAATAACAATACTAATTATAAATTATTGTATTTTCTGTACTACCTAAATGACTTATTTAAGTGTAATGTATATTGTTTACAATAGTTAATGTATTTTATTAGTCTATTACACAGATGGTAGATCATCGTTTTCAATTATATCTTGTTGATTTTCTTCTACTGGTTTGTCTGCTGCCCATGGTAGAACTTCCGCCGAAGCGAAAATAGCATAGGACATCGCTATCGCTAAGCATATTATTGCCATAAGCATATCAATTCCGGCATTGTCTAGTATCTATAATAAAATGTAATAACGTCAGTTAACTTCATTTGATAATATTAAGAACTTTTAAAATATTTTATTTTATTACCTTAGAATCAATTATTACTTTTAGAACAATATCCCAAAATAAATTTGAAATAAAATGCATGCTCAAGAGAAGACTAAAAAGTAAGCTAGCATAGATTGGAGCGATATCCATATGGCTTAAATAAAAGCCTATAAAAAACCGGCATTATTTAGATTTATAACATTAAAAAAATAGTTTTCAAAACTGTATGTTTCACATGGCTTAATATACTTACCAAAAATATGAAAAAATTCTATTTCTATAAGCACAAAATGTAACATTTTATGGGTTTCTAAAGTGTTGCCAATAATGGCTTCTAGAAAAAAATATATGCTCATTGAACCAAAATATAAGCATGTCCAAAACTTTCTGACGTTGGTGGTGGACGTGGATATAATAATCTCTGGAACTAATTCGACCAGGACAACGACGAGAAGTAATACAATGATAGTGTATGTTCTCATATTCCATTCAGTAATTACCTGTATAATCAAAATAATGTGTTTAATATTGATTTCTTCAATAGGGAAATGTATATACTTTGAAACGTATTAAATAAGAGACCACATACGGTAGTGTAGAAATCACCATCTGCTTTTCTATTAATTATTTGAACATTACACACGTATAATAGAGCAATCACGAGGACGGGCTTAGAAGTATACAACGATTTCCACGGTATGTCCGACACGATTGAACGGATTAACGAAAGGCCAGACGTTTCAAAAGAATATCGCCGGCTGTTCGAACCTCCAAACAAAATAATGTCGAGGTTCAGGCTCAAAAATTTGTTACCATTGATCACGTAGAACCACAAAACGTACCACGCCAACCCCATCAGTCCTATTCAAGTATTTTATACCGTATGCGATTATTAGTCCGTAGGTTCAAGTGCGTCGAGCACCGAAAATCTTAAAATATGTAAGTTACCCATAGATAGAGTTAAAGTATAAGATGAATATATATGGTTTAGTTCGATAAGGCTGTAGTAAAAATATCCACCTTTGTGTAGTGAATCGTGTAGTACTATTGGAATGTGACGTATTGTCTGCTTATCCAGTGGAATCCAATACGTCCAAACTCTGTCAATTCCTGTAACCACCGCGGCCTAGGATATTCATACAATATGCTATCATTAAATATAGGTGTGCTAAGGGATCGAACTACAGGTTGAATCGTCTTATTTTTACCAATGCTGTTCCCATTATAAATTGTAAGAAGAAATGTGCGTGAGCGTTTATGTGGCATATACTCATGGTTGCGATTAAATAACCGATTGACGAAATGGTGACGGAAATCCCAAAAATACTGAAAACACAATAATAAAATTACATTGCCTTACGATAGTAAATTTTTAGGAGAGACTAAGATTTATATGCATGTTGGAATATAGTTGTGCGAGATAATAAAAACCCGTTATTTAGTTACTATATTGAAATTATCTATAGTTAAGTATATGTATATCTTTATTTTGCAATTTTTCGTATCATTAAAACAATCCTGTAGTACCTATATTGAAACTCAGAAATTTATGAATTTTATTTTCGATCATTTAAAATAAATTTATTGCACTCGAATTAAAGACTTTATTGTGTATTTTCGTACTTGTATTAGCAAATTTCATCAAATTAAAATTTAGTATTTACATGATATATTTTAATATTTATATTATAAATCTTAGCCGTATAAATGTAACAAATAAATTTTAGTCGATTACTTGTGAACTGGATAAATGGTGGACAAGATACCGGTAGGTATCAAACTGCTGAAATATCCATATTTGTAGAAATTTATGTGATCAAAATTGACAGAGTCAACCTGTAATTACATACATAATATAACATTATTTTAATGAACAAATGATAAAATAGGTAATATAAAATCTTTTTTATACGTCCAGTGCCATATCTGCGGTAAATAAAAAAAATTGAAAAAAAGTATTTGTTATGATAGACACTAACTTTATTTTGATCTACCAAAAAGTTGAAATACTCATAATATATAATAAATTGATACTGCACGATTGTTAAACCTATAAAAAAAACATAATTTTAATATATATATTTTCATATTATATACATATTTTTACATTATACATTTTCGTCTAACAAGTTTAATTCAAAATAGAGCAGCAGATAATTACTAATAAATTACAAATATTGATCAATGAAATATCAGCTATAGTAAATACAAGATAATTGAAGGCTTAATTTACCGTTTAAAAAACTAATCGTTATAAGGTGTTAATATTAAAATACTTAAATATATAAAATATAAACTTAAAGATTTATTAGTTATCAAACATAGAGTATATATTTGATGGGATTTTGTTAATTTGCCTTTTTTATTTAAATAGAATGTTGACACATTTTCATATAAACAGAAATATTAATTTTAAATACTAATATATTATAAAAGGTTTAAAATAACTGAGAATTATCGGAATTTCTACAGCTGATAAATAAGAAACCATATTTTCTAAAATATTAAATTTGACGTGTGGGATTAATTCTTATCGAAAAATACTACATTTTACCTAGAAATGCGAACAAAACTATTGTATATTCTCTATTCCAATATATAGTTTTCAAACGGTTAAATCTTTCGATGATTCTGTATGATGATTGTTGAGAGTGAAGAGAAGAATTCCATCTATTGGTCTCGTTTTCCCAGAGATTCATATTCCACTCCTTGCAATAAAGACTTGATGAGGAATTCATCTGTTCAATTTTGATAGCGAATGTTCAAATTTGTTATAATAATCTATAAAGAACTGACTTTTATTTTTAAACACAAAATATACAGTAAAAATCCTTTAAAGTTATTAATAAAAAAAAAAATATTATTAACTTATAATTTTTTTCCATTAGAGAGGCGTTGCACCCAAAGTGAAACATACACAACGTATTAGAGAATACGTTGTTAAGTGTTTTCGCAATCTGCAAACATGCGACGTTAAGAGAACACCATACCCGCATAAAAATTTACCTACCATAAAAAGGTAAGAATATCATCTAGAAAATGACGTAAGCTTTTATTGATATGATCATTTTAAAATGAGTTAAAGCTATTTCAAATATTACAACTTTAAAATGTTCATAGCTCACTTTGAAATTATAGTATTAATAAAAGCATATATCATTTTTTTGATAATATTCTCACCTTTAAATTTCATAATAGTTAAATTTACTGTAAATATATTAAATCCAACATCACAAAATGTGTTTTGTTAAACGCTAATTTGTTATTATATATGTTAGTAAGACAGACAACACATATAGGTATAGCTTAATCATAAGCTTTTATCGTAGCCCACTATTCGCAGTCGGTGGCCCGTTTCGTTACTTATCTACTTATAGCTATTATAGGTTACGAGTTCAATAATTAAATTATAGGAAAATATAAAACAACAATCATCATTGATATTCCTGTTTTTATTTTTAAATTTTTCAATTTGAATTTTTCATTAAAATCAGATTATGATGTTTATCGAAAAATAATAAAATACAAAATAATTCAATTTAAATAAAATATATTTTAATTATAATATGTTGAAGAATTTCAACATTGCGATAGATGGTTTTACATAGTAGCAAAAGTGATACGACTAACGTATATAAAATCGAGTAAAACTAAATAATATTCATATCAAACATACTCATTATTATTATTTCTGTATCGATAATTATTTAGTATTTATGAACCATGTTCAGTCACGATAAAAAACATGTTTAAGTCTACGGTACGGTAAGTACTAAGCGTGTGGTGGAGGAATAAAGACTGAGTATCGAAGGTTGCCGTTGACGATGTCGCAGCACATGTCTCAGCATAATTATAATTTTTAACAGTAAATCATAGTTTCGTACTTCCAAAAATACGGTTTACTGAAGAGTTATACAGCATAAACACATACAATAAAAATTGTAGAGGTAAATTTCATCAATAACCTTATAGGGCCCAATTTTCGGTATCTTTTTTCAATCGTCCAATATTTCATAATGCATTTTATGATTTTATTGTTGATCTTTTTTCAAAAGGTTCAAAAAATTATTTTAACAATAAGCATAAAGTTGTTAGGTATATAACTTTGGTATTATTTTAATTAAGTTAACTACTATTAATGTTCGGTTTTTCGAATACAGAATATTATGAAAGGAATATAAAAACAAAAATTAAAATTTCTAAATAAATTATACGCTTAAAATTCTAAATGTTTGCAGTTGTACGTTTAAAACATATTATTTACATTTACGCTTTTTTAAAAAGAAAGGTTTGACTAATACCAATTATAAAATAACTTTTAGAATAGTAAAAGTATATTTACATAATGAATCTGTTCTCTATAGCTTATACAATATCAGAATCATATAATATGTAGTTAAATATTTGATATCATACATTATCATCTATCAATAAAACTACTCTAAAATAATATGTGACACTTACTTAAATCGAAATTAGTGAGAGGACGATCCGGTATGTGTATCTTACAGACAAATTAGTGCAGTATAATCAATGATACCTCCTGAGTATAGTTATGGATATTAAATACTGAAAATATATAGAGTGTATAAATTATACATAACCCATGTGCAGTGTTCAGATAAAAAAAATTTCTATGATTAAATGTTATAATAATATACCATAGATATGTTATGTTACTAATTATTATATTAGAATTTTGATACTCACCAATTTAGAACATTAAATTACGTCGTTACTCTATCTGAAAGTAATTTTTTTTGCACAGGAATGACTATAGAACTTAATTTTAAATATCATAATTATGTATAATATTAAATTAATTAAAATGATTATTGTGAATATATGTAAATTAATGTTGCCTACTTTAACAGTAGTCTATAAATTCGTATCACATTTGGTAATATATATAAGAGAGAATTCATAGCACCAGTAAGTGGTTTCTGTTACGACTACAATACATATCGAAATTATTTTTTACATGTGATGAGAACTGTACTATGGAATAACTATTTGACATATAATAGTATCCAGATAATATTTTCGCAGTAAAAATATTTAATAGATTTAAAATTTTCAATACAAAATTATTTTTACGAATTAATATAAATATAACATACTAAATAGTGAATATATTATTGTATAAAAATGAATTATTTAAATAATATTATATTAGTTGATATAATAATTCATATTTTTACTATAATATCAGTAATATCAGAAATAAGTTTTAATTTACATTTTTGTTTTTTAATATTCCTTATTAAAATTACTCCTATATGTTTAAATTATAATATAAATATTAATGCGGATAATTGGAGGCTCTAGCTAATATACTTAATTTTTGAATTCATTGTATGTTATACAGTTTATAATCTATTTAAATTACTTTAAAGTAATAATATCTCTTTAACAAAATACTTATATTATAAATAAATAAATTCAATAACATAATAACTGCAGTATTCACTGTAATGTCTGTACTTATAATAATACAGTATTAATAATTTTTATTTTTGCAATTGTTTGGACATAAGTCATATTATAATATTTCGAGTATGTTGGCTAGATAGAAATGATCAGTTAAATCATAACGCTGTGCTGGCTAATTAGGATGGCACGTATTATAATAATATTTAAACATCATGTTTATTTTACTAGTATGATTAGTATGATGTTTACTGTACTCGCGATTTATATTATTTGTATACTTCAGTTATAAAACATTAATATCTGTTAATCGTTTTTAGTCTTAGTAGACTTCTTTTAATAGTTCTATTTTCTAGTAATGATTTTTAATTTAAAATTGTTTCATTCTAATTTTTAACAAGAGTTTAGATGTACAACGAATGAATATTAATGATACGCGAAAAATATATTTCTTTTCAATTACTCAGTTATTATTATACAAATGGTTATGTGATACAGGTAAGTTTAATTTATCAGTGTCATTGCAGAAATAGTTTTAATAATTTTAGTTAAAACTAACCGCACGAATTAATTATATTTATTTTCAGGTAGGTTCTATGTTTATTTATGCATATGTACAGTGTTGAATTCAATAGACAAAAATATATCAATATGAACGAAATATATAACATTTTAATTGTGGAGGAGGTTTTTTTTTTTTTATAAATTTTCAATTATAGAATCAGATCGGGCAACAATGATTACCGTTTTACGGATCATCATTAATATCATATTACATCTTGAATTCAGCACTGTCAATGGGAATAATGGTAGATTTTTGGGCACATAAGAGATTAAATTAAAATTTTATTAAATCAAAAATGTACTATAACCATTTTAGTATTAACTTAAAATATACATAACACGATAAATCGTGACAGTTTCACTTATTATAGCTGTCCGGTAGTTCACCCATTATTCTCTGTGTGGATTAGGCCTAAAGTTTATATACTCGGGGAAACCACAATAAAAAAAAACGCGCCACATGCAATACCTCATACGACATTAAGGTTGGTATAATATCGACTTTCATAATGTGTTAAGGTGGTGAGGAAACTTGCAATGCTTCGTTTTAGTTTTTAATATAAAATAATATTGACATAATATACAAAAGTTATTATAAATACTGTAGTACTCAAATTTATTACGCACTTCAATATATTTTGTCTGATGTAAATAAATAAAAATGTTTTTTAAATACAAATAAATATTAAGAAAACTTTTTAAATATACAATAATAATAAGAAATAATTTGTATTTTTTATTAAAACTACTCTAATATGTTTAATAATGTTAATATGTTTCTAATTATCTTTGAAATATATTTTAAATTAAAATGTTACAAAATTATAACAAAGTAAGAAACGTTATACTCTCATTAAATTATGGTATTAATTTCGAATAGTTCAATTTATAAGATTACCGATAATTATTATTGTAGTAATATAATATAGATAGAATATTTTAATAAAAATAGAAATACGAATTTCGTGTATATATGTTATTAAGTACACAAATACATTTCTATATAATATATATAATTGTATACCTTCACTCCATGTCCCGACATCTACCTATATTTAATCTCAGCACTTACAAATAAAATTTTATTTTTTTCACATAAAAACCATAAGCGAGATTTTGCAACTGGTTTTTAAATTTTAAGCGTTAAATGTTTAACATATTATTATTCATTATCATATGAGTGAAAATTATACGATAGTGTTGATTTTTAAATATTTGTATTAATTTTTTTGTCCAAAATCAATTTGGACTAAAATACTAAATGTCTTGATTTGTTATTTAATAACTGATCGACATCGTGATTAGAAAAAACCAAACCCTCAAAATTAAGTCTTTTAAACTGAAATATGTGACATGATAAATAGTTAAAGTATTCTCTTAACACTGCGTGTCTGTTTTTTATATTTTTACGTTCAAGAACGATGAACCAATGAATTAAAAACGTGCCTTTCAACAGAATGACTATCATATCGCTTTGACGATAATTGTACCAACTCGTACGACAGATCATCAATGTCCAGTCTCAGTTAGGTTTAGTCTTTGCTTGCTGTAATACTATAATATACAGATGATGTTCGATTGGTCGGCAGTTGTCTCTTAGCACCTTCTGCATACCACGGTCGCTCGTTTACGATCGGAAACATTACAACAGCTCTCATATATCCGGGTTATCGACCAGCCGCAGTTGGTTTCTACGTATGGCCATATACCGTTCATACGTGAAAAAAATGTTAATTGTTCAATTCTAAAAAACACTATAACTTAATTATATCTGTACGTGAAAATCGATTATATTACATTAATAAATAAAATCGAATTGTTTATTATTTTGGAATATCACGTCCCGCAAGTGCTCATCTTAAATGGACATAAGGCGTAAATATCGAAAAATGTTGAAATTCCATTATATTTTAGATCAGTACACGTAAACATTATCGAATGTGCTTTTTATCGCCATTATCATCAGTTTTTTTCGCATATAATGAATTTCCAATACACACAATTGTCTATTATTTGAACTATCGAACTATTCTATAATTAAAGTAAAACTGTTAAATTATGTTTAGCATAAGTTTTTCTACCTTGATGACTTCAGAGGAGATGCCTTGTGGCATTCACTGACAGAAGTGTACTGTATTTTTCTTTGAACGCATTAACATACACATAATATACAACGTGTAATGATTCAAGAAATGGCGTGTTCGGATAAGCGACCACACAGAACCTTTGTCACTTTAGTAATTCATATTTTTAATTGTTTCTACAGTTGATCCATATTTTTTATAGTATGATTTTTTTTAGTTTTTATTCATTTTAATATCTATAGACTAGCTAATGTATATACAATATTACTGGATTGTATGCTTGATTTATGCTCGTATTTCAACGATCTATTCCATAAATCACTTATTGATTAACCTTCCCGATAAGATAACACATCATATGACTACAAAAACACATCATGACAACCATGGCCAACTCTAATAGTGTATATTACTATTATTATTATGTCTAAAAGTCCATTTTGGGTATGTAAAAATAATATAAATACTTGCCTAACATATAAGATTTCTGTGTAATGTATTGATACTAATGGCAATCGATTGATGTCGTCACGACCGTTTTTTGTAAATTCAAACGCGAGGTTACCTATACATATTACATCATGTGCGTAATAATATAATTCACACTATACACCACAAAAAATAATAAAACATTTTTAAACATTAATTTTACACAGGATTTTCTGTTCAAAGAACCTAATAAAGTATAGAAATATTTAATAGTTAAGTTTTTTTGAATATTATTTGTCTGCTATGTCGTATGACTAAATTATTTAAATCATATCCTCCATAATTACATTGATAAAATATTGTAATACGTATTACAATTTATTATTAAAGGCAGTTATATTCAAATACTAATAAGACATTTCGTCTAGTAATCGTTCTAGTTAATTATCGATTGATATTGTCTACTGTGAAGTCATATGATAATAAGAAATGAACCAGATTCAATAATCTTCTGTTGTAGACAAGTAATATAGTCCACAAGAGCGTATGTTAATTATTGTCGTTATATTATAAAATGACAATCGAATACTAATACAAATTTCATACGGCACTTCAAGTATGCAATATTGATGCGCTTGTGCGGGCTTGTCACAAAGATATCAAGATACATATTATATTATATATTACGATTGTTGACTAAAATTAGTGGGTCTTTGTTACGTTGTTGAGCTCTTGCTGGCAGTTGGCTCGACAACTAATAATATAGCAGATCAGAATTCATATAAATAAATAATATTGTGTATATATATATATATATATATATATATATATATATATATATAAACGACCGGCAAGACGTCACCTGACTGGTACGCACTTACAAGTAATAATAATAATGAAACAACAATGATACAATAATAATAATATAATAGGAGACCTTATCAATTGTCCGTGAATTTTTTGATATAGTTTTGGCGGGGGCAGCTCGTTCGAGATTAACGGTTATTGACAGTGGGGACACCTGGCAGTTCAGATGGCTGGGTGGCAGCAGACAATTTGGTCCATATAGATATAAATGAGTCGGTGACGGCACCTCGAATAGACAGCGGCTCGATACTTACCGTATATATATTATATATATATGTATCATACACGTACCGACGACGACTTATAATAATAATTAAAAAGGGTGCAATTAAATGTCACGATGACAACGCCAGATGATGCACGATGTAAAGTCGACTAAGCGTATTAGTGATTGACGTGGTGTAATCGAACCACCGAAACACTACGCGATATTAACGATATTTTAATTAGCGTGTTGATAGTGGCATCCACAAGCATAATATTATAATTAGACCGAACCCAAAAATGACATAATATAACTGTATTAGCGCCAAAGGTCACCAGACAGACACGGCGCTCGATGCGTGTACGCAGACAATGACGAACTGGTTGAACGACGTCTATAAGTGAGCGCTGTAGTCTCAAAAGTTGTAGTGATGGAAGGGAGTCGAAAAGTTACACAGAGTCTTTGGTTTGTTAGGCGCTTGCGCGTACCGGTTCAGATGTTAAGAGGTGGCAGTTTGAATAGTATTTTTTCAGTACACTTTTGAAAAAACCAATCTAAAAAAAACTAAAATTTATCAATCCAACGTTTATTATACCCTACAAACAGGGATAGCGAAATTTTCTATACACAGGTGTAAAATGAAACATTTTAGTTAGATTTTATTTTCCCCGCAAGTCAGTTATATCGATGACCTATTTTTGAATTAATACTTTGAAATATTTTTTTTAGGATTTAGCATGACTCATACGTTTGTTATTAGATATACTGGAGGAATTGCTTTATTACATTTAGAAGTTTGCAAATGTAAGCTGTCTTCTTGGAAACAAAATAATTTATTCCTAAATACGATTTTGTTGTCTTTTAATACCTATTAAAATTATTATTATTATATATATAATATTATAATATTATATTATACATAATCTAAATTTTGGTGATATTAATTTAACACATACTATATTTACACATTCCAACGTACACAACATAATGGACAAAGTGTGAAGTACTTACCTAACTATTTTGTTGGTCGTCGGACAATAGCTTAATATTTGACGTTTCCGACCATCAATCATCACACATAAAGCTTTAATAATCACGAATTAAATTATATTATTAATGTACTACTAGATACATTTTTTTATTCAACATTTTTATACATCAATCTTAATAATAACGGTAAATTGTTCATTTGTGTCAACATTAAAATCACTAAAAATTATTTTTTTAAACAGATACAATAGTTACAAAATTTAATAGCAAGTATATTATTATTTAAGATACGAAGTCCAGTTTTATGCAAACAAAATAAAAGTAAATAGTTTAATAGCTACCTAGATAGAAAGTACTAGTTGCATAACTAGGGATCGGGATTGATGTCATTATTCTTTAAATGCTATAGCAGTTTAGTTTAACAGCTACAAGATTATCGAATGTTATTGTTTCATTTTTTCTGCATATTACGAAATACAAAAGTTAAAATTGTCGGTGCCATCTACAATATGAGTAAAACATTGTTTAATTTTTATTAAATCAGTTTTAATATTTTTAGAAAAATAAATACGTTAGTTTAAGAAATGCGTGGATTAAAGATACAACGAAACTTTTTTCGGAAAAAAACAGTCTCAACCTTCATACAAAGTACTCACAATTAAATTGTATTTGTATAAATTTAATAAAGATGATATAAGTTATAAACAAACTTATAAAATAAAATGTAATTCATTTTAAAAGAATAATTTGATTAATATTTATTTTTTAGGGAAAAACTCCTACGGCAATATCATTATTATTTTTAAAATTATATAATAAAATGAAATTATACATTATAAAATATAAATACCGGGGAAGTCGCTCTTTTATATAGTATATTATATATAAGTATAGTTTTCGAATGTACTTCATTATAAGCGTTCTTGATTATGATACCTATATTTAAGCAAATTAAAAGTATAGTATGAAATAGCGGGTTATGTGTATTTAAATCGTAATTAATACGTTTATAGCGGTTAACTTGCGTAAACACGCCAAGACTGTATGATGGTCCATCAGTAACTGCCAAAGTGCCTACTGTAACTGTATAATATGGTTATAGATCGCGGGTTGAAAGTAATAATAATAATACAAATTAAAATATTCGAATGTTGATCTGTCGAGTTATTTATCGTTATCAAAGCCGTCACAGATGTGCTGTGTAGTTGGTGTTGTGGCAACGACGGCAATATCAGCGATAGCACGTTTAACATAATAACATTATACAATATGTCAATTTTATACAACAATCATAGGCGTACATCATTCACTTGTTAGAAGAAGGGGCTAAAATTATAGATATAGAACAGTGCTTCTCAAACTTTTTTGTCACGGGCCCTCCTAAATTTAATGTAAAACTTTCAAGGCCCCCTAAATCAAAATCATTAATTATTTATTCTTAATTATATGCTAAAATTACATAACTGTGGTATTTACGTAAAATACAAATGCGATTATAGTAAAGTGTTTATAATCATTATGAAAACCATAATGATTCTGCAGTAATGATGCGTCAACAACAACATTGCTATGTATAATTGTACATGTTGAGATACAATTAATATATGTGTACTATATAAAAAGTATAAGGTTATGCTATATAGTTTTTTGATGTACCATCCACACACATTTTGGGGACAAACTCTGATATGTCTGGGTAAATATAATCATATACTTTTATTAAATAAAAATATATTTATACTAAGTATAATTAGGTACCTTTACCCTCTTCAGATGCTATAAATAAAAAATAAAATAGGTTGAATATGATGGTATACAAAACATAACTAAAAGAAAAAAGTAATTGGCAATGCAATGTAATGATATCGTAATAAATACACATTTTGTAAACAGTTTGTTTATAAATAGAAAAAAAATATTGATAGTAATTTTGTCCATTAAGTATTGTCCTATTCGTCATATTAATTAAAACAATTAGGAGTAAATGCATTATAATATCTGAAAATTCAGTTAAGGTATCTACTAATTTCTGCTATCACCTCTAGGCTCTTCCAACATCCAATCAAACACTGAATATCTTGATCATAAAAACAGTATTTATTTTTTATTAATACATTTAAATTATTATTTTTATGAATTCCATGTAATATTATTATAATACTATTTAAAAATTATAATGAAATAGTTTTATACAACATAAATTTGCAAATAATATTACCTAAGCATTTAATGAACCAGTAATGAGTCAATGTTTACTTAAATATGATTTAATGGCCCGTGATTGGTTCAGTAATTTTATTACAGCGCTAAAACAATTAGATGTTCATGCATCACGCATAAGTCTGGTAATCTTTTATTTCCTTTTGCAAAATAATATTAGAAAATTTAATTGTAGTAATCAGTAAACGGTTATCCAATTTACGTTAAAAAAAAATTTTTAATCAAAAATAATAATAGTATTAATGTACCAAAACTCTATGACATATTTCGGGGATAAATAGTCTGAAACGTGGGTGGTGCTGTTATATAATTTAAGTATTATTTATCATCGACAAAATTTATGATCACGATTGTATTTATTATAATTAATAGCATAATTTAAATACTATAGATACAAAAAATGCCATCAGAATTCTTATTCATATGAATATATTATTATTATTTAATATTATATAATATTAAGAACATAAAACATAATTTTTAATAATGTATAGTAACTAATAGTCATATTACGTTATTATGTACATAAAAAATTATAATAGTTAATTAAATTTCATAAATTAAATTTATGATCTATAAAAAGTATGAGGCATGATTGAACGTCCAAATACGAGCTTGGATATTTCCGATAATTTTGTTGGTCTTACGTATAAATGATAATCAACAAAAATTAATAATAACAATAATAATAATAAATAATACTGTTATTATATATATATTACCTTAATGACTTATTTAAGTGTAATGTATATTGTTTACAATAGTTAATGTATTTTATTAGTCTATTACACAGATGGTAGATCATCGTTTTCAATTATATCTTGTTGATTTTCTTCTACTGGTTTGTCTGCTGCCCATGGTTGAACTTCCGCCGAAGCAAAAATAGCATAGCACATCGCTATCGCTAAGCATATTATTGCCATAAGCATATCAATTCCGGCATTGTCTAGTATCTATAATAAAATGTAATAACGTCAGTTAACTTCATTTGATAATATTAAGAACTTTTAAAATATTTTATTTTATTACCTTAGAATTGATTATTATTTTTAGAACAATATCCCAAAATAAATTTGAAATAAAATGCATGCTCAAGAGAAGACTAAAAAGTAAGCTAGCATAGATTGGAGCGATATCCAAATAGTTTATGTAGAATCCTAAAAAAAAAAACCCATGTAATTTGTATTCATAACATTACAAAAAATAGTTTCAAAACTGTATGTTTCACACGGCTTAATATACTTACCAAAAGTATAAAGCAATTCAATTTCTATAAGCACAAAATGTAAAATTTTATTTGTTTCTAAAGTGTTGCCGACAATAGATTCCAGAAAAAAATATATGCTCATTGAACCAAAATATAAGCAAGTCCAAAACTTTCTGATGTTGGTGGTGGACGTGGATATAATAATCTCTGGAACTAATTCGACCAGGACAACGACGAGAAGCAATATAATGATAGTGTATGTTCTCATATTCCATTCAGTAATTTCCTGTTTAGTCAAAATAATGTGTTTAATATTGATTTCTTCAATAGAGAAATGTATATACTTTGAAACGTATTAAATAAGAGACCACATACGGTAGTGTAGAAATCACCATCTGCTTTTCTATTAATTATTTGAACATTACACACGTATAATAGAGCAATTACGAGGACGGGCTTAGAAGTATACAACGATTTCCACGGTATGTCCGACACGATTGAACGGATTAACGAAAGGCCAGACGTTTCAAAAGAATATCGCCGGCTGTTCGAACCTCCAAACAAAATGATGTCGAGGTTCAGGCTCAAAAATCGGTTACCATTGATCACGTAGAACCACAAAACGTACCACGCCAACCCCATTAGTCCTATTCAAGTATTTTACACCGTTGCGATTATTAGTTCGGTGGTTCAAGTGTGTGGAGCATCGCTACTTTTAAAATATGTAAGTTACCCATAGATAGAATTAAAGTATAAGATGAATATATGTGGTTTAGTTCGATAAGACTGTAGTTAAAATATCCACCTTCATTTAACAACTCTTGCAGAACTATTGGAATGTGACGTATTGTCTGCTTATCCAGTGGAACCCAATACGTCCAAATCCTGTCAATCGCTATAAACACCGTGGCCTAAGACATTAATACAATATGCTGTCATTATATACGTCTGCTATGAGATTGCATTTCACGACGAATCGTCTTATTTTTACCATTGCCATTCCCATAATGAATTGTAAGATGAAATGCACGTGGGCGTCTACGTAACATACACTTGTGGCTGCGATTAAATAACCGATCGACAAAATGGTGAAGGAAATCCCAAAAATACTGAAAAACAATAATAAAAGTACATTGCATTACGATAATATTTTTTAGGAGAACTTTGACTAGGATTTATATGTATGTTGGAATATAGTTGTCCGAGATAAAAAAAATTCGTAATACAGTTACTATATTAAAATTACCTATTGTTAAGAATATATTTTTATTTTGCATATTTTCGCATCACCTGGATATAGTACCTATATCCGAACTCAGAAAAATAGTGAATTTTTTGTTGATCACTCAAAATAAAAATATTGCACTCGAATTAAAGACTTTATCGCGTATCTTATGGCTTGTACTTGTATTAGCAAATTATATAAAATTTTAATTTAAATGGTAAAAAGTCCTAGCCGTATAAATCTATTACATATATATATATATATATATATATCGGTCGATTACTTGTGAGCTGGATAAATGGTAGCCAAAACACCGGAAGGTATCAAACTGATAAAATATCCATACTCGTAGTAGTTTATGTAATTAAAATGGTCAGACTCAACCTGTAATTACATACATAATATAACATTATTTAGATGAATAAACTTAAAAATAGGTATTATTAAATTATAAAATCTTTTTGATAAATCAAGCGGCATATCCTCGTTAATTAAAAAAAAAAAAATAAAAAAAAATTATTATGAAAGACACTTACTTTATTATGATTTACCAAAGAGTCGAAATACTCATAATACATATTAAATTGACACGGCACAATTATTAATGCTATAAAAAAAAACATAATTTTACTATATACACATATTATACATTTTCGTCTGACAAGTTTAATTCAAATTAGAGTAGCAGATAATTACCAATAAATTACTAATATTGATCAATGAAAAATCAACTAAATTAAATACAAGACAATTTAAGATATAATTTAACTTCTAAAAAATGAATTATTATAAGGTATCAATGTTGGAATACTTAAATATATAAAATATAAACTTAAAGATTTGGTTATAAAACATGAAGTATATATTTTGTGTGATTTTACTAATTTGACTTTTTTTCCTATATAATTTTGATATATTTTCACAAAAATACTACAATTTACCTATAAACGCGAGCAAAACTATTGAATATTCTCTGTTCCAATATGTAGTTTTCAAATGGTTAAATCTGTCGATGAGACTGTACGATGTTTGTTGAGAGTGAGGAGAAGAATTGTTCTCGTTTTCCCAAAGATTCATATTCCACTCCTTGCAATAAAAGCTTGTTGACGGATTTAACTGTTCAATTTGTTAATATAGTTAATATTCAAATTTGTTTTAGTAGTCAATAGAGAACTGACTTTTATTTTTAAACACAAAAAATACAGTAACACCCCTTTAAAGTCATTAGCAATATAAAAAATTATTAAATACTTAAAATGTTTTTTCATTAGAAGGACGTATCACCTAAAGAAACATAAACAACGTCCGAGAGAATGTACTGTTAAGTGTTTTCGCGATCCGCAAGCATGTAACCGTGGCCGTGGCCCAGTATTGGCAGTCGGCGGCCGTCCCGTTACTTGTCGTCTATACTACCTATACCTATAATAGGTTACGAGTTCAATAATTTAATTATAGGAAAATATAAAACAATATTCATTATTAATATTCCTGTTTTTTTTTAAATTTTAAAATTTGAATTTTTTATTAAAAATTAGCTACTATTTTTATCGAAAATATTAATTATATAACAATATAACACAATATACTTCAATTAAAAAAAAAAAAATATTTTAAAAAAATAAAATTTTTATATTTTTTTTTTTTTTTTACTTCAGTATTGCGATAGATTGTTTTATATATTAGCACAAATAATACGAATAACGTGTATAAAACCGAATAAAATTAAATAATATTCATACAAAACATACTCAGTATTATTATTTCCATATCGATAATTATTTGGGTATTTATAAATCATGCACAGTCGTGCTAATAAACACGTTTTGGTCTACGGTACGGTAGATATTGTGCGCGGGGTGGAGGAATAAAAACTGAGTATTTTGCTGCCGTTCACAATGTCGCAGCAGATGTTCCAGCATCATTTTAATTTTTAACCGTAAAACGTGATTTCGTACTTTCAAAAATATGACTTATTGAAAGATTATATAGCATAAACACGTACAATAAAAATTGTAGAAGAAAATTTCATCAAGAATCTTGTAGGGCCCAATTTTTGGTATCTTCTTTTAATCGTCCAATATTTTTTTATAATGAATTTTATGGGGTTTTTTATCGTTTTAATTTTTTTAATAATTAATAAAAAATATCAAAAATTAGACTATATACGATTCTAGATAAAATTCCTTTCTACAATTTTAATTATGGGTGTTTTTATCGTAAACTCTTTCAGTAAGCCGTATAATTGGAAGTACGAAAACATGTTTTTACAGAATATTTTTGTGGGGCGACATATCCATAATTTGTATAATGTTGTTAAAAATAAAATTGACAAACATTTAATTTCAATATAATAAGGGATATGTAAAATTATTGTTGTCCTTTTTTCAATTAAGTTCAAAAAAGTATTTTTAACAGTAAGAATACAATTGTTAATTATTTAACTATGGTAATT
This sequence comes from Rhopalosiphum nymphaeae, assembly GCA_036289425.1. Taxonomy (NCBI): domain Eukaryota; kingdom Metazoa; phylum Arthropoda; class Insecta; order Hemiptera; family Aphididae; genus Rhopalosiphum; species Rhopalosiphum nymphaeae. Next base: position 46,868,679 of record JAZAQC010000006.1, on the reverse strand, counting down.
TTTTATTTAAGTTAACTACTATTAATGTTCGGTTTTTCGAATACAGAATATTATAAAATGTATATATAAAAAAAAAATAAAAGTTCTAAGTATATTATATACTTAAAATTCTAAATTTTTGCAGTTGTACGATTAAAACATATTATTTACATTTACGCTTTTTTAAAAAGAAAGGTTTGACTAATACCAATTATAAAATAACTTTTAGAATAGTAAAAGTATATTTACATAATGAATCTGTTCTCTATAGCTTATACAATATCAGAATCATATAATATGTAGTTAAATATTTGATATCATACATTATCATCTATCAATAAAACTACTCTAAAATAATATGTGACACTTACTTAAATCGAAATTAGTGAGAGGACGATCCGGTATGTGTATCTTACAGACAAATTAGTGCAGTATAATCAATGATACCTCCTGAGTATAGTTATGGATATTAAATACTGAAAATATATAGAGTGTATAAATTATACATAACCCATGTGCAGTGTTCAGATAAAAAAAATCTCTATGATTAAATGGTATAATGTATTATAACATAATTATTTTTCACATTATTTTATCTTTTTTATTTCATACGTTTGTTGAATTCGTCAATATATTATTATGTTATTTGTCTGAAAAGTGTCTGAACATAACATATAAACAATTTAAACTTGATAGTATATTTTATAATTAATTTAAGCATTGAATCAAAAATATCTTAAATCTATACATTATATTATATTATACGTATGGAATTTTTATTTTATTAACACGATTGAAAATAAAGTTACTGTCTAATTTCGTAACATTCACTAAAATATTAACATTTAACATAATATGTCTGTATACTATATGGTAAAGTACAACCACTACGACAGCATAATAAACTTTTTTTTAGTTAAATTGTAAAAAAATGATTTTTATGCCTCATGATAACATATAAATAGGTTATGTTAATAATTATTATAGTATATTATACTACCAATCTACAACGTTAAATTTCGTCGTTACTCGATATAACTATTTGACAAATAATAGTATCCAGATTGTATTTTTGCGATGATAAAGTTTTATAGATTTAAAATTTTCATTAAAAAACTATTACTATTAATTAATATCAATATAACATACTAAATATAATATTATATAAAAATAAATTGTTTAAATATTATTATATTATTAGGTATAATAATCCATATTTTTATTATAATATCAGTAATAAGCATTATTTTTTTTTTTTTTTAATATTCCTTATTAAAATTAGTCCAATATGATTATATTATTAAAAACTTAAATATTACTACGGATAATTGGTGCTTTAGCTACTATACTTAATTTCTGAATTCGCTATGTGTGATAGACTTCATAATATTCTTAAATTACGTTTTTGTAGTAGTGATATCGTTTTAACAAAACGCTTATATTAAATTATAAATAAATTCAATAAACATAATAACTGCGGTAGTGTACTTTCTGTACTTATAATAATACAGTATTAATAATTTTTATTTTTGCAATTGTTTGGACATAAGTCATATTATAATATTTCGAGTATGTTGGCTAGATAGAAATGATCAGTTAAATCATAACGCTGTGCTGGCTAATTAGGATGGCACGTATTATAATAATATTTAAACATCATGTTTATTTTACTAGTATGATTAGTATGATGTTTACTGTACTCGCGATTTATATTATTTGTATACTTCAGTTATAAAACATTAATATCTGTTAATCGTTTTTAGTCTTAGTAGACTTCTTTTAATAGTTCTATTTTCTAGTAATGATTTTTAATTTAAAATTGTTTCATTCTAATTTTTAACAAGAGTTTAGATGTACAACGAATGAATATTAATGATACGCGAAAAATATATTTCTTTTCAATTACTCAGTTATTATTATACAAATGGTTATGTGATACAGGTAAGTTTAATTTATCAGTGTCATTGCAGAAATAGTTTTAATAATTTTAGTTAAAACTAACCGCACGAATTAATTATATTTATTTTCAGGTAGGTTCTATGTTTATTTATGCATATGTACAGTGTTGAATTCAATAGACAAAAATATATCAATATGAACGAAATATATAACATTTTAATTGTGGAGGAGGTTTTTTTTTTTTTATAAATTTTCAATTATAGAATCAGATCGGGCAACAATGATTACCGTTTTACGGATCATCATTAATATCATATTACATCTTGAATTCAGCACTGTCAATGGGAATAATGGTAGATTTTTGGGCACATAAGAGATTAAATTAAAATTTTATTAAATCAAAAATGTACTATAACCATTTTAGTATTAACTTAAAATATACATAACACGATAAATCGTGACAGTTTCACTTATTATAGCTGTCCGGTAGTTCACCCATTATTCTCTGTGTGGATTAGGCCTAAAGTTTATATACTCGGGGAAACCACAATAAAAAAAAACGCGCCACATGCAATACCTCATACGACATTAAGGTTGGTATAATATCGACTTTCATAATGTGTTAAGGTGGTGAGGAAACTTGCAATGCTTCGTTTTAGTTTTTAATATAAAATAATATTGACATAATATACAAAAGTTATTATAAATACTGTAGTACTCAAATTTATTACGCACTTCAATATATTTTGTCTGATGTAAATAAATAAAAATGTTTTTTAAATACAAATAAATATTAAGAAAACTTTTTAAATATACAATAATAATAAGAAATAATTTGTATTTTTTATTAAAACTACTCTAATATGTTTAATAATGTTAATATGTTTCTAATTATCTTTGAAATATATTTTAAATTAAAATGTTACAAAATTATAACAAAGTAAGAAACGTTATACTCTCATTAAATTATGGTATTAATTTCGAATAGTTCAATTTATAAGATTACCGATAATTATTATTGTAGTAATATAATATAGATAGAATATTTTAATAAAAATAGAAATACGAATTTCGTGTATATATGTTATTAAGTACACAAATACATTTCTATATAATATATATAATTGTATACCTTCACTCCATGTCCCGACATCTACCTATATTTAATCTCAGCACTTACAAATAAAATTTTATTTTTTTCACATAAAAACCATAAGCGAGATTTTGCAACTGGTTTTTAAATTTTAAGCGTTAAATGTTTAACATATTATTATTCATTATCATATGAGTGAAAATTATACAATAGTGTTGATTTTTAAATATTTGTATTAATTTTTTTGTCCAAAATCAATTTGGACTAAAATACTAAATGTCTTGATTTGTTATTTAATAACTGATCGACATCGTGATTAGAAAAAACCAAACCCTCAAAATTAAGTCTTTTAAACTGAAATATGTGACATAAATGGTTAAAATATTTTTACTTGTACAGAAACTATTGAAATATTCTATTATTAAAACTGGGTAAAACTGGTAAATTATGAAATTATGTTTAGAAATGTTTGATGACTTCATTAGAGAGGCCTTGTGCCGTCGACAACATTATTGTGACAAACACGTCATATAATGTGTACTCGTATTTTTAAATTATAATTTAGTAATTAAAAATTACCAATGATTAATAAAAGTTCATTCATTATTGACAAATGTATTTTTTAATTGTTATAACACTCTAGTTCACTGTGTGAATTTAAATAATTATGATTTTTGTTTGTAATAATCTTATATATTTTTTAAATTTATTATTTAATCATCGTTGCAATCAGAATTTTTTGTATATTATTTATGCAGTAAAAATATTATAAGTATGTTCTGTGTAGTTTAGTGATAAATATAATGCTCAGATTATGTAGCAAATGCTACTTTCTATGTTATTATATATATTGACTCGTTATGATTTAAATAAAGTACCTAAACTTTAATTTGCTTTTTTCCCATTTGGTCCTTTTTTCTTAAAATAAAATTGACTGTAATAATTACAGTTTTATTTACGACTTAAGAAAATGGAAAATTATCTGTATTTATCGGCGTATTCTTATAGCATGTTTAAATACTTTAATTGATCGATGCATTTCAATACAGTGTTATATACAATTTGATTTTAAATTTAAATTGAACGCAAAAATGTCAAAAATTAAAAATAATTTAAAAAAATCGTAAGAGAGTTCGATGCGGATGTTTATGACTGATAAAAATATTATTTTTTATAATTTGTATGAAGTCAAAATAAGTTTACATAAAAACGTTTAACAACATATTAGCAATGAAAAACATGAAGAATCATTGAAAAAGTGCAAAGATGAAAGAATGACGTAGTTCAAACATTTATTCAACAGTTTAGTAAGTTTGACTTTAATGCCGATTTATATGTTCCGCATTTGTAGCAGCGAATATAACTTTAAACAAATTAAATATTGATCATTATTGGTAATTTCTTTTAAAATATTGAAATAAAATTTTTACAAATTAATCAAATTTACCAAAAAGATTTATATCTAATTGCTTATTATCATTGATAACACATGATCAATAATCCGGGTTTACAGTTACAACCGGAACAAGAAAACGTATAGAGTGATGTAATATTATGTTACACTTTACTCAAAATTATTTAAAACCATGACTTGTGCACACGGTAAATGAAAGCGTTGTGCGCATGCATAAAACACGGAAAACCGTGAACTTCAGAAGGTTATAATTTCAAAACTAATGCAATTCTCACTAAATTTTTATTTTTGTTACATCGTTCTTAAAAAAAAAAAATTAAAAATACGCATGGTAATTAAAGTGAATTTGTTCCTACAAATTAATAATTGACATTTTTTTTTTGAATATGCATACTATTTTTAAACTTTAAATAATTGTTTATTTTGTAACAAACAAAATGTCATACATTTAATACAATTATCAGTTGAACTTTTTTTTTTTAATGTTAGATGATGGTATTACCATTTCATATTATATAATATTATACATATATGCCATATTATGGTAATACTTTGACATTCTTTCCGTGATAAATCATTATAATATGCCATAAATCCATTTTTATTATAATTTAAATTTAGTGCCTATCAATATCCTTAATATAATTCATATCTATATATCTACATCAATTAACTTAATATCAAATTTATTTTTTTCTAAAATAATTATATCTTTTAAATTACATCATTAATAAATAAATATCAATTTTTTTTTTAACGAAATAAATTATACTTACGTTCTAGTTTATATTATGAATGTCAACACTCAAACTACCATATCTATTAAGTCATTGACTTGATCCTGAAAATTGTTGTTTGTAAATCGTTGTATTTCACAGGGATGGTCGTGGTGTAATGTTACTACAATTTTTTTATGAACAGTGTGCAATTAGACTATTACGCTTATAAGATTAGTTATAATATGTATAATATTATAAGTACAGTAGCCGCCGCTTATTGGACTCACTTTGGGACCCGAAAATTTGAGTCGATTAACCGAATGAATCAATGAGGCGAATGACTCAAAAAAAAATTTAAAAATGCTTAAATTTAAAAACGTATTTACTTAAAAATATGTATTGAGATTCAATATGTATGTATAAAAATAAATTAATTTTTTGATAAAAATCCATCCACCGTCGATTGGATTTTCCCTTCTTCAGCCAACTTCATAATCATATCTTCATAAGATTTATGTTGCTCAAATACGTCAAAATCGCCTCTTTGCTGAATCCCTCTACGTAAAATTTGAAGCGCTTCAAGCATTTGTTTAGTTGATGGTGGTTTTTCATCAGGTTCCTCTTCGTCGCTATCATTAGCCACATTCTCTTTTGGCCGTTTTATCTCCGCGATAAAAGCAAAATATGTACCGGTACCGACTTATTTATAACACGTTTTTTCAATGTATGTACATATTTTCTTTATTTATCTGATTTTAAAATGACCCTAATAACCGGTGTGTGAGTCGAATAGACGAATTTTTTGCTGTGTGTTAGTATATGTGCAAATCGGGACCAGCCGTTTTGAGTCTAATAGGCGAATGAGTCAATTAACCGTGAGTCCAATAAGCGGCGGCTACTGTATTAATAAATAAAATTATGACGAAAATTGAATTTCTTATGGTTAAAAATCTAATAGTACGAATCCACTTGATATAATATTTTGAACATTTATCAACCTCTAGATATAAAATATGACGTATCTCTATTTATTATGATAGTACTGATTTAATTGTTTTGGGTGAACGAATAATAATATTTAAGTTTTTAAGGCACTAATATATCATTGTGTTATAATCGCCGCATAAAATAATATAATATAAGAAAAAAGTTATTACCAACATTCAACAACCCTCAAATCAATATTACCTCTGGTGTTACTATACAATTTATGAATAGTACATATAACTTGAAATTAATCAACTATTCTGAGTCTTATCCGATAAATGAACAAAAATAAACAAAAATAATAGTTGTGCTTATTATATTAACTAAATATTAATTATTTTTACAACACCGAAGGAAAATATTGAAACATCATTATAACACATAAAAAGCATAGCCACAAGGTATATTAAAATAAAGTTAAAGTTTCACAATTTGTCATCATATAATACATTTTACAAACAACATTGAAAAATGGTTTGGATCCTAATCGTAATATAATTTACATAATATTATCCATAAATAATATAATGTTATAAAAACTACATATTAAATTTCAACATAACATACTAATAATAATGGATTTTGGTATGTGTGTTCAATCTTCATAATATTAGATGTAAAATAATTGAAAAAATACGACTTTAGCGTGGGGTGAGCGATAATAAAAAGAGCTAAAAACGCGTTGATGTCGCCTTCCGTCATGATCGTCGCAAACGGTCGGCGACACCCGTCCACCTGCGGAACCGGCCGTGAAACGTTGCAAAGGTGTCCAATAGTCTAAATTTTACTCGCTATATGTATTTACACCTATTTCGCCATCTCGTATACCCCCTCACGTGTATTGTATTGTCCTTTCGATATACTTTATTCCCCTCTTTTTTTTTTTTTTTTTTTTAAGTTTTCCTTTTTCTAGTCCAATATTTTAATACGTTTTGTTTTGATTTTTATTTAAACTTTGTTTTAAACATTGCGCCCAATTTTCGAATATATATAATTTTTTAAATTATTTCATTATCTAAAATATAACATAATATTATGTTATCTAAGCCCTTGAATCCTAGTCATATTTTATTTATTTTTATTTAGGATCAATATTTGTATTTATTTATGTTTGATTTTGATTTTCTTTTGTTAAACTTATTTTTTACATTGATACATTTAAACAATTTTTCTAAAAAAACCTAATAAAATAAAAAAATTATTCACACAAAAAATTGTTCTTTTTTTTCGTATTATCGAGTATATAAATCAATATTTGTCACAAAATACCAAACAAATTTTTGGCTCACAGAATATGAGACCTCATTGAACTATATATATAACTATATGCGAGATCCATATGCGCTTTTTTCACTTTGCTGGCAGATGTAGTGTTTGCAGTAGAATCGCGTTTACCATCAACCATAGTCGTAAAAGAATTTTTAAATTAAAAAAATAATAATTAACGCACGACTTGACTATTAGAATACAAGAATATTTAAAGATTTACGACTCTAAAAATTATCTTGCTGGAAATTTTTTTATTTTGGTCCTCTTCCCCAACTTCACCATAAGGCACAAAGTATCAATTAGATCCAATTTTCCTATAAATATCACCATTAACGTTAAAGATTAAAGTATTTTTCTACACTAAACGTGTTTACAGGCCACAAAAAATAAAAAATACATCATTATAAAACCAGTATATTCATTGCACTTACTTGTTCAAAGTCTAAAATTTATTTGTGAGAAATATGATAAGTGTAATCTAACTAATTATTAAATTAATTATAGACAATGTTAAAGTTGTATTGATAACATAATACGAATCGAATGATAAGCAATGGACGGAAAAAAATTAAAAAACAATAATATGCACATATAACGGACGGACGTTCAGTTTATACAAATTAAATGGATTTAGCTAATTTAACTTACTAACACTGTAATTATTTTAATATTTTATAGTAAATTCTTATAAATATAATTCAATTGTGTTATTTTTTTGAACTCAGTTGTATTTAATTTTATTTCGTAAGACTTAATTATCAAGATATATTATAATATAGATTTTGTATCGTTTCGTTCTAGATATATGTGTAGGTACTTTAAGTGTTATAACATAAATGTGCTAATTTGATGTTGTTTAGGTATTCGAGAACTTGTGAACGCGCATTCATGCAGTAAGTACCAAATATTTTATAAAATAAATAAATAATACTAATAAGTATAAAAAATATCACTCAGTTTACTACATAAATATTGATTTTCAATTTGAATACTCATTGGGGACTGTATTACTTACAATCAAATTGCACTCGAGTTAGAAACCAGTAATATTGGAATTGTACTCGATACGATTATTTAATTTAATTTACAAATTATAATTCTACCTACTAAATAATATGGTCTTTGGTTACGATTTCTAGTCAAAGTACTTCTGATGTATTCGAATTTTTAACTGTCAAATTCAACAAAACACTTTCAATCTAACGTAAAATATATTGGTGTATATCGATGTCATAAAATAATTAAATACAAATTCGTATTAAAAACATTAACCAATTGTATAGTTAAATTATATATTTAAAATGTAGCCTAATTGTATAATGTGTAATTATTATAATAAAAACAATACATATTATACACTTTATATATATATAATACAAATTATTCTACTGACTGTTGACCGGTATATGTTAATAAATAAATTTTATGTAATGATAGAATGAATATTACTTTTTATTTTAAAACCCGAGTGTAATCCCGATATTATTTTTTTTCTGTCTCGAGTGTAATTCGACTTTACTCTTAGCATTAATATTATGTTGCACGCAATCATGTACGCAACCACTGCACACCTTGACGACTCAGCTGTGTGTATCGACATACATAATCGTAATATAATCTTTTGATAAAAACCACTATTGATGAAATATAATATACATAGGTAGACACCTGAAATATTGTATTGGCACGGAAATATATAAAATAAAAAATAAAATACAATTTAAAATCGAAATTGTTTAATTTAATGTTTAATGAGTTGGAACAAAATATTTAAAATGTTACACATGACTAAAATGTAAATTAATTATACATCGTTAATGGCATTTCTTAAATATATACTTTAAATTGTATAAATAGGACTGAAAACGTATATATATATATTTAACACTAGAATAAATTGATCGAATTATAAAATCAATAATAATACAATATTACGTTGGATACAATATTGTATTTATAATTTTTATAATAATAATAGAATCTATAATAACTATTACAATATAATGATGTATAAATGGGTAATATGCGTCAACGAAAGGGAACAAAGGTTAACAACAATAAAATATGGTGACCATTTTATTATTATGATCAAAGAACAATGGATTAGTGTACATAATATTCTCGAAACGCTAAAATACATTTAAGGTTAAATTGAACGAATATTTAGCTAAGTGGTAAGAATGATAAAATATTTTAGGTAGGTACTAAGTGTGTATAACGAAACTTTTACATATTAAATTTTATATGACGTGTTTAATATAATAATAGGTAATTGTTTGTTTTTTTTTTAAGCACAATAATAATATAATGAATAAAACGTATACAAATATATTCGACTCGTAAACAATATAATCATACCGTTACAAATAGTTGGAAACAGAACGGATTATAATATATTTTTATTATATTATATTACCTATGAGTAACATGTTATATTTATATCGATAACGATAATATATATATATATTAGAATGATAAGTAAAACAAAACTAATCGGAGTTGAATAAACGAATAATTGTCCCTAATGTTTATAGTAAAATGTATTCGCTTTTATCCCCGTTCGGTTTTTTATCGCATTATCCGTAGTATTGCGTCAACGTAAGATAACAAAAACATAACATCATAAAGTAACTAATATTATTTATTCGTCGTGATATACAGTACGGTGATAAATATTATACAATTTTGTACTCGGGAACGTAATTTCGGATGACGTGAGGTGTGGGTCACAAAGATTCTCGTTATTTAAAAAAAATCGTTATTCAATTTAAATTTCAAACAGCTGGAGATGTTATAATCTGCCGCAGTTGGGCCAGAACAAGTAATAAACAACGCACTGTCCGTCGTTCGTAATTTGCCCAATATCACTGTATAAGCATATTATAACATATTATTTCCAACGTTGGAGAATAAATAACGGATTTCAATGTACGCTTATTTTGCGCTACAGAATTAAGTAAGGCTTTGCTAATTTATAAATAATATAATATTATGTATTTGTTTAACTGTCATGAACATTTTAAGAAAACAAGTCTCCTACGATTATCGTACTATATTATTATAATAACATCGTTGTTTTAAAATATTATTATAATTATTAGTATTTAGCTTAGAACGAAGAACAAGTTGTTACTCATAATATTATATCCTATTATGCGACTATTGATGCAATAAGTACAATATATACGTATTTTGAATTTTAACAACTATTAGATAAAAACCGTTGTTGTGAAACAATTCATAGAAAACAAATAAATATATAATTATTTCACGGAGCATCTACTTTAAAATTTACTTCAAGCAATACGAGAATTATTGTGATTAGCCTAAAATACAATCATAATTATTAAATTATTATACTTACAAGTTAACTTAAGGTTATGGTCTAAACTCGAATAGTGTTCTTAAACAATATAATAAAACTGGCTTAAAATATTAAAAGTTATATTATTATTTACACTTAATTAAGTATCTATATTAAAAAATATATAACAAAAAATTATGTCTATCATATTATAATATTATATAACAAATTATTATATATTTTCGTTCATTATTATTGTCCACGTACCTTATTCGTATGTGCTTTTCGAGTAACTAGTGCAGTGTGAAAATATTATTAATTTTTCTTTTAGTGCGTATTAATATTTACCGAGGTAATGTATTATAATAATTTTTTTCTAGTTTTTGTGGGTGACTGACGTCATTTTTGTGTACATAACGAGTGCTATTTAAATTCGTCCGTAATGTTTAATTATTATCATTTTATTGTCGACTTATTATTGTCAGAATTAAGGCATATCGTTGTGGTATAGAGTTATGAGAGAAATATATAATGTGTAATCGAACACTGTTTGAACCGAAAAGCATAACAAAATGAAATACAATACCAAACAAATCAACGAAGAATAATAATTAATAAAATACAAAACCAATACAATTGACTATATAGTCTATAAAATGAAAAAAATTAAAATAAAAATAACAAATAAAAACAAATTCCTTAACACCTAACTTAATTCTAATTTATTGTCGTGTCAGCCTTGAGATAACCATCAGAATAGTTATCTCATGTCTTAATCGTATATTATTAATATTAATTCTTAACCGTTTTAAATAAATATAATATATAAATACATAATATTTTAATATTATTAATACATTATAAAATAATTACAAATATTCATTTAATAAACAATTAATTTCATATCAATAATATATAATAATAAATATTAATACGTATACCTATAATAAGCATAATATTGGTATGATTTTAAACATAAGTTTTTGTAAAATTAAAATAATAGAAGTGAATTTATTTATTTAAAATCAGTAAATGTACGTTAATAAATAGTAAAAGTTTGTTAAATTGAGTTAAATCTGCGTTTAAATTATTTCACTAGTAGGTACGTTAACTTTTATTCCTGAACTGTATTTATAACTATTCATAATTGATTATGCATACAATATTATATGAATGAAGAATATCTGTTTTAACTTTAGGTATTTAAAAGCTAAAAGAGACATTTGAAATGTTTAACGGTTCTTTATACTACCTATGTTTATAATATTATTCTATGTCCATGGCCTATGGGCGTGAAAAGTATTTACCACACATTTTACGGTAAAATATACACGTATAGGAGCGAATCAACCAAGCACGGAAATATGATTTATAATAGAGTATTAAAGTAGGTATCTAACGATGTAATTCATTTATGGACGTTTTTAAAAAATATTGTTTTAAAGACAATATATGCTCATCATATTTCGTTTTTAATATATTTTTTACATTCGCTGTGCATAACTGAACTGTTGTAAAAACCTTAGAATTTTTCGTTTGACCATCGTTAACATTAGTTTTTAATTCTTACGGAAATTATTTTTATAATATTCTAGGCGTGTGAATTTCGTATGACGATGAACAATAATAATATGTACTTCTATAGTAATTGTCCGTGTGAGCGATTGTTTTCCTAATAGTTTTCACCGATAGTAAACGTGAAATCTGGAGAATTATTGATAAAATATATTTGTGTTGTGTATAACGGATCTAAATAACTATTTTTTTAAACACTAGTTTGAGGAATTTATGTTCAAATATATTAGTGGATTTGTTTACAAAATAATACAATAATTAATATTCGGCAAAAATATCAACTAAATCGTATTTCATAGCATGACATTTTAATTGACATTTTACAAAAAACTTCTTAAAAATATCTTATCATTTACGCGATTTTAAATCAAACTAACAGAACTAGAAGGAATCATACGGGTGAATAAAAAAATGTTTAACACTCGAAAAAAAAGAAATTGTTGTGACGTTTGACTTGATCTCAATATGGCTGGTTGTCTAGTCGTTTTTAGAGGGAAGAAATAATAGAAAATCATTTTGTTATTCTGTTATCCGTCGTACATATTATATTATCGTCGTATTCTAAGTTCGATATTTCGGTTTTATCGGAATAAATAGCACACTCACCCCCGTTATAGGCATGGCTCGCGTGCGCCATGTATAGTACATAACAATATGTTAATATATTGTATCACAGTAGGACGAATTTCGAAAAGGCTTTCATCGCATACGAAATATGCAATGGACATATTAATAGTATAACTATATTATAGTACTTATACATATTATAAAATAGTTTGTATTTAAATAGTCTATAATTTACGCGCTAAAAAACATATTAACACTTACTCTAATGCCACACTAACCATTGATCAACGTTAGACGAGGGACGTTATAATTTATACAACCGTTTTACTTATGCATAATTTTATAATAATATCATGTAACTACTAATTACAAATCACACGACGAGTGTTAGGTAAACAACGAGCCGGACATTGATCGCGGCGTGTGGGCAGACAAAAATCTCAGCTTATAAATTTCAGATGACCGTTCGATATATCACCCACCTAACGCATAAATGTATGCACCGATATCGTTATTACTGATCACATTTCAACACGATTCTATCCGAGAATAAACAATAAACATTATAAATACAATATTTTGTATTAGAAAAAAAAACGTGCATTATAACAACCGTTCGAGTAAGTCTAACTTAACCTAAGCCTATAGAACCTAACACCTAGTACCTACCTATAATTATTATATATTAAACGCGGTCGAGCGTATTTGAGCCGACGAAGCTTATTAAGACATTAACATGTAATGTTATTATTTAATATTATTTATGGAATAGAATCTATTAGTAAATGGTATAAATAGGAATTGACAGTATACAATATTATGCGAACATCGTTATCGTAATTTATGAATTTATGATACTTACATATTATTTTCCGCGGATTATAATGATACTTAATATTATTATGCAGTAATATTGTAACATTAATAAAATTATATTAAAAATTATTCCGTCCACGGAGAGTATTATCGTTATCAACAGATGTCTCCACCGGTAGATGCCATAGCGATTCCACCAATAAGATATCTCGATAAAAGATATCGAGAGGGCTCATAGACGTGTTTACGATACAAATTTATAAATCTGTGGTTCACGAATACTGATTTTATTCTCTCGTAGGAATGATTACAATAATGGTATATGTCTTAACTGGATTTCCACAGATGTCAATACTCAATAAATAGTGATCAATTTAATGTAAGACACTCATTATTTAAGAGAACACATTTTTTATACATAATCAACGAGTCGTCACAAAAACAACATTTTTTGAAAAATTATAATTCTTAAGGTTTTTACTCTTTTTTTACTCTTTGAAAGATAACATGCATTTTTAATTTATATATTCCTAAGCAGAATATTTCGGTGTATAATAACCAAATTCCTGGCTAGTAGTTTATTAGTTATTTGTATTTAAAGTTGTATAGTAGACTAATACTTTGAAGGATACCTACACAAGTATCACAGTACCACTCAATTCCGTTCATCTAAAATTTAAATTCGTATAACTCATAAAATACACGTTCAAAATTGGATTTTTATTTATTGAAGTACTACATAAGATATTTTGTTTTTGATTAAATATTATTATAAGATGCGTGTTGTCATTTAATACAGTTTTAAGAAATATTTATTTATTTTTTAAAAACAATCTTATTTTTTGTTAATTATAAATGATGTATAGATATTTTTAATAACATAAACAGTTTTTATTTAAATAATGAGTGTCTGGCGTTAAAATGGACCATACGATTAACAGAAATGATAATATGTCTAAATAAGCGCCTTTACACTCTATCATGATGTCATCCATAATTTAATGCGATGAATAACAAATCCTAATGTTTTAATTGACTGAAAGTTATAATTAACTTTTAAAATATCATACCATGTAACCGGATAGGTATTACCATAAAGTTAAAAAATATTCTGTTGACGTGCGGTTATAGTGGTCAAATGATTATCAATTTCACTACCGATAAAATTTTCAGAGCGTTTGAACGTCAGAGTCGCACCTAATTAGGAGTCCGAGAATTTTTTCAAAAATGTTGTGAATAAATAAACAATATTCATCATATTATTACCGACAACATAATAGTGTGTAAGCCCACCTTTTTACTAATAAAACTTTTATTGGAACTGCAATTTTTCCTTCAAAAACAAAATTGATTTTATATTTTGCTTGTTCGACTGAAATAATGTTGTTTCATTTTTAATTCATAATTATTATTACATTTTTTTTTACGTACTGTTAATATTAATATTTGTTGAGTTAAATATTTTTCGAAAATAGTAGGAAACCGGGTACCGGGTTATACGTAAGTACCATAATTTCGGATACAATTTAAAGTATCTACTTACATAGAACTATAAAATATATTAAAATATTAACTTATTATTATTATCATTTTGTGGCCAAAGGCTTTCGAGCCGACAAAGCTTTATGAAACATTATACTATTATGTATAATATAATATACCTATTTAACATCTGTTACAAGACAGTATCTATTATATTCGATATCATATAAAAAGAAATTGACAGTATATTATAATAATATTAAGATAATAAATAAGGAAACATCGATAAATGCATATTAATTACGATTTACACTAAATTTTATCGATAAACGCGAAATTCGTGTTCTAGGTTCTATTATATCATAATATTATAATTCAGTATAATATAGATGCAACGATGAGTGAGTACGATAATACTATTATTATTATTATTATTATTATTATTATGATTATTACTACGCAATAATTATTACCAAAATCATAAGATTGAGACAAATCGATTGTAATAATATTATTGTCTACTTAAAAATTATTATTTTAATACCTAAAAAACAACTACACAAGAGAAAACACAATCGAGACTACGCATATTATTATTGCTCGCGAAGTACCGGTCTATATATAATATTATTATATTATAATTATATAATATCCGTGTAATGATAATAATCGACGCCACTACAGTGCGATCCGAACTCGAATTATCCATTACATCAAAGTAGGTACAAAGTTATCATTCGGATGTAACAAACGGATTGGTGGTGACGGTGGCAGCGGTGGGCTTGGCCAGGAACGGATTTGTTGGGTTGTCGGTTGGCGGCGCTGGTTCGGTGTCGCCAGCGGTGCTCTTGGTGTTCAGGCCAGCGTTCACGAACCCCTTGCCCGACTGTTCGACTGAACCGTACGACGATAGCTTGTTTTTCTTGTCGACGTTCACCTGTCGAGCATTTTTCATAATAATATAATATTAAATATATACCTATATATATATAAATATTTTGTTTTGATTCGACACATTTAAGATGTACCTGCAAGCGTCGAAATAATATTAAAAATATTTTTATTATTATAATGTACCTACACATGTTGTTGATCTCATCAGTTTATTATTATTATTATATTTTTTTTTGTAAAACTACTAAAATGGGGTGAATTGATTTCATATGATTTGCCTCCGAACATTACTTTCTCCTATACATTTTTTCTGTCCACATTAGTTATTGTATTAATGTGTTTTATTTTATAACGGTGCAGTATAAGTTCACGTCTGCTGCTGTACCTATAGCTAAAATTCTATCGAAGTGCTAATCGATAGTAGCAATAATAATATATGTATCGTTATGACGCGAGAAATACAGTACCAGAATAAGTTAATTAATATAAAAATTAAAAATAATTTTAGAATAACGTAATATGTATTATTTATATTGTATTTAACACTAATACCTATTTAAATTATTTGATTAATAACTAAAGTAACCCAATTATGTAATAGTTGCTTAAGCTATTTTAATTTAATACTTATGAAATATTCATGTATAAGTACATTAGCCATGTCAGTCTAAACATTAAATTATTTGGTAAAATAAATAGCTAATACTTGAAAAAATTAAATATCAAAAAAAAAAATTTTATTTAAATGATATTATAGCTTCGTAATATTATTTCTCAGAAATTATATTATAAAAATCTTATAACTATGAAAAAAATATTATTTGATTTTTCACAAAATAATAAATGTTCAGGATAAGTGATGTTGAAGATATAGTTTTGAATTATATATATATATATATATATATATATATATATATGTGTGTATGTGTGTGTTAAAGCCAAACATACCTCATCCATTTGTTGATCTTCTTCCACTTTGGGTTCGGCCCATGGTTGCAATTCTCCCGATGCGAATATACCATAGAATATCACTCCAATGTAGTGAATGACAGCTGCCAATATGAAGACCTCACTCCAGCTCTGCCTTGTCTATAACAATTTTGAAAACAATCGCGGTGAGACCGTCATTTCTGTTGTAATACATATTACATATTACTGCGTCAGTATCATAATCAAGGTTCAGTAATTAAATTACTAAAAGAATTTAAAATCTTCTAGTATGGATTTCCGTAAATCATATGTCATATATAATAAAATTCTAATTTATAATTATAATGATTTATATGTATAAAATAGTATTTTATATAAATAATACTTAGGTATTCATATATTTATAACCATATGTATATTCGTTCATCACTGCTATGTTTTGCTACAGTTTGATGATATATTGATTGTGAAAATGCTATAAATTCCAAATTCTGACAATTATATAATATTATACATGCCTTGTGTCTTATGATGATGTTGATTGCAATCGGACACAGGAGTCCGGCTATCGTTCCGATTCCGTTCGATATACCCATCAGTATACTGGCATATCTTGGCGCAATGTCCAAATGGTTAACGTTGAACCCTGTACATTAAAATAGTAATAACATAGCTAATAAGTGAAAAGTTTCCGGTTAGTCACGTATTCCTCGTATTGAAGCATTTAGGTTTGTATATACGGTGGTCAGGTTTCAGAGCCAAAAATACTGAATGTAAGTAAATTTAAGCAAACAAGTTTCAATTTATCATAAAGTTGACTTTACAATACATGTTATTAGTTATTACTTATCAAACAACAAGAAACTGGTATTTATAAACTTAACCAATCAAAAGAACCACAGGATCTTTTGTCTGACAAATATTTACATATAGAAAAGTTTACTTTGTTTTTATTTAACCGATTATTAACATTCGAAAAACTATTTATATTATAGTAAACATATCAAATGTAAAATAAAATTTATATTTCAGTTTAATAAATTAATACTAAAACTACTTTCGGTTAAAATGTATTGAATTCGTTAAAAAAATCAAAAATCGTTTTAAAAAATTAAAATATTAAGTTAGTAATCACGGTATGTTTTTATATAGTTTTGATTAACTTGAAATAAGGGATGAACATAATATTAAACCAGAAAATTGAATCTAAAATCTAATTGTAAGTACTGGTATTTAAACCAATGAAAGAAACCCTTGAAATATTGTAAACCGGAACCATTACCTAAAATTAAAAGCCGTCTTTCCGTATCAATAGGACATGTTTATAATTTGTTCCAAACGGGTTTACATCCTAATTTGTCAATATATTATTGTATATCTTGATGACTGTTATAGTTTGGGTAGGGTTTTGTGGAAACAGAAAGCGACGGATAGGCTATACTTACCGGAAATGGCGAACCCGCTGAACGCCACACCACATGTCAAAGCGATTGTGGCCATGAGTGGTGTGCGAGCGTTGGCCAACACGAGGAAAAACGTGGCTTCCATACCGAAACCACCGCAGTTGAAAATCTTTCTGACGGCAGTCGTGGACAGAATGCCGTTTTTCCGTATGTGATCGGCTAACAGACCTCCAAGTGGTACCACTATGGTCATCAATAGATGAGGTAAAGCGCCGATATAACCAGTCTGCGATAGTAATAATAGGTACGTAATTTATTAGTCTACAGCTCAAATTTTGTAGTGAAAACAATTGTTAAAAAAATATTTATGATCACCAGAAATTCAACAAAAAAATAATTGAATCATATATATTTATCTCGCTTCCTAAAAGTAAATATAGTCACTATGATAGAATAGTAATAATCTGTATTTAGATATTATTTAATTAACTTGCAATAATAACGATGATGTTACTTCGAGAACCAAACAAAATAATTTCAATGACGAAGTACAAAAATGTCACTAACTTCTGGTTAAACTATTTGGTTTAACTATTGAATAATTAAGTTTAATAATAAGCTAGAAAGTAAATTTGGAAAAAACCACATTTATTGATAGCGAAGCAAAATAAATAAATAAAAATATTATTTCATAACTATCAGAATGACACAAAATAAATTTAAATACAAGAATACAGCAGTATACAGTTTATATGAATAAATATTACTTTATTTGTCAAACTTCACGTCAAATAATAATTACTATTGAACATACTAAAATGTACTCCAACAGTCCAATGTCTTAACAAAGCTAAAATATTTACACAGCATATTGCGAAATTCGACAAATAATGAAAAATTGTGTAATTTTGTCAAAAAAATATTATCATCAAGAATGTTATACTGCCGAAATAAAAAATATTTAAAACTCGTAAATCCAATATGTATCAAAATGTTTGTACTTAAAACTAACGTATTTGAGAAGAAAAAGTAAATTTACACGTGCATAAAGCCGAGAAAATTTTAAAAAGGCCATTTAAAATGCCAATGAAAAAAATTTCTTAGTGGAGAAGCTCTAACTTATTAACAATCAAGGTTTAAATTAATTATTTATTTTAATAATAATATTAAAATGTCACCAAATATTTGTATCGCCCCCCCCCTCTGATTATTTAAAAAGTACTAACAATAATTTTAAATTTCAATCTCTTAAAATACAAATTATGTAGTTCAAATTTTGTAATACAAACTTATTTCGAAAATAACGATCAAAGTACTATTTCTACTAAAAAGTGTCTCTAGACTTAAAAATAAAAAACTTTAAAAAAATCAATACATTTATCGTTCCGCTTTGAATCAAAAAGTACTTATTCGAATTTTAATTTTAAGACGTCAACATTTTCACAAAAGTTATTCATTAAATGATTTACAGTGAAATAGCCGATTTTTGTTTGAAAAACAAAAAGCTGTATGTCTGCCAGACACTTCTTAAGACTTAATTAGTACAATAAATCTCACAAAATATGAATAAATGGTTTTTAAATATATTCAAAAAATAGACATTTCGGATTTTGAGTAATTGTATTATTAAAAAGATAAACAATGCGGTGAGCATGCTTGGTGAATTACTCTGTATATAATATATGACATAATAATGTGCACAACTCACTGCAGATACTTCGAAGTTGAACGAGTGTAGGTACGATGCCTGGAACAGCACGAGGAGGTAAAAGTTCCAGGACCGGCAAAAGTTAGCGACTATAATGGCGTATACGGGCATAGAGGTGAAAAATTCTTTCCAAGGTGTGTTAAGGATTGTTGGAGCGGCAGACTGTTTGGCAGCGCCCAACGACGATTCAATGTAGTTCAACTCTCTGGCCGATATGGTAGGATGGAGGCTCGGTTTCTCGAAGCATAGCCACAGCCAGAACACATACCATATCAACCCCAACACTCCTATATAGTGCATAGTAATACGTTACATCGATGAATAATCACACAAATTTTAATATTATACGAAACGAATATCGCCAAAGCAGCATATTACAGCATATTAGATAGCCTGAATAGAAATTTACTGTTTTTGATACTTTTCAAGCTACTATAATTTTAATTATTGTGAATTTTTATTTCACATAATATTATATTAGTGCGTATATCACTAATTTCGTTTTTTTTTGTACGTACAAGCTTCAAATTTACAACTTTGTTGTAAAAATATAGTATTACCGTATACGTAAAACGGTGCCTCCCAGCTGAACCAATCGATCAGAGTACCAGACAGCGGCATACCAACCACTACGCCCGCGTACGAACCACACAGGGCTATGGTGGCCAGACGCGATCTTTCCAACGGCGGTGCCCAATGTCTCCAGATTCCGTGACAAGCCGGATACGTGACACCCTGCCATCATTACACAAAAGTTATTGAATAATTTAACAACAAATCTGAAAGATAATTTTGAGATTTTTTATTAAAGAGAAAGGGATGAGTTGAGAGGAAAAAAGGGAGTACCCACCAAAGTACGTTACCTAATCTCCTATTATATAAAAAACCATATAGTGTTAAAGCCTACACTAGATATTCTGTAATTTGCTAACTATAAGCTTCTATATACACTATTGTTAAAAGAAAGAAGACTTAAAAAAATTATTTCCATGTATGAAAAACTAATTAGGTTTTATAAATAAAAATAAAAATATTAACAATGTTTAGAAAAAAAATAATTATTTGAAAAAATAATACGTAGTTGCTTGATCGAATTTAGGGCGACCTACAGACTTTGTAATAAAGTTCCCACAAAATCCGATATTTAAACTCCAGTATTTTCGATTACTGGAGACTAGAGTTTTTAAATTTACTGGTAAACAATTTTTGATAAATTTAGTAGTATGCTTTATGTGAATCGGAAATACTTTGGCCGAATTATTATAGTTGGTATGATAATACAATTATAATAATATAAGGTAAATACAATTAAATATATACATTTTATTTTTATTTCATATACAATATATATTATTATATTAATTATTCCATTAAATGTATTGTTTCTGAGTACTTTTAGAACTAAAAACAATATTATTTAATTAATGAAAAAACTGGTAAAAAATGAACTGTAAAAATTTACGTTGATTTTCTCAAAATTTATATTTATATAGTCATTATTAGGTCTCGGAACTTGTAGCAAAATAAATGATAAAAGAAAAATAAACAATTGAAAATAAGAAAAAAATTAAAAGCATTCACTTATATTTAATTTAAGTTTAAAAAATAAATACTAAAAAGAATTAAATTATATTTGTTTCTTTTTCAAAAATCAATACAGTTTCTCTGATAAAATAATCTGTCCTCTGATGATATTTAATAGTATTTAATCAGATAAAATTTAATAAAATCTCGATAGTAAAACCAAATAATTTCGATGGTGAAACACAAAAATATAGTGGGTAATCTGGCTTGTGTAATACATAATAACCAAAATAAAGTTACTTCATTATAATCAAAATGATACAAAAAGAATTTATTTATAAGAATTATTTTTTTTTATCACATTCTTTGCCAATTATACATTTTGTACAAAATTCGGGTTTTTTAGTTATTAGTTATTAGTAATAACTTATTACCAATACAAACTGATAAAATGTTATTTTTTCCTATACTTGGCGTGTTAATATGTACATTTATCTGTGAATTTATTTTTTAGAAGGTTGTTAAAAATATTATTATTTTCCATCACTCATTCAGATTATAGTGTTAGAAAATTTTAAATTAAAAATATCCCGATTGAAAATTCAAGTAACATCTCAATATATTATTATATTAAAGTCTAAAATTTAGTTTTATTCATATTATTACCTCAACTAGTCCTTGGCACATCCTGATGATTATTACGTACAAAGATTTTTCTATCTCTGTCGCTGAAGGCACCAACAGATTTAGACAGGACGACATGGCAATAGCGACCCCGAACACTCTGAAAAATTGATTTAAGTGTTAGAATATAATAATATAACGTGAAATCTCCTTCTAAATAGCTAACATTTTTTTCGGAACAAATTACAAGTTTTCTACAAACTGAGTTCACGGAATACCAGAAACTTCTGAATAGCGGACAAAATATTATAGCAATCACCAGAGTATCTAGTATTTAAAAGTTTTACTGTACTTATAGGTGCATCACATTATAGATATTACATGAAACAGTATAATGGGGTAATCATAATATTTCTAAAGAAAAAAAACTCGAGAAGGACGAATTGTGGCTTAGATTTAAGAAAATACCTTCAAAAATTGATATTTTTTTATTTTAAAGATATTTTTGAGATTTATAGCCTGCGTGGTTATTAAACAATGTGTATAGTTGAAAATTATGATAGTGTGTGCGGTTCATCGTAATAATAGTTATTAATTAAAATATTCAAATATGTGTAATACGACATGTCTTATGAATTATAATATGTGCACTATTATAATTGCTCGCCATGACACAACGATTAAAGAAATAGTTTGAACATAAAAATTTTAAATGGGATACCTAATATCGTACTTTGATAACCCCATAATACTATTATTATTATTCATTAAACGTTTGTAGATAATATAATTGAATACCTGTTTGCCGGATACATGGATGCCAGAAAACCACCGGGCACTTGAGTGATGAGATATCCGCAAAAGAATGACATCTCAATGGCGACAAACGATCCAAGGGACCAGTTGATCTACAAAAACAAAATATAACTATCATTTACGTGTACCGTTGACATTGGTCGATCTACTACAAGTACACGGCGCTACGTCGTTATTTATTATTTTATTATAATAATATGTCCATTGTATTTCAAAATGTGAATATATACTTACCGGCCTTTCATGAATCGGCGTGTTGCCCAAGGGCGTGTGCACTGTAGTCGTGGTGATATTCTGACTAGCGACGTCATCGTCCTATACAAAAGATTTAAAAAAATTAAAAACGTATCATATATTCAAATGTGATCTATTAACTTAGTCAACTATTTTTTTTAACCTTTTAACTTAACTATAAACGGCCGTTATAACAACAAAGCTTTTTCTAGTTAAATTGAAATCATGTTTATGCATATTACGGTCTATTACATACAACGTATACCAAATTAATTTATTATTATTATTTATTTAATTATTGTGTCATTGTATTCGAAAAACGATTCTGAACAGAGATTTCAGTCTAAGATAATTAGTAGGATATATTATATTATTACCTATATATTTAAATTGTAATAAATCGTTATTTTACGCGATTTAATATACACATAAATTTTTTTTCTATATTGACTCTTGAATTTTTTTTTATAGTTATTTGAAGAAAAAGTTATAGAGAACCTTGTATTGGGTTTTTAAACTTAAGTATACATCACAAAAATGTTATGAATTTTCAACTTCAAAATTCCTTGCAAATTTTCGCGATTTTGACATATTTCGTAAACGTTTGAACTTTAAAAACTTATAAACAAAAATTGTGACAAACTATTTTTGATTTTTTTTTACTACAACAAGAACAAATTATAATAAACCTAGTATAAATTTTAAAGATTTTTTGGTGTACCAATTTTTTTATAGGCATATCAAAAAAAAACAGAAAAACAGAAAAATCGAAAATTTAAATTGTCTATAAATAATTTAAATAACGTCAAAATATTTTGAATATTTAATCGTAAATAGATAACACTAATATAAACTTTTAGTAAATTTCAAGTTTCACAATGATTTGTTTTTGAATTACAGGAAAATAAAAAAATCGATTTTGTCGAAAACTGGTTATACGTAAAAATTCTCGTTTTTCCGTTACTTTTTAGGATTTTTCCTGACGCTTTTGAAAACTACTGAACAATTTTTACTTTCGACCCCCAAAGTACCAATTAGATTCATTTTCCTTTTCAAATAGGGACTGAAGTCAAAAATCAAAGCATTATTACTACTCAAAAAGTGATGACAAACACAAAAATAAAAAAAACACATATCATTGTAAAATCAATACATTCTTCACTCTGTTCAGAATCTAAAATATGACTATCATTTTAAATATTTTATAAACACAATTTTTATTCAAATATAAGTAGTAATATATACTTAAAAAATGAACTATCTTCTTTAATTGAATTAAATAAAAATGCTGTAATAGTTCTAAACTTAAGAGTTAAACATTTTTTTTGTTAACCAATAAGGCAGTAACGTATAGCTTAATGCTTAACGTTAACTTAAGTAACTCGAGTTAATTGATTTTCATAAACATATTTACATTTACTTATATTAGTAAGTACCTATTATAAATTCAAATGTGCATTACGATTTTTCGTAAACACGTTAATAGTATACGTTTAACTACAGAAATGCTTGCATGTCAATCCACTGAAAGTAACACAATATAATATGGTATTATATAATTCATAATATCGTGTTGACGATTAATTTTGATTCAGTCGTGCGACTATGGAAAGTTAAATCGTAGTTTCTTATCAAAAACGTATAACTGTGAACAATTATATGAAATCTGCACGTTGTTGGGTGTTCGAACACAGCAGTTTTCTTCCGCGGTTGTTCGAACGGACAAACATATCACGTCGAGTCGAAGAACAAAGTTTCGTAAAGCTTCCGACCGCGATGGCATCATTAACGTCATTCTCCAAATTGAACAAGCCATTATTATACAGCGTGTATATCAGAAGGATTATACGGTGTCTTAAACAAGTTACATTAAAATATGCTATATTTTCTAAGTTACAGATTCATTGACGGATGGACAGGATTTTAAATTTCTTCAATAGATCAATATCTTGTAGCACAACCAGCAAAGATTTATGTAATGAACTAATGAATATAATTTGTTGAGTTATAATAATTTTGAAAAATAAAACGGTAATTTTTATCAATATCGAGTATTGACGAGTTTAAGAGATTAAACTTTTAAGAATTTCCATAAAATATTATTTATTGGTACAGTTAAAAAACTATTCACTTATATGAAATAATTAGTAACAACGAATAATTGAATATAAAAAACATACTTTTTCGTGGCTACGTATTGTTTAAAAGCAGACGTAACTAAAGACATGACTGTTTTTTTGTTGAAAAAGGCTATATTGCAAAAGCTATATTATAACTTATAAGTTATCCGATTTAGGAGTTCCTTTATAAAGGTTAGAGTCGCAGTCGTTTTTATAGGAAAGTAAGTAAAATAACGTGGTAAAATGACTAAATAAATTATATGATATTGTTATTATCATATACATGAGTCTGGATGGCGCATAACTAATAATAAATAACCTTGGTACCTATCAATAAAATCACCAAGCAAATTTGGTGTAACGCTCTACAAAGCTGTGTCATATCCAGACTGATCGTTGCAGGTAAGTGAGTGCAGTGTTCCCCCACGATAGTCTCGCGTGACGTTTTCAATTATACGTGGCACGGAAACTACATAAGCTGTAAAGGATCTTCGCAATGGTATTCATACTCGTAAATATAATATTCTATAATTTATTATAGGTACCTAAACACAATTTCTCGACATATGATTATTATTATTTCTATTATTATCGTCGTCGTCTTGACCATACGGCTATGAAATACTCTATGACTTTGACCTGACAGCGGTACATTATATTAGAATATATTACATATATCATCAGGATCGTCGTACGTATAATATATTAAACAATACGAATTCCGTTTGGTGAGCAGCCACCCCACAGCGCCGCGCACCGATACGTGATGACAGCAGTAGTCGATATTCGAACCAAGGGCGAGTTTGTGGCGAACTCTTAGGCTGTTGCAAAGGGTGAGGGATGTTTTTGGCGGGTATTTGGAGAAAAAGCTACAATATATATTATTATATGACGGCAACGGACAAACGAAATGCGATTGCTTTTGCCTCCATCGTCGTCAGACGTCGGACACGCATAAGCGATGCAATAGCCTCATCCAGGACTAGGGGAACTGTTCATATATAATATATATATATAGCGCGTTTCAACCGGATTCACGGTACATTAAGCGCGCCGCGACTGAGGGCGCAACCGTGAAAACTCGGAAAAACTCGCCTCGGGGGAGCGGTTCGGACGATAATCGACCGAAAACTCGATCGGCGACAAAAATAATCGCATAACCACAGACTATATTATAATCAAAGCTGGACAAGTTAAAAAGTTAAAGCAGAGTTACTTATAACTAAGTTACTTAAAGAGTTAGATACTTTTTTTGTTGGGAAATATTAATTTAACAAGATACAATTTGTTTCATTATATAAGTTTAATAATAAATCATAATTTAATTAGTTCATTAGTTTTATATAGTTACATTAGGTTATTTTTTTTTTTTTACTTATGTGAACTTAGTAGATTATAAATATATTTTGTTTTGTTTAAATTATTGTTTATATATTATATAAAAAACAATATCATACAACAATATTATGATGTTGTAATATATAATGGAAATACTAAATTATTAACTATCGAAGTATTAAATTAATTATTTCTAGATTTCAATAAAGATCATAATACATATATAAATGTAGTTAGAAAAATAATAATAACAATATAATTAAAATATAAAACTACAATCTCAGTCAAACATAATTAAAATCAATTCAACAAACAATAACCCTACGATACAACTGGATTTGACTTTTAAATAGGCATTGACGTCATAATCTCTTAAAAAATTATCTAACTTACTTAACAAAAAATAACAACTTATATTGGTAGGATCAACCTTTTATTCTAATACTTACTCTATTATGAATTATTTTTAGTTTTTACTATATATTTTGGTTTTTATATAAGTATATCTACACTCAGAAAAAAACATTTCTTAACATCTAAATTTGTATTACATTGATTTCTTTATACTTTCGGGTATCCAAACTACAGATGCGGTCACAATTGGTTCGGATAATCAAGGTTCTACTATATTATATTATGTATCACAAACAAAGTAGCCACTGTGCCACAGTGAAAAATTGAATTTATAGTTAATTAAATTGAATATAATTTTCCAACAAGTGTTTTTCCAAACGTTTACCTAACTATAATATATTGTATAGGACACAATTTATTATTTAAGGAAAATAATTAAGCATACATCAAATTATGAACATTGCTGTTTTATATTTACAATTTATATAACTATTATTGTTATATTTGTAATTTTAGAACATCTGGAATATAAATTATTCAAAACCAAAAAACCAATATTATTGTAGCGTTTACTTACATCGGATCCTATGTGAAATTTCAGTTTAGCCATTGACATATTGCACCGCATCCCAAATGAGATCATAAAACCTTTATAAAGAAAAAAACGTTCGTTGTGATTAGAAATAGGATTTTGACAACTTTTAAACTTTTGTAATTATTTTGTATCACAGTGCAAACCAAACTATGTATAAATTTGAGACATAATTGTGCAATCAAGAATAACATGTAACTTGAATTTTGAATTTTTTGTATTTATTTTACATTTTTTTTACATATATTTTGTAAATTAAAGTTTCAAAATATATATTCCTTATCTCAAATTCAAATTCATATCATATCGTATTTTTTTTTTATTTACGAAAATAAAAATCAAACTTTAAATTAGGTATTAATGATATATTATATTAAAAAAAGTAATTTTATAATTAAAATGTTGTCAACTAATGGTACGTATAAATGATTTTAAATGTTACGGTATATTTTCAAGATTTTAATGGTAATTAACTATTAATTCATTTTTTCATTGGTTAAGTTAGAGGGATATAGGTACTTTGTTTCGTAGGTCATCAATATCTTGTCTCTAATTATTATTATATACAAACAATTCAATTTATAATAGTATATTACATATTACTATTACGGTGTAATCAATATTGTTAAAAATTCAACATAAAATACATAATATTTACCGACGCATGTTAGTATAGCTATTGTATATCTCTTGCTGAGGTTTGGTATTTCCGGTTTAATGTATTTATCGATGTGCCTGAGTGGCGGGCGAACGGGCGAAGACAATGACTCGGTAGGACTTTGTAAACCGAATTCACCACTACCCGAATAATCTTCAGTGTAGCTGAAAACAAATAATATTTCCAGTCAACATGCTAACTATAAGAAATATATTATTGTTGTTCATATTATTATATGAGTTCTAAGTTCTACCAAAAGTATAATTTAACAATGATAATAATAATAATAATAATAATAATAATAATAATAATAATAATAATAATAACAATAATAAAATATATGAATTAGTATTTACGGAATGGAAGACTTTTCTAAATGTGATTTGTTTGCGAATTCGAACTCATCGTATTGTTGTTGATTTGAGCTGGAAAAATAAAATTAAAAACAAAAATCAATTATTTCAGTCTGTAATATAATATGGCGGCGCGTTCCTAAAAACTTTTGATTGAAATCGTTATCAGACAATCATTCTTTTTATCATACAATTTAATCTTATAATTACTTCTCTCTGTTATATAAAACAATTTTGTGAATTTTATCAACTATATAATATATTTTTCATAGCGACCAATAAATAAATAAACAATATTTATTGTTAATTAATTACTTAAAACCCATTATTTTTTAAAACCAATTTTATATTTTATCATTCAAAAATTGAATTTTAAACATTTTAAAATCAGATATTAAATTTCAAGATAATAAGGGAGTGCCTTGGGTCGTGGTACCAAGGATGGTTGTCATTGATTATTGATTGGTTGGCGAGTTAAACGATCAGGTTGCAGAATCCCATGATTATACAATAATATAACCATTAAATTGTCATATGAATAATATTTTTTTCTACTCTCTGTTGATAGCAATTAAACCATATAAAATATACTACAATAATACCAACAATATAACAACAATTAAACTATAAATATGAAAATAAACGTTTACTAAGACGATGAAAATAAAACTTTAATTTATCTAATATCACTTAATGTAAGTAGAAATATTTTATATTTTCTTTATTCTAAAATTATAACTTATTTGTTATTTTTAATTTATTATATTAAATATATGATATGTATGTGAATATTTAAATGTATAGAAAGAATGAATTACTAAAGAGTACAAATTAAAAATACCTAACTAATATATCTCTATATAACAATTTGATGTACGACAGGTATGATGTTCTTGATGCATTCCGAAACTACTCAACTGATTCTGATGAAATTATGATCAATGTGATAAATTTTGTCTTCGTCATAAGATAGGATAGTGTTTATCCCTATTAATGATCTCAATATATTACCTCTTTATTATGTTTAAGGTTGTGCGATTATTTGAATAACAGATTATTTTTAACGAATAATACATAATCGGTTAATCTATTGAACAAATGCAATGCTAGGCAGGACAGTTATGTAAAGTTGATATATTGAAAATATCAAAAATAACCAAAAATTGTTTTTATCCTCACGCTAAATGTTAGCATTAGGCAACCAAACTTAACACAGATGCATTTTGTACGGGTAACAAAGTGCACGTCCACACAGCTAGTATTATATAATTTAAAAAATAATAATAATTTTCAAGAAACTGAGTGTTTATAGTCAAAATAATCGTTTTGAACACAGCTACATGGGACGTATGTGTGACTCAGTTACAATATTAAAGGTGTCACGATAATATTACGTGTACCTAAACAAGACTTCATGCTATTCTACCGACGGGAAGAAAGAGAAGGAGTAAAAGTGAGAGAAGAGAGCCCACTCGACGTCGGGACCAGATACGAACGTCGCCGCCGCTACGGAATCGCGTCCCCCGTGTATTCGCACCACGAGTGATTAAAACCGAATGGGGCGCGTCGGCGACTGCACAATAGTATACGGCAATTCAATTAATTTCCGCGAACGCCAAACAGACTTATACTATATACATATATATATATATATATGTATATATATATATGTAAACTATTATTATCGTGTAATATATACGCGCGTACTTGCATTTATATACTTGGCATTCTTTATACCCGGAAACTTTTTTTCTGCAGTTTCTCTCTGCACTGTAGCACACAAACACGTCGAACTCGACCGTATACACCTTTTAACCATATAAAATACGATTCAATCATTTTCAGAAGCCACTAAAATTTTAATAGTTTATTATTACCTATGAAATTTTAAATCGTATCATTCAGATTTTCAATGAAAAAAGTGATTTGAGGATTACGCTATATAAATAGGGAAATACTGTGTTAGATTCGTTATTTATATTCATGATTACATGGCCGCCAATATCATAGTTTGCTTAATTATTATATTATAATACTGCAGAGTTTAGTCCGTGAGAAAACGACGACGCGTTTATGGACGTCATAATTTATAATCACAGACATTTGTTTCATATGTTAGTTTTTATGAAATGATATTTTGTCCTAAATTAATGTAACTTAAAAATTTTATTTCCGTCCATCAATACTTGGCTCGTTTTTGTCCTATAAATTTTCAATTAAAATCCACCACACTTCATATAAAGGCCATAATAACCATATATATATATATATATATATATATATATATATATATATATTATATCTCGAGAATAATGTAACAATTTAAACAACGTTGATCTAATCGGTATGATGAAATGCCTATTGTTTCTAAAGTTATTATAGCTATTTACATTTCCTTCTGTCTTTATCCATAATATAGTACTTTGACATTTTCTTTTTATTCCTAATTATAATATATTCAATTAAAGAATTTTTTAAATTTAAATTGTATTTATTTTGTAGTACATACTCATAACTCACGAGTATATCAACATATTTAAATATATTGTAATATATTAAAGTCTGTGCGAACATTTATGTTGACAAATATATATGTATAATAATTAAAATACTCCTATAAATATTAAAAAAATCACCCTCGACACACTATTCACATGTAAGGAAAGGCACTATTTCCAAAACTTTATTATAAATTACAAATATACAAATTTAACTTATTTTTTAATGTGTATCTTTAAGATGAAAAAACAAACAACGTATATAGTAAAAAGTTGCATCACGTTTTAATTATATGCAACGTAAAACAAAATTATTTTTTCGTATGTAATCAATGGTTGTAACTGTTTTATTTTACCTAATAAAAGAAAATAATACATAACTAAATTTTCAACTAAAAACGGATCTAATTCATACACCGTGTTACCACATTCAGTGGTCCTTTTTCATGACTTTTTTTACGGCGCAAGGGGCAGAAAAAAATCACGATGACTTTTAATATCGATAACGCGTTGCCACATGAAAGATTCTATAGGCCTAGTGTGGTGTGCAACGGTATATTATATAAACGAGGTACCTATATATAAACAGTTCTCGTTGTCGTCTATAATCGAAATTCAATCCCGCGGCCGGAAGGGACACGACTCTGCACAGCAGCATACTGTTCCCTCTCGGCCTCGTCCAAAGCCGTTCGCGATAACGACAGTTTGATTGATGATGACCGTACCGACTTTGGACTTATAAATATAATAAATCGCGTGTATGGTACGATTCGCCAGCAGAAAGCAAAACAAAAACTCACGCCCGCGGTCACCATCACCATCGCCGCCGTCTCAGAGAAAGAGAGAGCCGACGACGTCTGTCACGCACTACTCTATTAATCCCCCGACTTGTCGCCGATTTCTCTTTGTTATCCTGCATCCATACCATACACACACACATGTACACGTATGTATATATATATATATATATGTATACCGTGGTTATGGTCGAGACGTTTTGGACGGAGCGAAAACTGCAGCACGCCCGCCAGCCCTGCACGATCCATCCGACTACTACTCGACGGCGATGTGTTTATTACGACGAATATATCACCACGATAGTGCGACGACGTCCGACGCGTAAATGGCTTTTATAAACAAACCCCTATACGTTATATACCTACGTGTATAATACGCGAACGTGCCACTCTTCCGGGACGCCCCCTCACGACCTTAACATAATCTACCACCAACACACCCGCCCCTTTCCCAATCTATCGATGGCAGTGTATGGTACAAGTCGTCTAACCTGACCACGAGACCCTGAGAACCAAAAGTTTCTTTAAAGAAAAACACATTGTACCATATGCACACCACGACACATACGATTGTTATTTATTGTGTATTAGTGTATTTTATATTACCTACTGGCTACTGCACTGTATAACATGCATTATATTCATAAAGTGTATAGTGGAGACTGTTTTTATTTTTTTTAAATAGTGCTCTTTCATTTTAGTGGTATAAATATAAGTATACATAATATATGTAGGTATTAAAGGGACACATTACGGTGAGGTAAACACTAATTTTCTCAAACATTTTTGGAGTAGTTTTGTCTGTTGCGCCTCTCCTCAATAACCTCAAATCAATATACTTCTAAGTTAGCTTACCAATTAGCTACGGGTTTGAAATTCAGTTCTCTAATGTATATAAGTTAGATAGACACTACTACAGTGACACGAATAAGTTAACAGGTATTCAAGTTGCAAACATCATCTATACCGAAAAAAATGTATTTGAATTTCTCCATAGAGAATAATTAATTAATATAAGATACAGTGGTGGTAAACCGATGCTTTTTTCAGGTTTTAACTGAACACAAAAATAATTTTATTTCATTGTTGTACGTTACATTTAACGTAAATGAAAAATTTCTAAATAATAGTAATAAATTATAAAACTTTAAAAAATGTTAACTCACATCCAAATATATTAAGTTACTTATTCTATACATATACTCAGTCCAACAACGAAATTTCAACAAAAGAAAATCTGCGTACATTCCTAATTATTACAATTTTTATCTCGTAGATTGTTTACCATAAAAGTATCTACCATTCTCAATATTTTAAATAAATATAACTAACCAATTATTGTTTTCAAATAAACTGCAGAGGTTTAGTCGACGAGTTTTTATGTTTATCAGTCTATCGAGAGTGTCTAGGGATTTTTAACGACTTGCGACACATAAAATGTAAATAATAAGTAGCAATATTTATCACGTTAGACATTCATCATAACGTTATACGTTCGTTATAAGAGAAACTCGTGAATTCAGACGTTTGGATATAACTCAACGACGATCTCGTAAACAAGTCGGACAGACGATATAATAATATAATATTTATTAGATGTAGGTATAGTTATAGGTCATGTTACTGATTATATTACGTAGTATAACAGTGCATTGTATTATGTTAGGTGGTATTGCCAAAAATAACAACGAAGTGGACAGCATAAAAAGTGCAGACATGAAAAATTCATCGCGTCATCTCGTCGCTGGTTTCGAGTGAAAAAAAAATAATAATAAAGATAATAATAACCGCTAACAATCCATGCGGCGTCCGGCTTCAGCACGCGCCTGTCCCCGGCGGCCGACTAAATCACCCTCGGGAATTTCTACACGCCGTGGAGGGTACGGTATACACATTTAAACACACACACACACACACACACACACACACATTTGTATAAAATCTCTCTTAAAGTGAGTATATATATTATTATATATATAAATTATATTTTACGAGGGCGAGTATCCCCTTACGCCGACTGCTTCTTTATTACCTTTTGAGTACCTGCCAAGCGTGCCACTTGTGATTTGATATCCGATACAATATAATATCGAGTCCCGTTCAAAATTAGCGCAAAACGTTCGATGTTTAACGATGATAATATACTGCATACTATAATATAGTATATTATATCATTATATTTAATGTAATACATCACTACAGCAGAGGATTGATATTAAATTGTATATATTATATTTATATATATATATGTAAACATATATGTCTATCGTACCTGTGTATGCATTACTTGTTAATAATAATATTACTACGTGCACTCTATCGAAAATCATCAACAATTATACTACGTATTATGGGGATACGCAGTTAAATAATAAATAATAATTAATATGATGATGCACGTTTCGCGTGCATATAATAACCAAAGGCCGGGGTAAAAGCGTTATTTTTTTAATACTTTTTATCATAACTAATTAAATTTACTATTGAAATAAACTAGATTTTTCAGTTGATTTAAAAATAATCGATCAAGTTAATATTAAAAATGTTTTTACAAATTTTGTTTTTACCGGTTTTAAATATAAATAATCTAATAGTTACTAACTATAATAATAGCAATAATATTAGGACTAGAATTTATATACAATAAAAAATAATAATAAAAATTATCACAAATAATACATTAAGTGTCAGTTGTAAAACGTTCGTTAGAAAATTCTTCAACAAATTCTCATTATTTAATATCACTACTTTAAATTTTTAGCATTCTTCGAAATTCGTTTGTAAATGTTACATTTAATGTCACGATCAAACGAATAATATTGTATTTATGTACATAACAAAAACACGCGTTGACACGCCTATTAAGATAAAATTGTATATTATGATTGATAGGTATAACCGACTATGTCATTTTATACTTAAATAAAGTTTATGTTTATACTTAGGTAAATAATATGGTGATGACAAATAAAATAATAATTGCAGATAAATATGATTTTACATTAATTTTTTTCAAATAAATATTTAAAAACTCTATACCTAAGTATGTGATTATATGACTTTAGATAAAATATTATGTAAAATAAAAGTTATGTGAGCCAAATCATGGACATAACTGTCCATACTAATATACTCGTATTTGAACTATAGGAAAAAAATGCGTAGAGATCCTAACACTAGTAATAATAATAATAGTACAATTTCTGTTACCTATGTTTCTTGATAAACTTATATTGCATATAAATAAAAAAAAAATACTAATCAAAAATGAAATCAATATTCCTTAAAATTTATTATTTAATAACTATTAACTTCTGAATTCACTTATCCACCTCTGATAATAATAAATAATAATTAATAATATACAGATTTACTTATTGACATTTCTTAAATATTTATTTATTTTTTCGATGGTCTATGAATATAATAGTAATTGTTGACTATAAGAAGATGTTTTATTTGTATATCATGCATATTTTGTTATTATCATGAAATGTTTAAAAATTAATATTATAATTTCATCGTATTATTTTAAAAAACATTGGTGCTCATTTACCACTCATACATTAGTGTTACATAAATACGTAATAATTATAATATTATAATATCGTTATAAAGTTATATATTTCATCATATATTTTTAGGAACAAATACGAAGCCTGAACTACCATATCTAAAATATAAAGTGATAAAAATGAAAATAATAATAATAATGTTAAATAAAATGGTCCATCGATGTTATGTATACACGCCAAGAATACAATAACGAACTATTATATTATATTGTATACACACAATACCAGTGGAAAAACGCGACGTTAGTGTATAATACTATATTATTATAAACATACATAGTCTATACGCTGCGAAAGAAGACCTTGTTATATAATATTTTATATTGCAGCAGAGAATATATATAGGATTAAGAGGATCGTCCGGCACAGTATACAAAATATTAATGCTGCTGCAAGGGCAGTTTTGTTTGTTAAAGCCACAAATATCCATCGCCGTACACGCGTTGCCTATTGTGTGCGGCGAGAATGGATTTTCGATATATTATTATGATTACTTAATCGATCAATATTGTATACACTACTACGGTCATTTATGATATAATATATTGTATATTGTGTAATATAATAATATTATATGTACCCGGGTATTATTATACCGGTTGAAGTGGTGACATATTTACCATAAGATACTAAACGTTTTTGAAAATCTATTATTTTTCTTTACATATTTTTGTCATAAAAAAACCATACTTTTATTAAAAATAATTTATTTTTTTTAAACAACAACTATATGCATTTTCATTCCTTATTATTCCATAGCAGAATGGTCTTGCTTCATTGAAACTAAAAAGATGTTAAAATAAAAAAAATGAAAATGAAAATAAATTGAATGAATATTATTTATAAAAGAAATAGTTTTTGTAATGTCATCAAATTATGTAAACAATTATATTTTAAAATAGTTAAACTATTTTAAATAATGAATGAAAATACTTAAATGGATCCTCTTGTATATATTATACATATACGTTTTGAAATTTTAAATACAATTATTACAGTGCACGGAACCTTCATGTTATAGGTAATTCATAATGACGGGCCGATTTCCAACAATTTCATTATAATTTAATATTGTCGACGTTTTAATCATATAACATTATGTCACTATATCAGGATAATAAAAAAAAATCATCTATTATTTTATTATATTTTTCTAATATTAGCAGTAGTAAATCTGTTCATTTTAAAGTTAAATTGTTTGTAAGTCTATCGATGAATACATAATTGAAGAAATCTATATAGTTAAATAAAGTGAATAAAGGTACTGAATGTGATATTATTATAATGAATTTAAATTTAGTGAAATGTGACGTTATACATTACAAGAACTATTGAAGTACTATTCTTATTCTACATATTCACATGATGATGATGATGATGATGGCTTATATTATGTGTACAAAAATAATAAATTATGTTTCAATGTCGGTACGGGTGCAAAACGCGAGGGGTCCTATAAGAGTGCTTGGCGCCCTGAATCTTATAGCTAGTATCTAAAAATAGCATAGCTACCAGCCAAGTGCACCTAAGAATAACGGTTGTTGCTAGTTCAACAACTAATTAAAACAAATTAATGTCTTGATTATGATTTATGACAATGTACATAAATTGATAACGGTGGCATTTGTTACGATTGTGGGCATGGCCTGTATACTGCACCAAAACACCCTTATAAGTTATTATTGTATAAGTAGACGATTTCCACCAATAATGTTGTTGTTGAACTAATATTATACATTTTTTGCATCACTAATTATATATAACTATGTAATACATATTTTTTCATTTAATCAGTCAACTATTTTTTTGTAGAAATATACGTAAAATTCCATTGTTTTCAAATTAATTATAAAAAAAAAAATATTTAGGTGTAATTATAACACTGAGTGTTGATAGGTATATTATAAAATCCGAGATAGCGATATTCAATTAATTCATCGTAAAAAAAGTTTAAGTAATAATCATTAGCTGTTGTATAATAATAATAATAATAATAAAAAACTAATGTTTTAAGACTTTAAGTTTATTATTATACATTTATAAAATTATAACTAATCAATTAGGATAGAAAAATAATTCGTAAACTCAGTTTAATTGTAATAATATGAGGTCTGTTAAAAAAAAAAATTGAACAAATGTTATTATAACAGCTATGATATCACTTCAAACTATAAACTATAATTATAACTACTATAGAGACTATAATTATAATATCCTCGCATATTAGTGAATAATTTAATACAATTAAATGGTAAAAAGTTGTAAAAAGTGTGGATAAACCTTACATTAACAGTTAATAAAATGGCAGATTATAGGCGGTAACTCAGTTAGTTAATGTCAATAAATTCTAACAGAAAATTTACATTTCACGATAAAAAGCTTTGCTATCATAATTTTTCCACGATTGTTTTTGATTTACAAATTTGTGAATTTTTGAGTGATAAAGATTCTTGTATCCCCATCATTGTTGTGATTTCTCCTGATCTGACACCGTGTGATTTTTTTTTTCTTGAGACTAAAATCTGCGTTTAGTAGGTTTAACGATTTCAAGGCATGGAAGAAATTAGAGTAAATATGGCAATATAACTTAAAGCCCTAACTTCAGAACAAAGTTTTGAAAAATGGCAAGATCGCTAAGACCTTTAAATTTTGTTTGCAAGAAGAAAGTATTTTGAAGTAGATATATTTATATTTTTAATTATATACAACATAATTTATGTATTTATTAAAAATATAAAACCCTGATATTTTATGAATAAACCTCGTATATGTTTCTACGAACTATTTGGTCTGTTTTATCAACTAAAATCTTGGCGAGGTATGAATATAAATATTATTACAATTAAGTATTCCTGATCAACGTACACGCTGTCTCCGCGATAGTCTTTATTAAGAAGGACGCGCGCTCATCATTCTCCTAGTCATAAACCACGACGGAAAGAAAAAAAAAAAATGAAAACGACATAATAAACCTCTACCCTCACTCCATCGCAACCCACCAAAACATAAACCCGCCACTTGCAGTGTTCGCGGCGGCACAAACTCGCACTTCAAACGATATCAATTTTACCCGGCAATTTGTGAAAGGCAAATATACACGCAAAACGATGACGGCGGCAACGTCCCTGCAATACATGTACCAGACGGGATGGGAGCAGAGTACGCGCTGAATGGTGCGGTGTATATATATATATATATTATAAATTGAAGCTCGACGTGTCCCTTTGCCATGCTCGGCGCACGGTGAAGTTTATTAAATCTTTGCCGAGTCTATTGACTGAGCGAGCGAACAGCCGCCGTTCAGGGGAATGTTGCCGAATATTAAAACGGCACAAAAGGAAGCCGCGCGCAATACACTCGACGACGACTGCGTGCGGTTTATATTGGTTTCGGTTCCCTATATATTACATATTATATATACACGTATAATAACAGTGTATATATAAATATAAATATAGTGTTTTAGCGCTTATGCGTGTAACCTATAATACATGCGTATTTATAATAGGAACGAACTTTACGACCGGCAATAAATAACGAGAAGATGCGTAGCGAAACAAATAGATCACATATTTACACGCGCAAATATTTATATATATAGGTATATGTACCAATAAACTTGAATTTATCGTTTAAATAATATTCGATAGTACGCTTGATGCCTAACAGATTTACCTTTACAATCATTTTGTTGACAGTATCAATATGGTCGACACGTCAGTTAGTTGAAAAGGTTTATATTATCTATACATATATCGTATTAAACTCTAAGCAGTTGGAAATGGCAATATAACTTATAAAAAGCGGCGGAATTTTTTATTTAAGTGATCAAAAATGGAGAATGATTGTATAATAGCACATTTAACTAAAAATCATTCGATGTAGGTATTTATTAAATACTATAATAATACATAATCATACGTTTAATTCAAAACGTAATTGTGATTGTAGAGAAAAATTTTCAATTATTTTCAAAAACATTTACGATATTTTAACACTCCGCTAGTGGATTTATATTCGAGCCACTCCGAAGACTAAACAAGATGATTACGCGCATATACCATAATAATGATGTATGTTCTGATTTCGATGTATAGGTGTGCAACATGACGATTATTCACAATACCTATTTTACTACCTATATTAGGTATTTAAACTTTCGAGCTCGTAACTATTTTAACGCTGTAACACACAAAAGTCTCTAGCCATAAAAGACCACCAGGCAGCTCACTACGCGCGTATTCACCGCGGAGGAATAAAATCGGTACAAAAGCGCTTGTACACATACAATTGTCACTAAAAATCGTCTGTACACGCGTATGTGCGCGCTGGACTAAAACGATAGACATGCGGGTGCGGAGGTACAAATCCTTTTATGAAGTCTATATGTATACACCGTCATACACGGGCCGGTTCCCATGGAGGCTTTACGTGGTTTTTACTCATCCCTCCACGACCGCGGCTATAAGGACCGTCGTCGTCCATTGTCAGTCGCCCATCGGTTTGTGTATATATATATACATATTTAATGCGTGTGTGTGTTTGTGTGTGCATGCAATGCTGGCAGGCGTCTTATTCTTTCGAAATCACATCCGCAAAGACGTAGTTCATCCCGCTCGTCCGGTTCCGGTCGTTTTTCCATTATTTGATTAGCTCCTCGGCGCGCGCGTTATCCGTTATAAAATCACTATTCCGCAAAACTTATATACATATATATACCTGTTTTTAGTATGTACTATTATTCTGGGGGTGTGAGTTAGTATATGATGTATATTGGTGGCTGGTGCACACGTATTTATCAATATTTGTTCTGTACTTTTGTTTTGAAAATCTGAGCACCTTAGTTTTTATAAAAACTACAACGTAGAATAAATTACGATTAATATATTATTTTACAGCTGGAAAATGGAGATGAATAAGAAAAAATAAGCGTAATAAAAAGCAAACAATTTAAACCTTAAAACATAAGAGAACAGCTATTTTTTATAGACCACGTGATAGACGAAAAATAAAAAAATACCATCACACTTTTTCTCACTTTTTAGGAAAAAGGTTTTCAGACATACAATGCTATTTATTTACTCGACAAAACTCACGCCGTCTTTATAAAATGTACCTATTCATCAGTCATTAAATAAAGGACAATATTTATTTCAATTCAATTTAAAAATTAAGATTCTACGTTCACGATTTATCAAAAAAAAAAAAAAATTAAAAAAATTTCTAACATTTTTTTTTGACAAAAATAACTTTATCAATAATATTAATCAATAATAGTTAATAGAAGACTAAAATGTATTATTATTATATAATCAAAGCATTTGTATTCTGAACGTAATTAGTGTTAAAAATAGTATATAGTTAATATAACGATGAATAACTATAAAACTATCTTAAAGTAATATTTGTGCATTATGATAAAAATATACGAAAAAAAATATGTTTTTTGAGACTTATTAAGTATTAAATAGCTAGTATAAAATACAAATACATTTTCGTGTATTAAACAAAACTATTTTATTCTATAGTTATAAGTGAATATTTCTGTAATATTCAAGTTATCAGTTATACTAGCATAACAAATGTACTAAATACAAATAATAATTCATATAAATTATCAAAATGAAAGATTTTTAACAATTTCTGGGTTAAATCTTCTTAGATCCTCATTTCAAAATTAATGCTCATATCATACTTATGTTTACGGAAAAATGACTGTAACAATTAAATTATAACAGTTGTAATGCAATAAGAAAAATATTGAAAACAACAAAACTTAAAATATAAATTATTTAATTATTATAATGACCGACGGACAGCGAGCGTTTTCGAAGGCTTACGAGACCCGCTGTTGTGTTCGTCTCTGTTTATTGAAATGAAATCGTAACTGCACGATTCGAAAAGAGAATACTTAAAAACGCTATTGTTTTATGTTTATTCGACGGAAAACTTTTTTTTAATGCTACGCTGATTGAACGACTTTATACAGGAGATTATTATCGTTTATAAAATACGATCCACCCTTTTGTACGATAATATAATATCTCATCACCGGTAATCTCGGAAGTTTGAAAATGATATTATATCCAGAAAAACTTCACCGCACGCGGAGCTTAATAAATATAGTAATATTATTATGTGCCTATTTTTATATATAAATAATATTTTCTCTCGACGTCCTACAAGGGCGACTTCAATACGGACTAAGTCGCTAGCAAAATTACCGCAGTATAAACGCGCGTAAAACGTATAGGTATAATAGGTATAATATAAATACATTTCAAAGAGATTTGTCTTTGAACATGTTTGATAGAGCAAAAAAAATATATATATTATGTGAACGTACGAATGAACGATGACGAGTACGCGCGGGCCGAGTTTTTACCGCGCGCGCGAAATCCTATTTGTTGTGCCGATGCGTTGACAAGACGCTCAGTGCTCGGTCTTTTCAATGTTTGGGGATTACAAGCGTGGGGTAATAATAATGCCCTTCTGCTGCATTTTTCCTTCTTTTTTTTCGTCACCAAAAGATTATGTATGTCAATGATTTCCCCTGGGACCGAGACGGATGATAATTGATTTCGTAGTATTTCAGCTCATTTATCCGCGAAAACTTTCTCGTGCTTCTGCAGCCAACTTGCCCCCCTTCCGCTCTCATCACCGCAATAGCCCGACCCTACACCTCCAATCATGTGATGTTATAATATTATATAGATATATTATGTATACGCTTTCGCTAAGAGATAATAATAATATATAAAAGTCGTTATCCACGTTCTTTTCTCATTTCCATTTAAATCCGTTTGATATATCGTCGCAGTTAATTACTTCACAAGACATTTTGTTCTCCGACCGGATTTAATTAACATATTATACATTTTATATTATCTTATTTTTCTCCGAGTGGACTTGCTCGTTTTGCGAGATAATAAATACATTTGTTTTTCGTTTTGCTCCGTAAAATACCACGCGCGGAGTGAACCGTCGTCGAGAAGAGGAATAAAACGGTTATAAAACTTAAATATACTATAGGTGTAGGATGGAGAGGGGGTGGGTACAGGTACACGGGTTGAATTTATTTTGTTACGCTTATTTATAAATTAAAAACGACTATATTATATGAATATCTACAAACCGTATCGAAAGTCAATTTATTCTACGCGCAGGAGTTTTCAATCGTAATGGTGTGAATGCAGGAAAGAGAGAAAAAAAATCAAAAATTGCCCAGTGAAAAAATAATATTTATAATAATTTATTTTGCATAAAATCTGGGCCATATTTTACGATTTTTTTATTTTTAAACATTAAACGATGATTACTAATAACCGCATACGATTTTGAGCGTATATTGTATAATACTATTAGACATAAAGATTATAATAACTCTAAAAAACTTAAAAATAATATATTTATGCAAATGTTTAATGAAAAAAATTCAAAATATATACTAACCAAAAATATTTGACTAAATTTTCGAAATTTTTATTTTCTATTTATTTGTACTATAATAGCCATCTTTTTTTACAATTATTTTGTATTGTTAAATCGTTTAAATAATAATATTATCCGGTTATTTGTTAAAAACAAAACCATATGGTATAGATATATAGATTGTTGTTGGTGCGGAAGATAGCCCAGCTTATATTTTATATCTCGTAGAAAATATATATTAGTTATACATTTTGTTTTGTGAAATTAGTTGTTTTGATTTTCATAAAACATTTTTTTTAATTGTAGTTTACTTATAAAAAATTACTAAAATGTTAAACAATGTGTACATTCGATTTAATTAGTAAGAGTCTTAATATACATAAAAATATGCAATACGAAAGTATATAAACCGTGCAAACCTTAGAACACCCAAAGCCAAATAAAAATGTATAATATATTTATATTGTACCTATAGACGATGAAGCGGGCGCACGGCTTTAGAACAAAAACCGCACTCCACATACAAATACAACCCTCTCGACGGCGTGCGATATGCGACACCACGATTTAAATATTTTTCGCTCCTAGTATGCAGTATAATATGCTCTTCTCTATGTTCACGCAAACCTACGCACACTATAATACTAAATACATCCATATATAGAAAATATATATAATATAGTCGACTCTTTCAAAACCGACTCGAAGTCTTGACTTATACGTCGTGTGGACCATTGTCAACGACTCCGCCGCCGTCACCACAGCAGCATCAGCAGCAGGTCCACGGGAAACAACCCTTCTACATACCGTTTTATTGTCATCGTGACGAGGAATTGTTTTCCGACTCATCGGCTGCGATGAGGGTCCCACATTCGCGTATATGTATATAATGACGTCGGACCCATTAGCGTGATTAATTCCGGTCGTTCCTTACGTTACGTAGTAACGGAGGCGGTGACGGCGTGACGACTGCTGGTGCACACGTATATTCATACATAGATATAATAATACGTTCGTGTATATACGTATATGAACTATGAAGTATATACTATGGTCGTTTATCGATTAATAATCGCGTCCTACACAGGCTACCACGGCAATACAGGGTATATATGTAATAATAATGCGTATCACTCGTACTGGTCAGAGTGGTACTGAGATAGAGGTTGATTTTTTAGTAGAATTGAATATATTTCCCTCTTACAAACCTCTCACAAACAAGCATGTACGCAATGATCCAAGAAAAACCATAATGTTTACCTGCTGACAGCTATTATCGTGGACTATAACTATAGTTTCTCATTGATCCTATCTCAATTATAGGTACCTACCAAATTACGTTTTATTTTTCGATTGAAAATTCAAAATTAGTCACTATATGATAATAAGTTATATTGGTTATGTATCATTTTACTATGTTTTTTCAGTAAAACCTATCTTATTTTTAAGTTCTAACTTCTAAGTGTATAATATTAATTGTTATTTAAATAATAAAATCTATTGTGTGAGTGTTTTAATTTGATTTTGGCCACCTGTTTTATATTTATTTATTATTTTAACAGTTCTTCAAATTTTTCGCTCGTCAATAATCATATTTTCACTAAG
Source organism: Rhopalosiphum nymphaeae (assembly GCA_036289425.1). Taxonomy (NCBI): domain Eukaryota; kingdom Metazoa; phylum Arthropoda; class Insecta; order Hemiptera; family Aphididae; genus Rhopalosiphum; species Rhopalosiphum nymphaeae. Next base: position 46,824,121 of record JAZAQC010000006.1, on the reverse strand, counting down.
CTGGGGAAGCTTTTAGGTTCAAAACATTTTTTATCTGGTGACAAATTGGTGAACGAAACAGTTTTAAAATGGCTAAGATGATATGGAGTGTGAGTTGTTTGACACTACCAACAGCGTGCCTGATCTACACAAATCAACTATATTGATTTGAATAAGCATCGTGTAAAAAAAATAACTATAATATTAACGTATAAAAAATGTATAAAAATTAAAAATATATAATTTTCATTTTTTTTTTTTAAAAACGCGGCAAACTTTACTTTTCAGAAGACCCTCTTTCATGTTTTTCTTTACGTACGCATAATAATATAATGTGATTTTGTTTTTCCGGGTTTGAGGCAGAAAATATTTTTAAAATGACTTATAATTCATTAGTAGGAATTATTTTTTTCGTACGCCTCTTATCGATTCATTTATGCGCATGCAAAATATACACACACAACTATTGCAAAAAAGTATTACTTATCGCCGTCTGCGTATAAAAATGTAAATGCGGCCCATCGGACTGCGTTGAAGACAGACAAGAATATATTTACTGCAAGACTGGTTTCATTCGATTGTTTATCAAACGATTTTGTTTTTATTTGTACAAAGTGGTAGTGGTGGTGGAGGGAAATAAAGAAAATATTGAATTAGACCAATGAATGCGGTGACGTGAGGGGGTGGGGAAGGAAAAAAAATATACTGCCGCGCCTTCATCCTCGCCGGCGCATCGCGATCACGTTTCTTTTTCAGAAATAAGCCACTTAAGCCACGCACGGACGGAAAATACTATTTCTCATTCTTTATTTCGAAATCGCCGCGTTTTGTCGAAATCGGTTTTTCTTTTATACACGCGATGTGTACTCAAAAAATATGTATATATAAATAAAAAATACACATCAACCCGCGTAGCAAACGGTATAATATAAGCACAAATATTATTGTTGGCCGACGACGCCGAATGATTGACTTTACGGATGTCCACTAAACAATATAATATTATATTATCAACCACATATCATTCATTTCGTCACAGTCCAAGACATGAGGTCTCAATCTTAATAAAAGTGAATGCAATTACTAATATCGATGAGCTTCAATAAAAAAAAAAAAAAAAATGCAGTTTTGCACGCACTCGCGGTATTACTCTTTTGATATTAAATAATAATAATATGTATATTATAGCTCTCAACTGTCTTAATCTTCGAGACTTGTTGATATTATTATAATATTAAAAGCACCTCCGTAAACAGATAAATCATGATATCATGTATATTATTTAAACGTATCTAATGTACATAACAAAACATAGAAATGTAAGTGCAGTTGTGATTGATAAGCTCAAAAACTACAGAACTGATTTTTTTGTATTAGTTTAAATTGCAAAAAAAACTTGTTTTTTATTTTTGAAGATTTTATTTCATATAAACTATAGTATCTACTAGCTAGTATATAAAGTATATTATACTATAGTAATAGTATAATATTAAAATATATTTAGATACATCTTGAAGCGATCATACCGAAATACAACAAACGTTGTAACCAATTTCTGCGAATGAAGTATTTACACTAAAACTTTACAAAGTGGTGAAATATTTCATCATTTTTTCATTTTTTTCTAGGCGAAGAAGAGTAGTATAACTAGTAAAAATATAATATATATTAGCATTATTGTTTATATTTTCATTTACAAAACAATGTATTATCTACATTTATAATCCTATTAAAAAGAATCTCGAATCACAACGTTAAGTCCATCACTGTTAAATCCATCATATGCCTATTGTGCGCGTTTACTGTTATCTGACAATAACGTGATTTTATAAAAAACGACTCAAGTGTGTGGTGACGGAGAAGGTTACGCGATAATGTCATATTAAATGTACTTGATACATTTTGTTATTTACCGCGGAGAGAGGAATTTGTACAGTGGCAAGTGGCGACTATGACGATTCGGTCACGTTATGTCGATAAACGCGCGTGTTGTAGCAATACGTATAAAATAATACTATTAAATTATTTTTGTTATCAAAATATAGTTGAGTGCAGTATATACAATCTTTGTAACGTATTTGTTGTTCATCAAAAATGCCTAATCCGTCGGGGATTTTCTTCGACTACTATAAGCTACCTGGACCTTGGTACAATGTCAAGCACACGATTTATTACTGGTTTTTCATCGTGATTAAGGTATAAATTAATAGTATCATAATATAATTTGTTTTTTTTAAGAATATTTTTATGTAATTGTATCAATTTCATATTTTTGCTATAATAAAATATTTAAAAAAAAATGTTTATACAATTTAGTTTTTTGAATTTGTTTGATTATACTTTTTAAAACAGTTTAAAACAATTTATTATCATTAAATATAATTAAATACAATTTATCAAATTAAAAAAAATTAAGGTTTTGATTTTGTTAAAATAATAGCTTATATGTTAGCGAAGGACGAATCGCAATTCTATAATCAATCTTGATTAGAACATAAAATTTTTATTTTTCACAATTTGTCACTATATATTTTTAGACACGTGATAAAAATGACTATCTTTAAAATTTAAAAACTGGACAGTATAAACATTTTTTTAAATGTTTGATTTAAAAAATAATGGTCAAAATATACCATTCGAATAAAATTTTCTAACTGATTATACTGTAAAAAAAAAAACCTAAATTTAATAATATTTATTTTCTATGAACAAGCAAAGCTGATACGAAATTTTGGCGATATACTGCATTACCTATAATAATATCCCGTTTATTTTTGTTTTTTAGACGATATTACATTTCTTCGATATACATACGAAACACGGTAAACCGAAAGACAACGACGGGCCACACAAACTTAATGACATTATTGTAAGCATATTATTGGAAACGCTTATTATTGTTATCGTTTTAAAAAAATATTTTCTCAGGGATATGATGCTACTTGGATTGGAGGCACTACACCTGATGGAAAATGGATCATATTAGCGCTCGATAGGCGAAATGATAGTAAAATGTCTATAGGATATGTGTGTTTAAAGGTAAATATTGCACTACATAATAAATTATAAATATAATGACAAATTGAACAGTGAAATCACATTTGTATGCATGTATATGAAACTGCTTCCTATATAATTTTGTACACATTGCACCAAATTAAAGTTAATTTTCGGTATTTATAAGTCCGTCGAATCAAATATATGGTCAAAATTAATCATGAAGAGGATAGTATTTGTATTAACCCCTTCCTCCCCACGTTGTCAAAATTTCACCGAAAAAATTATAAGTTGTAAAGCCTAATATTTAAAGGTAATTGTAATTTGGCCAGCACTTAAGTTCACTTCAGTTACAACTTACATCTTTGCTCTGGAAAACTTACAGATTCCAAAATCTAAATTACAATTACTTAAAAAAATTAAGCTTTACGAACAACTCTAGCATCATTAGTATGGTTTCTGTAGATTCCGGGAATCGGGCATCTGTCAACTCCAATGTACCCGAATTCCATGGATAACGCGTTGGGAAACAGCGTGAACAATTTCGCTTTGGACCAGTTCACTTTGTCGGTGATCGAACCTCTTCGACGGTGGAAAGTCAATTTCGAAGGTAAAATGATGTAAGTGCTGCCTTTATACAATATTTTAATGCTTAAATTCGACCTTGACCGCTTACGAAGTGTTATCATAGATATAATTACTTCCAACGAATGTATATATAGGTTCGTGGACGATCCGGGAGTCTCAGCCCATGTAAAGATAGCGGCCGAATGGACGAGCCAACGTGACGTATGGTTACTGAACCGGGACTTGAGCAGTGAGTCGTTCGCAGACTCATTCGCTCTGGAAAATTGGAGCAAGTTCTCTGCGGCCTTGTTCGACCGGTAGGTGCATGTAGAATAAAAATATTAACTACTATAAAGCTTTAATGATTTTTATAATTATATACGTATTTATATTATTCGTTACAGTTCCAAAGATGATGTAGTACACTGGGAGCAGTTCGGTAAATTGGACGCGAACATCGAGATCGATAGAATCGGGATTGAAATTCGCAACGCGGCGACCGTCAGAGATAGGAGCTTTGGTATATTTAATACCTATAATAACCCGTCACCCATAAGTTTAGAATATAAAATAGAAACAACCCCAAAAGCTCAGACAAAAAACACCCATAAAAATGCAATAAATAATTACTTTTTTAACAACCTATAAGTGCAAATAAAATATTTCACTAAAATAGAAATAAAGTTTATTTTATTAAAATCAAAGTCATAGTTAATTATACTTTTATAATAACTAAATGAACCATTTTTTTTACAATAAACTTAATTATTCTGAACTCGATATTGTTTTTAATTCCTTAAATAGAAATAGGTATAGGTACACATTATTCGAAAATTTAATACTACGAGTGTCAATCTAAAATAATAAATTACTTTATTATTTTAGATTTTAACTACATCAGATAATTAAATTAAATTTGGATCTTTTAGGCTCTTTAAAAAATCGTGCACTTTTAAAATCACTTATGATTATTATACAATTATAATAATGTCAAACTACAGCTCATTTGAACAGGGTTTTTTTACAGGTAAAATTCGAGATTTTACAGCAATGCACAGATATTTTTACGTAACTATGTTCATGGAAAACGGCCGATCACTAGTGATCACAGTGGTTTGTCATAAGAAAACTTTTTCACGGTGAGTCACATATTATAATATTATAATTACTATATAAAGTTAGTACTCTATCGCACAAAATACTTGAAAAATATTTATTTATAAATGATTAATGCTAAGAAATTGACTAACAAACAAATACAATATTTAAACATCCTCAAATTTTTTTTCTTTATACATTTTATTTCACGAACTTGTGTACATTTTCACAATAAAGTATATTTATTCATAATTACCAAAGAGTATGTTATTATGATTATGCACTAAAATTTATTAATATAATATTTTCAAGTTTAAAATTAAATTATATTAGATAGGTTAAATTTAATGTATTGTGTTTACACATTGGTATTTTATTTAATTGTCTTCTAAAGCTCATATTATTTTTTATGATGGTGTACAAGTATGTGAGACATAATAATTAGGTATCATCTATTAAAAATGGTATTTATACAAAAGTATTAATAAAGAAAGTTACTCATATTTAATAAAATGTATTAAAACCGTAAAAAATGTTAAATTATAAAATATAAATAAACGATTACGAAGTCAACACGTGTTAATCGATCTGAACGTTATATTTTTGTTCTATATTACAATAGGTTATTTTTTGGATTTATCAGCAACGACGACGGAACCAACTCCAACATCAATTGGACTGATTTGAACATATATCAATTCGGTGAAAATGGCAGAGTGACTGAAGAACTATGTTTTTTAATAAGAATAGGTACTGCTGTCAAGCACGTCATTAAGCATAGTTAAGAAGTATACTAATTTAATACTTAACGGCGAATTCCCACATGTTCACAGGTAAAGTCGTCCATTCGGTGCAAGTCGTGTGTGACAGCCAATACTGGTATCGACTAGAAAAGGGTGTAATTAGATGCGAACAGATTGGTGACTGTTTAGTCGACCACGTGCCCGGCAAGTGTATGATCCAGTCTTTGTACAGCGAGACATCGCTGAGGGCGAAAACGTTTTGTAAATCGTTGAATTATTTGGATAACAATTATTAAAGTCGTTTTCAAAACGATATTATGTCAATACAACAATTTGTGTTTATTAGTTCATTGATCCAGATAAGAATGTATTCCAATAGCTTATGCAGAACAAAAAATAATTGCAAATCGTTCCATGCACTAATTACATTATGAACGAACAGTTATACAAATCGAATCTTAATATTAATATTTATTTAAAAATTATAATTTCAATTTTTCATACTAATGTATTTATACAAATAAACACTAAACAATTTTGAATAAAATATTCAAATTATGTTAACTAATAAGTCAACTGCAAAAACAATGTATACAATTTGTATGGAATTTTCAAAAATTCCACTTAACAATGTATAAACTATTGTAAATTATGATTTAAAATATTTAAATAATAACATTACTAGACGAATATAAATACATATTGAAATTAAATTAAATCAATAAATAAGAACAAGTGAAACAATTTTTGATTGACAACAAGAACCACCCTGTGGTTGCCCATTAGTAATTTTAAATGATTCCTGAAGTAAGATTTAGCAGAAACAAAAATTAAACATTTTGTTTTTTTCGTTTTGATAACAAATAAAATGTTTGTTTTGGCCATAGACCGTATATACTCTGAGTATAATAATTTATGCCCACAGTAGTTATGAATGACTTTCAATTCATTGATGTATATTTTAAACATATACCAAACAAAATACTTTTCCATCTACATATATTTTTTCGTAAAAAAAAAAAAATTCTTAAGGTTTTTAATCTGCAATTCAAAAATAATTTGTTTCTGAGATATAGTGATAGACTAATAGTAATTGTGAATGTGCCCTCTGCAGTGGTGTATACAAGAGGAAACTTGGGAGTCAGATCCTCCCTTGGCTTTTTATTATTTTTTGTGTTTGCTTAAATTATGCATTATGCACTATATTTTGTGATATTATGAGCTATCAAGCTATTGAATTTTGACAATTTTGTCAATATTAAATTTTATTTTTGTTTATTTGTATCGTGTAATTGATATGTGTCGTTTTATTTTTTTGATCGCCCCTTTCAGAAATAATGTCTACACCACTGGTCCTCGGGCTGTCATTATAAAAATAATATTTTTCACAATTCTGCGCAATTTATAACTGAAATAATATATTGATCACAATTTGTGTTGGTCCTATTAGGTAATACGACGTCGATATTATAATATTATTTATGACATCCTAACGGCGTTCGTCAACTAGTCCCCACGACAGAAAATGCGTTGTGAACTACCGCAGTCGCCACCCGCAAACGTAGACGCGGTTGACAAAATGAACTCGTTATTATAATCGTCTCGTAATACTGTATATAATATTATGAATATATACGCAAAGGCGAGATGGCTGTATATATTATATATAAAATATAAGTACATATTATGTATATGGTAACGCTGCCTTCGAGTACGACATCGTTCTTCATTATGACATCGGTAGGTATATATATAATAGTAATAATAATATACATATTTGGTGTAGCAGTGTCGCGTACACGACCGATTTTCATCAGGCTAATTGCGTCGTCACTCGGTCGGGCCCCGCGCCACTGCTGTCCTATATATAATTATAGCTGTGTACACTCGTGGCGGAGCGGTGATTAATGCGTTTAATATTCATAAAAATCGTTCGTGAAAAAGTCGTCGCGGCGCTTATCAATCATTGTCTGCGTGCGTAATTCGATTATATATATTACTCGGCGCCCGCGTAATATCGTATATTAATTATTACGGAACGACTAAAATAATATCGTAAAAATAAAAGACAATTTTAAGATTAAAAAAAGAAATATAGAAAAAAATCATGCGCACCAGCTGTGAAGTCTAAACGGACGGACAAAAATGGACGTGGGTAATTCGGGACGATTGCGGTGTGACAACTAGATGATGATGAGGATATTATATGATGGCGAAGACGAACATGATGCGAGCTCGTCGTCTAGTGAAATTTCACGGCAACTCGATATTGTTGCGGGGTGGTTTGATTACGCGATCGGATGCGCGTGCAATCGCTACGTGGAAAATGTCGACGGGTGGTCTCACCAAGAATATTTGGCGCGGGGATGAGAGAAGACGTGTATATATCAAAGGCACAAAGCACCCACGTGGATACCGTTGCTGTGACCACGCGGTAGCAGTGGCATGATTAAAGTCTCTGCCGGGTGGTCAGCGGCTAGTTCGGTGGCAAGCTCTGATAATTATACGACATACAGGAATTCGCCATTTGAACGACGCCAAAATGATATCGCAATACGTCCTGTCAGTCCTGCAATCCACCCTCAATGTTTCGTTCGTCTTACATCCAACCCACACACATCAAATAATAATGTAGATAATAATTATTATACAAAATGTTCGCTATACAGTATTGGTTTGGCCAGTGACGCTAGGCACTGAGCTTTTTTTAATTATTATTATTATTATTATTATTATTATTATTATTATTATTATGAATTCACTGACATATATTGAAATAAATTATTAAGTAAGTAATAAACAGAAATCTGTTTGTGTTCGTCATAACTATGACGCTACGTTACGCCAAATTATTCTCCTCTTGAAATTGTGTATAATCGATATTTGACTAAAACAAAAATAAACCGCGATCAGACATTGAATTTATATTATATTGGCTCTTAACTATGAATTTAAATAGTAAAATAGTTTAATTTGATATAGTATACGCAAGTAGGCTGAACATCTTGCACTATATTTTTTATACCAACGGGCAACGAGTACATACCTAAAACTAATCATCTATTTATGTACATTAAAATTTTTGTATAACATATTAATGGGTAATAACAATTATGAAATAATGATAATGATCAAATTACTAGATAATAATTTATTGATATTTAATGGAACCACACCACGTGATGGCAAGATTTTTCGACTTTCATTTATGCTTTTTGCCATTTCGAATGCGCAGAAAATTAAAAAATATCGCGAGGCCAATTCTCGTCGTAAAATCGATTTTGCGATACAATTTAAATTCTGTATAATTATATCTTTATACATGCAATTCTGTATAAAGGTAAGCTACCGCGTGAAAGTATAATCTTATAAAAGGCCGATTTCAATTCTACTCGACTGCACTCAAAAGCCGTTTACAGATTGCCGTCAAAATCCGTAAAATAGGCTTACACGGTTGGCTCTGATAATATGTTTTCAAACTATCATCATATCAAAATAGTCAAAATATTACTAATCATAATATTATATTATGTATTTATATACCTATTTAGAATATACATAATTAAATGCTTTGGATACCAACTAAATATGTCGAAATAAATAAAATCAAATTATATTAATATAGTAATATAATGTTTTAAAATACGAGTTTAGTATATTATAATTTACTTTTAGATAACATGGATTTTTATTTTTTAAATTTAAGGAAATTTTGTACTGAAAACATGCACTATATTATATATGAATAATTTTTAAACGAAAAATTTTAGTTTCATTTAGATTTAATGTTAAAAAAAAAATATTTCATTGATTATAGCGCAAAGCTAAAAACCTTTTTCCCCGTATAATAAAATATAATAAAATATGATCTGTGAATTCAAATTTTTTTTTTAATTTGCAAAATAAAATATTACAAACAAGATCAATGTTTTAGAAATAATATTTTTGTATTAATTGTAATACAGTTATTTTTTATCAAATCACTAACAAGAACAAAGCAAAAATATTTAAATATCTGTCCTATAATATAATTATGTTACTTATATAATATTATTATTAAGTAACAATATTGTAAGCAATCTACCAATTTTAATTGCAAATATTTGTAAAGATTCAAAAAAAAAAACAAAAAAATATAATAATTAAATGATTATTTTATTAAATATTAATTTATCAAAAAAAGATTGACACATTAAAAATTGTTGTTTCAAACATAAAAACAATAATAATAAATTATTTATAAAAAGTTATTAGCATGTCATTTAGAAAAATTTTAAATATTGTGTTATTTGATTTTGATGATGTACATTATAGATGTCTACTATTATTTTTGTACTTACATTGTTCGACCAGAGAAGAAACGCTATACCATAGAGCATAGACTCAATCATATTATGACATTTTTGATCTATAATACAACCCATTGTTTTTATATTCATGGAAAGCAGTGGATATGGAACTTAAAAATATTTTTACTGTAATAGACAGTCTTGAGGATAAATCAGTGTTTATTAAAAGACGTTTAAATAAATGGTTTTAATATTTATCGCTACAGTCAAAGGGTTGTCTATAAATATTATAACAAATCACGTAATTATCGTAGTTAGCAGTTAACGGCATAAATCATAAATATAAAGTTGTAGATCACGGAAAACATAGATAGTTGTATCACTGATTATCATAGTTTATAGTAAATAACAGTCCATTATTATTTTTAAAATCGTAACGACGACGCGCACGATGTCTATTCAGTCGAAAGTTGACCGTTCGCAGTGTTGTTTTAAGAGTCGTCGGTAGTTCGGTACATACATCGCAACATATAATTTACTGTATTTATTATACATCCTATCGAAGTGTAACGTATGTCCAGGCAATACAGTTTCCTGATTGCTTAATGCACAGGAAACTAAAATAATGCCAATCGGAGCGCAGTTCCCTCGGGACAGTGTCCCCGCAGAACTGTACTCTTGATACACACACTGTACAAAACGATTTACGCCGGTGATGATATTTTATTCGTGTCCTCGTTGACGTGATTTACCACGCGTCGTTCTATGAATGTCCAAACGTTGTATAGACGTTTTAATACTAAATCAATACATCATGCGTAAGTTAATATCGACTTTCTACAATAATATTTTATCGTATTTTTAGTTCATTTAATACTGATCTCTATTGACTACCATTTATAATATTATACAATATAACACATAACGATTCTAAATAATATTATTATCGAGTTGAAACAAATAAAAAGAAATCGTTAATTATATACTTGTACACGCCGACACTATATAAACCCAATAGGTAGTATTATATTTATTCTACTATAGACAATTTGTCGAATTTGACTATACATTATTCTATACGTTTAAATAAATGTCCATAATATCAGGTTAAAAAAATTAAACTGATTTGATTGATGTATTAATCCATTTGAAATTGACATCAAAATTTGTATCTCGGACGAGTATTGATATACTCGTATGCACGATGGTATACATCAATGGTAACAAAATATTATAATATACCCAGAGAGATGTAGAAATATACAATATTATCCCTTTATTTTTATTTCCCACAGGGGACGCGAGCAACCAAATAAAGGCTATTAATAATATCGAACCCCTTATATTTTTAAGACCGGAACCGACGCGCCACCCGTTTTTTTTCTAAAGATTTTTGTATTTCTTTACAGAAAAAAACATATCATATAATAAGACCATCATGTTTGCCGAACCGTTGAAACCGAACAACTTCGGGACGGGCTGTTGAATCTGAAACGGCGCACTGCTACAACGATCGATCGGAAAAAATTACTAACGGCACCTACATATATGAAAATATAAATCACGGTTGCCGTTGTCACGGAACATATTTTCGGACTGCAAACATTCATTGATGTAGGATTTGCTATAATAATATAATATTATACAGAGTGGTTCACTAACTATGCACACTTTTTAAATTTTTAACTTATTTATCCAAATTCCGAGGAGTGAATTAAAGACAACTATAGTGTCCAATGTGATACAAAAATAAAAATATTGAAAAATATCGTATTCAAGTGAACACAAAAATTCCAAAATTCAGAGCTCGAATTAAACGAAAAAAATTTTGATTAGACATGTTTCGTAAACCACTTTGAATAATAGTGTAAAACAATTTATACTTATACCCCGTGTACCTAATTTATTATTATAATCATACTATTGTAAACCACTTAAAATAGATTTATAATTGAGTTCGCGACGAATGCGGGTCTCTGTGAGTTTGCGATTAATTGAATGTGAAAGTCAAGGCGATGTATCCTAGTCAGTCGCTTATTATTATTATTATTTATAAATTACGACCGTGTAACATTTTCAGATAATCAGTGACGGTGACGTTTAGTGCTCTCTGGTCTTATAATCTGCATTTTATAATCGCGTTATTGTTAAGTCGATTTTACCATTAATGCATCGGTGAATGCGCAGCGCCTGGGTATTGCGTCCTAAAGGATATCCGTCGTTCCAAATTTTAAGGTTGCGCATAACACGCGGGGGTCTATTTATTCGTAAACATACGCGCGAGCTTACACGCACGCTTATAATTATATCAATAAGGTGTTTGTCATTACATTTTCTATGAACGAAAATAATTTTAAAACTAGCAGACGCGCTAATATAATATTATAATACAGTACATCAATACATAATAATCTAAAGGAACATTAAAGTATTATCATTAAAATTATACCGTTTAAAATTTTTTTTATTATATTATCATTCGTCATTGTTAATAACGCTTAAAATAGACATTTTTCATTTAAAATATTTATTATATAAATATACTTTAAATCTTGTATTAAAGTTTATCTTTAAAAAATTCATCCCGTATATTATACAATATTTAATTATGTTATTATTGTTATTATTAATATTCACGCATTATTATGTTGTACATTATTATATATAGGTAAACTTATGAACACAAGACTAAATCATAAATCGCTGTATCTTCTATACACACTACTATACATAGAGATTTAAAATATTATTCATAATATACATACGCGCGTGCACGCAGTCATTCAATTTCATTAGAGACCAGAGTATTATTAAATTATATTGTAGTAGGTATCTGTACCACATGATAATATGTATATTTTTGTGTACATGTATATATATATTCCATTACCGCCCATTCGGGTCCGCACCCCTTCTCCACCGATAGTCTACCCTTAAAATGTTTCATAACCTCATTTGCATTCGGGTTTTCCGCCCACTGTTTAAGCGGCCGCCTGCTTATCGAACAAAGCGGTATTTTTAACTCGATTTGCATCAACCGCCGCCGCTGCTTCATGTTTTTCGCTGACGTCTATGGTTTTCACGTCGTCGACGGCAGTCGCGAGGGTGGAAACCAAACGGTATATAATTTAACATGCACATTATTATACTATGTATACTATATATATATTATATACTGTACCGAGATGTATATTGGTACCTATTTTTTTTTAGTATATATTATACGCATTATGTTTGCCAATTAATCTATTAATAAATTCTTTTATAATATTGTTTTTATTAATTGAAAATCCTCCGAAAGACTAAAAAACACTCACATTATAGCTACTTTTTATAGTTACCTCTATATTTTATAAATGTTATAGTTAAAAAAATAAAGTACAATAAGTTCTAATAATTTATGAAAAAAATAAATAGCATAACAAATTAACTAATCGCATATATCAAAATTATAATATATATATAGCTGATTAAGTATTTAAAACAACCGAGAAACGAAAACCTCACAATTTACTTAAACAAATATTCTGGAGCTTTACCTTTATCAATACTAGAAATTTAAATATTACAATGAACATTCAATTTTTCAACTATAAACAATACCCAGAGTAATTGAAATATAATTTTAACTCAAATATCTTCAGTAGATATACTTATCAAAATATGTACTGTCGAAACATCTAAACAGTTTGTATCGTCTAAAAGCAGTACAAACAATTTCAATAATTTAAAAATGTGGTCTTTGAGTACATTCCAAAATTCCAAAAATCAGTATTTGAATACATTCATTGTTTATTTAGAGTATGAAGAAATAATGTTTTAAATATTATAATAGGACAAGGCTAATCGATGATATTTTATGAACTACGGACAAACCAAGCGTGATTATCCGGCCGATTCTCGTACAAAACATAAACTTTATTTACAACGGCATGACATTATTACAATAATTTTGAAATATATTATTATGTCGTGAGCGCGCGTCAAACCGTGAAAAATAAATCGAAATATTATTCATTCATCGCATGCGCGCGCGCACCCCGGACAAACAAGAACGATATGAATACTATAAATGATTGTACGCAACCGGAAATCGAAAATCGATCGTCGCGGAACGGTCCGTTCGGCAATAACGTCTTTTGACTCTTCTCAGAAATTCGCGTTCATAGTATCTAATCATTTATATTGCTATATCATTTCGGTAGTAATCGCGGACCGTTTTTTCACCGTGCGCGTTACGACGACTTACAATCGTACTTCAGACCGCGGCGGAATCGTTCGTCACACGGAACGATAGTTCCATTACACTATAATAATAATATCATATTATGTATAATGCACGCGGTCTGTGCCCCGAAGCAGCGGCAGCAGTGGCAGCAGTGGCGACAAAGAGGGTGGTCGGTGAAATCATCGTCATGATCCACTTCACACCCCTGTAAACCGATTTGCAAGATTAAATGGATACGACGGCAGGGACTTTCATCCGCTCCGTGCTTTTCGCCACCACTACCTCCTGCACCGCCAGCAGTTTTAAAGTCGCCCGCCATAAAGCTCGGTCGACGACCATAATATATTATATCGTCGTTATGTAATAAACGAGTAGCGTATAGCATTATTATTATTATTATTATTACGTGTTTGTCACGGGGTTTATGATGCGAACGAATCGCGCACGGTCGCCGCCGACTGCTGCTGGTGCGGTGCCCGTTTTGACGTTATCGTTTTGGATTAAATGTGTCGTCGGACTACTTCATGGTTGGTCCGCAAACGACGACCGACTGGCAAAAGGGGCATAATATCATTGTTGTTATTTGTATATTATGATTATGTGCTGTAAACATAACTGTGGTACGATATAACATTATTATGTAGGTACTCTCTTATACTTTCCAAATATTATTATAATATTAAATAGACAGAAATAAATATGTTTAGTGGTAATTCACTGTAAATTACGTATTCACTGTTATTGCATTTCTCAAAAATAAACGACAACAGTAAAAAATGTGCTTTTTAAATAATCGATAAAGAAAAAGAATAATTATTCCGATCAAAACTTGGTTAAAAACGTTATATGCAAAAAAATTATTTCGATAGTTCGAATATTATTTGCAAAAAGGTCATGCATAAAATCACCAAAAATGATTGAACGATTTTCATAATATAATAATATTAGGATATACTAATACTGAGAAAATCAAACGGTGTCTCCTAGCTATTTTTATACTTCTACTCACAATATATTAATATAGTTTTATGAATAAATATATATATAGAGTATAAAAAAATGTTATTGAAAAAAAAAATGACAGTAAATACGGATTTTTAAATAATCGATAAGAAAAACAAATATAATCCTATTGGGGTTCGAATATATTATGACTGTTTAAGAAATTTAGAGAGTTATATGTGAATTTATCGTTATATGAAAATTTGCAAAGGATATCAAAACATGTTTTCGGTAAAGAACGATTTTTTCATTCAATTTTACTGGAAATCACGGTCAGGCATGCGAAGTAATCAGATTACTTTATTACAGCTATTAGCCGAAAAAAGTTATCAAATAATAAGCCGCGTGTAATAAGCAAAAACAAAACACAATATATTATATAGGTAGTTATAAAATGATACGCGTCTCGATTCATTCGCTTGAAATTTAAAAAACAGTAAATGCTACATATATGTACTTCGTATGATTATATTGATTTGAGGACGTTATCTATAGAAAATACGCTTTGTATGGACTCGACGAATATGATGTATTGTATATAATAAAATACGTATACGAAAGCAATTATGTTTAGAAATTCGATCTACCTACTATACGCGACGGCGACGATATGTCGTATTTACCGTTCTGCACACGACGCACCCACACACACCCACCTATCCACAAACCCACACAGGCCATATATATATACCTTATACTCTAAACACACAGGCAATATCTGCGAATCGGTTCGTCGAAAAGTTGTTTGTCGGTGTGGGGTGTGGTGGGGCGACAAACGGTGTGTAAACACGATTTTCCTACCCTAATAATCTATACCCCTTTTTCGGGTAAACATGGCCTCTCCGATCTTTAATATCGGACTACTTAGGTCGGCGGCGGTGTTCCTCTCCCGATCTACACCGCCAACGCCGATTCCACTCGGCACTTCACCGTTACTCCTGCCCGACGGCTATGTAATTGTCCTGTCGATCAACACACAGAATCCATCATAAACCGACCGACTGTAAAGGGATATCGTCTCACGGCGCACGCGCCCGCCCTGCGACGCTGCAATACCTACCACGTGTATAATATGATACATACTCTTTTTTTCACTCTTTCTCTCAGTCTCTCTTTCTCTACCACTCTTTTTATCCTTCAGTTCGTGCTGCTATAGCGTAATATATATATATACTTTCCCCAAGTATTGTATGTATAGTTCACAAACGAACGGATTTTATATAGCTTCTTCTCCCGCGATTACAATCATCAATGGATATAATACAATATATACATATATATGACTTCTCTACGACTGTATACAGCACAACCTTTGTGGAAGCGGATCGATTGGTCTACTACGTTATAAACGTCTAATACACCGTGTATAGCCTATATCACACAAACGTTCACGTTTTCGGACAGAAGTTACACTACTTGTATTTAAAGGTTAGAAATTTCTCTGATTTCTATTAAATACCGGTTAAACAAATATACTATACGCGTTTCCCTTTTTAATAAACTCTATTTCTTATGGGCTTATATACTACATACTGTTGTTGTTGTTATTATTATTATTATTATTATTATTATTAATGTTGTTACCTACATATTACAGACTGGCATCAGTATATCAATCTTGTATTCATTTAACATAAGTTTACACGATTGTATTAGTTTACATTTATAACAAAATAATATTTAAATTAATATTATCAAGGTTAAACAAGACTTTTAAGATTTAATTGAATAATTAGTAATAATTCAGTGTTCCTAATAAGAATGGTTACGATCTAAACAGACAGAAAGCAATATAGAGACAAGAATATTATAGATTTACATTTCATTGATAATAACTCAGTGAATGTATAACACAATACTAAGGGCTTAATTTGTCAGAATTTTGAATAAAACTGATTTCAGAGACGATATTTTATTTTGAAACCATTAAATATTAAAATTAATCTAATGTATTCTATATAGTATTGTTAACAGTGGTTTAATAGTAAAAACGCATATGATAAATTTTATAGAAAACAATATTTAGGAGGGAACCTCATTGAGGTTTTGTATTAATCTAAATGCATAGCTCGTTATTAAAGGCACAGAAACCTTTTTTTTACATTTTTTAAATTACTCTTCTAATATTTAATGTTTCAAAAACAAAACCAATTAGGTTCTCTCTTAAAAATTGTTCTCTATGAATTTTATAATAAGTATTTTTACTCTAAAACTACTTTTTGATGTCATTTTGCTTGTTTTTCGTGGACAAGTTTTTACCGCTGAAAATTACCAGTGTCCTCTTAATAAACCATTATTGAATGAATTGGAATCTTTGATGGATGAATTTAAAAATAATAATAATATAAAAGTATATCAGAATATCGTAGTGTGTCTTTCCATTTTCCAACACATATTTGCATCGGTTTTAAATTTTAATACATATCGTCAGTGTATATATACCTATAATAATTTTGATCTACGGTAATAAATATATTATTATAAATATATAGTATTTTAACACTAGACACACGTTATAATGATTGTAGAATAGAAACACTGATGCGGAGTAATATGCCGGTTCGTTTATGTTTCTTGTACGACGTTTTGTCATGTGGGAGGGTAAAAATAAAAATTCCAAGCAAAGGGAAAAATGTCAGTAGTTATATTATAGTATGTGTATGTGCGTAAATGTGTATTATAGTTTGTCGTTGTGAAAATAAAAAATAAAAATGAAAAGGGTTCCGCACTGCACACACACACACGTGCGCGCGCGCGCGACGTTTTGGAATACTCGCTACTACTACTATCATAAAAGCTGTACCATTGTATGCCACTACCACGGTGCTGCAGGGCCTGACCATTAGCGATGCACGCGTAATCCCATTCATCCCGTCAGATTATATCTAATTCCGGTTTAATTCGATTCAACGGCGACGACGACTTCCCCCATACACGAGCGCACACTGGCCGTGTTTATTACGACAACGACGACGTCGCGCACTTGCGCCTATTATAATCCACGTCCGGATAAACAGACGCCAATTCTTTTCAAGAGCAAAAAATATTTTCTGTTTTCTGTCATGTGTAATATAATATATAATACACCAAAATTAGAGGTTCATATAGTCTAACGTGATTTTCATTTTTATCGGTCACAATATTATACCTATACAACGTACTTAACCAATACTATTATAAAATATTGATACTAATTAGTAAAAAAATTTAATTTTAACATATACGAATATATAAACATATATATATATATTTATATGTGTGTGTATGTGTGTTACGGTAAAAGTACGAATACTGGTAAAACCTAGGATACATAAAATATTAAAATAGTTTGGTCAAACCTAAATGATTTTTATTGTAGTTCGGACTTTTATAAACAATATTTGGTAATCTTAGAATAAACAACTAGTGTTGGTAGAAGTCCGAAAATGTTTACCAATTATGTGTTAGAATATATAATAATTAATAATAATATAAATGGATACCTCCTATCTAATATACTAGTAGAAAAATCTAATAAGTTATTAGTATACTTGAATAATAATTACTATTATTAATATTATTAATAATACTTAACTGGTAAAAAATTTTGGACTTCTACCAACGATAGTTGTTTATCCAAAGATTAATCAAATATTGTTTTTAACAGTCCGAACTATAAAAATCATTCGGAGTTTGACCAAACTAAATTGTGTATCCTAGGTTTTACCGGTATTCGTACTTTTACCGTAACATAATGGCCGTATACATTTGCGCATCGTCTGTTTACCTGTACCAAAATATCGTACATAATTTGCGTATTGCCCGTTTTACCTGCACCAAATTACCATACATCAAATGCACATCAACATGCTGAACAATAGAATTGTATAAAAAATAGTCTTTAATTGAAAATATAATGATTTTCATAAATCATATGTAATAAATAAATCCAAATTATTAAAATAAATTTAATTGTAATCATAATAATTATACAAATACACATATTGAAATGAACAATTTTGCTGGCACATTACAGCCATAGTTAAAATATAAATATAATTTGAATAGAAATAAATAAAAAATAAATTGTATGAATAAAAATAAATAAATTAAGCTTTAAAATAAATAATATTATAAATCAATACTTGGTATATTATAATGTCCCATTATTTAAAAAAAATAAAATTTGTTTATTTCACCGGAAGTATACTTAAACCAATGTTTATTAATGTAGTCTAATTTTTGACGTTCTGGTGCCCATTGTATATGATGAATATACCTAGAAATATCTTTAATTTTAACATAGTTCTCTGTCTGTATTTCTTTCTGTATAATATCTATACAATATTTGAAAGTTGATGTATGAATTTTATGACCAAAGTTAGAAGACAACTAAGCACTTGTTTAATATATAATTATATTGTTAAATAATATTGATGCGCCATTGTCTTACAAAAAAGATCAAAATTAACAATACTGATGCGCAAATGACAACCGGCAAACATAATATATATATATCGAATTTTTTGTTAGTATGATAAATTATAATAATATAATTCAATATTTTTTCGTACGTAGGAAAAAACATACTGGTTTTTGTAAAACTTTTTACTGTAACTATAGTTGATTAGTTAACTCGATAACACATTACATTTAATTTACTATTGAAATCCCCTATAGCTTTTTTAAATAATCCATTATGTTAAATTTAAAAATTCCTTTGTTTAATAAACAATAAACATGTTTTTAGTATTTTTAGTTTTAATGGTATTATACATTAATACTATAAACCTTCTCCTAAACGATTTGACAAAAATAATAATATAATAATAATATTATAATTTCTATTATGTTTCTGCATAAAATACTTTTGTATTATATAGAAAGCAACAAAATACTCTATGTGATCCACATATCAATTTTGATCAAAATTTTTAAATTTTTTCCATATTAGCTCTAAACTTTGTGAGTTAAATTTATTGTTTTTTTAACTATTGATTTCTAAATTAAGATCTTGTGTTTACTTAACTTAACTCAAGTTAAGAAGATACTACACCCACTTGTGATGATGTTTCCGTTTGACATAATTTTAAAATGAGTTATGAGCAATGTGCATTTTAATTATTGTTATACTTTAAGTATTTATAGTTACCTTTAAAATTATAATATCAAACCAATAAAAGTCTATGTGGATGGGTTAGATAATATTCTTACCTTTAACTTTGATAGTAATTTTACTATAATATTAAAGCTAACAATATAAAATAGATTCCGCTAAACGAAAATTTGCTGTTGTATGTATGTAAGACGGAGACAACACATGCGAGTGTGGTGTCTTCTTAATTATTTTCAATAACTTGTCCACTTCTGTCTATTAAGTCCTGTATCGTTATTAGTTTCTACAGTGATTCCGCTTGCGTTATATACACAATAAACATATTAATAATACGCCATGATGTACGTAAATACCTGCAGTATATACGATTATATTTGCTTTTAGAGCCACCCTCAAAATCGGGTTCCAGATAAAACAACAATGACATTTTATCAAAGTAAACACACCATGCCCGCTTGGCCGACAGAATTTTACAGTTGAAACTCGTTGCATTTTAATTTGAGGTTCTGGACTGGCAAGTTTGAAAAAACAAAACGCCATAACAAAAATACAATTGAAACCATTACACCAACAGACTAAATTATAAATACACAAGTCAATATTGAAAATAATATTAATTTGTATATTTGTTTCAATTGACGCTTTTTACTTTCAACAACAGTTGTAGCTACAACGTTATTTTCGTCATTCATCGTATATGCTTATTTAAAAAGATTCCCATTTCCTATATAATTTTTACCGTCTAGTTATAAGAGCAAATCAATAACGATCTGGTTGTTGATGGATTGAATAAACTTAGATGCTGACTAATCTGAAGAGAAAAATTATAATTTTTTTTTTAATATAATATAATTGAATCACTTATCTAAAAAAAGAATCTTAACGATTGCCGAGTACCAAAAAGAATTGGACAGGTTATACTTCTTATTGATATTTACACAACGCGTGTAGCTATATTATATTCATGTAATATTTTGTTTTTTTTTTCAATGTTTTTGCTAGAGTATTTTTTATGCATTATATAAATATATATATATCTGGTGAAATATTTAACTAACAACACTTTTTAGCCTTTCACATCAGTGTCGATACAATTATGAATACTTATGAAAAACTTGGTTTTTTCAAAGCCAATTACAATTTTGCCTTTCTCAAATCTAACGTTGCCCGCTGTTTCGCGATTCTCTTATACGATTCATAGTACGCGCATTACCGCAATAATATATTATTATAAATCCGGCCAATTATAAAATATAGTTTACGTAGTAAAAAAACGATGTCCTCAAAAAACGTCAACGGGGAGAATAAAAAACCAAAATAGAAATTGAGCCACATCGCCTTGACACGTTGCTGCAGTGACGACGGGTCGAATTACGCATCGTCAAGACGAGAGTGCAGCGTCGATTTATGTTATTATTTTATATTAAACGCTGATTCACTGCCTCCTAAAAGGAGGGCGAGAGCCGAAAGCAATTCGAATGACACGCGCGCAGTGATGACATTGCGACAACTTTGGACCACGACGATGACGATCACGAGGTTTGCTCGGCTCTAATGAGAGCAGTTTTTGTGCCTTTCCATTATTATAATATTATATTATATTGCAACGACCACCTCCATGTCTAACACCCGATACCGTTGAACGACGAAGACGTAAAGGTATGATATTAATAATATGTTATATTATTATATGTTAGAAGTAAATATTTATACCATATATTACAGAACGTCAAATAATTTTATACTCTACTTCAGTAGACAAAATCGTATATATAGTATTACGAAGGTATAGATCGTCACTTATAATTTATAATAATGTTACCTACAATGGTGGGAAAGTTAATGTACATAATTAAACAAGTTATGTCAAATTAAGTGAATATAAGATCGTTAAGTTAGGAGCTAGCAAATAATAGTATAATAATAATATAATATAAAAATGTAATACGTTATAATATATTTTAGATAATAATTATTTTCATCAATCTTCATAAGTATTTTAGTGATATTGTCTCTCAATAATTTTCCAACATTTTTTTATTGACTTGTTACAGCTTTATAACAATAACTATTTTTTACAAGATTGATTAAGCTACATATAAGATATGAGATATGATATGATATATTTGAGAGGATTGGTATGCTTATTGGCGATAGTTCTAGGAACAAAAACTTCATTTTTAAATTTTTTTTTAGATCTTCAATTTAGTATAGTACTACAATACAATGAGAAACAATTTTAAATAAAATGTGTCATAAAACTGAAAATTATATATTTAAGAAGTATTAGACAACAAATAAAAGAAAAATTAGTGAAATCGATAAAAAATAATATAATTAAATAAAATATTTATTTAATTTTTTCATTTTAAAGAGTAATTTTTGTTGTATATCTATATAATCTAGTTGATAAATGATACAATTGTAACATTTTTAGCTACTTTTTGTTTATCCGAATTAAGCTATAGCTAAAACTGTTCATCGCATACCATTTTACGTACATTATCGTGTTTAATAATATTTATATTATTATATTAAATCAAAAATGTATATGTTTATGATACATCATCAACATTATATAATATTATATATTGTATTTATAAAATAAAATGTCATCGTTGATCATCTGACTAAATATATTGCAACATAGTCATCCGTTAACTGTTTTTTAATTATTTCAGCTTCACGTCTGTGGTATTACATTTATACGCTTTTGCATTCAATCGACTGGAAATAATTCTAAAACATGATTCATCGCAAGTATACTTTGAATTTTAACCGAACAAGGGGTTAACGAATGCAGGTTATTATTACCCGCACGCTTTGTTTTATGTGAGACCAGTCACGAATTGTATGTAATAAGTTTATTATAATCGCGTTCTAGGTAATGATATTTTTTTTTCGATAAAGATGATAATACATAAATTTAGTCAGATGCGAAATCTCAAAGCCACCATAACGGTATTTATTTTCATTTTTCCCATTCCTCAAAGAAACTCACATACTCACCTAAACCAATGTCCAATAAGGTGATTTGCCAAAAACATCACAGAGGTCTTTCTTTTTTTTTACCCTGACTTTCCAAGATATTACGACGATGGTATACAACCAAGGACAGTGTATCCGCCTTTACCGTGTCACCAGTATAAATGGACAAATTATTTCGATCTCAACGGTACTTATGTAAATTTCCCCAAAAACACCGTTCCCTCTGTATATATACTTTCAGTTGAGATACACTTTTCACATATGCATAAATCACTATTGAAAAGGGTAGTAAAAGTTTAAAAATATACACACAAGCACACACACATATATACAAATTTCCCGTTTAGAAATAAGAGAAATCGAATAAAATCAAACAAGAGATTTTTTTATACTCCTCTCCATCAGCTTTTCTCCATTTCCTGTCTAATACAATACGTCGCAATCAAGTGCCACGACTGATCGATATACACGTATATATATATATATATATATATATATGTGTGTGTGTGTGTGTGTGTGTGTGTGTGTGTACATCGAGAACCGGTGAGTGAGAGAGAGTATAACAGTTAAGGGCGGCTTTATGTATACATATATATTATATACAATAAACGGCAGTAGTA
This sequence comes from Rhopalosiphum nymphaeae, assembly GCA_036289425.1. NCBI lineage: Eukaryota > Metazoa > Arthropoda > Insecta > Hemiptera > Aphididae > Rhopalosiphum > Rhopalosiphum nymphaeae. The sequence goes on along the minus strand of JAZAQC010000006.1, from coordinate 46,800,515 downwards.
CGATGGTCCCCGTCGGTCATTAAATTTTCTCCGCTGCCTTAACCGAGAAAACTGAGACAATAGGACTAAAAGCTCTTTGAGAGAGAGAGAGAGAGAGAGAGAGAGAGAGAGAGAGAGAGAGAGGGAGAAAGCGCGAGCAAAAGAGCTGACTTAAAACAATTACAAAGAGATTTGCTCTGCCGTATTAGCGTGGCGACTACATACGCCACCGCCGACTGTGTACGAGTCAATGCTAATACCCCTTTTGTACTGCTTCTCCACCACCCTGCAATCGACTGACGACGTCCTTATCAGGTGCGCACGCAAAATCCGATCCGATCAGTTTTCCCATTTCACGCTCAACAGATTATAATATGCGCGTATCATCTACTGCGCAAGAGACTGAATGATGACGACTTTATTATATTATATATATATAATAATAATATAATACTATACGGCCGGACAGCGTAGTGTAATGACGTAAACGCTATAAATATACGTATATATATACTCAATATAGGGGGAAATTAAAATACTAAGAAGTGGAATGGTAATGTGGGATGAGGGTTAACTTCGAAATCCTTCAAAAGGACTCGAACGGATATTTTTCGTTGAAATTATACGGTAATATTATTACGTGTAGCATAATCTGTATACGCATGTACATAATTATCTACGTTTTTGTATGCACAATCATAAATGCACGTATATACTATATATGCAAGTACATTTGCAGTTGGTAGCTATATATTAAAAGTATATAAATATTAAATATAAATTATAAATGATTAATTTTGAATATTGTGTAACACACATATAATTATTTCTCTACATTCTCTATATGATGCTCATTAGACAACAACTTACTGCCATTATACAGTAATTCTGGCTACACTAATTTTCTAAATTATCTTTCATGTATGTTTTTTTTTAAAAACATTTAAGCTATACTACGAAAACATTTTTTTTTTTAGAAATATAAAAACTAATAAAAAAAATCAGTGTACAGCTTACTGTTAAATAACGTGTATATATTATTTAATAAAAATTATTTTCATATTATATTATGTATATTGTATAATTAATATACATTGACGTAACGATTAGTTAGGTTAAACGTTTTTTTTTGTTAGTTACTACGCATAATTTATATCATGACAGTTAAGAAAAACTCATAATTTGGATAACTTTTACAACGTATTTCACATTTTATATTCTGAAAAAAAATTTCCAAAAACGAGACGAAAACCACATTTTTTATATATACATATACTTAGTTATATAAACAAACACTTTCGATAGAGATCTATACTCAATTCGATGGCGACGGCGATGGGTTCATTTGCCTGTGCAAACACGTCAAAGCTCAATTATATTGTACCTATCTATAGACACGCGCGTGCGTACTTTCTGCAGCTGCAGTACACGCCGGAATACTGATTCGGGATTTAGCCGTTTAAAGCGGGAGATCGAGATAGAAATGATTATGTATATACTACCACGTTATGCCGGAGGTGAATATTCCGGAGTAGAAACAATCGTACACAAAACAAGGAGTTAAGTACACATACAGGGTGATTCACCATGTACAACATCCTTTATTTTTACATTTAATAATAATCAAAGATTTAAAACATTAAAAAATATTCAAATTTTCAATTTTCAAACATATTCAAAGCTCATATTTAAAAATTCTCGAAATTTTTAGCGCTATGTAAATAGTGTCATGATATACAAACTTCTGAATTTTAAACAATGATGCTTTAGTGCTTAAAGTTTATAAACATTTTAATATACCTAATTAAAAATTTAACGAGTAGTTTATAGTCTTTAAAAATGGTTTTACAAAAGTTTATTAATAGATATTCAATGTAGTTATTAGAGTATTTATTATACTTGAACCATTTAATTTCTACAAATATCAATTAATATAGATGACTACATTTTAAAGTAGAAAAAGTATGGGGAAAGAAGGGTCGTTATATGAAATCCTAGTTTTTATCGCTAAGGAGTAAAAAATAATAATTCGAAAATATTATCTTTAAGTATATTTAAAAATTTCAAAAAATCAGATTTTTAATAACTGCGTTATTGAAAAAAAAATAAGGGGTAAGCATGCTTGACGAATTATCCTGCATATAAATACACGCATTTATAAACGCATGTACATAATACATTTTGTTATATGTTTTGTTAATGTTATGCAACGACGGGTACCACACTATATATTATATATATATATATATTTGCGTATTCTGAGAGAGGGATGAGAGATCGAGAGAGATCTATTTCGGGTGCAAACGAGCATTTGCATGAATAAACAACGTGGGCGGGATGGCGAGCCCGCGGCCATCAACTTGTTGATTAAACATTGGCCAATAGCATATATATATATATCGAGAGAGAGAGAGGAGAAAGAGAGAGAGTAGTGCGATCTACGTACAGTGTATATATATATTATAATTTACGGATTTATATATAGTGGCCGTATATAACAGCAGTGCTTAAGCACTCGAGTTTCGATTGAAATCGTTACTATATATATTATTATATGCGCAATCCCTAAAGACTTGGGTGGTTGTTCAACGTGTTTTCATATAATACGACCATGTATATATTAACGTCGGTGGTAGCACTGAACGACCACCGTCCCTATTATTTTATCGAGTATATGCAAAGCGTTTATTGCCAGTTGAATGTTCATATGTATGTATGTATGTATGAATGTATATATGTATATATGTATACATATTATATAGAAGGTACGAATTAAATTATCGTCGTGGTTTTTTTTTATTATTATTATTACTCCGCAAAAAAACGTTCGTAAAAAAACAAAACCAATCGGGCATATCGCGCATTGTTTTCTACACAGCTTTTTCACTTTAAAAATCAAAAATTCAGTCCAACTGTCGACACTATAGAAAATGTATGGGTTGTTTTTGGTGTTGTACAGTACTATTTTTAATTATTATTATTTTTTTGATACATTTTCAAATAACTGTATTTTCACTATCTATTGCAATTATACAAATTTCTAATCAATTTGACCCCACTTAAAATATGCTTATTATTATAAGATACTGATGAACGCCTATGTATAGCGTTTATATGACTAACGTCTAAATCAATACGTCAAACTATACTCATAATATCTATTATCTGTGTTATATTCAAAGTATAATAGAAATAACTAACATACGTGATTAATTAACTAATTAGGTATGTAATAAATTTAGTTCTTATTAATAAATTATATTTTTAATTAACAATAATCATAATATTATAGTAATTTAATTTTAAAAAAACCATGATGAAAGTTATTTTACTTAACTATTGACCATTAATCATTATATTAAATAGCTAGTTAAATACATTTGTTAATTGTTTATTTTATAGTTGTTATATCTGTACAACCATATTAAATACAAAGAGGTACGTATACTATAAATATTAAGTCAAAACAATAGTGACATTTAAACACCCTTGTCGTCCATAGACCGTAATGAGCTGAATATCAATAGGTATACCCGTTCTCTTCAGTGGTAGTTAACCAATCATATACGATAAACTAATATATTAAAATAATATTATTTATTCCGCCAAAATACGTACATGATAATTATATATTATAATTCCTTATACCGTCATTACGCGTTTTACAACCATAATAATACATTTATATGTGTTATTTTTGTTACCTTTATCGACAAAGAAAAATAAATAATATGAATAATAATAATAATAATAATAATAATAATAATAATCATTTTTTTCTATCAAAACTTATATTATGGGAAAGATAGGGCACATTTAATGACTAAACCATGTATAATATTATGTATTCTATCTTGACATACGTTTGAATGTAAAAATTCTTAGTGTGCAATAGTACTCACATAAGTATTAATTGGATTTTTATTGTCATCGATACGTACATGAAAAACGAAAGCAACCCAATTCATCTGATCTCTAGTTACAGCATATAGCCGTGTCATATTTATTTTGTAATATTAAACGTATAATTTTTAAACAAATTAATGTTTATGAGGCTTATTTTTTCTGACTAAAAAAAATAATTAATTTATACCATTTTCAACGCTGAGCACATATATATTTATATTATAATAACATACACGTATAAGAATCAATAACAATTTATTTGACTTACCTTATGAACATAATATTATATTATAATATATAATGCGATCGTCACATTTAACATTTAAATCTTTTGATAAATTTAACTTATCTTTATAGAATCTTTAAACCATAAATTCTACTTAGAAATACTTTAAGCGTACAGATATTGTAAATACATTTTAAATTAAACTTAATAGATTTAAAATGATTAAATAAAAATTTAATGTATCCACACAATGGTGTAAATAAGAATTTTCTCTGGAGAGGGGGATTAAATTTGATTAATAGAAAACTGTAAAGTTCATTATTTGTAAAATATATATACATATGTATATAAAAATATTGAAAAATGTTAGTAAAAAAATACTCTGGGCATCTATCCCCCTCATCCCCCTCAATTATGCCCCTGCACCAACATAATGGATAAATATTTGTATTACGATTTATGAATAAACAAGATGATTTTTTAAGCATGCTCATCCATTATTATGCTTAAATTATGCATATATTCAAATTCTGATTTTTACATAGTTTCAAGTTGTTAAAAAACAACGTTTTTATTAAAATATTATATTTTTGAATATTTTTTATCATTATATTTTTTTAAATTTTTTATTTTTTTGAATCATAATATAGAGTTTTAATTTCATATTCCAAAGCAGAATATTTTTCTGAGTATTTTTATCATAAAAATCGAATTTAGGGCGAGTAGTTTATGAGTTATACGTATTTAAAGTTTAGACAAATTGAGTAGTGGACAAACATTTTGCGGGGTAACCCATATCACTCCACTCACCGCATCAAAACTTTAAATACTTAAAAACTCATAAACTACTCGCCCTACATTCGATTTGTATGTACCAAAATACTCAGAAAAATAGTCTGATTTAAAATATGAAATTAAAACTCTATGTTGTCATTCAAAACAATAAAAAACTTAAAAAAATATTTAAAAATATATTTTTTTTAATAAAATTTCAACAAGTTGAAACTATATAAAAATCAGAATTTGAATATATGCATAATTTAAGCATAATAATGGGCTGAGCATACTTAAAAATACACTTAGTATATTTTTACTCTACAGAATTGTCTAATATGTATAATATAATAATATGTATATCCAAAAAAAGCATTTCTTGTCACGAAGTAATTAATATATTATATAAATGAATACATAGAGGTATTTCGATATTTGATTATAAATCCAATAAAAATAGTTAAAAAATATATTAAAATTTTATTAAAATAAAATAATATTAACGTTAGCTTAAAAAAATAAAAACTTTTTTTGTAGTAGTATTTAGAATATTTTATTTTAACGAATGACGAAAAGAGCTTACACTGCAACAATATAAAAGTTTCTGTCATAAAATCGTCAGTTGTCAAGAAGACTAGATGATGGTTAGATATCGAAGCTAACGTTAATAAAGATATCCGGACACAATTACTGTGTCATCATTATATTATACTAGTACACAATTTGGAGCAAGAAAAACTATATTTTTACGAAATAGAATACATAGTAAAAAATGAACGGCTGTGAGCAAAGTATATTATGTACTACATGCGCGTATTATTATATTGTTATCGTGAACGAACACGCGTACATTATTAATACATAAATGTTATTATATAATATACCAAATAGTCTAGACGGAAAGTCCTAAATTGCAGACTTAAAAACACTGTGGATTTTATTAAAAAACGCAGTTATTTTAACTACAGCAAATAACTACGAAATTTGTTTTTATATTGTGTAGAAGTATTTTATTTCCAAGTAATATTATACAGGAATATTTTAAAACTTAACTAATAAATCTGTATAAGTTCATACTAAGTATATGCGAATTTTGTACACGAACACCATTCTCCGGCCGTTACGCTCCTCTATACTTTAAAAGTTTAAACTATAATAATATGTAATCTACAATGATAAATGTTTATATTTCGATTACAATCTGAATCTTTATCCGAAGTATTTTTGATTAAAATCCAAAACTATTATAATAATATACAGCGTTACTGAGCATACAGAGTAGTTGATCAGTTTTTTCTTCAATTATGTAGTTGTCAAAATCTGTTTTTTGGAATTTTTAAACATAGATACTTAAAGATTACTATGAGAGTTTTTGTTCAGTTTTTTAAATAACCCTTTTTTTATTTAGCAGATTTTTGTTTTTAATTTTGGACGTACAGGATTAAAATTCTAAAGAATAATTTTTGAGTTACTTAATTTTGTATAGGTACTAAGATTAAATAATCCATCAAAAATAAGTTTGAAAGAGGTGTGTGACTTAAATTAACAATTAAATAATAATAAATACTGGTCTACCAATATATCAAGTTAATATCACCACAGTATACTCTATAAGTAGGTATATTTAAAATCACCATGGTTTGTGAATTACCATATGTAATGTGTGTATTATGAAGAAAACTATAGATTCGACATATAAGCTATGTCATCATAACGAGAAGGGTGCTAATTATCAAAAACTGCGTAAGTAAAAAAAAAAAAAGTGCCAATGAAAATAATATTCATAAAAGTCAAACAACAAAAAACATTGTTCGCTCTACTGAATTGTTAATGTTTATTAAAATAGAAATTCTTCTCATTATCAATATTCGTTAAATACCGAAAATATTTTTATGAAATGAACATAACATTTCATGAAAAGTACCTATTTGTACCAATTGTGATTTATGAAATTTAAATATTATTTAGATCTTTATCATTATAGAATAACTAAAGATTAAAACAAAAAGCTTGTTATATACAATTCTATAGTTGTAAACATTTTTTTTAAACACTGGAAAAATCGATTTCGAAAAATTAGCGTAGCCGCGTTTAAATGGAACACCCCGTGTATATGTGTATATAAATAACTTCCGACAAAAAGCTCCGACAGTAGACAATATTTCTTGTAGGGCATAATATTATTTCCCCATATACACAGACACAATGACACAATGACACACACACACACACACACACACACACACACACTCACACACACACACACGCACGCGTGCGCGTATATTACACACTACGACGCGAATGTAAATGTATATAACACACATAGATATAATATTTTATTCGATGCCGAATGCGCGCAAAAGCGGCGTTGGCGGTGAAACCGAAGGGTAGAAGGGTCGCTCGCTTTTATACGGACCTTTTTCTTGGCGCCCCGTCCGAATATCTGTCTGGCGCCAAACGTCCGCCGCCGTCGCCGTGCCGCTGCCTCCGCACTCGTCCGTTCCACGGCGTCCATATTATTATCCTCGAAGCAGCGCCTGTGCACGAACACATTTTTATGTACAAAAACGCGAAAATCGGGTCGACGTCTTTATACGCGTTGCTCCCTAGCCGACGACCACCGCGCAATCGTTACGCGAATCTCGGTCTGCGACGAGACGGATATAATAACAATAATATAGTTCTCCGGAAAACTCGTCTGGAGACCATCTAAACGCAATATAAAACCCATAACGTTCGTACATTTTGTACGGCGCAGTATAGGCACTACATATCGTCATATCAGTAGCTATGCATAATAGTCAAGTGCCTATAAGTACTTGCTGCAGCACACGACTGCTGCAGACTTCGGTATATGAACGAAAATCGTGTGATTCTATGATACGCGAGATACCATATTAATCGTTCGTGTTCCTATTAAACTCAAAGCACATTTTGAGTAAATAGTTATATTAAACATGCCAACTCGATGGACGTCTTGGTTTGTTTTATTGATCAATGTCAACCATATACGAGATAAAATAGTGATAACACAATTTATGAACTCGTATACGCTTGTACACAGACATCATAATAATTATACTCGTCGAATTTGTTGAAAAATTAAAAAATAATTATTTAATATACCACAGTATTTAATTGAGAAATGGATTAAGACGAAACACAACAAACGCAACATATTTCATTTTAGTTCGATCGGCTATAATAATAATTAATTACAACGAAGAATTTAAGCGCCGAAATCGGATAATTTAGTGCTGTGTATATACAATACAGCAATTTCCTTATTTATATGGCTTATGTAATATATTAAGTAATATAGTACATCTAATATATGTATAGTGTATATATGTGGCGTCGAAGAGGGTCCCGTTGATGTTATTGTCGTCATCAGTGCTTTGGATGTATTTTTTTTTTTAGGGTGCGTTCCAGTGGAGCGGCGACAACGGCGGCAGTCCATTAAACGCCTGTATCTCTTAATCAAAACTCCTCCTTCGGTGACAATGAGTTATAGCCCTGGCAGTGATGACTTGAATATTAAACGAAACCGGAGAATATTTGCGGATAACGAAGGGCAGAAAAAAAATAATAACGTATTAAAACGATATACACCCTGCAGTGTAGTCATACGATTTTACAGCATTTTTTAAATCACAATGCAGCGCCGAATTATTTTTCGAACTATGATAACGACGACACGATCGTAGGTAATAACTTACCTACCTACAATGAAATATGCAACCCCCTTAAATAATGATTACATTGAAAATAGTTATAGCAGACACCGGACCGTCCACGAAATCGTATAGTTTAAATTGATACTTAACATTTACGGATATTATTTTATACATTAAAGGTACGCACTTATACACAAAATGTATTCAAAGTAAGGCTACAACAATATTTGTTATAAATATTATGTAACCTTTTATCTTCGTTGCGTACGACGCTCAGTCGTATTTTTTATAATACTATATACTATTATACACACTTCAGAGTGAATAATACTTTCAAATATTGCGTATCAGATAAAAATTGTAAATATTTGCAAAAATCACTGTTTCAATAACAAAATATTAAATCACATTGTCGTTTCTATTTCATTTCTACCTCCAGTTCTAACCGAGTAAATAATATAATCGATATTTACTCAAACCGTATGAGTGAGTAAATACAAATAATGATCAAAACACAATCAATTTCTATTTTCATATTCCTGTTTCCTGCAAATATATATTATTCATACACTCACTTTTTAATTCATTATTCAATTTTTATTAAAAAAAAATGCAAATGTATGTAGTTTGATTGTTTAAATATAATTTTGCGTTTAAATGTCTTAGCCAGGAGCGTCCTAAAATACATTTCCTAGAAATATTTTCCCATTTTGATGTTTTTCATCAAAATCGATTGCGTTCGAGCCTATTACGACGATAGTGAAATGTGATTTGACGCTCGTTTAGTTGGAGTAATGTTTCGAAGAGAGCATATTTTGGCGATTGACGTAAACAAAGTTTAAAAAAAATACACTATATGAATAAATGAGCACTATATACTTATTAACTAAATTAACTATTTAAATTCAAACTATATCGTTTAAACGGTTTTCTAAAAATTAAAAGTCTTATTTTTATATTATACTATAGTCTTGATAAAAATACGAATAATTTGGCAAAATCTATAAAAATTATTTCCAAAATCAGACATAGAAATCTAAATTACTGGAAATTTACAATAATTATATTATTATTAGAATATGGTACTTAAATTATTATGACATAATTACATCATCAAATATTTGATATCCGCTCGTTTTATAAGTAGTATGACATCATATTCTGAACTCAAGAAAGTTTATTGGCTTTTGTTAGTTTATACCAACTGTAGTGGCGAAGAGAAGTGGGCAAAGGTTTGCGTTTGCGGAATCAGAACAAAGGTTACGTCAACTAAAAGGGTTTTCATTCTGCCCTTTTCTTTTTTATCTGTCCGCAATGTTGAAATCTATTTCACAGATTGTACCGATAAGTCGAGTATATAAGTATATATTATTAAATCACGCGAAAGAGGGCTTGGAAAACAGCGACAGCGACGACAGAAACGGTGGAATCCTTTAGGAACGTTTAATTACTCGAAGCAACAGTGAAAATAAATGACAATAAAGACGATCGAATCCCCGTGAGTATACGCTCCATATAAACGACGGGTCCTAATGCCGGGGATTTGCGTGTAACGGCGATTTATATTGTTTTTACTTTCAATACGAGCACTTGGGCTCCACACTTATCGAGATTAACCTCGACAGTGCCGACAACGGAGGTATAAAATGCGTAGGTAGTCATTTGTTTTTTTTTCGTATTCGAATCATTACAATAATCTCAAGCTGTTGTTCTCGAAAGATGTTCGACGCATTCGAATTCATTATAATATATATATGTATTATGCAAAACACGAACCACCGCGTTTTTCTAGTTTTCCAATATTTAGCTATCAGCGTAAACCGGTAAAACACGATGATCAGATTATAGAATGTCATTTTATTTAATCTAATTTTGCACGAATATTTTGTTACCATAGATTTTCATTATTTTTAAATTCATTTACAGTTCATTATGGCAATACAATGCGTTATATTTTAAAGGTTTAAAGTAGAACATGACGAGCACGTCATATAAAACATATCGTAATTTGTATAGGATAATATTATTTATTATTATTACTACCTACTTGTATATCGAAATACTCGTACGTGATACCTAATCCATTAATCAACGAATCATAATTACATTTTCGTCTTATGGTTAAAAAAATAGTAGTGTAAAGTTATTAAATAAAGTTTTTTTTAATTTTCCTAAATTAATAATATTCAAGTTGGCCGAATAACGTGCAGCGTCAAAGTTTATTTCTAATAATTAAAACATGTAAATATGTAATATTACATTATATACACTAGATTTTTACTACAAACACGTTTGAATAAAATACATTTTGTAATTTTTATTTTCTTTGTAATATTGTCATTATTATTATTGTACTCGCGTCGATTTGTTTTGCAGGGTAGTTTTCAGACCACATATTATAGACTATGAAATTTATGTTTCGTGTACGACAACGATATTTTTTAAAATCCATTAAAACAACTATGATATTAATATATTATTATTATTACTATTATCACGCGATTGTAAAATTTGACCAATATATACGTAGGAAATAGTATACGATATATAATAGCGAATAGGACATATATATTTATATTTATATATATATATATATATGTGTGTGTCGGTTAAACGGCAAAAAACGTCAAAAAATATTCATGTTACAATAGTAATAAACTATACATAATTATATAGTGATAACAGAGTCGACGATATTAAATTATATTATTACAGTATTAATAAAAATAATAATATTGTAACTATTATTATTATTATTATTATAAATTATTAACAAACGGAGCTATAGGTACTATATATAATATGTTCGTCGTTGACACGTGGCCATTAGGTTGTGTACCTGCGTATAATATGGTACTATTATGTACAACGTGTAGACATCCAAAAAGGGAGAGTATTTACCTAATACAACTGCTCCGTAACTACTATAAATATAATATAATATCGTTAATATTCTGCACACCACCCCACCACTGCACCTTTTGTACGGACGTTATCTCAAATTTCTAGATGAGTTAACACCCTATATTTCACGGGCCGATATTAAAAGTCTCCACCGCCCATGATAGGTCTATATATATACATATATGTATATAAAGGCACCTACGCTTATTTTTCGCACCGATTTGTACTTTTTTATATTTTCCTTCTCCTTTTACCGTCATATAAATTAAATGAAGTTTGCCGCCTGACAAAAGCGAGTTAAATTGTATTAAACATATATATGTATATATTTTTTCATTAAGTGCGTTTCATATTATACATATACCTACGTATATTGTTACGCTGTAGGTATAAAAAGAAGACCTTCGGATATGTTTGATGGTAGAATACTTTTCCAACTATAAAGCGCTCGACGTGTGTATACACTACCTCCTTTTCAACGCAATCGACGACCGTATAATTATAGACGTAATACAATGTGCCTTGATTACGACATATCAATATATCCTCACGCATTCAATATATATTTAAATCAAAAGTCTCAGTACACTGTAGGACTGCTGGTAAAATTTCACGTCTATTGGCGAATACCATCGTCGGTATACCAATCTCAATAAACCGGACATTTCTAAACTGTGGTATACGCGAGTACATTCACAGTTAACTGACACTCCGCAAATGGCATAAAAATACCTTAACAAATGAAAATATAATATTTATATGTATAGTATAATAAATTATAAATGTATAAATGTACAATTAAATAAGGATAAAATAAAAAGTAAGCACATTATTGGTGAATAAATTATTCTATATTTCTGTATGTACATACATGCTCTATACATTGTTTAAACTAACTATTTATAGTGTATACAAATATTTGTCGCATTGTTATATCATATGTGAACTATGCGAGAATGTAATAATTTTGACAGAGCTACATAAGTGAATAGTGCGTTCGTGTGGCGCCCTAGAGTCGATTGCCATTGTCTTAAACGATGTTTTCCCGTTATTATTATTATTATTAATATATCATTTGATTTTTATGCCGACGTCAAATGGCATAAAAGTTATAGGGAATGACACTAATGGCGTGGATATGAAAAGTTTTTCTAGACACTAATGGACGTCAGCTAAAAGCATCCACGGAAAAGCAAAGCAATAAACATAATTGACGATTGTAAAGGGTTTTTTCATATTATATTAATGATTACACGGTAGCGGCGGGGAAGGATATCGTCGCTACGAGTGTGGCGTGGTTAAATCGTGCGTGTTGTCACGCGAATGTACAATAAGTCCCTTGGTGTAACACGGTTATTTTCAGTGAAAACGTGTTAATTTTTTTTTTTTAAAAAAGCTTAAAACAACAACAAATATAAAAAAATCTTTTAAATATTTTACAATATAATTAATTTATCAAAACTAAATATCTACTATATTATGTCATATATATATATATAAATATATATTTATATTTTTCAAATGAAAATTTATAAAATGGTCTCGAACTAAGATTACATCTATTTTATATTTTTATTAAACCACTTTTAAGACTACTTATTTAATAAAAATTTTGTTACCAAAGAAACTGATAATTTGAATTTTGAAATGTTCAAAAAAAATATTCACATAATAACTTACAATAAAAAGGAAGTTCCTATTTATTTTGAAAATCAGAAGTTTTTATCACCACAGAACACTCGTTAAGTAGTATAAAATAATAACAAGGATTTTAAAAATAGCTTTTAACTCCTTTTAAGTGCATTTAAAAATATCGAGAACAGATTTTGAATAAATGTATAATGAAAGAGAAAAAATGGAGATATACTCGTACATACTCGGCGAATCATTCTGTATATATAGCTATCGTCAAAAGCGCAACTTGCAAATTCGAGGTTTTTATTATAATTTATAGTATACTTTTTTCCAACATCCCTGATAAATGATAAAAAATGTCCATTATAAAAGATTGTTAAGTACCTAATCAATTTGCACATAATTTTTAATTTTTATCTCTCAACCGTTAATACGTGATTATATTATTAGATAAATTTAAAATAGAAGCTACTGAGATAATGATTTATGATAAATTAATTATATTATCAGACAAACGGATCTAATTTGTACTATCACTGCAATTACTTACATGTATATGGTGTTTATATACGTTATACATACACACACATTACACAGGTATAGGTGCAGGACAAAATATAATATTTTTACTGATGTTTTTCATTTTTGATTGAATTCGAATTTAAAACAGAGGATAAAAACGCGACTAAAGTAAAACCGATTAAAGTTAATGTGTTTAAACTAAAACGTCTTTATCGTCGTTTTTGTTGTCTAAAAATAAGTGATACTGTCTTGAAAAGAAAAAGGACCGGCTTGGATTACAAAGATAAAAATAAAAGCTTTTTTCCAAATAATGTGTATATGTGCGATTGGGCCGTTTTTCTAGAAGACTTTTTCGTCGCCATAGCTATATAAATGACTGCTAAAGGACATTGCTTTGACAATATTACGGTCCGTATAATAAATATGAGTTTCTGAAAATATATACGTCTTATTGAATCGTTCATTAATACAATAAAATAAAAACTGTTTTTCTTTAAACACAACGCAGTAGTAATAATAAACAGTTTCTTGCAAAATGAATGGTGAAAAAAGTCTTATTCGGGTTTTCCGCACTAAATAAATTAACTCTATTAGAATTATAAGTAATTAATTACACCATATTATATTCATTACAAAATTAAACGATACCTACTATTCGAAAAATGATTTATATAAAAACATTAAATAAGTTAAAAGAGTACAAAATACATAAAGGACAATTCATTTTGTTAATTTTTTTATTTTTACATTAATTATTCAACATAAGTGATCATATTATATAAAAAAGAAAATGTTGATTTTAATAAAATACAAATTTGGTTAAAAATATATTTACAACAGAAAAGAGTGAAATAGTAACGAACTTGAAAAAGGCCAATATATTGCATAATATTTATAGTCATTTTTATAAAAACATCATTTCCCTATGGCCTATACCTATTGCATCATAATATAATGGAATTGGGTTTGCGCAGAGTCTGTGTATACGTTAGGGTCGTAATAAATGGGGTGCAAGTGTGCATGGTATATTTATGGGGACAGCATTATTTTATATGACATTCATTTCATTTTTATAAATGTCATTTAATTATTTTTGTTCAAATAAGTTGCCTTCTGGAATACTTTATTATATCATGAGAAGAGATAATACTATTATCTAGACCTATATTAGTATCATAGATATACATTTAAATTATTGTAAAATACGTATTTATTATATTTATTGTATATATAATTCATAATTACATTTGATTATTAAGAGATTAAATTATTTTGTCTTATGTTAAAAAATAGTCAACACATAAAATTATAGATTGGATATCATAGCTACAATGTAATATATTTATGTTTTATAATATCTATATAATAATGTTATAATAAACTATTATAAATGTTTATATTATCGAATTAAAATAAATAAAAATAAAAAATAATTCTATCAAATCTATTATACCAATATATTTAAACAATACTCTTTAAGGACATATCCAATAAACTAACAATATTTTACTGTGAAAACTATACTATAAAATCAATCACACGGACGATACTCACTATCCGCGCGTGTTGATAACATGACTACTTGACTTTTGGGAGCAGGACAATCGTATATGAAATCCTCGTTTTATTGCAATAAGCCTCAAGGGGAGAACATGGCTGCATTCCGCTGATAATGCAATTTTCCTTGGTAAACTGTTCCGGTGGATTATAGTGGTAATAAAATATTACTCTTTATAATACACAACCAATAAACGTGACTTTTTAAAATTCAAATTGTTTTTTACGAATTACTTTACAAATGTTGTTTATACCAAATACCTAATTTGCATTTAATATTCATCGACTATTAAAGTTGTAGTCAGAATACTCCACAGTAAAAAAACGTTTTCAGAAATAAACAAACATCTCAAAAACACAATACGTTTAAATAAAGAAATGGATAAAAATATAAATTTCTAGAGGCAAACTATTTTCTAAATTTTAAATATAATTTATTTCGACATAAACGTTTACGTTATATATATAATTGTAATGGTTTTTTATTAATTTTTTGAGATTATTTTCTAGTTATACAATCATATTCTGAAAGAATTATAATAAAACGCTAAGATTAATAAAAATATATTACTTTATAAATAATAACTTCATGTTTCAATATAATTTTAACTTTTTAAGTTATATTAATTAGTAAATACTTATATGTTTACTATATTATTTTATAACGAAGTGTAATATTATTGCTTTTTATACCAACAAGAACACTAGTTTTATTTATTATCAATAGATAATAAGTAACTATCATATTTGTAATTTTTTCTATTTATATATTTGTTTGATTTAATTAAAGTAACGAATTTTAATTTTAATGTAATAGCAATGAATAATATCATTTTAAGAACTCAATTTTTCAAAACTTTTAAAATTAAATAACACTTGGAGTGCATTTAAATGAGCTCAAGCTTTTACGAATCCGGCCGATATTATCAGGTTTATAATTAAACAAAATTGGCATGTAATACAATTAAAATATCTACTCTTTAATTTTCATTATATATTTTTAAATTATCTTTAGTTACTAGCTATTTAGTAATTGACATAATATGGTAATTTCTATTATTAATATACAATACTATAGTTAACCATCAGCTCACACTATATATATAATTAAAATATACAAAATTCTTACTATTTTTGCTATATTCTTAGATAACCATTATTACTAAAGTATTTTTATCTGTAAAGCACCTGAATTAAATACTTAAATTGAAAAAAATGTTAAGGTGGAAAAGACTTTCGATTTTTGATAACTATCCTCGTTATCCGTGAAAAGTGCGTTACATTATTATCAGGTCTATGTTATAAGATTTTTATACCTAAATAATTCAATTTATAGAAACTTTCTCTTACGATACTCATTTCATTAGATTTCCTTATACCTATATTATATGCATCCGCGTTTTATTGCTAGCACGAAAACTTTTCGTTAATAAATTGAAACAATAAACTTACTCCTGAAATATTCGTAGAACTTTGTTCTTGACAATGGAAGCCCACTCTGGCAGTGTTGGTGCCATAGTGATGTTTTCTGGGCTATACCTTGTGTAGGTATTATGATGTTATCCATACTGCAACAATTTTATTTTCATAAAAATTAAACATTTTATATACACTTTTACATATTACATAAAATTCTACGTAAAACATTGAAAAATAAAACAATATTAAATTACTATTTATTTATTAAAATGTTTAAAAATAACCTTTTTAATTAATATTTAATTTAAAAATACATAGCTGCATAAAAAACGGGACTATAAAAATCCTCAAACATAACATGATATTAATTATTAAAAAATATTTTATAATTTATGTTAAAATATTATGTAGTATAGATATAATATTAGGTTCTATAATTTAAATTATTTTAACAAAATAATTATGTCTACAATAATATAAATATCAAAACTGTCATTTTTTTTTTAAATTACATATAATATAAATTATTCTTACTTAATTATTATTATATAGAAATGTTTTTTTCGAATAATAATTCCCAATTTAAAATTAGATAATATTCAATTGCTCCATAATATAATTTTAATTTTATTTAAAATATATTTGAAACATATTAAACCTTTTTAAATTATATTCGATATAACAATTAGTGAGTCAAAAATTCATAATGATTATCTTCTCATCGAAATAATAAATTAGTTCCTCCACTCCATTTATCTAAGCTTAAAGCTTTTCTACATAAAAAATAAATTAACCACTAGTTTAATATTGTATATTTTATACAACATAATTTCATAAAAATATTCTGCTTATTATCATATAATATAATTGAATACCCAATATAATTCTTTTTTATATTATCATATTTTTGGAATAATTTAATGATTGTATATTAAGTGTGCAATAATATTATTATATTATTTTAAACAAGAACACAGAAAAAAATTACCTAAATAATAGAGATGTTGAAGATATTAAAATAATTATAATTTAGCTCAATTTTATAGTTTACTAACGATCGCTTATATCGCTGAATAATGTTATTATAATTTTAGAATTTGAATTTATTAATTAAGTTACTTATTTAAAATATTTACCTTAATACAATATATTTTTAATAATGAAATACTTTAATGGAAAATATAAATTTTAATTAAAATAATTATGAATAAAATAATAATTAATATTCAGTATATCTACTTAAAACTTTCTGGTTGATATTTTTATTAATTAAAATAATACATAATATCATATTCAAAAATTGTGTAATATATAATAATAATATGCTCTTAAAAATATTATTGAACGTAATTATATAAATTAAAATGTTATAGATACCCTTTACAAATGTCATATGTAACCTTTATACTGATAAAAACAAAATATTTGATTGAGTATTTCCTTATAATTTTATTCAAGTATTGTATTTTTTGTCATTCAAAAAATATAAGTTACAAATAAATATATGTAACACACATATTTTATACAAGTTTTTCAAAGTTCAAATACATTAAGTTTTTTACTAAATTAAGTTCTATGTACATAGAAATATACCACCTATATTGTCTACATACAACCTATATGAACCTCAAAAAAGAAAAATAGCCCCGTCCATTAAAATATTAAACACATTTGGCACAGATTCAATTCAAGTAGTTATAATATATACATACTATATAGTCTTAAACAACTGAACAAACTACAAAAATATTATGTTATACTCTATTCTCAAAAACTAGTAAATTGTAACTAGAAAATAATATTTATATCAATTATTATTTTCAACAAATAATTCAAACTAATTTGTATAATATTTTCTTTATACTGTCTATTATAGAAATATGCAATATAATATTTATATGTATAAACTATTGATCTATTGATATTTAATATAGTATGTACAAATACATATTTAGCTATACATTAGTTAAAATGATGGATATTTTATTATAATTGAAGAATATGTAAAAATAGTTTTATCATTCCGTAATAAATTTGTATCGGTATCAATATAATTAAATAATATTATTATTATTATTTAATAATATTAATTCAATACTTCGGTTAAAAAAAAAACAATAATACCATATTTTGACATAGTGTTGTGTTGTAAAGAGAGTTGTTATCTAAACATAAAAAATCGAAACTGCCTGATTTTGATTTAAGGCATTTAAAAATAATAGTTCTCAACTAAATAAATGTAATAGTAAAAAAAAATAATAAACTATCACATCTTTGTTAATGGTGATTATGAATTTACTGGAGGACATTTAACACACCGGGCGTCAATTGTTTCCACCAAAACGAAAAAAAAAATGTTCGATTTTTGTTTCCGTCATATCTATTTCTACCTACCTGTCTAACTTATAGTTTGAGAACCATTTAGAAGAATTAGCCAAGGGCTACCACGAAGAGGCGGTTATCATTGATCCCCAAAAAATTGTTTGACTTAATTTTCGGATTAAAGTTCAAAATTTTGAATTTGAATTAAATTTGAACCCATTGATCATTTTTTTACCACGTTTACTAGTTATAAATGCTATTAAAAAGAAAAAAATATATAAACTCCAATAAATATGTATATTATTTAAGATTCACACAGCTACCACCGTAATACTAGAAATGTCATCGTTGTTTTCACAGTACTCACAAATCTAATCATAGAACTCCAAATCCGATAAGACAGACACTATCTAGATGTGATTTAAATTAATTAATTTTATATATATTTATAATAGATAGGGATAACTACGCGTAAAATAAATTATCGTCAATATCGAATGGTTTATCCCGGATCCATACATACATCAATAATTAATCGATAGAACCGCAGATAAACTTGGGATCCTCAAATTCCATCTCAATAATATAGATAGAAATAGCTATGGTGGAAGACCACCCAGCACCACATCTTTCAAATAAACAATCAAAGTTAATTACCCTAAAAATTTATTTGACAAAATAAAATATAAATTATATAATATATTCCTTTATTATCTACTATTTAACTGATATATAATAGGAACAGTATTATTGTATAATTAATTGAACATATAAGTTTATGTAGCACAATATTATAAATAAACTCGGATAAGTAAAAATAGTGAGGCCCTTTACTAGCGTTTTATAATAACAAAATGCTACTACGCAACAAAAGTAATGCATTACATAATTTTATAGAATTTTTTTCAAACAGCAACAAAAAAAATGTATTGGAAACAATTTTTTAATTTCTTTTAAAAATGGTTTCATGAATAAGTATCTGATCCTTTTTCCTAGATTTCCTACTATGTTTATTGCTATAATAACACTATAGAAGTAAACAACTATTCACCGAACTTACCCACGCAACTGCTTATAGACGCAATCATCCTATTCACAGAATATTACGCTTATAAGACTTATCATACATAATATATATATATATATATATATATATATATATATAATATTATATTAAACTTAATTTAGTTCTGATGAGACTCTTTTCTTAATTGTATTTTTTTTTAATTCACATTTCTAAACCTAACTGTTATACTTATATTACCTACTTTTAAAATTGATTTCGTTTTTTTATTGTATTATAATATTATATCCTTTGTTAATTAAAAAAAAAAAAATTAAAAAAAATATAGATACCATGTTACCGTTTTGATTATCATGATAATAATCGGAAAAATTAATTCTATTTATTTATTAATATGTACGACAATTGAACGTATTATTTAAAATTTTAACTCGTCAATTTCAGTTTTCAATGTTTTGAACAACGCATATTTATGTGAGATATAGGCTCTAGGAACTTAATTTAATTAAGTTTTCCTAAATTATTTTGCTATTACTTTTTTGATTTTTAATCAAGTAAGTATGGTAAATGAAATGAAAAAGTATGAATTTTTAAAACTTCAAGAATTTGTGTTAAATAGGAAAATGATAAAAATGTAACTCAGTTATAATGAGTAGGTAGATAATTAAACTAGCTTTAACATAAAATATTAATAAGAGAGATCTGATATCTCACCCAAGTGGTATAACGATTTGAATCCATAAAAACGTCGGCGTGAACAATCTCAAAATTTCTATTTTTTATCTTTTCTTCAAAACTATTAAAGCTAAAAAGTTGGTTGATAGCTTATTAAAAAAGGATTATCAAGTAGATACAAAATGTGTGAAATTAAATATTTTCAAAAAAAAATATTTAATTTTTCACAGTTAAAAAAGTAGTTATTTTTTGCTAGATTTTCATTTAGTGTGGTAGGTTATCGAAAGTGGATAACGGATTTTGTTATTTGGGGTCTTGTTAGATTCACATCAGCTAAGAGAAGTGCAGTGAAGATGTTCAGAACTTTATCTTCAACCGTTAACTCACTACATAGCTATAAAGCTGTAAAACATCAAAAACAGCCAATAAAATGTGTTTTAATTTTTTTTGAAACTCTGTAGTGAATTAACTATAAAAGATAAAATTCTGAAGACCCCAAACAACAAAATCCGCTCTCCGGTTTCAGAAATCGATCTAAATGAAAATAAAAATAAATTACATACATATTGCATACAATTAATAAATTTCTAAAAAATGAAAACCAATAAAGTTTACATGCCGATCTCTGACTTGGCAATCGTTTTTTTTTTTATTATCTTATTATTTGAATTATATCTATTCTTCACTTTTACTGACATTGATTGACGATTCGTTTTTGGTAAGAAATTAAAAAAATACTCGTGGGTAGGTATTTCTTTTTTATAGCGAGAATAGCAAAATAATTTTAATACAATTTCAATTCACTATAGATACAACGAGTAAAGTCACTAAATCCCTTTTTAAAAATAACAATGTGCCAAAAATTAGCTGGCCTTTACATCATAGATGGCATAGTGAATAAAATAAATAATACTTTTAATATAAATAAATAGTTTAAAATGGTTTGTATTTTGACCGATTTCATTAATAAGATTTTTTGAGGGAACTATTATTCCTCAGAGATAATTTGTATTATAGATCTGAAACTGTGTCATATAATAGGTACCCAAAATAGTTACAGGATACACGTGGAATACAGTATATTATATTATACCTAATATATGCATTAGAGCAACTTTATTTGATATAATATATTTGTACTACAATCATATTCATGAAAATGTGTACATAATTATATTGCAAAATATGTATACGTACCATGTCTGCGTCCCGGCAGCGACGACGGCGACGGCGACGACGACGACGACGACGACGGCGGCGGCGGCGGAAAAGCGCGCGTATGCCCGTTCGATTGGTGAAACGTCGGCCGAGCGGCGGACAACCGGGCGGACGCGGAAAATCCCCGGGAAAGCCGATGAGCCGGGTCAGACGGGCGGTCTCGGCATTGCGCCGGCGCTCGTCGAGTCGCTCGCGGTTGGCAAACGAACCTGGTGATCGGCCAATGGCGCGGGCTAAAGTTCGCCCACGCGTAGAGGTCCCCCCGCGGCGGGAGTCGTCCGCGCCCGCCAGGTCGTTGCGCCGCACGCACCTGACAGGTGCGCCGTGGAAAATGGCTACACACGTCGATGACTGGGACGACGGGCGGGCGGTCGGTCGGGCTGGCTGACTGCCAGGAAAAACGTAGTTCGTGCGGAAAACGGGTCGTGCCGCCGCCGATACATTTAATTTTATTTTTCAAATAATTCCACTGAAAATATCGCATCTCATCGTGGCACATACATAATATTATAATAGTTGTATGTAATGTAACAATAGTATTTAGTGTATAACGCGCAGTGGCAGACTATAGGAGAAAATTCGGTCCGGTTAAATTGTTTGACTGGTTCTCAATTTTTTTCTGTCCTGGGTATTTTTAATGACTTTTTTTTAGGGATATAAAAATATCTATTTTAAAATTGTATAGAATATGTTGCCTTCATGTTAGTAATTTTTCTAAGCGAAATGACTTGTATTTAAGTGTATTACTTAATATAAATATAGTGTATATTATAATATTAAATTATAGTATAAGGTATACATAGTACTACCTTCAACTATAATAAGTCACTTTTATTTTCAACAATGTCAATAATGTCTTTAACATCAGTATATTTTTCTCTAAAATCATCATAAGCAGGCAAACAGGAATGCTTATAATTATCTATTATTATTATGAATAACCATTTATACCAGCTGTGATAAGCTAATACTTAAATACTCTATTACAATTTATATAGTTATAGGTACATAATATGCGGCGATACTGATATGCATTTTAAAATGATATTTAACCGTTTGGTGATTTCTTTTCAACAATAAAGTATAATACGATATATTTGAACAATAATTTTTATTACAAAGCAATATAGGTATTATTTTATAACTGTGTGCAAAAAGTTATTATAAAGGATTCGGATTTTTTTGTATCATTTTTACCATTTTTATTTTTATTATTTTAATAATGATGAATAAATAAGTATAAAAAGTGCTAGTTTTAAGAAAAATATATCATAGAAGGTATTCATCCAAATCTCCCCAAATTTGATTTTTTGGAGTTTTAAAATAGACCTACACGTTAAAACCGAGGTTAATACTATCTGCAGTAGTGATCTTTATATATACTGAAAAATGCATTTAAATGTCCATTAAATGATGGATACATTTATAGTGATCATGATGCTTATAGTAAGTTATATTGTATATTATTATTATACATATCATATAAATCCATCATGTTTTACTTATGTCATGTTTGACTTTCAAATTACTAAAACGATGTATACTGATAAGATATAATACAGTGTAATTCATCAAGCATCCTCTAATCTCTTTTTTTTAGTTGATAGTGCAATTATTTAAAATCTAATTTTCAAATTTTTGAGATTTTTTTTATTATTTAGGAGAGCCACCTGAACATGCAAACTTCTGTTTTTCAAATAAAAATCACTTTTTTGACTATAAATTACATAATGTAAATACTTCAATCATTTTTCAAAAAATGCTAACGTATTAAAATCTAAATTTTAAATAATAATTTTTGAGTTTTAAACTTCGTATATTAATAGCAGTTTAAAAATGTTAACAGTTTATAATAATTCATCAAAATGTATAATTTTTAACAATAGTCCAAGTATATTAAATATTGTAAGATCAAAAAATAATATTTATTTTAAATTTTTATAAAACATATATTAGAGGCTATTTATCCTTAGTTATAAACATTTAAATAACTCAGAAATATATCATTCAGATTTTAATTAGATGCATCAAAATATTTATAAAACTTAAAAATTTTCAACAAAAAAAGGGTTTTCACTTGAAAAACAAATGTTGATTATTTCGTTATAAGACACTCCTTAAATATCTCAAAAATTTCAAAAACATGTGAAAATAAGGTCTTTTGGTTAACTTAAAAAATCTAAAAATCTAAATATGTATAAATTAACTATTAAAGGGGAAAATGGATATGAACATACTTAATGAATCACCCTGTAGTATGTAATCGCTCTATAGGAACATACAGATCGACCGTTTATTATATTATAACTCCACTGTTTTCACTCCAATAGGTTTAATTTAGTATTTTATTAATATATACTATATGCTAGATTAAATACCATATTATATAAAATACATAAAACGATATATTCATAAAAACATCCATAACATATGACATATTTATCTAAATTTAAAAATCAAAAAATACCTATTATTAAATGTTACCTTTATTATCATTATAATATTTATTATATTCAAATAAATTAAATCCATTATTTTAATTATTTAATAATAATATATTATATTTTATAACAAAATATTAAAATAACCGAAGTCTAACATTTAAAACAGTGTATAAAACATAAAAATACTTTTTAGAAAGTAAAAATCTGCAGATTACTTATAATCTACGCATAACAATACATTCCAGCGTACATGAATGATATACGGTTAACGGTTGATATATTTTTTTCGAAAAAATTCTTACATTTTAAAATGTATTTATAATGTAATTTTTTTTTTAAATACTTTATTTTTATTAGAATATGAAACTATAATATATATATATATTTGTATATTATATACTATAATAGTGGTAATTAATATTTAAAAAAAAATATTATGTGATTCAGAACATGGCATATTATTGTTTCAATAGGATAATATTATCAAATATTCAAAATTGAATAATAAATTATTTTGCACAGAAAGTGGTGCTACAGTTAGGTGTAGATCATTTTTAAATAAATAAATTTAATTTTAAATCGTTTATAATAAATATTTAGAGCTTTTAACAAACTATATAGTTATTTATTAAAATAACACATTAAATTATTATGTAATTAGGTATACTAGGTAAGTACCTATATTTTGACTACAAATAAATAAATCTAAAGGCATATATCGATATATATAACAATAATTATCATTAATCTTAAACTGATAAAAATTAAACTATTGGGAGGGAAAAATGTCAATGGTTAAAAATGCACCACGAGGATCAATCCTAGATCCGTATGCTACCACAGTTTTTAGTTTTTACAATAATATTTGTTTTAATATCCTTTGTCCATTACCCATAAACAATAAAATATGATATAATACAACTTGAGTATAATATACATATTACTAGAATCTCTGTGGCTATATATGGTGCTTGCGCAAAACGGTCTCTGTGCAACTGTGCACTATATATATTATTGCCTATTCGTTGTCGTCTCCATGGAAAAAGCATCGATCTGCAGAACTCAACCAGCGACACGCGCTACCGTTTTACATAACATACATAATATTACAAGTTGACATATATATAAAATATAAAACATTACACGTGTATATATTGTAGGTACATATGTATGTACATACTATTTAGTTTACCAGTATGCAAATTGGAATATACCTACGTAGTATTGTAGTAAGTAGGTACACCACGCATACATGTATAAATATATTATAATATATAGGTATGTATCACGTATGTTAAAATGAAATTTATTTGTAAGTATATTATATAATAATAGAATAAGTATGAAATTTTGAGAAATCTGTAATATTTTACAAAAGATTGTATGATATGTAATGCATAAGAAAATACACGTATTGTAGGCGTGGAAGCTTGGTACTTAAAAATGATATAATATTGATAATATGAAATTTAGAAAAAACAAAAAAGCGTTTCTTTATTGTTAACTGGAAATTTTTTTTTACGGTTTAAAAATCTTTAAATACTAAACAGCAAAATTAACTTTATTTTTATAAATGGTAACAACTATGTTTTTAATGGCTTCTGATAGAAATTTTATTTCTAAAACATTAGTGGTAAAATTGTCAACTTTGATTTACTAGTTTATATTATACCTACCTACGATCCTCTAAAATTTAGTAAATTCTTAGTTTTAATTGAAATAATCAGAATAAATTAGAATAATTTTCATTTACTAAGTTAAATATTTTTTTGTAACTATCTTTTAATGTAGATAATTCCGTATTCTTTTTATACACTTTAACTTTAATGATTTACCCACACACACACACAC
Organism: Rhopalosiphum nymphaeae; assembly: GCA_036289425.1. Taxonomy (NCBI): domain Eukaryota; kingdom Metazoa; phylum Arthropoda; class Insecta; order Hemiptera; family Aphididae; genus Rhopalosiphum; species Rhopalosiphum nymphaeae. The sequence goes on along the minus strand of JAZAQC010000006.1, from coordinate 46,774,382 downwards.
ACACACAAATACATTTAATTTTGGGAATAAAATAAACATAGTCTATTATTTATACATTAATATAGATACATATTTTTTGTGTGACTTATTGTAAAAAATATGTTTTAATAGGTACATTTTATAATTTAATTTTAAGGCAGTAAATGTCGTTTTTCTATATTTTTCTTTAATTGAATAATATGTAGAATTATTTAATTAATAATACTTATAATTATATCAAACCCTCATTTTTGATCTTTTGTAGTTAACTACTTTTCTTAATAGCAGGGCATCAGAAAGAAAAAATAGAAGTTTGCAAAGAAGCTAATCACAGTAAGAGATTTAAGATGTTGAAGATGATATATATAATATATATATATACAGAATAATCAGAGAAATAATCTTTTTTATATGAATCACTCTATTTACTTTAGTATCTATTAAAATTTTTATTTTCACAAAAAAATATTTTTTAAAAGAATTTTAATTTCACTATTTTTTATCGTTATCATATTTTCAAGTTTTTACTTTCTTGTAATTTAAAAATCTTTTTTAATTTTATATTTCGTGGCAGAATGTTTTGTGAATTTCGAAATGTAAAAATCAAATTTTGGACGAGTAGATAATTAGTAATACTATAATTTAAAGTTTTGATAAGCGGAGAAGTTAACTAATTTTATGGGATATCTCTGTACCATTTCATTATAATTTTTATCAACATTTTAGCTATAGTTAAAATAAGTATACTTATCTATATATATTCAAAATATTTCATAAATTACTCATAAAAAAATTTTTTATGCTCGCATTAAAGAGTACTCCGAAAAATATTCTACTTTAAAATATACTAATAAAAATAAAGTAAAAAAAACTTTTGAAAATAAATAATACAAATTGTAAAAAAATCTATTATTTATTTGTTATTATTCCATTTTTCAATGATTTAAAATTATGTTAAAATAATATTTTCAAAAACATTTATAGTTTTTAAAATAATGAATGGTTCATAATAAAAGAATTACCTGGTATCACCTATATATGAATGAGGGGAAGCAGAACTGCTCCCCTAAACGGCCGGGGTAACCGAGTTTAAAAAAAAACTTTACTTGGCATCCTTTACAAAAATCAATACAGAGTATAATGTAGATGCTCTTGTAAACTTTTCCTCTCCCACCTCCGAAAATGAAACAATTTATTATTGCACGGAAGTACGTAAAGATAGTAATACATACGGTATAATATTATGTGTATCACAAGCTACAATCATTTGGAATAAAATAAATTTTCGTTTTAAATAATAATAAATTGTCCTCAATCCATGTAATAATATAATATACTCGTAGATACATTTTATCTTCATAATAAAATCATTATATCATGTACTATATTTTAAAATTGTGAAATCTGTAAACTACATATTATATTGATTTTTTTTTCAACGAAAAATTGATCTTATTAAATTCAACAAATAAATCAAATATGTCAATTATTATTTATAATTTTTATGGTATTATAAGTTGTCATTATAAATATATATATCACGCTTGTACATGAGCCGTGTAATATTTTAATATTTTGAAAAATATAGATTAACGACTGAAGTGATTTAATTTAAAGATTTAACAATAGATTTTCAATAGAAAAAAATTATATAATAACTATATAACAATTTATTAAATGCATAGGTAGCAAAATTATGTAATTATTATATTAAAACAAACTGACTTTATCATCAAATACATAAAATAAATAAATAATATTATCCTATAATAAGTATTCTAATACCTATATAATTTTAGTGGGTTTTATTGTATGAGTCATATCTAATACTCTACTCTTAATAAATAAATAGTACTCAGAACTACAGAAGTGCGCTTTTAAAATCCTATATATAAAGCTGTAATTGTTTTTTTTTTTTGTTGTCTAAGAGGGGAAAGGAGCTTAGGTAAGCAAATGCAAAACCTACAGTTTTGAAATCAACATGCTAATAATTTATGATATTTATGATTAATTGAAAATCAACCTAGTAATATAGTATAATAGTATATTGAATAGCTACAAATTTATTTATCGGATTCTTTGCTTTTATTAAATACCTATTCATAAATAACATTTAAAACATTGGAAGCTTTCAATACGATACAACAAAGAAATATATAAGAATAATATAATATAGGTATAATACATGATAAAACTCCTCTTATAGTAGGACTAATTATATTTAATAAATTCATATTTTCTTAGCAAAACATTAAATAAATACCTGATACCAACGTAATTTTATAATTTAAAAGAATTTTAACATTTATAACAAATATGAATGATAAAAATATAACATATATTATATAGTTATAGTGAGTAAGATACTTAAGGTATCGCAGATAAAATTTTTACGGGCGCATATTAGTTGCCTCCCAAAGTCAAAGAGGACAATAATTTTTATACGAATTGCCTGTCAACTTACCCTAAATTTTATTGTTAACGTAAAGGGTACGAAAAGACAGGTAATAAATGTATATATGGTTAAAACATCGGGCGGTCAGTAATAGGGCCACATTTTATCTATCTAATTTATTTAAAATATTAGCTTACCGTTTACTGATCAGAGATTGGGCCAAAAATTAAATCCATATTTTTAAAGTGTATCCGGAAATTAGGCTATAAATATACCTATAATACAAAAAAGCACAGATATGTAACGTTTATTAACTAATTTTTTTTAATTACATATTACATATACATTACATATTTAACTATAATTTTGTTATAAATTAAGAATATTATTCTTGGGAACTTAAAACTTTCACATATATTATACATATTACTATATAAATTTTACTATACCTATGCAATGATATTTTTAACTATTTAAAATATTATCTACTAAAAACTATGAACCTAATTTACTATTTAACGGTATAATTAACAGAAAGATATTATGAAATTTCGAGTTATATAAGTTTATATAATATTGTGGTTTAAATTTATATTATTTTTATCGATTTTTATGTAATAATTAAATACTATAGTAATATAATAAATGCAATATTTTCGGAAAAAATTATATCACCCTACTATAATACTAAACATAAAACAAGTGACTAATAGTTATATCAAAAAAACATTATCATTTGGTGATATTGTAGACTGATAGACCGTTTCCATTTCAAATTTAACACGTCTATAAAAGTGACCCAATTGCCTCCCTTTTTGTTTTTACTTGATCCCACTATTCGAATTGAATATTTTATAAAGATCATTCTAAATCCAACTTCTGATGTTTATTCAACATGGACCATTGTTTTATTATTACTAATACTATCGAAAGGAAGATACAATACATTGATGTTATACTTTTTAAGTTTCAAAAAAAAAAAATTAAAACTAAATATAATATTATTACGATATCCTACAATTGTAACACAAAAATAATAATAATATTTCAACAAACTAACATTCTTAAAGACGTGATTATAAGTTATCATTAATACGCTATTATAATAAAATATTTATTCGATATCCTATATAGTTGTTTCGTACAAAATACAATAAATAATCTATGCCCTTTGACACGACGTGCACACCTTCTACTATATCGCATATAGTCAAACTCTTTTCCCTTATTAAGTAAAAACGAGCAAGACTTTAAAATAAACAATTAGAGAATAAACAATATTATATAAATAAACGTAAAATAAACCTATTCCTGAAATGTATATTATACCAACGTTATTATGCGAATATTAACTACATATTATATATAATATAATATAAGCCAAAGATAAACATATTATAAACGTGCTATGTTTAATGTGAGCTGTTCATTACGTGCATCACTGGCCACGACTCTATGGTCTCAAACTGAAAAACGGTAAAATAAATAGCTAACATTTTATTGTTCATATTGACTATTTGAGATTTTCATAGTATCAGTGTTGACATCATTCTTCTTATTGGTGGTAAATTGTAAGTATAAATTAATAAGTAAAATTAATTAATAATTAATATTACACTTTATGTATAATTAATATTTATTACCAATAAAAAATATTTACGAAATATTTAAGCATGTCGCACCATTAAAATATTATTATGATAAATTATTGATTATGCATTTTGATTTCTTATAGTAGTACAGTCTAAAAAGTAAAAACATGTTCTTAAACTTAAACTTACGAATGGTTCATATGTGGTGTTGGGTTTATAATATAATTTTTTGTTATATCGATAAAATTATATTAGTTTTAAAACTATAGAACATTATTTATTTATTATGAGATAAAAGAACTGAGGACTTTTTTTACAAATTATTGTAAACTTTAAAAAAAACATAATAGATAAATGTAAAATTATAAATGAAAAACACAAGAACGATTAAAAATTAAAAGTTAGGTCTGGGTTGGGACGAGACATTGAACGCTTTTATGGGTTCATTATTCAAATTAATTGGTCAGAGTTATTGGTTTATGGATCGTAGAAGAGAAACCAATTGGACCGTTGGTGAACTAAAATTAATTATGAAAAGTAAGATTAGAGAATCAACTTCAATACATCACTTATAAGTTATAACACCTAGATAGATGCCTATGCTCTGTTGATGAAATTAAACTATGTGTGATAAACAAGCGATACCGATTAAATAGTTTGAGAATTTCATAAACCTTCCCTGTACCCTTTGAAATAGTCTAGCATTATCAGCAAATTAGGTTAGATCCCGATTAATTAAAACACAATAATAGGTAATATTATGATATAGAACTTCAAATAAAGATTTAAACCAAACATCTTTTGCCAATCTCATAACAAAAAACAAAGCGTTTTTGATTATAGCGGAACGTGGGACAATATAATATATACCTATATAGCAATTCTGTTTACTCAAATTTAGAAAAGTCTAACTTTTATTTGTACATTGTACAATATATTATATGATACATACAATCTATTTTTTTTTTTTTTTACTGCTTACAATGTAATAACTATTTATTAAAGTAATAATTTTTACTTTGAAGTGGTTTATGGTAACTAATATTTAATAATTTATGACGTAATATTTTTATGCAGTGGTTGATTGTTCACATTAATTTGTTATACTACTTTAGCTAACCTATATGTATTGTATAATTCTATAATATTAGCATATAATTATATTATACGAATCACCTGATCACCAATAGATACATGCACATATTAAATTATTTTTATTATAATGAATATATATTTAAAATTGTACGTAATATCATTAATACAAAAATACGTATTGCATACAAATATAGCAATTTTAAACTATAATAATTATTATATATTATAATATGTACTGCGAAAGTACGAACTACTCCATAATAATTGATTTAACTTTCTTAATTTGTAAATATTTTTATGAATACCGGAAAATATTTGAAGGAACTCGTTAAAAAAATATATGATAGGAGGTAGGTTATCTTATTTGAAATAGTTGTTTTGATACATATTATAATGACATCAATTTTTGCGCATACGGCATACTATTTTAATATTATTATTGGAGTACAATATCACGATTATATACGTTGAAGTAAATCAATATAATAATTATTATATTATTTAAGGCAAGCATATGTGCAGTATAAAAATTTAATATAACGCCATGAATCATAATCAACAATAAAAACAATATCTGAACTTTTTTAGAAACGCTGCGCAAGCGGGATAAGCATCATCATCCAAACGCACGGCGATATGGGCGAAAATAATACAGATTACTCGTTTCCCGTATTCTTTGGAGATCGTTACCACGTCGGTGACGAAGTGTTGCGCTGCCAGTACTTGCAATACTTGGACCGATCGACTGCCACGACAATGGTAACCGAAGTCACGGTAACGCAATGCAACGACCAGCGGTGTTCGTATTGGACCAAGCTTAACTCGCCGATAAACGAACCGACTGGAACCGTCAAAATCGATGAGGCAGAAAACGAACCATACGGCAGCAGCATTTCGGTAGAACAGGCGGACGCGATGGGCCCGCTGAACATAATGGCAGCCATAATACCGTTTGAGCCCACGTGGTCAACTGCTGCGTGTGAAGAGGAACTGCGGTGTACGACGTGCAACATCAACAATTGCATGTGTTCGCAGAGCTTCGACGTCTTATTCTCTTCGTCGAGCGAATCGATGGGAACTGCTGACATCGGTCGTCTAAGCTCCGGTTCAAAGCTGTCTACGGAAAGTTCGATCGAAATTAGGACCTTCGACGATGATGAAGAAATGGGAGAAGGGGAGTAGGATGTATCCAGCAAAAAATGACGAGAGAAACGAAAAATATCCCAAATACAAATGAAAACAACAGTACCGAGGTCGTGTACATAACCCATTGAGGTTTTAATTTATAATAAAATATCAAAGCTCTGAATATAGTTTTTTGTACTTTATTTGGAATTTAAATTCATTTTATAGGGCTTTCTAGCGCGCTATAGTATTATATAGATACTTATTTACAACACCACGCCCATTCATCATGGAATCTACTCATAAATTATTATCATTCACGGTTCCTCGTAAAAATATACTTAATCTATACATAAATACAAGCCGTATTGCCCGGCCGGTTAACCTAATTGTCTATAGACCTATTGTTTTAAGTTTGGTTTCAGTGTAAATAAATTATACCAAACCTTTATGAACACAATAATAATTACAATGATTACTTTTTTGATTTGAACGCCGTTAAGAGATTGAGATAAATTAAAAATTGCTTGTTGTGCAATACCATTTTGACTAAAAACAATTCTTTCCGTTAGCTGTAATGTAAAAATTGTTCGACGTTATTCTTATAGAGGTTTTTTAAATTTAATTTTTTGTAAACGCCAATGTGAAACAAAACGTAATACTTATTTTAAAACATTAAAACTATTAAATTATGTACCTATAACAGCCGTTGCTATAACACTATTTTATGTAATAATAACTAATAATAATATAAATACCTCGATAAATACTATTAATGGTAATAATTAATATATTTTATGGTTTAAAAATCTAATTTAATTTAAACTAGTCATATTTTCGTTATATTATGTAAAAGAAATAGATATTTTCAAAAACGTTAACATTTCTGAAATAATAAGTAATTACTTGTTATACATTAAATGAATCATTCTGTATAGATATGCATTTGAATATTTTACAAGTGGTAATTTTATAATCAACTCTATACAATCAATTGACCATTCACAACATATACTTATAAGTTGCTATTCAGTTGAACTAGGAATGCAATATAAATATTATATTATATACTCGTATATAGGGATTATTCGCACAACGATGTTAGAAGAAAAGATAAATATCGTGCGCATCATATAGGTACCTAATATGTCTATATGTGTGTGTATACATTATACATAGTATGTTTTATATAATATGTACATAGTATATATTATAATAATGCGTCATTCCGTGTAGATTAAGTGCTCTCCGTTGCCGTCGAGTCAGCAGTATTGCAGTCCGCTATCACGCTGCCAGGGCGAAACATCGTGGGGAACTACAAGGTCGTTACAGATATGGTGTGAGGGGGTAGATGAGTAAAGACTTTATTAAAAAACGCGGTCACGTGTGCTATAACAGTGTACGCGACGATGGTGCTTGGGGTGTTGGTGGAGGTAGTGGTATAGTGTGTGCGCATCCGCCACGAAGACAATGGCGGATAATAATTAAACGGCTTTTATACACGATAATCTATTCTTTTTTTTCACCCCTCTATTCGACCGTGATAAAATTATACAGTTAATATAATGCCGAGTATTAGATATAAATGAATTAATCGTGTGCTTAAAGTTTAAAGTGCATCAGTGTGTCTGTACAATCTGTACATAAAGTGTAAAATATACTTCAATATAATATGACATACAGGTACCTAACTAAATATAGTATATTCAATCACTAACCCGTTCCAAATTTAAGGGGGGGGGCAGTGTTACCATAATGTCATTATAGTCAATACTAAAATATTGATGATGGTTTTAAATATAATATAATATTATATATTTTTTTTTAATATTTTATACTTCTTAAATCTGTTGAATTAAATGTATTTTTAAGTTATTTTAAAGTTATTCAATTTCAAGAGTATTTAAAAAATATTGATACCAATGCTCCGAAAACTATTAAATTAATGTTTAAGTTTTATAAATTTTAATTGATAACGAAATGCAAAAATGTGTATACTCGTACTGTATCATACTATAAAATATTCCTATTGTACTGTATTTTATAAATTATGTAGTTATGACGAATAACTTAAATAAGGGTTATTAATTGCCATTTACTTATTTTCGATAAACGCGTAAGAATTGTGATTAATATAAATTAGAGCGCTGTATTGTATAGTAGCGTATAGGTAGGAACCTAACCTATGTAGTATGTATGTACATTGTACACTATATGTACTACGGTCTACGGCACACGTCACACGTGCGTATCGTGTATTACGAAAGTCGAAGAGTAATAAAAGTAATTCAATTCATAATGGTTCATTGATAGAAAAAAAATAACGATTTTCGAAAAATAGTGCGTTACGCGACATTAGCTTTTTCTCAAATCGTTGATATCGGTTAACCAGTGAAAAACCTTTATAAAATGTTCATAAACACAAAAAAATCAAACATTTTTAAGTCCCAATATATATCAGTCGTATAAACAGCCAAAAATCGAATAGACGCATTACTTAAAGCATAGCAAATTGTGTATTTTGTTGCACTTTAAAATTGATTAAGCTTTCAAATAATATATTTTAACTAGTTTTTAACTGGTATCTCAAATAATTTAGTTATTCGGATAAACTTAATTCAAGATTTATTGATGCTAAAAATATTTAAAATATGTAACTAAAATTATCGAAATACGCAGCTAAAAATGTTTTTATCTGTAAAAACCCGTAATACATTCAAAAATTTCCAAACAATCAAAATAATAAATATTTAAAAATAAATAATAGCTTGAGTATACCTAATTGATAATGATAAATTAACAATAATTATTAACAAAGTACGTTTTCCCTGCAACGTTCAAACGCAGAAAAACAATTCTTAGACGCAGCGTTTACACGCAAGACGCAACGCACACCTATTTTCTCTGCACGAGTCTAGACGCAATCATTTTTTATTTTTTGATCAAATAACGTTTACTTAAATTCTATCATAATGTTTGCAAACGTGATCTAGTAGATACACACGTAGGTTTATTTATTTATTTTTTAAATATATTTATCATGATGCGACGACAATTCATTTTGAATAATAACAATATAATATTCGAAATACTCAAAGGAGAAAAATTTGAAAATGAATTACTTTAAACTTTAAAGTATGATTCCTAAACAGAAAAATAGATAAAAAATCGCGCATATAAACTTGAAATAATTTTAAATGAATAAAAAAAACAATTGATAAGAGGCCATGTATTAGAGTTGCAATTTTTTTTGACATTTTGTGTGAATTTGACACCAGGACGTTTGAAAGCAGACTATATATAGTAGTGCGTCCGGACACACCGCGATATTTACCGACGCGCTACGTAAAACGCAAGTAGAAAAACGTTCACATAAAATATGCATGTGTCTAGTAAAGTAGTAACAATGACACGAAGCATCTGACGCTACAGGTAAAACATAACTTATAAAATTACTATTATTTGTTATTTTAGCCAAAATAAAACACAATAAAACGTCGTAGTATAAAAAACATAATATGTAAATAAATAGGTAATTTGTTGTTCTTTTAATTCGGAATCTCAGGTACAAAAATTTGAAAAATTAACTAATTTTTAATTTTTTGGACAATAAAGAGTCTATAATAATATACGTTATTTTGAGTTTTTAATTTTATCATACAACTTTTGATAAGATACTATCTTAAATCATAGTCATAGGAAATATTATAGAAACCGATAATGTAGTTAAGCAATGTATTTACAGATGGCGCAAATTGTTTTCTTAATCAAGAGATAAATAATTCTATTTTTGCATAATTAAGTATATCTGACATCTAATTATACTATTGTCTATTATAGGTTGAACGACATACTTAAACAAGACATTAAGTCATCTAAAAATAAAATAATTATACAATTCCATCCCAAACACTACGGCGACTATTTTATTATTTCATACCAAATGGATAATGGACACGGCCATAATAAATTGTCCTATTAATTCTCATATTATCTGATAGTTAACACGAAAAAAAAGAAATAAAACGGATACCGTACCAATAACTAAATTAGGCATTGCAGCTACTCTTAATACTTAATAGTTAATAGTACTTTATCAGTAACTGATATATTTTCACCAGTGGCGTCATTTGTGGAGGGGGGGTGTGGCAAGGTGGGCATTTGCCCCTGTCTAATTTTGAAAGCAGCTCAATGGGCCGGCGTCCAGTTTTTACCATTTAACCGTTATTATATTTTATTAGTGCAAAAGCAGACTATTTTTAAAATATTTTTAGAAAATATTTTACAGTCTACCTACTAAGAAATTATCGTCACAATGATACATTTTTTATTAATTGATAGTTGGAATAAATTTATATTTAGACGCATACGGGACGTGCATGTATGTTTTATGTTTTACGTGATGAAAAAGAAAGTAAAAACACAATATTGTTATACGCACAACAATAATAATAATTAATATCATAATCCCGTATAGTTTTATTTTTAAAATCTACAAATTCTAAAGATATTATGTGGTTGCAAGCGAAATGAGCGGTTTTTTTTTACCCATTCATGCCGGTCAAAACTTTTGTCCTCCTCTATTGAAAACTGAAATGACGCCACTGATTTTCACCGATAAAAACTTCCAAGTAAATATTTAGTATCCATTAAGGAAAATCAATCTTGTTTAATACGCCACTCATTAAAAGTATAAATCAAAATATTAACAGTAGGTACATAATATTGGTATAGTTCACAAATAATTATAGTGTGACTAGCAATACACTATCTTGTTCATATAGGCAACATCAATAAATTATCAATGTTCAAATTCTGCATTTGTAATATTTATATTTAATCAGAGTTAATCTAGGTATGTGTGTACCTATATCCACCATTTCACGTATAAATTTATATCTTACCTAAAATAATCTATAATAATTACAAAAAAGCATGCTGATGCAAAAAGTTCCAAACCTGATTACTAAGTAATAATACATTAATACATATAATATTATAAATAGAATAAATTTTGGGTTTTTAAATTATTAAAATTTTATTTTCTAGTAATCTTATAGGTTAACCTATTTTAAAATAATTAATCAAATAATTTTTGAACGTAGGTAATAGATAATTGAATTTACTTTAACTGTAAAAAAATAATATTTATTTAACGCATATTTTTATAAATATTTTACTAGTTTATAGTCAATAGTCATATATAGGACTTGTAAGTCTACTCGAAATGTACATTACATAATACATACTAGTTACTGTAACAAAATTGATCTATAAAATAATATGAATAATATGGTAGGTAATTACTTTCTTTTTTTTAATGTGACATTGTAATGAAATAACTTAATATTTTTTAAGCATTATTAATAATTTCATCAATAACTTAATTGGATATAAAACATGGATAAATATTAAATAAATTGTACGTTTTTTTTTTCAGTCACCATATAAATAAATATTTTGCCAGTAGCGTCATTTTAGTTTTCAACAAAGGGAGGTAAAAGTTTTGTTTAACCCATAGTGGTGGCGGATAACAAAAAATTTCTTTCGTTCAAATTGATCATAAATTAATTTCCACTTACTTTCTTTTATCTGAACACAATTCCCATTTTACATAGTTTCATAATTTTATATGTATTATTATATACAAAAATAAACTAACTATATAATTTAAAAAATAAATAATAAAAAAATATTATACGCAGCTCAGAGATATCATTAAAGATTGTTTTGTATAGGAACTAGAGGTCGACAAATAAAATTAAAATCCTAGACATGACTGCTAAAATTAAAAATTAAATACACTTACACTAGTAACACTACTAATACTATCAGAGATTTCTTAGAAATCATGGATAAATTGAAGAGAGATTGATATTTTGTTTTTAGAATTCTTATTCTGTCAGTTAATGCATAGTACCAACGTGAAAAGTATAAGTTTAAAAATAAAAATAAAATCAAAAATGATTAATATATTATTGTTGTTGTTACCATTGTCACAATCTCTTAAAAGTTTATTTTTACGTTTTACGTTCAATATATTAATATATAATAATGGCTTGGCAGTTTGCATAATATATTATGTTCCTTAGTTCCTTGCACAACAAACATACACCACTTACACCAAGTCGTACATGTCTGATTGTCGAAACATCATATGCATTCCATCATACAAACATTAAATATTAATTATTTATTCGATTTTCCCAAAATTATAGATAGTTATGTTTTTTTCAACAAACAACTAGTTTATTAGGCTGCTTATTATAATAGCTGTAAGTCCATTGCAAATGTATAAATAAATCATTAAACAATATTAAATAACCACAGATATCAACTTTGGTGAAATAATATAAAAACAGAGCCGTCTTGGCTCTCAGTTTCGTTTAAAGAGAAAAGAAGAAAAAAATAATATTATTTACAATTTTAAAATTTAAATTAACACTTCAATTAGAAAATTAATAATTTAAGATTAACTGGAATACATTATAGCATATTAAGAGTAATTTGTTAGATGCCTACATTACAATTGCATAATTGTTAAAAGAGAGTTGTATAAATAATTTGTAATGAAAAACAGAAAATAAAAGAGACAATGGAACAGCAACCACCTTTCCATTTACATTATTTATTTATAATAAATAATAATTATCAGTTGGAATGAGTCGACTGAGATATGATAAGGGACTAGAAAGGTATAATAATTTTTTCCTATCGGTACATTAAGACAGTAGATCTATTCCTACTATGTTTACCCTTCGCACAAGTAACTCTATTAGTCTGGCTATAATATATAAATATTTTCTTATGATGATACGTATTCTAGTTTTGATATATATTTATAAATCAAATAATATTTATGTACACAATAAACAAATTTGTTGCTTATTATATAATTTTGTAATAAAAACTAATATTTATTTACTTTTTATTTTATTAAAGAAAAATTTAATTACCAAATAAAATTTAAAAAATAATTATTTTTCATAATTTTATTTCAAATTTAAATTTATATAAAAAATGTTTGTTAATACAACTGATGTAAATTATGATATAATCAGTAAGATTTTTTTTATTAAAATGATATCATAACCAAATAATGTTTTAATTACTAGTGCAATAATATACCAATATTTAGGTTCAGCAATTCCAGTTATGAGTTGTTATTTATAATATTAGAGTGAGTTGATTACGTTTGATAATATCAAACGTAATGGTAAGAACATAAACTGTGTTCTCTCGCTAGATTTTTACAATGTCTTTTTTTATTATTTAAGGGAATAATGAGCATTATTACATTTTAATATTTTACACACTAATAATAAATAAAATAATAATAACAAAAATATTATAAGAAGCCAATGAGAAAACACACATAATGTTCTTAATTTTAAGTTTGATAAGTAATAGGACAATTCACTCTAATATTTAAGATAACAATAAAAACTTGAACTGCTGAGCCTAAATGCTTATATGTTATGTGTTAGTAAGACATAGAGAACACATGTGGGTCTGGTGTCCTCTTAAGAATTAATAAATAATTTATTAAGCATATCATAACATTTTGATGTAAGTTTTACATAAATATTAACTAAAGGTTATTTTTGTCATTGCAACAAATCTGACAAATAGTTTCTAGAAGATATTATATGTATTAATTTATTTCATAACAATTGTTCTATTATAATTTATAATCTAATACTATAATGTATGTATTATACTGGAACCATAATTATTAGATAAAGCTGTCTCAATTATTGGTTCAACACAAAAGTAACAAGGAAGTATGTACAATTTGTTGAACACTCGTTTCATAAACTTTATACCTAGGTAGTGAAAATGATCTACAACATTCTTCAATATTATTAAAGGAAAGCAATGGATAATATTTATAAAATTATAACATAATGATTCAAAGTACCATATATTCTGTCATTTACAGTACATACTATATTATAGTAGAGTATAAGAATCAAAAACAATAATAATTAATATTATTATTGTTTTCCATTTCCAAACTTAAATGTTAAGTATTACAAATTTACAAATAAATCATATTACATAACAATTAATAATTATGCATTATTGTTGACATAAAATGTGTACAAATATAATATAAACATATTGTATATAAACATAAAACGCTATAGTATATAAATGTACATAATGTAAATTCCAGTATTTTTATGTATGCAAAGTTAGTTATTATAAAAAGATTTAATCAGAGGAATTCAATGTATTCTATAGTAAAGTTAATTGACACAATTTAACAATACATAATAATATCATGTATTTGTGTTTCTTTTACTACTACTTTATTTTTGCAATAGTATTAATTGGAATTTTTAAATAAATAAAAAAAAACATTCAATCTGGGTAAATAATAATATATTTAATGTAAGACACATCACGTTGGACTGAGTTGAAAAAAAATTAGTTTTATTTAACAATTCCAGGGATAATATAAAATGACAAAGTTGAATATTGTTCTTGAACCTTAAACAATAGAGTTTAATTGGCTTTTATCAACAATAAAAATTGAAAAAAGCTGAAAAAATTGTGATGGACACTAATGATCACTACATGAGATTTAAAAATAATAACATAGTTGGTTGGATAGTTATCATAGAAGAGATTTTAATTCTTCTCTATTATAGATGCGTTAAAACTGAAAATAATGAGATTGACATTGTACTCAATTTTCTTTTTCTTTTTTTGTCGCATACCTATCAGTCTTTATGATAAAAATCATATGCAATTTAATTCTATTTGACTAGATGTATAAAATTAAAAACAACTAAACCTATTTTAATCTAACAAGTTTCATTTAAGCAACTACATCATGAATAGGACATTCTAAATAATAACATAATAATGCTTAAAATAGCTTTGGGGGTTTTTTTTTTATTTAGTACCCGAGCAAGTTTTGAACAATACTTTGAATGGACTATAGAATAATGAATTGTTGTACTTAAATAGATACAATATTTACTTTATAAATACACTGTTATACTATTATACAACTTAAACAACTACTAGTAGGTAATACAGAATGCAAAAGAAAAAAAAATATTTAATTGATACATCTACTATTTAAAATATATATATAAATAAACTAAATTAAGGACTCATAAATAAATATAGTCAAAAGTAAAATAAAATAATCACAATAACGGTGTCATCATCATAAAAGTTTGGTTTGCATATTCAATTATTGTACATCCAAAACACACCATAAATATTTAAACAGCCGAACAGTATAAAGTACATAATAACGTAATATTATAATCACAATAATATTACTGAGTAACTAAAAAAATACATTAGTTCTTTTAAGCAAATTGGAAGGGAAAATTATGCAGTGTACATGTATATTGTAGTGATCTAAAACTCAAATTTCCCACCCTGTTCAAGTTAACTTTACACTTGAGATAATGATAAATTGAAGAAAAAAAAATACACAATAATTATACATATACATTTACATACGTACAAATATAAAATATTGGACTCGTATAACTTTTGATAGAAACTTTAAATAAAAAATACTCTTATGATTAAAAAAAATCTTATCGATCGAGTACCTGCATAACATTATAACCTTTATATTATGCAATACATCGAACACCTTATTCGAAATGATACAATAGGGTAGTAAAAAAGTCTTAACAGTCTTCTAAGTCACTGGGAGCGTCAATTGCTGTATGCAGCGTGACAGCAACACCTCTGTTAACACTGACCGCTGGATAAAAGACACCATACAGACCATTGAAAGCCACCGGACCCTAATCAAAAACAAATAGACACAAACAGTTATTATTGTAATGAACCAGATATTACTGCATAAAAAGCAAAAAATTAAGCAAATTTTCTACATCAATTCATACTTGTGGTTCATCGTTCACGAAAAAAGATAGTTGGTGTTTGTTCAGATCTAAGAGCACGCCAACTGTGGATCCCACCTGGATGCCGCCTTCACACCTCTGCTCATGACTACGGCAGTGCATAAACCAAGACCTCTGTTTATCGATGTACATGCTCCAACCAGATTCGTCTTTGCCTAAAATAAAAATTCAATTTAAATTTCGATAATAATAGCCAACTCTGGCTATAAACTGCGGATTAGCGTTAGTGAGTGGCCAATATTCTATAGGTGGAAATCAATAGGAAGATTTTAGTAGTATTAAAACAATAGGCTTATCCTATATCCCACCACCAATATATATATAAACATGTACATTATATATATACATGCTTTGATTGTCTACCTTCTAAACTAAAAATGTGTAATTATTGCTTACATAAATATTAAACATTAATAGTTAAAATTATATTAAAAATCCTTCAAAAATGAAAACAAACCCAAAATAGATATGTAAAAATCTACAAAACAAAATGTTGTACTTAAATTCTGGGAATATATATTTAAACTGGTATGTCGTAATACATTGAATAATACAGATATACAATATTTTTATAAGTTGTCTCGTACAGTGTTGGTCAAGTAAAACAACTATCCAGTGATTGCCATGGACTCCTGAATATTTTTCAAAATTAAGGACCCAGTCAAATAAGAAAATCAAGGCTTATTCAAATCATTTAAAAGTGATGGGTGGGACAGACTTTGTGTGTGCTATCAGACCAACATTGGTCCTACACCCCAATTGTTTTAAGATATATACAAAAATACAAATGTGTTTTTTTACCTATGGTGTGTATACATAGATAATTATGTGCAGTATAAAATATTAATAATAAAATATTTAGAATGACATAGTCTAAAGTGAGCGATAATGCCAATATTAGTGTTTGCAGAGTGATAGAATTTGGTATACGTGCAAAATATTTTAGCAAAAATTGTTCTAAATTGTACGCCGTTGTTTAAACATAATTTATAATTTATAGCTACCTAACATTTCCTCTTTGGACACGTCAAGTCTAGCCACACCGAAACTTGGATCGGTATCGGCGTCGTACCGATCGATCGTAAATTCCCAGTAATGAACACCTCTGGAGAACCCGACGCTTCCCAGGGCCACGCGATGTTCGAATCCTTCGCAAGTCACTGTCATGTTGTCGGGTGTAAAGCACAGTTCGGGTGAGCTCAAGCACGGGTCGAACGTGAACCAAGCCACTGAAAAAAAATACATTCAACGGTCATAAATAATTATAATAATAAATGTAAGTTATGCAGTTTCCATTTGTACTTAAAAATACAGTAATACCGTCCATGAAAAAGTATGAGAGATTACATCGTAATTTCGTTTTTGTTAGTCAGTAAAATTTAGAAAAAGTTTTACGGTGTTTTCCAGTTTTAATAGAATATCCCCGCAAGTGACTGTACACTAATCGCGTTTTAATTGCAAATGTTCTTTGAATTCAGAACTTCTAAACTTTTGCGAAATTAAATTAAAAATCAAACGCAGATGGTACAAACTGAAAGATTGTTTTTGAAATTTTCATCCATGGATTTTAAAAAAATATTGAAAAATAATAAAATATATAATAAAACGCTGCATTAAGTACAAATCCATTCATTTATTATTTTAATTAAAATTAAAAAACTTTATTAAAATGTTTTATAAACACTTTTCAGTTATGAACACCTTTGAAATGTTTTACACAATACGATTATTGGTACGGCGTTCTTTGATTTTAACCATGTGATTAAAAACCTAGCCTAACAATTGTTGGTTATTATATTAAACATTTTAATTACGGTATCTGTAAATTAAATACATTCAATTTTGGAAATTCAATACTTCAGAAATATTTAAGATGTTTTTGAGATGTATATAGTTTTAAAATTGTATTTTTAATTTTAAATACAATCTTAATTTAGAATTGATCTTTGGTACTTATTATAAAAGTGACATTTTTAAATTAAATTTAGAAATGTATTTCATTAGTTTGACTTTATTTTTAATTAATACACTGACAAAATATTAAATATGAACAAAAACAATCATTAAAAGATTCTTGCTATAAAATTTCATTTAAAAATTTACTACTAATATATATATATATATATTATACAGCAGGGTGGTAAATTAGTTGAACGCTATACGTGCCAAAAAATATCTTTTTTTTTTCGAGCGTGCAGTGAAAAATATTATATATTATATTATTTCCAATATTGTAAGAAAAAAAATTATCATAATTGTATTGTATGATTAATGTATTGATATAAAAAAAAGGTTAGTTTAGGTGCATAATATAATAACATTATTATATTAATTATTTATTTTTTTAGTTTGTTTTTTTTTTTGTTTAATATATTTGATACAAATTTGTTGATATTTGGTTTATAAAAATATTTTAATTTTTCGTATGCCCTCAAAATCTTCTCACGTGCCACTTCGGGCACGCGTGTCATGGATTTACCATCCCTGCTATACAGTAATACACCTATAATTCAATAGACTTAGTAATAAACCGAGCACCGATCAAGATCGTTTTCTGAATGCGATGCTTCAACGTCACTTTAAAATTTAAACACAACTTATCTTCTTACTACTATGCAGGATACAGGCGTATATAAAATCGAATAGCACTTTTTTTATTTTATTAAGAATTATGTAAAAAAAATCCTGTCTAGAGACGCAATTCCTTTTAATCCAATACTAGCTATATATAATATGTATATTAATATATTCTCGGCAGTAGATCGATTGTGTTACTTATATAGGTATATATATATATATATATTACCTTCAGAAGTTTGCAATCCTATTACTTCGCTATACTCGCCTTCACCCGCGCTGTTGAACGCTTTTACTCGGGCGTTGTACGTGCAATTGAAGTGTAACCCGTCAACGGTGCAGATGGTTTCCGTGCCGCAATACACCTCCTGTAAACGCAAAAACAAATAATATAATATGGTCGAATTAATTCAACAACACAGAATATTACAAAGGGAGGCTTTCAGACGAATAATAATTTAATTTTAATTAAAAAAATATAAACATTACTCACATAGATCTAAAATATTGTTCTTACCAATATGATATTTTATTTTTGTACTGTATTATATCGTAAAATATATCAAATTTTAAAAATGTACATATATTATTAATAATATCACTGTGGTCGTCATATATTATAACGTGTTCACAGCTTTTGAAAAACTAAACGAAATATAGTTTAAATATTAATAACAAAACTAAAAATATCCAATATTTAATTGAAGTAAAACAGAGTTTAGAACTTATTTTATACAGTAGATAGTTAATGTAGGAAAGCCATCTTATAATGATAAAATTAATAATTTTAATTGTACATGATTATATAATAACTATATTTTATAAGAAAAGTCTACCATTTAATAAATTATTGAAATCTTATTATTGAAGTACTACAATTTTTAATTTACATAAAAATCACTTTTTATACTGTTTATCATCTGCGAATAACATTATTTTCATATTTATATGAATGCCAATTACCTATATATACGAGTATTAAGTATATAATATATTATGGTTAAGATTGGTTACCACTTTCAACTTTCAACGTAAAATTATTGTAATTTATTGATCATAGGTAATGATATTATTCTATGGTAAACAATATATTTATAAAATAGGTACCAATAATTTCTTTGATGATTTCTATTGGCAACTATATAGTTTATTTTTAAATCTCCATTCAAAAGTTAAATGTTGAAATAAAATACTCAAATAATTAAATAAAATATTAATTTAAAAAGAATCGTACAATTTCATACAGAAATTATACCTACTTGTTACTGGCTACTTTTGTAAAGTATTAAACTAGTTAAAACTTTTAAATATCAACTTTTACAAATTTCTTATTTATTTTAAAAAGTATACAAATAAACGAATAAAAACAAAATGACGGTGAAAATATGAAATGTATTTTACGGTTTATGAGTCACGAAAAAAGAAAACAATACCATTTTTAAATTGTTTACACAATACAATATATTATGTATTATCAATTGTACAGGTACATACATACAGGTACAGGTCATATGTACCAGGTCATTAATACTCATTCGTTATTATATTATATATGTGTGCTAGTATAAAATAGCATAACCATAATTATAAAACGTAGTTACCAAATCAATTTACTTTAACTTAAAAACCTCATTAAAAATAAAACCAATTGTTGTTTACGAAAATTCAAATATTAACATTTTTCCTAAAAAAATTACTGTTTTTCCACGGGTTTTTTATGTCAATAATAACTAATAAGGTATTTATTTATATCTTCAAAGATAATTTTAATGGAATTAAACCAATTTAATAGAACTTTGATCTTTTTCCAACGTAATGTTTTTAGAACGAAAGGTCAATTTCACAGATATTAAAACATATAAATACATATCACAAGCCTTCTAAGTATTTATTTATTTCTTATTATATATTAACACTCAGTAAAACGTAAATTAAAATTCACAAATAAAAATAATTACAAAATGTTTAATTGCGTTTCTAAATCATTGCCAGAATATAAGTAGGTATGTTACGTATTATCGACTGGAACATATACCCTCCCATAATAAATTATGGTCGTCTAAAGTTTATTTTTATAAAATAGTTATGATTATAGTTATTTCATAAAAACATTTTATTGCGATCATTAATAACAGACAGTCTCCAAACTCCAAAATATGCCAAGTATTCATGTATAAATAACTAGATGTCCATTTCGAATTTACAGATTTATTTCTCTAAGCTTTATTAAGTAAATTTACTTCCATAATATATACTAAACATATCGAATTACGTAAATATTTAATAGATATACCTATACATATATTCTCTAAATTTATTTAAACTCTTAACGATAGTAAGTCTTAATTTATTTTCAAATAGATAGGTATAGATTAGATACATAAATTTCTTTCTTTCTTTTTTTTTTAAATTAAGTTGAAACACGGAACTGTTTTAAATTAGAGAGTTCTATTGGCAACATAAAATATCACTACTATTAGTTGAAAATTCAGTGTAATTATTCGGTGTAGTAGACTACGCCTTAGTGAGTTATCCAATGAATGTACTATGCAAAATAGAAATATTGTTATAATATATACAACGAAAAACAACTCCGTAAAAACATACTACAACAAAATAATGGTTCATTTAAACCCAGCTTTTGTTTTATGCAGTTTAAATTCGTTCATTATATTTACAGATTTAAATATTTTATTGACATTTAAAAACTATTTATGGTTTCATAAAAAGTAATTTATCGAGCATATAATTTCATCAGCAGTTATAATAATTTAAATTTAGATAAAATAAAAAAATATATTGAAGTTATTTTGTTTTTTTTAGTATATATTTATTAATGGCATCGAGTTTATGTTGACTTACACATCTATAACGGGTCATAAAAACAAAATAATAGATATTTGGTCTGCCGGTCACAATAAGGTTATATGCATATATAATCAACTATTTCTTTTTTGCAATATCATACTGGTAGTGATTTCACGAAAGACAAGAATCAATATACTATTATCCCAAAGCATTACGAATTATGTATATATATATATATATATTGTATACACTGTAAGAAAAAATGACATGAAAAAAATCTATTATTTTCTCGGCGTGTATTATTATTATTTTTTTATCATAATTTTGTATAACCAAATAATACGTAATAATATTATATATGTTATTAAAATGCAATGGTATTTGGTATACGAAACAACAACAAAAAATGCGCCGACGACAAATCCTAATGGTATATATTTTGTGGGTCGAGGTGATGTTATTGGAAATTGAATGTCGTTCTGTAATTTAAAATCCATCAACAACCAATGACACTGTTTACAAAAATGACGTGTTTACTACGTCCAGTCGTCATGATAAACGTATTCTTCAGATATTCTACTATACATCTTTTAAACATAATGTACAGCCAAGATTAAATGCACGAAAAACCAACTAACATATTTCCCTGCCAGTGACTTTATTTTTATTGCAGAACACAGTTCGTAAATCGAAACTCTGTGCCGTCGTATATTATATAATACATTGTTATTATATTTTCAATGGCAATCTATCATTTTCAAAAAATATATTGTTTTACATCAAAAGAATGAAATTTTTTTTCTCCGCAAGTGTAATATACGGGGTGGAACGTTTTATAACTGGTTAGTGGTAACATTAATTTACTAAGTCAGCCTTTTATGTATTCAAAACATATGTTTTTACAAAATAAACGAAGCGATCTATCTAAATTTTAAAGTAACACTCATTGTTTTGGAAAACTCTAAGGTTTTAGACAATATTTTTTTTACAAAAATTAAAGTTGTTACAAACCATTATTTATCTAAAAAAAAAATGGTATCTTACTTTTTTTAACAACATCATTTTTTAGATTTAAAAGAAATTTTTAATATCGGCTTATTCCAAAGCAAAATATTATTTGGTTTATTTCAGATTCTAAAAATCAAATTTTGAATAAATACTTTATATCAGTTAAAAATGTGTAAGTACACATGAGCGCAGTAGTGAAGCAATATTTTGTGTGGTTTACATTTCTTACACCACCTCACTCTATTCATCATAAACTATTTGTCCAAAATTCGATTTTTATAAAATTAAGTGGTTTAAAATTTAAAAAATGATAATATAGTAAAAAAATGTTTTTTGACAAATCATGTTTTTAATGACAAAGTTATGTCAAGTAAAAAATATTTTCAAAAACGTTATTATATTTTAAAATATTTAGTGTTTTACGTTGAATAAATCATCTAATATAAGTACACTAGTAGTTTAAAATATTTATAAATTTACAACACTTCTTTTTTACAAATAAATATATAATATTTTATATTAATGGTTATTAATTTTTTTTATAACAACCTATGTTATTCTTAATTTCGTAATAAAAAGCAGAATACCATAGTGGTAGAATAATTTTATAAGTGCATTTAGTGTTTAAAATAAATACTTTTCAAGTTACAAAAAAAAAAAAAATTTGCTTGTAGAAAATTAAACTAGAGCCCTGTGAATGGATCACACTATGTATAAAATTGTAATAATCTCGCCTGACAGCAATAATAATAAAGAGGACGACGACCGATCATTAATCTTAATTTGCGAAGCTCAAGTATTGGTTGGCCGACGCCGCGGGGGTAATCAATTTTCTAATGATTCCGTACATCATACAGGTATACAGGTTGTACATGTACCTATGTACATATAGTTTTACGCAAAAATCGATATGCCTAGAGGATAGAATTATTATTATTGTTGTACAAACCCTAAAGTCTCCGCCGTTGCCGTCGTCCAGTTCTAACACATAACCTTCGACGTAAGAAGAAGCTGGTGGTTGCCACGCGATCGTAACGCTATTGTTCTCTGCGCTGCACTCTTCAGCGATGATCAGCGCTGCGCTCGGAGCTATACAAAAAAAAACATAATATATTGTTCAGACGACGCACGTATATCGACGATAAGTATATATATATAATATAATATACCTAATATTATATTATTTATGGCAAGACATCCAAAAACACCACACTACAGGTAACTACAGAACAGCTGTGTACATATAATATATATATATTATATACTTATATATATATATATTATAAGAACAAAAAATCGTCGCATGCATTTATACATCTTGCTAAGATCATGATTTTTGGTTAAATCGTACAACGGTATACGATAGATATACATTAACTATTATATACACCATATTTAATTCAACATGGATATTATATACCGGCTGATTCATTTATTATTTCAAAAAATATTTCTTTATCATGATTTGGAGCCGTTACAGACAATAATATTGGAAAAAAATTATAATTTTTATCATATTTTACCGTGTTTTATTATTATTATTTTTTAAGTTTTGTACCATTTTTAATTCCTTATGTCATATAGTAGAATATTATTTTCGATAAATAAACATCAAATTTTGAATGAAAAGTTTATAAGATACCTAAATATTTAAAGTATAAATGGGCGAAGCAATTAGTGGTACAGTGGCAAAATATAGGTCCACTATTCTGCTCATTTAATTTTTAACTGCCTATTTATAATTAATAAATAATTAACTTGTCTGAAATTTGATTTTTTTTTATCAAAATGCGCTGAATAATATTCTAATTAGGAATTTAAAATTAAGTGCAGGTCATTATTTAAAAGTGTAGGTACAAAGCTTAAAAAATAGTAAAAATATATTTTTTCCAAAAATGTCCTTTTATTATGACTAAGCGGATTCGATACAAAAACAGTAGGTACCAAATCCATTTAAAATTATGTAAAAGAAATATTTTCAAAACCATTAGCGTTTTCTAAAATCATAAATGTTAAATGGATTATCCCATATATATAAATATATATTATGTATTATGATTATACCTGTTGCCTTCATGTCTTCTCCGTCCCCGATAGCTTTACAAGATTAGTGCAAGCAGCAAAAAAACAATGGTTAGTTTGTATAGTATATATTATAATATAGGTGTATAAAATACTGCACATACACAATATATTAACAATCTCATAAAGCTAATGTCTTATACATTTTTAAAATAAAGTATTTTAATTGGTAAATGGTAACTAAACTTTTAAGTTATAAGTATATTAATTATAGTGATTTAATCAACTTTAACTTAAAAATTAAAAAATAACTGCATTTTTAATTGAATTACCAAGTATTTTTAAAGTACTGTGTTTGAAATAAATCATAAATACTTTTTAAACGACTATATTCATTTTCTGAATTATCATTATTTTACAAGATTGCATGTGATATATGTGTTTAATAATAAGTACAAGTGTTATTGTATAATCGGTTTACTATGTTGTATACTGTATATATATGACGCATCATGTCACGGGTGTTCTATAAAAATCGACTTAGTTCAATATCTTTATTTTTTGGAATTTGAGTTTTATTTTACTGTAAAATATTATGTTAAATACAGCACAGTTTTTCAGTAAATTTACATTAATTTAAAAATAAATAAAAAAACCCAAAACTATTCACGAGAGTCAGCATGGGTTAATTTATAGAAATTTTTAATCGATAACTATTTTATACATTTAAGTTTAAAAATAGTTTGTCATCTATAGTGCACACCAATAAATGAAGATATGTCATTTATATACATCATAAATTAAATTAGGTTTATTAATTATTATGATTCAAAAACTACATAGGTAGTTAGGCACAAGATAAGTGACAAATTTAACTATTTTCATAAACTTAAACGTGTTTTTTTTTTTGCTTATTCGTTTTTTTTAGCTAACAATTATTGATAAAATAAAACCACAGGCAATAGATAAAAATTCACACGTATAGTAAAATTTAAAAAAAAATGACTAGGTTACTTTAAATAAAATGTACACGATAAATGACGCATACATATGATATTGTTACTGTAAATGTGTGAATGTGCAATTAACAGTTAACATCATTATTTTAAGTTATCGCATGTGAGTATATATTATACGTACTTTTCATTTGTATAAAGTTCATGTGCTCAATAGCTTTCAATACAGTGTTATCATCCAGGGTCAAATCCAGCTGGTGATACGAACGAGGAGACGGCAACACGTCCTTGTGCCAGGTCATGTCCGTGTTCGAAACTCTAGCTATCAACATGGACCCGACCTGCAGACGAAGAGGAGAACAACAAAAACACGACACGATAAATTTTCATATATTATACATAATATTTATATAATATATACCTATAATGTTATAATATGCTGCCGGTATTAATGCATACGGGTTATCGCTAAAAACGGCAGCTGACACGTGAGTATAGGTTATATTATACAGAGTGTGTGCAACGTGTGGGCTTGTACGACCCCCATAATATATTGTTTCATGGAGAAAATTAAACGAGTAATACGATCCACCATGATAGAATTTGAGGGACTCAGAAGTACTCTTCTGAGGCATTACTATGCCCCTTTGAAAGCTAAAATTAGGCCCTCCGAAAATTCTATACGTCTGCAGCGCGTATTACATAGTTGTAATAATTTTATATGGAGGGAGAACATCGTGTTCTGGAAACTGATTGATCTGTTTATAATTTAAAAATGTATAGCCCAACAGTGCGAGAAAAAATTGAAAACGCGCGATTGCTTACTTGTAAAAATGAAACGGGATCATTTTCTTTGAGGGCCTCAATACAAAATTGCAACAAGGACGTGGTTTTTTGTAGCTTGCATGTACAGCTGATCACGTGATCCTTCAACGACCGTTGTTTGATCTCCTTGTCTTGTCGCACCGCGTCAATCAGCCACTGTCTACGCCTCTCGATGGATCGGATCAGCGCGTCACACCTGGCATCCACTTGCCGCTCTAGTTCTTCGCACTCACCCTGCAAGTACGAACACAAAACCGACAACAGTGGTTAAAGGATTTTTTTTCTCTTTTCTTGAATACCGACAACATTCCTACTCTATTTCTAAGATTCTACTATATTATAAATTATAATAACCTTACTAAAAAGGTATACCGCGGTTAACAACTCGCGAACTCTCAGACAAATTGTATCCTGCAGCCAACTTATATTATATATTTATGCGTGGGAGTGTTGTTATACGTGCCCAGCAACACCAAATCACGTACTCCATCGAATATATATATATATATTAATCTGTGTGTGTGTGTGTGTGTGTGTGTGTGTGTGTGTGTGTGTGTGTGTGTGTGTGTGTGTGTGTGTGTGTGTGTGTGTGTGTGTGTGTGTGTGTGTGTGTGTACGCTATATATATAACGGAACGTGGGCGACGTGCACGTTCATCTAGTTTGAACTTTATTCATTTTTTGTATTTTACGACCGCTACCACCACAACGAAATTTTTATATTATAGTATGAGAAGTTAAACATCGATTTTTTTATCCCCCGACAAATATACCTCAATTGAACCCGTTGAATAACGCGAGACGTACAGAATAGAAGAAAGAACTTTTTTATACTCGCAACTATACACTGCAGAAATATATTATACTTGGTTGGTTTGTCAGTGTGCAAGCTACTGCAGTACATGCACATTCACTACATTTATTATATACACTATATTGCACGCGCTCAGATCGTATTATAAAACAATTAACTGCGTGACATCAACAACGAGCGCAATTATTTATTGTCTTCGATTCCACGAACTTATATTTGTATTCCAATTAACTTTCATTAAAATATAATACATCGAAGAAAACACAAACAAAAATCGAAGTCACTCAACTATCAGAACACATCATGCGTTATTAAAATAAGCACTCCCATCGTTTTCGATCAAAGTTAATAACTGCGATATATTGAAATACATTGCTATACAACTATAATTTATATAATTTTCTATAACGGCGTAATATACCGTCATAAAATTATCTATTATCTATTAATAATAAAATAACCGATGACTTACATTCAGTTTTTCAGACATTTGCTTTAACCTCTGAATAAACTCAGTAGTGGTCCGCGCTTTCTCGGACAATTGTTGGAGATTCTGAGATAGTTCCGTCTGAAAAAAACAGAAAATTACAAATTGAATTGCTGTCTAAACAAAATTAATTGTACACAGTACACACTCAGTAACACTCATTCCGAGCGGTATCTCAAACCATACGAAGACTTCGTAGCGTTGTGTAATTTACAAATTATGCAGTATACATATAGCTATTAGCTACACCCAACCCTTCCATTATATATAATTTATAAGCCTTTGTTTTTATTAAAATACGTTCCATTAAACTATGCGTAGAACTCCATCAAATATACTTCCCAAGTTCACACACATATATAATATACGTGCAGTATAGAACGTACGCCCAGGAGAGGTCTATTATATATATAATAAACATACTGCAGCAAACACCCCGGCGGGCAAGACCCCACATAGAGCAATGGTATAGGTACCACACTACACGTTTTGAACGACCCCAAGGCATTTGACAACCATATATATAAACTTACTCAGGAAGTTTGATGTCTCATTCACAATAACCCAATTATCCTCGCTACATACGCAGCACTGCGTGTATACATTATCGATCTGCAAATGTAGGTATATTTACATTGAGTACCTAATAATTATCATCACCAGGTTAAACACACGGGCGCGCGCGTACGTGGCAGTGACTAATGAAATTTAATTCATAATTTGCGAATGTTTTGTTTTTTTTACGCTAGAAGGGAATATTGTATATACAGCTTGGTTCCCACAGCTCGTATATTTAAAAAATATTCGATATTCGTCATCTCCCCGCGTATTGTTGGTAGTTACACGACTCAAAGAAAAATTATACATATATATATATTCGCCAAATACGCGAATAGTGAGATAGAATGGTCTACTTGACAATTCGTGTAATATGACAATTATTTGAGTATATTTGCACATATTCATTAAATACACTAGTTGGTGGGAATCCGGCTTGCTATTTAGCAAGGCCCTCGCATTAGAAGTCCAAGACACGGTTTTATCGAATGAAAAATACATATTCATAACGTATTTACATTTAAAAATAAAATATATATATATATATATATATATATATATATATATATATATATACTCGTCCGTTAAAAAACTTTCAATAAAAATATCGATTTTTAACGTGTTATATAGGTATGCCGCGTACTATCGCAGTGTAAATATAATATGCGGGGCGCGGTGCGACATTTGCATAATACGCTACAGGATATATTATCCAGAACGGCGTGTAAACTCAAGTCAACGATGTACAGCAGTGTTGTTTTTTTTAACAAAAATATGACACTCAAACACGGTCATTACGAGAGAGGCGTGAACGACATTTCCTCTACTGCATGCGACACACACACACACACACACAATACGCACGACATGTAAATCTATGCAATTAATATATTATACAAGAATATATAATAATATTATAAACACGCTTAATTTTTGAACAAAAAGAAAAAAATAAAGACGACTTTTAACTTTTTAATATATTATAAGGTAAGCGTAAACAATTATACACACAGTCGATTACGACACACACGCGGTACACCAAAATCTGTTAACTATATATTTTTTATCGGAGTATATCAGTAGTATACCGATAGAATATATATTATAATACAATTACTATTTCCACGACTCGTCACATCTAAAAGTATCAAAGTTTTTAAAAACTATATATATATTTACAAAAAAATGTAGTCATTACAAATCAATACCCATTTCGATAAAAAAAAATGTATTATACTATATTATGTATCTTTTTATTTTTGGATATTTCATGGTTTTATTGACTCATTCCGTTAATGGACATGAATATGAGTACGAGTATTATACTTGCGTATATACAATGCGTAACAAAATTTACGAAGAAAATAATAACGGGTAGTAGTGATGACGTGAACACGATAATTCTCGTTATTCGTTAACGTATTACATCATAATCAAATAATAATTGTTTGAAATCTACTATACGAGCATATTATACATTTTAACCGAATGGTCGATTTTAAAACAAACGTTCGAGAGCCATGACTCGATGTATTCAGAAACGATGCAGAGGAACGTGAGTGTACACAAACGTATGTGTATATTAAAAGAGGCACGCCGAAGATTCATATACATTTACAACTGGCTATAGTATATACAATAATAATATATCATAGATATAAAAGTACACACACATTATACACGGTCACTATCATATGTATTGTACATACATATAAAGTGTGCATCCGACGTCCGTGTTTGCGTTTTAATGCGCAATTTCTAGCAAATATTTTCTGACCCAACTATAGGTACACACAAATAATACACGCACATATAATCCAACTATATACAGGGCGATCCACTCCCTTTTTCAATATCGCAATAACTCAAAATCTGATTATTAGAACTTTTATACATAGCTGACTATACTTACTAAATTCTTGAAATTTATTTTTATATGTTATCTACTTAAGGAATGTCTAGTAGATACACAAACTTCTGTTTTTCAAATGAAAACCCTCCCCCTTTTATACTTGTACAATTAAGCAGATAATTGTAGATGTATACAAATTAAAATTAGAACAAGTAGTTTTTGAGTCATTGTTTTAACTTGGTGTTCTAAGGGCATGTTCCATGATAATGAATTTGTAACATATGGGCTTAATCTATAAACATTTATAATTTGTAAAATTGGTCGAAGTATAATAAAATAATGATTGATCTAATATTATATCCTACACCTATTTTATATTATTGTAAAACCGTTTTTAAGAACTTTTTTATCTAGTTCGAAAATTGTAATAACTAAAAAATAAGTAAAAGTACTTGTTTTTTAAAACTTTTAAAAATAATTACAAGTACCTATTTATAAATGCTATGTATTTATATTTGTACTCGAGTACTTACTTTTTACCGAGTACTTATTCAAATATGTATTTTAAATACCTTTCAAAATAAGCATCTTTATTTGTACTCTTTTACAAAACTGAAGAATACGTAAAATCATTAATGCTAATGTCTCTAAAAAAAATACATAGTCATTGACATTCAAAAACTAATTGGCAATACTTTAAATTTATTTTAAAAAAGTCCTCATTTAAGGTATATACGGAGATATAAGGCCACTTAAAATAAATGCTCTAGAGGCCTTTGGTGCGCCGGGACGACACCATGTGTTTAAATAAATATCATCCGATACATCACAATACACAATAACACGAAATATAAATATGTTATAAAAATAACAATGTGGACGATGGTTATCGTGACCGAAAACACGAGTATGCCGAGGATATAGGATTATTCGTTTGGGTACATATTATATATAGCTGAAAAAGACATGACGGCCACGCGCACAGCCCTCCCTCCACGGATCGAAAAAGTCTGTCCGTTAAAAGCCCCCCAAAAACCGGGTGAAATTACCTTTTTCCCCCTATTCTTACCGTCCTCCACGCCCACACGTATACACACCTACAATATATTATTATATACAGGGTGTTCCACCGCGATTGTACCGTATACCCGTTGCGTAGAGCCAGATATAAAAATAATAATATACGAGACCCAGCGGAGCAAATCCTAAAACCGTGAACCCCTAGATAATATTATATATATTCACAAGACAAACTCATTAAATATGAAACCACCACATCCAAAATGCATTTAAAATAATATACAGTTCGTGATTAATTCATAAAACTACAACACGATACATGCATTGTACAATGTACACAGATTATTATATTTTTATTATTATTAATATTATTATTTTACTCAAATATACATTACAAATTATGAAAAATTATAATTTACAACGTATTAGAATTAATTTACTTCTTTAAGGAATGCTTGTAATGCGGTAAATGAGTTATTATCCAAGCTATTATACACAATTTTATGATTTTCTATAATATTATGATATTCAAAACTTAAAATTAAAGTTCGCTAAACAACCAGTTAACAATAGAATTCTTATTAATTAAATAAATAGATTTTTCATTTACATTATTGAGAATACTTTGTTTAAAATACAAAGGTATTGCATTAAAATTGTATGGATCTAAATAATCCAAAAAATGTTTACCAATATTTTTTTTGTATACTCAATTATACACACACACACACACACACACACACACACACACGCGCGCGCGCGCACTATTAAAATTGGAACTCGTTTAAAATTCATAGTTAGCAAAAATTTTAAAAATGACTAAACTTGGGTAAATTAATTAAAATTGAAAATGTATTTAAAAATAAATAATAACAATAATAAAAAAATTATTTAACATGATATTTAGTTAGTGACATTTTGTGGGTTCATCAAATATTATCCTATCAAACTTCAAGGACCATAATCTTATACATTATTATAAGATCTGAAAATTTTAAGCTGAAATTCATATAAGAGGAGATTTTAATTTCAAACAGTATAAGGCAAGAAAAAATATAAAAATCATAATCGAAATGTCCTGTATTTATAGTGAAAATAAAAAACAATATAATTTTGGATAAAGGATCTCTGAAATTCTTCAGATTTGGCGACTCGGATCCAATAATTCTTAGGATCCTGCGTAAATATAAGTTTGCAGTCTACCATAAATATTTTTAAAACACAATTTTAAAAATTATTGTTATTATTATAGAAATCCTGTGAAATTATTAAAATTCGATGTATTATTAGATAATTAGTTTAATAAATATTTATTAAATATTTAAGGTTTACAACAAATATTTAAATAACAAATGTTAAAGTACGAATATTATGTTCGTTTTAATGTCTTATCACGAGATGCACGTGGATTTGTACGAATAAGAAAAACACGTCGAGACATCCTGTATAATACCATATTATACCTATATATACGTTAAAGAACAACCGTTGACTTTACAAGCGAATCGCAGTCGTTATTATTTATTGTACGTCAGAGGGGTGATCGAGACACACGCGTTTTATCTCGCACACTACCCTATAATGGCAGAACAGTAAGGATTTTCAGCTTTCCGTCTTCCCCTACTGAATCGACCCTGTATATATATATGATGTATACATCGCCGAATTTCGTATCGTACATCATAATGTCGTATGCCGTGATAATCGGACCATTATTCTATTCCTACGATCAATTTAAAAATTTTAAATTTACAAAATTTACCAAATTTTCAATTTTCTCTTGTTGAACACTCTGCAGTACAGCGTATATACAGTGTACACACTATGAACTTCATATAGGTTTTCGTTGTGCTATTAACCTTCGGTGTTATGTATTATATTATACTGGTTTAGTGGATTTAGTATAATATTCAATTAACTTCTTTTAAAATATTCATTTGGATTCGAAATCGATCGTTATCGAACGCGAGAGGAAAACATTAAAATAAATATACCGAGCAATGCTATTTTATATATATACAACATATTCATCGTTGTATAACTGCGCGCAGCATATTATGACAAACGAGAAAAACATTATATCGTACGTCATCATGATTACAATATATATTATTATGATATATAAAATCATACGTCATATATTAATGTATAAATAAGACGATTCATCGAGCATGGTATTCACCTGTTCACACCCATTTGCTTTAGTAATATAGTTAAAAAAAAATTTGATTTTTGGAATGTTTAAATATACTTAAGACTGCATTTTAAAGATCTAGAAATTTTTTGTATTACTTAAGAAGTGCTCTGTGTAAATAAAAACTTCTATTTTTCATATTATGAAGAACTCTCATTTGCTATTGTTGATTATTCATAGCTGATAACATTTCTGACAATGTCCACATATCAAAATTAAAATTTGAACTGGAAGTTTTTTTTATTATTTAACTTATTAATAAATAACTGTACTAGTAAAATCCATGTAAATAGATTTGGAAGACATAAAGACTATGTTGACTAGTGAAAAATCTAATATCTTTATCAACATTTACAATTAGCAAAACAAGTCAACGTGTAATAATAAACATCTACATCCAATTTAATCTCAATAATTTGAAAATATAGTTTTTAAGTATATTTAAAAATTGGAAAAATCGAAATTTCATTTAATTGATAATTAAAATAAAAACGGGGATGAACATACTTGGTGAATCGCCTTATTGTGTATGTCATGCACACACTACAGCAGTCATTGCGCGACGACCACATCAAAACGAAAAAACCTTCTTGGTCCTATATTATAATCGTATAATATACTATTCATGCAAATAAAGGTTTACTGTGAACAATGGTTGTCGACGGCGGCGTGTGGCTTTGAACCCGACGACGATAAATGGGAAATCTTAAGGGAAAAAACCCACTCGTTCGTCAACGTGACACGAATACGGAACGAGTGCTCCAACAACGAAAAAAATAATATATAGAATAAGAAAGTCGGTTCCATTTTTTATTTTTTATTCTGTGCTTACTGCCGCAAAAACGACAACGGATGTGTACGCGTTATACAGGGGTATATGGATCACGGTTTTTATCAGCACGTGTGAATATAGCTAACGCAACAAAAGCGGAACAACGCAGCGGACCTCCCTGTACATTATAATATGTATTTATACAGAACATCACGATCTTTGTCAAAAGCGCGCGTTCGTCAACATATAGTAAGCAGGGGTGGTGTTAGTGGCGTATTTATATACAATTTTGGGGAGGGCGAGGAACAAATGAAAAAACTCCCTTTTCTCTGTACCATTTAAGATTGGCCTAAAATTGTATATTCTCACTATAAATCTAAGGCTGTCTCATCTAAAATCAAACAAACGCCACAATGTAGACAAATATATTTGTATAATACCTATATTGTACACCAAGGGCGAGAAGTGAGCTATTTGAATCGCAAACGACGCACAGTGCGGCAGGTGCTGGCGAGGGTTGAATTTTGCCCAGGACGGAAATTACTTTCCAGCACGAGCCATGCATAGTATTTTTTTTTTTTTGTAACACCTCCACCACTAGCTCTATCGATATTACAGTAATCCATAATGGCATAATGAACCACTCGTACCACTCTCGGTATCTAGATTCACCAAAACGATTCATATAAGACAGCATGGATGCAAATTACCTAACAAACAGTATATTTTAATATATTGGACATGACGATCGAATCGCGATGGGTGGAAAAAAACATTTACTTTCTTATGGGCAAATAAAGTTGTTTTATTATGGTTCAGCCAGTATTAAAATTATTATACCCAACTACTTATTAGTTCTATAAAAACATACAAATACAAATACATATTTTTAAACCAAATTTTTAAAAAAATAAATAAAAAAAAGCTTTAGGGGGCTGATTTATCGCTTCGGTCAGTCTCTCGTAAATAAACGTTACTGTTTATAGGGGATGAAAATTCACGCCACTGGGACTAGTGAGCGAGTGCAGCAACCCGCTACCAGCATACCTTGCGTTAAATTTAGAACGAGTAGCGCGACACAGATTTCCATGTAATACTACAATAATATATTATACCGAACAGATTTGGCGAGTCGTAAATAGATTTTTCTCATCGCGAGTCCCCGTGGTATAAGCACTTCGGTTCTGGACAGTTTGACATCCATCCAGATAGCAGCCGAGCGACATCGCATAGTAAGTATAGCGCTAGCCTACATATTTTTGTAGTAAAAATACTCGCAGACTTCCCCCGTATTATTATTATTTGGTCGTCCAACGCGTAAAACAGCTCTATATCGACATTTTCGTGTGTGCATTAACATAATATACATAATACTATAATCGTATAAGTGTACATATGTGCGTGTGTGTGTGTGTGTGTGTGTGTGTGTGTGTGTGTGTGTGTGTGTGTGTGTGTGTGTCGTGCGAGTGTATTACTATTATTATTATTATTACAAGCTTAACGATCGCATTCCGGAAAGCTTAGTATAATAAAAACGCTCAAAATCTATAAATTCGAAATTAAAAATATTTTACGCTTCACTTGATCGTTAATATTACTATTATTATTACTACTAATACTAGGTAGTAATATACACATATATATTATATAGTATGTATATAAATATGTGTATACCATATAGGCACATATTATTATATATTATTTTTATTATTTTGTATATTAATATATTCAAGCATGCGTGCTCCCATTTTTTTCTTTAATAATAAATTTATTCAAATTCTAATTGTTGTAATTATTAATATACATAAAAAAAAATTTTAATTTTACTTATACTATTTTAGTAAATTATAAATATTGATAGATTAGCTATATTACTTACTAAAATGTTACTAAAATTACTAAAATCACCATAGCTTCCAATCTTCCGAACCGATTATCAAGGACCTATTATCCTTAGTTTATCTGAAATTCAATAACTTAAAAACTACCAATTCAAAGTTTAATTTTGATAATATGTTAAAAAAAAAATTTCTAAATTATTTACAGTATAAAATATAATTTTGAAAATATGGTCTTTAATCAAGTATATTTAAAATTCCAAAGCACATTTTGATAACTGCATAATTGAAAAGAAAAGTGAGCATGTTTTGTGAATCATTCAGTATATAATCTACATTATACGTATTATGCGCGTATAGTTACAACAACACCGTAAAAAAGTTTTATCATCTTATACAAATTTATATATGTGTATACTATATATTTTGCATTATGGTTTTATTATTTTCAATCGAAATTACTTGTATTGATATATAGACGAAAAAAAGAATTCGGATCGTGGATACGAAGTATATAATACTATATGGTTACAATATTAGATAAATTGTAATTAAAAAATA
This sequence comes from Rhopalosiphum nymphaeae, assembly GCA_036289425.1. NCBI lineage: Eukaryota > Metazoa > Arthropoda > Insecta > Hemiptera > Aphididae > Rhopalosiphum > Rhopalosiphum nymphaeae. The sequence continues at coordinate 46,738,000 of JAZAQC010000006.1, read as the reverse complement.
ATAACTTTTTCTCGTTTCTCTTTAGAACAGTTGATTGTTATTTTAATTATTTTTTTTTTTTTTTTGTTATTTACATTTTATTAGTTTATTACATTATTGTGCATATACCAAAGTAGTATATTATGATAAATACGTTCAGTCGGACCTCTCGAGTTTGACATAGAAAACAATAAGATTTATTTACAATGGACGGGAACACTGCTTGCATATTTATTACTCATACTAATTTTTCTTAAAAAAACACAAAATCTACAAAGGCGCGCATACAATGTTTCCCAGACGTTTTGGAACAGAACCAAAATTGTAAACGAGGTCACAACCGTCACATGTCGTATATACACTGTCGAAACTTGACATGGAAACGGATCAATTCATTAGGTATATGCGTAAATAATGAATACAACTGTTTGAAAATTCAAACACGAACTTTACGATAAAACTTTGTCCTCGCTTAGGTAGTAAACTGTATTATTTAAATATTTACAATAACACACAATCATATTACCGTTCGCAACTAACACACGACATATTATTTACACTGTGCACGCGAATCCCTTAGTTTTCGATTTTTTACAACATAAAAACACAATGCCCGCACAGATAGTAATCGCTTGAACTTATTAGAATGTACACACAATCAATGCATACAAATATACAACAGAAACTATTGTGATGTGAATTATTAAATAATAGTAATACATACTGCGTACTAAACCGAAGTAGGAATCAAACACATTCAGAACGTATACACACAGCGGTAGCGAATGATCGATTAATCTCAATAACAGCAATAAATAATAATGTTAATATAATGCAACATCATAACGACTTCTTCGACGTCTCTACGGGGAGATCGTAAAAACGTTTAATAATAGCCTATTCATCCTGCTTCAGAAGGTGTCAAAAATAAAATAAACCAAGGTCATCTATATTTTAATGATGAACGCCCCTCTAATAAGAACTGCGCACAACGCTATTGGAAACCATATTATTTTGGAGCAGTAAAAATGTTTTTAATATTGGGAGAGGATGATTTCTGGTAGAAAATTGCATATGGTTGGTACTTTGGGGGTCAAAAGTAAAAAAATTCTATTTTTTCACAAATCGGCAAACAAAAATAAAAATTAAGGAAAAACTGTAAGTTATATAAAAAACATAAAATATACTTAGTTATATAAGTTGACACTCTAACCGACTGTCTCCGATAAGAATTGTTTTTCATATACAATGATATATCATTGAATTCAAATTTAGCACACCAATAAACCCATTCGACAAATAATGTATAACAGAGCGGTACCCACTTACCTATATTTTTTTTTTAAATCGCTTTTTTCCTGTAAATTATTTATCAGATGACTATTTTTAAAACATTAATATATTATTAAATCGAAATTCAAACATTTTAGTAATCAATATTAATTCATTGGCACTTTATATATATTTTTTTAATTTTCCTATGATAATAAAAACTAAGTTACATAATTTATTATTGTTATAAAACCGTTTAATAAATGCATATGCTTAACAATTTTAAAGTAAATTGCGTTCATCCTTATTTATAAATAAAATAATTTTTATCTCCATAAAACACTCCTTATAAACGGTACGAAAATTTAAAAATATGAAAATATGTCCTTAAAGTATCCTACTAAAAAATTCAATAATCAGGATTTGTAAAAATTAATTATTAATAAAGGAAAAAATGGGGTTGAATATGCTTGACGAATCGTCATGTATAAATATATTATACTAACCTAACCGTGAGTTCTATTCTATACATATACATATATATATATATATATATATATATATGATATAAGTATACACACATATTTCAGATAAGAAATCGACAAGAAGCCTATCCGTCATTATTTAATTTACAAACCGAGCACGCAGTGGTACGCTTACAGATTATCTCATCAATGTAATAACAACACAATACATTATTACTTACAACTTACAAGTATGTACATTGTACTTACATACAATATACATATATATACATACATATATACATACACATAATACACATATAAAATGCGTGTCCCAGTGGCGGTAAAAGCATTTATTATAACATTTAAAACTGCATTGTCGTATAAAGAGGTCCTCCTTAGCATTACGCATAAGTATGATTAAACTTTGAAAGTTTTCAAGACACGATACATACAATTTCCGCAAATGACTTATACTTTTGGACTATGGCTTTAAATCAAAAAATGTGATTTATTTAGTACCTACCAATTTACACATCACTCCTTGCTGACTATGTTATAATAGTAAAGCGTGAAGCGATCGACCTAATAGAGGACATCCTTCATCCACCATTGAAATCTATGCATAACGGTTATTATTGTTCTAAAAAAATTGTATTTACAACACAATAATGTAGTTATTATCATTTATTTTATCGTTACATCGACCACGGACTATAAGATAAGTTCTATTATTTTAGTCCGCGATTAAAACTTACAAGTGGATACCCTGCAGAGAGTCGCGGTGAAATAGCCAACTGTTTTTAACATATTAACCCCCCCCCCCTCTTACCCAAAGCCCAATACAAACACCATGACAGCATGATTTTCGTTTTTAGAACTGCCGCGTGAACATGTCCGACAGCCGCGACGTCTCGGACACGAGGATTATTATTATTATTATTATTATTATTATATTCTATTATTCACAAACGATATATATATAATACGTACGGACACGCGTCGTCGTCATTAGTCATTACTCATTATAGTATCGCCACGCAACACTGCACCGTCGGGAACGACGACGAATTGTATATTATTATATTTTATTATACTACGTTGAGTACAAGAAGACGGATTGAATAGGCAGCAGCTGTAGCAATACAAAAAAAAGCTATACATATCCAAAAGAAGAGTGACGAACTTGCAGCGTCGTTCGTGTACAAGAGAGTCAACCGCGGGATATAAAAGGATTACGGTGCGAGGATGGGGAGGAAGGAGAAAAAACGTACCTATTATATACGAATGAAATCTATTTAGTATTTATATACATCACTTCCACGGTACCACTACCCGATAGTCGACTGAGAGAGACTTTAAAATACAAAACGTGCGCTTAAAATTCACCCCCTTTCGGTATACGATTATATAACACGCGTATGGGGGACGGGCGACAATTACCGACGCACAACGCGATAAGAACTATACAGCGCACGCAACGCCTTGTACGCGTATTATATATTTTAATAGTGTAATGTGTATATACGTAAACGGACTTATGGGACTTACGGGTACACGACCTTGCACGCGCTCACAACTATATACATTTTCACGCTATACGGAGTGGTTGTAAAGTGATCACTGATCTCTGTAGTGTCCCGCCAGAGCACGATGTGTAGATTTTCGATACCACTCTGTGGACAGACCCCGATAGTCAGTCTATTTTGATTTTCATTAATTAAATTTTCGAACAAGATCAAAATATATATGTATATATTGCAATACTGGAGACTTGAACAACGAAAACATTGAGCACCAAAAATATAAAGTCATATTTAAATCAAAACATTTTTTAGTACTTCTAATAGTTTATAACTTTTGAAAACTGCAGTTGGCATGGTAGATATCAGATGGACTTCTGAGCGTGATAATTGCAAAAATGATGTTGTAATTCGATATAAATTACTGTTGTTCGCAAACAAATAATTAAAAATGTTAACATAAGTATACGCTGAATGTCGTGATGTTGTAACAAGGATAACGAAATCGGTGCCCAAACATGTTATTACTTTTCGAATAAAAATTGGTTGTGATGCTCAAACGACTTATGCTTCAGCAGCGTGAAAGGCGCATTAGGGGAGCGCCACCCAGCATGGCGGATGAATAAATTCCATTATATATATACATAGTTTTCGTCTTGACGCGCGCGAATGTAACTCGACAACAACACACTTATCCGGAGAGTAAAATATATATTATATAGCCAAGAAAGCTTGTGTATATGATATAATACCCTCGACCCTTTGTATATACGTAAATATATGGGTACACTACAAAAACGAGAGGCGAAAAATGGAATTCGCTGTTTTAGAATTGCGTTACACGCGATAAAACTAACCTAGTTGTTTTCCTTCTACGCTCGTCTACGAAAACATGTTAAAAAGTAAACGAGAGTGCGTGTCCAATTACAAGTTTCTTGAGTCGTTGCATTGGATGAGCGCGTATAAAACCTACGCTTGGTACCACTTATTATTATACGGAAACTAAACGAAAAAAAATCAATTTAGATGTTGGCAACCCCCGCCGAAAAACCAAAAGCATTATATTATTTTGTTTCCTATTATTATTATTATTATTATTATTATTATTATTATTATTATTATTATTATTATTATTATTATTATTATTATTATTGTTATTGTTATTATTTTTTTTCTTATTATATATTATTTTCTCGATTTCAGTTTTTGACCGTTTATATATTATACCTACATATGGGTAGGCGTGCGCCATGAATATTATAATAACAATAACCCTCTGACGCTACGCAGTTGACTATAAACGCAGTAATATAAATCAAAAAACGGTAAGGCCACTGCTTCTACCTATAGGTACCAATATATAAATACAATAATCGGCGTTATCGTTAAATTAGGTGGGTATAATAGGTGAACGATGATGATAACGGGTATACATATTACAGTACTAAAATATTTAAATCATTTTCCCAAGTCCCGACGATTTCTGGTGCTTATATTATCTTATATACACCACGTACATTGACACGCATAAACGTTCAGACTTTCGGTTAATAGATTCTACAACCCTGTTTGAAAAAATGTAGGAAAAACATGAATAGCACCTACGAGAACGTATTTAATTTACTGCGAGTAACCGGAAGTCAGTGCCCCGTAATGAACATTCGTGATTTACATATAGTTCCTGTGTCACGTGAAAATGAATAATACGTGCCGACTATATATTATATAGGTAGGTGGGAGGTGGGAACGTTGTACATTATACACTTAGTGGTTTATCGAAAAATGCTATAACACTAAACGCCAATACGTGGTGATTCTTTAAAGTCATATTATGTTACTTACATTCTCAAGCAAAATTTTAACGTTTTGAAAAATATTTTTTTTTCATATAATTCATATCATTATAAAACAAAAATACATTTTTTACAATTTTCATAAGTTTTTACTTTTAATTTAATGACAGCATACATAATATAATTAAAATTGCCAAGCATAATATTATTTAGAGAATTTTATCTATAAATATCCTTGAATATCTATTTAATAATGGAATTTCGAACAATTAACCAAAAAATGGTTATAATTAGGTACATTTTTAAGTTAATAGCATATAATATGAGCGATTCATGTGGCACATCCTAGGTACTCGGCAAAATGTTTGCCCACTCCGCTCATTTAAACTTTAAGTATTTATAACCAATTAACTACTCATTCGATATTCGATTTCTAAACATTGAAATTCTCAACGTAGGTATGCTATTCAAGAAAATAAAATTTTAAAAATTATCATGATAAAAAATAATGATGCTTTTTCCAAAAATGTTATTTTTTAATGATGTAAATAAAATATTTTCAAAGAAATTCATACTTTTCGAAATAATGAATATTTACTTTTAAATTAATTACTTAGTATACCGCATGTGATATTATACTGTAATTGTACAAATAATATAGTATTATACGAAAAAAAAAACGATTTCACTAAACGGATGCAACATGTATAGATATAAAAGTATAGTATTAAAACGCGATATAAAAAGCAATACATAGCATATATATATATATATATATATATATTATAAGACTTAGAAATAAATCGAAAATGCGTCCAAGAAAAAAAATGCAATTTACCGTAGCGCAATATTATGTCCTAGGTTTTCTTCCCACCCACGCAGTTATAAATATATATATATATGTTGAAGGTACAAAAACGTTTCTCTATATTGCTTCTCTATTTTTTTTTTTAACTTTGAATCAACTTTTAACGAATTCAGTTCACATGTGGCGCCTGTTTATTTTTCACTTTTTTTCACCATTCCGTGCCGAGAATGTTTAGTTTGAGTTCAACATCGATCTATACGGTAATAAACGTATATTGGAGTATACATGAGCATATATATGTATAATAAAACAACAACGCACAACGCGACACGATGTCTGATAACCACCAATTTTAAAATGAAAAAGACCTATAATTATACTTGTACACGCATTAATTGCGTCGGACAACGAGAAAAGAAACACTGCCACACAAACACGGCTAAAGGCAACACTCCACCTCGTGTCATAACAAGAAAAATGATTTTCGATAATAAATGTATGGTAATTTTTTAACGTGGTAAAGTAATTCAGGATGATTGTGTTAATGAACCGAATAGCAATAAATAAATAATGATTTAATATATGGCTTGAATACTAATAGATTCAACTTTCAGACTATGCAACATGGAATTTTTACTTAACATAATCACAAAATTCAACAAATCAAAGTGAGTTTAGGATGAAAAGTTCGGAGCACTTCGGATTACAGTGGTACAACTATAAAAGGACGTGTTATTGGGGGACGCGGCGATTGTCGCAGGTGACATTTTTTAAGAACTGCTTGGAAACTAAGCATTTGTACGTATGCATAGCAAACCAAGTCCATATATAATTCGCTATTTATTTAATTATATTATAAGTAATTAAATCTATTTAAAAAATATAAGTAAACATAAAATAATAAAATTCATATTTATCCAATATGCATTGCGTAGTTGATAAGGATGGTGTATAAAGAAAAATTAAATGAAAGTACCAACTACATATATTATTCTATACAAATCAAAGTAATTGCACCACACGATTGGTAAATGTCATTGTTAAAAATAATATTTGTAGATGAAATCAGATTGTAAAAATGTATTACAATACAAATATTTGTGTTGCACACATTAAAATTAAATGTCAAATACCACCCGCCCCCATTCGTCTAACAAAATATCGTCACTCTGAATCCCTCTCCGAGAAGAACAAAAGATAATATTTACCTATAAAGCAACGAAATCCTTCACACGCCACTGCAGGTTACGCATAAATCTGTGGCTTGAGTTGGATCTAAAAGGACAAATGTCACTTTTCGACCGAATTGGGTTAAATATTTTTATCGTACTAAAAGAGCGTAATTCTGTAATAAATGGTAGTCATCGACATGATATAACGCCATAACAGCGACTACATAACACAATCAATTAATAGTATTTCCGTAAAATGACTAATTCAATAATTAAAATACAATTATTCCCTAATTTGAAAAAAATTCCAAAAAAAAGCCTTAATATAAAAATATGGTAAAAACCCGTCCATACACAATAAAAAAATTAAAAACAATAAACAAATGCAGAATACAGGTTGTAGCTATAGCTAGGTAATTGTTTACTATATAATAATTAATTATAGTAAGCCATATTGTCGGCAAACAATACTATCGAATTATTTTTGATTTATACACATTTATTAAACTATTTGTTTAGGATTTTTTTTTAATTATTTTATTTAACTATAACTATTTTAATATAACTACTGACGATGAATTTGTAGAAAATTCACTATTTTTAGCATATAAAATATTTTTTTCATAATGCAAAGTTTGAATTAGGTACATGTTAATTCAATTTTGAAACTTTTCATTTTTTATGATTTTTTTTTTTTATTTTCTAGTTAATTCTTAATTTATTTATTATCAACACTCGTATTTTTAAAAATGTTTGTCAATTAAAACATTAAACAATATACACACATTTTAAATTATTGTTTAACTTTTAAACCATGAATATTTTACGTATTCTTTACGCACGATACACTTAAATTAAACTTTATTTTATTAATAATAACTTTAAAGTATTTTACATTTAAGAATTTTTTTTATTTTTGAATAATGATTATTTTAATACTATACTTATACTTATATAGGTGCATTGTTTACTGACTTTTTGGACATTTTAATGCGTTTACAAGATTTTTAGTACGCATTTTTCGGAATTTTAACTTTTAAGTATTTTTTTAATGCATTCAATGCACAGTCAAAATGATAATATTATGCATTTATGCAGATTACAGCTATACTTGTATTACATAATTTAACATAGCTTCATTTACTCAATAATTATTTTAATTATTTGCTAAGAGCCTTTATTTTCCAGGACCTTTTTTTCCTAGATCCATGTATAATAATATTATACGCAATGTAATTACGAATCGTATACGAACTTTTTATACATCAAACGACTATATTATTAAATCACTATTATGGACGTCGCACACATCGGGTGTTTTATATAGTTTATTGCAACAGCGCAATTTAGCAAGCGAGTTCCGCGTTAGATTACAATAATAATATTATAGGCACTCGATGTAGGATTCAAATAGATTATATAGGTACGTGCTCGAAGTCGCGTTTTCGGTATAGTAAATCGTTTTCCCGACTCACATAATACACGTGTTGCAGTTGTGTGTACACGCGATGTATCATATTGCCATCGATATATAATATTATATTTAAACGACCCAATTAATAAAAAAAAATGCAGTTACGCGCGTAAGCGACACGTTAAGTTATGGAGGGGGGTTCAAATGTCTTCGTCTGATTACAGATTTGATATTGTTCGGTAACCATAATTCGTAGGCAAATCACCTATAAATGTATAACGACAATCGTGTCTGTTTTTTGTTAATTTTATTCATTTTCGTTGTTGATAAACGCATCTTGTAATGTGCGTTTGTAACAATGGTTAATAATGGTTATAGACAACTGCCGTCAGTTATATAGTGCCCAGTGTCCCGATGAACAGTATGTAAGATTGCCGAGCACTTGATTATTTTCAGAATATTTATTACTTTGTTCTACAACTGCATTTTTATTTTTATTAAATAAATATAAATATTTGAAATTTGAAATTGGATGAAAACGGTTTAATCACCTTCTCGCTGTATTAATATATCGAGTATAATGCATTGCAGCTTTGCAAGATTGTATACCTGGAAGATATAATATAATATAGTTACCATTGTATTAAATGTAATCACAGTATAAATAATTGTATGCATGTTGATTCACCAATCATAATGATCATTATCATTTATTTTTTCTTTCAACGCACCTAATGGAATTTATTCAAATTCTATATTTTTAAATTTTTAAGCATACTTAGGAATATTACCATATTTATATGCCATTAACATTTTTCATATAGCAATATGAATTGTTCTTTTTTCCAAATGAGAATCAATATTATAATCTGTAGTAAATTTCTAAACAGATGATTTATTAAAATATTGTATCTAATTAAATAAATCAAAAATAGGACTAGTAGTTTTTCAGTAATTTAACTTTTATACTAAAGATAATTGGTCCAATTGGATCATTAAATATTTATAGTAATTAATATTTAATCCTAATAAAATGTTATAGTTTATAAAAACTGTCGGAATATATTTGGAAATATAACCGAAATATTTTTTATACAAGTAAATTTTTTTCGTAAAAAAGTCTCATCGGATTCCTAATGAACTTTTATTAATGTATAGTAAAAAAAATCTACACATTATTTGAAAACATATTTAGGGAATATTGCTTCACTTCTAAATATCAGGAATCTATACCTACCCCCCCCCCCCTATAGGTTTATAAATAAACGATTTTTAAGCATCTGCTGATACCGGATATCATAGGTATACCACATAACAGTGCTAGTTTCGATTCAAATTCAAACGATAATAATGAATACGAAAAAAAGCTTCTCTTAAACCAACTCTGCTGCAGGGAAAAAAATGTAAGATATTTTTATTTTTGAATAGTATCAACAACGCACGTGCCCATAATGTCGGCTTTGGCCACATCTACTTATGCACATACTGCACAACAAAATAATATATAACATTATATAAGTACCTGCGCGTTCGAAACACAAACGATGATAGCGACGGCTTTATAAATAATATCATACAATATAAACCGGCTGCATTTACTATGTATTGTATATTATTTTATCGTACTCACTGCTCTTTACGAAATTAAATCGCATCTTTTCTCGTCCGTACGTTCTGAGGACGTTTATAACTGTATTGGGATATATACATATACACGGCCTAGCCACCCTCCTTCACAGCCACACAAAACGTCCTAAACTTATGACAATAAAACGCATTCACGAGAAAATACCCGGGGCCGTTTTAAACACTCCGTCGTATACATCGCACACGTATACATAATAATATATAACTAGAAGGTGCCTTCTATATACACAACCAAGTGCCGAAGTATTATACTTTACACATTATGCATATTATTTATAATAAACAAGACGATGATTAATTTAAAGGTAAAAACTCCTACATTTTTGAAAAGTATTAATGTTTTAGGAAGAATGTTTATAAATTTATTTTCCAACGTTAACGTTAAATGATTTTTTTTTACATTTTCAAATGATATGTTATAGCAACAAATATCACAAATATATCACTGATTTGTTATTAAAAATCGTCGAACTTGTATAAGTACAATCGTAATACTACAATAAAGCATTTAAAATCTTATTTTACTTTGTGTACCTACAGTCATCTTGCTTCGTGATCTATAATAACATATAGCACCCCGCTTACTCCACATTATACTTACATATTTACTAGTCATTATTCGTATGATGAGAGTAATATAATATAATATATATTATACAGAGTGATTCTTTTATCACGAAACACTCATTATTTCAAAAAGTATTCATGTTTTAGAAAACATTTTTTTTACATAGTTTCAAGTTTTTAAAAAAACAACGTTTTTATTAAAAAAATATACTTTTAAATATTTTTTATCCTTATATTTTTTTTTAAGTTTTTTACTTTTTTGAATGACAACATAGTTTTAATTTCATATTCTAAAGCAGAATAATTTTCTGAGTATTTTGATGCATAAAAATCAAATTTAGGGAGAGTAATTTATGAGTTATAAGTATTTAAAGTTTTAATGCGCGGAGTGGAGTGGTACGAGGTTACCTCGCAAAATGTTTGTCTACTACTCCACCTGTCTAAACTTTAAATACGTATAACTCGGTATAACGGTATAACTCATAAACTACTCGCCCTAAATTTGATTTTTATGTATCAAAATACTCAGAAAAATATTCTGCTTTGGCATATGAAATTCAAAATTTATGTTATCATTCAAAAAAAGTAAAAAACTTAAAAAAAATATATAAGGATAAAAAATATTTAAAAACATATTTTTTTAATAAAAACTTGAAACTATGTAAAAAAAATGTTTTCAAACACATAAATACTATTTGAAATAATAAGTGTTTCATGATAAAAGAATCACCCTGTATAAAATGGACCACGAATCGCTAACGAACAAATGATACGGCGGAAAAAATGTCATCGACGTGCCCGAATCCGTTACGGAAACGCTTTCTCGGATGAAAATCGAACTCGAATGTGTAAGGCATATCACAAATTCATAATATACTATACTATATTATATTGTACGGACGACGATTTGGCTGTACGACGAGGCACTGCGGACGATGATTTATGCGGGAATTCGCGATCGTGCGTGTATATAGGTGAAATCAATGATCGGAATCGTTTTTCATGCGTTTCCTTGGAGAAATATATATTATTCAATGTACATATGGCGGGATTTATTATGTACAGATAAAATAGGAAGTCAGAACACTCGAAACCTAAGACAGAGAGGGGGTAAAACAAAAACTCCAATTGCGGCAGGCTGCAGCAGCAGAGTAGAGATAAGTAATCGGGAGAAAGCGCCACGCGTATTATAATAATAACGTAGAATGATAATAATAATAATAATAAAATAATATATAAAACGTAAAACCGGAAAAAACAATTCGTCGGGCCCATGGTTTTTTTTTACTGTGATATAAATACTCATAAAATGCAATCGTATTGTACGCGATCCTCGCAGTCCGTAAATTATTATACATTATTATATTCTTTTTCCGGTTTCGCCACGAAAAACGTGCTTGACGACACGTCCGTCCAAACGAAAACGCGACAGTAATATTGTTGTTGCAATTGTTGTTGTCATTATTATTATTATTATTATAAGTTTTTTTTTTTTTTTAATAATACACAAAACAATTCTTTTATCATCGTGAACTTCCAGTAGGGCGTAATGAGTGGGCTGAGGAGGCTACTGCACTCCCCGAAATTTCTGTAAGAAAATTATTTAAAAACTATTTCAAGTGTTCTGCATAGGAACAAATTATATTATGAGGGATTTAGTGCAGCACGATTATGCATTTTCATCTGCTGTATAGTTTTCAACATTTACACAACATTTGGATACTATATCCCTAAAAAGATACCACGTTTGGGTATCGTTCATTTCAACAAAACAAAAGACTTTTTAAAGAAATATAAACAAGCAATATATGCATATTATAATAGGTATATAGGTATTAATAATATCTACAATAATTTAAATACATGAAAAATGTGTTATCTATACTTATATCCGTTTATTATATATATACTAAATTGATAAAATAATAACAATTTTGGTAAATTACAAATGGATTTTTGATATTGCACTTTATCACAGTCCACTACAATTCTTGTTGTACTAAGTCCTTTTCACAACCACATGTATAACGTATGGTAAGTTCGTAGCGTTTTTCGATTTACATTTTTAAAGTTAGTAGGTACGCGCCCGCTGTCGACATGACGCACTTAGAACTTTTAGTTTTAATTTATGTTCATAAAATATAACTTCTAATTTATATAAAACTTACATTAAAAAGTTATTTATACTTTACATACATAAAAACCTACATATATTTTTATTATGAATAATTAATACTCACAGGGCCAAATACGTTATGATATTAGAAAAAACGGTGCTCAACCGTGTCGAATTTTATGATAAATACCCAAAAGTGTTATAGACCAAGAAATCTATTGTAAGTATACAACAAATTATCTGCCTTCTTCCTATCATATCACATACACATACACAGAGAACAAAATCCTAGCTATACCGTTGTCGTTAAAATTATTTTTGTTTAAAATATCCGATAACATATTATTATAGTATGATATACGAGTCACCAACTACTTTATTTTTTCAACCATAAGCCATCTAGATATATTTGACAAAATCTAAAAATTATGAATATTTTCTTAACTTTTTCCTAATTTGCGATAAAATAATCAATCAATTTGTAGTACGTGATGTACCTACCTATCTATGCCATTTTCCTACAGATTCCGGTTTACCGCTCCACGGTGGGTCCCGTAATTCCGAAAAAAGAAACAGTAATGGAATATGGGGTTGAAACGATTGTCACCGTGTTATATATATAGACACCAATAATATATTATAATTATATCCACGAATGCGACCGACTCGTCATCACCGTATGTTACCACTTATACCACCCATCATATTATTATTATTATTATTATTTATACTACAGGCGAAACCGAAAATAGAAATCGTACCACAGACAACAGACACGGTCGGTCGGTTGCATGAAACAACCCTTCAATTATATCGTCAGGTTTGGTCATCAGCATATTATTATATTATATTTAAAATAAAGCTGGCCGAACGCAATAGTACCGAAAATAATCAAAAACGTATGGAAAAAAAGAAGGAGAAAAGACAACGGTTTTGTCATTTTTAGCGATACGAAATTCTTTAATGGATCTTCTCCTACCTTCCTTTATTCCTACCTTCCTTTATTCCTACCTTCCTTTATTCCTACCTTCCTTTATTCCTTCCTTCCTTCCTTCCTTACTTACTTATTAACTTATTTAATATTATTTCCACTACCGACGTATAATCTCATTATTATTGTTATTATTACCATAATCGCAGTGTTCTAGACGAAAATAATTATAAGTAAAAGAACTTAACTAACAATTTAAAAACTACGTTTCAAATGTAAAGAAATTTCATGCAGGCTCACTATATCTAGTCACAACACAGATAGTTCCAATACAAACTGGTAATATAATTATACTACCTGTAGTACTTCTAGCAAAACATTAAAATAAATATGATGTACTTATTAACTATATTTTTAAAACGGGCAAATAATATTTTAATTAAAACATAATGGACTGTATAATAATATAAATATTGATATGTGAAAGATTACATGAAAAATATTGTTCCGATCTCGTTGCTATAAAAAATTATAAAGACGTGTATTTCGTGATGGTTATTGAATATCTTTTGTAATACAATTTCACGAAATTCATGTTTGTTTTCAGTCCACCTGCTTCTTATTTTTCTGCCCCACCCCTAAGTTAAACGAACCAATTCTATTATGAGCACTGATTATTATCATTATTAACATCTTATTCGACTCGGCGGCCGTCTCTATATGGTGTGTACAATATCGAATTTCATGCACAAATCACACAGGCAAGGAGAACAGCCGGTATAGGTATTTTCTTCACGACAACTTGTATAATAATATACGCCCTCCGAAAATAACACGAAACGACGAAACACTTCACACTTCGATCGTCTCTCCGCTGCGGCAACGTCGGAATTTTCAACACATATATTATTATATAATCTTGTGTAGCAGTATTTTAAATTGTAATATTATTTTCTTCCTCGATAGGTATAAGTATAGTACATGTACCACAGACCAAGACGACTCAAAAACAGAATTGTATACATAAATACCTATACGTACGAGTACATTGTTTATTTTTTCATTTCATCGTTGGTGCTCGTTTTAACATTATGTATCTTTAAGGCTTTTGTGCTATATAATAATTAATAATCAATAATAATAATTTATGTTTATATTACATAAAATGTATTTTTTTTTTTTAATTCGTGCAAATCCATCACGATCTAATAGAGATGTTTAAAATTACTGTCATTGTAAGAACAATAATATAAGAATTGCTGTCATAATTCACACGCGTGCATGTTAAACATATTTTTTTTTCTTAAAAGCGATTTTGGCATTTAAGGCTATTGCGGACGCTGTAATAAAGATTTTAGATTCAGATTAAGTTATATTATTAAAGTACCTATTTACAAAAATAAAAATAATAACTTATATAAAGTAAGTATGTATATTCAGGTTTACTGTTATGTATTTTGATATACATGATGATTGGTGTGAAGTTTGATTTTGATATGAATTCGAGTAATTCTGTGAGAATATTGCAACTTATTTCCAAGTTCAGAACTTCTGAAAGGTGGTTAAAGAAACTTTCACTCTTTATCTCTTTTTCGAATGTTCGTCATTCGATAAAGATGCGTTTAGAATTTAAAGGAATTATTAGATACGTTCGTATTTATATATGTGTAAAATCCTTCTTTTCTTTTAATTAATTGTTGGTATGAGGCGCGTATATATATATATATTTCTATTCCTAAGTAGTTAATGGAAATTTCAGTGTTTCCTTGTAATGTTGTTAGGAAAATCCCAGGATAAATGATACATTTTAACTCCTTATTCTTTATTATTATAGTGTGTTATTATAATAAACCAAACAATCCATAGGTAGTTAACAGTAACTATAAGCCTTTGAATTTCGGTGGCTTGAGACTCAACAAAAATATTATTTTTTTTTTATCTCTATTTGAAATAAATAATCTATTGTTTTGTAAAATAAACTTAAATAATAATAGAAGAAGAGTTGACAGAGAGGTTTGATAAGAAAAGTCGAGACTCCTAGATTTTAGAGCATTTAAATTTCCACTGATAATCTCCCACTTTTCCATACAACAGTTATGTATAGTAAACGGATTTGAATACAAATTGAATTTTTTCCTGAATGTCTGATTACATTGTTTTTAAGCACAAAATTCATTTCATATATCAAAGAATTAAAAAATTTTTTAGTATTTGTTATGTTTTTACTGATCAGATAAGTGTTATACGTAGGGTTGCCACCTCTCCGGGTTTCACCCGGATTATCCGGGTTTACATATAAATCTACGGGCTACGGGTAGAGTGTATTATTCTCCGGGTCGTCATAACATGACGACGTATTTTTATATAATCATAACTAGTTTGTCAATAAGTAACAAGAACATTGATTTTCTTACGCCAAAATATAAGACTTCATACACTAAGCTATAAATTATAGATTATACTACATACTGGTGTATACTGATGACCTTTTTTTTTTTTTTGCTTATTGGCCTGTCTCCGGGGCTGTTATCTTTCAAAGGTGGCAACCTTAGTTATACTGTTTGTCAAATGAAATTATTGTTGTATATATATATATATATACATACATACATACATACATACATACATACATACATACATACATACATACATACATACATACATACATACATACATACATACATACATACATACATACATACATACATACATACATACATACATACATACATACATACATACATACATACATACATACATACATACATACATACATACATACATACATACATACATACATACATACATACATACATACATACATACATACAATTAGACGAATAATTAATAAAATATAAAAAAATATTCAATGTAAAAAATAGTTTTAAGAGCATTTTTTTTATTCTTTTACAGAATTTAAATTCGTTCCCTAGTAATGTATATATACGCCACTTCTGATCGAAAAACATTTCACATTTTTATTGATTTTATAAGATTATATAAATAATATATAACAACAGTAATAATATAATATATAGGTATAGTAATTTATTATTATTTTAATGGTTTCACGAAATAATAATTGTATAATATATAACTATATACACACTTGAGCATTGTATTGATATTGTTGCTTTTACGGTTTAGAAAAAATAATAACGTATAATTAAGTAGTACCTCTATAAAGAACAGTACATTATAATATTCCACGTGATTGATTTGAAGTAGTTATTAAAAACTGGCATTGGTGAAAATCATAATTAATTCGACATAAACCGATCAAAGACCTTTGAACTATTTATTTTTTTATTAATATTTTAATATTATTATTGTACCTATGATTTTATCGTTTTAATCACCCGAAATTCAATAATTCTCTAACGATTTCAATACAGCAGTAACATAAAAACTATACATAATATGTGCGTAGAGCATATGATAATAATAATTATACAGAATTTGAATAGAATGGTATTATCAAAATACTATACGGTACCTATTCAAACTAATTAAAGTTATTAATCACTCACATACATAATATAATAACATGAATCCACAACTTTTTATATTTTATTAACTGCCTTATTACTATTTCTATTTAAAATGGCGCCTATATAATATTATGTAGAGATGAAAATATAAATTGTAAATATCGAACACGGAATACATCTTGGAATAATACGGAATAGCATAGTGTATATTATAATATTATTAAATAACTCTGAATGAAGGCTACGTCAAACTTTTCGAATTTATTAATAAATTATTAATACACCTATACATACTCAATACGAGTACAGTCATTGACATGTAATACGACCAAACGGTTAACGGAACACTTTAAATAACGTCATTCCGGACCCTTAAGTTATAATAACCTATACATAATGTATTAGAACACTACAGATTATAGATCCCTATGGCTGCTACAGTATACGCTTATTTAATAGCTAGGTATCGGTAAATTATAAAAATTAAATTTTAAATTATAATCTTTATACCTACCTAATTGCCAAGTCTTACAAAACGTGTTCTCTGAATAGCTAGGTAGCATAGTTTTACTTTGAAACAGTAGTCACTTTATTATGTATAATATGAGAACATCACATATTGAAATGATTCATTTCAAAAACGTTCGAAAAAATTATAAGACATTCAAAATAAAATATCCTTATTTATTATGTACATTGATATCAAACCAAACATTTTAGTAAAAGTTTTATTCGACTTCTCGTGTTTGCATAAAACCACCAAGAATATTATCGTGATTATTATCCATATCAATAGGTATTAATAATTTAAATTGTGATTTTAATATTAAGTTATAACAGTATATGGGTATCATGAGAATAACTCAGAATACCAAGACAGACTAAACCATCTAACACAATAAGCGTTCTTTTCAATGCATTTGATTTAAAGCCACCTTTATGAATTGATTAACCTTTAATATTTGTTCAATTACATAAACAGCTGCATACTATGATAACATAGTCACGTGAATAAGGACAATCCAAAACAGTAAACGATAGAATAAAATATTAACTTATTAAATATATACAAAAACAATATTTATCATCAAATAAAAAAATGAAAAAAATATCGATTAGTCGCTTTAAAAAAATAAAATAAAATAATGTAAACAATTTTATAGTTTAAAATAATATGTCCAGTTAAAAGATGTATTAGTAAAAAAATTGCGTATATATTAATGAACACTAAAAATACTATAAAATAGTAATATTAGTCTTTATAATAATTAATCTATCAAAAATTGTTTATAAATAATAATTAGTATAAATAATTACATCAGAGATACATTAGACGAAATACTACATTATTGTTCAACGTTAAAAGAATTAAAAGATTTTCTCGGCATGTTTCACGTTTTAAAAACCTCTGCCAAAAATTCTCGTTCCGAAGACCCATAACTAAAATAAAAAAACAACGAAATCTTAACAAAACGGAGACACAAAGAAAATATAGATAATTTGTAATAAGTAATTAGTAGATGGGTACCTACATATCTACATAAATTATTATTTATTATACAGATAATATTACTAAAATACAAAGTTTAAATATCATTATTACACTCGTGTGTTTAAGTATCACGTTTTAATTTTAATAATTAGTTTAACACCGACACAATATGTGTTTTAACAATTATTTAATCTTGTAGCAACAATAAGAACGGCATGTGATACAGTTTATATTATAATTATCGTTGTTATTAAAATGTTTGTACAACAATTTAACGACTATTCGATATGCTTCAATGTACGCTGCAGTTTTCATTAATTTAAATTACACGACAGTAATTATTACAATAACAAACACGCCATCAAAAAAAATACAATAAGAAATATATTAAAATATAAAACAGAATTCACTGCACGCATTCTAAGACATCAAATTTCAATTAATTCTGATTTTTGGAATTGTCAAGTGTATTCTTGGAAAATGTCTTCAAATAGTTTAATTTTATAACATCTAAAGAGTGCTCTTTAGCGATACCGACTTCTTTTTTTCAAAAGAGAATCACCATATTTTATTTAAATTGTTAATTAGATAACTTTTTAAAAAATCTTGGTGTATCTAAAACGAAATTCGAACAAGTGATATGTGAAATAAGGATAATAGATCCATGATAAAAGTTTTGAATGATATGGAAGCTATGACAATATAAAAATGTAGTAATTAATTATTAATAAATAATTAATAATTTATAAATATTATCCTAGTATAATAAATACTAAATCCAATATTATATCCATTTTGTATTTTTTTAGTACCATTTATAAGGACTATTACCTTTAATATATACCTACATTTTAATATCTGAGAAATTACTCGTTTGAACTTAGATTAAGTTACATCAATATTTTCAAAAAAATCAACTGCTTAATAATTTATAGAAAAAAAGTTGGTTCTTATTTATTAAAAGGATACCTTTGTATCCTAAGTCATTTCTTAAATGGTATTAAAGTCTACATAATTAAAAATATGATCCTTAACACCTAAGAAATATACCTAAAATTAAGTACCTAAAAATTTCTAAAAATAATAGTTAAAAAAGGGGGAGGGGTAAATAAGCTTGATGAATCACCCGATAAATTAGGTAAGTTTTTATCATGCTCGCGTAAAAAAAGTGTGCATTTTTCAAACACTGCAGTAAAATTGACGTTTAAGTCACGCGCGAACAATTTATTACATTACTCTTTGCTGCACCGTTATGGTTTTCTAAAATAGCGTCAATTCAAATGTAAAATGGTGTGCTCGTTTTCGTGTTTATTCATTTCTCAATAGATCTATATATATACTGCACCTACATAAAATAATAATAATATATAAATATAGTAGTTTTCGAACGAAATTGATCAGTCAGCGAAAAGACATAGCAACGATGATTTCGTTGATTTATACATTTTATGTGTAATAAATATACGAAATCGAGAGAAATTTAATTTGAGCACTTCGAAATTATAATATACCGTAGGAAATAACATGTTTTTCATTCAACCATTCCGAGTGACATCGATTTCATGTAACATCATAATATAATATTATAATATACTATAAAAGTTTTTCATCAACCACATCAAAAACTGTAAAATATTTAAATATATTATATATTTATTATTTATATACACTTACATGAGTTTTGTTTTATACGTATACAAGTATAAAAGTATACACATTATTACAATATATTATCACACGCTTCGCGTGAAATATTATGCTACATGACAGCTAGTAAACAATCAATTATTTATACTTTATATTTTACCGCCCCCCTCTCAAAAAAAAATCGGAAAAATTTAAAACATGCTATTAAAATTGTAATTTATACGAAGGTTGTTGCAAGTCTAAAATGTATTAGTTATCAGATTTTAGTTTTATTTCTAGTTTTAGCTTATTAGTTTTTAAGTTTTTACTTTATATAGTACCAATATTTATATTATATAAAACTAGGAATAGAATATTAGATATTCGAGTGTGCTGCACCGTTACGAATCAGCCGTGACAGTAATATATCAATATTCATACATTTCCTCCACAAAATGTGTATGTACAAACTATAAACAAAAATTAAAACGCGGCATCAGAATCAAACTTACCAAACTTGCGACGAATCCTAGTTAAATCTCCACTATATAACAAACTATCAGCCACTAAAACAAAATTCTGACTACGCTACCGTATTATATACCGTATAAAATATAAATATTTTTCTCATACACACATTCCTTTATTCTACCTGAACTTTAAAACGTGCCAAACTCTTCGTATTTGAATGATAATTATGACTCATATTTTTACTTGCGTACATGAAAGTGTTTTCAATACGCATAATATAGAGAACTTTAAGCAATAATAATAACCCATAATAACCTAATCTAGTGACTGACTATATTCCGATTTCAAGTAATCCAAAACTACCTTATTGTAATATACACTTTTTTAATAACTACAAAAGAACTTGAAAAATTCATCATCGAAGGCACAAACTCGGCGTGTAATCATCCCCCCCTAAATATGTATACATTATAATTTCACGTATGCACAGCACACGACTAATTAACACAACAACAAAGGTTGTCGTCACTAGCGCGTATCGACGGCACATGCATTGTGTATAAACACGCATTATTTTATAATATTATAATATGTGTATCGTGTGCGGGAGTGATGATGCGAATAAAACAATATATAAGAAACTAGACGCCAATTTTCCTTTTTCTCTTTAATATAATATGTACATCATATACGTACGCACCATTATCGTAATTACACTAGGGAACGGTTTTTTTTATCTTTAGCGTCCCTCTCGAGATATAAACAAAAAACCAAAGACAAAAAACCAAAAACAGCTGGTTAGCGAGTTCGTCGTATGTGTACACAGCACTGCTGCAGTAACACCACCACCACCGGTACACCGTTCTACCACATTATGATGCGTGTAACGCATAACATAATATTTTACTCGACAGAGCACCGGTGTCACGCTGCATTTTTCGCGTCGCACATCACGACCCTCGCCGCAACGCGCGTTCCATGGATTCGTCCGCAAATGGCAAAATGCGGGCGAGAGTGGCGGTATCGGTTTTTAAAAATTATACATTCTATATATAATAGGTACGACTCTGTTTTATTTTTTCGTGGGAAGACTATCACAGGGATATGGCAATAGTGAGGGAGAACCAAAGAGAATTAGAGAAACAGCTGCCATAGCAGCCGCGGCGAGACACAAGTTCCACCGGGCATAAATACGCACACGAGCGACGATAGATCAGATGGATGAAAAAATAAAAAGCAAACGTTCGAACAACCTATACAATATATAAGATGGTATTATTTGATATTCTAACTGCAATATTATTTATTGTAATACTTGGGCCGTCTATAGCAACCTTAATTATTTATTTTTTGGTTTCAGTGCCAGTTATTACGCGGAAGATTTAAATGTACAAAACTTCTATTTATAATATAATAAAGAGATTATTTATATACATAAATATAATACGTGTGATTTAAAGATGACGGCAAGCAAGCGCACTTACGCTTGAGATCGACGTACTCCTGTCAAAAACATACATATTTGACCGAGACCATTATACGATTATAATTCAAGAGGTCGTGATGCGTTCGTCTTACAAACGCACAATATATAGCAACATATTTCAGTTTAGCTAAGAGGAGTACATTTTATGCAATAGTTTTAATATAATTACAGTAAATAAATTAACCTATTAATATAAAATTTAAAGATAAGGATATTAACCGCAGTCAATTATCTATCTCGTCAATTATTTTCTAT
Source organism: Rhopalosiphum nymphaeae (assembly GCA_036289425.1). Classification (NCBI taxonomy): domain Eukaryota; kingdom Metazoa; phylum Arthropoda; class Insecta; order Hemiptera; family Aphididae; genus Rhopalosiphum; species Rhopalosiphum nymphaeae. The sequence goes on along the minus strand of JAZAQC010000006.1, from coordinate 46,715,493 downwards.
TTTAATTTTAAGTAAGCAATTTATAAAAATGTTTATACTTACTTTAATATCTTAAATATATTTACGATATATCATAAAACTCGCTTTAAAATTAAAATATTGTAAAATAAATAGACGAGAAACTACTGCAAATAATATTCTTATTTAATTAATATGATTATTTTTTTTCTTTTCTTAATTTGATATGAATAGGTCAATTTATTAACTTTAGTAATATTAAAACTTACAACACAAAATATATATTCTGAAAAACGCAAATTTACTAGATTGTATTACGTTTGTAGTCTTGGAGATAACACATGCAGGAATCACGTCTTATAATATTATTATGATGTACAGTCACGAAGATGTGAGATATTCCTCCGTTATGTCAAAACGTTAATCTCATTTATACAATATTATTATTCAAAGTCGACGTTTCTCTCAGATTTATAATGATATTATAATTACGACGAGACCGACGGTTCTATGCTGAAACGAGATGATACAAAATTAACCGACTAAAAAAATAATGTATTACCTACTCAACGTTTACACGCTTTTTTAATTAAAATTTAAAGAAGTTCAATATAAACTTGAAGTATCTTTAATTATAAGTATCAGCTATATATTCTAATATAAAAATACGACATTTTACTTCTTTTTAAAACTTTTTTGCAAGTAGTCTGTATACAATATACATATACATACACTAGTAGGTATAAGATCTTTTATAATGTTATAATTCTATTATATTTAACGCATTTTAATGAACTTACGGATTATAGTTTGTGCACTGTACAGCCTAATAAAAAATCAATCAAATTTCAATTTTTAATATTTTGATTATTTAATAAAAAATCTATTTGTATAAATTAAGAATGTATTATAATTAGTATATTTCCCGTTTCGACAAAAAGATTACTATTCGAATTATGTTTCAATCTTGAAGTCTATAATTAATATTATGAATATAACCTCGTCCAATATTTTATACTTAATATAATATAAACATAGGTAAAAACATTTTAATCGACGATCCCTCCCTCCATTCCTACCAATTTTATGATGTACGAGTCACGCGGGACGCCTTGTGTATTACTGCCGATAAAAAGTTATATATATATATATGTATTTAGGTGTATAATATGTATTATATTATGCAAGAAAGGAAGCTTACGAGTTCGCATCATCGCACCAGATAAGAGTCTCTCCGGAATTAAAATTGTTCACTCGTCACATAGTACTTACTACGTTTTCCATTTAAACTCCGTCTGTACCAGTGATGGGTAGTATCCCATACAGATATATTATACATTTGTATCTTTTATTTAAAGGCGTACGTATTACGCAATGTACATCTTGATATTTTGTAATTGAGGCCCCAAAAGTTAAGCCACCTAGTTAAAGATCTGTGTTTTATCTGTTATTACTAACTAAAATTCAAATTTTTAAACAATAGGAAAAAAAAATTAAAATCAATGACAATGAAATATTAATCTATGATGACATTGCATAAAGAAACGTATATCATATGTACAACATTTCACATCTGTGTGTAAAAACTATCGTTTATAGTAGGTGAAGTACCATGACCCGAAACTGTATGGAATCATCAGTTCTAATATTTACAGAACAATGATTAGCTTCAAACGTTTATTTAAATTTCATAATAAACGACTTCAGTAATTTAAGTAACTGGCATTTATCATTATATACATTTTTATGCACAGTAAAACAAATTTTGAAAAAGAAAATGAAACTATAGATTAATTTATAATAATTTGTTAATGTTATTTGCATTTTTAGGCCCAAAAGTACTGTAGGCACCACCTATAATTCCGTTCGGTGCATATATGCTTATTATATTTATGGTAACTTGAATCATTTAACATAAGTTAACTATATCAAATACCTTGCATATATATTATAGATATTAGATTCTCTTTCTTTTATTGTTTAGTCATTTTTTTTATTTTTATTTTTTTACGTTTAGATCCCAGATACAAATAAAAATTAAAAAGGTTCGAAATTTAACAAAAAAAATTAATTTAAATAGGTTTTTAAATAAATTTACTTAATGTTATTTCAATATCTTATAGACAGAATAATAAAATTAAACGTAAAACAAGTTTCAGAAAAAGTTTACACTGCGAAGTATACTTAGTACTTACAAATTATTTTTAAATTTGTAACTAACTTTAAGTATTATAAGTAAGACATATATAATATATACTACCTACACTACAGGTATAAGTTAAATAAATAATAATTAAGTATTTTCTATCATAGAAAGTTTACTTACTAGATAAATTATAACTTTTAAAAAATATATCTTAATTTTTTTAGATACAGTATCTAATAAAAGTAAAAGTAATTATAATACTTTTTATCTAAAAGTAAAAAAAAAGTCAAGTACTTTTAAAGTATAATTTCAAAAATATTGAATGTAACTAGAATTGTTTAGGTATTTAGTTACTTTTTTCAAATACCTTTTACCCTAGTTGCCCATCTCTGAAGATGTGTAGTTATACTATTCTATATATTATTAAATCAGTTCACGGACACTTGATTTTTAAATATTGGTTCGGTTTAAATCCGCAGTTATACTGTTACAGCATGATCTCGAATAAAGACAAAAAAATTGGATAAAACTGAATAGTGGGCGTAATAATAAATACAACGACGGAAAACAGAAAACGTTTAGTCATTTTTATAGTTCTCAAAAAATTTATCAACAATTCCGCCGATGCTCGGACAGTCTTACACTATAGATACACGAACTACTCACGATCCGGGAATATATACGACTAAGGGAGCTCTTGGCGTAAAAGATAAGCTGCTGCTTTTAAGCGTCCCATATAAAAACGCAGTAAAATCGCGATCATAGACCACGGTTACGTTATCGTATAAAAACACTTAAGTATCCTCCTCTTTTATGACACACTCGATTCTGTATACTCGCTGTTAATACTACAAATATATTCACTAAATATTACCGCAATAATGTGTTGGTGTATTTTACCAAAATATAGAAAGCAGCTAAACATACTAAACTACAACAAACCTGACATATACATATTATAATATAAGATAAATTTATTCAATTGTTACTACTTGACACAACGGACCAATCGATAATGGAGTATACCTAATTACAAACTTGATAACGTAATTAGAAATATGTTGAGTCGAAAGAAACCGTTTTAAAAAGCTGACAAAGAACTATAATATACAAAAAAATCGAATCCATAACAATACGCTATACAGTAGATTACAATATAATAAATATTATAATAGCTTGAGGAGGTGTAGCACATTATTCTCGGGTTTTGAAGCAGCGAAATTAATCTTGTTAGAAACGTAGAATAATATTACGCGTCAAGGACTCTAGAGGAGGATTTGATTAGCTGAATAAATAATTACTGGCCGGGTCGGGCCGGTAATTAAAAGAGAAGACTAGACTACTATAGGTACTACTAGAACATAATACATAATATATATATATATTTCTTACATAGTGATTCACAAGCAAGCTCACCTCCATTACTCCCTTTAATAATGAATTAATTCAAATTCAGATTTTCTGAATTTTTAAACATAATTAAAAACCATATTGTATAATCATTGAGATTTTTTAAATACTCACTTGCGTCTTGTACATACAAACATCTATTTTTCAAATAAGAACCCTCCTCCTCTTTTATTATAAATTATTATTTAATTGATATTTCTATTTTTTTTTCTGAAATTTTGATATATATAATTCAAAATTAATCCGAACGAATAGTTTTTCAGTAAAGTATATTTAAGAATTCAAGAAATCAGATTTTGAATAACTGCATTATAGAAGAAAACGAGATAAGCGTGCTTAGTGAACCACTCTGTATATAGGTTATAGTACAAACGTTTTCTGTCTCCAAATGACGTATCTTCAATAGAGTATACTGTAAAAAGTTATACTACAAACTGGATCGAAAAACCATTGCCGTTAGTGTTCATCTTGCTGGCACTTGGCACATTTTGACATTTTGTATCTATAGGAATGGCAGAATTCGTAAAATATAAATTGGCAAACTCCAACAACAACGTTTCTGGCACCTCGTTTTGTCTCTCCTCTCATTCCGCACCGGTATATAGTCGTTTGTTTATTACATTTACAGAGCTGTAATTTCGTTTTATATCACGACAGCGATAGTACATAATATACGTCGTCATCGTCACCAGGACAGATGAAGAAGACAAACACGCGCATTATAGTAGTAATATAATAGGTATATACCATGCACACTACGCAAACAATAGGTTCGCGTTCTTAACCAACAAAATATTTAAACATCTATTAATGGAATCGTAATAATATATTCATAAACAAACCTCCTATATACAATTAAGTGAGTATATAATATTGTAAAACATAAACAAGAAAATAAAAAACGATCCCTGTAAAACGCGATACAACTCCATTGCATAATGGGCACGATCATTATTTGTATAAGAATAATTCTTTATAATATTTTTGGCTCCCTATTTACTTCACTTATTTTTTTATTTTATTTTTTATATACCACTTCAAAACGAAAACCAACCAAAGGTATATATAATACATATATTGTTTGTACAATATGAAATGTCAGCAATCTTTTACCACCCAAGTGCCATATAAACATCTTGTGTTTCGTTTGAAACGGAATCACGCGTGAAATGAAATATCCAATGCACATTTCAGGAAGGAGTGGTAAACATCTTGCTAGTTTTATTTATACACAATATATTATAATATATTTTAAAATAAAATAATTATTGATTAATATTTGGTTAGTGTTCCTGCAGAATGCATTATATATGTATAATGTATATCGTATAATATGTTTATACTAAATTTTTCAAATCAATTTTTTATACGTTTTAAAAACAACTAAAAGTATTTTTATTATTTTTAGTAAATTTTGATTTTTCGCAATTTATTGCCTATTAATATGAAACAAAATTACTATCGGAACCCGATAAAACCCGATTAAAAACTAATAATACAATTAATAAAATAAATGGTAGACACATAATTTTTTATAGACACATTATCAAGTTCCTATTTTTCAAATCATTTATTTTCATCTATCACTACTAGCTAATTCAAAACGAATCTGTGTGACAAAAATTTACTAGAGATACTTGTTATAATCAGAAGCCAAATATAAAATCAAAATAATAACTATATTCAATATGAATACTGGTATAAAAAGAATGTAAAAAAAACTAAAAACCGTGTTTTTTAATAATACCAAAATTGTCATAGAAAATAAATGTATAGACATTTAAATGATATTCCTGTACATATAACAAAGTGTTGTCAAAAAATAGAATTCTCATTTTATCTAGAGTTAAGTTAACATCATGTACGCCATGAATACATAATAATTTATATTGTATATTATTTATAAGTTTAACATTATAGCGTATATTGTGACATGCGAGTATAAAACTATGCGAGAAATTCGTAGTCACCGTGAGATATTATCAACAATATCATAGCATTGACGACGATAATGATAACGATAATAATAATAATAACAGGAAAAAAACGACATATTTACACGACGATAAGTATGATAACAGAATGAATGGTGAGCAAGTATATAGGAGAAAATCAACACTGGAAATTCGAGATAATAGAATACAATATTTGCGCAAACCAGACCAGTCAATATAAACCTCCTCGATTGCCGAGCACTTAATACAGAATATATTATACTCGTTTTTGTTTGGTTTGCGATTTGTTATAAATATAAACATACATACTATAATAATTAATGGTAACCACACATAGAATGGTCAGTGACCACTACTTCACGTCAATTGAATTTCAGAAATTTTGATGGGGAGAGCGGAGCAAGTTTACTACCGTTAAGGTTTCAATAATTATCCTGCTACAGCTTGACTTTTTTTAAACAACCTTCAATATCAATATTAAGATTAAATGGTTATGTACTGGTTTCTTAAAATGCAGTTCTTTATGATTTTTAACTCCCAAGACCCAAAAACCCCAGGTTTGTCGATCTCGTCATCTTATTCCTTATAGTTCGAAGCAAGAAGACTTTTAAAATAGGCAACAGTGGATTATATTTAAGTTCTATTGAATAACATTTTAAAAATCCCAAAATCTTTTTTAAATATCTCTCTATATCTAGTATATTACAATATTATACTTTTTAGTTTTTTATTTAATGTTTCGGAGAGTTATAGGATAATATACTCCCTATTATTTACAACCTTCACATTTTAATTGTGATGCAATAAACAAACAAATTAAAACAAAACCCCGATATATTAAGCGTAATAAGATAATAATATTTATGTATGTAATTTATATCTTAACATCAATATATCTCTAAATGTTTATGAGAACTGCCATTTAGATATTTTTACCTTAATACATCACATTTTTATAGCCAAATTAATGAACTTGCCTGACACATCCAACTTCCCTCGCTTTATGCTATGATTAACCATAAACCACTAAGAACAACTACGATAATAACATAATTATTATTTTATTATTATAAAAATGATTATATAGCTAAACTACAGCGCTTGAATATTGGACACATAAACTGCTATCAAGCACTGCAAACGTCTTTTATCCAAAACGAGACAGTCAAACCAACGCGTTATAATATAATAATATTGTTGATGTGATATTTGTTGTTATTTTGTTTATTTGTTTTAACCTTATTCCCGTATTAGCGGTATGGTGAAACGGGTAAACACGTCAACTCATTGTGCGATACCCACGACGTGTGCAGTATGCAACCATCGCACTTACATGTATATTTATAATATTTACTATGCACGATGATATTTTTAGAGTAACGGTTATATTTTTTTGAAACATTGAATCACTTAAACCATACCATAATTATTTATTAAGTAATATTATTATACACTTTACCTCCATTTATATAACTTATCTCCTTATATTAGGTTTACTAATAAAGAAAAAAAAATTTAAATAGCTAAATAGCTACATATTATAATTACAGCTATATGGGGCGGGCCCCTGGATACTATTTCAAGATTATTAGTAGTTTAAATCAATTAAATTACAAAATTATGGTAATAATACTAATAATTAATATGCATGACTGACACTAATGATGCACTAACAGACTAACAATATACTTTATACGTTTGTGGTTATTTTCACATAAAACTATGAGTATTTAATTTATATTTAAATTACTTATACAAACAATTATTTTATACCTGGTCTTTTGTTTAATTCCTAGATCTCCTAACAACAACCTATAGAAATGATTTAATTTTCTATTTTGTCAATATATTGTTTTTTTATTATTATTATTGTTGATACGTGCAATCCACATTCATACAAGTACAATGCTGGACTTTACGATTTATAGAGATTAAGCTGTTTATCTTTATTAAATTGAAGTATAGTGGAGATTACATATTATAATAGGATCATCTAAGGTAGATAGAACCCCAGGCACCAGCCCATATTATCACTCGAAAATTGGCCGTTGAAACCGCCTCTGCTACAGTAGATACAATAATAATAACAACAAGTGAAAGGGATGAATATATTATTAATATTATGTCTACGATATTGAATAACTCCGTAGAATCTATATAATATAAACTATAGTATATAAATATGTTCAAAGATAGGTATAATATATTTTATACGCGATGTTTAAAATATTTCACCAAACAATATTAATGCAAGTTACGACTGCATGTGTGCAGTTCACGGGTCATATGTTTTTAGTACATTATATTCATCATATAGGCTGTACCCATATGATGATAGGTGCCCAGTGCGCGCGCACTGTACAATATAATATGAATAATCTTAAAAATGTTTGCACAAAGACCGTTTAAAAACAGAGAAAAAATTATCGTAAACGATAAATAAAACGGTGTATATACGCGCATGGTATACAAACCGTGAAAAAAGTGTTGTCGATGAACTCGTAAAAAAAAACCAAACGTGAAACCGGTTATGTCTGCATAATATAACGCATTGTATACACCACCGTGTGATGCAATGTGGCCTGCAGTTTGGTCCGTCTAAGTAAGTTTATTAATGTGTACCTATATACCTTAACTATATATTACATATGTTCACCTATGTACAGTGTAATGTTTGCTGTCGGAAGAAAGGGTGTCGTCAACGCATAATATGTTATTATTATTATATAGATTTTCGTCCGTTATGGACACATCGCGTATACACACACATAGCGTATTATATCCGCCGCCAAAGGGCGAATGCATGATGTACATATAATGCATAGTGTACGAGTGTACAATAGTGTGTGCTAGTATACTATATAACAGTATATTATAATATTATAGGTAAAATAAAAACGAAAAAACTGAATATATAATAACATTTTTTTTTATGAAACTTATTTCCTCCCAGAAATGCATATTTTAACAAAGAAAACAGATGAATAATTATCTATAGTAACACCAAATAAAATGCCTTACACAATAATAAAAAATTTAGATTTAAAAAAAATTTAAAATGCCTATAAGTACTTTTTAAGTACCAGTAATTGTACTCAAATTATCTAAAAATTATGTTTTACAAGACTATTAATATTAATACATCTATACACACTCACGTCTTGAGATAAACAGACACACGCAAAATTATACAAAGACTAAGAGTGATGCACGATCGCGACGACTGACGGATCGCCTCCCCCACAAACTACACAACATACATCAACACTGAGTCGCGAACGATTAGACTCTAATCGCACCCATCGGAGAAGCGTTTTTTTCCACGACCCACACGACGACGTTCACTAATATTTTATTATTATTTATCATAATATTATATCATACACGTTATAACCTGTTTGGCTATAAAGACATCGTCGTGAACAGAAATGAGCGCGGATTCCGCTTCGAAGTATAGGTACATTTGTACAAGTATAAAATCGTGTCCATCGGACCCGAACGACCACTAGACGGGATTTAGGGCGTATAATATAAAGAAAATACTGACGTGTATAACCTGGCTATATGTTATATATTATTTTATAAATATAATACATCGTCGGCCGCAATGCAGTAGTTAACCAAAGACGGTTTTCTAAACGAAATCCAAACCACACATGTATGTATATATATTATATGTACTATAAGGTATGCAATATGACAAACAAGTTTAGGACGTATTGTTTTTCCAAACCGAAATACTGGGGAAGACAACCGTGAGAGCGACGCGTTCGAAATCTCATATTTATTTGGTTATAGATAATCAATGATACTGATCGAGTTTATATATATACAGGCACCTGCATTGTCTGTAAATATAAGGCCGCTTATAAGCGTCAAGAAAATTCTCAGATTCGTCTAAAAACTTTAATGATCAAATGTAAATATATATTATGTAATATCTATTCGGTTAAATGTTATCGATCTGAAGGTATATTTTGTACAGCGACAATTTAAAAAAATATATACTGCTTAGGGCTATATAAAATCAAAAATTAGGTATACGACGGGTTGATCTGTAAGAAACACGAGAATGAAATAAATAAGGATAATATTATGTGTAAAATATACCAATTATACCGATAAGAAAACAATAAAAGGCATGACAATATTATATGATATTGATGTAACTGTGCAAGTATACTAATATATAATCGAATTTAACATCCTTTAAGCCCAAAATATCAATAAGATTTGCACCTAAAATGATATACTTCATAACAGTATATTTTAGTAATTACGATTAATTTCATACACACGACAAGTTCGTCAAATACTACCGCAACAACACTACGAGAATTCCGTTTGACAGTTAAAACATTATGATAACATTTATAATCTCAAATAAAAACAATTAAAATCTTCTTTATAGTGAGAATAAACAATATCTGTTCTTACAATGATTATTATATTTTTAATATGCATTATAAAATTGTGACTTGTCAAAATATCAACAAAATAATTAAGGTACATTATTACTTATAACTAATTGTTATAAATTATAATTTAGTTAGTTGAATTAGTTATACACATGCATGCTAAATATTATTATTATAAAATATACGTACGTGACTTCATACTGTATATTAAGTAATGACTACAATAATATTGTAATATTGTGTATACGATTATCAAGCACCAGTCGATCACTTATGTATTAAAGTACATAAAAAAAAATATATATTGATACTCACATCGATATTAATACGATTCATAAAAAATGAACTAACCCTGCAACTAAATTTACCCCAATAGATTATAACACAAAAGTAATTTCGTTCGATACAATATATACAATATTAAAATGTAACTTTTTCGTTCTATTGCGACAAATAGTGATACGTGTAGTTTAAAAATTCAAATAAATACACACATATGAAAATATAGGTAGTATGTAGTATTCAACAGGCATGATAGTTTTTAATACATTCACAAAAATATCATAAAAACATCGAATTAATTTTTTTTTTTATGTATAATAAGGAAAGAAAAAAAGTTTAAATTTCTGCAGAATACTCGAATGGAAACGACAATAAAAAATAATATACGTATTGTAAACAGACGTGGAAAGAACATTTAATTCGATATTTAATAAATAATTCTATTCTTTTTATTCGTTATAAACTCAATTAATCTTAGAACAATATATTATATTCTCATTTATTATTATAATAAGCGAAAACTTTTATGATAGTTTAAAAATTTACCAACAATAAATATAATTAAAAAAAGTATTTCAATAATTTTTTTGGCTAAATATATTTAAATATATTTTAAATTAAATAAAATTCGCTGTTTATACCTACCTATACAGAGTACAGACAGTACACAACACCGCGTTTTTAATAATTATTTACCCCTTAGTTTCCACGAGGTTTGCCTAGAATCCAGTTTTTCAATTATGATTTGCTAATTAATGAACCTTCGCTTTAACCACCACCATGCAAATACAGCATGAGAAAAAAATTCTTTTATTCTTTTAAGCGACGTTGCAGCTTAAATAAAACTTATTCCAATTTAACCATAATAAAAGATCAAAGCGTGATCAAAAGCTGACGTAAGTATTCAATTAAAAAATAGAATTTATTGGTTTTCATATTATTATTATATATATTACGAACAAGGAGAAATAACATCTGCACTGCAGTAGAAATATAGCTGAAACAAACAAAATATAAAACATTTGAAAGGGTTTCGTGGCAAAAATAAGTTTGTTTGCTGTTTATTGGTGTAAAAACAGTATTATTCGTTACAATTCATTTTCGTTAAGAAAATACCGTTGAGAAACTAGCTTGTCCAACAACACGCCCTACATGTAACGATCCTTGGAAGTGTAATTATTACAGTGCGAAAGCACGACGATTTTATCAAGTAAATACATAGATAGGTACTGCAACGAACGTACACAAACAGAAGTCAATTGGATTGCAGGCCATTTTGCAACATGAACGAAATCACTACAATATATACGCCTGAACGCGTAAAACAAATATAATATACAAACCGAACGCTCGACAATAATGGAAAAAAAGTTTTTAATACGATTTACTGTTAGTTTGTATTTTTTTTTTCGATTTTCGATATATATAATTAGATGTGTATGTGTGTGTGTCTGTGTGTCTGTGTGTTTGTGTGTCTGTGTGTACCCATTATACGATATACGTACACAACATAAGTATAATATTATACATTTATAATATATGGATTTGAATGCATATTTATTAATAAAATTAAATTTATAAGTCTATTTTTTGAGTACAAGTCTTACAGAAAAAAGTATATTTTAAAATACAATAGTTTAAAAAAATATATATTTTGTCAAAATAGAAAATTATAGAAAACTTACACATACAGACATGTCTACATATCTACAACAAAATAAATCGCTTATAATTAATACACATAGAATACAGATATATAATAATATAAAAAAAGTATATACACATCAACTTATTACAAAAATACAACAAGAGAAAATATATAAAACGGAAGCTATAAACCTAAACCCCTTATAGAAATAGTAAAAAGTATTTTATTGGTATATTGTATACGATGAAAATAATATTAGAAAATTAATTAATATTTTGAAATGAATAGTCGAAAGTCCTAACGAAGTAACAATATAAATGAGATAGAATTTTATTTAAATAACTTTAATTATGTTAAATATATAGAAAAACTTATTTAAAGGTAATATTATTGTTATATATATATATATACATTTTAATGTATAATATGTTGTTAAAATCTCAATAAATATATATGCGTGCGTGTACCTATATATAGTAGGTGGAACAAAGATAGGATATACCTATATACTCTAATTTCTAAAAGATTTTTTTTTAAATATTATTTTGCTGTATGGCCAGATTTTTAAACTTAACTTTCTAAAAAATTCACCGATACGCAACTAATAATAATGTACATCTATATGCTTAAATTTTACTAAGATATAAGTATTAAGCGGGTAGCGTCCCGTACAAGAACGAGAGGATCGAGGCGATCAGCAATTCTCTGCAGCAGCAGATACGATTAAATCAAATTACACGATTTTCGCTTTCGGCAGAAAAATGTCCGTATCCGATTCAATATTATATTTGAAGAGAGATACGACCAGTAAATACTTTTAGTTTAATAACAAAATAAAAGATACGCTTTCCACTCTATGCGCGTCGAAGCAGTCGATTGTAACAATTAATTGGTCGATTTCGATCTTTTAACCAACTATAGGTACAATAATTTTGTATTTATTATAGGTACAAGTTTATTATAACGATTTTATTCAACACTTCCATAATGCTAAAAAAGTAACATAAAACTCTTTGAACCAGTCTGAAAAAATAATATCTAAACATTACAATCAGCTGTATAGGCTAATTATTTAAAATGGAAAATTATGCTCTTTATAAAAATTATAACTTCGTAAAAATTAATTGTTGAAAAATTACTTTTTTTGTTTTTGAATAGTATAGTTATTGATAACGCAATAACTATAATAACTTATAGGTGGTAGAATATACTACCACCTAAGTTGGTGATAGATTTACTCTGCAAAATTCAATACTCATTGATTCGAATTATGAAAATATCTTTTCCGATTTAATCCTAAGTTCTTTAAATATCAGAAAATACAGATTTCTGTAGACACTTCTATTATTGCAGTAGCATCATCTATTTACCAAGGAAAACTACTGATGGTTTAGTTCAGGAAAATCCTAATCTAAACGAATCATAGTATGTATTATAGTAAAATTATCCAACTAATCTTAATCGCGCGCATAGGAATCCAAAATCACTTTAATAGGTTGTATATTTCTTTCAATTTGTGCCCAACGATACGGATCCTACACCACAAACACTATAGTTTCAAAAAGTGTATAAATATAATATGATACCAATTTAATTTAGGTATAGCATATAATATAACAAATTTAGAATAACTCATTTATTATATAAGAACATAAAATTTAAAAAAAAAATGTTTGACGTTAAAAAAATCACCTTGTATACAGGCATCAAACATATTACAGATACGTACATAAATATAGGAAATACCTATATATGATACATCATAATACATACACGAGATCGTGTTCACATCCGTCCGTATCCGTCATCCGCTTCGATGACGGCACTTTGATCGAAACTCCCACTGCCACATCATAATACGGTTGAATACACAACAATCCGTTTTCGCATACCGCAAACGGCCGCGGATATGTTTTCAGCCGATCGGCTGCGAGACTGCTGCAGTATATACGACCACGTCGGTTTGGACGATGTATTAGCACTTAACCACGGGATGATGGAACCGAGGCGGAAATTGCTCAAAAGCAATCCGAAATCTGTGGCCGTAAGCCTTCGATGTACCGTACCCCTCTTTTCAAAGTTATTCTTCTTTTTTATATATACATATAAATATACACCCCCTCCCCGAAAATACCTTATATTACGATGTAACATGGATACATGGGTGAAGAAAATTGTAAGTATTACATTGTATATATATATTGTATAAGTATGTATGAGGTGAGGGTAAGAGTTTTTCCTTCATCTCCGGGTCGGATTTAGTCTCTCTATCTCTGTCTTTAATTTTCTATCTCCGTCTATCACTCGATATATTTTATATACAATACCTATTATATATATATATATATATATATATACGGAGTTATCCGTTAATAAATGTAAGATACTATGTTTATTCAAAGTAAATTTATCGTGTTTTTGAAAGACGACTAATGTTTTTAGTTTTTATACAGTTTCAAATAGTTATTTATTTATTTATGTACATGTACCAATGCCCAATGCTTAGGTTTTTTAATTTTTTTAGTGACAATCATAAATTATTGTATTAATTGTATAATTAGTAACGAAATACTTTACTAAAATATCTATGATGAGCATTAAGTTATTTTTTTATATAGATAATAAGTTTTTAACTTTATGAATAATTGCAAATATAGTTAACCTGTGAAATTTTTGCAGGGTGTACTCATCACCATCTTATTACGGAGGTCTAAACTTCAAAGGTTTATAAAAATTGTTTTAATAGTAGAAAAATTGACATATAAAATCAGTGCTAATTTAATGGATCACCTATACCCGGTTAGTATCTATATATTTACAAAATATTAATACTTCTTTTATAGATGTGGTGACTTTTAAAGACTATAGTAGTAGTTACAGCCTAGATATAGGTCTTGAAATTTTAATTTTTCATTCCATCAGAAAATCCATTAAATCTCCTCCCCCAAATTGCACGGAAGAAAAATTAAAAGACGCCTCGGATCCGGAGACCGATTTGCAGATTAAACGCAGCGCCTTCGCATCGATGCGTTTCGAGAATATACAAACGGGGTACTGGAAGAATATATATGTACCATGCACTCACCGAGAAATTGATTGAATAGTAACGGTCTTGCCATTGGGTTTACGGCGCACCCGTTTTCTTTTAATATCTTGAGCAAATTTGCTTTGTACAAACATCTAACCCGCGAGGTTCGGAGGAACAATTAATTTCCGAAACGTTAAAATTGTAACATTTCCTTCGTGCGTCTTATCGTTGATCAAATATTAGCAAATCCGTTGTAAAAATACATCGTTCACTACTGGTTACGATTCTATCGTCACTATATTATATTATATACGTACACTAAAACAGCACTTTTTAATTTTTAAATTATGCTACATAACCAACAGCAATTTCAAAACTTATATAAATATAGAATTTCAGTAGTAATATTGTAATACATATAAGATAAAAATATTATAACTTTACATATCCAATAAATTGAATTCGTAAAATAAACGATCTAACGACATACATAAATCATTAACTACTACAGCAACCATTACGAAATTCTTCAAAGATCAAACTTGAATGTACTTAAAATTTGAATAATATTACTGTATGTAATAGATACAAAAGGTTAGTCGTAAAAAATATAAAACAATAAAATGACATATAATGGTTACACATGATTGATAACTGAAAAATATTTGAATATCACATGTATAATATATTATATTATGTATCTTTAATATAACAACTTTGAGCTCTGAGTATCTATATTTATTCAAGAAAAATAATGGTATTGCAACATGAGAAAATTTGAGAAAATGCCTTGATTGCGTATACAACACATAAAAGTGATACGTATACCTTTAAGATAAAAATATACTATACAATGTACTATTAATGGTATTAATCATATCATTAGAAATGATTTGAATAGAAAAAAATGTTATTTTCAAGGCTACTTTTCAAAAACATTTTATTATGCTTTACAGCTTTGAACAAAATGTAAAAACCATCGATCTTCATTCTTAATACATGTTTGTTCATTAATCCTCGGATATTTCTCGTACCTACTGTTGTACAACAACTACTATTTGGCTTTCAGCCATTACAATGTAAATTTAAGATAGGTTAAAAAAATACATAGTAGATAATTAAAAAAAAAAAAATAATATACTCGCGACCGCCACTAATTATGTCAAAAATATCTTGGCCGTATGATTGAGAAAATAAAAATTGAGTTCCTAAAATAATAATAATAAAACTTATACAATAAAAATTAAAATTAAAAATATTATGTAAATCTTGCGAGAAGTTTCCACAGTTACAAAAAAAAAGTTTTAAACTATTATAAAAAAACCACATATACAATTTAATTAAAACCATCATTCAAATAATATTATCAGTATAACAACAACAATATATAGTTTCTAAAGAACAACAAATCAATCAAAACAATTGTACAATTTATTATACAATAATATTTATAACCTATTCTTTATATATTATGTAAAAAGTAAAACAACATAATATAATATACAATATGAGCTTAATAAAAATGAAGTTATACAACTTAATTTACTTTTAGAAAGAATAAATTAAAATGAGACTTTGTTATCATTACTATAGCATTGTTATTTAGCACAATAATATAATACACAGTATAGGGGGCGTACACGTGCACGAAACTTAAATTTTAGATTAGAGGTGAAACAATGTACATTATAATATAGCTGATGTTATATGCGAATATGCGATTTAAATAAATAAAACACTAAGAACAAATGCATCCTATTATAATAATACCAGTATTCTATACCAAAATATATAAACTATTGCCAAAGCACAAAAATCCAAAAGCCAATCATGTTGAAGTATTTTATTTGAATAGTCAATCGACCACTATAATATTATACTACAATGCTCAGTGACCTATTTCCAAAACCGAAGAAGAAAACTTTCTCGTCAATAGACCCTTATTAATTATTCGTCAATATTATATTATATTAACTTCTTCGATGTACAAGCCATATCGGTCCATAAATTAGTGCTTTGAATAACTTAACAAGCCTCGTAGAAGTCCTTTTCAAATTAATGCAATTTAATTCATTCTCTCGCAGATTTAGCTATTGTTTTACTACATGAAAAGGACGACATTTCGTTCAAACTTTTACGACCATACCTATATAGATAAAATATATATAACGTTCTATAAATCTTTTATATATATTATCTAAAATAAATCGTAGGACATTTACAAATTACTCTGTATTAAGACTCCAAAACAATAATATAAGAGAATAGTATTATAATGTATTAAGTACATTATTTTTAAACGATTGCAGTTAGATACAAGAAATGTATCCAAAATTATTATTTGTCTAAAAATGTAACTACCTAGTAATATTTTCGATAAAATGTAATTTATAGTACGAGTAACTAACTTTAAAATATAAATAACTTAAATGTTTTAATATAGAATTTAAAAATAAATCACTAATCAGTATATGAAGAATTGAGGACGAATATGAAGCTTCGAATTTTAACCAAAGACGTAAAGATTTTACAAAATTTACCACAACACATAGGTACGATAAAGTTTCTAATGCCACTACAAAAGTTTATAATGGAAAACTTCTTCGAGAATTAAACTTGGATGTCAATAAACTAGTGCATTATAATTACAAAACCACGTTGTTGAGCACGCATATTACAAAACTCAATAATTGCAGGCTCCCAAACACCAATTAATAATAAAATTAAAAAACTATAGTTTAATCTAGTCTTTTTGTAGGCAATTAAATATTATTGTTTTATTTTTTATTGTATTATTATTGATATTTTAAAGTTTAAAAATTAAAAAAATAACAGTATAAGTTTTAATAAAATATATATTTACCTAAATCTATGGATTAATCATTTTTGCCGTGCTACATTTATAATTTTAAATATGTAAACACAATAAGAAACAATAAAGCTTGGAATAAGCAAAAAACTCCAAAGTTATCTTCAATAGTTTTATACTTTTATGCATGGTCATAATACAACGCATTTCAATATCGATTTGAATTCTTATAAACAATACTTAAAGTTTAAAGTAAATGTCAGAGAAATGACTTCCGACTAACATGACTTCGTTCGCCTTTACAGTGTTTAACTTTTGTCGGGAGATAATATTGAAAATTAAATCAAATATCCCCTAAGGAACACAGACTTTACGCGAATATTGCTTTTCCATCCGCCTTCAATCTCCCCCATGCTTCCGGTTGACTGTAGGTACACGTAAAATATACCCATCAAAACCCATTAAGTTTGACAGAGTAAATTTTTCTTTCCCCGCGTTATTGACTTGAATAATTGATATCACTAGGAGCGAAAATACACTTATAAAATAATAATAAAAACATTGTGCAGCCACTCG
Organism: Rhopalosiphum nymphaeae; assembly: GCA_036289425.1. Lineage (NCBI taxonomy): Eukaryota > Metazoa > Arthropoda > Insecta > Hemiptera > Aphididae > Rhopalosiphum > Rhopalosiphum nymphaeae. The sequence goes on along the minus strand of JAZAQC010000006.1, from coordinate 46,697,263 downwards.
AAAAACATGGACATTTATTTTTTAATACAACTATAAATCCCAAAACCAAAATTTTCAACATAGTAATTGCTTAGGTATCTACCTAGATACCTATTTAATAATATTATATTTACTTCAAAAGGATGCTACATCCGTATGTATTGTCTGTATTTACACATACTTAATCTTAACATACCAAATTTACAAGCAGTATATTTGTATTAAGACAATTCAAAATATTATAAAATTCGTGAAGGAGAATATAAACCCAAGCAAAAATTGTATTGTCCGTGTTTTTGTTTAGATAAATTATAAAAGTACTTCAATATTTTGTTTTTTAAATGAATATAAAAACTCGTTTTAAAATAAATACATAAAATTAAACAAAAAATTAAAAATATATATAAAATTAAATACTTCCATAAAAAATAAACTCTGTTCTGACTCAATTATTAATTTATTCTCCTTTGTTCGATAGTATTTAAATTTGCTCTAATGTTAACTATATATAAACTAAAAAACGAAAATAATTTCCATATGTGTATGTTCAAGAAATAAAATTTAAGTTTAAATATAATATAATATTGTATTCATTTTAGTTTTTATACCTTAAATATTGTAAAATGAAACCTAATTTAATCCAACCTTACACGTACAATATTATGCATTAGATTTTATTTAGTTAATTTTAGTATAAACTAAGAATTTAGAAATTTTATAATTTAGTTATAAATTGAATATACTCTTTCAATTGGTTGTCTAAAAATAAGATTAATACTGAATTTAAAAGTTGAAAACTTAAATTAACTTTGCGAACCTAACAGTAGACAAGCCATAACTAAAACTCTGAAAGTTTTAACTAAAGAATATGTATAAATAGTTCTAAAACAAATTAAATACATAGTTCAAGCAACACGCGTATATATAAACATTTTAATATATAGATACATTAACTCGTTAACAGAAATACAAATATAATATAATATATTAAATACAATCTTTAATAAACTTTAAACGCGAACCGAAAAGTTGTTAAATGTATATATAATATATATAGTATAGCAGTCTACGTAAATTAGTGAGTTATGATTTATTTTTATAGATAGTTTAGAAGTACTAGAATTCCAATTAATAATTTAATATCTGAAATATTATCGTGAAAATCTTAACCCTATCAAAATAAGTACACGGCGTGAGTGACAATTAAAACCCTAAAAGCTGTATTTATTAAAATGATTTATCAGTTAAATTACAATCTTGTTACAATTTACGAAAAACGTATATTTATTTTTCGAATTACTTTAATAAAGTACGATAAGTAATGAATTAGATACTACTAACAAAACAATTTAATCACAAAAATAATACCAAATAAATTAAATAAATAATACCAAATCTATCACCTGTCAAATTATAAAACTATTTTTAAAACATAAGTAAATAGAAAGTTTATAACTTATTAGTTATTAGTTAATATACTCACTTATGCATTATAATTTATATTATTATTATACTACGTAAACTTCAGTCAAAACCAACTCCCTTGTTTAAAAATAAGATATTTAAAAGTAGCAGATATCTGCTCGCATTTCGATTTTTTCTTTTTTTTTTTTTACGTTTTTAATTTACTCAGTCATTGTATAAATTGTCTACACTTGTGTTTAAATCGTGATCTAACTCGACCTGATTAACCTAAATGACAAAGCAGTAGCGCACGTGTATTTTTATGTAAACGCTAATAATGTTTCTTTATCCTTACACAGCACACATTATATTACTTAAATTATACATGAGAACACATTTAGCATAACGAATTTCTTCATTAGATAAGCAATAATAATACACTAAAATTTCATACTTAATTAAAAAAAAACTATCAATTACTTTTTCTGAATTATTATATTTAAATTCTAATATTATTAATTGTATACAAGCTGTCAAACTTTAATTGATAAAAATTATGTTTTTACTTTAAAATTATTAGCATAGTCGAGAAAACATAACTATTAAATCAATAAAAACACTTGTATAAATCCAATTTTATAATGTTCTTTGGATTTTGAAAAATATTTACGCATTTCGAATTTTTTTTTTAACATTTTATGTCGCATTTTTGTTATATGCTATAGTCAATCAATGAATAATAAATTCAAATTTATGGTAAGCATTTTAATGTTTTGCAGAAAAACAAATTATTTTTTGTATACCTATATAGCTATACAAGTAAAGGTGATTTATATGATTAATTTTTCCCTAAAAAAAATTTAGAAATATACTATATTCAGGTAGTTAGTTGTAAATTTGTTACAATTATTAGAAAAGAAATCCTTCAGTTTCAACTACTGGCTTATGACTTTATGAATAAAATTTAAATTTTAAATTATTTAGTCTTCTAACATTTGATACTTTAATATCTGCTGTAATACCTATACTTGATCTATACTAACCCCTTCCAACAAACTTCATAATATAAACTTACCTTCTATTTGATAGTCTTTTGTAAGGAATATAATGCAAACTATCTCATCCCATTATAGTATTATACTCTTGGTATTACAGAAGATATTATAGTTCAACAAAACACATGAGTATTGAATTACTATAATGTAATAACGTGTCATATATTGAGTAACAAAACTAATTAAGTAGTAATTATCACAGAAATTGTATTCATATAGATTTAGATGAACACAGTCTTCACTATTCAATGATACATAATGGAACAATTTGGTAGGTATATTATGCATTTTAATTATAATAATTATCTAATTACCGTATTAATTTATGTTTTCAATTCTTTTGTTACAAAGTGTCTTAACTAAATACTTGTAAAACGTGACAAAAACTAGACACTAAAATTACATTGTTAACATACATATTATAAATCATAGGTATACCCGAGTAGATACTTTTTTTAAATAGTTATCTATTAATTGTTACTTTATGGTTGATGATCTACTAACTAATGATAAACAAAGACTTATTACTATATACCCGGAGGTACCTCTCTCTATCTATTACAAAATAGTCATTAATAATGTTACCTTTTGAGCTTTGCACATGGTGTTGATGGCTTGGACGTCATGACTTGAATGCCTTGATTCGTGCATGCACACAGCACACACTGGCGTCTTGCAGACCATACAGTACATGGACAGGCACTCTTCTTCATGTTCGTTGCAGATGATGTCCCTGCTTCTGATCTTGTTCCTGAGCGCCACCTTGCCAACGGTTGGCTCCAGCAGGTTGTGCTTTGCCAACGGGCCTCTAGACGGATGACAGTTATCGCGGCATGAGTCGCAGTACAACACCTCGCACTGTTCGCACAGCACGGTAGCATCAGCAGCCGGTTCGCATTCACACAGCTGACACTTGGGCACAATGTGCCTGAGCTCGCCGTAACGGTCGACAATGTTTCTCATAGTCCTGTACTTTGGCAAATTGTGCGCACCATTGTCGTCAAAGTACACGGTCTTCCTGCAAGCCGGACACGACAGCGAATACGAGCCGGCCATGACCGGCGGGAACGCAATGATACCGCCACCGATGTGGCTAGACGTGCCTAGATAACTGTTCGGTCGGCTGTTGCACACCACGCCACTGTCCGTCTCGCTGAGTATGGACAGCTTGTCCGACTCCGGATGGCAGTCGGACGACGCATGCGACTCGGCTGTGCTACTGCCACTGGTAGTCGAGTTGCCGCTGTTCTCTTGCGGTGCGGTCGGCTCCAGCGGCCGCTGAGCGTGCACCGCACAGTTCAGGCATAACGCATGATAGCACGGCAACAGCACCGGATTGTTGAACAGCTGCTTGCAGGCGATGCAGTGCAGTTCGTCTTCCATCGCGGCACCGAAACGTATACTCACGGAGAAAAGGTTTTGTCTCGATTGTTTTCGAGATCGGAAACGGTTAGGCGGTCGTCGTCGTGTCGATCGGTAACGAAATAGCTCACATTGCGTAAAATCCTCCGACCGGCCAAACGATTGGGCGAGAAAAATTGGAAAAAACGTAACTATAAATATAAAAAAAATAAACACTTTAATACACACACACCGCAGTGGCGTTTTACAATATTATTCTGTGTGAATTGTATGTACGAGCGCACGGAGCAGAAACACACGACACGACTACACACACGATAAACAAAAACTAAGTAGTAAGTGGTCACAGTTGTGTTAGTTGATAGTTGATACGTCTTGGTGTATTATTGTTGTTGTGTTAGCCGGAGGAAAACGCGACGTTTGTTTACACGACGCTAATGAACTCTGGCGGCGAGCGACCGAATATACAGTGTCGTCGGCAAACCCGACAATTTTACCCGAAAACGAAAATGTAAACAATCATGATAAATGGATATATCTTGTCGGGCGTTCATGTCGATCTCGAATTATGATATGGAAAACAGTAATGAAATGCATTTTGTGTTTTTAAATACGTATATTTCAATTTTGAATACATATTGTTGTGACAATACACAATTGTTTTCATTCGGAGCCAAATGGTAGGTTAACGTTTGTCACACTGCTGCAATGCGGTCACGGACATCCAATGATAAGAATATAGAGATAACCGAGCACTACTGGATAACGACCTGTTCAAGCCTTCAAGGTGAATTGATATTTGATATTACAATCAAGATGGATTGAATAAATTTATTATTTAATTTATGCTAAAAGGATAACTGGATGAGACTTAAAAATGATGTAGAGAAATTCTTCTTCTTGCATCGTGTACATAAACTTCTCGCGGCTGCTGGCAAACCATAATATAAATTAAAATACTTTTATCCTTATCAATCATTATTTAATAACAATAATAATATTAGATAATAGTTTAAATAGTATAATATCAATATGCAAATATGACTCGTATTCGAATTTATATAGTGTTAATGGAGGGAGTTAGCCAAGTTGAAACTTGACGACTTAAGTAAGCATAAAACATAAACGACTAATCCCTAGTATAGAATTAAGTTGAAGAAACAGCAAATTCGCAAAAAGAAACGCCGCATATATATACTTAAAAATAACTAAATAGCCACAGACAAGTAATTAATAATTTTAACCTTAATACTCTATAGTCTATTAAGTACTTAGCATGAACTCATGATATGATAAACTTAATTATATAATGATCAAACCATTAAACTGTTATTTTTATTAACCCAATAAGGTATGGTACTATGGTATATTTAAAATGGTAACAGATTTAAATTTGTATTAATATGTTGTAAAAGTAATGGAAACATGATCCTATCATCATCATTTCCATATCATACTATATCAAGAAAATCTCGGTTTAAGATTATATACTAACAGTAAGACCTGACAAATAAAAATTAAAAATTAAAACAAGACATACGAAAATTATAAAGATAATAAATAATTTAAGATTTATTTAAGTCTGAAAATTCTTATTTCGTTTATTATGTTTCAAATTAATTTACTCCAAAAAAATATTGATATTTTAATAATCATATTAAATAAACCTTTATTTGTTTAAATTTTTCTGAAAATTAGATTAACAAATTGACTATTTTTTTGTATTTAAAGATTATTTCAAATACTTTACAGTAGATACTATTTAAGTGGTATTTTAAATATTTTATTTTATAAGTATTTGAGTAATTACATAATAAAATAATACATTAAATAATAATAATATTAATATTAATAATACATTTTTTACAACATTGTATAGTAACCATATATTCACCTGCATTAAAACATTTTAATAGTTTTTACCCCTCAAAAAGGAAGGTATTTGTGTTCCCAAATCTAAGAATTTGTGATTATTATTTTTTCAAGTGTTGAAGTGTTTATTTGAATGCATAAAATAATGCAGATTAAAAATTAACAGAATTAAGCATGGCCATTGATTATAAACACATTAATACCCACTCAAAGAGCCTAAGTGTAAAAGATAAGAAATGTTTTTTACTTTTCTTCAGTATTTTTGAGTTATTATTAAATTCATATTACCTATATATTTTTGTCATTTAGGTGACAATATAAAATTATTGATATATATTTTTATATCAACATTTAATGTTTATATTATTTGAATACATCAGGTATTAAAATTTTAAATACAATATTAATTGTGACATCATACATTTTCTAAACAGTTAAATTAATTATTATCTTGTTTAATATTTGTTTGTTTAGGAAACAACTGTTATTACCTTAATCAAAATGAAACTAGTCCAAATAACTACAATAAAAATGAGAAATATTAAATTATTTGTAAGTTCATCTAGACGTTTATATAGTAAATGTCAAACAAATAGTTATGATGTACTTGTTGTGGGAGGAGGTATCGTTGGATTTGCTACTGCAAGAGCATTACTATCACGCAATAAACATTTACATGTAGGTCTGGTAGAAAAAGAAAATAGGCCTTCAGTTCATCAAAGTGGACACAACAGTGGAGTTATACACGCAGGTATTTATTACAAACCAGGCACAATAAGAGCAAAAATGTGCATTGAAGGTCTGTACAAAACTTATGAATACTGTGCTAAAAATAATATACCACATAAAAAATGTGGAAAACTTATTGTTGCCACTGATGAGTCCCAGATAAAAAGTTTAAATGACTTATATGAGCGGGGATTAGAAAACGGTACTCCTGACATTAAGTTGATAAATGGAAATGATATTAAAACCATTGAACCATATTGTAATGTAAGTCCGTATTAATCATGAAAAACTCGCAAATTAATTTTTTTTTACTGCGTATTTTTAGGGTGTACGAGCAATTCATTCACCACATACAGGAATTGTGGATTGGGCAGTAGTGACAAAACATTATGCAGCAGACTTTGTAAATTTAGGAGGCAAAATAACTTACAATTTTAAAGTGAAATCGTTTGAAGAATGTAAACATAACAGAGCACTCAGAATAATTTCTGAAAAAAATGTACATTTATTATAAAGTAGTACATAAAAATTCAAAAAGATATGGCTTGGCTTGTGTTAAAATGTTTCTGACACTTATTTTAAATGGGCGATTGCCTAAAAATTTAAGCAACGCATCACACTATGTTAATAAAGTTTTCAAAAAAAAATTTTTATTCGTAAAATTAAAATATTAAAAAAAATTACAGAAAGAAATATTAGCAAGTTATGTCATCACATGTGGTGGACTGCAATCAGATGAATTATCATTGATGACTGGATGTCAACCTGATCCATACATTTTACCAATACGTGGAGAATATCTTTTACTTGGCAAAGAAAAAGCACACCTCGTTAAAGGCAATATTTATCCAGTAATGATCATTTTAATTTTAATACAATTAATACACATTTATTATTGTACCTAATACCTATATTATTATACACTATATATCATAACAGTCATTAATTATTAAATTTATTGGTTTATTTTCTTAGGTGCCTGATCCCAGTTTACCATTTCTTGGGGTACATTTTACTCCAAGAATGGATGGCTCTGTTTTTTTGGGTCCAAATGCAGTTCTGGCTCTAAAACAAGAAGGATACAGGTTTTTAGTATAGATAATTCAAAATTAAAAAAATATTAAATTATATAAATAATTTGTTGGTAATGTTAATACATTATTTATGTCTGTAGTTGGGATGATATAAGTGTTTCCAACACAATACGGCTTTTAAAATTAGATGGAGTACAAAAACTAATTTCAAAACATATGAAATTTGGCATAAATGAAACAATTAAGTCATTATTTCCTGCCATGCAGCTTAAAGAAATACAAAAGTATATTCCAGATATCAAACGAAATGATATTAATAAGTAAATTAAAAACCAAAATAAATATGAGACTATTTATATATTTGACCCATTTCTGTTACATAAATGAATAGAGGTCCTACGGGGGTTCGTGCTCAACCACTATGGGCAGATGGAACAATGGCAGAGGATTTGGTGCTAGACATTGCGTCAGATGATCCTTCAGATTTAGTGAAGCATAGAATAATGCATTGTCGAAGTGCTCCATCTCCTTCAGCTACATCATCATTACCAATTGGTGAAGTCATAGTTGACAAAATGTTTGCAAAATACCCACATTTAAACCATATACCAAATTAAGTTACCTACTGACATCAATTATGTATTTGACACTTGTGTTGTATTTTATATAATACATTTGATTGATGATAGTTATATTATTATGATATACTTTATTTTATTAGATAAAAGTGAGGTCTTGTTTGTTTAGTATATTTTAAAATATCAACATGGATTTAAATTTCTAAGAATAATCTAACCAAACAGAATAATTTTTATATTTAGATAAACACTTTAATCAAAATATGCTGTGTATTAATTTGAATCAAAATCATATTATTACCATAATAAATATGTAAATAATAACAATCTATCTACTTGATCTTTACTTATTTCTATTCATTATTATTTATTAAGTTAATTAAAAAATAATATTAACTTGGAAAAAAAAACAAATTTGAATTTTTTTTATTAATTTAGAACTATAATCATAAAATTGAAAATAATAAAATATAATAACTAATTGAGTAATATAATCATAGACAGAGGCCACAGTTTGGAAAAAATCAATTGGGTACAATACATTTTTATTAAACATGAAAATAAATAAGCAGTCATTATGTGTTGCTATCTCTTATTAGCAATGTGCAATTCATAAGACTATATAAAAAACAAATGTCAACCCTTCTAGCTAAAAATAAATTAATATAAGAATAATATTGAGAAAAATATAATTTAGAAATATTCATGGCTGAATTTCAAAGATCAAATCAAATACATTTTCACAATAAGTAATAATTTGACATTTTGATTAGTTTGATTTCAAACATTTTTTTGTTTTTCTAAGTTAGTAAGTTATATTTTTACAGCATATTATAGTTGTACTTTTGTATTAAAAAGAACCCTTTTCATATTTCATCTGCATTTGATGTCTTTATCTTAATACTGCATAGCATAGTAAATTCAAGTTCAACTTTGTTAGTTTTAACTTTTAATATTATAGTGAATTGACCTTTTATCTTTTACCTTAAGGTAAAAACATTGTTTGAGTTTTGCTAAAGCTGTTTTTAGATATTTTAATCTATGAAGACATTTATAATTGTATAAATTACTAATCACTTGCTTTAAAATTAAAACAAAAAACACTCGTAACATGGAAACATTCTAATATCATAACTAGGGTTTAAAAGTTATATAGGAGGGAGCAAAATATGCACAACAAAGTTATAAAATATGCATGAAAAAATATGAAATATGCAAAAAAAAAATATTTATTCATTTATTAAAAGTTTATTACTTAATTATTAATATACACAAAAAAAATTTTAAAAACCTATATTTAAAAAAATTGTATTATTAAAAACTAAAATAAGGCGCGTAACCAGTTGGCATTTGATATTTTATTAAACTAAAAAAATAGTTAAACAAATATATTTTCATTATTTGTGAAATACGAAATAAATATATATTGTTTAATGTGTTGTGTTATGTAACATTATTTAAAATAAATCGGTTAAGAATGAAAAAAATTAATTTTTTTAAAAAATATTAAATATGCATAAAATATACGAAAGTCAATGAAACTCAACGAAATATGCACTTTTTCTATAAAATTAACAAAATATGTATTTTTAATTTTCAATTTTTAAACTCAACAATGTATAGCTCAGATTTCTAGCTTGGTCTGCTATAAATCGAGAGCATACAAAACAATATATAACTCCTATAATTTCCAAACCCTAATCATAACTAATGAAACAAACATGAATTTACTATATTTTGCACTTGTAAAAAAAAAAAATATGTGTAATATATCCTCTTAATAAGTAAATAAAGGTATATTAAATTAATTAGTTATCATAACTACCTGGTACATCCCAATTGAATGCCATACCAGGCCATAATACTGGTTTCTTCATGGAACAAAATTTGTCAAATTCAGACTGCAGTTTAATTTCAAGACATTCAATCTCATTTATCTTCGAGCCATAAAATTCTATTGGATTAATCTCATTTACCTCGATTGTACTGGTACATTCTGTAAACACAAATTATCAAATGATTCTTTTTATTTAAAAAATATTACAACTAAAAAAATCTCTTATGATTCAATAACTATTTATTGAACCGAAACATATAATAGTCTCGTCAATGGCAACATAAAAATAATTTGTAACTCTATGCTCTTAATGATAATAAATGCTCAAATTTGGTGTATTATATATTTATATTACATAGGACACAATACCCAAAATAATTATTTTAAAGAGTCAAAAAAAGAAAAAGGTGCATACCATACTACCATCAGAGTAATTTACACACTTGAAATTATCTCTATTTATTATTTATATGAAAACAATAAGAATGTGAATAACTTTTTAAAAGAAAAAACAATCAAAACTGAAATGAAACACCACCCTTATAAAATTTAAATTTATCTTTTAGAGAATTGGAGGCAATATCCTTTTGGTTCAAAATATTCTACTTTTAACTAATACCCACATAAACCTACACAAAGAGAAAAACATGTATCTAATAGTAAAATGTGAAGATAAAAATTTTAAATAAATAGTAACTATCTACAGAGGCCGTAATTATAATTTATAAGCATTCTGAACTTCTATACAGATTCTGAAAGGAATTATTATTTATTGGTAGTTTATGATGTCTAGGGGTGGGAATAACCTCTATGGACCCAGTATCCTAATTATTTACATCACCATACAAATTGAAATATTTAATTATGAACATACAAAAAAACAATTAACAAATCATTACCATTTTCAAAACTTGGTGAATTGCATAATCCGTACTCTTTGTCAACTTTTCTCTTTTCTAATTCTATAAATAATGAACAATACCCATCTATTATACTTCAATCTGTTATATAATAATATTTTCAATTACTAATTAAATCATAATAATAAGTAAACTAATAGATACACCAATACTAACCTACTTTTTCTTGATGTTCTAATGTTTTTTTAGAAAACTTTAAATATTCTAAATCAATATCAACACTGCTATCAGAAGAGTATTCACAAGCATCAATTTCATTTTCATTAGTGTTAAAAGTTCTACAAGTATTAATTTCCTAGAAAATAAATAAAAAATGCAATATGTAATTACAAATATAATTTAAAAATCTCAATCATAAGAATTTTATCACTTTTCACAGAATTAAAAACATAATACCATTGGACAGTAGTAAAACGACCAGCATTCCATAAATTAGATGATAGATATAAGAAATGTGTAATTTATTGTTGCAGAGAATATCGATAAAAACTTACAATAGTTCCAGTATTGATTGGTGCCGATGATCCACTGCTATCCGTTCCTCGAGCCCCTGAAATTCGATAACCCCAATCAATTATGTGTTCGTAGTTTATCCAAAAATTCAACAAATTCTGGTCCATTTCTTTTACTTAAATCAAATAGAACTTGGAAATATTTCAAATATGGGAATTTGGAAATGGAAAAGACCGGAAATTTTGAAAAATTTAATTTGACAACGCTTATCATTTTATATTTTTATCGGTATCTCTCAATAGGAGATATTTCTAGGGTTGAAGTATAGTGCTGTGGTAGTACTGTACCACTTATACTATATTTTTATTTTTCCAACAACTTTTTTCATTGTTCAAATTTTCCTAAAATTAGATTTCCCAATATTCAGTTTTTACTTTTTACCAATTGAAGAAGATAAATAATGGTTATAAATAGTTATAATAGTTTTTAGAAAAAACGTGCATAGGAAAATATGGAAAATAATTTTTAGATATTATTTTCATTAACCTATACATTATTCTATTTTCCTCCAATAAAAAAATCCTAATTCATTTTCATTAAAATTATTGATTTAAAATTTAAACCATAAGATATGATCAACGACTGGTCGTATTTAGGGGTGGCAGGGTAGGCCATTGCCCCTCCTGGTGGAACTTTGGGGGTAGTAAATTATCATGAACTCTTTTTTATTAATAAGCCAACATAGTTACAACTTTAAAATTATGTAATATGTTTTTTTCCTTATGTATTAGTGTTTAGTGATTTGGTGGAGATTTCTCCAAAGTTTATTTTAGGATATTCTCTCAAATCTATTTTTATACTAGTAATAATAATTCCTTGGATAACTGATAATGACGAGTGCAGCCCGCAGCTAGTGTTATTGTAAATAAATAAAATAAATTTAACATAAAATTTAAATACAAGCAATGACTTATAATTTTTAATTTTAACACTGAATATTTACCCCCTCTCTATCGCCAAAAAGAGGGGAGGAATTTCATAAGTACCCGGGGCACATAATTCCTAAATACAGCTCTGATCAACGATAACCACTTTAACACAATTCGATGACATTAGTTCGATTTCCAATGTTATACTATACTGTGTAACAACTAAATAATCTATATAATTACTAGCCCCTAAGTAAAACAATAAAATGAAAGATGTGTGCCTGTATTGTATTATCTTAACAGTCTAAATAAGTCAAAATTTAAATATCTATGTATATATTTTAATTATTCAAAATTTACAAATTTGGAAAGTATTCAACAAATAGTAAACCTGGGTAGTTGAATTATTAATCTTAATTTTTAATTAGGAAACTAAAACTTATTTCTAATGAAACATGACATAATAAGAAAAAAATAAAATTTTGTTTTTATTTTTATAATTTTTTTTTCTTGGTTCTTTTCCGTGATTCGAAAAAATGGTATGTGAATAGTAATTGAAACATACTAATAATATATTATTAAGATCGTAATTATAAAAATCACTCAACTTACAGTTAATTATAACTAATATCACATCTGATATCTAAATTAAAATTTTATTTCAAGATGCTTGCTACACCAAAATTTTCTTTCTAATGATGCTCTGCCTTAATTATACATCTAATAAGTCAATAATTGTAATTGTATTTGATCATTCAACTTTTGTTAAAGACTATAATATAATAATGGAAAATTACATACTTTAAAAAACTATATCTAACTTACAAACTTATCATTACTGTAACACAAAATAACTTATTTTTTGACTACACCACTGTTCTTAACTTGTTAAAATACTTAAATAGTAGAATTTATAAAAAGAAACTCATAGAAAAGTGAAACTGTTCCAATGAATTGTATGTGTATGTATTATACTTGTATGCCTAATAATTTTAAATTTTAAAAATTTAGTAGACAGAGGATATATAGGTAGACAATAACTAATATTCCTAGAAATAATGGAAGTAATTACAATAGTTCTTTTTAGAAATTTTATCGTTCAAATAATTTATTCAATAAGATATTTCCAGAGACTCATATTAGTATAATGTGTTAAAATAATAGATGTATCTATCTACTATATACAACATAACATTGCAATGTGAATTATTGTACATTTATGATAAAAAAACATAACTATATTAGTTGATAATCTGATGTTAAACAATATTATAATATGTATTTTAAAGAAAAAAATATTAAGTATACCCTGCCAATAAATCTGATGGAAAAGCAACTGATTTAATAATAATAAAATAATACATATTTGCAATCAAAAATTTGATGATAAATATTACTTTTCAATTACATTATATTGAAACATATAAGTACAAATAATCGTGAATAAAAAAAAAAAATAAAGTACATAACAAAACTTTTAAGTACATTAAACATGAAAGTACAAATAGGTTTGTCATTTTAAGCAGTAGGTATGAAGTAAAATACAAAAATTTTAAATGAATGTTTTACTATGGTCTATTATTTATGGTTTTATAGCACTTACCTATTATGCTATATTACTATACCTTCATATTATATTGTTTATGTTCTGCACAATAGACAATTATACATGTTTTCTTCAATAAATCAAAGTGTACAAATATTACAAAATGTATGAACAAAAAGTCTTAATATTACAGCTGTCTCATCATTAAAACACATAGGTAATGCATAGTTCTACAGTAATTTCTGTAAAATAAAATAATTATATTTTAATTATTTGTATATTATATTCAAATTGACAATATTGATAATTAATAATATATAACATTATAACAATAATAATTTCCCCTTTTCACCATATTGATACTTTTGATTTAATACTTACATTATAAATATATAAATCAAAAGTATTTCAACTTTACAAACACATATTAGACAGAACTTAGTTTAATAATATTAAGATATCATCTTTTTTAAAGTTATATAGCTTTCTTAGTAATAACATAATTTAAAAAAAATGATATCTTCGGACATAGTACCATCATTTCTAAATTGTATTAAATTGTTTTTGCCTTAATAACACAGAACATAACAAATTTTATGTTAAAAATCTATTTTACTGTTATTCTAAATATTATAGTGATTTGACCTACACTATCAAATTTAAAGGCATAGATTTTATTCAGCTCACTGTGTAAGCATTTTATGAATTTTTAGTTTAAAGTTTTGAGCACTTTAAGTATGAAATGCTTATGGGTGACTTAAAAATTAAAATATCATATAATATGTGCATAATGAGCCAAATAAAATTCTTGTCTTCAAATTGTATAATATAAGTCAATAACTCAACTAGTATTCTCTAAATATTAAAAATAATTAAGTAAAATGAATTCTCCTACACATACAATTTGTTATGTTATGTGATAGTAAGATGGAAGGCATAACAAAGGTGGACACAACTCCTCTTAAATTATACATTAATTTCAAATGCTAAATTTGTATCAGTTTTGTATCTGAATAGTGAATATAGTTATAGGAGTATAGACAAGTATATTTTGTGATTTGAATCAATTGCTTTTATTATTTTACCTTCATTGTCATTGTTTATAGGTGTAGGTGTGTCTGTAGGATAGATACTGATAATGGCAGTGGCGTATTTAAGGTTTGTCCACCTATAGACACTTTCCAATTCACCGCCTTCCTCTCATCCATCCTAAAATTATTTATAAAACATATTTGAATATACAACTTGTTATATTATAATATTACACAAAAAATTAGATGCATGTCTACCTGTCTATATTACTGTATTTTAATCCATAATATGAGAAATCAAACCCACATTGAATGCACGTATATTTTTTATCTATGTGCATACTGCTTTGTATTGTGTTGCGTATGTGTATAATATAGATAGTAGGTATGTGTAGTAGGTAAGGAAGATAGCTGTTTAATTTTGAGTGAACAGACGCAAACTTTAACTTGTAATTCTTAATATTTAATTAACATATAATTTATATAAAAATAATTTTTTTACTCATAAAATTAATAAAATTTGCCGTTTTAGGCTCAGGCTTATAGGAGGGGGGGTAGGCCTCTAGGTACTGGTGGTTCTTGAATAACTGTTACATTAACATATAAAATTTGAATCTAGATAAAAATAAAATTAATTTTTATTGTATAATATAATTAAACACTGCTAACCATCCTCATTTTCAAGTTCGTAGTAAAAGTCTCTCCATACAGAAGGTTATAGCTAAGCCTTCATATTAACTGTATTATATTTTCATTTTTTACATCATATTTTGAAAATAACTAAAATTATCATAACTTAGATGCAATAGCATAAATACTTTGAAAAATTAGTTTCAAAATAAAACTTGTGGCTATCATATTAAATTTAATTTTAAAAAAAAAAACTGTTTTACCTGTTGAGTCCTTGACAGCAGGTGCTATAGCTACTGGCAGTTCTTGAAATACTGGAGCGTCTATTGTTGGCTCTGGAGAAACTAGAGCATCTAAAGGTAAAGTATCATAATTATTTTCTGAGTTTTATTCATACAAAATGAAAAATAATTTTAATTTTACATTAAAATTCAATGTTAGTTATATTCTTAAATATTAATTACTTATTTATTATTGATTGTAAGTTAAACAATAAATCAACAGTGTAAACTACAATTACTTTTTTTATTAAATCAAGTACACTTCAATGTAGTTGACTGACACAATAAGTAGATGTGAAAATGATTAAAAATAAATGTTAAAAAAATCTATATAATATATTGATACTTATTGGTGGGTAATCCATGTCAACATTGTGGCCTAAGGTGTTGTTCATGTAGGTTTCTTTAAACAATACAACCCGCTTCAAAAAAATCATAGTATCACCTACATTTAAAATATCTTACAGTATGTTAAATGTAGAATTATATTATTTCTGTTCCTAGAAGAAACAAATTTTCTTCGTACCTATAGAATTTAGTCAAATACATTGAATTATTCGAATTTTTATTTACAGATTCTATTTAATTCTCATTATTATTATTTTAAATTCTGAGTGAAACAATGAATGTATTAACTTTACGATAATGGTTTTTATCAAAAATATATATTGGCCAATACTTTTTAAATTATCAGGAAAAACCAAGATCTAGACCATTTCCACTCAGAATTTTTTTTTCATTGCATATAATCATTTATCATTGAATTTAAATTGTACACATTCATTACATTGACCTATTCAATGACAAGATACACTAGACACTTAGCAAAAAGTTATTAGTTTAATATTGATTATAATTAATTTTATTTAATCTTATTAAAATATATTTATTACCATGTTACTTACCTATTGACCATTTAGAATGGCTCTAGTTATTTTTCCAATGATTTAATCCGTTAACAGAAAATCATTCTGGACCTACCACACCCATCCAATACCGATTGAAGTAATTGAAGACTTGTTGTAGTTCTACAAAAACTCGTTGCTTTATTGTAATTGCCTTTATCATCATTGTTCCGATGACCGTTTGTTCCGCAAATTACTTTTTCCACGTATAGAATAAGTATTTTGCGGAACAGATAGTGATGGGAACAAATAATGAAGCCCCTTAACTATAGGTCAGACTCAAATGAATTCCTGAACTCTCCGCTACTGAGAGTGTGATTGTATTATGTTTTGTAGCAAATAAAATGCTTCAATCGGAAATCTTCAACGTGAAAGGTGATTTTTTCACTTTTTAATAGTAAATTTTATCTTTATAATTATTACTTACTACTTTGTATAAAAAATTGACGTTTGAATTTGGCGTATTACAACTAATCTATACAGCAACGAGCGCGTGTATGGTACCGTGTAAACATAGACATATAAAAAAAGCAATTTGTTATGTATTTGTTTGTAATTATTATGTCTATGTGTATAAACTATAAATACATGCCACAAATGTGATTTTAACCATTAAATTTGTATTCTAGAAATGACAAACACTAATAGCAATAATATATATAATAATTATTAATTAATAATAAGCATCTGTATTGTGAATAATATAGGCACTTTGAATCGAGCATCCACCAATTTCACCACCGTGGCCGTGTTCAGAACAAATCGCAAATCTTTCCACATTATTTTTACGTAAAGTTACAAAAAGAAACAGTTCATAGAATACAAACAAATATATTTATATTTTTTTTTTTTGTCATTTATTTTTTGTTGTACAATCTGTGAAATATTTTTACAATAATTACAAGTGATAATAGTAGTTAACAATATTTACAATAAGTATTTAATGAGACAGTAATTATGATCGAAGAAGCCAACCAGTGTTGGGACTTCGGGGGGAGATTTGGCGATAGTTAGTCAGCCAATAGGTCTCGGCACCACGTTCTTTTTAGGCGCCTGCTGGGGTCCCCGGGGATGGTGAGGATAGAGAGTTCAGCTATTAGTGGATTTTTGTGATTGTATGTACTGGAGTGGAAACGTTTATAGAATGATTTGGCAGTGTTTAGAACTGTTTGAATGGATAAGTGTAGTGTGTCAATGGAAACATAGTATGGCGCTTTTGTTATTTGCCGGAGGCATTTTGATTGAAACGTTTGTATTTTTTTTGATATTAGAAGACTTGGCAGCTCCCCAGAGTTGTAGGCCGTAGATCCATATAGGTCTGAGGAGCAATTTGTAAATCAGTAGTTTATTTTTTAGATTTAGGTGATTTGATGTAAGAAGGTAGTGTAGTTAACGTGATCGATTGTTTAAAGTGAGGCGCTTGAGGTGGGCGTGAGTTGCCCAGGTTAGTCGGCGATCTAGATGCAGACCCAGATATCGGATGGAGGTATATGTGGGGACAGTCTGTTCGTTTGAGTGGGAATGTACACTGTATAAATTTTGCTTTGTTAATTTTGATACCCCATTCTTTATATCAGATGGAGAGCAAGTTAAGATGGTTTTGTACAAGGTTAGAGGCCGTTACAGGGTCAGAGTGAACTGATAGAAGAGCTTTATCGTCGGCGAAGTCGACGGTGATGGTGTGGGGAGAGGTGGGTTGGTCAGAGGTGAAAAGGTTAAATAAGAGAGGTGCCGCTACAGCTCCTTGGGGTACTCCGGCACTGATTGAGGATATTTCAGACATGGAAGATCCTGAACTAACAGAGAAGTGTCTATTTTCTAGGTAGGATTTGAATAATAAATAATAGTAAAGAGGGAGGATAGATTTTAATTTGAAGAGGAGGCCTTTGTGCCATACCCTATCAAATGCCTGTGCTACATCGAGGAAGATCCCAGTGCAGACAAGTTTTTTTCTAGAGTATAGGAGATTTTGTCAACTAGACGATGGACTTGGTGAATAGTTGAATGGTTGTGACGAAAGCCAAATTGTGTGTTAGAGAGGTTAGCTTCGATGGTAGGCAGAATACGTTTTAAGACAAGTTTTTCAAATATTTTTGAGAAATAGGGGAGAAGACTAATAGGCCTGTATGATTCTGGAGAGTCAGGGGGTTTTCCAGGTTTAGAAATCATTATGATAATTGAGAATTTCCCTAGTATTGGAAAGTATGATAACCTAAGCATAGCATTATATATATATGTGTCAAGAGTAGTAATGATTTTTTTGGCAATAGTTGCGCTACTTTTGCAGTTATTAAATCGTAACCTGGGATTTTTCGCCGAGTAGAGTCTCGAATCAGATGTTCGACTTCACTTGGTCGAATGTGTTTTGGTGGATAGGGTCATAGGTAGAGAGAATGACAGGAAGTGGTCTACCTTTTTCAGTTTGATTTGGGCATAGGATATTGATGTGTGGTTAGAAGGTAGAACTTAGGTGTTCGCAATATAAGTTGGCTTTTTCATGGTCACTGATGGCCCAAGTTCCGTCGGTTTTTTTAAGAGGAGGTACGGGGGGTTGAGATCGAGAAATTTTCTTAGTGGTTTGCCAATATTTATATTTAAAATAAAAATAAAGTAACATTGGATTTTAAATGTGCTCTACTACATATTTTAAACGATTAGTCCATGATTAGAATTAACAAATTATAGTGTGGGATATTTGTATATGAATAATTAGCGCCAAAAAAATTTAATAAAATAATTAAATTATAATTCCATTATATTGCCATAAGGGTGGCTTTTTGTCGTTGAAATATTGTTAATTACCGTACACACTATTTGTGTTGGTATGCATCATGATGGCTTTATTACAGAATAAATTCATAAATTATACATAATATATTTTTTATTATATTATATTATATATTTCATTTATTCTATGACTTTTTGTCAAATTTAGATTTAGAAAACGACATAAAATCATACGACAAATAATCACCGTGGCCTTTTGTTGTGCTTCGCACAACTACCATAAACCGCGGTCCGCAGAGCAATATTCCATTACCATGATATGATGCATTTTTTCTGACATGATATTTAAAACGTCTTTGGTTCATACATTGACGTTATCACTGATACATTCGACATTTGTTGTTCTTCTCGTCGAACATCATTCTCTTTCTCTTGTAGTTCATTCGTCGTGTTATTAAAACGTTTATATACAAACTGGAAAAATGGTAAGTAAAATTTTATCCGTTTTAATCTTAATGTATAACAAATAAAACTTACTATTTATTTGATTTATCGCGTCTACTACTTACATAGTTAGATAAATTTCTAAACTTTTTAGTATATGATATGTCTTGTAACATTTTCAAGTCGCTTTCCTTTAAGCTTCTTTACAACCATGTATTTCAGAAATATATGTTTCTTAAGATAATTGGATCATACCGCATATGAAATAACATTTTTATTTTAAACCTGTCGATTTGATATTCACTGATCTAAAATTCTATTATAATAACGAATTCTTCAATATAATATATCTTATTTATTTCCCCAACTGTAAAAATTGTTTTTTTAACTTCATATGTGAATGTACTTATTTAGAAAAATTGGCTTTTGTTGTACGAATTATGACATTTTGTTGTAAATAAGCTTCAATTATTACAATACCTTTTTAACATGTTTTTATTCTATTACATTCATATTAGAATAATTTTTATAAAACCTTTAAAAGAATTTCAAATATTCATTTTGTTGTAATGCTTTTAATACTGAATTGTTTTATTAATGACAGTAACTTATAAAAGTACATTTTATCATTTTAAATAGACTGTGTATTTATATCTTATTTTACCATGACATTTATGATATCAGGTGAATGTACCTAAACAGAGACGTACTTACTGCAAAAAATGCAAAGTACATAAGGTACACAAAGTAACACAGTACAAAAAATCCAAGGAACGTCAAGCTTCCCAGGGTCGTCGTCGTTACGACCGAAAACAAAGTGGTTTTGGTGGTCAGACTAAGCCTATTTTCAGAAAGAAGGTATATAAAATGATTATTAAATAACAAACCAATTAGTTTAAATGAAATATTGAATTATTGTTTGTCAGGCTAAAACAACCAAAAAGATTGTATTGAGGATGGAATGTTCTGAATGCAAGTACCGTAAACAAATCCCGTTGAAACGTTGCAAGCATTTTGAATTGGGAGGTGACAAGAAACGAAAGGTAAGAAAAATTATTAATAAAAATGTGTTTCTTATCAATTTATTTTATTTATTTTATTTTTCAGGGACAAATGATCCAGTTTTAAACATTTTTTTGTTACTTTTAAGACCAATATATAAGTGCATACTGCAAATTGCTTTTTTTATTTCTCGTTAATATTTCTTAAAATTGTCCTTACTGTTGTGTTTCCTGTGACATTTCCTTTCAATAGATTATAGTTTGGTTTAATAATTTGTTGTGTACAAATAATACATCAACATTTTAAGTTGTTTTTCATTTTTGTAGTTATTAATGAATATTGCACTAAATACTGTAATAATACATTTTTGGTAGTATTATAAATATAGTTTACAAATATAATATGTATACAGGTATTTGTAGTTTGATGATATTAAAATTGATAATAATTATACTTATGATTTTTGAAGATATATATATTTATTATATATACTAAAATACATATTTTTTGGTTTTATATTTCATAGTTGGGCATATGCAGTATTTTATAAGTAAAAAATATTAATAACTTAGTCAACATTTATAAAATAAAATTTAATTAATATTTAATGTGCTAGGAATTATTATCTTATAGAATTCTAAAATGAGAAAAAAATATTCTTTGCAAAAATTATGCTGATTAATGTAAAATTTTCAGTAGATACTAATATTCTATTAGTTATAATATATATATATTACTTTCTATAAGTATAGTAAATAAAACTAGTAATTCAATTGAATAAAATGGATATATATTACATTTTTATTTGGTGAACTACTAAAAATTGTAATATAATTGTTTTTTAACAAAAAATAATTATTAATTTAATAATTAATTACTAAGAAAATGTTAGTGTTTTGTTACAAAATAATACCTAGTGAGTTAATATTTCCTTAAAAAAAATACACAGTAATAACAACTTGAAAGTGTTTTATGGTAATAATATAAAATAGATAATATAATATATTATCAATGATTAAAATCAAATTTCTTATCACACAACTAAATTAGGAGTACATTAATGGAATTTGAGAGTTAGACATACAAACTTTAAATTTTGCGTAGTTATCTTTATGAATTTGTCTAATTTCAATAATACATAATTCTTAGTTCTTAATTTTACTTTAACATTAATATCATTTCTTCAATTAAACAAAAATGGAAGAATTTAAAAAAGTAAGTATCTCATAAAATATTTTTAACTGACTCATTACACTCTGTTTTTCCCTGGTTGTTTTAGGTTCCTCCAATGGAACAACGTCAATTAGTGACGTATATTAATCATTTTATTACATCCACTGTAACATTCTTAAACGATTTCATGATACACTGTGAAGCCAAAATGATGAAATCCGAACAACGCTTACAAAAAATATCAGCATCTCTATGTATATTAGAAACTAAGGTACAACTTAACCAAATATTAAACAACACATTTAAACAAAATATAATATGTATTTTAGTTAAATTCTGTCCCTGAACTTCAAGAACTCCATCCTCCTCAAATTCAAACTAGTGAACCTCCTGGAAATCAAATAATAGATAATTCACGTAATACTGAAATAACCAATGAACATAATAAAACTGAAACAACCAATGGACTTATTAGAACAGAAACAACTGAAAAACCTAGTAAAACTGAAGAAAATAATATAACAGAACCAACTGTTATTAATGAGAATACTAATGAGCCTACTGTAGATCCAACGATATTAAAATATCGTAAAATGATTCAATTTGGTGTGCCTAGAGGCGCTGTTGAATTAAAAATGGTCAATGAAGGACTAGATCCAAAACTATTGTGATAAATTAGATATTTATGTATCAATTATTACTTATAAATTTATAACTTCTTGTGTAGTGGTTTATAAAACAAAATATGAAAATCATTTTATTTTTTTACATGAACATAATATTGTTGCCACATAATGGATAACTTAATTGTATTTACACCATTTTCAATACTGTATTACAAAAAGACTAGAAACCTGTAAAATATTACAATACCATTTTTATATTATCAAAGATATTTTACATAATAATAATGTTAATAATATTTTTATATTTCTGTTCTGAGAAATCATTACCTTTTCAATAAATATGCCAGTATGCCACTATTGTGTCACTTATGATAAAATAATTAATAATTATTCTTATAAGACTTATATAATGATACATTTTTATAAAAAAAATAATAATTATTAGTTATTACTTTTTATTTACCTGTTTGTTATGTTTAACTTGTGCTATATTTTAATATAATTATAAATTTTTATTTTTACTGAACTGTGGATATATTTATGCTTGGAGAATAATTTGAGAAGTTTTTTTCAAAAGTAATTTTATAATTTTGTTTGTGTTTACAAAATAGATAAAGACCAATGATTTAGTCTTATTTTTTATTTGGTAGTGATTTATATTTCCACTTACCAGCATGTAATATAATACATAAACTATGGTTCCTTGATAATAATTGTACATAATTTCTTGTTTAATAAAATAATAATTAACATTTTATTTCACAAATATCATAACTCATTACTAAAGATCGGATTTTATGTTTTTACATAGGTATTTTTACTGAGAGTATGCAGTTCAATTGGTTAAAAGACCTCCTAGGCCCCAGCCCTTGCAAATTGTCATATGTAATAATTAACCTATAAATTACTGTCTTGTACTTTTTACACATAGTTTATAAATTATGTTATGTTTCCAGTATGTAGGCCTGTGCAGCATAACCTAAAATAAATCTGATTTCAGAGGACACACTCATTAATTTAACTATTATCTTTAAGCTTTGAAATATTTGTCTAACAAAAAAATTCTGTGGAGGTTGTAACTCTCAAAATTTCCCCTCTTTTATGTGCCACTTACCTTACGCACATTTATATTACCTATTTATATGATACTGATATTCAGAGGCAGATTTCCCATTAGGCATTGTAGACAGCTGCCTAGTACGAAAAATAATAATGGGCTGTAGTGTTTTACTTAATGTTCCTAACAATGGTTATAGTTTTGTTTTATTATTGATGGTTTATAATTAATAAAAATTATCATTGTAGGTTTTTATTAAAATTCAGTTATGTGAAGTGGACAATCATTAACATTTTTTTAAAGTAGACTAAATTAAATAATCAAAATAAAAATTAGTCTAATTACTATTATCTATATATTTAATATTTAGACTAGGTATTTTGGAGAGAGTATTGTAACTTGTTTACCTATTATAGGGATGGCAAATTTTTGGTGCCTATGACCGTAAAAAAAATAAATTCACCTCTACTGGTACTAAAAATACACAAAATTAAATACAAGTATAAGTTCAAAATACTTTAAATTGTGTTGAAATTCATAAATTTTTATTTTTACTTATTTCTACAATCAAAACTAAAAACACATAAAACTTGGGACACGCTTTGTTTTTGAGGGCACACATATCTTAGGCCATAGGCTTGTGGAAAATTGCCACCCTAAATAACTAAAATAATAATATAATATCTACTGCACTAACTGAATTATCATTTAATTAGCTACTATAAAATGTATTAATTAGGTAAGTATGCAAAACACATTTCAATTTAAATAAAATGGTACTAAAAATATTTTTTTAAGAGTTAAACCATTTTATTAATAATTAAAGACAAAATACATTCTTCAAACTTGTACATAATATTTATTGAATTTAAATAAAATAAACTAAAATTGGTTTACGTAGACATTTGGTATCAGCAAATGTGTCGATTAAATCTTCCCAATTCAATTCTTTTAACAAGTTATTCTCTATCAAAAGTATAATGCTAAATTGTTTAATTGTTCAACAGTTTGAGTGGACCTTAGATAAATTTTTACGCGTTTGGGCATGAAAACTATCTTTCTGTAATACAATTAGACACTAGTACAGTCATAAATATTCTTAATGATGTTTCAATATTGGAAATGTTTCAATATGCAAAGATTTTTTTTCTCAAATACTTGTATAATATGATTGGAATTAAATTATCTATGCCAATATCACTATTTAATAAATATGATTGCAAATGTACACATTCTAACTTTCTGACGAAAAGTGTTATTCAAATCATTTGAACATATATTTTGCAATTTCTCAGCTAATTAAGGTACCTAATTATTAATTAAACTATTTTCAAAGAATTTAAAGAAGTGATTTGAATATTAAATTTATAAAATTTGAAAATTATGTATAACTATAAAACGTATATAACATTAAAAAATGTTCTACCTCTCAAAATTTTCAGCTGTAAGTACGTGTCTGTGTACTTCCTATGTATAAATACGCCACTGGTAATATATAATATATATAATGAAATATTTAAAATATGCCTAGGTGTTTTTTACCAATTCAAAATTTCTAAATTCCAAACCACTAAAAGTGTTCTACGAGGCTGCATTCTCACGCAAATCCTCTTCAACATCTACAGTAAAACAGTGTTACTCTTGGAATGGAATAGTGGAGTAGTTATTAGAAGTAGGAATAGATTAACAGTTTTCGTTTTAGAGAATCTCTTGGACGGAAAAGACGACTAACATCTTAATTTTGGACATGCGAAATGTAGAAATAAAACTGGAAGTGGAAGCTATATATAAATAAAAAATCTTAAAGTTCTTTGGCATAGACAGAACTTAATAAATTTAGTTGGGGACTCAAGTCCCAGATTACTTAATGAAAATAATTATTAATAACTTCCTATTTATTTAGAAATAATTTTGTTTGTGTATTATAAAAATTAACCATCGTTCAGCGTGTGGCAACTTATTATATTTCAATACAAATATATGAATAAATAAACTAAAATGTAAATATGTATTGCATAGTATATTGCAGTATTACTACAAATATAAAAATAAACTGTAAAATAAAAAAATTGGTGTAGAAGAAATAGCTATAGCTGTTTTATTAAATAATATTTTAAATTTTGGGTAAAAAAAAAAAATTACCTACTATTATTAATGCTCTTTAAGTAGTATACTTGTGAATAATAATTCAAAAATGTAGGTTGTAGATTCTAGGGAATACGTTAGGGGGGGGGGCTAACCGGAAACTTAGGGGAGCTTAGCTTCCAAAGCTCTACCCTAACTCCAGCTATGTAATCATATAATCTTTGGTAATATTATACGATGAGATGGATCGATATTGAAGAAGCTGGAAATCGGATGAAAGATAGAAGAAAAAATGAGTTGTGGGAGAACACCAGGGTGTTGCAGCGCGCTGGATTGACCAGATCAATAAGACCATCACTAGCTAATGGCTATCCCGTGGATGTGAAAGACGCTATTCGGTCAACTGTCAACAGAAAACCACGAGCGTTGGAAAAGGATTGTTTGTCAACGTCGATTGAAGTAGATATACCTAACCAAAACACCAAACTTCCGTTTTTGGAAGATGGACTTAAGAAGAAGATATGATTTAAGTCGATTTTGTGTTAATTATATTTTATATTTCTATAGGATCTATCATCGACAGAAGTATAAACAGTATAGTAGATACGAGGTACCTACCTATATAAATAATAGATACTATCGCTTAATTCGTTTATCATTAGTTATACGTTTTACTATTAATAATCAATGCTTTTATATTTCCGTCTATAAACAATAGTGTTAATTTATCGCAATAACAATTAACGGCCACCCCTCTCTAGTTATCACTATTTATATATATATAGCTAATTACGTATAAATACATTGCAATGCAATGTACCTATATACGATTCTTTAATACATAATAATAAAATCTGTCCATCAGCTGTATAAGGATTCGCATTCGCTATATAATAATATTAACAAATAATACTAATCCTACTAATCATATTAAATACTGAACATTATTATATAGGTAATATGTATTATGAATTTATGAGTTATGACTTATGAATAATCAGATCAGATTATCTTCCAATCTATCTACCAAAAACAAAATTATCATATTGTTTGAAACGCTGGATAATTATGAATAGGTAGATGATAATTAATAGATTAGGTACTTATAATAGTTCTTTAATTATTAGGTTATACGTCAACAATTATTGTAGTAATACTGTTATTAACGTAGTAAAACAATAAACAAGGTAATACCAATTTTCATGTAATGATCTGTATAAAAAAAAACGATTATAAAGCATATTATATAGTCTATATAGTATATAGCCATATATACTATATAGGTAGGTATACCTACTAACTAGTAAGTAATTACAGATGAGTATTAATTGTTAAGTAGACATACATTTTTTATTTGTAAATACATTTTTTTTTGTATAATTTGTAAATTTTTTTCAATTTATTTATTTACTATTTAACTACTATTATAATATAATAATAATAATATAAACAATTATGTATAATTAAATAACATACGACATATTTTGCAACATTAGTGAAATTATCATAAAATATTCAATTCGAGGGCATATATAATGTAATATGGTGAACTTTGGAAGCTAAATTCATATAATAACCACAAATTATATGTTTAAAATCTAAATTGATTGGATTTTATAATTTAAACCAATATTACGAGTAATTACTTTTTCATCGGAAAACGAAATAAAAGAAACGTTAAAAATTGCCGAGTTATCATTTATACATTTTTTAATTTTGATTATGATTACTGGTTAATAAACTATAGTTTATAGATACTATAGGCAAAACTGAATTTAGGGAAGGACCCAATATGGGCCTCCACGGCTCCACATAATGGACTTTTTTACCTTCAATATAAATTATAAATGACTTTCATTTTTATTATAAATTATAATTTTTAAGACAAATGAATTTATACAAATCACAATTGAAATAAAAATATTCGATTATCCATATTATCTAAAATTGTTAAAATACATACATAAAAGCTACCACAGCTAGGACTAAGATTTCTGTACATTCTTAAATCCAGTAATGATTATAGATAGTCTATATTTCTATAATATCTACTACTGATTTCGTGTAAAGTCTATACTCTATACTCTAGCTATAGTCTATACCAGTGGTTCCCAAAGTGTGCATTGCGGCGTCTTTACAGGCACGCTGCAACGTTAATCGTTATGTGGTTCAAAAATAAATTTAAAATGTTCTATTCTTTATTTTATCTAAAAAAAATGGTCATAGGTTTTATCAGGGGTGCCATAAGACGAAAAAGCTTAGGAACTGCTATTCTATACATTGATGTCGATACAGCCAATGCAGATTTGAAAAATTACATAATATGGTTATTTCATTTCAAATACAAGTGTGAGTGTCGATGTCGAAGTGAGTTTATAAAGTAAAACGAATAATTTAGTAATTCTTATTATTCTGTTAGAGGAAAATAATAGGAAAAATTAGCTGTTTTTAATGGCCAATGGCCATAAACATAGATTTTTCGATATTCAAAAATCCCATAGACTTTTTTTAAAACTGTACTGCTCTTCTTGTAAAAATTGTACTGCATTAATTTTACAAAAAAATTGTTCAGTACTCAATCATAGATATACATAATCATCTAGTGGATACTCCAAATCAAAAAGAAAAACAACTCCTCAGAAAAAATTGTAAGTGACGAGCAGAGAAATCAACAGTTTCTATTATACCAATAAAAATAATTTCAAAAAATTACCGACTCAAAACATAACCTTTAATATACACCATCACCATGAGTCTTATCTTCGCTTACCAGCTCCGGTCGCTGGACTCGGTCCTCCAGACCTCGAGTTTGATGGAGACTCGACCCCTCAGGCTTAGTTTGAATACTAACCTATTTGGGGGGGGGGGAGTTGGTAATCCCTTCAGGGAGTAACCTAACAAGTAATCATAACCCATACCAGTAAAATAAAGAATTAGTCACTCCCTACGACCACTAGCTTCGGTCACAGTTATTGTAAACCAGGACAGTCAATCGTGTTATGATTTCACCATCATCATTCATAATGCATTAAAATATGTGAAAAAAATTGAAAAATTCATTATAAACGCAGTGTGAGGCAGAAAATTACAATGTTGTGCGCATACATAATAGCGTAAAATCGCCAATTTTGGAAGGGTATAACTTCCAAAATAATCATTTTCGCAAATTAATTTTTGCATCATAATCGTTCTTAACTCGTTGAAATACACGTGTATCAGAAAAAAACCACGTAGTAGCTAAACTGCAATTATGCCAAAAATGTTAACAATATTAATGTGACAAGATTAATTTACAAATTTAAGAAAACCATTTTCAAATAAATTTCATGACGAATTCTACAAATATGTTTTTTGACATTTTATCGGATAAATAGATTAGTGCGTATATACTATATATTTTATTAGCAAAATGTTGATACTTTTTATCATAAAAAAAAAAATAATAATAATAATTAGGTAGTATTTATTACGTAGTATGTTATTGACATAATGCACATACTATGGTGTACATACACATGTGAGCGGCTAGCGGGAACGCTCCGCTGTTTAATTTACTCACACAGTCACACACTGACATACTAATGAATAATGAGTAACGATCACTTACTATTTTTTATAGTTAATACACACATATTTATTCGACCCCTTAGATAAATGCATACATTGAACGGTCTGTGGTACTATTGGTACAATATAGGTATTCGTAACTATATACATAAGAGTTTAGAGTTTTAAGTGTTTTAACATTATTTTATCCAATAGCTTGGAGGTATAGATAATCATAATAATTTTAAAAGAAAATTAGAAAATGTAGAATACTTCATCTTGGACAAATAAAATTATGATTTGTGCATTTTACGTAGCTGGTAAAATGCAATGCCTATTTTTGGTAAATTTTTCTACTACACACTTAACCATTTTTTTTTCTAGCATATCTAGGCAAACACCTTTTAAGGGTTATACAACTAGTAAACGTAAACTTTTTTCCGTCTATTTGTCATTTGCTATTGCACACAAAAATAGGGACTGGTAAAATGTGATTTTGGTTGGCTTAAACGACCGTTTTCTAGACAGGTTTTGTATCACTCTTCGAGTATCTGACAAAATGTGCGATTTTACAACGGGTAGTGGGTAGGGTACACACCAACAGGTTTTTGGATCCGTCTGAGCGAGTCGCAATTTAGAACCGCGGTCGATGGCTCGATGGTCGATGCAGTCATCCACGGGACGTCTACAGGACCGTGACGATCTTTCGTGTATAGTAGTGCACAAGTGCACATTGTCTTAATCATAATTCATAGGTCGGGTGTAGTTACTTTCACGGTTTTTAGTTTTTGGCTTTTCACGCGCAGTGTCAACCGTTTCAATTAATTGTTTTTTTAATTATAACGGATGAATTCGACTGATCGCAGTCCCGGGGGCACCTGCATTTTGTCTCTTCCATGCGAATATCGCTATCACACGTTACGGTTTATCATTTTTCGATATTATAAACATCAAACAAATGTTATGAATTATATTTTTTACTTACTACAACAACTTTGTACCTACTAGAAACTAAATTTATATTATTCATAATCGATTTACTTAGATTAGCACTCAATTTTATTATGTAATTATTAAATAATAATAATAAATAAATAAAAAAAACACAGCTTACTCTTTCACGCCCATTATATTTACCTGCTGAAATGGAAGACTCGCCTTCGATAGAAACCGTATACGAAGCTATTTACGCGCTCTACAACCAAAACACCAACCCCGCCGAAAAGCAGCGAGCCTCGAACTGGCTTAACGAAATGCAGAAATCGGTACGTGACCCATCGACCAGATACTGCAGTAAAACCGAAAACCAAAATTTTAATCTATCATATTTTGTTCATCGTACTAGGTATACGCATGGAAAATAGCTGATGAATTGTTGGCCAGGAAGGTGGACCTAAACTCATGTTATTTGGCGGCACAGACTATGCGTTCCAAATTACAAAACTCCTTTCATGAACTACCTCAAGATTCACACGCGTCATTACGAGATGCTTTATTGAATCATTTGTCAAAATTAGATGATACCACTGACGGTGTAATTGCTACACAGGTATCTTCTAAGCTTTAAATATATAATAATATATTTTGATTTGTTTTTAAACATTATTTTTGTACTCAATTGAATCATTTTTGTATTTTAGTTGTGTGTTGCATTGGCACACTTAGCTCTCCAAATGGGTTCGTGGAAGAATGCTGCTGTAGATATTGCTTCACGATATAATTCACTGAAAACATGTTTCATATTAGAGTTGTTGACTGTGTTGCCAGAAGAAGTCAATTCTCGAACATTACGTCTGGGTGCTAATCGTCGATCTGAAATTTATATTGAATTTAGTGATAACTTGCCAGCTGTTAATCAACTATTAGAGTTGTGCTTGACATCTGAAGCAAATGATAATCGTATCAAAATCCGATCGTACAAATGTTTTGCATCATGGTTGAATATCAGAAGTGTATCATTATCACAAGTGTGGCACAGCAATGTGCTATCAAATGCGTTTAATGTGTTGAGTTATGATGTAAAGATTTATTTAATGTTTAAATTAAAAAATGTATGTAACTATGTATATTTTTATAACAGGGATGTAGTATGATTCAAGAAGCAGCTGCAGATGCAGTGATTGCATTTCTCCAGAATCTAGAAGATAATAACAATCAAGATGAAATACAGATTGAAATTATAAATTCAGTTAGTAGATTAGAGCAAGCTTATATGATGTCAGTTACCAATGAAGACTTAGATCGGTATGTTGCATGATGAATCTGATTAATATAAATGTATGTTTAATATCATGTTAATTTGATTACAGAACAGTTAATTACTGTAGAATATTCACTGAGTTAGCAGAATCTCTAATAATGACTATGATAAACAAAAGCTTAGGATCTAATGGTCTTCCACATTTCTCTATAAAAGCATTAGAATTGGTTATTTTATGTGCTAACCATCATGATTATGAGGTAAATAAATAATATTTAAAATATAATTGTTAACCCAATTATGTATTATTAACAAAATGTTTCTACTAGTAATTATTTCTTCTTATAACTGGCTATTAAATCAATTTTGTTCTTTGTCAAATTCATTATAATTTGTGTCTTTAGTCAAATGTCAATATTTCGTATTAATAGTCAGTTTAAATAATATTATTTTCTTTGAAAGTTTTCTCGATTTTAAAACTTGATAAATTATCAGTTTTATATTTCTTTAGAATTTTATGAGATGTTTAATACATGTATATGTATTATTATTTTTTTCAGGTTTTATTAATAACATTCAATCTATGGTTTAGGTTATCCGAAGAATTATATAAAATTAATAATGTAGTTTTAACTGAAATATTTAAACCTTATTTTGAACAATTAATTGGTGCTTTATATAAACACTGTATGATTGATACAGATCATGTGAGTTTAAATTTCTTTTAATTTAATTTTGTCATTTGTAACTTCAATGTAAATTATTACATTTCAGGAAGGTCTATTAGATGAAGGCACAGAAGACTTTGCAGATTTCAGAATGAAATGTTCTGATTTAATTAAAGATGTAGTATTTATAGTCAGTTCATCAGCTGTTTTTCAACAAATGTATATGCTCTTACAAACAGCTTCTGTGTCTAATGTCACTTGGGATCAAATGGAAGCAGCATTGTTTATTATGCAAGCCATTGCTAGGAATATATTGCCGTAAGTTACTATTAATTACTCATTTTAAACAATATGAATTATGTTTATAACTCACATAGACATGAAAATGAAGTGGTTCCAAAAGTGGTTGAAGCTATACTAAATATGCCAGAAACTGTTCACATAAACATGAGATACACTTCAGTGATGCTGTTAGGAGAATTATGCGAATGGATATCACATGAACAACATTCAGAAACATTAGGTATTAAATAGTTAATAATTACATAATTCAAAATTATTTACTTATAAACTATTAATGATAGATAAATAATACTGACTAATAAATAATATCTAAATTTAAATAATTTTTTTCATTTTAATGTTTATATTTTCAGAACCAATATTAAATTATCTACAGTATTGTTTACGCCAACCAAATCTTGCTGCTGTCACAGCAAAATCTTTACATAGTATTTGTACTACTTGCCGACATCATATGGTCAAACATCTCAGTGGACTTATTGAAATTCTAAAAGTGGTTGATATGCTAAATTTACCCAATGATGTTGCGATTGGTTTATTAAAAGGTCTGTAATAAATTATCTATTAATTAATAATTTCTGTAGATTCATTTTTACTTTTCTTAATTATATTAAAGGCGTTGCTGTGATTGTTGCTGAAGTTCCTGAAGAACATGTGTATAAAGCAATTAAAGAAATTTGTGGGAGACAGTTAAGTCCATTATTAGCTTTAGTTGAGGTAAATTTTCTATTTATCTAATATAAAGTTATAAAATAATGTAATTACATAGTTATTTAAATTTTATGTCTTTATTCAGTCTACATCAGAAAAAACTGTTCCTGAAACTAATACTTCTATGGACCCAATATATTGGTTGGATCGTTTGTCAGCCATTTTAAGACATTTAGCAACCAAATCAAATAATGAAAAAGACCCTTGTGTAGTTGCTATTGTTGAAGTATGTTTTAGTATTAGTTCTAAATTTTTTTTTCTTTATTATTTTATTTAATGGTATATTATATTTTGGTTAGATGTGGCCATCTATGTCAAAAATATGCACTAGATATAAAACTGATTCACGTATCACTGAACATTTTTGTCGGTGTCTTCGATTTATGATTAGGTTGGTTAGTCGATCAACAACTGCACTTTTAGCACCAGTTGCCCAACAAGTAAGTGCATTTTATCAAGAAATCAAACATGTTATGTTATATGCAATTATATTATGTAGATGGCGTATTTATATAAAGAGCATCATCACAGTTGTTATCTTTATATTGGTTCAATTTTGGTTGATGAATATGGTTCCAAATATGATAACCCACTTGTTATGACACAATGTCATTCACTTCTATTAGAAATGATAGACGCGTTTATTGAACCGGCATTCCGTTTATTTAGTGAAAAAGATGGACTCAGAAACTATCCAGATACCGTTGATGATTTCTTTCGATTGGCGTGCAGGTAAAAAGGAAATCAGGACCTTAATGTTTAAAAAAATAATTATTTTATTTTATATTTTTATAAATTACATTATAGATTTATTCAAAAACTCCCAATGCCTTTTCTTCAGTCTCCGGTACTTGAAGTGATCATTAGGTGTAGTATAACTGCTGTTTCATTGGACCATAAAGAAGCTAATGCTTCTGTTATGAAATTTCTATTAGACTTATTATTATGTGGAAAATCAAGAAAAGTAAATGATTTGTTTTTTATTATTATTATTATTATTTTTAAGAACTTTATTTGATATTTGTAACATAATAATATAATATATACAGGACAATATAAACAATGAAGAATGTAGACAATATGTTACCTCAATAATAAATTCAATTGGTGAACAATTAATTGACAATTTAATTCAAGCGAGCGTTTTCTCACTTCAAACATACATGTTACCTGATGTGATAGACGTGATTATTGAACTGATGGCTTATGATAAAGTTGTAAGAGTTTATTTTTTGTATGAACATTGTAAATAGATGATTTGTTTTTCTAAATGCCATAATATTTATATAGCAAACATTAAGATGGTTAAATGGAGCTGTTGAAAAATTACCAAAACAAAACTCCGCTGGTTTAGTTACAGCAACAAATGAACAGTGTTTACAATTTTTAAACTCTTTTCATAGGTAATTATTACAAAATATATGTCATATTATACAAAACAATATTATAAGTTATAGGTTATTTAATGTAAAAATAATTTATATGCCATGTTTTAGTTATGAAAATGATGGAGAGCTATGCCGTTCATTACGGGAATTTTCGCGATATTTTCGGTAGTGTTGACTATAATTAATATATTGAAATGTTTTAATGTTATTCAATTTTTGACCTTGCTGTTTAAATCATTTTGTTTTGAATTTTATTAATTCACCCCATTTGATTGTGCTTATAGTTGTGAAAAAACCTAAGTTTATGTTCAATGTTAAATCACTATTAATTGCAGTATAGTTGATATACTAACTTATTATTGTGTATAAATAAATTATCACTGGTTGAACATTTTTCACTTACCTTTTGTGTGAAATGTTTATTATTGAGTAAAGTACAAGAAATATCCAATAATTTTCCTTTATTTTTTAATGTTTGAGCATTATGCCAAAAATATAATTTTAAATATCTAACAAAATGTTCAGTTTTAAAAATGGTATTTTCTCTTGTCTCTACTTCAAGAATAAACATTCAAGTTGATTTTTTGTCTGAAAAGTGTATCCATAGAGTAGTGAGAGGTAGCAGTGTCTACCTCAGTCTTTAAATTGACCATTGTATATAGTTTGAATACCTAATTGTAATTAAAGTTTTTTGTTTTTAAAATTCATAAGAATATTGTATTACTGTATTATTATTTATTTAACTACCAAAAATGTGTATTATATGATGATATGAGTTTTTTAAATTCCTGTTGAATCCGTAAAATGCTATAGACGATAGGAATATTTTATCTGAAAATCTTTATTACTTTAAAAGTGTACTTGAGTCAATGTGGCATTGAAGTACATTTCATAAACTCAAATAAATACTATTCAAAATTTTAGATCTATTGTATATGATTTCCATGTGGCCATATCCAATAAAAGCACTTGTATTATTTACCAATACATTGTGCACTGTGTATTATTAAAACATTATAGTCCAGAAATGGTGAACCTATGATACGAGCACACTCTTTTAGTAATATATGTAATTGTTTAAAAAAAAAAACAACAACTAATTATAATATAATCAATAACAATAAGGTACAAAAAGAGTTTATAAATTTAAAAAAAAAATTCAAAACAGTGTTTCAATAACTATTGATCGGGCTCCAAATATAGTTGGTAAACATAATGGATTTATTTAACTTTTTCTTTTGAAATTTTGGAATAAAATAATAATCAACTAGAATCAACTTCCATTGTACTATACACCAAGAAGCATTGTATGCAAGAGATAGTACGAAATAATGGAAATTAGAAGTTATTCACAGTTTTACTGCAAAGTCAAGGTCAAACAGTTTTAACTATTTTTGAAAACATCAGTTTGACTTACTTTATTGTGACAATGTGTGGATTTACTTATATGCGAGCAGTTATTTCCTAAAAAAAATTTAATAAGGTTAACTGTAAGGAATCGCCTTGAAAACAGATTTAAATACACAAATTTGTTCAACCTAAATCAATCAATTAGAATTCGACAATTGATTCTTTAGCCAATAAAATTAGCAACAAAATTTTCATTAAATCATATTGCATAAAATTTTATATTTTTATATTTTTTTAGAATTTAGAATTTGCTTAACATACTTGTGCTATTTAGATAATCATCTATAGCTTATGAATTTTTATTTTGTATGAACTATGATTGTATGTAATATTATAATTATTATTTGACCATCATTAGGTAACAAATTTCATAATTAAAGCTCTCTGTCTGATAAAAATTCGAGAAGGAAGTCTGAAGCACAGAATATGTAAAAAGATAAAGATGAGGTACTAGTTTAGTTGATGCCCACCATCCAGCGTATTCTCCCGCCATTCATATTTCTCGTATTTTAGATGTTTTAATAATATTTTATACAATTTTCTTTTATATTGCAAATAAAAAAGATACTAAAAACTGCTGTATTAAAAATAATAACATTTATACTGCAGTATTTAAAAATAATAGTAATAATAACACAATAAATACAAAAGTATGAAAAATTATATTTATGAATAATATTTTAAAATAAAAATGAAAAAAAATCGTAAAAATAAAAATAGATAAACTTATGCAGGTGGCCAAAATTCGGATATATATTTCATTATTTCCTCAAACAGATCACGTCCGTTTAATTTATTTCGCCACATAAACTGATGTGACGTTTCATTATACTTTTGTATTTATTGTATTTTTATTATTATTAATACCGCGGTTTTCGTACCTTTTTTTATCTGCAGTAAAAAAGAAAAATTGTATAAAAGATTATTGGCACATTGAAAATACGAGTAATGCAAGTGGCGAGCGTTAACTAAACCAGAGTAACCAGAGTGACGGTTAGGTCAACTAAACTTACTAAACCCGTTGGATTGTGTATTTCCAGTTTATTTTTAATTTAATTTTAGGATCATCCCACATCCCCACCTCTCGAACGGACTATTTTTAAATTTTTCAATGTCTGACATTATTTATATCCCTAGTCCCTGCGTCAGAACAGAAGACTCAGAATTCGAGGTGGTCGCGGTAAAGGCGTAAGGCACTATAGTCGCGGTGGCGCCCCAAAACAAATTTTGATAATTATTGGTGTATATCGCCATTATGGGTAGTCGTTGTTCGTTGGCAAGACTCTACTCAATAAAATACCGGTCGTCGTTTACATTTTAGGTGTACTAATATTCGATCTTTATAAAGGTAACTCAATAACTGGCTATTGGCAAATAGTAGTGCACTAGTGCTCATTCAAGTCATCACTCGATCATTCATCAACCATCCGGGCACTGGGCTATCTGAGTACTTTAAAATTTAACCACCGCAGCATTGGTGAAACTCTAAATCAAATGGTCATTGTACGTTTGACGGCAATACGACAGTTTAAAAATTGGTGTTTTGCATAAGGCATAGATAAAAATAGTGCAGCTGTTGTGGAGACAATTTGACATCTGTAAATTAAAATTGGTAGCGTTTTGAGAACTCCTGAATGATGTTTAATGATAACAAACGTTTTTCACTTCCTATCGGTAGGTGAATTCACATATATTACTACTATTATTATTATTATTATTGTAATGAAATTTAATGTAAACTGTTAAGTATTATTTATTATAGATACGGTACCGGGCACATCGAACGTTTATTAAACTATACTATCGTCATTTTTGTCGTCGTCGTCGGCTTTAAGCGAAACCTCGAGCCCGACGGTGATCAATCTGGTTGTTCTCCTGAATTATCACCTCATTTATGGCGTACAAACTAAGCTCCGTCCTCTATGGACACGTAATGGACGTTCGCGGACTGGCCACCGGATCCGACGGTTACATTGTATCCGCGTCCAGAGACAAGACCGCTAAACTTTGGAAACCGAACAGGTATTATTTCTTTGAATATGCTATTTTTTGAGTTTTTGAACAATACCCTCGTTGTGTTAATAATCTTACCGGCTCGTATTCTGCACGCATCGAAATATTCGATTTGTCTACCAAATGGGCCTGGTAAATAGTTATTTTGATTTTCTTTGTTTATTCTGGTTGTCACCATATACAATAACAGTATATCTAGGTTGGGTAAGATGTGTCTAATTATTAGCCAAATATTGGTTATAGCCACTTGTACTTTAATTATTTCTTAACTATTTCAATAAATACTGTACCTACTTGAATTGGAGAGGAATGAAAACCATATTATTTTTAAAAATTATATAATTGTACCCCTTCCAATTATATCCTAAGTAATTAATAAAGAATGTAGGTATTATATGTACATATATTTTATATGTTTGTATACCTTTTCTAATATTTTTCTAATTCAATCACTCCATTTGTTTGCTATATCACATCAATTTAGTAAAATTTCTCTATTCATGCATTTATATCCAATTCATGATGGGTGAATTTAGTTGTATGCACACAATATTAAATTTAATTATACTTGAATATTTAAATATTTTACTATTATTTTTAATTAATATTTAAGATAATCAATAGGTATTTAGGTTATTAACCAAATTTTATACAGATCATTAAAATTTATGTACAAGATTATCCTAGGCATAATTTTGTTTTTATAAAAATAACATTGTATCAGAATAAATTGCATAATATTTATTTGTTTTGTGTTTTTTAATTTCAGTGAAAATGCTGGATTCACAGAAGTTCAAACATTTAAAGGCCATACCAATTACGTAGTATCAGTCGCAATACTAAAAAAATCTGATATCTTACAAAATGGTCTCATTTTAACTGGTGGCAATGATAAACTTTTGTGTGGATTTCTTCCTGAATCAACAGAACCAGTTTTTATTGAAACTAGTCATACAAATACTGGTAAAATAAATTTAACTAGCTATTTATATGATTTTTGAATGATATAATTTAAAAATTGAATCATTTTATCTTTTAAATTTAGATCATAGTGAGGAATAATTGCTAATGTATAAATATATTTTTATTTAACATTTATCATAATAATTTTGTTAAAATAATTGTGATAGATAATATAATTATAACTATCACTTTTTAAGCTTCATAATGTTAATGATTTTTAAACTTCAAATAAAAATTAGGAAAAATGATTTTAAAAGTTAAACTGATTTCAACAAGTTAAAAAATAAAAATGTTCTGAAATTTTTAAAATCAACAGAAATTATTTATTGAAAATGTTATGTTTAAAAAAAGCTTATTTATTCATTCTTTTATATATTTTAGTGTGTAAAATCATTCCTGGTATATTACCAAATACATTTTTAACTTCTTCGTGGGATATGACAGCCCGCCTATGGAAAATAATAGTCAATCCAGATTATACTTATCAGCCAGTATTGCTAACAATTTTTAAAGGGCATACGGCAGCTGTTTGGTCTTCAATACAACTATCTACAAATCAAGTTGTAACTTGTTCAGCAGATAAAACTTTACTTTTACATAATATTTTACACGGTGATCCTGAAAATGCATCTGTTGTTATAAAAAAATTAACTGGTAATGTATATTCATTTTTTTTTTTTTTTGTCATATTTTTAGATTTTTTTAATTGTCATCTATAAATGTATTATTTTATTTTAGGCCATACTGATTGTGTGAGAGATTTAGCCATTTTGTCGGATAATGAATTTCTGTCTTGTTCAAATGATGCTACAGTAAAACGTTGGAGTGCAGTAACTGGTGAATGTTTAGAAACGTTTTATGGTCATCCTAGCTATATTTATAGGTAAATAATTAGGAACTTTAATATTATTTTGTGATTAGTGGTTTAAATATTATAACAACTATTCTCTATTCCAATAAGAATGACAGTCTTCTACAATCTAACTGATTACCACAGCATATTCCTACTTCAAAAGCTACCACCATTACATATTTGATTAGCAGCTTCGCTCACTTTCTAATGTATGAGTTTAGTATAGTATTAATTTTTTTTTCATGTGATCTTGGATAATGTGACACTTTCTTCTACTTGTATCAAAGCACTGAGCATTTCAATAAACCATGTAACATTTGCATGACATACTTTTACCCTTATTTGGAATAGAGTATAGATGACATCTATATTCCATACATTGAAAGAATATGATTACTTTGCGCTTACCTACTGTGCATTCATCCAGATTGTTATAGTTGATAGAAAACAACAAGTTTTGATTTCTGTACACTAATATTCTCACGGACGGTTATTACTTTTTTTTTTAATAATATTGCTTTTAATGATCATTAAAATTTGTTTCTTGTCATATAGTTTAAGTGTTTTTTGTGGAACCGATATGACTAATTCATTAGTTGTGACTGGTGGAGAAGATAGATACCTAAATGTTTGGCAAAGTTCTGAACAACAAGTCATATTACAACCAGCACAAAGTATATGGGCTGTAGCTATTCTTCCAAATACAGATATTGTTATTGGCTCTAGGTATGTACGTTTTAATCAAATTTTTAGTGTTGCATCATGTAATAGTTAATCTTAATTATCACTTAAGCGTACATTGAATTATAGTAATAATGTTAATATTAACAATTGATATGTTCTCCACCATTATTACTAATATATTATATTCTGTTAATGAACAAACATTTTAATCCAATCAATTTAATATTTAATAAATTTAATATTATGTTTTGAATAATTTAATTATTGTAATAAAAATATTTAAAAATATATTGCATTATATTTATTGTTTGTTAGTGATGGTTTAATAAGAATATTCAGTGCGGATTCAAATCGCCAAGCTACAAATGAAGCCCAAGCAGCGTTCCAAGAACAAGTTGACAATGTTAACCAGGTGGCACAAAAAGAAGTTGGCGGTATTAAAGTTGATAGGTATGTATTGTATTAATTATAATATTAAATTATGAAACAAACAATTTTATTTTACTTTTGTATATTCAATAGTTTGCCTGGACCAGAAGTACTGTATAAACCTGGAAAAAGCGATGGCCAAATAATAATGGTTAATGAAAACGGAAAACCTATCTGTTATAAATGGTTATCAAATGAATGTAAATGGGATAAAGTTGGAGATGTCTTAAGTGCATCTGATCCAAATAAGAACATGCATGAAGGAAAGGTAAGATAAACTAATAATATAAGGTTATTCAAAATCATCTAATGTTTTGCACCTGATCTTTCATTACATGACTAATTGGGGGATATGTTAAAGATACTAGTTATATACCACTATTATTATCAACCAAATAGTAACTAAAAATGAACACAGTCAATTATGATGGATAAGTATGGAACGAATTAGAGTTCTAACTAAATTTTGTTCTTGTAACCAAGGAAAGCCACATAGAACATTTATTGGTATCATTAAATAAATTGGAAATGTTATTCTTTTATTTAATGGATCATATATTAATCAAAAACTTAAAAAATATTAGTATTTATATTGAATGAATCATTTTGAATAATCTGTATTTATAATAATTATTTTTAAGTTTTTCAATTTTATTGCAATTTATAGGAATATGATTTTGTATGGAACGTTGATATAGAAGATGGTGCACCTCCTCTCAAATTACCTTTTAACAGAGATGAAGATCCTTGGGTGGTAGCTCAAGCATTTATACACAAACACAATTTACCACAATCTTATTTAGAAACTGTAGCAAACTTTATAATTACAAATTCAAAAATTGCTCCTACACCACTACCTGCTAGCCAAGGCTATGTAGATCCTTATACTGGAGCTGCTAGGTATGTACCATCAAGTAACGTTACTTCTTCATCTGGAACGATTGGCCAAAACTGTTTTACTGAACAGTTGGGTCAAGTATCTTCAGGTTACAACAAGTTTTTCCCTCAAACTACCTATTTAAAATTTGATCAAGCCAATACTACAACCATTTTAAGTTAGTAAAGATAAATATATTTGAAATAATATATTATTCATTTTAATATACTTGCATTTTATTTAATTGTTGTCTATTTAAGATAAGATAGAAGAATTTAATAAAAAAGCAGGCGACTCATTTAATAAGCTCAATCAAAGTCAACTTGATTCCCTTGTGAAACTTTGTGATGTAAATATTAATCCTGATGAGGATTCTATAAAGATTTTAATCAACTTACTTGATTGGCCCAAAGGTAAATAATAATCCTACAAATTATAAAATAACATATATTTATAGTATTACTCTAAAATATTGTTTTATTTAAGATATTTTATTTCCTGTATTGGATATTACAAGACTGGCTGTACGCAATAAACATGTAAATAATCTATTGTGTTCAAACAACTTAATTATGGATAAATTAATACCACACATTTATGATACTGATAAGCCTACTAATCAAATGTTGGCGTTTAGATGTTTATGTAATCTAATGCATCATGGAAAAGGAGAACTTCTTGTAGTAAAATACTATGAAGAGTTCTTAAAACTTATTCAAAATTTATCTAATGAAAATCTTTCTCAAAAACAGCTTCAAGTGAGATATAGTTGTTGATATTTTCATTTTTAAATTGAATTTATAAATTATTTAAAATGTTAATTAATTTATAATAGATTGCTGTAGCCACATTGATGCTGAATTTCAGTGTTATGATTAAACAATCTGATGATGAAATAGCTATACAGAATGTGAATAATACCATAAATATGGTATGCCCAAAACTGACTGAACCTGAAGCAATGTTCCGTTGTTTTGTAGCTATTGGAACCTTATTAAGTTTAAAATATCCTCCAACTTTGTCGGAACAAATTAGAGATTATATTGAACTGATGGCTTCGAATTCAGAACCATCAAAGGTGTTATCATGTTGTAAGCATTTGATGACAATTATTGGAAAGTAATTGAATTAAAAAAAAAAAAATTAATATATTTTATACTTTATAACAAATTGAAATGTAAGAATGGAATAAATTGTTAATGAAATATTAATTATAAGTATAATATTTCAAATTTTTAAAAGAAAATAATATTGTACATTTTTTCTACTGTTTAAAAGTGTTGAAAAATAATTTTTGATAGGTATTATATTGTTATATACTTATATATCTAAGAAATATCTTGTCTAAATGATTTAAATCGAAGAAAAAA
This sequence comes from Rhopalosiphum nymphaeae, assembly GCA_036289425.1. Taxonomy (NCBI): domain Eukaryota; kingdom Metazoa; phylum Arthropoda; class Insecta; order Hemiptera; family Aphididae; genus Rhopalosiphum; species Rhopalosiphum nymphaeae. Next base: position 46,654,189 of record JAZAQC010000006.1, on the reverse strand, counting down.
ATACAGTTTTATTCTATAATTTTATAATTTATTTTGTTTTATAGTTTTTCATAATTTAAAAGGTATTCCACTAAATGGTACTTCATTTTTATAATTCTGCTTTAGTATAATGTCTAATTTAATTTCCGGAGCTTCTACATGTGGAAACATCAAAATATCTTCTTTTCGTGGAATGAAAGTTTTATTGTACCAACCATACCTACAAAAAAAAAATGAACTTAGAACTATGCTGCTTTAAATGTTTAATACTTAATAAAAAAAATTAATTTTTTCATTGATATATTAACTTATTATGTACAGTTCAATATTTACCTTTGACTTTCAGTTTTTGGAGAAGGAAATTTGTTCTTTGGTCCTAAAGATTTAGCTTGTGCCAAAAGTTTAATGTAGTGATCATTTGGTTCACCTTGATTGACATTTGCTTCGTGGCGAGCATAAAATTTTCCCGTTACAGGTGATGCTATAAATTACATATTGTGTTCTCATCAAGTTTAACCAATGTAACATAACAATATTTTAATGGTGCTCTAAAGCAATGGTCACCAATTAATATTTTTGGAGAGCCATTTAAGAAATTCAAGAAATCTTTGGGGACCATACAAATTCAATGTACTTACGTATTATTTATCCATTGAAAGTAAATGCAAAATAAAAAAAATAAAAACCTCATTTCTTGTCTGCTGGTTAGATAATATTTGTTCATAGACTGCTATTTGATGACCTCTGTCCAACGTAAGAAACATACTCATTGACAACCAATTTTGGTTGAGTGGTTCTCAAAAACCATTTGTTTTTAACCCACATTTATCAATCATTTGTAAACCTACTGTGTTACTGAGCCAGTGTCCCCTATCCCTGCACTCAAGTCAGCAACCAAGTGCGTTTCTTATGCTAAACTAACTGAGTATAGAGTTTAAGCTTATTATGATCAAAATTAAGCATTTATATACATATCAAATAATAATTACTCCTAATAAAAAATGTGTTAGTGAGAGGCTTGCTCCTCACCTCCATTGAAAAACATCTAAGCCTGAATCCATAATTACACAATCACAGTTAAATTATTATAACTTTTTTTTTAAATTAAATTTAATGATTTAATGAAAAAAAAAAAGATTGTACAATCTTTAAATGAAGCCTTTTACAATAAACACACATGAGTTGTGGTTTATATATAATAAAATAAGATTAATTAAATTTTAAGAGGAGCTTAAACGCAAAAGATCCACTGATTTAACTTTGTGACTATCATCAATTTATAACTAACCTTTTAAGTTAGGTCGAAACGTCGTGTAAACTTTCTGAAATTTTTTTTCTTTTTTGTACAATTCAACCAAAAGAGTGTAGTCGTACATTATGTGTGTTTCGTGTGCCTAAAAAATAAAAATAAAAATAGAACAGTTTTTTCTTTTTAAAGTTACAAATAATTTTGTTATAAAGTAACAAACACAAAATTAAAATGGTTATTAGTCGCCTTCACTACCATAGCTGATAGTTGCATTTGCTACGCCCTAAAAAAAAAACAATCAATCACATTTTTTTCGAATTCCCTTAATGATGGTATTTGTCTTGCCGGCAGCCGGCTAACAATCATCTCTGTTGTAAACTTACCAACCTATAAACCAAAATATGTTTAAAAGTCTAATAAATTTGCTAATCTCATTGTTACCTTCTGGACTTTATCCAGAATTAGGAATTTGGGATTTATACATAATCTAGAACCGATTTAATATTACAATATTGCTGTCATTTAAAAATATATGCTTGCTTAATAACGTGTTATTTACGCCTAATTTAAAGTCTAGAACTTGGACATGGTCAAAAACATCGTACATTTTATTTATATATTTATCTAAGAACCCACTTATACCTATTTACGCTTAATATTATTTTTTAAATTATGAACGTGGTTTGTTGTTTTTTTATTATATGATGTAATATCTTTAGATACCTAAACAGAATTTTTGATTTTAATTAACTTAGACTAGAGAATATCAACACACTCTCCCTCTAAGAGCCCACACACGACACACTATAAACAATATATATATGTATAGTATAATTTTGTTCGTGTTTTGAGTAATCTTAGAGTAAAATAGCCTATTTCAAAAATAACAAAATATAATAATTATGAAGGTTTGACATAAATAATTTATCTAAGTATCAATTTGTAACTTAGGTACTAATAAATTCATTAAAAAAATGTTTTTGTATAAGTCAAATAATAAAATATAAAACCGATACGAAAAACCATCGAAAATATTATTCTTTATTGTTTTTGAATATAATGCATTATTTTATTATAAGATAATTAAAAAAAAAAAAAAATGATTTTACACGAATGTATTTTGTCTAACGTCGGTAGTAGAGAAATGAAACGAGTTATTTTATTGAGACAATGTTCATAAACATTCTCCAAATGAGGGATCGTGGGCACTCACAACTTTCCCTCAGTTACTTATATAGTTATATATATATATTATTTGGATACCCCATTTAGTGTCTAAAATAAAATTTAATTTAGTTTTATTTATTTTCTTACCTTTGAAAAATTTGCGATCTTTTAAACATTCAGTGTGTCGGAAATCGACAAGTTGTATGTTAGATATTTAGGTATATTATATAGATATAATACGGGTGTATCGTGTCTATAATTTATTACTTTAAACAGTTAAAAGAAATTATCACTAATTTTTACACCTGACCATATACTCTGTCGTAATACGTATATTATAATAGTAATTATTATACCTACATGGCATTGAAAATTTCAAATCTTACAGACGACTAGTATACCTACTCTCAAGTCATGACTAAATAATAATAATATACTGACTATTATGGGTACGTTACACACACACACACACACACATATGTATATATATATGTTTGGTAGCTTTTTTATAATATGTGCCATTCACGCAAGAATAATATATATACATTTATTCGAAAAAAACTATTAATCCAATTTAATATATAAATATAGTTAAGAAAAAGATATCTTCTATATATCTTTACACATGCAACATGCACTGTATTTATTTTTTATAAACAGCTCCGATTCGATTTTAAAATCTGATTATCTGAACTACTTGAACTCAATATATATATATATGTATACATGTATATTTGTATACTTTTTATGATAGGTAGGTACTATAAATATAAATAATGTAATTGCGGGCTGGGTTGGGTATGAAACGCAAGAGGGGGAGTTCACATAAAAACGTTTTTATACAGAATGATATTTTAGCGTAAGGCTGCTTTACTAAAACACTCATTATATTGTTTCAAAAACTGTTATCGTTTTTAGGAAAAATATATTTTATTTATTCTTAATTTTATGGTAAAACTAACCAAAATTTTGTAGTTTGTAAATTTTGAAATTTTTGTAAACAGCTCGAAAAATGACAAACATTTTTAAATAATAAAAAAATTGATTACGTATAAACAATTCTTGTATAAATATGCAATGAAAATGTCAACTATTTCAATATAGCATTTATTCACTTTTTAAGTACTACAAAAACAACAACATTGATTAGATAAAACCTGATATTGCATAATTACCAATCTTGTTTTTTCGATTGTCTTATAAAATTCTAAGAAATTTCAACTTTTGACCATTCAAACTAGATCCAATTTGCTACCATAAGTCTAGAAATGTCCTTTGATGTTGAACATCTTAGCATTTTTTCTACTAAATATAGCCATATAGGTTATAAGTCATACGAAAAAAATTGATAAATTGAATAAAACCGCTGCCGTGCAGTCTATGTCAAGTATACAAGTATATCTCGCATTCTCGCCATTGAGTAAGTCACTATTTTAATGGATATATTAAATTTGAATCTAAAATAATAAAGTATAGCACACGAAAATCGATTTTAAGCTGAGACCTACATTACTAAGTTTTATTATATTTATAATGGAATTATAGTAATTTGTTATTCTATTAGCGATATGATATAAACTAGAAAATACTACAATAGGTTATAAATTATTTTGTTTTTATTATAAATTACTTATGAGGGAAATTATTATATTCTATTTTCAATCTTATTAACCAAACCAACATTTTTTTATCAACATATTTTATAGAAAAAAAAATTCAAATGCCTATAATAATAGGTAGCTCAGTAGTTAGTGTTAAAATATTTTGAACATTATCCCATAGATATAGAAAATACATTTGGTGAAAATTTCAATTATCTACTTTTATAGAAATATTATAAATATTTAAATGTATTATATATATATAGGTTATTCATTTTAAGTTGTTTCAAAATAAAAAAATCGATTTTGTCAAAAACCGGTTTTGCGTAAAATTCCTGTTTCTCAAATATTTTTTGTTTTTCATAATAATTAGGAAAAGTGCTAAAATACCAACTTTATTCCCTTCCTATACTAGAAAAGATAATGAAGTTAAAATCAAATCGTTATTTTTCTATTACATGAAAAATAGATAAAAAAAATTTGTATAAAAAACACATCATTGTAAAGTCAATTCTATACTAAGTGCCCAAAAGCCACTACGGTCATCGCGCCGTTCGGTATCAAAAATCATAAACTACGTATACGCACGGGTCACGATCGCACCGTCAAGAGTGCGGATCTTGTATTCATGCGTGACGTCACGTATCATTCATAAATTAAATTCACTCAATTTTAACGACGGTATTTCGTAAACATTTATTTTTTACAGTCTTACGATCAAATAATCAAATGATTATTCTTAAAAAATTCCAAATCTTTTATTTCGTGAACCTTTAAAGTTCGTCATGTTAATTAGCCTATGTAATTTTCCTCATTATAACATTTACAGTCCCTGGTCAACCCAGGAAACTACGACTTATAGATATTTGTATACTGTAATTTATTGAAATATTTATGTATTCAAATAGTTTATGATTAAAAAAATGTAAAACTCATAATAAATAAGTTTTTTTTATCAAAATATTAATGTTTATAAAAAAAATAATGGTAGATACTAGGTACTTCATAACCATAAGCTGTAAATTATAGTAGGTAGTAGGTATACCTATATGAAAACTATTTTTTCAAAAAAAAATTTATTTTGGAAAATTATTAGTGTAGTATCATTTAAACAGAACACCTCGTAATTCGTATACAAAATAATAATAGCATCGAGTCAATGCTATCGACATATATTTCATTGGGATGTTTTTTGCGCGCGCAATTTAACACGACTGTTTTACTATAGGTCTTGTTTTTTAAACTTTTAACCTGTCGCTCCTCTGTTGCAGTGTATATTATTATAGTAGCTATAAACAGTAAACAGTGTCACTTGATGTATACAGTATACTTGTATAGGTGTTTGTTGTTTTTGTTGTTGTTATTGTCACTAATGTCACTTGTGTATATTCATTAAAATATACGGTATGTTTGAGTCCAAGTGTTGTTGTCAACCCCGTGTTGGGCGTGTTGAGATGGTAGGGACTTACAAGTTTACATTATGTATCGAGTGCCAAGCGATTTGCGGTCATACTTTGTACAGAAAAAAAACCATTAGGTTTAGTGTTATGATTGTATAAATTATTTGAAAATTCCTATTGGAACAGAAATCGATAAAATTTTAAGTATACAATTATAATTTAAATGCCATATTATACATTAATTATATTAAGCGTTACATATATTAATAATTATTGGTAACTATTAGGTGCTTATAAACATGAAAAATAGTGGAAGACTTGCTTATGATAATTTTTTTATGAAGAAAGTAATTCCAAAGGGATTGTAACTAAATATGTATAATATACAATAAATACACTTGTTATATTTTAATTATTTTTTTCTATAGCAAGATTGCACCCATTTGATTAGGTACCTGTCTACCCAAAAGCCAAAAGGATACCCAGTGGTGTATTTTTTTTTTTTTTTTTTTGTAGCGAGAGATGTGTCCTTCATATCTGAACACATTTCGAGAGAGATATATTTTTAATCCAAGTTCACAGTTTATCCGGAACATCTAGGAATCAATCGAATCTTATGGTCATTAAGGCATATTTTTGTTAACCACCCGAAAAATCACCCAAAATACAACGCTGAAAAAATTTTAATGAATATAACAACAGTTAAAATAATACGGATTTACAGTGTCATAATTATTTCAAAACTATGATTTATATGATTTTTTGATTTTTTTTTGGCACAATCGTCTTTAAAACGTTGATTTCCATAGGTTTCGAAAAGAATAAATTGCAAAAATCGCGCGGTAGCCAAACTACGGTAATTATAATTATTACTATATGATCCCATCGATTCGATTTCGTTTAATCGCGCGCTCCCGCACGTCAACTTTATTATTGTCGTACGCGTACCGGTCGACGGCCGTCGCTACTCGTCGTCCGTCGGCTTTTTCACGATAACGTAAAGAAAACACGAATGATTCATCCGTTCACCGTCCACTGTGATCGTATGAACGAGGCAGTTAGCGCGCGTCCGGTGCCGGCGTGACAGTTGGTGTTCTCGTCCTTTCGCTGTCGTCTTATCGCCGGTGGTCACATTTTATTCAATACTATATTATATTTTTTGCATTCGCGATCTATGTAATTATTGCAATATTGCAACAACGGTTATCTGCAATCGCTCTGTCACAGCACTTCGATCGATCCGAGCGACAACCAAAATCTTCGTCCGTGGCGCCCGTTCACGGTTGTCGCGAAATATTTTTGAAATTTTTCCTTAACCATTCGATAAGCTCGAATTCGTTTGACGGTGTTGGTGATTTACGGGTTTCAAAATCGTATCCTACGCGTACCTATACCAAGAAACGTTTTTAAAATAAAACCGTTCGTCGGCCTAGTTTTTTATACTCAGGTAATCATAAAATATACATTTACAAATTCTATAATTAATAGATGTATATAAATGGATAATACGCGTATTATGTGTTTAACGTGTGCCAATTATAAATTAAAATTTAAAATATTATAATGTTTTCATATACTTATCGTCTTTTCTTGTATCATGCAGTCATTTCTGAAAACTTGATTTATAGTTTTATATTAAATGGTATCGTGGATTCGTAGCAGGCAAAAACCATTACTTATTAAATAAAATATTGACAAAGAATAGTAGTTACCTAAAGCATAACAATTTCATATAGTCTGTCAGTCTGTGGTACTGGTTACATATTATAATGTACAGTATCTATCTATTATTATGTAGATGTTTGCTCGTTTCTGACGTATCTGTAGCCTGTAGTTACCCATGTAATAAATGGGTGATATTTGTTACGACTATAATATAATATTATCGTTATAATCGATAGTAAATACCTACCTAATAATTATTAAGATATAATAAACGTAAAAATAAACGAATTTTTTCTTTCAAAAACCCTATAGTTAATAATATTCATAAATTTTATATCATTAACTTTTCCGCGTGAAATAAAAATATATCTACCCATTATTATGACATAATATTTTAAGCCAGACGCCAATCGTAGGTATCTACATATAGTGTACGACGCGCGGACGAGTCTTGATTTTGTTTATGGATACTGTACTTTATCGTGTGCATAGAATACGCCTTTATATATATGCATAATATGTGTAATGTGTATGGTTGTCTATTTATAACCACGTATGCAAGTAATATATTTTATTGCCAATAGCTTCGCCTAGAGATTTTTTCAAAAACAGCAAACTTTGCGATATCCTTCTCAAAATTCTGAAATCGATAGCAGCCTCTTCAGATTCAATCAAAAAACTTCTAAATTCCGAGATACTAATACATGAGTTAGGAACATAAATTATTTTAATATTCCTTAAATTTTCATTTTAGGTATGTAAATCGTTTATTTATGAAAGGTCACACGTTTTCAGAAAATAAATAAAAATTAGATTCTGTAACTGTAGACAGATCGTTAACATTATAAAGGAGTCAAATATGTACGATCGTTTATTATAATAATTTAAATACTTCGTTTATATATGATTTGTGCTAAAATATCTCGATATAGTTTATAATTTCCCGAAAATTTTAATTTTTTGGCATAACCCCTACTATAAAAAATGATCATGCATGTATTCGTACTGTATGCTTATAAAATCGTAGGCTACAAAGTTTAATATTATGGCTACATCCGTTAACGTTGCGACAGCAACATATAAATGGCGCCAAAACGTGAATTTAAAATCGACCTATTGCGCGTACCTATATGTTTTTCGCTGTTAATACAGTTTGTGTTTTGTTATATTTTTAGAGGACGTCAACAAACGGATTATCCTCCAAATCTCGGGTGCTGAGATTCCCGAAGTAATCATGATTAAAGTGGACGAATCAGATCCAATAGGAGGTATAAATGTTTTTTTGATCGTTTTATTTCTAATTTACTGTAATATATTTTAGTATTATAAGTATTTCATAATACACAAAAAAATAAACATACATGATAGTATCGTAGTATAAGATGGAGAAGATCTTTGAAAATCATCATGTTCTTTATTAATGACTAATGAGTCTTAAATTCCTTTATTATTTAAGAAATATATCTGTATTTCGATATTTTATTTTATTTTAAGTCCTACCGAGGAATTGATTTAAAAACTTAGGTTAAAAAAAAAAAATGTTTGCAGAGTCTTTCAATTTAATTGTATTATTCATGTAATATATGCTCTTCAACTGTAAATGTGCAATACAGTGACGTAGCCAGGATTTTTCTTGTGTGGGGGGGGGGGGGGGGGGGGCTCATGAATTTTTGTAAAATATAATTTAAGATTTTTGTTACGATTTTCATAGATTATTATTAGGTAATTCTTATCTGGTATGACTGCTGTTGAGTAAGTCCGACTTAGGTGTTAGGTCCTTTAGATAAGCACTATATAATATAGTTATAAACTTATATCTATGTACAGTTTACTTATAACTGTTATAAGTTTATAATAATGAAAATAATATACAAGTTGTCTTGTTCTTTATCAACAATTTGATCAAGGTAACATTGATTTAGAATTTAGTAGTTAGTTATAGTCTAGTGACTACTATCGTTAATAAATATTATATTACAACTGTCATTGAATTGTGTAAAAAATCAAATAAAAGGCGCTTCAAAATATGAATTTTATTCTAATTCAAATTTAAAATAGTTGCTAACTAAAATTAACGCATTTTAATTATAAAATATATTTTTACTTTATTTAACAATTAGTTTCGTTACTTAAAATATAAAATTTAAATTCACACGATTAAACTGTTCATTTAAAAAATATAAATTATATTATAAAAATGACAATGAAATGATATAGTATGGATATAGCAGTATGGTTAGGTATAACTTATTATAAGAAATGATAGTACATGGAATAAATATACCTATTATTTTTTTGTTGGATGGAGAATTTATTTTGAATGTTGAAAGATTTATAAATGAACATAAGATGGCGCGCATTACAGTGGCGTGATCAGGGTGTTATATCCCTCCTTTGAATTTTTTATAATGATGTATTATCTACATAAAAAAAATGTAGGGTCTGTGATAAGTTAAAAATGAATATCCCCCCTTTCTAAAAAGCTAAGCACGCGTTGAAGATGAGATGAGAAATGTTACTGATTTGAGATCTAAGATTTGTTGTGGAATGCGCGGGGTTGGATGTGGGGGGAGGTCATTCAATGCGAGCTTAAATGAATGAGTGGGAAGTAAAGTGTAACCAATTCTGAGACTGAAAAAATTTATTTTTATTCATTGCTTTTAAAAGCTGGATAATTATAAATTAAGAATATATTTACAAAATTATTTACAATTGGTGAGATTAAGATTATGAAATCTAGCCTGAGATGGCATTGTTAGGGAATAAAATATATAGTTCTATACTTGCTGTAATTTCTTTGTAACAAACGTGAGGTTAGGGATGAAGTCAGTCCATAGGATTTTAATTTTAATCATACATTTGGGGGGGGGTGGTACATGAGGGAACTAAACACATTGATTTGAGTATATCTACCCACTTAAGCATTTTAAATAATAACAAAATCATAGAAATGATTAATAATTTTTGTACTAATATATACTTGACATAATTGTATGTTGACGGAACGGACACTTAACGTACTCCCTCCTTTTTATATACGTGTTTTTAAGTATGAGAATCTTTAAATCTGTTTATATTATTATTAGTTAGTGGGCAGTGATAAATACCGGACATTTGATAGACAATAACAACGCGAATAAAGTACACGTAAAACGTATTAAAAAAATTAAAATTTTTTAAACATTTACTCGGGACACGCGTGTGTAGAAGAATGAATATAATACATAGCAAGCTATTATACATTTATACGCGATACGGATTTCGCGAGACCCGTACGTGGGCGGTGACAAGGTGGAAAAAAACGGTCACAATACACGAAGAACACGGCTGCCGTTGTCCGAGCTCTTCGGTCCGGTGAGCGTAAAGTATTTGCGAGATCAGCAGCGGCGACACTATAATAGTCTATAACATAATAATAATACGCTGGCCGAGTTAAAATTAGACAGTCCGACGCGTATCTCCGACTGCCGACCGGACGCTCTTTCTTTTCTGCTGCTACGTTAGCGTAATTTTATCATATTATTATTATTACTATTATACGCGTGTAGACGTGTATATATAATATTAATAATATTAAAATATATTATTATAAACGTACAACGTACCACGGTATAAATGTTATTATTTTTTTTTTTTTTGGCAACAATGACCGCATATTTTTTTTTTTTGTTTTCCGTCCGAGTGTACGAAAAATTCACCTATTTATAAAAGCCCCACAAGCCGGGTCCACCAACTACGCACACGCCACTGACTATTACTCCTCTAAACCGCCTTAACGGTGTGTAATGAATGACGCCGCGATCGCCGTATAATATACCAAGTGCTTGTGAGTGCACACCTATAGCTTTTGAACGTTTGCCAACCCGAATTTCCGTACCATTCTCTGGCATAGTTTTTTTTCTTATTTCGTTTTACTCTTTCGTTGAGGAAACAACCGAAAAATCTCGTAAACATGTTTCATAAACTTAATAGACACAGAATAATGATAAATAATTGGTTCTTTCGGCACATTATGATATGAACTTAAAAAGTTATAAAGATAGAGATTTGAGTATTCATCAAAATTCGATGCCTAAGAAAAAGTGTATTGGTACTATAAGAAAAAAGTAGATATGAGAAAATTAAAAACATAATACACAATTGTTAATATGTTATACACACAATTTTATTGTACGTTTTACAACAAATCTTATAAAATACATCAGATTGAATACATTTTTGTGTTAGGTACGATGTAATTATTGAAAAGAATATTTTATAAACAAACCTTAATAATAATAAATATACTATAGTGTTTAAACTTTCAAAAAATCTTGGGCTTCGTCTTGCATCCTGTATTGCATGTTCTTGACTTCTGAACACCATGTGTCCAGTCTACCAATCATATCTGATATTGGTGTTTTGTTCATCACTCTTGGTTGAACCCATTCCAAGTATACACCTTCACTGACTTGATCGATTTTACCCTTAACTAGACCTAATGATAAAGCTTTCATTACCAACATTTCAATCTGTTCTAATGATAATTGTGTCTCAAGTGCAATCTCTTGAAATGATAAACACCGGTTTTTAGCTTGTCGTTTGAATGTCATTTCCATCAAACAAAGTAGGGAAATTTTTTGTCTGAGTTTATGTTCTTGAACTGCTATATCAGGTATGGAAGCCCACTGTGGTTTCATTTTTGCAAATTTTGTGATGTCTCCGGTGTTGAACGCATTTAACAGTTCTACCAACCAATAATTTGTTGTGTTGGTTAATGAATCTAAAATGGGATGCATGAGCAGTTCACCCAAATTATAAATGTCATCACTTAGTAATGCAGCAAGTCCTAATAAAAATGCGTTTCTTATTTGATCCGGTTGGCTAATAGTAGACAAATCGATTGCTCCCAAATACTTCAAACAAGTGCGGTAGTATTCAGTATGTTTTCCTTGAATACGATACAGGTGACTGGCCAATAAATAATATCGACTGTGCACAGGAGATATTTCATCAAGATCACTCAGCAATTTATCAACATCAGTAATAACAACCAAACAATCTTGTTGATTTTTCAATTTATCCAAAAGTATTTCACCTTTTAAAACTTTAGCAAAAATTAAAGCTTCGACTTTGTCTTTAACTTTGGGTTCCAGAGTTTCTAAAAATGTAACTGCTTCCTTTGGTTCCTTAATGAATGGAATTACATATGAAACAATTTCAACCAAAGCAAAAGAATTCATTTTACTTTCTATTGGTTGGATAAATTTATTGTAGAAACTCAATAAGTCAACCTTTTTTTGAACATTAGTATCCTTAACATAGGCTAAGAGTTTTAAAGTCAATTGATGCCATAATTTTTTGGTTTGTAATTCTTCCAATTCTGACATTTCAACTTCGGGTTGTGCCATGTTTGTACTAAAAAAAAAAAAAAAATTATATCTAAATTAAATAATTTATTACAATAATTATATAATATAATACAATAAGTATAATGTATAAATAATAATTCAATTATTGTAATTATTTTTTTAGAACTAGAACCTAGTTTTCCTTACAAAGATATTACAATTCGTAGAGGAGTAGATATGAAAGAACACTATGAACTGCAATCTGAAATTGGACGGTAAGAATTTCTATACATTTTGCACAGAGATTTTTATTATTAATTTATGTAATTAAGGAACCAGACCATTAAATAATACTAATTTTAATTTTTACTTAAAAAATAATGCATTATATGTCACATATAATTCATTAATACGACTATGATAATAACTATTCAAAACTTAATACATTAACATAATATACTATATACATATAGTACTTCTGCCAAATCTTTAATTTAATTTAAAAATCAACTATAATTAATATTTCAAATAAATACCTGTAATATTAATTATAAGCAATGCATACAAATAGTGCTAAAAAGATAAATTATAAAACCGTAGGTTGTGCACAAAGTAAATTATTATTTACTGGCACTAGTAGAGTTTGACCAAATATTCCAACTATGTGATAATGACCATCACGACCATGTTAGCTGGCTTTAAGCTATTTATAAAATATATAAAGCTTTTAATGCCAACTGTCTAAAAACAAATTCTATGGTAATACTGTTGTGAAAATCTTTTCAAAAGATAATTTCTTCTGATTTTATACCTTATACAAGATTTTAGAAAAGGGTTTTTTTAAAACTAACATTCAGTACTAATATTTTAGGATTAATTTACTTATAGAATTAAAAATGTAAGTAAATCAAACAAATGACTTAAAAAAATTAAAAAACGAGTTTATTTTAAGCCATATTCATTTTTAATACAAACATATTGCTACTTATTGTAAACATTTAAAATGCATAATAACAAAAATATTTTGGCATTAGCCGTTTATAAATAAACATCCATATTAAAAACAGATTAATAAATTGTAATTTTTATTCCAAGTACATAATTAATTTAAATATAATGTTATGACTTTATGGGATACACGTTTAAAAATATTTTTATTAATGATTTTTTTTTTAAGTTTATAACTATTAAAAAGTTAATTGTTATTAAATTATATTATTTGTAGTAATTTTTTTTTTTTTTTTGTGATTATTTATAATTAATAATTTGTTTAAGAAAATAGTTTAATAATCTTATTTACAAAGAACATTATTATAATAAAACTATCAATGTTATCTTATTAATAAAGTTATATTGCAAAAATTCCAAGTGAAAATTAATCATAACAATATCTATTTCAAGATAGAGAAAATATTAGCTACATCTGTAGTTAATTTTTCAATATAAACACTAATATTAGTAAATAGATATTGAATATCATTCAATACAAATAATAATACAAATGTTTAAAGATTATAATTTAAAAAAAATATAGTTATTGGAATTAAATTATTTTATTTTGTAAAATAAATTAAATAAATAAAAAAATCAACCTAAAGTACCAGGTACATTATTAGTTATGTTAATTTCTTAAAACGGTATGTATTTACTTGGTAAAATAAATTGACGAGTTTATTACGTCCCTATTAAATATATAAGTTTGTTTAAAACATTATGATTTATAACAATTGAATGATTTTTATTTCCCAAAAATTATTGTTATAAGCACAAATTAAATCATTGTCAACAATAATCTCGAATAAATTTAATATAGGTATAGGTAGATATTACAAAAATTAATTTTCCAACAATATGTATGAAAATAATTATTTTTTTAAAAATAGTTAAATTTCCAATTGTTGATTGGAACTTGTACCAATTATCAAATTTTAGCTTTAAAACACTAGGCTAACAATTAAAAGTATACATTTTTGTCTAGTCATTGTGTCCTAATAATGAACGAATGATTTTTGCTTACTAATTACTTAAATACAGCCTTAAAAATATATTTTCAAACGAAATTAGTGTAAATGAATAACAGTGAAATAATAATACACAATACTTACATAGTAATTTCAATAATAAGACACGAAAGTGTTAAGTTTGAGGATGAAAATTGATTTAAGTTTGTTGTGCAGTAATACTTTCAATTAGTATGAAATAATATCACGAAACAAAACTACAAAACATTGATAACAAAATATACAATTCACGATTCCGGCATTATTTTCGTCATGAAAGGAGGAGACTATTACAGTGACGCCAACTTTTTTCGTTCAAACATACTGCCAACGTTCGTTTTTGTTCATAAAATAAAATTTAATTTTAATTTAAATACGGGCATATAGCTATTATTATAATCGTGCGATTTATAAGACTGTAGTTTGTTATAGTTTAGTGTTCAATAATCAAATGATTGTACGTTTATACACTTAACTAATATAAATAATTAGTTAGTCATCCTATACTCTATAATCTATAAGAACAACCGCGCAACATTTTAGATAATACCACTACCACTTTCATTTTCATATGTGCGATTATAAAATAAATAAGTAATGAAACAAATGGAATAACTACACCACGCAATTTTTTTTTCTAATTTTCGTATATTAACTATTTAAGAAAAATGGTACAATCAGAATTAGTCGGTCGAACTTAGTTTCAAAGTGTTAGCGTCTTGAAGTTCATAATTTTCTTCTTTTTTTCATGTACTAAGTATTGTATTATTGTAACATAGTCTTTTAAAGTACCTATGCGTAGAAGCCATTCCTTTTACCTTTACCTTTACCGGCCGTTTTAATAAAAACGCTATAACTTCGAAACTGAATTCGACCGAAAAATACTGATTGTTTCACCATTATTCTTAAATAGTGAATATAGGTTTCAAAAAAAAAAAAAAAACAACGAAAAATTTGCGTGTGGTATAGTAAAGTGCATTTTAGCCCAAATAATAATGTAATGACTTAACAATGTTAACAATAATCATAAAATATATAGGTAGTAACTAGCAAGAATGTATAACCAATATATAATGCGTTCATTTTAACTACCCTTTATAACATTATGCATTTGTTTTACTTTTAAAAGGGGGAAGTTTGGTACGGTGTTCAAATGTCGAGAAAAAGCTACGAGTCTTATGTTGGCTGCTAAATTCGTCGGCATTGTTCATAAACAAGATCGTCGAAACGTGGAAAGAGAAGTAGAAATAATGTGTGAACTTCAACATCCTAGATTAATACAACTCTACGACGCTTTTGAAGCAAATAATGCAATGTGCTTCATTTTAGAATTGTAATTGAAACATTATTTGTTTATTATTTTATTTTTTCAATTCGATTGAAATTAAATTGAATTTTTAAATAAAATTAAAGATCGTATCAAATTCTTAAGATTTTGCATACTACATACAGAGTACCTACACTGTGGAAATATTAATTTATATTTTTCAAATGAGAACCCCCCTTTTCTACCGTAAAATATTTAACGGTTCATTTTTTTTTAAATTTTATTGTATCAAAATCAAAATTTAAACTAGTAGTTTTTTAGTTTTTTAACTTGTACAAAAGATGATATATACTAATCTTTAAGTATTAAATTTAAAAATTCCAAGAATTAAAATTTGAATAAATTTATTATTAAATGAAAAAATGGGGCATAGGGCTTAGAATACTCGGTGAAGAATAATAAATATTTAAACTTATTACGACTCCTTTTTTAAATTAAAACATTTACCTATATATGTATACAAATAGTTATTAATTCTTCCAGAGTCGAGGGAGGTGAATTATTTGAACGAGTAATTGGTGATGATTTTGTATTGACCGAAAAAGCTGTAACGATATTTATGCGACAGATCTGTGAGGGAGTACAGTTTATTCACTCGAAAAATATACTCCATCTTGACCTCAAGGTATTTATATTACAATATCGCAGCATATTTACATAAATTGTTTATTGTATGAATGTATATGCGATGATTACCTATATACCTAAATCTAAATATAAGTCTAAACATTATTGTGTTAATCGGATTTCAGCCAGAAAACATACTGTGTTTAACTAAAACTGGAAATCGTATTAAAATCATTGATTTCGGTTTGGCCAGAAAATTCAATCCAGAAAATAAACTCCAAGTGTTATTTGGTACACCAGAATTTGTAGCCCCTGAGGTAGTAAATTTCGATGCTATCGGATTTGGAACAGACATGTGGTCTGTTGGGGTAATATGTTATGTTTTGTGAGTAATAAATTTATAATTTCTATTGTAACGAACTAACGAAGTTCAATTCAGTATCTATATTATAATATTAAATTCCGGCTTGGTATATTTAATATAGATTATCGGGTCTGTCACCTTTTATGGGAGAAACTGACGTGGAAACTATGGCCAACGTAACAATTGCTCAATATGATTTTGATGATGAAGCATTCGATTCCATATCTAATGATGCAAAAGATTTTATCAAAAAGCTTCTTGTCAAAGATCACAAGTATGGTTTTTGTTGAATTGTGGTATTATGTATTATATAATATTGTACTAATTAAAACTCACTGATAATTTTTTTACTACTTTTTACATAATATTTTATTATTTTTATAACATTTTTTTAATCACATTTTATTCCTAATTATAAGAATACATCATTCTATACAGCTATACCTACTGGTTGTTGTACAGATTTTATCAGGGCCGGTTAAGTGAATATAAGTAGATATTTTTAATGGGGTGAAAAAATTAAATCTTGCATTCTTGCCTATGTGTAAAAAGACTACAATTTTACTAGCACTGGCCTTGACTATCTATATTATGTAGTATAAATTGCATTTGATCTTTATTTAAATACCTACATACGTAGTTTAACACTAATATACATTATATAGTAAGACTAATAAGGACGCTTAGTGAGTCATAAACTTTTTAAATATAATATCATTATGATTTTATTTTTAAACAAACGTGCTTTATTTCATTGAATTAACATTAAAACTAATAAAAACGATTTTACTGGCTCGTAAATATGATTTAAGTATTTTAAAGTTAGGATGAAAATATTTTTAATTCAACTTTTATGTAGGTATACCATACATTTATCACTTAAATATACGATTTAAATATCTGTCATAATTGATAAGTATTTAAAAATGATTTACTTTGTTATTATAATTATAAATATGTTGTAAAAATTGATTGGTTATTTAATTATCTAATGCATTTGCATTTATTTTAAGTCTTGATATTTTTATCTCTAAGTAGTAAGTTCTAACCAATATATTTATCATCAAAAATAAAATAGATACCTACATAATAATACTTTTGGTTGATACGTTGTGTTTATAATTGTATACATAGTTAAATAGTTACAAGTACAATTATTAAATTTAATTAAACACAAATAACAGTGTTTCTAGGATATTTAGGTTTTTCTAGATTTAATTAAAAGTTTATAATTTTTATAAAATATTGTTTAAATTTAAACTAATTTTGAAAATTAGTGTATTTGTTTAACATTTTAATAAAACAGTGTATTCTCTTATAAGTACAACACCATGGTACCTATGTAGAAGTGACAATTTAAAAGATTTCTGATTTTATATTGGTGTATTAATGTTTTCAGTAAACCGTTGTTATACCTATTACTTTATAATGTATTTAGCTGTTATTTACATTTTACTGTAAAGTATATGTTCTAATTTATGGATTTGACTACTTGTACAGATACCTATACATAATATTTATACTTAATATGTATAATTAAGTAATAAATTAAATTAAATAATATTTACTAAAAATATCAGTGATTTTAATAAATTTTTATGTCAGCGTTATAGAATATATAAATGTGTGTGTGCAGGGGCGGATTTGCTATGTTGCACAGAGCGGCAAACTTTGGAGGGTGGCAAAATTGTATTGAATATTTATTTTGTTTTTATATGTAATAACTAATAAACTTACATAATTTTAAATTTATTTTACCATTTCAACATTTTGAACGGTGTACTTGGATTTTGTATTCCGGTATTCGTTTATTTTTAGTAAAGTAATATTTATTTTTTTTCTTAGGAACTCCTCAATGGCGACGACGATTGTATTTTATTATAGCTTGTCTAATTATTTATAAAATATAGATAGGTACAAATGATGTAGTACACTATACGTTATATATTATATACTATTAAAATTACCCTTCGAATATTTATCTCAATACCAGCTACTAGCTGTACCGTCGAACGTTCGTTTTAAAAAGAATAAAATATTATTTACGATAAACTATGTTGCAAAAAAGATTAAATTCCTTAGCCATATTAACTATAGAAAGTGACTTAACGTGATCATCATAATATGAAGATATCATTGATGACTTTTCAAGAATGAAATCTAGAAAAAAACAAAATCTATAAATAGATTATTAAAATCACCTATATTATTAGAAAAATTATTATTTATTATATTTATTAAATTATGTTTTTTTTTTTACATTTTTAATTTATAAAAATAAATAGCTGTTATTATATTTGAATCAGAACGTTTTTTTTCTAAACTTAACTTAAATGAAAAAATATTGCATATTATTGAGAAACTAAATTTATTTAAGGATATTTAGTAATATAAAAGTTATTTTTGTTAGGATAAAGGTAGTAAATTTAATTTGGCAAATGAGTGACAAGTTGTTTAATCCGCCCCTATGTGTGTGTGCGTTCCTATTTTAATATATATTTTCCAATGATAGGTACAATAATCTATATATCCTGTCCTCCAATTTACATATGTTTGATTTTCGCTATGAATTTTTATTGTGTGTGTATGTTGGTTGGTTGTAGGAGCCGTCTGACTGCCACTGAGTGTTTATCGCACCGATGGATGCAAAAGAAGAAACCGAAGAAAATGGTACGAAAAAGTTCAAGCAAAAAATTGATGAAACAAACCGAAGAGAATACAATACAAGCACCGGCGGTGGTAGAGACTACAACATGCACAGGACAAGACTCGTTACTGTTGCCTTTGGACACGAGCAAAGAGAACTTGAAAGAAATGTGCAGCAAGTCGCGAAGCCAATCTCCATTGGAGATTACTGCCGTATCACCAACTATTGCCCTACAAAAGGATATTCAATTGTCAAAAACGAGTGGAAACGATGAAGATATGTCTACAACCGCTGAAATTGTCAATGGTAAATCTATGATGCCGGCGCCAGTACCGCAAGATACGGACGCCACCTCCAGCGTACCTCAGCACACAGCCGTTATAACTTCCGGTGTACCGCAACACACGGCTGTTGCAACTTCCAGCATACCGCGAAACACGACTGTTACAACTTCCGGCATACCACAAAATACGACCAACACGACTTCTGGAATACCTTCTTCAGCGGCCATCGAGATAACACCAGCGGTAGATATAGTGCAAGGTGGTGCAGACAGACAGCGGATATCGACGACCACCTGGTCGCAGACGACTTTCCGAACAATGACTAACTGCAACAATAATTACCGACGGGCATCAGACGTGTCGTATACGTTTTCGAACTTCCGGACTTCTTCGGCGGCGGCGGTGTCATCTAATTTCCTGGGACAGGAGCTACGAGACTTGCAGACAATGATGTTGGGAGACCGGCCGGAAGCACTTCAGAAGGACGGCGCGAGTGGCTCCGGAAGCAGCTTGCATAAGCTGTTGCTAAATAGGCAGCACTTGACTGCGGCAGTCGCGGATCGGAAGCCCAAGTTCAAGTTCTCATCGATGAATCGCGACGTGCCGGCCGGGTCCCCACCACCCGTCAGCAACTTGTTGTATTATATGACCGCGGCGGCAGCGGCAGCGTCGTCATCGTCAACGGCATCATCGTCGTGCCGGTCCGCGCCACATAGTAAGCGCGCTTCTCCCGAACACGAGTTGTCCTCCGCCAGAGAAATGTTGCTCAAATTGTTTTACAGTGGCAGTGACACTGTGGCTGAACCTAATTTGTCCACTTGATACTCCTCCTCCCCGCAAGTATATACCATAATAAATACAGTTAAACGTAAATAATATGTATATGTGATTTATTGTATACATATTATATATATATATATGTGTGTGTGTGTGTGTGATTTATTATGTACCTTTCATAAATTATTAATATGTAAATGTTTATTGATAAATTTCTGAAATATGTATTATATTACCTACTTATATTATATAATATTACTGAGGGCATAAGTACGAGTTCCCGCTCTGCATCCCCAACAATACATTTTATAGGCCCTTATTAATAATATACTGCTGAAAAACCCACAGTTCGGTACGTTATCAATCATCATCACACATGGAAATATTTTATTTTACGTATTTTCTTTTTTTATATATAAGAAATGTACATACCCTCTGTACATTATTATATATTTATATATAATATACCCATTCTATATTTTATATGTAGTGTATGATATATATATACTTTTTTGTTTGAACTTAAAAGTACTGGCAACGTTGTACTTCCGATTGGATTTCGTTGTGTAGGTACACACACACTCACACCACGATATTAACTCAAATTCATAGTTACCAATTCTTTTTTAACGCCGTGTTGTTAATATATAATATAATATACGGTGCTCTCCGTGATACGACTCCAGTACTCACTTGTAATTTAATTCCCTGTGCGAAAAGTTGTTTTTATTGCTGAGACACAATGTAAACTTAACTAGGTATATTATACTATGTTTTATGTTTTGATTCTCCAATTTTTAAAAGAATTTTTTTTTTATTATTTATATTATTTATCTATACTTTGTACAAACACTAGTTTTGTTATTTATTTTTACTTTAGTTGCGTTTTGATTTATATATTATTATCATACGATTATATCAAAGTAGTAAATGCGTTTTAGTTTTTAATCGTGCCTATAGATTTTGTTATACAAATGACCAAAAGTTCGTAGTAAAAAAAAAAAATGTGTCAATTATTAATTACCTCATAATATTATACACAATAATGATTATGAAAAGAAACGTTGGCTCAATATAGGATTAATTAAAATGTTTATAGTTTTATTCGTTTGATGTATACCTACAATTTTATATAACTATATTTAAGTACCTATTAAAAATGTATATTTAACAAACATAATATTATATTGTTTTAATATCTGTCAAAACGTGTATTATCAAGAAATTGTAATATATATATATACTTTATTATTTTAATCTTTAGTGTAAAAATGATTCGTATTCGCAAATAATTATTTTTATTCTTCCATTGTATAATGTTATATCCCGTATATAATGATATTATGTAGGTACCATGCATATTATACTGAATCGGGAAATCAATTTATTACCTATATAGTATATATATTTGATTTAGTCATTACTTGTCTTCTTCTACAATTTAGTCGACGTCTCCAAATCACTATATAATATTTTTATGTAGGTCCGGTTTACATCGTATGTACCTATACGCAAATAAACGATTCAAAGCCATACCTAATGAGCGAAAAAATACGAGAACATCTAAAGCTTTGCAATAATTTTCATAGCATCATAACATATAATATCATACATAAATAATACCAATTAAATCATTGTCGTCGTTTATCTATTTTACTAATGTATGAGCTTTTATTTCTATTTCGTTTTGCGTTTGTTTTTGCTTGATCGGAGAAGAGTAAGTTTGTACGGTCGAACTACAACATCATTATTGACGGTCGGCAATAATTATTGTTGATGCGTTTAGTGTTTACACTATTGTTTCGCATATACGGAACACAGCACATACGCAGACATGCAGTACCTACCGGTTCTCAATACATCTCTGTATTCAAATATACATATTATCTCCAAGATAACTAAAAAAATATTACTTGTAATTTAATATTATCTCTGTGCACAGGAACAGGATGACGGCTGCTGAAGCTCTCCGACACAATTGGCTGAAGACGGCAGAACGTCGGAAAGCGTTGAGCAAGACCAAATTGAAACGATACGTAATAAAAAAACAGTGGATTCGGGCGACCAATACAATTTTAGCGTTAAAACGTATGGGCGCTAAATTGGAATAATAATAATAAAAAAATAAGGTTTTTCGGTATAGGATAAAAGTACTTATAAGTTATAACTGCCATATTATATATAATATATGTGCACGGAGACACGAAGTGATCTGTTTAACTGTAGTTACACTAAAGTTCGCAGTAAAATTTCGTCTTTTCGAAATATATTATTTTTATGTACAGCAAATGAAAGCATAAGTATTTTTTTCCCTTTGTAGGTTTTTAATTTTTTTTTTTTTTTATGGAAAGCTGCCAAACCATGCATTTTAGATTATATAATCGAAAACAATATTATTTTCTAATAAATAATAATGTTGATGTATTTGTAAAGGATAATATTAAACAAATAGTATATGAGTAATAAATATTTAAATAGTTTAGTAATAAACTAATAAATAATAATTTACTATTTACAAAAAAATTATTCCTTTTGATGCAATTTAAGTTAAGACATTCATATATTAAAAAAAAGTATTTTTAACAAAAAAAAAAACCATTTTTGTCATTAAAAAAAATAGATTTTTTGTAAAAGTGTAACGATATGATTACTTGTAGGCTATAAATTATAATTATAAAAATCTCATGCTAGGTAACTTAGTAAAATATTATTTTCAAAAATAAAAAATTGATGTTGATAGGCCACTTATATAATGGAAATAATTCTGTATACATATATTATGACCATTAAGCTAGACGTGTAGTATATTATCCCAGATTAAGTAAGTGCCATAAAACAGTGACAGCCATAGGCACATGTACAAGGTGAACTACTTAAACGTCTAATTTTTTTATACAAATTTTTATCGATGTTAAAAGTTAGGTATTTTACATTTTTGAAAATAACATATATTTTTAATTTCATATTCCGAATTAGAATATATTTTGGAGCATTTCTATGCATGTACACAAACCTAATCTCCAACTAGTATCTAATTATTTAATAATCATTATAACTTATAATGTTTAATGAATAAACGGACAGAGTAGAGTTGGTCTATTAATCACTATCCCACTCATTTGATTTAAGATACTTATAACTTATAATTACTTAACTATTCGTTCGAAATTCGATTTTTATATCTATGTACAAATTTTATTTAGAAAAATATTCTGATTTGGAATATGAAATCAAGTATGTATATTTAAAAAAGTAAAATCTTATAACTTGTACATTTTTTTCTTAAAAATGTTGTTTTTCAATTATATCAAATTATGTAAAAATAATATTTTCGAAATAATGAGTGTAATTGATTATTCTATATATACTCAAATAGATGAGATTGCGCCCAATTTGTTAGTACGTTTAAAGCTAAATCATAATATTGTTATACACTTCTTATACAGTTATATATTATATTAATGCTATGATCTTGAACCGTCTTATCTGGTTATCTATGTACGTGAACATGTGGTAGCTATATTAATTTTAAATATAATTGTATAAAAACAAATGTTTTTATAAATTATTAATAGGTACTATAAACTAACTGAGCACTTTTGAAGACATTCGTTTATTTGTTTATATTAATATATTTATATAAGCACAAATGCGTAGTGCCCTAGATATCTAAAATATAATGTACCTACTATACAATATTTTATAATAATAATATGTATCGTTATTAATTAATTTAAATTTTATAATATTTGGGTACTACGCATTTATACAATTACATGACGTATGTTCTTAGACAACATTGTGCTGTTAAATTTATGGAATATTTTGAGCTTAATATCTTTTATTTAGTTGATAGAAGTTTTTTGTTTCCTGTGTTATTACTAGATTTTTTTAATTATTTTTTTTTCGTTTTGATTTGTTAAGACATTTTATTTTAAAAATACAGAAAGACATTTTTGGGAATTAAGAGTGATTTAACCATTTTTTAGCATTGGCTTAGAGTAGCTATATCCTATATGGCTTATAAATTGTATTTATTCATATTAATACTATTAAGTAATTGGTAATAAGAACTAGCTTCAATCACAATATACAAAAGCCTATAAATACAAATTAGTTATTAATTTTAAATATGGTATTTAGTGCTGAAGTATTATTTATTGTAAAAGTTTATACAGTGAACTTATTAATTGTTTAAAAATTAAGCTGTAAAAAAATATACATCAATGTTACAACATTATTTTAATTTAATAAATTGTCTAATTATTGCCATTGTCTAATTTGTCTATGTTTTACCAGATCATGTATATCTATCTTATGATACTACTGGATAAAAACCAAGCATGTATTCAGAATCAATTTTTGTGGAGGGGGTTAATAATAAAAAATGATTCTGCTTTAAAAACTTCTGGGGGAGTTGAACGCCTACTCCCCCCCTGTATACGGGCTTGATGAAAGCCAGTGCAATATAATAAGAATTAAGAGTTAATTGAATGTAGGTATATTAAAATGATTATAATATGTAGCTAGTAGTGAGTTGATTAAACTTATTGCTCAATTTGTCACGTTTACTGCCGTGGTAAGAGGATGAAATATTTAAATAATATTATTAATATTATATTATTTACAAAACAATTGGTCACATTAGGAATCCGAAAATTTTTCGCGGGCCACTAAAATTATAAATACATATTTACATTACTTAAAAACCAATAATATTTAACAAAAATAATAATTTACAACAACACACAGGTAACATAATGTTGTCGCAATATGTGTTATTTTTTCTTAATCTTTGGGCCAAATAAAATTTGATTGCAAGCAGTATTTGGCCTGCGGGACACAATTTGGTAGCTATGGTTGTGTACATGGGGCGTGCTGTGCATTACATTTTTAATGATATTTGGCCCAAATTTCTTATTTACCCTAAAAAAAAATCAGGTAATCACCCCTAAAAACATTGATAACCAATCTACTGATCACTGGTCAGTAAAAATAATATTCATCTATAAATATATTAATCTAACTACTAAGCTATTAATGTGAGAATCAAGAATTTTCTATTTTTAATAATACTACATTCTAACCTTTGCTTTATATTTATGTCTTATTTGAAATATTCAGTTTTCATAGAAATTATTTAAATTTTTTAGTCTAGGTTTAATTAAATTTTAAATGACATTTGTCCATAACATTTAATTAAATATTAATTACAATAGAATTAATTGCATTACACAATAGATATTAAAATCCTTTGTATAATTAATTGTTGTACGTTTACTTTAATCTGCACTAATTAGAATGTATAATGTATTAATATGTAAATTTTTATTATACTACTATTAAAAATTAATGATAATATAGTTTAATATTTTAAGACAATTATAAAAGAATTTAAAGCTGATGCAAGAGTGGTAATTGACACATAACTCCAACAATTAGTAAACAAGAAATTTCTTAACAAAAAGTAATTGGCAGTAGTAATAAAAATAATAATTATTTTAAACTAAGATTAACAAATCCTTCATGTGTTAAAGTATTTAAGTATATGTCATATAGAAGAAAAATAAACAAATTAACACATTAATCTGTTGAAATTGTTTTTTATAAAAACAGATCATAAATAAAAATACCAATAACAAAATAATTTAATAATCTACTGAGTAATCAAAATAATTGAATAATAAGTTACTTTTTTTTAGATTATATAAAAATATCTTATCAAATACAATAAAAATTTACCAATCAACTAAAATTTTATCACAATAATGATTCCCATTTTCCTAATCAAACGTACAATAATAATTGTACTATAAATTTGTTCACAGCTTAACTAAATAAAATTTTGTAAAGGTACCACCATTCTAGGATTTAGTGCTTTGCGGCAAATTGGACAAAAGTCATTAGTTTGTAACCATTCATGAATACAAGACCAACAAAACAGATGTCCACAAAATGAAAGTGAGGTTTTTTGTCTTGGTTCTAAACAAAGAGAACATTTACTGCTACTGTTTGATGGAATCGACTGACTGGGATGTTCTTCCTCGTTTTTATGTACTTTTGGGGTTTTTAACACGGCCATGATCATGAGCACACTCAAATGGATAGCAGTCAAAACACTAAGAATTTTAAACACGTGTAAAGGCCGCTTAGGATGGTACCATGGAACTGCATAGATCTTAAAAAAATAAAATAAAAATAATCAATATTAAAACTTAAAGCTATATAAGTTTAAAGTTTGAGCCTATGCTTACATATTTAATGAGGAAAAATCGTTTGGCCCACGTATAAAAGGAACCGTTCCAGTAAAATAATACTCTGTTGAGGCTTTGTAACAGTGGAACTAGAGATTTGACAGTTGTTGTGACTTGTATGATTTGATCTTTGGCCTGATTCGTAATCGATTTGCTATGTTGAACGTTATCAATCAAACGATCCAAGGCTAGGATGATAAGTCTGTCTCCAAATACATGGGCTAATATCATACCAGCACTTTGCTGTAAATAACAATATTCTTGGTAAACAAAAATAATTGTTTATACCACTACTTTTTGCATTTTAATTACCACAAGTCCTGGGACGTGTTTTCCAGTTTTTCCAACTTGGACGATTTTTGTATATTCTTCGCCCAGTGTTTGGAGCTTAGACAGTGTCGTGAGTGCATAGTACAGTAATTGTGACGTGCAAAAGATGTTTTGTTTATTTCTGTTTATAAACACATGTCCTAAGACATATAATTATTAACAGCAGTAGGCCTATGTCTGTAACGACAGACAATCACGTAACACTATAGTATTTCATAGTAAATTAATTACCTTTAAATTTTAGAAGAAATCCGCATAACTGTTGATTAATTCGTTCGTAAAGTTCCTCGTCTTTTTGTTCCGCTCTCAATATCTCCGCGGGACCGCTAGGATTAAATGCCGACATGATGATTTTCTGGTTATATTGTTCATCTCGTTAAAGAAGACATTTTCAATCTGTGGATTTTCTGTAAAATCAAAAAATCAAAATTGTGAGCGTTTGTATTAACAATTTAGTATTTAATATTTATAGTTTTGAGTTTTTAAATTTTCCACAGTGATAAGGTTATCGCTCTATCAGTAATAAAAAAACCGATTCAAATCAAACATTAGCTATTTAGCTGTCAATTATTATTATTATATATCACAACTTAATACTTGAAACTTTGAAAGTATAAAAAAATATTAAAATAGACAAAAAAAATGTTGGTAAGTTTACAGCTTACATGTTACAAGTATTTAATAATTTTTATTTAAGTTGTTATATTTCTACTTAGGTTGGCCCTGTACAAAATAGTCAAAAACTAATAAGTTGATTTTTGGTTTTTGGATTAGTATTTTTTTTTTTCATTGAAAATCGCCATATGGGAGCTGGACTGTTTTCACACGGCTTTACCCAAAGATTTATATTAACTAAGATCAATGTATTTCGCGTTTATTTTAAGAAAACCGTTCTTACTAAATTCAACTACTTTTATCGTCTCATCTTTTAATCAAACTGACAAATGTTTGAGTCTAGTAGCTTAACCCAAAAATAATGTTAGATAAAAGGAAGTTTCAACCTGTATCCTATTGATGGTTTTTACAATATTTTAATAGCATAAATGCAGTACCCTTGTTCAATTTTTATATATTCTTCAGAACGTTTGTTAGGGCATAGAATCTTAGCGTTTGAGAAACTTGTCATTTTTATTTTAACATTAGGTATCATACTAAAGAGATTGGTAACAAAATTAGGATTTTTTAATATTTTAGGCTGATATGTTGGAAAATCAAACTTCAACCAAGGTATTAACTTTTTAAAAAAATTGTCATTGATTTGTAAATAGGAGTTACATTGTTATTCAACTGATGCTATTTTTTTTATTTGTATTTATTGCAACCAGTAACTTTTTGAAATCTTTATTGAAAACTCAAGATTTTTGAAAAATACATTTTTATCAATTTTTTTTTTTGATATTGTTTCTAATTTAAAGAAAAAAATAAAATTAACAGCGCTTCTATAAGCACGGGTACACTTACACCGCTTGGTTATAATTAGTTGCTGTCAGCAATCATAAAAATAAAAACCTTTTGAAAATTATTGTTAAAAATATATTTTATTATTTGTCAACAGTCTTCAATGTGTTGAGTATAATATTATATGAGCAGATAGTTATAGTTGGTTTTATAATAAATATACTATAATCATATAGACATAACATTTTAGAAAATTAATACACTTGACTAATAGATATTTGGTTTAAAACTAGTACAATTGGCTCTTTAATAAAATTTACTATTGATGAAAAGGTGATACTATTTATAAAGAAAAACCAATTTAATAAATCCGATAATTACATTTACATTGAAGTACTACAAGATAAATTTGTATAAGTACACAAACTTGTTTAAGAAAAATATTAATAAATGATCTATAAAAAAAAAACAGAATATAACAGTTTTATATTATTTAAGCATAAAAATCTAAAATTACTAAACAGATATAAATAGTGTAAAAAAATAGTATCATATAAAAGGAAAAAAACAGTTTTGGCATAATGATTCAGTCAGATCTTAATTTTTAATACTTAATAATTATTAAATATTAATTATTAAAATAAATGTCGTATACAAATAAAAATAATATTTTAAGGTTAGCACACTAATATAATGTATATAAATGTATTGACTCATTATATAAAAATATTATATTATTAAAAATATTAAAAAACTTATTTTTTCTTTATTTTAATTGTTTTATAACTCATCATGTTTCATAATGGCCTCTCCAAAATCAGTTGCCTGGGATCCGACAAACAAATCATATTTCGCTAATATTTCTTCTTTAGTTAATTTGCCATCAGCATCTGAATCAGATTCATAAACAAGATGTCTGCTCTCTGCTTCAGCGTGATCAAAATTGTCAGGTAATATCCAATCTTTGATCTAAAATTAAAAATTATTATTATGTATTATCAAAGTTATGAACTGAAATAAAATTAATTCTTCCAAACCTCTCCAATGTCCAAAAACCCGTCACCATCTTTATCTCTGTATGTCTTAAACTGTTCTATTTCACTTTTAATGAAATTTGGTTCTTCATTTGGCTCCACACCAGGGAATAAATCAGCTAGTAGAGATAAATAGTAAAATTTATTTTTAAACCAAGTTGCTGGGGCTAGTGTATTTTCAAGAAGTACATCAATAATCAAATATGCAAGTTAATTGTATATTAAATTTCTTGATAATTGGCAAATTTGTAAAGTATATTCATTAACAGGGCTCATAAGTTCATGTAACAAAAATCACTTGAATATGAATGCAATTATGATCCTAAAAATATTCAAATATACACTTATGTTTATTTTTATTTGACTTGTGGTTTGATCATTATTTTTTATCATCTAACCGTTATTTATTGATTTTATTTTTAAAATTTAGTTAAATTTATAGTTTTTAATAAGTATTGTTTTCATGCGTGAAAGCAAGGAGGTTTTAAGTGCTTTAACTCCCTCCGAAATATCAGGGAAATAAATAAATTACCTGGCCTACAAATGAATAGACTTGATATTTATGAACATTTTTCAATTACCCCCCGTGAAATATTTTCCCGCGTTTGTGCTTGGTTGTTTTTTTTAATAAGACATTAAAAAATTTCTACATTGATTTTAAAATAGACTATTATAAAATCAATGGTACCTACATAAATTAAAATAATTAATAATGTAATAACAAAAACTTTAAAAATAAAAAAAAATAAAAAAATGCATAATCATGTTTTAGTATGCAATTACATAAAAAATAAAATTTTACAATATATTGAATTCTGTCAACTTGAAGCAAATTTATTTGTTATTTATTATTTAATAGACATTATTAGAATGATATGAAAATACATGAACTTACAAGATCTGTTCATTAGTTTATTGACCATGACTTTTGATTTATGATATATTTATCGTTTACCGACTATTATCGAAAAATATATTAGGAATAAAATAGTTGTACAAGTAGAAGACTATTTCCATTGCATAGCAACTGGCAAGTATTTAAAACTAGCAAATATTTGATAATAATACTACTCATGGGAATCAACTTTACTTTTAGGATAAAATTACCAATATATTCATCCATTGATATTTTATTGTCTTTATCTTTATCCATATCATCCATAGTTTCATAGACAACAATATCTTTCATGTGAACACTTTCTTCAGGATGTAAGAATGATATAAATTCCTCTTTGGACAATAGACCATCGCCATCTACATCAGCTGCTGCCCATCTTCTCTTATCTCTTAATATCATTTTGGCATATGTATAGGAATCATCAGATTTATGCACTTCTTTTGCTTCATCATCTAAAAAGACAAATTTATTTAGTAAAAGTATTGCAACTAATTCATTTAACCTAACCTTGACTAAGTTCAAAATGAATTGATTGGTTATAAATTTTTAATCAGTGCTTGAATTTAGGGGATTTTTTTCTTTAAAAAAAAATACTTATGTGTATCTCTTGACTCTTCTAGAAATATATTTATCAATAACTAATAAGACATTTAAATATTCAGATATTTACATTTTAATTAAATTTTTACATTCCCCTTTTAATTTTTTCCAATTCAAGCACTAGCTTATAATAACTAATAATTAATAGGAGATAATCATAAAATCTATAACATTATAATAGGTAAATCTTACCAGACATAAATCCATACGTATCTTTCCTATATATTGCCCACGATAACTTTTCATTTTCCAAGTTTTTGTGGTTATCCCATTGGCTGTGCACATCATTCATTATGTAACGAGTTTGAGTGAATTTAATCCAATCTTTAAGTTCTTCTTGTGTTACATAACCATCATTATTTTTATCAATTTTATCGACTATTACACTACAAACCACAACCAAAATAAGAGGTATTGATTAATAGATGATAATATCTAAATAAAAACTGATTTGAGAATTAAAAAGCTAAAATTACCTAAGTCTCCTTTGACTTTCTTCTTGTGTCAAATTATCAAATTCTTCCGCTTCTTGTCCAAGAAAAGCTTCATGGTCATAATCTGGATTGTGCTCTTCACCTCTGAAATGTTGCTGTTGCGCTTGTAACTACATATACAGAATATAATATAATGCATTATGAATATACGTGTTAAATAATTTATCGAAACAAAATAAAAATTAAATATGGTGCACTCTTACTTTTTCTAAAACAGGTTCTTTGGTGTTTGGAACTCCATGTACAGACATTGTACAAATGTAAAAGATTAAGACTAACATCATACAATTGAATATTTTTACTTTCTGCAAGCAAAATTAAATCAAATTATTTTTTTTTAAGTCTATTGGGTGTAACATATTATTGTTTAATAAATAGTATACCTGAACTCTAAAGTAATTATAAAATCAATTTTAATTTAAACATCTTGTTAACTTACCATGATTGATCCCTGTATTTATGATGGAAACTGAAAAAGTGTAAATAAACTCGAAAATACCGATCGCACAACTAAACGCTGATCAATTTAAATAATTGTCATTACACGTCATGTTTTTTGATGTACTGTACAACAGTAATAATAAACTATCGAACACAACGAACTGCAGAGCGATGCTGAGCTCATTAATTTTATTAATCTAAGACCCAGTTTCGTTCAGTAGTTCAACGGAAGCCGCTGCGAAACTATTATACACAGATAACCGAGTGTGATAATAAGCTGGACGGCGTCGTATTTTTTTCCTCTGGTTTGTGAACAAGTTTCAAATGATGTATCGAAAAGCGGAAGATGATAACATAATGTTTTTCTAATCACTATTCATTATAGTCTATGATTGACGATTGTTAACTGTTGTGACTTTGTGAGCAACGTGGCACGTCCGCACGTCGATACATCATCATCATAAACTATAAAGGCGTACACGACATGGCATTGTGTACACTGCGTAACTTTTAATCACGACAAACTAACTTATACTGTTGAGTGCTGAGTAATTTATCTAAAATAAATAAATATTTACTGAGGAATAAGGAAAACTTAAAACAAGTTTTGAATACTTTCCGTAGTACCTAGGTAATAATATCATCTATAATAAATGAAATGATTTAATTTATTCTGTGGTAATATTAGAAAAAAAAAATGAAACTAAGAGTAAAAATAATTAAAAGGCGGGCAAGTGGGTTTTGCTCTACTGTACATTATGTGTCGAGCGAGTCACTACTATGAGTGTTTTAAATTAATTTAAATTAAATTATATGATATTATTGTATACGAAAAACGATTTTTAGCGGAAATTGTCTGTCAGCCTATATTACCAAAATATTTATATTCCATGATATTACTCGTATGTTTTTTGATATACCAATTGGTAATTTATTTCACTTTTAATATAGCGATAGGTTAA
Organism: Rhopalosiphum nymphaeae; assembly: GCA_036289425.1. Lineage (NCBI taxonomy): Eukaryota > Metazoa > Arthropoda > Insecta > Hemiptera > Aphididae > Rhopalosiphum > Rhopalosiphum nymphaeae. The sequence continues at coordinate 46,621,421 of JAZAQC010000006.1, read as the reverse complement.
TATAAATTTTTCCGAAAGAAAATCGGGTACTATAGAGTACTGGTTTAGTTGATGCCCACCAGCCCGCGTATTCTCCCGCCACTTATATTTCTCGTATTTTCGATGTGTTAATCATCTTTTACACAATTTTACTCTTATACTGCAGAAAAAAGAGGTACGAAAAATAAAATAATAAAAAATTATATTTAAAAAAAATAAAAAATAAATATTGCAATATTTAAAAATAATAATAATAACACACAGTGCCGTAGCCAGGATTTTTTTCGGGGAGGGGGGTTTAATTTTTGATGGCTAACCTATTAAGTTTGCACTATATTTTTGAAATTATAATTCATATAATTATACATATTATCAAATCAAGATCACGTGTGATGAGAGCGGCATTGCTTTATTATCACAAACGGTAATTAAATGAATAAAATTATTGTCGTCTGACATTTCGAGGGGGGAGGCTTGAGTCCGAAAGCCCTCCCCTGGCATAATTGGCTATAACACTGATAACACAATAAATACAAAAGTATGAACCATTATATTCACGGATAATATTATAAAATAAAAATAGATAAACATATGCAGGTGGCCAAAATTTGGATATATTTTTCATTATTTTCTCAAACGGATTGCGTCCGTTTAATTTAATTCGCCACAACTGATACGGCGATAAATCATACTTTTGTATTAATTATTAAGTATAATAATACTTTTTAGTATTGTGTTGTTATTATTATTATAAATACCTACCGCAGTTTTTCGTACCTTTTTTTATTTTCAGTATAAAAGATGATTAGCACATCAAAAGTACTAGAAATATAAAAGGCGAGCGCCAACTAACCCTGACGGGCGATTGTAAACTCAGACCGAGGAAAAAAAATGTTCAAAAGGTCTATTGTAAACTCGACCCGTATTTTTTTCAGGTAAAAATTAATTAGGTGTAAACTCGACCCGGATAAAAATGTTTTTATATAATTTTCTCATGTTTTTGGGAACCATTTAACATTACCCAGAGGACATCACGAGGAGGCAATTCTCATTATCCTCCAAAAATTATTTTTATTTATTGTATGAAAATCGTTATACAACTGTAAAATGTATTTATGTAAATTTGTAAGTGTAAAAATTGTAGTGTAATAATGTATAAATCTATTTTTTTTTAGTAAAAAGCCATGTGTTTAACGTATTCACTCACTGATATTTAATTTTTAACATAAGTTAACAACAAATTGTTTACGATAAGATATAGATACGTTATTTATTATTTTCTGATTAAATTATGTCGTACTTATTATATTTTATCCGTAAATATTATCGGGCCGAATTTACAACAAAAAAGGCAATTGCGGGCCCAGTTAACATTTGCCCACTCTGACTGCTAGCTGAATGACGAGAGAATAAACGGCTTAGCGGGCGTAAACTAAACCAGTACCGAAAATTGCATTTATTATGTTATAAACTTATAAATTATTGTTAATATTTAATTAAGGTTACATGTGAGTAGCGGTGGCGCTATACGATGGCCAGGGTGGGCAAATGCCCCCACCAACATTTGATTTAGCTTCTTCCTTCTTGCCTCCTTATAATTTTACATTAAGAATATGTAAGTAAATAAAGAAATTGTAAATTATTCCAAATAATTAATATATAAAATAGTATAGTAAAAAAAAAATACTATTAAATGATTTTATATTATTTCAAGTTTGATAGTTATACTCAAATTAAATATGCTTTTTTTGCACATTTTTAGAAATTAATATACTTATATACAGCCCATAGGTATAATTGTATTAACATCATTAAATCAAAACCTAAAGTGCAAAAATTAATATAAATGTTAAGTTTATTTCAATAAATGTGTTTTCGAATTACTATATATATTTAAAAATAATTTTGTTTATGACGATAATTATTTTAATAACATTTAATCAAAATTAACGTTTTTCACCTTGTCATTTTTACCGATTACCGAGTAGCTAAACATAAATGCCGCATCAGAAAAAATTTCGCCCGGTATCACCTCTCTCCCCAATAAAAAAAATATCTGACGTCACCACTGCAGGTTAGTCCTGCACTTGCAGTACTTCAGTGCCGCGGTGAACGATAATTTTAACCTAACCTGGGCGATAATCAGTAGGTTTCCTAATTGTAAATGTAATATGATACATAATAGATAGTATATTAGTATATAATGATCTAAAATGTAATTAAATGTACTATATTATTAAGGGTGGGTTCTTGGTATATTTCGCTTTACCTTTGGAAAACTTTCAGTTCACCACGCCACTACAGGCGACCGCCATGGTGTCGAAATGAAATTTAACATACTATAAGTCATCTCTTGAGTGTTGTAAACGTTACTTTTTACCAGAACGGCCTCTTACATTTTCAAACTTTATTTATTTATTTTTTTTATTAACGTTTATAGCAAAAATTCTAAAACTAGTATTATTAATAACTAGATATTTTAAAAATCATATCATACATTATTAAAATTTTATTATAAATATTTATTGAAAATTTCAAGTAGCTATCTACAGTCTACAGACCACTGATAATATAAAGAACTATATTATTATATTATCCGTAGCTACAGGCTACATTTATTTGTTTTTGAATTATAACTAATTATTAAAATCGACATTACATAAAATTGTATATTGTTTTTCCAATTACTTTACTAGAAATTTAAAACTCTCAATAGTAAAAATCGTATTCAATTTTCTATCAGAAACACCATCTCAAATTTGAAGAAATTGTTTTTAACAACTTACCGCGGTCTTAACATATAATATACAAAGAATAATACATTCTAATTGAAAACATTTTAATTGCAAATTGAACATACACAAAATCTAAAATTTATAGAGCAACAAAAAAAATGATAAAAATCATACATAAATACAAATATAATATTATAGCTACAAAAATTAATCTTCATAAGATTTAAAATGTGGAGGCTTATTAACAACAACTCCACTATAAATTTCACCAACACTTCTTGACAATATTTTTAATAACCAGGTATTGGTTTTTGGATTGTAAGTTTCAACAGAATCTATAGTAGTTGACCTGTTAAGTCTTCCAATAACATGCAATAAACCATTTAATATAACTACTCCTGTATTAAAAATAAATTTAATTTCAATATAATATTATCAAACTACTCTTTAATAATTAATCACCAAAATTTCTTTTGGGGAAATGCATATCAGCAACAGTAGTCCAAATTCCAAAGGTCGGTATATATGCTTCAACACTTTTAAGACACTTTGAACCATTCGTACCACCAATAGCATATACAACACCGTTCAAGACTCCTACACCAACATTTTTAAGATATTCAGACATATCTACAACTGGTGTCCATGTATCAAGGCTGGGATCATAACATTCGATAGAGTTTAATGATCCTGCATCATTAGAGGCTCCTATCTGCACAAATTAATAACACTACATATTATGTAAAAAAAAGTAATAAAACATAACTTACCGCATATAAGAGATTATTGAGTACTCTAACACCAAAAAAACACCTCTTAGTAGACATACTTGTTACCATTTGCCATCTTTTAATATTGATATCAAAAACTTCTACACTATTTAAGAAACCAATACCATCAGTTCCACTAATCTAGCATTTATCATAAAATATCTAATATATTTAGTATGACTTACAGCATATATAAAATTATTCAATGAACCAACTCCTAGACCTTTTCGATTGACTAACATACCCATCATGGGTATCCAACAAAATGATTGTGAAGATACATCAAGCATTTCGAAAATTTAGAACCTAATGTAGTATGAACACCGCCCACAGCAAATACAAATTGATCTTTGATTACACCTAGGCAACCATTCCCAAAGCATTTACTCATTGTTAGAGCAGGCTGCCAAATGTTGTCATACCAGTATAATACACTAGACTTTTTTTCAGACCAATATAAAATTAGAACAACCTGATAGAAATAAATTAATAAAACAATGTGTTAAGATAAATTAATATATTAATTACACAGCATTATACTTTTTGAAAACCAATAAACTGTCTAGGTGTACTCCGCATTCGCTGTGAGACTATAAAGGGCTATAGAGACTTAAGTAGATGAAATTGTAATGCTTCAATTATAAAATCTTTACTTAAATTTATTATAGTAATAACATTTATAAATTTACAATAAAGGCACATTTATGAAAAAAAAACAACATATATTTAGGGCTATTTTAAGAAGAGGTTCATCTACTACTTTTTCTAGTAAATATTGTTTTGAAATTAATGGCAGACGTACATGTTCCATTAGTTCAGGTAAAAAATCTTTTCTACTATCCAATTCATATTTTACCCAATAAATTACACATTCAAATACCTATAACAAATAAATATAATGAAATTACTTATTATATAACTAGTTGTAAAAATGTACAAATACAAGATTAACATTTTAAAATATAACCACCAAAGTGCCAAGTCATACATTTATTATACCATTCAAATTCAACAAATATTTTTTGTTCACGTTACATCCTGCAATACTGATTAAATTAAAAAATAGATTTTAAATCTGAATACAACATTGTCATGATGGTTAATCTGGGTCGAGTTACCTTACAGGCAAAGTAATCAGGTGAATTTGAGTGCAAATTTTCCGCACTTAAAAAATAAAATATATATTATATTATAATTTGAGACGGCAGCATATTGTTTAATCCACCATTGTTGTTAATTGTTTTCTATTGCTATTCTCTGACAGAGTATAAACTAAATTTAATTAAAATATGTCATTAAGTATTTTTTTAAGCCTATTATAAGATATAATAGGCTAAATATATCTCCTTTTCACTACCTGAACAACACTCTATCCATTATTTTTGATTATGGCATATATGATTAAAATATAATCCTTTCAAACCGCAATGATACAAGATATTATACATTTTTTTATGTAAGTGTAAATTGATTTTCTTATCACAATATTAAATACTATAATTAATAAGTTTATTTGCTTACTTTTTCTTCTAGTGGAACAAAAAGATTATTGCAGGAAATTAGTTTAATTACTTCTACAGAAGATAAAGATAAAAACTCATCACATTTAACCACTTCTCTGAAAATATACAATTTACTGATGGGAGCCAAGAAATTTAATAATTTATACTTACAAGAAGTGTTTTTTAATATATGTTTGAGAACTTGACAACAAATCCATACAGTTATATAAGTCAGCAAACGCTTTGACACTAATACAGTTTGAAGCATCTAGTTGTGTTGGTAAGATCTCAGCGCATGTATTTTTTACATAGTCTAACTGTAATAGATTTGCAGCTGCTAATAATACCTGGAATAATCAAACATAAAGCATTTAAATAATTTTGGTCCCAGGTATATAATAATGAAATGTTTATTTATTTTATACCTTCACATTTCCTTAAGTGATTATGATTTCGCCAGTATTAAAATAATTTATCAAGAGTTGTAAAACAGTTGAATCTAATTTTCTTATATAAATACGATCTATATTGCTTTCATTATGACTAGTGAAAATGTCACGGAAATATGCACCAACTGATATCAAAACAATCTTATGTCCAAGTATTATTGTACCATCATCTGTTTCTATTTTAATATCACATAAGACTTTGTCTCTAAGAACAAAAATGTGTTGCTTAAAGTTATTTTACTTGTAGATAATAATTAAATTCCTTCACAATATACTTGTGTGATGATTGTAGAACTTTAAATACACCAATCGTGTGACAGCTATTTTTATGTTTTTTGTTCATTCATTTTTAATATCACGACTTCCTTTTGATTATTTGATTCACATGTTGAATTTTCTATTGCAGTTTCATCCATCTCTTTTTTTTTATGAAAATATATTTTGAGAAAATGTGTCCAGTTTAATAAGTGTATTGTGTATTCTATTCTAGGTTAAAGTAGTAAGAAGATGGAGGAAAATAATTTATACAAGGCTACAAATACTGTACTGTTAAAAAGTTATCAATTTATTAAAAATATAAATTTATAGTGAAACACCCCACAAAAAGAATAGTTTTTTAATTCATTGTTGATTACATTTCTTTTAATAATTATCTATTTTTAAAATGATTTTACTTAGGTAATTATAATTATTATTCGTGTAGGGATTGAAAATTGATATTTATTAAGGTTTAATGTTTTCTCATATTTTGTATCATATCATCACTATACAAATACAATTATAATATTATATTTTATAATATAAATAAAATATTATAGAGCTTAATATTGGTGTATTTTCTTACCTATTATTGTTGTATCGGTTTTACTTTTTACTTGACTGTATCAGTAATCGATAAAGGTATTAAAATAAAACTGATTCCTGAGTATTATGGTGGAAATGTTATTCAATATTAAGAACATGAAACCTACCCGTACACACCACACATAAATAAAACCGCGAACTAGTGTTAATCATAATATTATACGATAATAAAAACAAAAATATAAAAGTAGAAAATACTCGATACTGCCCTGCTAGTCCAAACCAAGCCGTGTTATCAAATATCAATCTTTAATACAAATATGTATTAGCATTTAGCATCCATTTTACCAAATAATATTCTGTACTTTCCCATGGTTATTTATAAATATTATAGAACTGGGGGGGGGATAAAGTAAATGGTAAATACCTGTTATACTTCATATAAATTCAACTTAAAATTACGATAGGTAATCTAAAACAGTAAAACACTTGTTAGGAACCCCTGCCAGCTGAAGCTGAGTATAGTAATGTAAATATGTAATGTGATGCAATTCAGTACAAACATTTTCATTATGTACAAGTATAATATTATTCGACGAATCGATCACCCGGCGATGACCGGATGACGGGGAATGTGCTGACACAATCCTTTTGAATAAAATGAAACAGAATGACTTTATTTTCAATAAAATATTATTGAGTTTAATATGGGTTTATTTTCTTACCTATTGGATATTATTATATTTTATCCTTTATACCTGTATCAGTAAGGACAAACAGACCTGATTCCCGAGTATTATAGAATAAGTGTATAATCGACGTTACTACGTTAGGCTGGCAATACACGAGCGTTATTTTACTGCGCGACATTTTACTGCATAAAAAAAATATACCGCGCGGTAAAAACATCGAACAACACACGAGCCTTATTTTACCGCACAATATTTCTCAACTTGTCGATTTGAACAAAAATTCTTCAGTGTGTGATGACATGTCAACTATGGCAGACGAAAACATTATTTTGTTTTTGGGTTACCGTTTACTAATAAAAAAGAAAAAAAAGATCAACAGGAAAATGTGGGTTCATCCTTTAGTTAGTTCTCGACCATCCGAAGGTGCGTTTACTTTAGTTTTTGAAGGACTCAGAAGAGATCCTGATAAGTTTTTTAATTTTTTTCGTATGACCGTTTCTGCATTTGATAATCAACGATAAATAACAAACTGTCCGACTGTCGCGCGATTATTACGGCCCATGTGAAGCCGCTCATTTAATTTAGTGCTTATCAACAGAAAATACCCATCGCGCGCTATTTTTAACGAGCGGTATAGTCAAGGTGCACGCAGAAGTTTTCGAAATGTCGCGCCATAATCTTACGGCGCGACACTCGTGTGTTGTGCTTTATTCATTTTAATGTATTTTAACAAAACGCGCCGTAAAATTACGGCGCGGTAAAAATGTCGCGCGGTAAAATAACGCTCGCGTGTTGCCAGCCTTAGTATGATATTAATTGTATACCTAAGTGTAATAAAACATTTAGGACATAAAATCTTGGTGTACCGCTTACGTCAACGTTGTACAGCCTATTCACAAATAAAACCGTGAGTCTGTAAACTATAGTGCGGAAAATCATATAAGATAACAAAAACAAAAAATTAATTAATTTCGTAGTTATGTAATGTGATGTAATACAGTAAAATCATTTTCATTGTGTAAATGTAAATTTAATGTTCCATGAACCGATCTCCCAGTAATGACCGGAGAACGGGGAATGTGTTGACACAATTGTTTTGGTCAACATTCAACACACAGAGCCTAAAAACTAGATCCGCGTTGGACGAGCAGTGGTGTTGCTAATTTGCTATCGCTTTAGCGCAGAACATTGCCGGAACTTCATTTTGTAAATTTTCAGACATCTATTATCTTCTTTTAGATAAAAAGCATGTTTTTCTTTTCTTTTAGACAGTGTAATTCTTTTATGTTAAAATTTACTTTAAAATAAGTAACTTGTTATCTAACCTAGTTAAAAGTAACTATAATTTTTTAACTCGTTAATGCTTAGCCTTGCCAATATCCAAAAATAATAAGTTTATTAAATCTGTAAATGGTTATACATTATATCTTATATAATTTTAAATAATGTATCTGATAATAACCTTATTGTTGACGTTTATTATTTTATTAAACAAAATTTTGTCTTAGCATGTTCGTGTGTCTTTTAGATAAGACATCAAGTAAATTATTCAGAGCCCCTAATACACATTGAAATGTAACTCATGTTTATAAATAACTCAAAAAGGGTGAAAGTATTTTCAAAATTTGTTATTAAATTTATGTTTGTAAATATTAGTATAAATAATATTTGACAATATTTATATCCAAAAGTCACGTGATCTGGTGATAGTTTGGACCATAGCGCAACAGTTGATAAAGTATAATTTGTCAAAATGGTTATCTATTAAATATAAATTAACTATTATGTATTTATTTTATTATTATCATTTACTTATATTTTATAATAACTATAATATAGTATTCAGACTGCAGAGTTCAGAATAAGATAAGATATAATGAAATATAAAACAAATAGCCTAATAGGAGTGATACAAGCATATTATATCTGTTTTATTTCGACGTCTAATTAAACTATTTTGTTCAGTTTTATTCCTCAAAAATTTAAAATTCTAGTGTAGTGCCTTGAACATGACGCAGACAGATCGGCAGTGATAGGTGCATTCGTAACTTATGCAGTTTAAATACAACGATATTATAGTTATAATCCGGGATTCGAGTAAAAATAAATAAAATAAATAATTTCGACCATAACTGTTTATCTTGTCGATAGCTGAACATAAAAAAACGCGCATCAATTGCTGTCTGGTTGGTGTAGACTGGTAGACTCAAAAACATGCAAACACTCATAAGTAAACTCACTCCAATAACAGAATAGCTTGATGCTATCTGTACACGGTAATTGACTGTGCCACATGTTATAATAATATGACATTATGGTTGTTAATTTTGGAATTTTGCGCCTTTTGGGGAAACTCCGAAATGGACAATAAGCGCAAGCGCCCAGTAATTGATCATTATGGCGATGATAACTCTACGCGAAAAAAAAAAATGCTAAATAAAAATCCATGTTAACCCGAGTACACGTATAAAATCCTATTCTGACGTATAGTTATCATCACCAAGAGGCGACACGTACTGTGCGCTTCCGTTTATTGTCCATTTAGAGCTAACTGACGGTCGTATTGCGGGCGCGATGAAGTCCAAATACCAACAATACCGCGGTATTTTACTTACGAGTCTAACACGGTTCTACTTGCACATCATACGGACGATAGGATCAAACCATACTGTTATTGTAGAGTTAAGCCGAACGGTATATTATTTGTATTGCTGTTGGGCGCGTCGTCGAAACCAACCGGCCGGGTATCCGAGTACGTCGCGGGGCTTATTCCGGTCAGCTACCAGCGGCAGCAGTAGGCGGTACGAGGCAGCCACCGTCGGGCGTCGACGATCCACCAACAGCGTAGGACGGCCAGTGACGGGCCGACGACATTACCGCGAACATTAGCCGGCTGACCATCATTTTACGTTGTGTTTAAAAACACGCGCCACCGTGTATACCTACGTGTAGCGTGTACTATATAGACTGTGTCCGTTGACTAAAGTGAGGTGGATTTATTAACATAACACGAAGGAGTATAATTATTTTATTGATTTAAAACAGAATCTTCACGTACAAAAAATACAAGAACATATTTTGGTTTTTAGATACAGAAAATATTAGACATGTTTTAAATTGCCGGCAGATGACTAATTAGTTATATCCAATTATAAAAGCTATTTTATTTCCAGTAACCAATAGCAACTATATATAATACATTATGTCTATAATAAAAAAATTATTCCATTTCTATTTTTCGAAACAAATCTCCCGTGTGGTGGCCCATTTTTGAAATGTGAATTTTTAGAAATTACTTATTTATTTATTCGTATGGTGTGTATAATAATAAGTAAAAATGTAGGTAGATGTATTTAATAATTACAAACTTATCATTTAGTAGAGTATTTTTACATTGTGTTACGAAAGTACTATAAAATTCAAAGTTTTTTAGCTATATAATATGATTTTGACTGTTGTTAGTCAGGTCACTTTGTTTTCATTGTGTAGATAAGTAGTGAATCATAACTACTTAGTGACAACATCTAGAAACTCTAAATTTAATCAAAGTAGGTACCCTTCAGACAATTATAATTTATAATATGTCAATCTTATATAAATAAAATTGAACAATTCATAGCAAATGTAGGGATAAATAACAAAACCATCAAACCAAAATTAATATTTTTGTAATTAGTTGTAGTACCTATATTGAGAGGCATCAATACAGTCTGTCTAATCTGTAATTTTATTTATTTATTTCCATCAATTATTGTACTTATTGTTCTATTCTTTAACAAATTGAATAAAAAATTTTAATACATTTAATGATATGAAAAATAATATTTTAAATATAATAAATAAATGATATTATATTAATGATTATTTGTTTACAGAATAACATTTTAAAGTATTTACTTATAACTTGTATACAAAAATACGACTGCAGTCTGCAATATACTTATTAAGATCGAACAGGTACCTAACTAATGAGTTCGGATAAAACATAATTTGTAGAGTATTTAGATAAGCTTGAATTTAGGGTAAAACTTTTCGATGTTTAAAATTATTTTTTTAAATTCAATCGGAAACGTCGCAAACTTATTTTGTGCGGAATTGTGTGAATGAATAGGTAAATGCGAAATCTTGAATCTACATTATCTACTGATAATATTATGATACTCGTTTAATAAACGATTTCACTTCATTTTAACAATAATAAATAATCATATAACCTGTAAATGATCGGTTAATAAAATAAAAAAGGTAAGTTTATTAATTGACACAAGTAGTCAGGTTAACTTTAAATAAATTGTTTACTTGTACAATTAACCCATACTAATTATAAGAAAAATAATATTAGGATTTTTAACTTTAGAATTAAACGAAAATAACTTAAACATTTAGTTTCATATTGTATAAGAAGACATTTCTATATACCAAAGAAATATAAGGCCACGAGTATTCATTTAATAATACAGTATTTGTGGATTTAGAAAATAAAAAGATTTTATATTCAGGCCTCAGGGTATATTGGAATGATGAACAAAAATGGCAGAATGTTGAATTTTCTGGGAACACACACATTGGCTTGTGATGTGAATTCAGAGCTGTAGCGACGTCCATTAGTGCTTCTGGTCATTTACCTAACATGTTATATAATATTAATATAAAATAACATCAAATATTTTAAATCGTAAGCATCTTGTTATATTTGTATACTAAATATATTCCTATATCCTATATATTGTGTATTATTGAATAGTAATGTATCCTGAAAAGCCTAAAATTGCCCCATATTTATTATTTATATTAATATATAGTAATATAACTACTTTGCGCATATTCCAAATAAAATGTACATTATTAATATTAATAATAATGGCATACTTTAAGTTTTATTTAAATTAAAAATTAAATGTATCACATTGTTTTTCGTTTATAGCTGCTTAATAATATATATGTTACGAATATGTATACATGCATAGGTATATTGTAAATAATGCATGTACACTATAGGTGAGTAATAGATACAACTGAATAAATGATGTACAAATGTGTTTATTGAAGATAAAAATGTGTAAATATATCATAACAAAGAAAAATATGGTTTACCTAAACGGGACTAACATATAGGTATAAAAATTAAATGCTGTACTATTGAAAAACAAAATATGTGAAAATTATATTAAAAAAAGTTATAAAAATAACATAACAAACTAAATGGCCTGTGCGGCTAAATAAATTGAAAGAAAAAAAATAGCCCATCTGCTATGTTTGGTTACTGAACAAAATAATAAATTGACGGCTATTATCAAGATCTTGGATTGTTATAGCAAGTGTATAGAATATAGATAATAACTAAAAAACAGGACGATACTATGATAACACAAACTGGCAATTTGAAACTCGTGATGATAATAATATACTTACTACAATTTTGGAATTTAGGAAAAAAAAGCCCCTAACAACATTCATCAAAAAAAAAGTTCCGTACCTACTAAATACATTATTTGTTATTTTAATATGATTTATATAATTAAATTTAATCATTACATTTATCTAAGTACTATATAAAACGTCTTTAACATATCTATAAGTATAGATGAAATCTGCATTTTACATTGTCGATAATTGTCATTTGTCATTTGTACAATTGTACCTACATAATTTAAAACAAATTTGAGGATAAAAATTTAAAATGATTAAAAAAATAAAATTATTTAAATTGTTTAAAATAAATAATTTAAAATTTTTTAAATTATATACAATTGACAATTATTTTAAATTCTTATCCTCAAAATTTTTTTAAATGATGTAAGTACAATTGTACAAAAAACAAAAGACAATTAAACAATGTTAAACGTAGATTGCAGCTATACTTATAGATATGCTAAAGAAATGTTACATAGATGAATGTAATGATTATATTTAATTATGTAAATCATAATAAAATAACGAATGTATTTAATTGATACGGAAATTTTTTTTCCGAATAACCAATTTTGAATTCACTTTAAGCGGGATTAGAAATACTTATACTCGTATAAGTAATTGTTATTACATCTATATTATATCGAATCATTCTTTGTATCTTATTTTATTCAAATGAGTTAGAAAACAGACATCAATTTATTTTATTGTTATAGCAGATATATATAATATATGGTTGAAAATATGTATACTTAGCTGTTAATAAACAAACACCGAAGTTTTCCATTTTATTTATTCCTAAAATTATTATGTTTTATCATACATCATACATAGTTATTTTTTTGTAATCTTCTTTTTTGTTGTGTCAGAATATTTTTTGTAATTCATTGGTATAATAATTATGATTTCTTACAAAGTTTTAATAACATTAATTGTGATACTTATTAGAAGCTGTATTGGTATCAATAACGGTAATAACTAACAATATTAATTTTAATTAAATTTAAATATTGGAATTATATTATGTAAGGATCGTAAAATTAATATGGTATGAAATTGACAGTCAATATTTTAAACAGAAATTTTAAAATTTAAAGTGATTTTACTCAATCAACAATTTTGATTTTACTAAAATTTTAATGAAGACATATTTGTATTGCTAGAAGTTGTTTAAATAAAAATATTGTATATTAATAAATCAATTTATTTTAGATATTTTAAAATCTTAATTGGTATTGTGGTAAAATACAATGACACTGAAACAAAATATTTATTACTCAATCCTAATATGGACATTAAGAATACATACATACTCATTAAAAACCAACGAAATTTAATAATTTTAAATTGAAAAATATATATTTCATACATTTTATTATTATATTATCTCTGAAAGAATATGTTATATTCGTAAGTTTAATTTAATATATTTTTAATTTCTTTAAATACCATAATATAATCTTAAATAATACAAGAACTTAATCATATAAATATTTAGTAATAATATTCAGACAATTGGTAAATGACGTCCTTCTCCGGTCAATGATGTAAATACGTAAAGTATCAGAATGTTTCAATCATGCAGTAAATGTTTTAAAAAAATATGTTTTAAACTTAAAATTTAAATTTACATCATTCACCGGCCATTGACGTTATTTACCTCGATTAGTTGTAAATTATGATAAATTTCGAATAAAACGTTAATTATTGTTTTATTATACATAATCGATTATCTTACTACTTAATGTAATAAAAAGTTAGGTTGATTAAAATTAGTAAAATATATGCACAATGTAAATAATTTATTGGTGCAATATTAAGATTACTATACGACTTTTCATTGTTTCAAATATTGTAAGCCGTAACATTCTGTAAATGTTCCCATAAGATAAATTTAACGCAACTTTGATAAAATTACTATTATTGTTTAACTATTAAAAAGTTATAAAAAAATAAATAATTTATATATAAATATATTATATCATAATAAAATGCATATTATAATATCCATTCGATGATATTTATCTCTTTTCAATGTCAAAGTTTTAACACATTACAATTATTTTGCTTTTTTAGAAATACAATGCTGGTGTAAGAGATGTAAAATTATTAAATAATAAACAACACTACTACTACAATTTATAATCATTACAACATAGCCATAATAAAGCAATTGTATGTAACGTGCAATAACATTATATACTAATAAAGTTGGTATGTATAACAAATAGGTGCATTAAATAATGCTGGATTTTCAAGCAAGTATTTATAATTTTAAGATAGTAACGAATTTTAGTTATAAGAACGTAGTGTTTTCAATTCATGTTTTTAAATTCTTTTTTTTTTTTATAAAATTCTGATAAATAGAAAAATTATTTTATAATAGATTAAACTAATTTAACTTAGACTAAGCAGCGTTCAACTTAGGAAAACATTAATATATAATATATGTTTATTATTTTTATAGATCATTTAGGATTTATAAATTACTGTTATGCAAAGGAATTTGGTAGGTAATTTAGAGTGATCATAATTCATAATCAATAAATGAAAAGTATGCCAGACTATAGCACATTCGATATAGATGTTAATGATCTATAATATTTTAATGTAGTTTTAAGAAAACAGACAATTTTGAAGCTAAAATAATATTGTATATTAATACAATTCTGAATCTGTTACACTATAGATTATTAACGTTTACAATAAACAATTTAAATTACAATATAAAAAATATTTTTATTTGGTGAACTATATATGACACTTCACGGCGTATACGAATGATGGTGATAATAATTTAAGCTCATTACAGAAGATCGTGAACAGTTTAAAATTCATTTAAGTAGTATGCTTCCTCGTATGACATTTGGAGGTAAGTTTTTATATTTATATAGACTTTTGAGCCGTTTCTCGTAATGATTTCTTGCATGTGTTAACCCAGTTTGAAAAGCTATAATGTAATTATTAATACCTATAATAATAAAATTTACGAAAAAAAAAAGAAATTGAAAAAGCAATTGTTATATGTTTCAGAAGAGGTATTTAAATTCTTCGAAAAAATTAAAGAAATAGAAATTGATGCTGTTGGTAAGTATTTTTATTTTTATTTTTATTTTTTTTAAGGCTTTATAATTTAAATGACCCAAAGGTATTTATAAACAAATAAATAATTTTAACAAATGTATATATTTTATAAACCTAGTAGATACTCGTATAAATAATATACACAATATGAGTTGATGGTATTTAAAGAAAGTGGCTCCAGCCACCAGCCTTTAATATAAATTGATAAACTAAATTGTATGGTTAATATGTCTTTAGAATTGTTTGGTAATTGGATGACCAATGGATTTATATAGTAATATAGTGTCGTATAGTGTGAGCAAACCTTTGGATTTTGTATGCTATTGTTGTTTGCTATCGATGGTCAACTCGGGGTTGTGTCCGACTCACTTCGATTAATCAGTAAAGTTTTCACATCTTTTCTTTAATCTATATATTTTATTATCTGTCGAACAGGATGCAATGTTTTCCGCTTAGACGAGATTCAAAGTGTATTGATGTTATTTTCTGAATCTGTTTGTGGGATCGATAATTGATTCAATATAGTTTGAATATTTTCGGTTTTGCGTAACGTACAGTTAATATACCAATTTATCGCTATTGATCTTAATTGTCTAATGTCTCATCCAGTCAAACAAGTTGTCAATTGATTTTTGTCAGTCGCCGGTTCCAGAATGCTGACTCATACGTAACTATTAGAAAATATAGCTATCGTTGTGTTATCATTGTTTGGTATATCAGCCGTATAGAGTATAGGTACAGGATAGGTCCTAAAACACTTGCTTGTAGTACTCCAGCTGATATATCTTTCTTATAAATTGATGGTCGGTCAAGTATGATTTAAGAATTGGTAAGTATTTCAACGAATACTTTTAATAAATAAATAAAGTATTCACCCATATAATTGTTTTATATAGATGTATATAACTAATAATACTTTCTTGTTTTAAATATATGTAATAAATAAAAAAGTTAACTTAATAGAATACAAAGATTATTTTATACCTATTTGTTTACAGATATTCCAATGACTCCTTTACAATTTTGTCAAGACATCTGTGAGTGATAGTATAATAGTATAATAAATTATAAGTATTTAAAACGAACAGACATCATATTGGTAATATGTTTATCGACATACCTGAGAATTACTTGTATGAAAAACGCTTACAACTGAGTTGTATGAAAATAGTTTAATATTAATTTATATAAGGGGCGATTGAAACATTCTCGGGTCTTTAGTACTACTAATTTAATTTAATAAAAATCATAAAATAAATCTAATATGCATTTAAGTTTCATTTAAAAATAGTCATTCATATAATAATGATGATAATAATAATAATATAAAATATATATAATAATATGTTTTTAGCTGCTATGAACTATAATATTATAGTCAAAATACATTAAAAAATAAAAATTCATAAAATAAATCTAATATACAAAATAGATACAAAATATGATATAATAAAATAAAAATGTTTAAATTTAATTTTTTTGATAATAGGAACATATAAATTTAAAAAAAACTTATGGTATCTATTTATTTGTTTTTATAATCTACTATTTTTTGAAATATAGTTTTTTCTTTATTTTTGTATTACAGTTTTACTTTTTTTGTTTAGTTTATTGGAACTTTGAATTTTAATGTATATTTAAGTTTGAAAATCTGTTAGGTCATTAAATAAATACAAATAAAGATGGATAAGTACTAGAAAAATATGAATGTGAATGGAACGATTCACAAGCGTTTATTGTTTTTGAAGTTGATGATGATGCTGTACCCACATCGTTGTGGGAGATAACATTTCCTACTGGTAACCGGTAACCGTAATGTTGACCAGGGAGAGTTTACTTTTTTTAAAAATTGAGAGAGTTTATCACCGCCCTATATAAGTAGGTGAAAAAATAATTTGTTTATAGGAAATAACAATATTGCGTTATGAATAAAATTTAAAACTTTTAAAATTACATTAAATAAAGTAAAATAATTAAAGGAAAATTCGATTTATTTAATTATCCAATTTCATATAATTTTAACATTTGATGCGTATAAAATAAATGTGACTTTAAATTTGATATTTTCATATTAATGTTAGAATAATTGAATTTGAACATTTTTGGGAACTATTTTCAATCATCAGTTATAAATATTGAACATTTAATGAATTTATAACCCCAATATAAAACTTGCAATTTTTCGTGATATTATAAACATACTTTAAAATTTGAACTCAAAATCGTGTTTATGTATTATTGATAATTACTTTATATATAACTCAAGAACAACTTCATATTATATATCAAGATTTTTAACGATTTGTGATGCTTATCTGTTCCAAAAACAAAATGAAGGTAGATTATATTTATAAATAGGTATTTGGTATATATTTGTAAAATAAAACATTATTATTGTAATTAAAGATGTGGAGGATATTCTAAAGAATCTAAAGAATGAAATAATAATAAAAAAATAATATATTGTTTATAATTTCAGGGAAAAAACGTAAGCCTAAAAATCGTATTTTGATTTATATTTGCCAATTATCTATCACTACTTATAATAATAAAAATACATTTATTTAATAATCGATCTACTTTCTTTGTATAGTTTTTAGGAATTTTGTTATATTATAATATAACTGTATAATAAAATGATTAGCATAAAGTTGATTGGTTAAAATTTAATCGTTAAATTATGATAAATACTTCAGTAGACTATTCAAAATACACTTGGAGGTGAATAGGTGATCATTGTCATTTGATAGTTGAATCTAAAATATTTCTACATATCATACGAGTATTATATGTTTACCGACATACTAAATAAGTACGGTGTATATGATTATAATTTATAACTGAGTTATACTAAAATTGGTTTGATATTAGTCTATATTATATAATATTTAAAAAATATATTTGTTCATAAAAATATCAATATACGTTATAAATAAATGTTTTAATATTTTTTAAATTACAATAAATACAGTAAAATAATTAGAATGTTCGTTTTTATTTCATTTAATAATCCAATTTCATAAAACTTCAGAATTCATATGCATAAAAATTATTGGGACTTTAACGTCAATTTTATTAAATTGCTATTTTCAATTGTTAGTTATTATTATCAAAAATGTAATGAATGTATAACATTAAAATATAATTTGTAATTTTTCGCTATCTTAAAGACTTTCTTCAAAAATTGAACTCCAAAATATGTTTATATATTTTTGATAATTACTAACTGTAATTCACGAAGAACCTTGTATTAAATTACCAAGATTTTTGACGTGCAGCTTAATGCTTATCTTTTTTAAAAATGAAGGGAGATTATATAAAATATTAAAAAGTAATAGTAATCCAAATACGTTCTTTACTTCGATTAGAATTCAAGAATGATTTTCTTTAGTATAAAATAATAAAATATTAAATTGTTTTATAATTTCAGAGCAAGAATGTAAGCATGAAAATCGTATTTCACTTTATATCTTAAAATTTTTACTGCCTACATGAAAATTGGTTTATAAATCAATTTAATATATTTTGTTTAGTTTAAGGAAGTATGTTATATCATGTAACTGTTAAATAATTGGCATTCAATTAAACAGATAAATTGTGAAATAGGTATAACACAGTAGAATGTAGATTATATAAAATACGTTTGGAGGTGATCATTGTTTATCATTGTAGAAAGATGTTGTATATTTTTGATTTTTATCGATATTCTTGATAATTACCTTAACTATAACTTACAATAAGGAACCGAACCACATAATAAATTGCTGAGATTTTCAACTTTTTTTTTGGTGCTTATCTGTACCATAAACGAAGGCAGTTTTTATATATAATATATATAATACAAAAACAAAGTAATCCCAATGAATTTTCACCCCAATCAGGATTAAAAATATGAATGATTTTCTTAAATATAAAATAATAAAATATTAAATTGTTTTATGATTTCAGTGAATAAACGTAAGCCTGAAAATCATTTTTCACTTTATATTTTACAATTATTACTTCCTAAATGAAAATTGATCTACTTTGTCTAGTTTAATGTAATTTATTAAACCATTTAACTGTAAAATAAAATAATTGGCATT
The DNA here is from genome assembly GCA_036289425.1 of Rhopalosiphum nymphaeae. Classification (NCBI taxonomy): domain Eukaryota; kingdom Metazoa; phylum Arthropoda; class Insecta; order Hemiptera; family Aphididae; genus Rhopalosiphum; species Rhopalosiphum nymphaeae. The sequence continues at coordinate 46,601,909 of JAZAQC010000006.1, read as the reverse complement.
CGATTGAACGCATAAACCGTGAAAAATGACACAGAAAATTATACAAAACAATTTGAAGGTGATTATTGCGGAATGATTGGGTATACATTTTTATAATAATTTTTTTTGATAAATTTTTCGTTAAAAAAAGATAATTGTGTACGGAATATGATTAAAAACCTACCTAGGTAGTAGAATCGTCTTAACTTTTTTTCAGTTGACGAATTTTCTCCATTATATAAGATAAAGCTATAGGTACTATCTACATTATTTGAAGCTGTACAAATTAACTCAACCAGTGCCAAAACTATAGCTGAAAAATAAATAAAATTATTATTAACTTAGGTTTATAATAACTCCCTTCCTTAAAAATATACATTTTTTTATTATTCAGATGTATATTTTTGATTAATTTATATCTTTTATTTTAACATTTACCAAAAATCAATCCTGATTGCGTCACTAGAATATTTAATATATTAAGTGTATTCTGCAGGTTAGTTCACAAATACAATTTAAAATAGCTACTTATTATGAAAATAAACACTTATTTCGGATAGTACGAGTAGAAGCTATATTTTATTATTATAAATAAACATACTGATATTATATCTCTTCTTCCTAAAAATATAATATTTCTTTTACGAATGATTCGTAATATGAACGTGAATTGTTGATTAATTTATATTGTAATTTAAGGTTAGGTATTAGGTTATTTTTATTTTTGAAATTCATACCACTACACCCCCATCAACACCTGCCACCCAAAAATAAAACATGGTTGCATCACCAGACTATAGGCGTAACTAGACCTTAAAATTAGGGGGGCTTCAGCCCTAGAATTTTTATAATAAGTAAATTAAGTAGGGGGCTCTACCCCACACCTCCCAAACACGTTGCATTCATTGATTACAAATGTAAATTAATATTTTCTTTTAATATTATAGTATTATTATTATATTATTGTAATATATATAATAAATAAAGTGGTATTGAGGTTAAACACTAAAATATTAACATATTATTAAGTATTATTTTAGATACAAGTTAAATTTTCTTAAAATATAAGTGAAACTATGGTAGTTAAAGGATTTTTATATATAACTATTACAATTTACAGTTTAAGTCTCCGTTCAGTATTGGCAAATTTATTTAAATTGTCTTCTTTGTTAAGAGCGTTTGACAAATCTCTTTCAATTGCTATGATAGATAACTTTGAAAATTGATTTGTTAACATGGTTGATCTTATGTAAGTGTTTATTCGACGTATTGTTGAGAATGTTTTTTCACATGATACGTTTTACACAGTTACACAGGCTAATGACATACAATAATATAGTTTAATAACCAAAAAAAATAAATATTTTTCCAAGATATTAATAAAAAAATAAAACGATATTTAAAATTAAAGTTTAAAAATGTTACTACTGTTAACGGGAATGTGGGACTAGAAATTATGACAGGGGGCTAAGCCTTCCACCCAAGTCCGCTTTAGTTACACCTATGCATCAGATCAATATAGGACTTAATTATGTATTTATTGTTAATAATATACATATATACCTATTAAAAAATTAACATTAATTTCGGATGTTTTTTTGTAATTTTTAGAGTAGTTCCTTCATAATATTTTTATAAATAAGCATAACTACCATGTGAATACAGTATTAAGATAATACTTATTATAATTATTGTGTTTTTTAAGTTAATAGTATGTATTATAAAAAAAATATTTTTAAAAAAAATAGGTACCTAGAATTTATTAATTAAAAATATTTAATTTTTTATTCATTAATCAAATATTTATATTTATAAAGTTTCAGATAAAAAGTCTTTTATTTCTATTGGTATGAATAATATATAGTAAATGTATTAAAAATTATTATGAATTTGTAATATAAACTATAATAGGCGCACAATAAAGAATTGTATACATTTTTCCGTGATATAATATTTTATGATAATTATAACCTAATATATTACTGCTATATATGACTATGAAAATATATTTAATATAAGAATATGTATTTATATTTAAAATATAATATCTTTATTAAGCATATTATTATGGATTAGCTAACTATAAAACATTACTTAAACAAAACTTTTATAAATAATATTATCATCGATTTATTATTGAAATTAGGTATCCTATCAAATTTTTCAATGTAATAATTTATTAATTATTAGATGGTACCTCAAACGGTTAGACTACAAATTTGATTATTATTTTAATTTTCACCATACCTGTCAATAGTGCCAATAAAATGTCTATAACCACCTATAATTGTATTATATAAATATACTACTTTTAAATTAGCTTCATGATATACAGCTTATAAGAACCTTGAATATTATTTTATTCAGAATAAAATATTAAATTGGTTTTACAAAATAATTTGCAAATGTTCAAATAAAATATTTGTATTTTGTAAAATATAGATATTTATTGTATTTGTATATCTATCATCTGGCTAACATTTATACCATAACTATACTTTCTATTAAAATACATAGTTTATTAAATTAAATGGCCTCATGGCCTCATGAATTAATTGACAGATTATTTTACTATATAAAAAAGCATATAGTTTAATATATTGCATTTATAGTGTAATGGTTCTTATTCATTTTTAAATTTCATATTTATTGTTAAAAGTCATTATATTAAATGATAATTTTGTTTTTGCACAGATTTGATATTTTAAAGATATTTTACAAATTTTTTTTCGTCAAAAATTGTATATAACTATATTTTATCTTTAATGAAAATTAAGCTTTATAAAAGTATAGCTATAATACCTTATTATTTATCATAATAATAAACTAATTATGTTTTTACGTGCTGCGTATAGATATTGAAAGTAAGCTCATAATATTTTATCAAAGAATTTATTTAGTTAATTAGAATTGGTGATTATCATGTCAATAATTATAAGTTTATATTTGTAGCTAGTAAAGGGGCTTGTATTTTAATTACGTTGAGTTTGTAATTATTCGAATCTAATGTGAATTTGTTGTGAATTGACATTGGGCGTCGTGTTATTAAGTATAATAATTATATAGTTATTGTATTCGATACTTATATCTGGACTTATTTGAATCATAAACTTCTCAACAACATAAGACTAACATTGTTACACGTCTCATTCATAATTATATTATTATTGGGGGCTTTTGTTGATGTCTGGCTGCATATGTTTTGTTTAAGTGTTATATTTTGACCGTGACGTGAGGTACAGATTTGGCTCTTTCAATAAGATACAGTTGAATCGCGATAACTCGAATTGAAGGTAGATAAAAATTCGCTCGGAAATATGTATTATTTGAGATATTTAACTCGAATTTATATTAATTTATATTTAATTCATACATTTTAAGGGAACAAATATAAGTTCGATTTGTCAAGTTTTTCGAGTTACTGAGGTTCGAGTTATCGTGACTCGACTGTATTAGGTACTTATACAATTAATTTTTTGTTGGAAATGTTATAAATTAAAGAACCGTATTTTATTTGTTTCATAAATTAATCTTTATTAAAGTTATGTATAGTAGTTTAATAGTTTGTGATTTATAATACTAATCAATAAATTATGTTTATATACTTTCAGATCCTGAAGGTAAGCTTATTATAATGGTAAACAATAGTTTTTTTTTGACTAATTTGTAATAAATGTTTAAAATTATATTTATATTTAATATATTAATAATCGTTGTTTGATCGACTATAAAGGATAAATTAAAAGTTTGGTATCACATAATGCTACCTTTGCTGACTGCTATTAAAATTATCTCGGAATAGCTATGCTTAACTTCAAGTTGTAGTGTTATAACTACCCGTAAGATCGTATTTTATTTGAGTAATAAATAAATAAATAAAAATCAAAAAATCAAAAATAAATAATCAATTAATCAATCAATCACAATATTTCATAATATTTCATATGTTTGGATTCGATTTATATCTTAAAATAGACATTTAAACTTATTAGCTTCCGGCTTACACTTTTTCTTTGAATAAGCATCTATCATGCATTTGAGCCTTCTTTATAAACTATAACAGTCGGTTTGTCTTGCCAGATCCAAGGTAACTGTATCCAATTTTATATAGGTGTATTATCAAGTTTTTCTCAAGGAAACCACATTCAATATAATATAAAATTATTTATTATTAATTATTAAGTTCTTTGGCACTGTAAATATAATTTTTATTAGAAACAAATCTGAAAATATTAGATTAATTTATAATTTTTAATACTTTTAGATTGTACAAGTAAGATAATCGATGTTATATTAAATACTTTTTAACTTTCTCTGCAACAGTGATAGAAAAGTTTATATTTTTGTTTTTAAATAGGCAGTTATTAGATTCTATTATTCTATTATAGAACAATATAAAATTAAATTCTTAATTTAGGAACTTAAGACATGATGTGGTCAATTAATATTCATTGCGATATCTACACCGAGTAGTATGTGGCAAATACAACATTATGTGTGTGCAGTTGTGGCCTGATTTCTATATAAATTGATTAAGATTTAAGGCTAAGAAGTAAATAATAACAGTCTATTCATTGAAGATATAATTGAAAAACCTGTATATTCAATTTCATTATAATCCTACAGCAGTACTGGCAATAGCATATAATTAGTAGATAAGAAATACATATTTTTTGCACTTACATAATAGAGATGGAAATACTCAAGCTATATAAATACATTATTAAATTTACCACTCACATCTCACACTGCACACACACAATATAACTTTCAGTGTAAAAAATGTGTGATTTTACTACTTCATGGCTCATCGCGATATTTATAGTTGATGATTTTTAATATGTTGGAATAAAATTGAATATTGATTCTTAGTATAACGTGGTCGGGGGAATGATCAGTTAGGTACCTATAAGATATCCAGGAAGAGTTACGGGACCTCGTGGATATAATTACCGTAGCCGGGGTTAAATAGATACAACTGATACAAGAATCTAAAATATATTTAAATAACTAGGGTTCAATAACAGTTATTATTATTATATTGTTTATTAAATACTTATAACAATAAATACTCAGGTACAAAGTATGCAACTTAAAGTTTTATAATGGTAGATGGTTGTATCATCGTAGTAGTATCAAGTTCATAGTCGGTAGTGTGTTGAAATCTAATGTGTATAGCAAATAACTATTGTTCTTACATGATGGTGTATTTAAAATGGACCTCACAGTTAATTGTGTGTAAATATGTTATTTTATCGGTTATGTAATATCATTGTTATATTAGTATTTTGGAAGGTTTTACATTATTTAAAAAAATTCCTATTTCTAGTAAAGTAACAGAGTTCATAATTTTAATAAACTTAAAAGTATTAATACATACCACTGTATTGTTACAATTTTTAATTATTAAAGATTTTAATAGCAATTAATTGTGTCTGTTTAAACGATAAAAAAAATCTAAAACCATTTTTTATGTTTTAACAGATTCAATAACTGATACAATTTACTGTAAGTATAATAAGATTAATTATTTAAATTTTACTTTAAAAAAAAAAATAAAAAAAAATTTTGATAACAGGACATGGTATCAGATATTTATACTACGTTAACGTAGTTTCTTACATCTTGATGTTACATCAACATTTAAAATCTGAATACTTTACAGAATTCCTATTATTCTATTTTCTGTTAGTTATTTATTATTAATACAATATTATCAATCCTGTAACCATACAACACTAAGTTATGATAATATAAAATAATTTTTGAAATATAATTGTAGCAAGTCCATTTATTAGGTAATTCGAAAGTCTACATTACATATTAGAATTAGATAGGTAAGTGGGTATCGCTATGCTGTACATTGAGTATCGGTTCACTTTTATAGACTATAGTTATGTTAAATTTGAATTCAATAATATGATATTATTGTATACGAAATACGAACAACGATTCTATGCGGATGGTCAATTAGACTATATCAACAAATACTGTAATACATAAATAATGCATTCACAATACTTATAAAGTATAACATTATCAAATAAATAAAAAAAGGATATTGCGTATAGTAAAATTCTTAGTAATATAAAATAATATATAAAAGTTGAAGTTCCCACGAACAATGTTTCTAAATTATAATAAAATAATTAACAAACCGTTATTTATTGTTTAAATAAGTAATTTTGTCTAAATCGGAACTTAAAATGTTTATAAAAAATAACTGTCATAATTATAATATCTCAGTGTGAACTATTTATGAAGAATCTTGTATAACATTTAAAAAAAAAGTTTTTATGAATTTTTAAATACAAAATAGTTTTTAATTTTTTGCGATTTTGATGAATTAAGTCAAAATTCTAACTTAACTTTCAAATGCATAAAAATAATCGTGTCTAAGTAATTTACAGATATAAAAATAACTTTTGTGGAAACTTGTATTAAATTTCCAAGAATTTAGACCTGGAAAATAATTTTTTATCGACATTTATAGAAAAAAAAATAATGATAAAAATCGAAAATTTCTCATACCTATAAATTACTCAAAAACAATTAAAAATATTTATTGCATAATGGAAATGGTAATTTAAACATAAAGTGAACATTTCAAGTATTTTATTCAATATTTCACGGTTATTCGTTTTTGAGTTAAATCAAGAAGCCAAATCAATTTTGTTGAAAATTGGATTTGTGTAAATATTCCCGTTTTTCTTTAATTATTGGTTTGTTTTTTCTGATCATAAACATAAGTACAAGGAACTTTTAAATTTGACATCTTATTAAAAGTACAAAATAAATCGAATTTTGTATCCAAAACCACCCTCGTTTTAAAAAATCGAAGCATTTTATCAACAATTTATGGTGTACTTATATGTGCAAAAAAAACACATCATGATAAAATCAATATATTCATCGCTTCGTTCAGAATCTAAAATAAAAATAAAATATTTAGCCTAATATAGTAGCTATACATATTTATACATAAGCTAATATCAAAAATAAAATAAATAAATTATATTTAATAAATATGACTGTTATGTTTTTATTAGCGCACGATGCATACGAAAATATCATTAAGACATATAGAATGAGTATGTGAGAAAATTGTTTTAAAATATATATTTTACTTTAATCGGTTAATTGATAATATTTAAGTTTCATAATATCAGTAATGAATCATTAATTAAGTTCAGATATCGGGAAAGGTAATTAAAAAAAATAAAGTCATTGTATCACATCTGATTTTATTCGACTTTTATAAGTACTATGTTTAAGAACTGGTTGAAAATTCTAAACTAATAGCTCCAAATTGTATACACATATTCCTTGAGATTCAAAGAGTGTTCATAGTTTCGATGTTCAACCTCTGCGCTACATAGCGTATAGGTTGTCATAAAGTAGCTTACAATAATACAATAATTTCAATACCAATAAAATGGGTATTTAATATAACTAAATATAAATTATTCCAACTGGAAATATGGTCTTATGATAATTATTATAAGTGTTAAAAGTTGATAAAACCATTTCCTCAGCACCCTTTATGAACAACGTTCATTCCTCGGGAGTTCAAAAGCACAAACGTCAGGACTTTCGACACAAATCAACACAAACGATGCACAAAAAAAGGCTCTTGGTTTTGATATGAAATTCCAAAATGGGGTGCCAGCGAAATGAACCTAACAGTCACATATGAATTTCGACTAATGTTTTGTTTAAAATTAAGGTTGCTATCGATTAATAGAAAATAATAAAGTTCTTAGTAACTAAAGGCAACCTGAAAAAACCAACAGAATAGAAATTATACTTTTATATAATCTATAATATTTAAATTGCAATGTTTGCATGTTTTTAGGTTATAGATCCATTAACTACTCGATCTATGAAAAAGGAGGTAAGCTTAGAAAATGACTTAAAATTTATCGCGTGCTATAACCAAACCAATAGAAGCTGTATTTCTGCCTGAATCAAATTTATTAACAACGAAAGTTATACCTATGCAGATTTTATATATAACTGATAGTTCCTATAACATAACAATTTATTACTTTGTTGTTTAGATCCTTATTGGTATTATTCTATAGAAGGTAACAACAGAATAAATAATAAAGATTAACTTATGAAATACATTTATTCCTAAAGTTATACTTTAAAGATATTATTTATATTAGTACAGTCACTTTATTAAGTGTTAGAATTTAAAAAAAAATTACAGTTCCTAGAAACACATTTAATAACATGGTTTTTTTTATTGATATAGCCGATCTTAAGGAACGAAAAGACTTGAAAAGTATTTTTTATAAAGTTTTTTAGAATTTAGAAATATTATAAAATAGCTAATAATAGATTATAATATTTTAATATAATCTAAGTTATTTATTAATGATTAATTATTGATAATATTGGCTATGTTATAATACTTTATAAGATTTATTGATTTTAGTTTGAACATTTGAAAAAATCTGAATGGTCAAAAATACAATATGCTTATTGAAATAAAAAAAATGTATCACAAGAAATCGAGCGAAACTAATAAAAAACGAAAATTCCTTAGAAATAATAACTCGAATAGCAATTTCACTCTTTAGATGACTCATTTTACATATTATTAACAATTACAGTTAAATTGTAAATAAAAACCATTTTCATAAAATTATTTATTCGTAACTTGAATAGATCTAAAATAAAAATAAATTCAATTATATTATTATTATTCCGTAAATAATCAATTGATGAGAAAGTTTATAAGTACTTGTAGCCTCTGTTTTATAATATACATTATTGATAACAAATAATAATAATAAAAAAAATAGATCGAATTACTGATTATAGTCTCAGTAATAATCACTGATCAAAGTATCAAAATATTATAAATTTTACAATTTTTTATTTTAGCTTCTGGACAAAAATACTATTTTTATCTCCAAGATTTATTAAGGAAATTAAAGAAATGTACGTATTCTAGTAAAATATTTAATAAATGTACGTATTCTAGTAAAATATTTAATAAATGTTTTAATTACTTTTGGATAAATAATATAACAATGTTACAATATTTTGTCTATATTAATCGTAACTTTTATATAATATTCATTTATAATCAATCTGTATGTCATAAAATACACAATACTATCAGATTGAATGAGCTTACTACTATCCAACATCATATTTTAATGTTTATTTGATTTATTATAATACAAAAAAACATTTACAAAGGCTAAATAATTAAAAATTCAATTTGATGTGACATAAATTACGGAAAAAAAACTACGAAATGTAATCATGTTTTTTAATATTATTTATAGCTAAAAAATATTTGAAAGTAAAAAGCTTTTGCAAACAACTTTCCAAAGAGGTTAAAGAGGTTCAACGCAGTTCACCTTAAACACCGTATCAGAATAACTCTATAACCTATAGAACCTAGTTAGTTGTAATAAAATTAATTACCTTTATTAACCTTTTAATTTTTATTGTATTTAATTATTGATTTTAATATATTATAATGTTAAAAAAACAACCGTTGATACCGCACTTCAACAGTATGGTAAGCAGGTACTCACTTTTCAAGTCTAAATCGTTATTTTTAACTTATTTATTGGTTATATTCATTAAAATATAATATTATATTTATAATATTAAATAAACAAAATCTGCTAACTTAAATTTACTATGCAATAGCCATTATTTTTTAATCATTATTTAAATACTGTTTAAAAATTAATTTCGAGAACTTATAAATTTATAGATTATAAATTATACACAAATAAAGTGGAAAAAACAATAAAAAAAATTAAATTAAATTATATAGTCTGTATGGTTAAAGAAAGATATACATATTCAATGCATAATAATTAATAATAATAATTTTTAGTTGAAATAAGATTATATTTTAGATGCCGAAAGGGATGACGAAGGACTTAAGTTTAATTCGATAAAATATTGAATATAGTCAATATTCAACTATATTGTAAGCAGCTGAAATGAACAAATTATGGGTTAACAAATTATCCCTCAAATACACTTAGTCCACTCCACTACTATCCGATCAACAGATATATTTTCATATAATTTAATAAAGTGTAATGGATAACATTATAATTAATTATGTAATTTTGATTTTTTGGGCAGAGGGAGCACTGCGAATTATTTTTTTTATTTATTGGTAGTAACTGACTTGGCGACTTTGGTCATTGGCTGAAAGAAATTTTAAAATTATGCTCACTACACATGTTCACAGAAATCGTGTGAGTACTAAGTACCTGCGTTATACTTTAAAAAATTAGTTTTTAAGAATTAACAGCTTATAAAATCGTTAATATATATAAATGTTTACAACAGAAGATTCGTTTATACAGAATAATATAATGAATATTATTAATCTATAGATAAACTCTACACTCTAATTATATATGTTTCAAGGAATAGCATCAAACACTTAACGGAATATTGGTTTAGGGGGTCAACATTTGGTCACAAGAAATGCATAAGTTTACCGGAGTTATTTTAAACTGTATTTAGTTATATTATGTGAGTCCATAATACTAAGATTTTAGTTATCATAGTAAAAATGTATTATTATAATATCATGTGATTTTTAATTATCTTTACTTAAATTTGTAATCTAAAATTATAAAAACACTTATTTATTAATAGCTTAACTAGATTTAAAATAATTCAATAGTCTTCAACTGAGAAAAGAAATGTTGTTTATCATTATTAGCTTATATATTTATCATATACAATCGACTATATCATCGAATGGAATTAATGTTGTGTGAATAATAACTAATATGTCTCTAATAAATAATACACGTATATTATCGGTATGTAATTATTTAACTTAATTTTATGATTTGTTATTTTTGTTGTTCATAAAAATAATTAAAAATATGATCATTTTATAATTATATTTTTATATGTGACACTGTAAAACGTATTTTTTTTAAGAGTATACATTTTATAGTGCTCTCCGCAATCATTAGCCTACGAGAGAAAAGTTCCCTTATCAACTACTGGTGGCTACTGGTTATGTATCAAGCCCATAGGCGTAAACTTGACTTCGTTCCTCGCACTTCCTGCATATACATTTTACAATTTTAATGTAACATTTATTACTGATGGAAGATTATAAATACTTCAAAATTATTTATTTAATAAAACCATACAAATTTAAATTTAATTATTAATAACATTGTTTTTATATTAATTTATACACCATGATAAAAATCGAATAAAAACATCGATGAAATTTCAGCTGTAAAGACGGCAACCAACTTTCGCACCACTGTAAAGGACACGCAATTTTGGTGACTTCGTACCAGAACGACAATCGCTATGCCGCTGGCTGCACACCGGGATGGCTACAATAATTACTTATTTAGTCATGGCTACTTGGCTACAACAGTGGCACACGCCTCATTGCGAAAGGCACGATATCACCGATACGATGTTATCGATGGAACGACTATCGGTCGGCTAACTTAGCAGATGTCATCGAGTAGGACACGCATACGCCATTGTATGTATTATAGTCTATTAATCAGCCAACATCGATGAAGTCGAATTCACTATTATTATAACGAGGTAATCGATTATATCATCATTATATTTATCACAATCTCATCGATAGAGGTGATCCTAGATATACTTATCAATGGAGAACCACGAAAAACCGTTGAACCGATCATAGTGTGACGGGCCCGACGGCAACGTCGAGCACGATAGAAGAAGAACTGCCTTCTGTACCCTAATACGTTTTTTTTAAACTTATAAGTCATAACATTTATTGCAACAATTTGGGATGTCTAAAATCCAGAGTAACCCGTAGACTACGTGCACCGCAAGACCGAAATATGTTCCGCCGAGCGAAGTGGCGTCAAACGCGCAGTGATTCCGCAGTATTATTGCGGGTTTGCAAAAATATCGTACATGGCGCCGAAAACCTTTGCTGTTAGCCGAAGTCGTTGAACAGGGAGACAGCGACACACGGAGTAAATTCTGCAGCAAATAAACGACTAATCACGTCGGTAAGTCAACTGACGAAGACTCTGACGGCTTGGCGGTTATAGCCGTGTAAGACCGCTGCGGTTAACGACGCCGCCCCGACTACAGTATTAAATATTACGGTGACACGTTACGAAGACGGCGGCGGCAGCGGAGATTTGTCAAAAATCGGCGTTGCGGCGGCCAGCGGCAATCATCACAATTAAATTCACAGCCGACGAAGCGAGGGCCTAGCGTTCTAAAGAGCTTTATAATTAACCACAGAGAAATATTGTATCTATGAAATTATTTTATTGAAAAATAAAAATCATAAACACAATAATTACATACATAGGTACTTGTCAATAAATTATCATATTAGAATACAATTTTGTACCAATGTAGTTATTTTTTGTTACTATTGTATATTGAAAATACACTAAACGAGCGTCAGTTAAAATTTCAAGTCTATCAGACTTTATTAAGGATGCAAAACAACTCATCAAATATATAATAGAAAATAATTTATAAGAAATATATTTATATAACAGTCAGAATTATGCTCACTATTCCTGTCAGTACAGCTTCAGCAGAGAAAAGCTTTTCGAAGCTTAAAATAATTAAAAATTACTTAAGAAATACGATGACACAGGAAAGACTCTCAGTATTAGCAGTTTTGTCTATTGAAACGAAAATTGCGAATAATTTAAATTACGAAGATATACTTAAAACATTTAGTGAATAAAAAAGCCAAAAAGTCCATTTCTTGTAAATAAAAAAAAAATTGAAACTTCTTATAGTATTATTAATTTAAAAAAATACGTATTTAATTTAATAATTATGTATAAATAAAATTATATTAAAACTACATTTGCAAATAAAAGGTTAATAATTAGAGTTTATTGTTTTAAAAAATTCTAAATCTTAATATTTATCAAATAACTATTGTTACTTAAATAATGTTTATTAAAAAAATTTAAAAAAGGGCCTCTTTAAGTCTACTTCGCCCACATATACATTTTACCTTGCCCCGCCATTGGCTTTATGGCAACTTACTCGACGTTAATCGTGTTAAATGTTGTTATCATAGTTGTTCGCCTTTTTCGCCGGCTGTTCCTTCACTGCTCGCTAATTTTTTTAGGTACCGTTTAACGTTTAACCTAACCTTTGTACATGTAAATCCAATGCAGTACAGTCTCGCTTTAACTATACTATTATCTTCGCGTCCATAAAAATTATAAAAATTATTGTTATAATGGATCTTTGATATTTTTTAATCAAAAAATTAACAACTTTCGAAAAAATTTGTATCAAATTTTCAAGCATTTCTACCCAGTAAATAATTTTCAGTCAACGTTTATATAAAAAAAATAGCCTATAAATAACTCAAAAATCGTTAGAATATTTTGAAAATTTTATCCCAAATAGAAAACAGTAGTATAAAAAATAAACGTATTATAAAAATTTCATGTTTTTACATTTATTAGTTTTCAAAATATAAGTAAAACAAAATCAATTTTGTCAACAATTTGATTTGCGTATAGGTTTTTGGTTTTCCCTCAATTTCTTTTTTGTTTTTCACAATAATAAAAATAATTGATGGAAAATCTTTAGTACTGATTGGATTCAATTTGATATGCAAAATTAACTCCATTTTTGAAAATCAGAGCATTTTATCGAAAACTCGTGGTGTACTCATACAAAAAAAAAAAATATCATCATAAAATATATATAATATATATAATTATTTTTAATATTGTTTGTATAGATATATGTATAAGCTAACTATTGTAGAGTTTTGTATTTAATTAGTAAGAATTTTAACTCAGTGAATAATTTTTTATCGATATTTGTAAAAAATAAAAACTGAGCCGTCGTAGGACGCCTAGCAGATGTGAAACATCAAACATTTTCTTTTTGTAATAATGTTGAAAATAGTTGGTGAATAAGATGACTATGAAATAACTTCTAAATTAATGTCATAAGACTATTTTGTTTTTATTTACATATTAAGTACTTAAGACATTTACAAAGACATACAAAAATATACAAATGTAATAATACAACAACTCTAATCAATATTATCTATTGCTTCGTCAGTTATTTCTATGACAGTAGCAGTTGATGCTTCTAATGATACAATCAGGTACATATACAGGGGGGATTTTTGGGGTTCACCCCCCCCCCCCCCCATCGGCCTCGAAATAAATTCTTTGAAAATTAAGTCAAATTATACACATATTATTATAAAATAATTTTATTACTAGCTGTTGGCTAGTTTTCTTCTGTTTATTAGTCGGGTATGAAATACAAGTTTATATAGTATTATAGTTGAATGAAGTGTTTACTAACTACTGAGAACTATGCACGTGTGAGAACTGTACATTGCGATACCATTTCTGTACCTATAATATACCTGGAAAACTCACATTTTGTCAATAATCTTTTCTTATCTCAGTCAATCACCAACAATTCCTATTAAATTGATAATTTGTGTATTATAAAATCAATGCTGTAAGGTACATAATATTATATTTTGATGCTGATCGTTTTAGTTTATAGTTTTAGTCCGTGTTCGGTATTTTAACGATTATAATTTTCGAATGCAATAATGTAATGGTTATTTTTGCGAGTTGTATGAAAAGTGATTAAATAACTAAATTTATTAATTATTATTTATTTCATATTTAATTAATTTTTTATAGTAAAAAGAAATAGTGATCAATCATCATTATTTAGTTTTGGTTAAAAAAAATTAAAAACAACGAAGAACTTGAAATTCAATCGAGTAATATTCAAAATATTGTAACCGAAATAAAATTTGGATACTTAGCATAATAATTGTCACATTAAAAAATAACGAGTAACGAGGAATAAATTGTTTTATTATGTTGCGGTACAATTTGTATTGCTATATTTTTTAAACCCCCCCCCCCCCTGAAATTGTATTTTGTGTACGTGTCTGGATCCAATTGCTGGTATCAATGTAACAATTGGACGATGATAACTGAAATACAATAACAATACAATAACTGTCTCGTTCCAATATTTTCGTTATATTTTCACTGTCACTGTCACTCATATTTTAGTAGAAAATATATATCGTTATTGCAACGCTCCGCTCAAAACAACATATACATATACGTAACAATATATTCAACGTAATATACAAAGAATATATTTATATGTATCAATATAGGTGTACATATTATACGTTTATAAAGCAGTCGGCGGGTACGCCGATACTACGCGCGTAGAGAAGAAATCGCCGAGCTTCGGCGAATTAATCCGACGAGTCACGACGAGTGGGGCGTCACCACGCCACAGTCCGTCTCACTTACCGTACCGCGCCATTAGATGTTTTACATCAAAAAATAGGATAAAATTAATACATTCATCGTTCCACTTTGTAGAATTTAAAAAACCTAGTACAAACGAAAGGTTTTTGATAATTTCAAGATCGTTGAAATGTGTTTATTCCACTAAACCAATAGGTTTGGTTATTTTTATCTGTACCTTATTTGTTCACATGGGTCCAAGAACAAACAATGATATACAACAACAATTTTATAGCAGGTATATATGGTTGGATTATGTTGGTGTTAACAAATAAATATTAATGTTTTAGATTTTACATATTCGGATAACTCTTATGTTTTATTCTTATAAAATATACGCTCGTTATTTTTAATTATCTAATCACCTAATAACAATAATTTCTTATAAAGTCGTAATAATATTAATTATGATAATTATTAAAAGCTGTATAGGTCTTGATAATGAAGGTATAACGTTTGTAATAAATAACAATATTTTTATATTTAAATTAAAATATGATAAGTATATTTAGTAAAAAAATAGAAATTTAAAATATTATTTTTCTTTATATATTATTTTGATATTACTAACAGTTTTTCTAGTGAAAAATTCAATTGATGGCATTATGAATAAGAATATTACAAATTAATGAGTCAATTTCTTTATTAAATTTTTAAACCTTAATCGTCATTCAATCTTGTGGTATAAGACAATAAAATATATATTCAAATATCATTCGAAACAAAATAATCATTTCCTTAATCCAAAATGGACATATAGAATAATATATTATAGGTATTCATAATTAATGATTAATGATTTTTGTTCAGTAAAAACCTTAAGAAATTTTAAATTCTAAACTCGTAGTATAATATTTTGTTATAAATGTATAAAAAATATATCCCTGTAGTTTTCTATCTACTATATGATTTTCATGTTGATTGGAAGCATTAATTATTTTGTATACGCGTTTAAAGTTAGAATTATTGCTAAAAATGGCAATATAATATTACAATATACTTTGCTCAGAGTCATCAAAAATAATTTATTGTTTTGTATTCGTATTCTCCTATATTCTATAATCTATAGTTAAAAATGAAGTGTAACACATCGTTTTTCGATTATACTCGCGTAATAATGGAAATGTTATAAATGTGTACACATGTAAAGGTATATTTTAAGTGTGTACACTATAGGTATGTAATAAATACAACTGAATAAATGATACAAATGTGTACATCGCAGATAAAAATATGAAAATATAAAATAATAAAGAAAAATACAGTTTACTGCAACACAATTTATCTAAACAGTACATACATAGATATAAAAATAAAATTCTGTATTATTGTGAAAAAATATATGCAATAAATTATATTAAAAATAGTTATAGAAAATAACATAATAAACTAATGGCCTGTGTGGCTAAATAATTTTAAGGGAAAAATAGCCCTTCTGCGCTCTACCTCAATAAATAATAATTAATTTATGGCAGCTATAATTGGCTACTGAACAAAATAATAAATTTACGTCTATTATAGTTGGTTTATAGATAATAATTAAATAAACAGGGCACCATAATCATAGAATGCAAAACTGCCCGCCTGGTCCAAACAATATTGTTATATTGTTCACATAATATATTAAAAATAAAATATACAGTTACCTATATAGTAAATTTACACCTTGGCAATTTTTACATACAGTGAGTAAAAATATAAATATAGTGGTGATTCATGCACACAATCAATAAACCTTGTGTTAAAACAATAATTAAGATGGCGAATTCCATTGAAACTTGTGATAATAATAACAACTACAATTATTAAGAGTTTACTTTAAATGAGATTAGAAATATATGTAATTGTTTTTATACATTATGTCTAAATTATATTGAATCATTATGTATACCTTATTTGTTTAAATGAGCTTGAAAACACACTAACTTAATTTATTGTTATAGCAGATATTTGTAGTTGGAAATATGTATACTTAGTTGTTAATAAATAAACATCAAAGTTTTTCATTTTATCTATTCCAAAAATTATTCTGTTGTATCGAGCAAAATATATGGTTGTTTTTTGTAATTAATTGGTACCTACAATAACTATGATAACTTATAAAGCTTTAATAACATTAAACGTGATATTTATTGGAAGCTGCTTTGATGCCAATGATGGTAATAACTAACAATATCTTTTTTAATTAAATTTAAATAATGAAATTATGAACCGTAAATTTGTAACACTAATAAGGTATTTAAGAGATAGTCAATATTAAAAAAAAATTCTTTATATTCAAAATGTGATTTTCCTCAATCAACTATTTTGATTTTATTAAAAATTTTATGAAGACATATAGGTATAGTAAGAAGTTGCTTGAAATAAAAATATTATTATACGATAAAAAACAATTAAATTTGAAACAAAATATTCATTACTTGATCCTAATATGGATGACATTTAGAATACGAGTATATACTTGTTACTAACCAACGACATTTAGAAATTTTAAATCGTAAATATATAAATTTTACACATTTTATTTCTATATTATGTTTGAAAGAATATATAAGTTTAATTTAATTCATTTTTAATTTCTTTACATAATATCGTACAGTCTTAAATAATATAAGAACTTAATCATATAATATATAATATATATATATATATATATATATATATATATATATATATATATATATATTATCTTTGCCAATAATGTTCAGACAATTTGTACATATATTTAAATTTGTGAGCATTCTGTAAATGTTTCTATAAGATAAATTTAAAGCAACAATGGTAAAACTGTTATTATTATTGTTATTTATAGAAATATAATTTTTATTTAACTATTTAAAAGTTATAGAAAAATATGTATTTATAAATATATTATATTATAATAAAATGTACATTATAATATCCATTCGATGATATTCATTTCTTTTAAACATCATAGTTTAAATTTATTACAACTATTCTGATTTTTTTAGAAATAAATTTATGGAGTAAGAGATAAAAAATTATTAAATAATATATATGTAATACTACAATTTATAACATGGTCATAATAAAGCAATTGTATTTTACGTGCATATTTAACATGTATGAAATTGATTGAAGGTTTAAGTGTTTAATACGTAATAAAAAAATCTATCTTTATTTATTCAAGTTCTCTTTTTCTGTTTCTTTTTGAAAGTGCATATAAAGTAACAAAAGTTTAAATCAAATTTAATTATTTTTTGATTACTTTTTGTTTAATAACATCTTTTATAAATTATTCCTTACATTATGTGTTATATATTAATAAAGTTGGTATATATAACAAATAGGTGAATTAAATAATGCTGGATTTTCAAGTAAGTATTTATAATTTTAAGATAATAACAAATTTTAGTTATAAGAACGTAGTGTTTTCAATTCATGTTTTTGAATTCTTTTTTTTTTATAAAATCCTGTTAAAATTGAAAAATTATTTTATATTAGATTAAACTAATTTAACTTAGACTAAACAGCGTTCAACTTAGGAAAACATTAATATATAATACATGTTTATTATTTTTATAGATCATTTAGGATTTATAAACTACTGTTATGCAAAGGAATTTGGTAGGTAATTTAGAGTGATCATAATTTATAATCAATAAATGAAAAGTATGCTAGACTATAGCACATTCGATATAGATGTTAATGATCTATAATATTTTAACGTACAGTAGAAATCGGTTATAACGAGTTTCAAGGGCCAACTAGTTTTTCTCGTTATAACCGGTAACTCGTTATATGCGGTTAGAACGAACATTCGTTGAAACCGATTATAAGCGGAAATACAAAAATAAAACCGACTTTTTTTATTTGAGATTAATTTATACATGCACGTACATACATTATTTATACATTTATTATTAACTATTATAATTGGAGATTTGATATATACATAATTATAAAACACTTGAATTGATTTAATTTGTATTTAATTTCTTAAAATAATCTTTGATCGAACTTTGCTTCATGTTAGAGTTGATCGATGTTTCTAAAAAAGACAACGCTTTTCTTTCAGCATCTGTACCTTCATATTTTGTGTAATAAAATCTTTCTAGTGTCCTCAATGTAGCACGAGCTTCGGATATTGATGGCACAGTTTCAAACTCATCATCAAGCTCATCAATATCAGTATCATTATCTAGCTCAACTTGTTGGCTGGCTATGACATTGTCGACTATATCATCATCTGTTTGAATTTCTGACGTTATTAGGTCGTCATCAATCTGTAAGTAGTCCTCGTCGATGTTATTAATCAATCCATTGTCTGCTTGTAGCTGTGTAGTATCGGTCGTAACGTCACAAAAACCTGCATGCCGAAAACAATTAGCAATCCCCGTCGATGTTACATTATGCCAAGCTTTATCCAGCATTATTATGGCATCCAAAACAGTTACTTTTGATTCTATTTGATTTTCAATATCCTCAATCATTTTCAGTACCAACTGATTCCGGTAATGAGCTTTAATGTTCCTTATAACGCCCTGGTCAATCGGTTGAAGTACAGCAGTAGTGTTGGCGGGCAAAAATACGAGTTTAATAAATTTCAAATGCTGCAATGATGGGTGTGCTGGACAGTTGTCCACCAACAGTAGAATTTTTTTTTTCTTACGGCGTAATTCATCATCCCAATAATTAAGAGTCTTTTCAAAAATTGCTGAGGTCATCCAAGCTTTGGTGTTATTTTCATAAAATACGGGAAGTGATGAAACTCCTTTAAAACACCTAGGACTTTTCGATTTTCCAATAACAAGGAGTTTTATTTTATCAGTTCCGGTCATGTTGGCTGCCACTAAAACTGTTATTCTGTCTTTGGATAATTTTCCACCCGAGCATTTTTCCCCCTTGAAGCGAAGAGTTTTATCAGGAGTTAATTTGAAAAAAAGGCCCGCCTCATCGGCATTATAAATGTCATCATCACAGTAACCTGGTCGAAGGGACGGCCAAACGTTAGCCAACCAGTTATCAGTATTAACTGCAGATGACTCACCTGAGATCTTGCCGAAACCAATGTTGTGCCGCTGTCGGATACACTGAATCCAAGATGCAGAGCATTTGAAATTTTCTATTTTCATTTTTTCAGCCAGTTGGTCAATTTTTGTTTGCAAAATAGGATCACTTATAGGCATATTCAATGACCGTTGTTGTTTGAACCATACTAGTGCAGCTTCTTCAAGGTCCTTATGCTGTGCAGTGTGCAATCGTTTTGCGTTAAGTGACGTGGTTTGAAACAAATTTTTCAACTTATCCCGGTTCTTCCATATGGTCGAAATTGTCGACGAACAGATGCCGAATTCTTTTGTAATTACGCTGTTTTTCTCACCATTTTCTAAACGCCCGATTATACCGATTTTTTCGTCCAACGTAAACTGACGACGCGACATGGTGGAACGTCTACACACAACTGAGACGCTATTTGTAATTTTATTAACTTTAAAACACCAGAATTTGTAAGAATAATGTTTATTATTAATAAGTAATCCATATCTACACAACTAAAGATAATATGTCAATGATTAATCGACCTAAATACGAAAATAGTTCGTATTTTGCAGGTACTTGTTCGTAGTAACCGGAAGGTCGTTAGTCAAGTTAGCTTTATTTTACTCGTTATAGCTGATAACTCGTAATAACCATACTCGTTGTAAACGTATATTTTAACATACAATCATATGCGCTCGTGCCGGGACCTAACGTTTTGCTTGTTGTAAGCAGTATCTCTATCTAAGCGATGCTCGTTATAGTGATTTCTACTGTAGTTTTAAGAAAACAGATAATTTTGAAGCTAAAATATTATTGTATATTAATACAATTCTGAATCTGTTACACTATAGATTATTAACGTTTACAATAAACAATTTAAATTACAATATAAAAAATATTTTTATTTGGTGAACTATATATGACACTTCACGGCGTATACGAATGATGGTGATAATAATTTAAGCTCATTACAGAAGATCGTGAACAGTTTGAAATTCATTTAAAAAAAATGCATCCTCTTATAAAATTTGGAGGTAAATTTTTATGTTTATATACATTTTTAACCCGTTTTTCGTAATGATATCTTGCATATATTGCAACCAAATTTGCAAAGCTATAATGTAATTATCAATATTATAATATAATTTATGAAAAAAAATGAAATTGAAAAAGTAATTGTTATATGTTTCAGAAGAGGTATTTAAATTCTTCGAAAAAATCAAAGAAATAGAAATTGATGTTGTTGGTAAGTATTTTTATTTTTTTTAAGGCTTTATAATTTAAATGACCCAAAGATATTTATAAATAAATAAATAGTTTTAACAAATGTCCGAAGAGCGATGTTTTGACAGCGTTGTAGTTCATAGATCGTCAGAGAATGTTAGACTCATTAGCACAACCTCATAGTTGAATGTCATAAGTCCAAATTTGTTTTATAATAGATATTTAATATAGTAGTCGTTTGTTTTCGATGATTAACTTGGAGTGGTGTTCAACTCATTCCGATTAATTAGTTATTAGTCGGATTAAAAGTTTTCACATTTTTTCTTTAATTTACATATATTTTTTGACAGTCAGGACACAGGACGCAGTGTTTCCCATTTTGACGAGATTCATGGTGTATTGATGTTATTTTTCTGAATCTTTTTGTGGGATCGATGATTGATTCAATATATTTTGAATGTTTCCGGTTTTGCGTAACGTACAGTTAATGTACTAACAGTCCATCGTTATTAATCTAAATTTTCTAATGTGTGATCCAGTTAAACACGTTGTCAATTGACTTCTGTAAGTCATTAGTTGCAGAATGCTAACTCATACGTAACGATAAGATTGCTATACTATCGGAAAACATTGCTATCGTTGTGTTATCATTGTTTGGTATATCAGCCGTATAGAAAGTAGGTACAGGATAGGGCCTAAAACGCTTGCTTGTGGTAATGTAGCTGATATGTCTTTCCATTTGGTTACCGCTTTTTTGTGATTCAAAATTGACGGTCGGTCAAGTATGATTTAAGAATTGGTAAGTATTATAATGCACATTTTTAATAAATAGATAAAGTATTCACCCGCATAATTGTTTTACGTAGTTGTATATTATAAATCACAATATGTTTCTGTTTTAAATATGTAATAAATAAAAAATTTAAATCAGTAGATTAGAAAGATTATTTCTTATTTGTTTACAGATACTCCAATGGCTCCTACAAAATTTTGTGAAGTCGCTTGTGAGTAATAGTATAATACTAAAATAAATTATAAGTATTTAAAATTTAAATTGTATAAATCTAAAGACATCATATTATATGTTTACGACATATTAAAGAAATACCTATACAAAATGCATAAAACTGAGTTGTACAAAAATAGTTAAATATTAATCTATACAGGTAGGTGAAAAATGAATTTGTTTTTAGAAAATAACAATACTATATTATGTATACAATTTAATTATAGATGAAAAAAAATATGATTGTAATTCTATTAAAAATGTGGAGGATATTCTAAAAAATGAACTAATAATAAAATAATAAAAATAATACATTGTTTTTATAATTTCAGGGAAAAAACGTAAGCCCAAAAATCATATTTTAATTTATATTTTCCAAATTCTACTTAATAAAAATAAATTTATTTAATAATTGATCTACTTTCTTTGTATAGTTTTTGAGAAGTTTGTTATATAATAATTCGACTCTATAATAAAATAATTAACATACAGTTGATTGGTTAAATTATAATAAATACTTCAGTAGATTATTCAAAATAAACTTGGAAGTGATCATTGCTATTTAATGGTTGAATCTAAAATGTTTCTACATATCATACGAGTATTAAACCGACATACCAAAGTAGAATGACATATGATTATAACTGAGTTATAATAAAATTGGTTTGATGTTATTCTATACATTTAAAAAATATCAATATATACGTTATGAAAAAATGTTTTAATATTTTTAAATTACAATAAATACAGTAAAATAATTAGAGGACTATTCGTTTTAATTTAATTTAAATAACCAATTTCATAAAATTTTAGCTTCAGCTAAAATTAATATACTTAAAAATTATTGGGACTTCAAAGTCAATTTTATTAAATTGCTACTAAAAATGAATGAATTTACAACCTTTAAATATAATTTGAAGACCTTCTTCAAAATTTAAACTCCAAAATATTTATATATTAATATTTTATAACTTGTCTACTTGACATTATTGCAATAGTGTCAAATAGTTGATTTACACTTGGTATATTTTTGATAATATTATTTTAATTATTATTCACGAAGAACTCCGTTGTATTAAATTATCGCATTTTTTAAATTAATATTAACTGTGCATTATAATAAAATATATTTTTAAACAATTCTTATTAGGATTTATTAATAAAAAATATTTAATTTTTTTTTCATTAATAAAATATTTATATATTTATATATAATTATATATACATTTTCAGATAATAATATCATAAATAAAATTGGTAAAATTATTATAAATGTATTATAAATTATTATGTATCTATAATAAAATTATGATAGGTACATAATAAAGAATTTTATTTTATTTTTTTTGATATAATACTTATGTTAAATATAATATATAGTATAAGGATATATATTTATGAATACATGCTCTGTATTCAAATATAATATATTTAAACATATTATTAATTATTATGGCTTAGTTAACAATAACACATTACGCAAAATAAACTTTTATAAATAATATTATCATCAATTTGTCATTAAAATTAAGTATTATATCAAATTTCTATTTGTAATAATTTATTTAATATTAATATTAAATATTTTAATTCATTTATTTAGCTGATATTTTCAAAGGTATTTGATTTTGATTTTCGTCATCACTACATCTATCAATAGAATTTCTAATCACCTATATGTGTATATTTTATTATATTTAATTTTAATTTGAATACAAACAATTTGTATGGTTTAAGAAAAAATTGCCTGTAGCAGATATTAGAGAATTAACTATAGTCACCGTTAAATAAGTAATTTGATTAAATCCCATAAAAATTAAAATACAAAGAACTGAGAAGAAAAAATACTTTTTATTTTAATAATTAGTGTCTGATTGTTAATGATGTAAATAGGTAAGGTGTACAGTTGTATGTACCTACTTAAATGCTTTATTTTTCGTTTTTTCAAAAATACTTTGAATTTATATTAAAAATAATTTTTGATAGGTTTATTTTTTATTATGATTTTTTTGGTTTGAATTGCTTCGTGATAGATAACTTATAAGAACCTTGAACTATATTATTTAGAAATTCAGTATAAATTAGTAAATTGGTTTTAAAAAATAATTTACAAGTGTTCAAATAAAATATTTGTATTCTGTAAAATATAGATCTTTATTATATATCTATCATGTATACCATACTTAACTAAACTTACTATTAAAATCCATAGTCTATTAAATAAAATAATACCCTCACGAATTAATTGACATATTGCTATACAAAAGTGCTTTGTTTTGCTATACAAAAGAGCATAATTTAATCTATTACATAATTTATTTTGTGGTTCTTATTCATTTTTAAATTTCATATTTATTGTTAAAAGCCATTATATCGAATGATAATTTTCTTCCGGCACAGAATTGGCATTTTTAGGATCATTTACAAATTAATTTTCATCGAAAATGTTATATTCTAGGTATATAATAAATAACTGTATTATATCTGTTATTAAAATTAAGTTATATAAAAGTATAGTTTATTGTAATACGTTATTTATTTATCATAATAATCAATCAATTATATTTTTATGTTCATATAGGAATTAATGGTGAGTTCATAATATAGTATACTAATACAGAATGATACATAATTTACAATAAGAAGTTACTCAATTATTTAGAATTGACAGCGGTGTTAATAATTACATGTTTATATGCATAGCTGGTAATGGGGCTTGTTTTTTACCATAATATCGAACCTGTAAGGCTGTAACTATTCGAATCTAAAATTAATTTGCATTGGAAGTCATATTATTATTATAAACTATAATACGTAATTATATAGTTATTGTATTCTAATAACTGGACTCATTTGAATCATAAACTTCTCAATAACATAAAACCTAACATATTTACACGTTTCATTCATAATTATATTATTATTGGGGGATTTTGTTTGACCACATAATATGCTTTGTTTAAGCGTTATATTTTGATCGTGACGTTAGGTACAGACTTGGCTCTTTCAAGATATTATACAAAATATTTTTTATTGAAAATGTTATAAATTAAAGAGTCGTATTTAATTTGTTATGCAAATTAACCTATATTTAAGAATTGTTTAGTAGTTTGATAGTTTATGATTTCTAATACTAATCAATCAATTATGTTTATACACTTTCAGAGAATAATTGTAAGTTCATAATAGTATATTATAGTTTTTTGCTTAAATTATAATAAATATGTCAAATATATTTATATATACCCATATATTGAATATTTAAATAATCTTTGTTTGGTAGACTAGTAAAAAACAAATTAATAGTTTGTGAATAAAAAACTTCTCTGACAATCAATTACATTTTTAATTTTGCAGATTTTCAAGGTAAACTCATAATAGTATACAATAGTTTTTTTTTTTTTGACTAATTTATAATAAACATTAAAATTATATTTATATTTAATATCTTAATAATCGTTGTTTGGTCGACTATAAAGGATAAATTAAAAGTCTGGTATCACATAATGCTAACTTTGCTGATTGCTATTAAAACTATTTAGGAATAGCTATGCTTAAATTCAAGTTTTTGTGTCGTAACTACCTATAAGATCGTATTTTGATTGAATAATAAAGCTTAATCATCAAACAATCACAATATTTCCTGATATTAATAGGTATATATTTGGATTTGATTTATATCTTAAAATAGACACTTAAACTTAGCTTCCGGCTTACGCTTATTTTTTTTTATAAACTTCTATCATGCATTTGAGCCTTGTTTTAAAAACATCACGATCGGTTTGTTTTGCTAGATCCAAGGTAACTGTATCCAATTTTACGTAAATGTATCTATTATCAAGTTTTTCTCAAAAAAACTATATTTAATATTATATAAAATTATTTATTATTAATTATCAAGTTCTTTGGCATTGTAAAAATAAGTTTAACTAAATAAAAATATAAACATATTCAATTAATTTATAATTTTTAATACTTTTAGATTGTAAAAGTAAGATAATCGATGTTATATTAAATACTTTTTAACCTTCTCTGTAAAAGTGATAGAAATGTTTGTTTTTATATTTTTAAGTCTGTAGTCGTTAGATTCTATTGCATTATATAATAATATATAATTAAATTCTTAATTTAAGAATTTAGGACACAGGGTGGTCAATTTAATATTCAATAATTTGAGTTCATAATTTTAACAAACTTAAAAGTATTAATACATACCTTTGCTTTGTTACAATTTTTAGGTATTAAAAATTTTAATAGTAATTAATTGTGTCTGTTTAAACGATAAAAACCTAAAACCATAAATGTTTTAACAGGTTCAATAACTTTATACTATTATTGTAAGTATAATAATATTAATTATTTAAATTTCACTTTGAAATAAAAAAAATAAATAAAAAAATATTAATAATAGAGGATGGTATCAGACATTTAAATTATGTTAACGTGGTTTCTTACAATTTGGCGTCACATCAATATTTTAAATGTGAATACTTTATATACCGAGTTTCTATTATTCTATTTTCTATTAGTTATTTATTATTAATATAATATCATCCATCCTGTAACCATACAACACTAAGTTATGAAAATATAAAATAATTTTTGAAATATAATTGTAGCAAATCCATTTATTAGGTAATTCGAAAGTCTACATTAAATATTAAAATAAGATAGGTAAATGGGTACCGCTCTGCTGTAAGTTGAGTGTGGAGTGGGTCACTATTATAGGTAGGTGTGTTAAATTTGAATTCAATGATATAATATTATTGTATACGAACAACGATTCTATGCGGAACGGTCAATCAGCCTGTAAATACCGTAAAACAAAAATAATATATTCATAATATCCATATAGGTAATAAAGAATAAATAGATAATATTTATGTTATTGCGTGTAGTACAGTTCTTAGTAATATAAAATATATAAAAGTTTAAGTTCTCATGAACAATGTTTTTAAATTATAATAAAATAATTAACATATCATTAGTTATCGTTTAAATAAATAATTTCGTCAAAATCGGAACTTAAAATGCATGTAAAAAATAATTATGCCGATGAATTTTTAATATTTTTTATACAGATTTAAAAATAATTATTTTGCAATCTTGTATTAAATTTTCATGAATTTCAACCCAGCAAATAAATTTATATCGATATTTACAGAAAAAAAATTGATTAATATTTAAAATTTCTTTTACCTATTAATAACTTAAGTACAGTTAAAAATTGTTTTTTAATTTTATCGTATAACGAAAATTATAATTTAAATGTTGGGTGAAAATGTCAAGTATTTACAGTTATTGGTTTTTGAGTTACATCAAAAAACAAATGGATTTTGTCAAAAATTGAATTTGAGTAAATATTCCTGTTTTTCCTTAATTATTGATTTGTTTTTCTCATTTTTTAAATAAGTACTAGGAATTTTTAAGTTTGATCTCTTTAAAGTACAAACTAGATCCAAATTAATATCTAAAACCACCCCTATTTTTGAAAATCAAAATATTTTATTAACAACTTACGGTGTAATAAATATATACATAAAAAACACATCATGATAAAATAAATATATTCATCGCTTAGCTCACTTTCTAAAACAAAAATAAAATATTTAGCTTAGTAAAGTAACTATACATATATTTTATATATTATAAGCTAATAATATAAAACTAAATAAATAAAAAAAATTATAGTGAATAAATATGATTATTTTGTCTTTATTATTAGCAAACAATAAATACCAAAACTTTGTTCAAACATATAGAATGGGTATGTGAAACAATTATTTTAAAATACATAATATATTACTTTAATTGATTAATTGATAATACTTAAGTTCGCTAGTGAATCATTGAGTTCAGATATCGGAAAAGATGATTAAAAATAATAAAGTCATGGTATCACATCTGATTTTATTCGACTTTTTATACTGTGTTTAAGAACGTGTTTACAATAACACCAAGTTAATACAATAATTATAAAGAACTTGGCCAATTACTTATATATTAATGTATATATTATTTCTTTTTTAAATTTAGTAATATATATTAATATATCAGACGATTTAACTTATAAGCACAAATTATACACCAGTTAAATTAATCGCTATTTAAATTGTAGTACTCTGTATTCTGTAACCTCAATAAATAAAAATACATGGAAGCCTCTACTTCTAAGATTTTAAATTTAAATTCGTATAGTTAATGATGATAATTTATAATATAATAAACATTTTTCATTAAATTGTTTCATCGAATATAAAGTTATTTTTTGCTCTTGCCATTAAAACAACTCTTCGGAGTCTGCGTTTTCTAGCACTTTTATTGATTTCTAAAATGAGTAATCGACAATCGTAGATTAATACATAAATTAAGTAAGTAAATTGCAGATGTCTAGAAAACATGTCCATGAAATTAAATGTTATGTATATATTTGGATGTCGAGTGCTTCTTTTTTGAGCTGATTTATAAAAAATAATTTTTAAACTAAACTAATTTTCCATAACATCCTTCTACTGCAATTTCAGCATCAAGATTTTTATTTCATATATGCGCATAAAAATGTTATATTTCTTTTGGATGAGGCATCATAAAAGAAGAAATATAAATAAATAATAATTAATAATTGAATAAATAAACTAAAATTAAGAAAAATCTTTTTTTTTTAATGGTAAAATTACTTGGAAATCTGATCAGATTATTTTTTCTTTTCGAATTATTTTATCAGATTTTTAAGGTTTTTATATATTGGGACATTTACTAGCTGACAAATATTGGGGGGAAGAGAAGGGCTAGTACACTACTATTTGGTTATCAATTAAAATATTTTTTTCTATTAAACTACCAATTTATATAATGTCATTAAATTAAGTAAAAAATATAAAAAAATAAAATACAATAATTGTAGAATATGCGTTTAATTAATTCCATTCGTGTAATCTATCCTCTTATATATTTCGTTATGTTGGTTAGTTCGATCTTTTAGAAATTTCGGAATATCTGAACTTCGTATTTTTACATATCATTATCTGTTTGAATTTCATTGTATTTAATCAAATACATAATTTGAGGGAAATTATTGTTAAAATATTGGTTAAAATATGAATTATAACACTCACGTGCATTTGTTTTTCTAGTTAAATTAGAAGAGCCTGATATCTAAATAAATGGAGGAAATATGATTTCCTGATTAATATATAAGTGTTCCTTAAATAGTCGAAGTATGATTTTAATTTACTTTAATTATGAAATATTGATATTAAATCTTCAACAAAACAATCTTCTATATCTCTAAGGTTCAAAAATAACACCCCAAAAGTATATTTTATCCAATTTCCGATGTCTGAAAAATCGTTTATATATTCACTAACCAATCCTAAGCTTTGGAATTGACGAAACCAAGATTGGGTTAGATAAAACATAGATACAGTTTTTTTACAATTTTTGAGTCTAACCATATTTTTAAGATAACTTTATGTATTGATATCTCAAAATCAACTGTCATAAATTTTGGAGAACATAATAAATTTCATTTATTAACAATGCAGTGAAGAAAGTAAATGTATATGTTTCAATTGACTTGTCTGGTATTAAATAACAAATAGTATAGTAATATAATGATCATTTTTCAATTGTAAATCAATAATATTATATGATAATTAAATAAATTGGTAGTTGAACAAAAAAAAAAAAAAATGTTAACAATATTTTAAATTGGTGACGAAAACGAACAATTCAGAATGGCCTAAAAAGGAAAAATTCATTTTGGCCAAAAAGTGTCCAACCCAAGTATTTACTTTAAGGCTTATAATTTCTATTTATTTATTAGTTTTTTACCGAAATTGTTTTTGGGAACTATTCCTCCTGAAACCGTAAAGACCGTGTTTGTAAATCTTTTTTTATTAAATTGTTCGATGAGCAACTAAGCCAATTTCAATTTTCACTTAGTTAAAAAAATGTTATTAAACAGACCTAGATAAACAGACACCAAAAATATAATATTGTATATTTATAAATTAATGCACGTCTGTATGGGGCTTATAATAGACTTGGAAACTACTTAATCAGTTTACTTGAAATTGAACACATATATTCCTTGAAATTTAAAGAGTGTTCATAGCTTCAACATTCAACCTCATATTATAAAGTGTAGATCTTATCATAGAGTAGCTTACACACTCACACCACATGAATTTCGACTAATTTTTTTATTTAAATTTAGGGTTGCTATTGATTTAATAGAAAATAATAAAGTTCTTATAGTAACCAAAGACAACTTGAAAAAAATCAATAGAATAGAAATAATATTTTTCTATAATCTATAATATTTGAATGGCAACGTTTGTATGTTTGTATTTTTGTAGAATATATACGCAATAACTACTCAATCTTTGAGAGAGGAGGTAAGCTTAGAATATAACTTGAAATATACCGAGAGTGCTATATATAATCCAGTAGAAGCTAATTTTGTCCATCTCCATCAAATTGATTTACAAAGCAAGATATACCTACGCTGATTTTACAGTGATCAGGTTCATTAAAACCGAGATACAACGACTTAGCATCGTATATTTTTATTTTTGTTAATTTTTCGTGGTGTAGTCGAGTTCAACATCTAGTATTAACGCCTTTTTCTTGTGCTTGCTATACTTTATTTCTATAAGTTAATAAGTATTTTAAATATTAGAATTAAATTAATTTATACATTAATTAAAAAGTATAAATAAATAAATTATTTTAATAATTTCTTACTTTGTTGTGTAGATCCTTATTGGTATGATACTATAAAAGGTAACAACAAAATAAAGATTAATAATTAACTTATGAAATACATTTATTTATAAAATTATACTATAAATCTATTAATTATATTAGTATGATCACTTTAGGATTAGAATTTAAAAAATATTATAGTTCCTACTTTGTTAGAAATATATTTAACGACATAATCTTTTATTGATATAGACAATATGGAGAATTTCAAAATGATGACAAGTATTGTTTTTCATATATTATATAGTTTTTAATATTTAAAAATATTATAAAGTATAATTCATATTATAAAATAGCTAATAATAGATTATAATATTTTAATACAACTTAAGTGATTTTATGTAATTTATCGATGATTAATAATACTAAATAATTTGTTGATATCAGTTTGGACATTTAAAAAATCTGAATTGGTAAAAAACAATGTGCTTATTAAATATAAAAAAATCTATCACAATAAATCGAACGGTACTAATAAAATACGACAATTCTTTAGAAATATCTTAAATAGCAATTTTGCTCTTTAAATGAACCGTTTCACATATTAACAAGTACCGTCAATTTTTTAAAAAAAATCTTCATAAAATATATTTATTCATAACTCGAATAAATCTAAAATAAAAATAAATTCAATTTATTATCCTATTTATCTCTGTTATTTTAATTTGTATCATAAACACATAAGTATGTAATAGCCTATTACTAATAGGTACTATAAAGTATTTAATACTATAAACAATCACTTAATGAGAAAGTTTGTAAGAATTTATAGTCTCTGTTTTATAATAAACATTATTGATAACAAATAATAATACAAAATATATCGAATTACTGGTAAATGCGGATGTTGTAGTCTCACTATTTTTCGCTAATCAATGCATAGAACAATTTTAAATTTTAAATTTTCTTGTTTTAGAGTTTGGAAAAAAATATTATGATTATCACGTCAATTCTATAAACAAATTGAAGTATTGTACGTATTTTAGTGAAGCAAAATATTTAACGATTGTTTTTGAATTTTTTTTACTTTTGGATAAATAATATTACATTAGTACAATATTTGTTCTATATTAATCTAACTTTTATATAATATTTATTTATAATCTATTTGTATGTCATAAAATGCACAACAATATCAAATTGAATGAGCTTACTATAAACAACAAATTAATTATTAACATAAACAAAATTTTAAGATATAAACAACATATCACATTAAATATTAACATTTAAAGAGATCAGCTAGGCCACTTGCCGTTTATCAATATAATTAGTAGCCCAATTAAGCGTTGCATTGACTGGCGCTTTTTCGCTGTATTTGTTTACAATTATAATGAATTTTTATGAATGCTTTATTAATTCCTATTATCATACAGCTTTATAAATTTACTTATGCATTGGTTTTTATTTTATAGTATGAAAAATTATTATATGATACATAAACATTAATCAACCATTTAAACATATTCAGTCTAATATTTCCACGTGATAATAAATAATAATTGTCAATAAAAATGTTGTATAGTAATATGTATAGTATTAATATATTTTTAATTAGAGTATGACTTCAAATGATTATTGTTTAAATCTCAATTATTACTATTATCATTTTAGTTTAATCAATTATTCACTTTTACAATCGTAATATTAAGAGGACGTTATACCCGTATGTGTTGTCTCTGTCTTAGAAACGTACATCATAGCAAATTTGCATTCAGCAGAACACATTTGGTGATGTTAGCTTTAATATTAGAGTACATTTACCTATTATCAAATTTAAAGTTAAGAATATTATCTAGAAAATATCATATGTTTTTATTGATATTATCATTTTAAAGTGAGTTATAGCTATGTAAAATATTATAACTTTAAAATGTTCATAACTTGTTTTAAAATGATAATATCAATAGAAGCATATGATATTTTCTAGATAATATTCTTACCATTAAATTTGATAATAAGTAAATTTTCTCTTATATGAAAGCTAACATCGTAAAATATATTTTACTGAACGCAAATGTGATATGATGTATGTTATTAAGACAGAGACAACACATGCGGGTATAACGTCTTCTTAAAGTGTTTATTTAATTTATTTATTCAAAAAACCTAACAAATGTCTAAATGACTGAAAATTCATATTGACATAAGAATACCATAATATGTTATTTTATTTTTTAATATTATTTACAGCTAAAAAATACTTGACAGTATCAAGTTTTTGCAGTTCAATAAATCAATCTTCCAACAAAATTTAAACAAGAAGTTAATTTTAATCACTTATCAGAATAACCTATAGAATCTAGTTGTACTGAAATGTTGTTACTGAAATAATTAATTATCGATTGTATTTTATTATTGTTTTTAATATATAATGTTAAAAAAATCCACAAAATAAATTCTTCCGTATAGTAATCAAGTACTTATGTTCCATGTCTAAATCGTTATTTTTAATTAATTTATTTATTACATTCATTAAAATATAATATTGAATAAATAAAATGTATTAACATTTATTTAATAAAATTTATTTTAAAAAAAATATCAAAAATTGTTCGTGGAGAAATAGTTATTAATGATGATGATTATGAATTAATAAAATATGGGCTAACATATTATCGCCCAAATATACTTAATCCACTTCACTGCTAACCAATTAACAGATATATTTTTATATAATAATAAATTGATCATTAAAATTTAAAATTATTGATGATAATAAAATAAGTAATTGTTTAGTTGTCAACGATTTAAATTATAGAATGTTTAGGGGAAATGTGGTTTGATGGCGATTTTAACATGATGTACGTTCATGGTTACAAAATGAAGTGAAACAAACAATGTTTTATAAACTAATAAATAATAAATTATAACTATTTTGTTTATTAAGTTTTTACTACACATCTAATTTTTTTTTATGACTAAAATTATGAAAAATAATAAAAAAAATTAAAAGTAGATTTATATTAAATTTAATAATTTTGACAACTATGGAACCCGCATACATTTATCATAACGATGTATTAATATTATTTTAAACCATAGATTAATGTATTATTAATATCATTGTAATCAATATTTGTTATAAATATAAAATTTCATTTTTTGTTTGAATATTATTATTATTTATTAGGTAACAAGAATACAAGATCATAACTTTTAACTTTTATCAAACATTTAATATATAACAAGTCATAACTGGCCTTACATAAATAAGATAGTTAAAAATAAAGGAGATTATGATGAAGCAGATAAACATATTTAAAGATATACATAATAATTGTGTTCACAACAAAAACGGGATCGACTACTATTTCTTATCTAAAATCCGTGCATTTCTATTTGACATTTATCATAACAAGTTAAAAATAATTTATCATAAATTTACCTTGAATTATATATAAATAAAATAACTATTATTATAGTAATAGGTAATTTATAAAAATTGTCTGTAAAATATACTACGGCCAACCAAAAAGAAAAAAAAACTATATTTTTATGTGATACTTATATGGAATTTTTGAAATAATTGGAAATAGTGGACACCTTGAACTATCCCGTTAAACGTTGAACATTTTACTCAACTACATAGGTATAGTTCATGGATTCAAAAATATTATTTATACTCCACTAATATTTTGTTTTTTACCAGATAAAAATTTAAAAACATATACTGACTTATTAAAAAAAAAAATGAATCCAGTTGGAATAAATCCAAATAATAAATTTATGTTAGACTTTGAGATATCAATGTAGGTACTAAGCAATTATTACTATCTTTCCAATAGCAAAAATATAGGGCGAATGTAAGTTCCTACACGAGACCTAGCAAGTTAAAAAAATACATATGTTAGTTCCTACACGATAGAATAAGATACATAATATGTAAGTTCTTACACTGCGTATATTTTTATATATAATTTATAACTTTATAAGTTAATAATTAAATACCAGTTATATCATATGATACTGTCATACATTTTAATATAATTATTAAATATTGTTAAAATCGCAAAATATTATCCGTTTGTCTGTATCGTATCATTTGTATTATATTATTTATATATTATTATTATACGCGCAGCGATGAGTTTATCGGTGCCTTTCGTACTTTCCCAGCTCAGTCGCGAATAAAATTATATAATAATAAAATAATTATTTATTATAAAACATTTATTACATAAAAGTGTATGCATTAATTTATTACCAACTTTTTAAATACAGTTCACATTAATTTGAAACAATAATAATAATAATTCATAATTGAAAAAATATATAAATAGGTACTGCATTCTATATAATAATATAATTTATAATATAATAAATAAAATATTTAATATGATAAAAAAAATTATATTTTATAAGGTTTATTTCTGAAACTTAAATATTTAACATAGTCGTATTGATTCATTTTTTTGGTTGAGTACTCTACTATTTTTTGGTTTATAAAATTTTTTTTTTCGGCATGTGTTTGACTAATTTTTGTTATTATGTTACTATTAAAAGTTCGTATTTTTATATAAGTATTGACTTGGAATAATTTGAGAATTTCAATAATTTTAAAAATATGTGAATGTTGATGATAAAAATTAGAATTAAAATCCGAATGAAGACTTTCACATGTGTTTTTCATATGTATCCTGTCTGATGATTGTTTCGCCCTTATTTTCGGTGGAAAAACGCTATTATTTGATATATAATTTTCAATTAAATAATGACAAAATTCTGTGGTTGCTGGATTTTCAGGTTTTTCTGCCATAAAATAATCTGTAACACAATCCTCCACTTCCTCTGGATTGAGAAAAGAAAGTCCAAAAATATGCACCAACCATTTTCCTGTATCGTCATCCATTGAATTAAATTGTGACGCATAACCTATATTTTTTATTTTAAGAAACCAAGCTTGGCCCAAATGAAATCGACAACCAAATACCTCTGTTTCTGGAAAAACTTCATAGACGCCTTGATGCATCGCTATTTCAAAATCTAAAATAACTTTTTTAGGTACTACTCCAGGTATTTTGATTTTTTTCAATAACGTAATATATTATATATGTTTTTTTCTTTATTTAGTAATAAACAAAACATTAATGGAATATACATACTATTTTTAATTTCATGAATCGTGTATAATTGCGTATAATATTCACCACAATAGTTAAAAGTACTATCCATGTATAAAAAATCTAATTGTTTTAAAAATTCTACGTTTGTGTCAAATGAAAAAATAATTATTTCATTTAGGGCATCATTATTATAAAGAAATAATAACTCACCTCTATTTGTTTTTATGTCTAATAAACTTAATGATTCGTGAACTTCGTTTTTTGATGTTGGTAATTTGGGAAAACAACGCATTCTTGCATTGTGAATATTTCTTGCAATTAGTTTTAAATCGGGCGAAATCAAATCTCCTTCGTTAGTATATTTAGATACTATTATTTTCTAATTATTTTTAACAGTCTTTCAACTATGGAGTCTAAATAGCTTTTCTTTTACAAGAATTACTGATATGTTGTCGTTTTAAAGTTTCATCACTTGAATGATTATGGCCAAAACATGATTTATTTATATTAATCAAATAACATTTAGACCCACTGTATACACTTTAGACTTACACTTATTTATAACACATCGTCATGTATTTTCATTTTTTTTAGACGTATGATGTTTAAAAAAATGTTAAACCATTTAAAACAAATAGGTCATCGTGATTTCGTAACGGGTATGTACAGACATATGAATGTTTTAAACAGTACTGACATAACTATTATTATCCAATGTGACAATTTACATTATCCTATGAAGTTTTCAGTATAATTGTTATGAGTAATGAAAAGTCGTAAATATTTAATGTATCGAAAAATTGAATGTAAAAGTTATCTTGTCAGCTTTATATCGATAAACTATCGTTATAATCTATACTTTTATAGGCACCATATATAGCGACATCATTTACTCCACACTATTATATTCTTCTAAATATAATTTTAATATCATCAATTTAATAACTTATTATAGTTATAATATTATAATAATGTAGTATATATATATATTACTATTAAAATGTATGAAAATAAAATGTATAATAAAACTTATAATAATATATAAAATATAGTGTATTTTTTTTTATATATGTACCTGTTTTCCGCCGTGTTAGAACTTACATATGTACCTGTATTTCGCTGTGTAGGAACTAACGTAGGTACCTGTCTACTGCCGTTTAAGAACTTATACATCACATATGTAGGAATTAACATATGTAATTCTTTACCTGTTACTCTCGTTTAGTAACTTAAAATTCTCCAAAATATGGTGATGGCATTTTCATTTGGGCCAAGTTTGGTTAATAAAATGTAAAATTATAACTTTAAAAAAATAACACAGTATGACTGTGTGAAGTGTTTGAGATTCGCAATAAACTACATACAATTTGATTTAAATTTTTATTATAATTAGTATTTAGTATTTTATAAATCATATATTTACAACACACATACACACATATATATATATATTATAGATGCATTTTTTTTGTGTAGGATTTTACGTATGCATATTTAGGGGTAATTTTTACCTACTATATCCGACGTAACGTACCTGTCTTCCCCCCATGTAGAAACTAACATACTTACCTCATTTTCCTTGTATGGACTTACACATTACATATGTCATTTTTTACTCGTTGCTCTCGTGTAGGAATTTACGATTTCCCAATA
Source organism: Rhopalosiphum nymphaeae (assembly GCA_036289425.1). Lineage (NCBI taxonomy): Eukaryota > Metazoa > Arthropoda > Insecta > Hemiptera > Aphididae > Rhopalosiphum > Rhopalosiphum nymphaeae. The sequence continues at coordinate 46,563,888 of JAZAQC010000006.1, read as the reverse complement.
ATTCTGAGCGGAAACGGTATTTATTACCAAATGGTAATGTTTTTATTTTATTTATTTTACTTTGAGTATTATTGTAGGATGATATATTTTTTTCGAAAATATTGCGTTTATTAAAAAATTAGTATTTAATTATTATAATAATATATATTTATATCATATTATATCAATAACTCAAAATTTAATAACGTATTTCTGTAAATACTATAAATCAATAAAAATAGATTCATGATACCTATAAACTATAAATAGATAATATTTTCAAATAAATTAAAAATGTTATTAAGTATAGTAAAATTCATAATTATATAATGGACATAAAAATCATAAATTTAAGTTTCCACGAATAATATTTTTAAATTTTAACAAAATAATTAATATTATATTGTTAGTTATCGTTTAAATAAGTTATTTCATCCAAATTAAAACTTAAAATACCTTTTAAAAATAATTTTCTTTATATATTTTTAAAATTTCATAGTTTCAGAATGAATTACTTATGAAGAATATTGTATACATTTTTAAAACTTAAATACTTAAATATAAAAAGAAAAGTTTTTATGAATTTTGAACTACAAAATAGTTTTTCATTTTTTGTGATTTTGATGAAATTTGTAAAAATTCTAACTGAATGCATATTTAATTATATTTTTAATATTTTTTATACAGATTTAAGAATAAATATTGTGAAATCTTGTATTAAGTTTTAAGAATTTTAATCCAACGAATAATTTTTTATCAACATTTGTAGAAAAAAAAAACATGATAAAATCAATACATTCATCGCTCCGCTTAGAATCTAAAATAACCTTACCCAAACGTGGAGTTTTTGATAGCTTTAGTATCATTGGTATAGGTATGTGTCTATTCTACCGAACCATTAGGTATGTGTATATTATTTGTTCAGATAGGCCTGAAAACAAAAAATGATTTGATATATAATTTTTATAGCAGATATGTCTGGTTAAATAACTAAGCTGTTAAATAAAGTTATATACTATTATATAAAATGAAGTCGCATTTTTTTGTTCGGGATAAACTCCGAAACTACTTATTCAATCGTCATGCAGTTATTTTAAATTAAAATGGACATCACAGAGAAGGCTTATGGCATAAATTAAGTCCAATAAAATTAATTAATAATTAGTTTATTACTAATTAAAATAAACGTGTAAATTGTATATCTATATATACATATTGTGCGGCCAGCGGGTTTCCAGCTACATGCAATCTAACATTTTGTTCGTCAAATTATATTGTGTGTGCTTGATATCGGCGTGTAGATATGAATTTTGCCGAGAAGTTTATCGCACATTTCGTACGTACCCCAACAACATGTATACCGAATATTTGTTCGAGTATTAAGCAATCAAATTTAAGACAGAATAGATGCATTTTGTACGGGCAACGAAGTGCACGGGTACTGCTAGTATTTTATAATTGTGATATTTTTTAAAAGTTGTATGGGTCTTAATAATGAAGATATAATACGTTTGTAATAAATAACAATATTTTTATATTTAAATTAAAATATGATAAGTATACTTAGTAAAAAATAATAAAAATTATTATTATTTTATTATACAATTTTTAATCATTATTTTTAGAAAAAAATATTAAAGTATTATTTTTCTTTATAAACTATTTTGATAATATTACTAACAATTTTTACAGCGACCAATTCAATTTATGACTATTTAAATAAGGATATTACAAATTAATGAATTAATTTTTTTATTAAGTTTATAAACTTAAATCGTCAATCAATCGTATGATATAACATATGAGACAATAGCATTTGAAAAAAAATAATCATTTCTTTATCTTAATATGGGCATATAAAATATATTTTGCCGTTTAAATTATTCATTGCTCTATGTAGATATAATAGAATCATATATTTACATTCATATAAATAGGTATTGTACAGCGGCGTATTTAAGAACTGTTATAGGGAGGGGATAAGCCATTGAATGTCACATATAAAAGTGGAGGGCTATGTCCTCCACACCCCCTTCAGGTTTTCAAAACCTGATCACTACATACTCTTCAGTTTATATTTTATACACCATATGTTATATTCTACACTGAATACCAATTATTCATTATTTTTAGTTAATAACAATAATTTAATGATTATTATTAATTAAATCTGAAATAAATTTCAATTTTTAATTTACATTAAAAAAATATTCTTTGAGGTTTAACTCATTAATAATTACCATCTTACTGTCAACATTCAATACCAATGTCCAATAATACAATAAGCAATTTAGTACAAAAATAATAGTATCATAAATATTTTTTTTACTACAATAATTATAAATTCTTTTACTTAAATCTTTATTTTCCACATGAATATTTGTCTGCTTTTGTTGTGGCTTAAAAAAGTAATCTAGTGTATTTCGTTTCATTTCAAATTCAATTAATTCAAATTAAAACTAACAGTTTAACACCGAAGATCAAAATTACACAACAATTACAATCTGCTCGTGTTTATCCTATGAATACGAATGTTGTTTTTCCAAACAAATATATATAGGTTGGATCACAATATACGTTGTATCGGTAACCGAATCCATACAAACAAGATTAAAAAGTGCGGGAATCGTTTTTAATTTTAAACTGATTTTTGATTTCAACGAAATGTATTATAAGTTATATATAATATTATCATGGAAATCAAACTAGCCAACATTTTATTCGATAGTTCAGTCTGTTTGGTGCAACAAACGTATTCACTTGTTCTTTTAAGTACCTATTAATCTCCTAAAAGCATATTATTACTATACTCTATACATTTTAAATCAGGTAAGTGTTTATAAATTCAAAATATAATAGATTTAATTTATGAGCTTAATATATTTTAATTGTAATAATTATAACTATACATAGAAATGAGTTCTCCTCTGAAAATAATTTGTATGGCTGAAGCTGCTGGTGAACTTGAAGAACCAGCACATAACTACAGAAGGTATTGGGTCCATCCTATAAATAGTAGTAGAGAACACGATATACAATTTCAAGTATTTTATAATAATCTAAAAAAATATCCTGAAAATTTTTTTGACTATTATCGTATGTCGATTTCCTCGTTTGAAGAGCTACTCGAGAAGGTCCGATCAAATTTAACGAAGGAAATCACGCACTTTCGAAATCCCATAAGTTCGGAAAAAAGATTGATAGTGACTTTGAGAAAATATTTGAAAAAAATTAAGTTTAATTTTAATTTTATATTTTTATCTACATTATCTATACAACACATATTAATAATTTAGAATTTACCTTTTTCTTCTTTTTCTTTGTCATCAAGATTCAACTATTCGGGGTACAAACACTCTGCCACTTTGCGCCAACATGACCTTTTTAAATCCCAATTGTTGTCCCAGAGGCATGAGAACAATAATATTAAAAAAAATAACTAAAAGATCGTGTTAATTCGAACTATTTGATTTTTTTTATTTTAAACGCGTTTAAACTAATTATATTAATAAGTAATAATATGTATCTATAATATAAATAAAATATAATAATATATAAATGTACATTACAAATATATTTTATAAGTTTTTAATTATTTAAATTTAAAAATGCTTATTATTAATTATTCGTAAAATTTTTAATTTCGGTCACCGATAATCCGCGCAAGTATGGTCGGACAAACTGAATTGCATGTGTTGTGCTTTACATCCCGAAACGCATCGGGACAATTGGGCCGCAACACTTTGCGGTCGCTTCCAGAGAGTTTGTAATCGGTTCCGAAAATCTGTCTAGTCTGGCCCTGATAACGCGTTTAATATTTAATTCTAATTTATTTTGAGTGTTGCGGTTTAATTACCGATCGGCTCCTGTTAGTGGGCAACCGATAAAACGCAAAAATGCGTTCGATACGTGTGATCCAGCCCTAAGAATGCCGATAGCCTGATTACGTGGAGTATATTAGACCATCTGACCATTCTATAATATTATAATAAATTGATTTTGGTATTTTAGTTTTAGTCTAAAATTAGCACTATTTTAAAAATATTTTGTTTTTATATGACAAAGTTACAACTGTACAGTAATAAGTAATAACTAATGACTAATGAGTAATACACCTGCTAGGGCATCAAGTGCGGCCCGCATACAGGCACAATAGAATAATAATCTGACAGAAGTTGCACTAACTCGCCGCACTAGCTACGACATAGCGGTTTCAGTGGTGTAATAACAAACTATTAATAACCTTTTAACTGATTGTTTTTTTCTAATTTATTTACAAAAATGAAAAATACACTAAGATAGTAAATACTAAACACGATTTAGTGTCTAGGTATATATAGATAAATTCTTTAATGATAGAAAAAAAATACCAAGGGGGGATTGATCCCCCAAATCCCCCCCCGTAATTACACCACTGGTATTATATACCTCTTTAATAGGTAGGTCATTTAGATTATACTCAAAAAATATCTAACACATTTAATAATAACTGGAACTAATTTATGAAGAATATTGATATTCCTAATCTAACTTTATTTGCATATATCACAAACCATAATATTATATTCACAAATCAAATTAATTAACTTATTAATTTTTAGATATTTTTAATTGTATTGGTATAATTATAATATATTTATTTTAAATTATAACGTACTTATTTTTAATATAAACCATAGGTACATTATAAGGAATTTTATTAATTTATTCTGTGATAATTGATAAGGTATAAATTATGAAAATTAAAAATATTATACAAAAAAAAATATTTAATAATATTTATATAGGTAATTGCACTGGTTGTAATTACACAAATTTGTTTATTGTTATCTTTATAACTACATCTTTTACAAAATTGCTAATACATAACCACGATAGATATTGTTAAATACTTATTGTATAATTTGTTATATGTTATTGTTATTTCTTATATTAAACGTTTATTTCAATACCTAACCTTGGAAGTTTTTAAGAGTTAGTTGTTTGTAGCAGATGTTAGAAAAGAAACAACAGACGTAACGTGCATATGAGTACTGAGAACTATTAGCACTGTTTAGGTATGTTATTTTACGATATAGAATAATACAACCAAATCCAAATAAAATAAAATATATTTAGTTTTAAAAAACAATGATACAAAATGTTTTCAAAAAGACAAAAAGCAATTTTTCATAAATATTTTTTTTCTAACCCAGCATAAATTTTAACAAGTAACATTCAAGATGGTGGCGTTTTTGAACGGTTGTCTGTGAAAAATTAATATAGGACATTGATTTATATAATATTATTGTTATATATAGCGTGGGACAGACTAGTGTTGTATGAACAATTAAATTATGGCGAATTTATTAAACTATTAAAACTTTGATCGTGATCCATAGTAATTTACTGTAGGTAGTATTAATTTAAGGAAAAATAAAAAGTAAAAATAACTTAGTCCAAACATGGTGTTTTTGATTGCTTCAATATTGTTGGTACGTGACTATTCTACCGAATAGTTATACATTATTTGTTCATATGTTTCTGAAAATAAACAATTATTTTTTATATAATATTATTCGTATAGCAGGTATATCTATGATTAAAAATATGTGTATTTACTTATCAATAAATAAACACCAAAGTTTTCCGTTTTACTTAAACTGAAAATAATTATGTTTTATTCTTGCATAGTTTATACTTAGGTGTACCTACTATTTGTAAAAATTTTCCGCTAAACAGTAACTATGATTTCTTATAAAGTTTCAATAACATTAATAACTGTGATATTCATTAAAAGCTCTATTGCTCCTAATTATGAAGGTATTACGTTTGTAATAATTAACAATATTTTATATTTAAATTAAAATAAGATAAGTATAATAAATAAGAAATAATAATAATAATTATTATTATTTTATAAAACTGTTTCTTATTTTTTTTTTTTTAAAAAATAGAAATTTAAAGTATTTTTTTTCTTTACAAACTATTTTAATATTACTAACAATTATTACAGTGATAGAAGTAATTTAAATAAGAACATTATAAATTATTTTTTTATTTATTAAGTTAAAATTCCTAATGCATCTTAATATTAAATAAGATGGCATTTTGAAATAAAATAATTATTAATCAATTTTAACTCACACATAAAGGCTCTGCTATGCATTTCGTTGATTATAATGTAATATATTAATGCAATATTTTTTTAAAATTAGCAAGTAAGCTATACTGATGTTATTTGAGTAATATAAAATAAAATTTACAATTTATTTATAAAGAACTAAATTGTTTCCTTATTATATTCTATGATACATTAATTTTTATTTGTGTGTATTCTATTATTATTTAAAGAATGTATATGAAATATTAGTAATATTAAATTCCTATTAAATTTGATATTCAAAAATACATTAGTATATGAATGTGTTTTCTATAACCTAATCAAAAGTTTGTGATACATAAATAGGTATTTTTATCTTTATAGGTAAACCCGATAGCACCTTTGTAGGTCACGCCAACCCAACTCTCGTCTACCAATCAGTATCAGCACCGATATGTGACACACGCTAACAATAGAACATAGCACATTAATTGCCCCAATTACATATTAAAGCTCAACGAATTCTTAATAACCCATCATCACTACACTAATACCTCAGTGAATAAAACGCGGTAGCATTATGTAGATTTATCTATTAAATTAATCCAACCCAAAAATAGTAACATTTTCAACCATTCTTATTAATATTATTAAATATTTATATATTAAATGTTTACATAATAGGCATTAGATGAAATTCATCATTTTTGAATATGTATTTTAACAAGTTAAAATTATTTAATTTTTTTAAGAGTGTAAAGGTAAGAGACGTCACATTAATACATTAATACATATTACAATATTAATAAAACATGACCGTGTTAAATTGACTAAATTTTTCACATTTAGCATATTATATTCTTATGATTTTAATTTCAAAGTTTATGTATAATAAAATTCAACTATTCATTAAATCTCATTTTTTTTTCAAATACGTTGTTTTCATCAAATACCATATAAAATTCACTAATATGTATATTATGAGAGTTGAAATTAACTTAAATAATTTTTATTTTAGTATTTGTTTGATAACGGTTTTCATAAATCGTTTCTTTCAATAAATTGTTTGTACATTTTCATAATTATTAATTCGGTATTTATAAATAACAGTTGAATTAAAAAGTGCTATGTTTTCGGGTAAGTATGATTAAATTTATGATAATTTGGTTCAACATTTTGTTATAATGACGTAGTTGTTTCATTTTTAGTTTTTGAATAACTTGTATAGATTCTAAGTGAAGCAATAAATGTATTGTTTTCGCAATAATATTTTTTTTTGTGCCTGTAAACACTTCTTGGGGCTGTAAAAAGGCTTTGATTTTCCAAATAAGAGTGGTTTCCGGTAGCAGTTAATATTCAGTTGGTACTTTGGATTTTACCCAAGTTCCGTATAAAAAATGTTATTACATTTTTAGTTATATAAATTGATATAATAATATTCTGTTTGAAATATATAATAATATTATATTTGAAATATATACTAATAATTTAATAAATGCAATATTTTTGGAAAAATTTTTTTCAACCTACCGTAATATTAAAAGTAAAATAAATGATTTTATTAGCTATGTAAATAAAAAGATACATATCATGAATTAATATAATTTTTGATATAGACTGTCAAACTTCCACGTAGAATCGTTTTCCGTACACAATGATGTATCATTGAATTCAAGTTCAATACACCTACTACTCTCACACATATTATTAAGTATTGATCCATTCGACACCTAATGTACAGCAGAACGGGTACTCGCTGGCCTACCAATTTTTATATAATAATGATAAAATATAAAAAGTTGTTTATTATGATTGTATCTCATTTATTAATTAGTATTTAATTTACACCTTAAACGAAGTATCATTCAACTTAGGATAAAATTAATGTGGGATATATTATTTGTATATAGATGGATCAGGATTTATAAACTACTGTTATTCAGCCCGATATAGTAAGTATTTAGTGTGATAATAATCTATAAACATAGTCGTACCGAGACATTTTTTATCCTGAGGCAGAATTCTAGTAATGCACCACTTGTATGGTGGGGGTAACACACTCACAGTTTTTAATATTTTTTAAGGGTCGGAAATATCTAAAAATTACTAATTAGGTGTTATTAATATTTTTTCTTAAGTTATTCATTTAATATTTTTACGACCCCCAGCATCAGGCGGCCAAGGCAAGCGCCTCGCTCGCCTCATCCTAGTTAGTTACGGCTATGTCTATTAATTAAAAGTATGTTAGACATACTTTAAGAAGGTTTATTGATATAGTATATATTTTAATGGAATCTTAAGAAATTATAAAATTCGGCAGTTACAATAAAATTCTATACTACAATATAGAGTTTGTTGTACAGTAGATTTATAAGCGTTTTTGATAAATTATAGGTTATACAAATATTTTGGTGTCATAATTTATTTAGTAATTCATATATGTGGTTAATAATTGTAATAAAAATGAACTATTTGTCATAGAAAATCGTACACTCTTTAATGAACATCTGAAAAAAGTCGTTCCAAATCTTAAATTTGATGGTAAGTTTTTACATTTATTATCATGAACTGCATTCTTTACTTTATTACTTTAAGATATTGTGTTAATAATTAATCTTTTAATCCTTTTTACTTTGTCATATAATACCATACCAGCTAATGCATGATAATATATAAGTACTTATGTTTTTATATTTTTCAAGGTCATAATATAATCGAGAATCAAACAAATAAACCTTGTGATACAAAATTCAAATTTATTTAATCATTTATTTTTTTTGTATAAAATATGTATACATATCTTACTTGACTCGCAACTATTATTATACTAGGCTGCAATACAATTAACTAAGGTAGCACAAGCTACTTTTCATCAACATACCGTCCAAAATAGTGATCAACATTTTTAAAAAAAACCTGAAAAATACCCGGTTTTTTCAGGGTTTTTACGAAAAATTGAGAACATTTAGTTTCATTTAAAATTTCCGGAAAATATGGTTTTGTCGAAAAAATTGTAAAATTGTATGAAAAAAATCTATGTAAAATGAAAAGGAAACCAAATAAATAATAATAGTTGATAATCATAATACAAAATATATTAATATAGGTACTATCACTTAAAGTCTGTATAGTGAATGAATCTTGGGTCTCTTACTTTATTTATTAAGAATTATAATTTGTAATAATAATAATTATTAATTAATATTATCGTCTCCCTCATATGATATTTTTTTTATATTTCCTAATGTTTCCAATCACCCTTTATTAATATTTATCTACAACTTAGGTACAAGTATTAATTATATAAATATAACAATTTATTATTACATTTAAAAATACGGGTGACTTATTTTTTGGGAAGAACACTTTTCTCCAAAGTCTCACTTAAATGTTTGATAGGTAACGTTATTGTTACTTTTTAAAACAAAAATATTTAAATACCATATTAATTTACTTAAATGTTATTACAATGATACGTACGGTGTATTGACAAATGTGAAATGATAATGACAGCAGGTTTTTTATCTATTTTTTTAATTGAGTTTTTTTTATACTTCGATTATTTTAAGCATAAATCAATTTTTCCATATTTTCCGAAGGTCTGAGAAAAAACGGTGTTTTTCCGATATTTTCCCGAATTTTTCCGGCATTTTGATCACTAAATTACAAACAAACAAATATAATTTTTCAAATTTTTTTCGCCTTCGTTTATAATCCTATTGAAATTGCTTGTGAATATAGTGTAAAGTACCCATCATTTGTCTACTTTTTTTTATATAAAATAAGGCAAATTAAATTTATAATACACAATAGTTTAATATAATTTAATATTTTAATAATTATTAATAAAGAGGATATTATTATACAATTAATAATTAATTAGTATTATTACATAATTTTTATTAATTGTTTTGTTGAATTAATTTTTTTTCTAGACAATAATTGTTTTAAGAACAGCAATTCTAATTTTTTCATTTTCAAGATCTAATTCATATTTTTATTTTTTTTTATTTTAATCGCTTGTGCAATTCATACTTAGGTATAAATTTACAAACACTAAAATATCTTAATTTATTCGATGATGCTCTAAGTACCTATCATAGCAATATAGTATCCTCTATCACAATTTTTTATCCATTTCAAAAATTTACATATAAACAAAAAGAAATGAAAAAACTTGTACATATTACATATTAACATATATTAATGTGTTGTATTTGTTAGAAAGTCAAAATAATATAATATCCTTAATTTGTCTTTTAGGACAATGAATTTCATACTTTGAACATAATATTTAAAAATAAAAATAAAATACTTCAAACATTTTATATAATAATATATATATATTATATCTTAGTTCGTGATTATTGTATTACATTGAGTAATGACTGACAATATTTACAACATTGAGTACGAAAAAATATAAAGTTAACTATGGTTAACTATACTATATGGTTTTATTTTCAGTTTCTTTTTTTAAAGAATATTACTTGAGAACAGCCGTGTGAAAAAATATTACCACAATACAAAAAGAACAGCATATTCGTCCAAAACCTTGAGTTGTTTCTTTATATAATATATGACTAATAGGTCTAAAGGTAATTACCCGTTTCCGCCAAAATGTAAAATGACCGATTCTGCCATCGCCCGTTTCCGCCAATCTATCTGTTATGGTAAAATTATAATAATATATTCCATATTAATCGGAGTATTATTCCTATTATGTTTGAGGTATAATTAAGTTTTAACTTGAGATAATTGTACATTGTATAAATATAATATAACAACATTGCATACTGATAAATATATTATACTTAAACAAAAAATGCAATATTTTTTTTAAAAGTTTTAATTAATATAATAATAAAGCAAAAGTCATTTATTTATACATAATACCTAGTTTGAATATAAATATAATAATTAAAATAATTAGAAAGTCATCATATTTTGTTAATTTTTTGTTTATGATAAATATTTTTTTTTTTAAATTGGAGGGTGGGGGGTAGGTAAAATGTAAAATCATTTCATTTCCATCTAAAAATATGACTAAATTTCACCACTGAAGATAGTATTAAATTATATAATAAATCATCTTAATAGAATTGAAATTAATATAATTATTTATTAGGTAGCTTCATCAAATATTACAAACCATTGAATTTATAACAATGCATTTTTTTACAAATAAAATAATATAAATAATATTTGTAATGTAAATTTTGGCGGCTAAATATTATAATATTATATATATATTACTACAAAGTGAGTATAATGTATATAGACATTAAAAAAAAAAATAAAAATTAGTAATACAAAAATACAGTAGTTATAATTGATATAAAAATATATTTAAAATATAGTTATTTAAGTATTTAGATACAGAGGTACTATATATTAGCGAATTGTTTAAAAACAAAAAAAAATATCTTTATAAACCTCTACAAACAAAATATGCAATTGTAAATACTAAAATTCAAAATTAAAAATTTTGTGATATAGTCTATCAATAATTAATTTTTAAAAGGAATGGTTAAAATAATTTTTTTTCAACAATTTCAATGGGTGTGAAGAGGGACTAGAGAAATATACCTATTATATTAAAACATACAAATTCAGAGAAAAGTAGTTATACGTAAATTACAGAATTTGGCATTTGAACAAATGATTGTAAGGAAATAGTTAGAAAGATTGGCGTTACTTACCTAAGATTACTTATTTCTTCAGCGGAAAAGACAGTGCAATATATTTATCAATTTAACGATACTATATATAATACTAATAACACTTCAATATTATAATTTATAGGTATTGTATTATTATTCTTCGATTTTAATAATAGTATAGAAGTTTCTGATAAAGGTAAGTAATTAGTAGGTATAATAATTCTTCTACGTATTTTTTTTATATACATAATTATGAACACTATAAATAGTGTAAATAAATAATTTATACTTCAAAGTTTTCGTCTCAGAAATCATATACCTATATAAAATTATGTTTGTTTAATAATACTTTTTTGTATTAAATATAAAACAAGTGAAAAAAGGTTACTAAGTCGACAAAAAAATGATGCTTCTTTTTTATTTCGTTACAGAAAAACCTTTGACTAATTCTAAATTTTGTGAAAAAATACGTGAGTAATTTATATTATTAAGTAAAAATGTATAAATTCAAATTTTATAAATCTGAAATAAACTAATATCATGTCATATATTTCCGACATGCCTTTATAAATTATATGAATATGCATATATTGAATCCTGGACGTTTAAAAACTAAAATCAACGACAGGTTATATTTATATATATATATATAAAAACATGATTTTTTTATTAATTAATTAATACTGTAAACTCAGATAATGATATTTTAAAATTCATATTACCATATTTGGTAATCTTTCATTAAAATTAATCTTTGTGCCAAATTTATAAATTTGTATAATTTAATAATACTAAATTTGTTATGGCATTTATTATACAGATTATCATAAAAAAAGTAAGTACACCTAACCTTCTCATGCCAATATACAAATTCGGTTATTATCATCTTCCTAACTTACGATACCGTATACAAAATGGCCAATATTTAACCATGATAGATACCACTATATACTAGTTGTATATATTATGGTATATACTACTGTAAACTAGTTTTGTAATCGGCTTAAGGTTTTTATAAAACGTTTATTTAAATACCTAACACTGGAAGTTTTTATAAATAAGTTGCCTGTAGCAGATATAAGAAATGGAACACGAGGCGTAACGTGCGTATGAGCACTATAAGTACATCTTATATATATAAAAAAAAAAACAAAAAATAAAAAGTTTATAATGACAATATTATCATTCACTAGTGCGCCATGCAAATTGAAGAATCGTGGAGTGTATCTTTACATAAACCAATTCATGTAGTTGTTCACACCTTCGTATTTCTTCTTCCTGGCTTCCATTTCTTTAATGTGTGATATATTTTTATTAAGCTAAATTAGCGTAGGAAAATGTAAATAATTGAGTCTATAATATTAAACCATTTAAACAGAGGAGACGTTCAAATTTTATATTTCTATTATAATGTCTGATTCGTCATAAAAATCATAAAAAGCTTTCCGTATTGGTATTTAATATTTGATTTTCTGATTGACTATTGATACTTAAAATTGGCAAAAATATTGATCAGCTCAAGTCAAAAAATAAATCTGAAAATGTTACATCTATTAAAATTAATTCTTAATAATAATTATTATAATTTCCTATATCAATCAAAAAATAAACAAATAATAATGTGACGAACCGTAACGAAATGAAAAGAAATTTCAACTGTCATCTAAGATATTTTCATATAATTTCATAACTATTATAGACTATGATATTTTAGAGAACTCAAATTATTAAATATGTATTGTATTGTAACCATAGAGATGTCTTTTAGAATCGACAGCCATCTCAGAAATTATACGTTAGAAAGCGTGGCTGACAATGGGGATTGTTTTTTTAACACGTTGAACGTGTAACTATATATTCGATTCAAAAGTTAATTTAATGCGTATCTGTGTTGACTGTGATGTAGGGTAAAGATGTTGGTGTTATAAGATATTATTATACATTTTATACTGAATTACTTTTTTTATTTGTCATTAAAATTAACTTATATCATAGTATTATAGCATTTTATTAAATTATTAGTTATAATACTAATCAATCAATTACGTTTAAACAATTTACAGGTATTGAAGGTAAGCTCATAATTGTATATTGTTAAATTTTACCTAATTTACTATAACTTTTTCAATCTTAATGAAATGTAATATGTTAATGTTTTGTTGTGGTCGACTAGTAAATAATAAATTACATATCATATATAAACTAAACACAAGCTATCTCTGATATTGAAATTAAATTTTTAAGTTAAAATAGCTATTAAATTGATATTATATCTAAATATAAATTGAATTAAATAGAAACTTAAAAATATTATATTAATTTATATTTGTTTGATACTTTTAGAGTGTAAAAGTAAGATAATCGATGTTACATTAAATATTTTTAACCTTAACCCCAGTGACTGTAAAGCTCTTTATTGTAATCTTATTAAATAATATTAAAATCATTGTTGCAATTGGTAAATGCTGTAATACACAATTATACTCATACAATTACTTAGAATATTATTATATTAACTAAACGTTTATGATAATTCTTTTCTCGGATGAATTTTGTACAAATTTGTAACCATTGAACATTGATTAGTAATTTTAAAACATTTTGAAACATTATGAAACATAATTTTCCATATTTCTTTGCTGGTAATTTAAAAAATAATTTGAAAAAAAAAAACACAAACACACAATATGACTATCGATGAAGAAAACATGCAAGTATTTCGTTGATTGTCTTGCGGAATATTAAAAATTAAACGTTTTTGGCCTGCATAATAATTATAGGTAGTCGAGTAAGAACTAGTAAATTTCTAAAAACAAAAATAAATTTATAAATTTCAACAAAATTTATATTATAATTTATTTTCTTAAATATTTCTTGTTTAATAATCAATTTATTATTTTGAACAAGCTGTATTACAAAAGTATTTGGTACTAGGTACTTATTATAATAATTGTAAAAATTGATATTTATTAAACCATTGTAATTACATTTAATATTATGTGTATAAAATACTGTTAAAACTATATATTTTTTTAATAGATTCATTAAAACAGAATTATGGTAAGTATAGAATTTTGTTTATATTAATAATTACTATTTGAACCCTAATTTGATATTTATAAAATATCTTATACAAAGCATAACTCAATAACATAATTGTTTTATGGCTAGGGACGATAGCAGATATTTAAAATAATAATTATATAATTTTTAATGTTAAAATTTTTCTTCGCATATTAAAATTTAGTTATATTAGGATTTTAAATATGAATTTTTTACCAACAGATTTTATATTATTTTGTCCTTTGTTCTTAAATATTAATATTATAAAATATGTCGTGTACTCGAACAACACAGATAGATAATGCAATTATATAAAATAATCATTGAAATTAAATTTTAGACATTTTCCATCCATTCATTCGAAAATCTTCTTTACACGTTAAAAAATCATAAAATCATATAATTATCACCATATAGTACTAGATTTTATTGTACATAGAAGTCACTTAGAAAACTACAACTTTGTCAACGTATAAGTATTTTGGTTATTCTAAGTCATCAATTTTATGATCAAAAACCTCTATAATTTGTATAAGTTCCATTATTGGAATGTTAATTGTATGCAAAATGTATTGTGTTTAATGATAATATGTAATATGTATAAATGGGCTGATATGAAATTCTTTGTGGTCATTTTTCAAGTACACTGAGTTAATGCGAATTAGAAACTAATGTATCTAATAATAATGTGTAACTTTTAATTAGTTAGCGAACTGTATGTATAGTTAAAATTAGATTTTTCGTTGACAATTTCCAAATCTACCTCAATGTACCAAATTTTCAAACAACATAAAGAGATAATGCAATTATATAAAATAATCATTGAAATTAAATTTTAGATATGTTCCATCCATTAATTCGAAAATCTTCCTTACGTGTAAAAAAAATTGAAATAATTATTACAGTATAGTATCTACTTGACTTAATTGTATGTAAAAGTTACTTAGTCAACGTATAAATATTCTAGTTATTCTAAGTCATCAATTTTATGATCAAAAACCGCTATAATTTTTATATGTTCTATTATTAGAATATTAATAGAATGTAAAATGTATTGGGTTAAATGATATGTAATATCAATATAGACATATAGTATAGACAAGCTGCTATGAATACGTTGTGGTCATTTTTCAAGTAATACTGAACTAAAGAAAATTAAAGATTAATGTATAACATTTAATTAGTTACTGAACCGTCTACACAATTAAAATTAGATTTTTTTTTCGATTTCCAAATGTATTGAACTATCCTTAGAAATCGCCAATTCTAAATAAAAATAAATTAATTGGGAACTTAGAAAGTACTATTTTCATGACTGAGAATTGGCATTTTATATACGTAATTGGTGTTGAAGTGTTTAAAAGTTTAGTACATTTATGAGATTATTAACCTTATTTTCTGTATGTAATACAGTACACAGTAGTTAAGGTTGTTAGTGTAAGCTATACTATAGGCAATATATTGTAAATTTTTAATCAAATTGATTGTAATGTTTTAAGGATATTGACATAATTTAGATCAAATGAAATGCGTGGACTATAGGATAATGAATAATAAACTTTATGGCTAATGAAAAAACGCTTTATCGCCGTGGTGGAATATAGGAATGTATAATCTTCTTTTAAAATGAAAAATGTTTCCCTCTTTATTTAAAATATTGATCAAAAAAAATTATTAAAAAAATATTTGGATATAATTTGGAGGGTAATTATATTTTATGTCTTTAATTAACGAAGAATCAAAATTTTAAATTAACTTATAAAATAATATTAAAAACAATTATAGTAGATTAATATAAATATATTATACATTTATTATTAGATTTCACTGAATTCACCAATGTTATTACTTCATATAATATAGGTACGTAAGAAAATTATCATAGATATATGATATATATATATATTAAATATTTGATTAATAAATATTATTCAATTTTTAATTTATCATTAATTAGTCCAGGTTTTGTAGAAAATTAATAGTTATATGTAAAAAAACATATCATATACAGTAGAAACTTTTTTAACCGTCACTGTTGGAACCGGGACAATGATGGTAAATCGAATAAGACGGTTAACAAAAATACAATAATACAAAACATAGTTTTTCAATAAACGTAAATATTTTACAACGAACGTCATTTGCAGACAAAAATAATAAATACCAATAATATATAATATGTAATAACAAGAATAATACCATACTAAAAAATACTAAAAAAAATAATCCATCATCTTATTCTGTTTTTTTTTTTTTTTTTTGAGGCACGAGCTTTTTGAACGGCCATGTTTAGTATTTTACAATTTTTACGAAGAAGTAAAACCTGTGTTGTATAATTTGCTTCCTCTTATACCTCAAATCTTATACCTAACAATGCATTTTGATAACATTGATATTGATTCTGCGTGGCTAATTGGCGTATTTAAGTCAAGCACTGAATCTTCGAAGTCGTTATCAACTTCGTCAACGGTAATGACATTAAATATAATTTGATCAATTTAGGGACCGAACTTGATGCATTTGCATCTTTTTTCCTAATGCGTTTATACGAGACTTGTATTTACAGAAATGTGATTTATGTTATGTATAATTCAATGGAACCATTTTTATTTTGCATTTTTTGCATTTTTGTAGATATATTTGCATTTTTACATTTTTCTTATATATTATTTTGACAAAACTAAATATTTGGAAAAACTAACCTATTGTACAGCATATTATATTACTGACATTATTTCTTATTTCCGTTTTAAATTTAATTTAGGTCCCGTAGTCTTTACACACACATACAATACTTTGATGTTCTGATTCCTCTGCGTTATCGACAATGGAATGGATAACTTATCGTAATTTCTATTTAACATTTTTATGGAGAATAAACAAACCGCTACACACACTCACGCATTTTATTCATATTGCGTCTTCGTGTGACCTTGTACGATCAAAAATAATTTCGATAATTTTACTGATACACACGAGACGTCACACGTGACGTAGCGTTGTGATTGTCATTTTATGGCATAGTATCATTGTAGTATTGTACATGACGTGAACGACGGATGGTGAACTTTTCGATTTAAATATTTAATAAATTGATTTAATATACACAAGTACAAAGTTTCGACACTCGATTGAATTCGTTTGTAAATCATTTTGGCAAAGACATTTTTTCATCCAATGGCATTGTGTTATTTTGTAAAATTTGCCAGGTAAAAGTTGCATTTGACAAAAAATTTACCATTGAGCAGCATATTTCGCGTAAAAACATGTTAATGGAGTTGAACTGAAAAAGAAAAACCAAGAACAAAGTACAAGTAAGACACAACGATTAATTATCGAACCATCTAAAAAATCATCTTTCAGTCATGATTTGTGTCAAATATTATTATCCGTAAATATTCCATTGCAAAGACTACAGAATGAAACATTTAAAAATTTTCTGGAGAAATATACGAATAAATTAATTTCCGATGAATCAACTTTAAGAAGAAACTATGTTTTTCAGTGTTACTAGGAAACTATAGATAAAATCAAATCTTACGTAGAAAATAAGAACATTTGGGTAACTTTAGACGAAACTACGGACACCGAAGGACGATATTTAACAAATATTGTTATGGGAACTTTGGAATTGATTGGCCCCGGAAAATATTTTTTAATAAATACTGAAATCTTAGAAAAGGTAAATCATAGTCGAATTTTAAAATTTTTTGATAGATCACTTCAAATTATTTGGCCAAATGGTATAAACACGATCGTGTATTACTTTTATTAAGTGATGCTGCACTATATATGGTCAAAGTAGGTAAAGCCATCAAGGTATTTTATTCAAAAATGGAATATGTGACCTGCTTGGCTCGCACTTTACATAGAGTTGCGAAAGAAATCAGAAAAAATTTTCCAAAAGTCGATCAACTTATTTCAAACGGCAAAAAAATATTTTTGAAGGTTCCTTTGAGAGTACAAATATTTAATGAAATAGCACCGAATATTCCATTACCCCCACGACCTGTTCTAACTAGGTGGGGGACGTGGTTAATGGCAGCCTTTTATTATTGTGAACGTTTGGTACAATTAAAAATATAATTATGAAACTGGAAAATAATGCAGCTTCTCTTGAAAAAGTAATTGATTTAATCACTGATCCCGAGTTAGAATTAGATTAAATTTATTTTAAATTAAACTCTTAATCATAACCAAATTTAATAACAAAATTAGAATCATCAAATATATGCCTTGCTAATGCTATACTAGTTATAGAAGAAGAAAATAATAAAATTCATTAAACACAAAATATAGTTGGATGTGAAATTCAAAATAAATTCAAAAGTGTTTTAGAAAAAAATAGTTGTTATAAAAATATGCAGATTATTTCAAAAATAATAGAAAGACAAGAAGTAACAAAAGAAGGCTTGCCAGAAGATTTGAGTATAGATGACATCACTTTTTTCAAGTATGCGTCAATCACATCTGTGGAAGTCGAAAAATGTTTTTCTACCTACAAAACTTTATTATCAGACAATCGCCGATTTTTTCTTTTCGAAAATATTAAACACACTTTGATAGTTCAATATAACACATTTATTGTTTAAAAATATTTACATAATATTTAATCGTTTAAGTAATAACATATTTAATGTATAAAAATATTAGCATTTTTTAGATGAATAAAATAATAATTAATAAATAAATGATTTAAAAACGATGATTTATTATTAAAAAAACGTAATTTTTGAAAATGTTATGATATTTTTAAGTCATTTTAGTACTTTTATTGTGTGCATTTTTAAAGATTTTTAGGTCATAAAGTTCCGGGCCCTACATCAACATTTAAAATTTCAATGACCGCACCATTAACTTTTTTTTTGAAGTTGATCGATAACGGATAACAGAAAGTGATGGTAAATCGAGTGATCGTTAAACGAGTTTCTACTGTAGTGATAATATCAGCACCAATTTTACCATACAACTAATAAGTTTAAGAACTAGTTTCCAAAAACATTAACTTGAAATTATAAAGGATTTGGTAAATTATATAAATGTATATATAATTTATTTTCCTTGAATCTTTTTAATACGTCATACGTATTATAAGTAACTAGTGTTTAATTAATCACTAAGTATTCAAACTTGAATTTTTAGAAAAAAAAATAATAATATAATACATAAAATGTTAGATTAAGTTATTTGTTTTTAATAAATAAAAAAGTAGTATAATATATATATAGGATCCTTGTAATATAACTTCGTAAATAATAAATACTTACTAACTTTATGTTCAGCAGAACACATTCTGTAATTTTGGCTAGAGTAAATTTACTTATTATGAAATTTAAAGGTAAGAATATTATCCATGAAATAGCATATGCTTTTATTGATATTATCATTTTAAAGTAAGTTGTAGCTATGTAAAATATTACAACTTTAAAATGATAATATTAATAAAAGCATATGACATTTCCTAGATTATATTTTCACCTTTAAATTTGATTACAGATACATTTACTATTGCTAAAATTACAGAATGTGTTCTGCTGAGCACAAATGTTCTATAATGTTCATTAGTAAGACAAATACAACGCATATATTTGTATTACGTCCTCTTAAAGGTAGTGTGGAGAATTCTCTAATATTATATATTAATTAATAGATAAGGTTGATTAAGATAAACATCATTGTACTAATTTAATCAATTAATAAAATATTTTTCTTGTGCATTCTATACTTATAAGTGAATTATGAATAAATACGCTAGGTAGTACTTAATCCTAGAATCAAATTAATTTATATATGTTACATAAAAACTATAAATAAATAAATTATTATAGTATCACTTAATATTTTATTTTTAAGATAATAAAGCAAATCTTGAAAATTATTCAAGTACAGATGGTAATATAACATAGTAAATACTATATTATAATTTATGAAAACTTTTCCCCTGAAATAATACTATATAATATATAATATATATAATATTACTTATGTATTTTTTATGTTGGTACTATTTATTTACTGTGTATCTATTTAGTATGTTTGTAATAGTTAAAATTGAAAAAATAATATTTTCAAGCGGCATATATTTTAATAACCTATTTTTTTTGTTACTATAGAGTACTTGGCGAATGAAAAACACTTTTCAAGTAATTCTTTTTATTTATAAATATAACAGTTTTCCTTGATTTAAAAATAATATTTATTTTATTTTGACGATAGCATCTATAAAAGCTATAATAAAATAAGCATAAAGTATAGGTGATATTATTATTTAGTAGCATGTATAAATGTAGCATCCACTTAATGGAATCGCTCATTTGTATTAATTTGGTGAAAATGATGTTTTATTACACTAGATAAATAGACAATAGTTGTATATAATAGTAATATTACATAATTTGGATAAAATGAATTTCATCCACTTCATGAATAGGTCAAAAGTTGTAGTTCGGTTGTTTCAGTGTCTGTAGGAATCTAAAGAATTATGGGTAGACAAGAATATATTTGATTTATCGGGGAGCATAAGTAACAAGTCTTAAGGTTTTTGATTGGAAAATTTTTATTTTTATTTTTTTTGTAAATCCCTAAAGTTGAATATTATATAATCAAATAGATTTAAGTAGGAGATAATATACAGTGTGATCACGATTTAAAGTACCACTAAATATTTCAGCTGGATGACTTTGTATTAAAGTAAATATTTTAGAGGGCCTAAGAGATACTTAAATACACATTAATTTATGATTTTCAATTTTTTTTATACTTTTTGTGGCGCATGCGCAATACAACTTACATTTTTTTAAATGGAAACACCATTTTTTTTACACATTCGGATAGATTTTTTTTTAAACGTTTTTTGTATAAAAAGTTTTTCTCTATTTACAAAATTAATCAAGTTAGAGAAGTCACCATTTCGGTTAATGCATAGTTCGTGTTTAAAGAAATTTTCACTTATAACTACTGGAAATAATAAAATGTTCAATTCAGTGGCGTGCGGTGGTAAAACATTATGGACAAGCGCTAAAATGAGTATACCTACTTACCTAAAATCTAATAAAAATGTACTTGTGTTAATATTTTAAATGCAAAATCGTCGTGACCCCCCCTCTACCGCACCCAGTCATTCAAATGCTACGGCATAGGCCGAGTCTGGAAAAAACTGAGCGCTTAACTATGTATATTAAATTGCCTATACAGTAAAACATTTTCTTGATTTTTTTTTCGTTAAGTGTAATAATTAAAAACCTATAACAAGAAACTATTAATAATAGTAATATTAATATTATACTACAAAATGAAATGTATTAAACCTGGAGACCGCGCCGACCAAGGAACAATGCTACAAGTACCAATCCAGTGGTTCGGAAATATTTAATTTAATTTTTTTCTAATAATAATAATTGGATTTTGGGATGGTGCTCCATCTTGTTAAAAAACATGTTCTCGTGTGTCTAATGAAACATCTTCCAACAGTCTTGGTAGTTCATTGATTAAAAAATTTAAATATCGTTTGCCATTAAGTGTCCCATCATAAAAGTACGGTCCTATAAATTTTTCACCAACTAACCCACATTTTTAAATTATTATTTGTAAACAGATAAGGTAAATTGAACATTTATTTTATTATTTCCAGTGGTTATAATTGAACATTTCTTTAAACACGAACTATGCATTAACCGAAATGGTGACTTCTCTAAGTTGGTTAATTTTGTAAATAGAGAAAAAAATTTTATACAAAAAACGTTTAAAAAAAAAATCTATCCGAATGTGTAAAAAAAATGGTGTTTCCATTTAAAAAAATGTAAGTTGTATTGCACATGCACACACAAAAAATATAAAAAAATTGAAAAATCATAAATTAATGTGTATTTAAGTATCTCTTAGGCCCTCTAAAATATTTACTTTAATACAAAGTCATCCAGCTGAGATATTTAGTGGTACCTTAAATCGTGATTACGCTGTATATGTATTTTGGTCCTAATGCGGAATTTAGATAATATATTTAGAATAGTGTGATTAATTAAATTCGACTATTTAGTTTAAGTTTTTTTTTATGCCTGTATTTGATCTATGTTCAAAGTTGGTCATCGAAGATTAGACCTAGATATTTGACTGTCTCAGCGTTTCGTATAGGTTATTATTTAAATGTACTGGAGGGGTTGACTGTGGTGGAGAGCAAAATTAGAAGGACTGTATTAGCTACCTAATTTACGAACTATTTCAGTTGTTATACATTCACGTCATGGTAAATTACTTAACAAGGTTTGTTGTATAATATAACTTGACCTCACTATAGGTAAATAATTTAGGAGGGAAAATAATAACTGATAGAGGCCAATCTAAACAACCATGCATCGTTGACTATTATAAATGGATGTAAGCCATATATATTATTTGAAAGTATGTTTTTATCGAGCTTCCTGAATAATAGTTCTGTTATTAGTATAAGTATTATTTTTACATTTTGGTTTCGATTTCATAAATTATCATATTTTAATATATTTTAAGTGATATATATTTTATAATTTTGTGATACACCTATATTATTTATTTATGATCATACTATATTGGTTGTATTATAATTCATAAATACGTAGTCAATATTTTACATGTGTACGATATTCTTCTTTAATATTTACTTAACCTATCCGAACATTTAGTGAATTTTTGTTTTATAATTATGTCAAAAAATATAATTTAAAAAAAAAACAGATCAAAGACCGTTTATAATACGAAAAATGTTCTTAAGTACTTTGTAAAGGTTCTAAAATTTATTTATTTACCAGTTTAAAATCATGTTTATAACCTTAAATTTTAGCCAGTTTCTTTGAGTACCATTAAAACCTAATTTTTACGAAAAAAACACTCCCAACGTTGAATATTGAAGCATTTTTGTATAATCAATTGTTTAAGCCTTATACCAAATTTAAAAACAAAAATATGTAGAAACCTTCATAAAAAATAAATAAAATAATGCATATTATTGATGAAAAATAATTGCAATAAAAAAAAGATGAAATTGACTATAATATAGTTCACTAATTAAACAAAGAACTAAAATATTTCAAGTTGTACAATTCTTTGTTATAGAAGACGAAATAAAATATTACAATTATCACATCAAACTAATAGACAAAACATCGAAGAGTATGTATTTTTGTGAAAAATAATTCATAGATAATAATATTTATTTATTTATACCTAGCTAAATAATAAAATAACCATAGATAATATAATATTTTGGGTTAATCTGTCTTCCACAAAATCACTTTAAACTGAGTGGGCATCAACTTTATACCAACCGTGACGTGTCGAAATATACAATTATCTACTACATTTAAGTTTTAATGGATCACTCTGAACTTATTAACGATCACATTACGAATTTACTTATACATTGATATTTACTTTATAACACAGCATAAATGAATAATAAATTAATTAATTTTACATAAACATTAAGTCTCTTACATATCCGCGTAATAATAATTACCAATATAAATGTTGTATTTACTACATATTGTAAATTATATATTTTATTGTTTATGACAGCAGATTAATTTGAATTTTTAAAATTATTATTTTAAACTGTAAAGGAATTTTTTTTTAATTATTGAGATTAAGTTCATATACCTAACCTTTAAAAAATATTGTTTTTAATAATCTTTTGGCGAAAGTGTTAAAATAGTACATACTAACAGATGTAATAGCCGATAGGAATATTAAAAATGAGGTTTCATTTATAGTAACCCCTTATTATCCTTTATTCATGACCGCTAGACTACATTTACAATTGCGCCATACCTGTTAACATGTTAAAGCGTTTTTAAGACTAGTCCATTTTGAATAGTTTTAATTATTACGACTAAATATTTATTTATTTAACTTTACCTAATAAAAAAACAAAGAAAAAAGCGATAAAATTTAATCTTTTTATTATTATTTTTTATAGGTAAGAAGTATTTGACACTATCGGAATGGTGCCAAAAAAATGTATAAATCTTTCCCAGAACAGTGAATAATTACTAACTTCAAATTCCGTATAAAAACCATATACCAGAAACTATAACTTTTCATTGTATTTTAAAATAAATTATACTAAGAAAAACAAATAACTTCTTTCGATTATTTATTATATGAAATACTACATATTATGTTACAAGTTTAAATTATTAATTTATTATATTCATTCATATTATGTTTACAATATCAAATAAACTAAATATATTAATATTTAAATTGGTTAATTTTGTAGGTTGTTAGTAATAGTCATAGTGGTGAACTGGCATATGACGTAGACGCGTATTCGTATTGTGTTATTAAATAAATATTATGGTACTACGATTCGATAAAAAACATTTGTTCTAATAATACCAATAAGAAGGTATTTTCAGTTATAATACATCATTTATTCATTTCAATAAAAAACTAAAGTTTAAAAGGAAAAACGGCAGATATCTTATCAAATGATATAATGTAAAAGCATCAGTAACATTATTGTAAATCTCACCAAGTGAAGTTACAAGAAAAGAAATATCACCTGGATATGACATTTGTACTCATAAAATTCTAAAATTCTAAAAAATCTATCAAAAACATAAATGTTATAAATATAACATGATTTACAAAACAAAAATATATTTGATGGAAACATATTAAAAAAAGCGTGGACTTATTATGCAATACAATTTCTTTTTGTTTTCAAACACATTAATATTTTGTTTATGATATTATATTTTGTTATTTTCCATATATTTATATACACAGATAATACATTTGTACATATTTTTAATTATGTATGTTTTAATTTAAAATTATTTCGATTATTTTTTACTATTAATTACTTATATAAAATATAAACATTAAAAATCTATTCAAACAATGCACAACAAATATTTTTCTTTATGAAATATATAATAAGTGCTTCGTTCTTAAACTGAACCAGAGAGTCGTAATCGTGAAAATACGGAATATCTTTGTTGCCATATTATGTGGAAGAATGACAAAGAAAAACAAATGTTGGTGTGGTGCAGAGTAGTGCTATAGGAACAATTAAATTATTGTGAACTTATCTTATAATATATATATATATAAATATATAATATATTATTAATTAATTATTAGCTTAGTGATTTATTAAAACTTTGCTCATAATCAATAGTAATTTATTGTTGGTAGTATTAATTTCAGGAAAAATAACTTAGTCCAAATTTTAGTCTTAGAGTAAAGAAACTGAATCTCAGAATCTTGTAAAAAACGAATTATTGTTCTGCATAAGTTTATAGATTTTTCGTTTGAATCTTGTTTATGGTTGATTTGAATAAGAAATATTCAGATACCGCAAAGTGTATAAGTTCAAAGAGTATATATACCAAATCCAATGCACCGTTGACTATTGAATGTGGATGTAAATGTATGATTTCTTCTGGGTGGAAATGTTCTTCAGATTTATTTGATATTTCGTGAGTAGTGTTTGATATATAGTCATATCGATATTAATTTTCGAATTCACGATAACCCTTAAAGTATTTTCGATATTTAAATTATTAATATTTAACTTTATTTAGAATTTTGGTAACAAGATTGGATTCTAAGGAACTGAATGATTTATTTTTACAAGCTGTTGTAACCAGTCATTGTCATTAGTGTTATTTGAGTTCTTTAGTGAAGTTAAGAAGCTCGAGTCATATATTATAAAGTATGTTTAGTCGAGCTTTCTGTGTAATAGTTCTGTTATTACTATTTTTTGTAGGAGACAAATTCTGGATAGCATGAAATTGGTACTCAAAAGAAATGTATATTCTTCAATTAAATGAATAATAACTTACTAACCTAAATCTAGAAACAAAATTAAGTAGAAAAGTTCATAAACAATAAATCAAATAAAGCATATTATTAATGACCAATTATTACAATAATAAAAAAAAAGATGAAATTTGCTCTAGTATAGTTCACTAATCAAACAAAGAACTAAAATATTTTATGTTTTACAATTTTTTATTATAGAAAATGCAATAAAATATTACAATTATTACATCAATTTTATTGAAGTAGTGTCGGAAAGTATATATTCTTGTGAAAAATAATTAATAGATAATAATACTTATAAATTATAAGAACATTTTGTATGCTTGACAAATTTCGAAAAATTTAGAGGTTGCAATGAAATACTATAGATATCACGTCAAAACTATTGACAATGAAATGAAGTATAAAGAGTATAAAAGAATCGTCTTGTAAAAATGATTAATAACATTTCGACATTAAATTGAAATCATCCAGATATCTGTCAAAAATGTATAATAGTTTGTGTTGAAATCGATCAACATATTTCTAATCTCTATGCTCTATCAATAAATTATTACAGTTTAATATAGCTCATATTGTGTCACAAAAAAATTCTTGATGAATTAAATGAGTTATCGTTCCAAAAAGTCTTTTAATCAAGTTTGGGAACTTAAACAATAAATAGTCGATAGTAATGATTTCTTACTACCAAGAATACGTTGCAAAAAAATTCCTAGGTTAAAAAAATTTGTGATGGTTCATTCGTTCAAAGTTTAAAGATGTTAAGAATTTTTTCAGTATACAAATAATTCAATTACTTAAGTAATAAAAGGCGAGTTTATTGATGATTATTTAAAAATTTTAAATTTGAACAACATTTTAATTAGTATTATTTATTTATTAATTATTTATAAGCATTTTTACGGGACAAGCCCTTTAACAAAGAAGATATAATGATAATCTAGACAACCAAAAACATAAAGAAAAAATAATAATATATAGGTACAATATAAGTTTTGAATCAAATTAAATGGTAAAATACACAAATTGAGAAAAATATAATAATAATGGTTTTAAATTAAAAATAAAGACAAAGATTCTGATACAATCACAAGACATAAAAAAAAAAAAAAAATAGACATCATTACAAATTAGGTAGCATAACATAAGCGCTCTTGGACAAAAAGAATCGGTACAAATTTTTTTTTAATAAAAAAACCCAATACATAAACTTGAGCTTTTAACTGAATAGTTACTATTATACTCGTAAATAATAAAATACCTAAAATTGAAGCCATTATAGCAGTTTATACGTTTATATTATTAAATAAGTATTTCAATTTTGTGTTCCAATGTCTCGAAAAAAGTTATAAAAGACGTATTTTGTCCTGTATTTTTAAATATGTCCCATTTAAACCCGTTTTTAAGGTATAATGTACATAATATTATGGTAAAATACTCGTTAATAATATTTAATTATTTTTAGTAAAATCCTACAGAACAATATGTAGGCAGATGCGTACGTATAGCATATTATAATATTTATTTAAATTTTATAACATTCACGTATTATATCCGTATAATTATTATTTGGTTAATTTTGTAGGTTGTTAGTAATAGTCATAGTGGTGAACTGGCATATGGCGTAGACGCGTATTCGTATTGTGTTATTAAATAAATATTATGGTACTACGATTCGATAAAACACATTTGTTCTAATAATACCAATAAGAATGTGTTTTCAGTTATAATTTATAATTTATTCATTTCAATACAAATTAAAGTTTTTGAAACAAAAAATTTAAAAGGAATAACAGCAGATAATTGTATCAAATGATTTAGTTGAGATTTTGAAAAAGCAAAAGTAAAATTATTGAAATTCTACTGGCTATATTATTATGGAGGTGTTTTGAGAAAAAAAGGAAAAAATGTTTTTTCGATTAATTTTTAATTAAAATTTATTTCAAATACTAAGCATTTAGAAAAGCATCTATAAAGCTCATCAATTGAAGTTAAAAGAAAAGAAATATCACCTGGATATGACATTTGTACTCATAAAATTCTAAAATTCTAAAAAATCTACCGAAAATATTAATTATTTTAATAATTTATATCTTCAATTCTATGTTAATGATTTTTTATATTCCATATATATAAAAAATATGGAAAATATCACCAGCAATAATGTTATTTCCACGCCCAAAAAACCAAGAAAGCAGTCAACGCTTAAATACCTATTATAGTAATTTATGTGTGATCAACCAATTGAGAAATTAAGATGAACTCAGATTAATAAATAAATATCTTATTTACGCTAAAAAAATCCAAACCACCTCCTCTTCATTTTCGAGGAATACCCATTCCAAAGTCATCAGAAAATAAATATCTCGGTGTTATATTTGATAAAAGTTGAGGTCCTATTTGGTTTGTTCAAAACAAAAAATAAAAGTCCTAACATTTTAAAACCTTTTTCAAATTATACTATGTTATCATTGCATTTTTTTGCTAAGACAATTAAAAGTTGTCAGAGAAACTGTAATAAAAATAGAAGGAAATAAAATATCAGCGTGTATAATCGCAGAGAAATTAACGATTCAATTTGGAAAATTACAAAAAAGAAAAAACCTAGATTCTTTTACACTAAATATTTCATCACTTTTAAATGATTTACAAAACAAAAATATGTTCGATGGAAACATATTAAAAAAAGTGTGGACTTATTATACAATACAATTTCTTTTAGTTTTCAAACAAACAAATATTTTGTTTATGATATTATATTTTGTTATTTTCCATATATTTATATACATGGATAATAAACTTGTACATATTTTTAATTATCAAACTTAAAGGCTTAAAATAAATTAGAAGTTTTAAATAAAATAAACATGGTATTTTGATAGCTTTAATATTGTTGGTTATTGTTTTTTTTGCCAAATCGTTAGGTATACCTTATTTGTTCTTTGTTCATATGTTCCCGAGAACAAACAGGATTCCATATAATATACTTATATAGCAGGTATATATAATATATATGGTTTAAAATATGTATACTTAGTTGCCAATAGGTAAATAAAGTTTTACTTATTCGGAAAAAATTATATTCTATTATTGTATAGTTTAAGCTTGTTATTTGTAATTATCTGCTGAACAGTAACTATGCTTTCTCATAAAGGTTTAATAACATTGATAATTGTGATATTTATTAAAAGCTGTATTGGCAATAATGAAGAAGGTATTACGTTTGTAATAACTAACAATACTTTTATGTTTTAATTAAAATATGATAATTATACACAGTGAGAAATAATAATAATAATAATTATTATTTTAATAACATTAATAATATTATTATAATCACTATTATTATTTAACAAAACTGTTTTAATTATTTTAGAAAATGATAGGAATTCAAAATGTTGTATCGTTATTAACTATTTTAATTTAATTAATAATTTTTACAGACGAGGTAATAACAGCAAAAAAAAAAGGTATGTATTTAAATAAGACCATAATAAATAATAATATTTTTAATTTTAAAATCCTAATCGTCAAATTTTGTGTTGAAAAATTTTTCCTATGTTTAATACAAAATGATTATTACTCAATCATAATATAGGCAATATCAATATAAAATATATTATACTTGTTCATAATAATCAATGACATTCATAAATGTAAATGTTAAAAAATATATTAAACATATGAATTATATTATTTTATTTTATAAAGAATAGTCATTACTATAATAAGCATATATTATAGTATAAAATAAAATTTCCAGTGCATCTTAATATATATAAAATGTTAATTAATCAATTTCAATTATACAATGTTACACTAATAATATATCATAACTGATCAGCTGCTCTGAATACGTTAAAGCTTAAAAAATTCTTAACAATCTATCATCACTATACATTTCTCCAATACCTAAATTAATAGAACGTGGTAGCATACTATAAATTTGTCTATACCATTAATTCGACACAAAAATAGTAACATTTTCACCCACTAATATCTTAAATATTTATATATATTTAATATTGACGTGGTGGCCATTCGATAAAATTCATCACTTTTGAATATCTAAATTTTAATATATTATTATAAATTTCTTTTTTTTAGAATGTTATGGTAAGAGACATTAGATTACTAAATTATACATATTATTGATACAGTGACTACGTTTTTTACAGTTAGCATTTTATTATATTCTTATGATAATAATTTTAAAATTAATATGTAACAATATTCAACTTAATTCATTCTATCTTACTTCTTTTGAATACATTTTGTCCACTAAAAATATAAATTCATTAGTAGATAAATTATGAAAGTAAAAATTAACTTAAATAATTTTTTTTTAGTATTTGTTTGATAACAATTTTCAAAAATTATTCCTTTCAATAAATTGTTTGTACAATGTACATATATTATAATTATTAATTCGGTATTAATGTGTAATAGATGAATTAATAAATTCTTACTTTTCGGGTAAGCATGATAAAATTTTTGATACTAACAAGTTGCTGTGATAATGTCCTAACATTTTTTCGCAATAATAATGGTTTAATTTTCAAAATAAGGGTGGTTTTCGATAACAGTTAATATCTAGTTACTATATTTTTGATTTTAGCTTTGTAATTTCCACTAAAGGTTAATGTTATCGTTTTTTTGCGATAAAATGTTCATGTAATAATTAATGTTATTAAATTTTGAATTATATAAGTTGATAAATAATATGGTAAAAACATTTTACATTACTAGAATAACTCAATACTAATAATATAATAAATACAATATTTTCGGAAAAAAATTATATCAGCCTACGGTAATATTATAAATAAAATAAACGATTTTAATAACTTGAGACAGCTAACCGGGTAATTTGGCCAATCGCCTGCTTGGAGAAATAAATAACACCAAGGTTATGCCGTTTGTGGTATTGCTGGTTTTTTCTTTATTATCTATACCTTATGCTCATCTCACAAATAAATTATGGGTCGAAGTAAAGCATCAGATCTCTATGTCAACCGGACTTCATTGATCGATAAGCCGGTAAGTGCTTGTAAATGACATGCAGTTCCCTATCAATTATTTGCAATAAAATGTGGATTCATATTTATATATACAATATTGTGACGGAGTGAGCCACCGTCAGTGTATAGCGGTGAACTGTAATTCCATTGGTCGGTAAGCCGGTACTTAAGTGCTTGTAAATGTCAGGCAATTATTTGCAATAAAATGAGGATTTATGTATAAACCACACAATACCTATTGAGACAGAGTGAGCCACCATCAGCACATAGCTTAATTAAGTAGCTACTGAGCGGTGAGTTGTACTCGGAAAGGGTTAGACTTAAATAATCGTTTTTAATCGTTGCGCCGGCTTATCGATAGTATAAACGTTGACACTCGGCAACCCGCTGGTGGTTTAACACTACGAACGGACTAACGTCGACGGTGGCGCTGCGTTGTGGATACTGCTGGTCGCTGGTAGTACTGTCGTAGTGTCACAATCAAACGTCGGAACTCGGCCCATATTGTGTTCGTTTAATGTTCCATGTTCACGATAATTCATGTCAAGCACCGGTGGACGGTGGTTGCTGGGCGAATACGGCGAACTGGTGCGGGAGCGTCTGTTTGAATTGCATTGGCAGTCGTCAGAATGGTCTACGACAGTCGATTGTTGACGGGTTGTAGGAATGGAAAATACTGATTGGTCGGCCAGTGGCTAAGCATTTTCACTCTGTGAATGGCGTTGCCGGATGGTCAGTTCAGGCTAGCCGAGATGAATGAGAGAATTTACTGAATAGTGATAGTGTGTGTTGGAGTGCTTCGTCTTTGAGTGTTGAGGTGTTTGCAGAATTTAATAGATTTTGGTTTGTTACTATGCAGTGGGCACCGGTTATAACATAGAACATTATAGAAGCGACAGTCAAACAACTGATCGATTCGTTTTCATTTTGCCGGAGGCTCGGCAGCGAAGACGGCATCATCGTGGAACACGTTTTAATATGGATTTAAAATTACGTTACGGTCACAATATCATGCCGAGCACACGGCAAAATTTCAACGCCAAATGAAATGTTTATCGGTGAACAATGGGATTTTGATAGCTATCGCTTCTGCGATGTCCTATAATTATAGTGCGTAATATTGGAAGGCCTCGAGATCTTAGCTAGTGATGGGAATAATTGAGATATCTCGATTATGAAAATAATTAATTTTGATACGAGTAAAATAATTGAATAATTTTTATTTGTAGAATATTTAATAAATTTTAATTGAAACTTCAAATTAAAATTAATATTGATAATTATACGTATTAACTATTAATATAATATATGGTTATTATTATTCTTAAAGTTAATTTAATTATATTAATAATTTAATAATATTGTGAGTACATAGACGAATAATAAAGTAAAATTAAATTATTTATTTACTGTAATAATCTATAATTATATTTCGAGTAATTTTTCGATAGAATATCACATTGGGAATTAGTTATTATCTTGTATATTGAAAGTCTCGCTGTCAATGGAATTGCACTATTGTGGTTTAATGTCGAATACAGTGTCGATTGTTTTTTAGACGGTGTTTTAAATATGTTTGATGCCTTATACCTCTCTTCCTCTCTCTTGGTAGGACGGCTACTTTGAGCCTATTTACTATACCAGGCGTTTGCCTTTGCTAGTGGTGTTGATATATAATCTAATTTACCAACCTAATTTGTCTGGTTGTTTGCCTAAGTTAGAGGTCTTGCGCGTTGTTTACGCTTGGGCGCAGGTTGGGGGGATTTGTCCCGTCCTATACTGTTGATGTGTGGGTGTGGTGCGGTAGATGCTCGATGGAACATAGCCATTGCGTTCTTTTTAATTTCGTCCCTCAAGCTGTTGAAGGAAGCTGTGTTTAGGAGTATTTGGTTCCTTACGAAAGTGGGTTGACCAAGGATAGTACGGATTCCAACTGTCTGGACTGCTTCAATGCGATTCCAGGTGGATTTTAAGATAAAGCGTGCCCAAGCAGCACCTGCATATGTTAGAATTGGCCGGATGTACATTTTAAAGATGTTTAGTTTTGTTCTAGTTGGAATTGGGCATTTTCGGTTTAGAACTGGGTAGAGAATTCCCCGGATTCTAGTAGCTTTTTTAATTATGTTTAAAGCATGGGGTGAAGCTGAGGTTACGGTCGATTGTGACACTGAGGTATTTGACATTTAATAACCAAGGGATTTGAAGGTTGTTTATGTGTAACTGTCTGACTCTTGAGGGTTTGGTGCATCCGAAGGTAATTGCAATAGTCTTATGTTCATTTATTTTTAGGCGCCATTTTTTAAACCACTCAGTAGCTAGACAAATTTGTTGTTGTAGCTGGATGACTGCTCTTTGAGTATTGTGGTTTGCGCAATAAAACATGGTATCAGCAGCGAATAGATATACACTAGATTTTGGGTGGGTAGGCATATCGTTTGTATAGATGTTGAATAGAGTGGGTGATAGACAGGAGCCTTGGGGGACGCCCGCGTTTGCTATCCTGATCGAAGAGTTGCAGCTATCAATTTTTACAGAAAACTTACGGTCAGCGAGGAAGGACTCTATTATTTTTACTAGTTCTATAGGGACGTTCATGTTCAACATTTTGTGAAGAAGTTCGTCATGTCAGACGCAGTCGAAGGCTTTTTCAACGTCGAGGAAAATGGCAGCTGTTTGAAGGCCTTGGCTTAGGTTTGTGCTGATATGATCTATAAGTTTAGATAGTTGTAGAGAGGTGGAGTGGTTTTGACGGAAGGCAAATTGTTCGTTTCTGATTTTCCCGGCTAGGGATTTCTGGAGTCTTGCTAAGATCAGACGCTCATAAATTTTGGACAGTGATGAGAGGAGAGCTATAGGTCTGTAGCTTTCTGTGAGTTGGGGGTTTTTCCCCGGTTTTGGTATAGATATGATAGATGATAGTTTCCATGTTTTTGGGAAGTAGCAGTGTTTGAAGCAACCGTTAATTATTTTTGTGAGGGTTAGGATTTTATTTTTTGGGAGAAATTTCAAGGCAGTATTTGTGATTTGATCAGTTCCAGGCGCTTTGTTTTTTGTAAGTGAGGATATTAGTTTTTTATTTGTCCGGGGGTGACGAAACTTTAGAATCGTTTATCACAGTGTTCTTTAGCAGGAGGGCGCTGATTTTTACTTGAGGTAGGTTTGGGCCCGGGAAAGTTTTAAGCTGTCGCTCTAGAGAGTCTGCAAATAACTCTGTTTTATCCGATGGCGAAAAGGTTAGTCCCCTTGGTCCAAGAATAGGATGCGTGGCCGGCTTTTTCCTTAAGAGACATTTGTTTAGTTTGAAGATCGAGTTTTCATTTACATTGTGGTTTAGGGAATCTAGATACTTATCCCATTGGTCCTGTTTGTGAATCTGGAGCATTAACCTAATAGTCCGGATTTTTGAGTTTAGAGACCTTTTGATGAGAGGGTCGCGGGAGAGTTGCCACTCTCTGCGGATGCGATTTTTCTCATTAATTTCTTGTTGGATCTCTGAAGGAATGGTTCTGCGATCTTTTTGGGGATTACGGACGTATGAGCTTATGTCTAGAGCAGATTGGATAGTGTTTGTAAAGATTTCAATGTTAGTATCAATGTCCAGTTTAGAATTTATGAGTGGGTTTGTATTTAGAGTATCAGCATTGAGTGTATGGGTGAATTTGTCCCAGTTGATGGATAAGGTTGGAGTTGGCGGAGATGTCGTGATGGGTGAGTCTGAGAGCTCGACTAATATAGGATTGTGGTCCGAAGAGAGCTCGTCGAGATTTGTAACTTGAGTGATTTGCGAAGTACGGACTAAAGCGATGTCTAAGACATCAAGACTGAATCTAGCTGCATAGAGGAAGTAGGTTGGAGTATCTGGTGCGATTATTGAGTAGTCGTTTCGTTGCAGGTGGGTGAAAAGTGTCTTACCTGCTTCATTTGTTCTACGACTGTTCCAGCATGGGTGTTTGGAGTTAAGGTCACCAGCTATGATGAAGTTTTCCACTCCATTTGTCAGAAGGTCCAAGTCAGAAGTGTCAAGTGAAGTGCGGGTGATTTGTATACCGAGGAAACGAGGGTGGTTTTATTATTAATATTTATTAATATAGAAGTTGATTGAAGTTTGGTTTTGATACTGATTGGTTGATGAATTATAGTTCTATGAACTAGGACTGCTGTGCCACCATGAGCTGGGGAGTCACGTATTAGGGGGAGGTCATTTCTATAAGTAGTGATGTAGTTTGGGATCTTGAGTTTGAGGATTGGTTTTAGGTGGGTTTCATTTTTTAAAATAATATTAAGTTTTATTTATGAAGCGAAGGCGCTAAGTTCATTAATACGCTTTAGGATGCCATTTGCGTTCCAATGTAAGATCTTAAGGTTGGAAATCATTGTTGGGTATTGAATAAGGACAGGAAGGACTTGATAGTAGATAACAGCATAGCTTTTGGGTCATTATTATTTGAAATCGCTGAGAGAAGATCAGTAAGCAGGACTATGATTTGTTTGTTGCTTATGAATTGTTTGGCTTTGGTCGCAGTGGCGTAGTCCATTACTATGGGGTTGGTAGCAGTTGATTGAAGGAGTTGGGTTGGAGGAGCTGGAGGCAGGATTTTAACTTGATTGGAAGTTTGGGCTTGAGCTAAGTATGGGCAGCCGTGGTAGTTCGCAGTGTGTTTATCATCACAGTTGCAGCAAGTAGGATCTTGGTCTTTGGTTTTGGGACATGCGCTTGCTTTATGTTCACCAGAGCATTTAACACAGCGCAGCGGGTGAGAGCAGTTTGAAGAGCCGTGTACATAATACTGAGTATTTACGCACTCCCTAATGTACAGCAGAACGGTATTTTCTTACCTACCTTTTTTTACAGGAATCTTGATAAAATATAAATAGCTGTTTATAATGATTTTATCCACAATTAGTAATTAGTATTTAATTTACACTTGAAACTAAGAAGCATTCAACATAGAATAAAATTAATATGGGATACATTATTTGTATAGATCACAGTGGATTTGTCAACTACTGTTATTCAATCCGGTATGGTAAGTAATTTAGTATGATAAAAACTATAAATTAAAAGTTTATTAGACATAGTGTAAGGTGATTTATTTCGGTATATCTGAATTGCATACACCGCATAATTTTACTAAATAAAATAATTTAACTTAGGTACTTTTCCACTGAAAGAACTGGCTTTTGTTACATTAAAATAAAATACATAATTATTGGAGAGAGTGATACTGTGAATATTAAATAAATAAATAAAATTTTAACTACGCATTTTTACACATTTTACTTGCTTTAAGCCATCGACTAATTGAAATATATTAGTGTAACA
This sequence comes from Rhopalosiphum nymphaeae, assembly GCA_036289425.1. Classification (NCBI taxonomy): domain Eukaryota; kingdom Metazoa; phylum Arthropoda; class Insecta; order Hemiptera; family Aphididae; genus Rhopalosiphum; species Rhopalosiphum nymphaeae. The sequence goes on along the minus strand of JAZAQC010000006.1, from coordinate 46,526,952 downwards.
CATGCTATTCAGTTTTAAATGGAATGATATGAACTGTGGGTAACCGGAATGTAATTTATACTTTTTTTTGGCATGCAATCTATCATAGATAATTTTGAAGAATTTACAAAATATCTGAAAAGTGATGAAGTAGGAGGTAAATTTGGACGTAAGTTTTTACATTTTATTATTATGAACTGCGTCCTTTAATTCGTGTTAACAATTAATCCTTTGCACCAAGGCCAATATAATGTCAAATAAGCCAATTCATGATAATAAACATATATATTATTATTCATTTTCGTTTTTTTTCAATTATTGTAAGTACCAACTGATAATTTAGATAATTATGATTAATTTACTGATCCAGGAAAAATATAGGATTATTAATTAATAATTATCTCAAAGATTCAACTTGATGTTTAAAGAAGGATCTCGAATCGTAAAAATTGGGCGAAGAGAAAATCTCAATAATTGAATAAATCTATCTTGTAATACAACTTTTGTATAAAATATGTACCTATAAATGTTACTTGTCCCGTGACTGCCTATAGACTACGCTAGAGTGACCATAAAAATAAAATAAAAATACAGAACTCGTCAAAAAATAATACAAATATGTTATATAATTTTGTATAATTTATGATTTGTATGCAAATCCAGTGTTTGCAAACAAAATCAATTTACTGTTTTGGTTTAATTCGTATAATTCGAAAACCAATAACTGTAGTAACTTGAAATTGGAACAACAATTTTAGATTTCATTTCACAAAATAGTCTGAGTTCGGCGACACTAAGTATAGATTTAAATATAATGTGTAATATACAATTTTTAGATAGTTTAACCACTTGCCTACTATGTATTAATCTTATTTGTTAAACGATATTTTGATATTTTTTTAACACAACGTTCTATAAGTATACTCTACAATACGCATGCTGTTAGTTGTTGCCATGGTAATATAGACTGTACTGTAAATCTAAGTAGAGTATTATGGTAATGAAAATAAATGAACAAATTTAATATATTTTCTATCTATCGATTTAAAAAAAGGTAAAAACGGAAAAAACTAACTTACAACAATTGAATACCTATAGTGAGCTATTATTGTGCTAGTCGACAAACGGGTATAATAATATTTTGTTAATGCAACATATAATTTGAATAAAATTGTTTAATATATTAGTAACAATAATAATAGTAATAATTATTACTATTTTTTATTATTCATATGAAAGTAATGAATAAAACCCAAATTTTAATAAACTGATTATTTATTTATTACATAGCCACCTCAAACATTATAAATTTATAAACAATTACATTTATCACCCTTCACTTAAACAAACAAAATAATATAAATAATGTTAGTAATGTAATTTGTAGTTGTTGAATATTATATATATTACAACAAAGTGTGTAGGTATATTATAAACTTGAATAACATTTTATTCAAAATATGGTTATTTATGAATTTAAATACGTATTAAACATAAACGAAATGCTTATAAACAAAACAAATATCTTTACCAACCACTATAGACAAAATATTACAGGCGAGTGGTTAAAACTAAAATTCAAAATTAGAGATTGTATGATATAACACCTCGACAATTTATTTTTAAAAGGGCTCTAATTAAAATGATTTTTATTAGTGGGGTGAAGGAAGACAAGAAAAATATATCTATTAAAACACACAAATTTAGAGTAAAGAAGAATACAGGATTTGGTACTTCGGCAAATGATTATACAAAGTTGTTTGGGAAATAGTTGAAAAGATTAGTGCTATCTAATATTATCTCTTTTTTCAGCAGAAAGGACACTGCAATATATTTATTATTTTAACGATACTATACATATGCTAATAAAACTCCAATATTATGATTTTTAGAATATACATTATCATTCTTCGAAATGAATAGAAAAATACAATTGGATGATAAAGATAGTAAGTAATAATTATAATCTATCTATGTATTTTTTTTTATAATTATGAATACTGTTTGTATAACAATATGTTTTTTTATTAAATATAAAACAAGTGAAAGAGGGTACATAGTCAACATAAAATTATGCTTATTTTTTATTTCATTACAGAAAGACCTTTAGAACCATATACATTTTGTGTAATAAAAGGTGGGTAATTTATACTATTAAGTAAAAATATATAAATTCACATTTTATCAATTTGAAATAATCCAAAACGTATCATGTAATTCTGATACACCTTTGAATGACATGAATATATATTTTTAAACATATACGAAATAGTTTGACATTAATGTATATATTTTAAAAATAACAATACACGTTATGAACAAAGTTTTGAATCCACAAATTAATACATTTTAAATTACAAAAAAATAAAGTATTAAATCATTAGAAAAAATTCATTAATTTTTTTAATATAACATTTTAACTTCAAATGCTTATAAAATAATGTGACTTTAATTTCAATAAATATTTTGCTGAAAGAAAAAACTTGGGATAAATGTTAAACATTACCTAATAGTATTGAATAATTAATACATTTATAACTACAAAATATAATATTTAAGCTCTGTTTACGCATTTTATTAAATTCTTAGTTATAATACTAATCAATCAATTTCGTTTAAACAATTTGCAGAAAATGAAAGTAAGCTAATCATTGTATATTGTTGAATTTAATTTATATAGGGCAATGTAAACAATTGAATAATATTAAACCATAGAAACAGGAAAGATGACGTTCAAATTTTTCGTGGTATCACCTAGTTAGAGACGATAGATCCGACGACTATGGTGACGCCGGCATTCCCATAAATATAATTCCATCAAGTTTCAAGAGCTAGGCATTAATCTCAACGTATACCAATCACTAGCAAATTATATCACGAGCCTCGATATTAGCCTAGTTGATGTGAAAATCCTCTTCAATAATGACTTTTAAGTGGATCTCTGCTCCTGTTATATTCCCTTACCTGCTAACATATCTCTATCTTTTGTAAATAATATGTTTAGTGTTAAATCCAATTAGTGCATATTTTAAGGTGATCATGAAAGTCTTTTAGAATCGACAGCTATATCAGAAATTATACTTAAAACGCGTGACTGACAATGTGGCCTGTTTGCTTAACATGTTGAGCATACAACTATTCGGATCTAAAGTTAATTTACTTCGTGGCTGTGTTGAGTGAGCCATAAAGTAAATAAGTTGGTGTTTTGAGATATTATACATTTTAGACTAAATAATTGGTTTTTATTTGTGATAAAATTTAACTTATATCATAGAATTGTAGAATTTTATTAAATATTTAGTTATAATTCTAATCAATCAATTTCGTTTAAACAATTTGCAGAAAATGAAAGTAAGCTAATCATTGTATATTGTTGAATTTAATTTATATGGGACAATGTAAACAATTGAGCGAATAATATTAAACCATAGATACAGGAAAGATGACGTTCAAATTTTTTATTTCTGACATACTGACTGATTTGTGATTAAAATTGCAAAGATCTTTCCAGATTGTACCATTAACCTATACTTAATACTTAATTTTCTAATTGATTATGTATACTTAAAATTGACAAAAATATTGATCATTTAGCTTAAGTAAAAAAAAAAATATGACATTTTTAATTAAAAACAATAGTGATGAAAATAATAATAATTAATAAGAATTATGATAATTTCCCATATCAATCAAAAAATAACGAATAATAATGTGACGAATCATAGCAAAATGAAAGTAGATTTCAATTATCATCTAAGATATTTTCACATCATTTTATAACCATTAAAGACTACCTTATTTTAGTGAGCTCAAAATATTATATATTTATTGTATTGTCACCATAGAGATGAATTTAGAATCGACAGCCATCTCAGAAATTATACGTTAAAACATGTGGCTGACAATGGGGATTGTTTTTTTAACATGTCGAACGAGTAACATTATATTCTATTTAAAAGTTATTTTTATGGTGGTTCTGTGTTGACTGTGACGTAGGGTAAAGGCAGTAGTATTTTAAGATATTACACATTTTATGCTGAATAACTGGTTTTTTATTTTTTATAAAAATAAACTTATAAAATTATAGAATTTTATTAAATAATTAGTTATAATACTAATCAATCAATTTCGTTTAAACAATTTGCAGAAAAAAAAAGTAAGCTCATAATTGTATATTGTTGAATTTTACCTAATTTAAATTAACTATTTCAATCATAATGAAATGTAACTTGATAATGTTTTGTAGTGGTCGACTATTAAAGAATAAATTACATATTATATATAAACACAAGCTATCTCTGATATTAAAATTAAACTTTCTAATTTAAAATAGCTATTAAATCGATACATTATCTAAATATAAGTTAATTAATTACAATTTTGAAAATATTGAATTAATAATAATGAAATAAATATATTTAAACAATTTGCAGGTGATGAAAGTAAGCTTATAATTATAACAGTGATGATGATAATAATAATAATAATTAATAAGAATTATGATCATTTCCTATATCAATCAAAAAATAAACGAATAATAATGTGACGAATCATAGCAAAATGAAAGTAGATTTCAACTATCATCTAAGATATTTTCACATCATTTTATAACCATTAAAGACTACCTTATTTTAGTGAGCTCAAAATATTATATATTTATCATATTGTCACCATAGAAATGAATTTAGAATCGACAGCCATCTCAGAAATTATACGTTAAAACATGTGGCTGACAATGGGGATTGTTTTTTTTAACATGTCGAACGAGTAACATTATATTCGATTCAAAAGTTAATTTAATGTATGTCTGTGTTGAGTGTGACGTAGGGTAAAGATGTTGGTGTTTTAAGATATTATTGTACATTTTATATAATTTTTTATATTTTTTATAATAATTTTTTTTATTTGTGGTAAAAATTAACTTATATCATAGAATTGTAGAATTTTATTAAATAATTAGTTATAATACTAATCAATCAATTTCGTTTAAACAATTTGCAGAAAAAAAAAGTAAGCTCATAATTGTATATTGTTGAATTTTACCTAATTTAAATTAACTATTTCAATCATAATGAAATGTAATATGTTAATGTTATGTAGTGGTCGGCTATTAAAGAATGAATTACACATCATATATAAACACAATCTATCTTTAATATAAAAATTAAATTTTCTAATTTAAAATAGCTATTAAATTGATACTTTATCTAAATACAAGTTAATTAAATACAATTTTGAAAATATTGAATTAATATTCATAAATACTAATGAAACAATAATGTTTAAACAAACTACAGATATTAACGGTAAGCTTATAATTTGTATATTGTTGAATTTTACGTTATTCAAATTTGCTATTGCAATTATAATTAAATGTAATATGTTAATGTTTTGTAATGGTCGATTATTAAAGATTAAAGAATAAATTACATATTATATGTAAACACATGCTATCTCTGATATTAAAATTAAATTTTCTAATTTAAAATAGCTGTTAAATTGATATCGTACCCAAATATAAATTTAATTAAATATTACCTTGAAAATATTATATTAATTTAAAATTGTTTATTATTTTTAGAATGTACACGTAAGCTAATCGATGTTACATTAAATATTTTTAACCTTAACTCCAGTGACTGTAAAGTTCTTTTTCGTAATCTTATTAAATAATATTAAAATCGTTGTTGCAATTGGTAGATGCTGTAATACACAATTATACTCATAAAATGACTTAGAATATTATTATATTAACTAAACGTTTATGATAATTCTTTTCTCGGATGAATTTTGTACAAATTTATAACCATTGAACATTGATTAGTAATCTTAGAACATTTTGAAACATTATGAAACATAATTTTCCATATTTCTTTGCTGGTAATTTAAAAAATAATTTGAAAAAAAAAACACAAACACACAATATGACTATCGATGGAGAAAACATGCAATTATTTCGTTGATTGTCTTGCGGAATATTAAAAATTAAACGTTTTTGACCAGCATAATAATTATAGGTAGTCGAGTAAGAACTAGTAAATTTCTAAAAACAAAAATAAATTTATAAATTTCAACAAAATCTATATTATAATTTATTTTCTTAAATATTTCTTGTTTAATAATCAATTTATTATTTTGAACAAGCTATATTACAAAAGTATTTAGTACTAGTTATTTATTATACTTGTAAGAATTGATATTTATCAAACTATTGTAATCACATTTAATAATACATGTATATAATCTTAAAATTGTTAAAATAATATTAATTTTTTTTTTAACAGGTTTAATAGTTGAATTTTATCGTAAGTATAGTATTTTGTTTATATTAATATTTACTATTTGAACCCTAATTTGATATTTATAAAATATCTTATACAAAGCATAACTCAATAACATAATTGTTTTATGGCTGGGGACGATAGCAGATATTTAAAATAATAATTATATAATTTTTAATGTTAAAATTTTTCTTCGCATATTAAAATTTAGTTATATTAGGATTTTAAATATGAATTTTTTACCAACAGATTTTATATTATTTTGTCCTTTGTTCTTAAATATTAATATTATAAAATATGTCGTGTACTCGAACAACACAGATAGATAATGCAATTATATAAAATAATCATTGAAATTAAATTTTAGACATTTTCCATCCATTCATTCGAAGATCTTCCTTACACGTTAAAAAATCATAAAATCATATAATTATCACCATATAGTACTAGATTTTATTGTACATAGAAGTCACTTAGAAAACTACAACTTTGTCAACGTATAAGTATTTTGGTTATTCTAAGTCATCAATTTTATGATAAAAAACCTCTATAATTTGTATAAGTTCCATTATTGGAATGTTAATTGTATGCAAAATGTATTGTGTTTAATGATAATATGTAATATGTATAAATGGGCTGATATGAAATTCTTTGTGGTAATTTTTCAAGTACACTGAGTTAATGCGAATTAGAAACTAATGTATCTAATAATAATGTGTAACTTTTAATTAGTTAGCGAACTGTATGTATAGTTAAAATTAGATTTTTCGTTGACAATTTCCAAATGTATTGAATTAATTTTGGAAATCGCCAAATTCGAATAAAAATAAATACATTGGGAACCCTAAAAAGTAATACTTTCATTACTGAGAATTGATATTTGATATAATTGGTGTTGAAGTGTTTTAAAAGTTTACTTTAACATATACGAGATTATTGAACTTTTTTCTGTATGCAATACAGTCAATACGGTACATAGTAGTTATGGTTTTTTATGTAAGTTATACTATAAGTAATATATAGATAATTTTTAATCAAATTGATTTTAACGTTTTAAGGATATTGACATGATTTGGATAAAATTAAATTTGTTGACTATATAGGATAATGAATACTAAACTATATGGTGAATGAAAAAATTCATTATTGCCGTGGTGGAATATATAATCTTCTTCTAAAAGGAAAAATGTTTCCTTCTTTATTAAAAGTACTAACTAAAAAAAATGATTATAAAAAAATGTCTGGATATAATTTGGTGGGTAATTAAATTATATATCTATAAATATACGAAAAATCAAAATTTTAAACTAACATACAAAATAATTTTAAAAAAATTACAGTAGATTAATCTAAATAATATTTTATATATTTATTATTAGCGTTCAGTGCATACTCCAATGTTATTAATTCATATAATATATGTACGTAAGAAAACCATTATAGAATAATATATAAATATTATATATAAGATAATACAGAGTGTCCCGTGAGGATTTACCCATTGCGATTTCTCCTGAAGTAATGGAGATATCATAATTCTGGTTTTTTAATAAGACTCACAGGGACAAGAACTACAAATATTTCATGTATTAATTTATTTTAATGTTTTGGTAAAAAAGTTTAAAAATTAATTTTTTTATTTAATTATTTTCAAAAAAACTGAAAATAGCCATTTTGTAGAGTTCATTTTTCTGAAAATATTGAGATTTCAATATTTTAATTTCATTCATCTTCTAATTTTTAATATTTTTTCTAGTTTCGAGAAAAACTGTGAATTATTTAATATGATAGTGGTATCAATAAATCAGACATGTGCCCCGTGTACTCGTACAGTCGGCGAACGTTTTCAGTGTAATTCACAGTTTTTCTCGAAACTAGAAAAAATATTAAAAATTAGGAGATTAATGAAATTAAAATGTTGAAATCCTAATATTTTCAGAAAAATGAATTCTACAAAATAGCTATTTTCAGTTTTTTTGAAAATAATTAAATATATGAAATATTTGTAGTTTTTGCCCCTGTGAGTCTTATTAAAAAATCAGAATTATGATATCTCCATTATTTCAGGAGATATTACAATGGGTAAATCCTCACGGGACACTGCATATTAAATATTTGATTAATAAATATCATTTAATTTTTTCTAATTCATTATTAAATGTCCAGGTTTTGTAGAAAATTAATAGTTATATGTTAAAAACATATCATATAGTAATAATATCAACAACTAATACATTTAAGAACTAGTTTCCAAAAACATTAACTTAAAAATATAAACGACTAAATTATACACTGTACATGTTTATTTTCAACTTTCTCAATTAAAAATTACCTAAACAATATTTTTAATCTTTCAAAATGCTAACAAATTATCAACAAAATTCAATACTATTAAAATGTTTGTTTAAATTTAACCATAACAATAGTCAAAATATAAATGTGGTAAAACCGTATGGTGTATACGATTTTGCCGATACGACTTTTTTCCACAAGACTTTCAAAAGAAATCGAGCTTCATATGAAACATTAAGTAAATAAATTAATGTATCTAAACTACAAATGTAAATTACACTTAATTAGCTATTGAATAATAATAAAAACACGCCCGAATAGTTTTTTTTTCATATGAAAATTTAGTCTTTCAGATTTTGATAATATTTTAGTAAACTAATGTAAATAACGTTAATCGTACTTTTTTTTTAAAACGTGATAACAAAACACGTGCATTATCATATTCAATAAATAAACAAGCAAAACATTTCAAACTGATATATTCAGTTTATGTCCAATGTCTTTGATATCAATATTATTGATAACATTCCGATTATACGATTTTGCCCCATGTATAGTATCACCCCACTTTCCCCTATCTGTGTATTAAAAATACAAAGGACTTATAATATGTAAAATACTGTTATGAGTATTTTTACTATTATATATTTTGCTCCACATTTAATAGTTACAACGTGAAATAAGATTTTAACAAAAACAAAATGTATATCTCAAGGACCCGAGATTTGCCTTTTTAAAGATAACTTATAGAGCAACCATATAAAAATAATATAAAATCAGCCATGTAAGTTTGAACAGTAGTTTATTACTAATTAGCATATAATATATAACAAGAAAAAACTTTTGCACTATAATCAGCATTCTATGACTATTTATTTGAAGATATACAATACAAGTTAAAGTTCAAATTTTTCTCAAATTATGCACTATTATAGTACTATTCTTAATATTCTAAAAATTGGAGTAAAAATGAGAAAACCTGTTTTCAATACAATAATTTTTCTACTTAATTATAATTCAAAAGCATAAACATTTTTATTTATCTCACCAAATGTTTATATTATCATTATCTGTGTATGGTATATATTCAAAACATCTTGACTGTTTTTGAATAACTTATAGACAATTAAAAATTTTCTATTTTTTCTTAATTGTCAATAATGCATTCAGACAAACGCCTTGTTAATATTACAAGTTTCTTAATGAGTTATAATGAATAGAAATTTAAAAATAAATTTTATTAGCATTTTAAGTTACAAACTTCATCAAATTTACTAAAATGTTTAAACTATTTTGTAATTAAAAATATATTAAGTTAATAAAATTTTCAACATTCATATCTAAAATTTAAAAATTTATTTCATGTTTCTTTAAAAGTTGAGCAGCCTGAATTTAAAAAAAAATTCTAATGAAAAGTAAAATAGTTTTATATAAACATTTTTTTAGTTTATTACAACATTAAATATTCTTCACCAATATAAAAACTATTTCTGCTCAAACGATTTTAGTTTTTTGTTGTAATCAAAACAAATACCCATAGATATTTTAAATATTGAGGAAATATTTTTTTTGGATTTCCTATACATAGAACAATTTTCTGAATAATTTAACTCAATGAGCTATTATTAGACATTTTCGTTTTTAATTTTTTTTTTTGTTGTACGAAAAAAACATTGTAATACATAACATTATTTGCTGAATCAAAATTCTTTAACATTTTATACTATATCTACAAGTTGTTCTTAATGTTCTTATATCTGTATAAAAACTATACAAGTTAAAAAGTAAATTAAAATTATGTACAGTATAAATAAAATTAAATAATAATATATAAAAACTACATGTATATAATTTAGCCAGTATAGAGAATTTGAAAATTTGAAATTTGTTATTTTCTTTTTTGATGCTAGTTGTATAAATATAATAGTTTATTATTGTCTTTAGCATTGGATTTTTGACTCTTACAAATTCTTAAAGAGAGTTGCGTTCCGAAAATATGCTATAAGACTTATTTATATTTTATATATTATACTTTATATATAGAATAGTACAATGTATCCGCGTTTTAATATCTTAATTTTTATTGACTACACAATGTCCACTTTTTTCACTTTTAATGCTCGGCTGTACAAAGTGACCTAGAAATATAAGGTTTATTTTTGTGAATTCTATACTAATAAGTTAATTATGAATAAATACGATAAGTAGTAAATAATCCTAAAATTAAGTTAATTTATATATTAATCAAAAACTAAAAATAAATAAATTATTATACAACCACTTAATATTTTTTTTTTTAGATTATACTAATAAAGATCTTAAAAATTATACAAGTATAGATGGTAATATAATATAGTATAAAATTATAGTATAACTTATGAAACTTTTCTCCTGATATAATACTACATATTATGTACTACTTTGGTTAGGGTTAGAGTAAAAAAAATAATATAGTTCCTAGCAGCATATATTTTAACAAAGTATACTTTTTGTCAATAAAGATTTCTTGAAGACAGAAAAAAATTATTCAGGTAATTTTGTTATGTATTATAATTGTTTTAGTTTTGACAATAATATTTATTTTATTTTGATGATTATAGAATCTATAAAAATTATAATACAATAAACACAATGAATAAGATTAATATTTAGTAGCTTGTACATATTTCAAGAACGGTCCACTGATGTAAATTCGGGGTGTGCTTATTTTAATTCGGTTTATAGACACATACCTAATAATTGCGGACGAAGTATCAAGGTGATTAATTGGAACTATACTGTCGGATAAATGGAATTTTCAAGTATTTTGACCATTATTTTCAAAAATGTTTATGGATTTTTGGCCATTCTGCACTGATTTTCAAGGGTTATTATTTTCAACACTAAGATTCTCCGTGATAAATATGAATTATAAGTTCTTAGCTAATAATATTCTAGGATCAATGAGATTTTCAAGTATTTGGACCATGTTTTTCACTGATTCCAAAAGATTCCTGGCCATTCTGCGCTGGTAATCAACTATCATTGCCTTGTACACCAAGATTTAACATGATTAATATAAATTAGAGATTTTTACATGATGATACTCATGGATAAATGAGCTTTTTAAGTATTTTGAACATTATTTTCAAAGATTTTTATGGATTCTTGGCCATTCTGCATTGATTCTCAAGGATTATTGACCACTACACTAAGATACTCCAAGTCCTTTGTTAAAAATATATTTTTTACTTTTTAGTTTCGATTTCATAATTTTATATATTTTAATACATTTTAAGTGATATTTATTATTTATAATTTTATGATGCATCTATTATTTATTAGTCATCATACTTTTTTGGTTGTATTATAATCCATTAATACGTAGTCAATATTCTACATAATTTGTAATATATTTGTCTTTAATCTTTACTTATCTTATTCGAATTTTTAGTTCTTTTTTGTTTTAAAAATTTGCTAATAGATATGATTAAAATTAAAAAAAGATTAAAGATCTACTATAATACGAAAATGTTCTTACTCATCTATAAAGATTCTAAATTGATTCATTTATTTTTTATTATAATCATGTTTGAAAATTCTGATTTTTATCCAGTTTCATTGAATACCATTAACACCTAATGTTTAAGAAAAAATACACTCAGCATTAAATATTGAAGCAATCATTTTTCTGAAAATCAATTTTTTTAAGCTCACACATAATCTAAAAACAAAATTAAGTAGAAAAATTCATAAACAATAAACCAAATAAAGCATATTATTAACGACCAATAATTACAATAATAAAAATAAAGATGAAATTTGCTCTAGTATAGTTTTATAATCAGTAATCAAACAAAGAAATAAAATATTTTAAGTTGTACAATTCTTTGTTGTAGAAGATGCAATACAATTTTACAAACATCACATCAACCTTATAGAAGAACTGTCGATGAGTATGTATTTTTGTGAAAAATAATTAATAGATATTAATACTAATTTATTTAGGTAGGTATAACTATTTAAATTATTATAAAAAAATTGTAGATAAAAATATATTGGTTATATTCTTGGTTACTATGATAAAATCTTCCACAAAATCACTTTACTGTGAGTTGACATCAACTTTATACCTCGACCAGATAAAAAGGATAAATTCACTATTACCGAGTTCCTTTAAATTTTAATGAGTCACTGTGAATTTATTAACGATCACATTACGAATTTACTTATACATTGGTATTTACTTTATAACACAGCATAAATAAATAATAAATAATTAAATTTTACATAACCATTAATAGTTACATAAATTCCCGCTTAATAATAATAAGTTATGTATAAATGGTTTACTTACTACTTATGGTAAATAATGACATATTTTTGTTATCTATGACAGTAGTTTTATGAAATTATGGTTTTAAACAGTATAGGAATTTTTTTTTTTAATTTTTGGCATTAAGTTCATACAACCTTTCAAAAACATTATGTATAATAAAATTTGGTTAAAAATGTTAAAATAGTACCTATTCTATTGATTTATCGGGAGGGGGCTGATTTTTAACAGCCATGTTCCTAGGATGAATCTAGTATCTAGAAAATAATAATATACTCATAGGCGTTGTTTTGTGAAAAAAAAATAATATTATTATTGTAGTACAATATACATAAATTTAATTAAAAATATTATGACTAAATGTTTATTTATTTATCTTACCCTAGTAAAAAAAAATGTCTTAAAAATCATTATTTTATTATTTTTTGTAGGTGACAAATATTGGACTGTATCAAAATGGTGCCAAATAAATTATGAATCTTCTCCAATACAGTGAATAATTACTAACCTCAAATTCCGTATAGAAACCATATACCAAAAACTTTTACTTTTCATTGTATTTTAAAATAAATTATACTAAGAAAAATAAATAATTTCTTTCGAATATTTAGTATTTAACACGTTGAACGCCAACGTCGATTCGACGCGCGCGTGCCTGTTGCCGCCGTCGATTGACATGCGGGTGCCTGTAGCCGCGCGTATAATTGGTATAATTTGCACGTGTCAACACTGCGTTGACACTGGCCATGGGCGCCCGTTTTCAGTAATTTATAAAAGTAAGCAATTTCTAATTTTTTTTTTCAAATAACTACTCATAATACTTATAATTTATAATCATAATTTATTATTATACTTTCAAAATATTTAAAACAAAAAAATCAAAATATATTTTTACCTCAAAATTATACAATTTGTATAATTATAACACTGTATACAAAGAAATAAAGAAAAAACATAACTTTAAAAATATTTAAAAAATAAAACAAAACATATCTTTTGGTTTGAAATTATACACTTTGAATAATAATAACACTGTATACATAAATATAAAATATGTACAAAACTTTAAAAATATTTTTAAAATAAAACAAAACATATCTTTTACTTTGTATACCTAATAATAAAAATAAATGCGTAAAATAATAATGAGACTTATAATGTTTTATAAAACAAATCAAAACTAACTAGATTATGCGTGATAAATTTCAAAACAGTTTTCAAGGCATAAACCAGGTTGACCTTCACAACTGGAACAGTAGAATATTGTTGTTTTTCGTATGCCATTTGAATGGCACACCTTGCATCTTTTTCTATAAAAATTTCTTTTTTTGGTTTTTTGCAACTTTTGTAGGAAAGTGCGAGTTTGTTATTTTTGGAGGAAGTGCAGGAGGAACATTTATGTTTATTTGACTTTTTACTAATTCTGTAATTACAGAAAGTCTAAAATCATACAAACTGCATTTTTTTAAGTTTTCTACGTATATGTAGTAAGGATTTAGCAACAATAATTGAAAAAAATGAATTCCGATCTTTGTGTACCACCTTATTGTTTTCCTCTCGCATGGATAGTATGATAACATCTGGTTTTGTCTATCAATTCCTGACATATATTTATTATACATAGTAATTGCCATCGGTTTCAATTTTTGTTCACCTCTTCTGTTGGTTACTTCAACTAAATCATTTGTGTACTCAGAGCTTATTGCTAAAACTTCTCGCCTATCTCGCCATTTCATTACACATACGCCTTCCTTAGTATACTTTCCAACACTTTCTCCGACTTTTAATTTTTTTGAAATTATTTCTTTAGAGTTCCCTTTTCTATTCGCACGCAAAGTTCCTGTACAATATGTTTCTTTGACTAGAAGTGTATGAACTAATTTCACACTATTGTAATAGTTGTCCATGTACAATGATCTGCCACAATTAGTAAGGCCTTCCATTAATTTTACAACAACATATTCTGTATGAGTAAAGTTGTTCGACGTGTCTTGCCCTTGTCCTGAGTATATCATAATTCTATGAACCAACCCATCAAATTCTGTGAGCATGTAAAGTTTGATACCATACTTATGGCGTTTATTTTTAATATATTGCTGGAAAACTAATCTACCCCGAAATAAAACCATTGACTCTTCGAGAGACAAATTTTCAGAAGCTTCATAAATATCTGTCATTTTGTTATTGAAATATTTTACTATTGGTTCAATTTTATTCAGGTGACTATTGTCACAATTTTCATTGTCAACAAAATGTAAATTTCTTAAAATTAACATAAAACGATTTCTGATCATATGTTGTCGAAAAAATTTTGTATTGAATAACTCACTTGTCTTCCGATAATCTTCCAACCGATTAACCCTTATAGATCCTATATGAAACAGTAAACCTATAAACAATTCCATTTCTTGTATATTTGTATCTTTCCACGCCGTAATTCGAGATGACGAACCTCCGATCCAGAAAAAAAAACTTGAACTGCATTTTTATTAGTTTCATTAACTATCAACTCGAAAAGTCTGTCGTCGAATAATAGATTAAAATAATCAATCGGCCCTTGTGGAAAATCCTTCAATCCTTTGGATTTTGAAAAAGGGATACGTGTTACTGTAGGTTGTCTATTACTCCATGCATAACCTGATGTAGAAGTAATAGGTATATGTACATCTGATATAATCTGATTACCCTCTTCGGGTTGTACTATTGGAAGTGACCATTCTGGATCGGCATCATCATCACCAGAATCCCCTTCCCCTAAATCGGTACCAGAACTTAAGCCGAAATTATCATCTGAATTTTCCAACATACGTAATAATTCTTCGTTGGTCACTGGGTTGCCCATTTTTCTTAAAAAAAATATTCAAGTTAGATAATATTTTACATTTTACGTAATTATACGACTAAAGAAGGTCATAAGTATTTATCGTTAATATATAATTATAATTTAATATTGTAAATAAACTCCGAAAATTTCGAAAAATTATTTTTTTTTTTTTTAAATATAAATTTTTATATAATATTATGATTATATATATCTACTGTATGAAGATTATAATTGTATTAGAAGGTATATTGTAATATAACTATCCAAATGTGAAAATAATGTATGAACTTGTTTAAAATAAAAATAAAACTTACCTTTTATTCATTTTTATTTCATATAACAGTATAAATTGTAAATAAAATATAAAAATGACAAAAAATCGAAACCAACTATTTCGCGTAATAAACAATACACTACTGAATGGCCGACCAAAATTTCAAATGTGTACGGCTATAGCCGGCTTCACAAAGTCACAATAACGGACAGGTAACCGCATGTCAACGACGTGTTGACTCCGGCTATGGGCGCCCGCCTACTTGTGTCAACGACACATTGACGTTGGCGTTCAACGTGTTAAAATTAGTGATGGGCATAATCGAATGATTAGTAATCGAGATATCCCTCGAAAAAATCATTCGAAATTTCCAAATGAAATATTAATAATCGAGATATCACACGATCAAAATAATCGAAATGTTTTGAACGATATATCGAATAACATTTAGTAATGTGAATTATCGAATTAGTTATCAAGACAATCGTTAGAAACCAATTTTTTAAATAAATCATCTTCAATTGGTAAGAAACTAAAAAATACAGATTTTTAATTTTTATTACAGTAAATTGTTAGTCATTACTAATTAATTATTATGACTTGGTACTGAATAATAGAAAACTTTCAATGCGTTATAAATTTATTTAAACATTTTAATTTTTAATAAAATACTTTTTCACGTTTTATAAA
Organism: Rhopalosiphum nymphaeae; assembly: GCA_036289425.1. NCBI lineage: Eukaryota > Metazoa > Arthropoda > Insecta > Hemiptera > Aphididae > Rhopalosiphum > Rhopalosiphum nymphaeae. Next base: position 46,510,297 of record JAZAQC010000006.1, on the reverse strand, counting down.
TATTCAAATCTTTGAAAAAAAAAATTAGTAAATAATTAAATATAATACAACATTATTAAGTATATGTGGTAGGCACCGTACTAATAACGACCGCTCACGAGTGGCGATTAAAACGATTCGAAAATACAAAGACTCGAAGTCAACAACAATTTAATAATAATTTTATTATAATTTATTTTAAAAAATAGTTGAATTCCCTCGTTTCATGGACATCATTCATTAATCATTCATTCCAAATAATTTATATTCGATTATAAACATTTTGACTATTTTGAGATCAAGAATTCATTGTTTTCCAAATAAACGAGATATCATTTGAAAGAATCATTCGATTATAATAAATCATACGAATATAATATAATCATTTGATTATAATATAATCGATATAATTTTAATAATCGAAATATCTCGATTATATATCTCGATTATGCCCATCACTAGTTAAAATACTACATATTATGTTACAAGTTTAAATTATTAATTTATTATATTCATTCAACTATTATATTATGTTTACAATATCAAATAAACTAAATATATTAATATTAATGTGCTAAGTATTAAACTATTATTGTACCATAAACAGGCAACATGCATCGCACCGTACAATGCGATTTTTATAATTGTAATTTCGGGAACAAACACACAAAATATGTTTTATTATTATTGATACTAATGACACAGAATAGATTAAGTCTTTTAAAAAAAACAAACGGTTATATTATGATCTTAGGTTAAATTAAAATTGAATCTGATATTTAAATACACAGCTACGGACATAGAGAATCCAAGGCAACCTACTTAAATTTTACATAGGTACACCCAACATTTTATAAGATATTAAACAGTAAAGTTTGCTTATACTTGTACAATATAAATATTTATACATATTTATTAATTAGGTACATTACACATTTTATCATCGGTGTTTAATGAAACGATTTTACTACATTGGCCAAAAACAATTTTACTTAACGGATGTTATACTGCTACACCAATATTTATTTTCTCTGTCTATCTCCCACAGGATATAGAAACAAACATATTCCGTACTACCACGAACGACTCTGTGTTTTAGTTTAGAGCAAAGACAAATATTTTAAATCTTTTATAAATAGTTTTAATTTAAAATTATTTCGATTATGTTTTACCATTAATAACTTATTAATGAAAAAAATGTATATATTAGAAATATATTCGGTCAATGCTCAAGAAATATTCTCCTTTATACAAAATGTAATAAGTGCTTTTGTCTTAAATTGAATTAGAGTGTAGTAATTGCGAAATTACGATGTATTATAAATTATCATAGAACATTAGCATTATTTTTTCTAGTCATATTCATTATTATTTTGTTCATTTTGTAGGTTGTCAGTAATAGTCATAGTGGTGAACTGGCATACGACGTAGACGCGTATTCGTATTGTGTTATTAAATAAATATTATGGTACTACGATTCGATAAAACACATTTGTTCTAATAATACCAATAAGAAGGTATTTTCAGTTATAATACATCATTTATTCATTTCAATAAAAAACTAAAGTTTAAAAGGAAAAACGGCAGATATCTTATCAAATGATATAATGAAAAAGCATCACTAACATTATTGCAATTCTACTGGCAATAAATGTAACATTAATTTTGGAGATGTTTTGAGAAAAAAAGGAAAAAAAATCTTTTCAATTAATTTTAATTTAAAATCTATTTCAAATACTTAGCACATAGTAACAATTAACTCATTAAAAACTAACAATTCTCTTCCAATGTCCTACAAAACATATCTCACTATGTGAAATTAAAAGAAATAATTCACATGGATATGACATTAGTACTCATAATATTCTAAAATTCTAAAAAATCTACCAAAAATATAACATGATTTACAAAACAAAAATATGATATAAAAATGTTTGATGGAAACATATTAAAAAAGTGTGGACTTATTATACAATACAATTTCTTTTTGTTTTCAAACTCATAAGTATTTTGTTTATGATATTATATTTTGTTATTTTCCATATATTTATATACACTGATAATAAACTTGTACATATTTTTAATTATCAAACTTAAAGGCTTAAAATAAATTAGAAGTTTTAAATAAAATAAACATGGTCTTTTGATAGCTTTAATGTTGTTGGTTATTGTTTTTTTTGCCAAATCTTTAGGTATACCTTATTTGTTCTTTGTTCATATGTTTCCGAGAACAAACAGGATTCCATATAATGTACTTATATAGCAGGAATATATAATATATATGGTTTAAAATGTGTATACTTAGTTGCCAATAGGTAAATAAAGTTTTACTTATTCAGAAAAAAATTATATTATATTATTGCGTAGTTTATGCTTGTTATTTGTAATTATCTGCTGAACAGTAACTATGCTTTCTCATAAAAGTTTAATAACATTGATAATTGTGATATTTATTAAAAGCTGTATTGGCAATAATGAAAAAGGTATTACGTTTGTATCTTAAATATTTATATATATTTTATGCTTACGTGGTAGCCATTCGATGAAATTCATCACTTTTGAATTACTTAATTTTAACATACAAATATTATTTTTTTTTTTTTTAGAATGTAATGGTAAGAGCCGTCATATTATTAAATTATACATTTTACCAAAAGAGAGCTTACATTTTTTTTTGTAATTAGTATATTATATTCTTATGTTAATAATTTCAAAGTTAATATAAAACAATATTCAACTCAACTTCACTTCTTTTGAATACCTTTTTCCTCAAAAAACATAAATTCCTTAGTATGTAAATTATGAGAGTTAAAATTAATTTAAAAAATTTTTATTATAGTATTTGTTGTTTGATAACAATTTTTAAAAACCATTCTTTTTGTTTCAATTGTTTATACGTATATTATAATAATTAATTCGGTATTTATATGTAACAGATGAATTAAAAAAAGCTAATTTTATAGGTAAGCATGATTAAATTTATGTGGGTGTCTGTTATGGTAATCTGTAATATTCAGTCTCCAAAAGTATCTCATTTACTAATATTAGTCATTAATTTACACTTCAAACGAAGAAACATTCAACCTAGAATAAAGTTAATGTAGAATACATTATATGTGTAGATAGCTATAGCTTTATAAACTACTGCTATGCAGCCCAGTTTGGTAAGTAATTTAGTATAATAAAAACTATAAATTAAAAGTTTATTAGACATAGTGTAAAGATATTTATTGCGGTGTATCAGAATAGCATGCACTCATAATTTTACTAAATAAAATAATTATATTTTTCATTTCGATTATTTCTTGACTTTTATTATTTAAATTTCAACTACGCATTTATATATATATATATCAAATTTTACTCGCATTAAGTCATAAATTAATTAAAATATACTAGTGTAAAACATGCTATTTACTTTGAAACGGAATAATATGAACATTAGATAACCGGAATGTAATTTAGACTTTTTTTTTGGCATACAATCTATCACAGAAGATCGTGAGGATTTCAAGAAAAAACTGAATCAGATTGATCCAGAACATACCTTTGAGGGTATATTTTTACATTTTATTATTATATAAGACAATGCATGATAATATTTACTATTATTATTACTTTCGTTTTTTTTTTTAATTATTGTAAATACCTACTGCATGATAATTATGATTATAGTTTACTGATCCAGAAAAATGATATCGTTATAAATAATAAATTAATAGTTATCTCTAAGCTTCTGGATGTTCAGAGGGGGATCTCGGGTCATGAAGATGTTGTGAAGAAATAGTCTCAATAATTGTATAATCTATCTTGTAATACCTACACCTTTTGTATAAAATATGTAAAAATCTTACTTTTCCGGAGAATGTTGTTCATAGACATCTATAGACTAGGCTAGTATGACCAAAAAAATAAAATAAAAATACTGAACTCTCCCAAAAAAAAGACAAATATGATGTAATATAATTTTATATAATCGTTATATAATTTGTACGTAAATCCAGTTTTTGACAAAATTAATTTAGTTTTTTAGTATAATTCGTCTAATTCGAAAACTAATAACCGTAGTAACTTGAAATTGGGACAATAATTTTAGATTTCGTTTCACAAAAAAGTCTGAGTTCGGCACCACCAAGTCTCAGTCTTACTATAATATGTAATACATAATATAGAACGTAGTAGTACGGCGTAACAATATATTTATAATAATACAAATAATACAATCCGAGTGCAAACATTTAAAGAATTTATTTTTATCTATAAGTATACTCTACAATACTTATGCTGTTAATTATTGCTGAGTAAATAAAGACTGTACTGTGAATCTAAGTAGAGTACTATGGTAACGAAGATAAATGAACCAATTTTATATATTTTCTATCTACCGATGTAAAAGAGGAAGAAAAAACTAACTTACAAAACTGAATACATAGTGAAAAATTATTGAACTAGTGGAAGAACAGGAATAATAATATTTCCTTAAATTTAAATGCAACATATAATTAGAATAAAAACTATATAATTTATTAGTATGAGTGTGTGCCGATCGATGGTTGAGTGGTGGTGACGAAGTAGTACTGCGTAACAATATAATTATAATAATACAAATAATACAATCCGAGTGCAAATACCTACATAATTTATTTTTAAAAGGTCTAATTAAAATGATTTTTTTTAGTGAGTTTCGAGGGTGAAAAGATAAATATACTTTTTTTAAACACAGAAATTCAGATATAAGTAGCTATATTTCGATTGCAGGATTCGGTACTTGAGAAAATGGTTGTCCAGAAATAGGTTAGGGTATAGTTTAAAAGATTGGTACTATACATGATTCCTTCTATTATCAGTGGAAAGGACAGCGTAATATATTTATCATTTTATTGATACTACATATAATGCTAATAACAACCTAATATTATAATTTCTAGAATATGCATTTATATTCTTCGATATGAATAAAAAAATACTATTAAATGATACAGGTCAGTAATAAATATAATTTTTCAATGTATTTTTGTTATAATTTATTATGAATACCGTAAATAATTATTTTATACTTCATAGTTTTCATCCCGGCAATCATATTACATAATTATGCTAATAAAACAATATGGTTTTGTATTAAATATAATACAATTGAAAAATGGTATCAAGCCGACATAAAACGACGCTTATTTTTTATCACTTTACAGAAAAACCATTGACACCATTTCAATTTTGTGAAAAAAACGGTGAGTATTTTATACTACATATTAAGTAAAAATATATGATTCAAATTTTATTAATCTGTAATAATCCGGTAATATGTCATGCATTTCTGATATACTTTTGAAAGACATGAATATATATTTTGAGATATTCGAAAAAAGTTTGATACTTATGTATATAATTTATGATAACAGTACACGTTATGAAGAAAATTAAATCGATAGAAGACAATTCGTTAATTTTCATTCGAATATCCATTTTCAGAAAATTTTAACTTCAAATGCATTTGAAATAATTATTACATTAATTTCGATACTTTTGTTGTTGCGAGAAAAAACATGGGATATAAATTGAATCCTAACTAATTAATAATAAATATTAAATACATTTTTAACTAAAAATTTAATTTTCGATTTCATTTAATGTTCTATTACTTACATGTTAAATAATTGATGAATTTTTGTGGAGAGGTTACCAAAAATGTTTGTCTAATGGCCCACTTTTGTAACTGGATTTTTCTCATGACACATTTGATAATACAGAATTTTTAGATAAAATAAAGAACGTGTGATATTTAAATGGTGTAAAAACTAAAATCACTGATGATTATATTTACATATATACAAAAGATAATTGTTTATAAACTAATAAATACTATGAACTCTGGTTATTATTAAATAAATAAACTTTTTATTAAAATTAACCATTACTTCAAATTTATAAATTTGAATAATTTAATAATATTAAATATGTTATGACATTTTTACAGTTAGTTGGTTAGCTGGTATGTACATCTTAATTTTTGATGCTAATATACAAATTCGTTTATTATTATCTTCATAAATACAGCATGTACAAAATGGTCAATAACCATAATACATAAAACTATAAACTATATATATATACTATGTAAATTTATTAATTTGTATAATTTGATAATATTAAATATGTTATGACATTTTAACAGTTGGTCAGTTCTATAGTAAGTACACCTAAACTTCTCATACGTATAGGCAACAATGTATCAAAATCTTTACCGAAAACTAAGAGTTTTTCCCACGATTAATAGATATTCCACACATATCGAACTCAGCTTCATTTGCTCTCTTCTCTGAGACATGACTTCATCTTAATAATAAAATTGGTATTTCGCATTAGTATCACTTGGTTAAAGACGATAGATCCGTTAACTATGGTAAATTCTCTTCAATAATGACCTTTAAGTGGATATCTTCTCCTGTTATATTCCCTTACCTGCTAACATATCTCTATCTTTTGTAAATAATACACTTAACGTTTTGTCCAATTATTTCATATTTTAAGGTGATCCTTATTGTATTTTAGAATCCACAAATATCTGGGAAATTATATGTTAAAATGCATGACTAAAATAGGGATTGTTTGCTTAACATTTTGAGCATGCAACTATTCGGATCTAAAATTAATTTAATGCTTGGCGTGTTGAGTGTGACGTAGAGTAAATAAGTTGATATTTAATATATTATACATTTTTAACTGAATAATTAGTTTTTATTTTTTTATAAAATTTAACTAATATCATAAAATTGTAGAATATTATTAAATT